>JAEOAD010000014.1:26292500-27492500 GCA_036365145.1 Orientallactaga sibirica
AGGTCCATGGCTCATATCCAGAGACTCTACCAGACAGCCTCCAGGCCCAGAGCCCCTCACTCAGCTCCTCAGCCAGGCTGCCCGGCTCTGGGGTTGAGCCTGAACCTCACAGCTTGCCAAGAGTTGCCCAGCCCCTCTCTAGCATCCCAGCTAGGTATCCCTCCTACCACCCTGCCTGTCTGTCGTGGTGCGTAGGGCCACTTTTGCCCTGAAAAGGCCCCCAGAACCCACCACCCCACCTGGAGACCACACCCATGGAGAGGCACCTCGCGGTGGCCTGTGCAGAAACTCTGCCCACACCTCAGGCCAGGAGGGTGGGGGGACAAGGGCCTCCTTCCTAGAGGCACCTGAGCCCCTCTGGACTGAAGAGAGGGAAGCAAGAGGGAAAGGGGCTTTGGTGGGAGGAGGACACCTACTTCTTCAGGGTCCCCATGCCCAGGACTGCCCCTGCCCCTCCCCCACTCCAAGGCCCTTGGAACCCCTGATGTTGTCACCACCTCCATGGAACCCATGTCATCACAAAGGAGGGCCAGTAGCCAGCACCGTGTGACCTCACAGCGAGATCAGCCTAAGCCCACTGCTCTCCTCCATCTGGAGCCCACCCCTCGGCCAGCTTACCCCAGCTCTAGAACATCCTAACCCAGCCTCTAGGGACCTAGTACCCAGGTGGCAGCCGTAGCTTCCCAAGATCACCAGGTGAGGTTCGCTGAGCAAGGCTTGCCTGTCCTGCTTCCCTGGGCACTGTCTCATTTTGAGTTTTTGTTGTTGTGTTTTGGTTTGGTTTTTTTTGAAACAAGGTCTTATTCTGTAGCTCAGGCTGACCTTGAACTCATGGCAGTTCACCTAACTCAGTCTCCCAGATGTTGGGATTCCAGGCGTGCACCACTACACCTGACTCCTGGGCTGTGGCTCAGTGCCAGAAGTTTCATAAAGGGCCAGGCAGGCATTTTGAGTGTTCAATCACCTGCACCCAGGTGGGTAGCCACCCTGGGGCTGCTTCCTTCCTGAAAGGTGACTATCTTCCCTTCCGACATGATGTCCCTGGAGCATCTCCAGGGGGATGAGGTCCCTTCTACAGGTCCTGGCCACAGGGCCTCCTCCTCAGATACTTCACACTTGCCCAGGCCACCTGGCTCTGTTTGAAGGGTTTTTTTTTAATATTTTATTTATTTAGTTAGTTATTTGAGAGAGATAGAAATAGGTAGAGAGAGAGAGAGAATGTGCACACCAGGGCCTCTAGCCACTGCCACAGGAATTCCAGATGCATGTGCCACCTTGTGCATCTGGCTTATGTGGGTACTGGGGAATGGAACCTGAGTCCTTAGGCTTCACAGACAAGCGCCTTAACTGCTAAGCCATTTCTCCAGCCCTGTTTGCAGGTTGTACTGTGTGCATGCCCAGTCAACAGGGAGTCTTGAAAATTTGCAGAATAGAATGAAGTGAGCCAGGAAGAATGCAAGAGAGAATTAGCTAATTCCCTCAAAGTCAAAACACATACCTGAGCACAGATGCCAGGCCTAATCCCAGGGATTTCCTATAGGGGTGACTTGCTCACTCATTCATTCACTCATTCATTCATTTATTCATCCACTGATTCATTCATGAACTCATCTGTTTACTTGTTGGCTCATTCATTCATTCACCCACTTGTTTACTCTCTCATTAGTTCATTCGCTAGTCCAAGCACTGACTTCTTTATTTGTTCATTCCCTCATTCATTCATTTGTTCATTCATTCATCTAGCTGATGTAGATATGATATCCCAGTGGGGACACAGATGGAGACCCACCCCCACAGGAACTAGAATTCTTGTGGGAATCACAGAAATAAAAACACATATTGAGGATGTGGAGCAGTGTGTGGGGGCTAACACAAAGCGGGATCAGGGCTGAGGCTTGCTCAGTTGCACTTAGAAGCTGGGTCAGGAAAGACATTGGTGGGGGACCAGAGAATGATTATTCTGACAAAATGGCCTCTGTGGAGAGGTTTGCCTGAGGCTGGGAAGACAGGGGATTCGGTATAAGGTGATGGGGGTCACAAAGCCCTGAGGTGACAGCAAGGAGCTGCTTCTCCAGCTGGGGAGCTGGAGAGAGACTTTCTTTGACTTCCCCATGAAAGGAACCCTTGGGATAAAAGGGGAGACATCCCTGCAGGAGGGGCTGGGCTACAGCTAAGGAGAACAAGGCTGGAGCAAGCCATGAGAACTCAGAAGAGATGAGGGACTGATCCAGAAGTAGAGGCTCAGGACTGAAAGGGTGTGGGATCAAGGTTGGTCCAAGGTTTGGCTTCGGCAACATTAGGGTGGGATTGTCTGGGGGAAGCAGAAGTCCTCAGAGGAACTTTCTGAGGACAAAGAAAGACGGACCTATGGTTCTGAGCATCTCAGAGGAAGGGCCAGGCAGACACTGGATCTGTGACCTCTGACTCTCAGGGAAGGATGTACACTAGGAGACAGAGGGAGGAACAAAGGGACAGACAGGGAGGCGTGAGGCCCGGGCCCAGCTCTGCCCTATGCCATGTCAGTGAATAGCTGGGTATGCCACCTTTGTGAGGACTGACCCAGTAGTGTCTAAGATCCTTCCCAAAATTGGGCCACTTGGCAGATTGTACGTGTCTTGACTGACACCTCTGAGATGCCCAGTGAATAGGGGGCAGAACTAAAGTTATAGGCATACTCAAAGATCTGGGAACCTTCCAAATTCTCCCTGCCCAGTGACCTCCTGTCCTGCCCATGTCAACAACCTGTCCCCAGCCCTGTGTGTTCTCCACTGCTCCCCACTTCAGAGTGACTCAGGAAGGTGCCCTCCCCATAGGTAAGAAGGTGAAGGTCACAACCAGAGCTGCTCCCAGCCAGTTGGCTGCTGGAGCTGGATTTCAAGCTGCCTGGCCTGCCAGTTTCTCCTTGTTCTAAGTGGTCCCCACACACATGCCCCCCCTCCCTTGACTCCTGGACTCAAAAAGGAAGTATAGGCAGGGAGCCCAGCAGCCAGAGTCACCTCCCAGACAGTGTCCCTGACCCAACACCCAGGCCCACGGCTGCTCACAGGCAGCCAAGGCAGGCCCCACTGCAGAGGCCACTGGATAGAATGGAGCCAAGCATCCTGGGTCCAGTGTGCAGACCCCAGGCTGCAAATAGAACCATCCCAGCACCAGTCAGTCCCTGCCTGCCAGAGAGAAGCCGACCTTGAGAAGAAATGGCCACCAAGGCCAGCCAGCCAGGTCTCCTTTGTACATGAGGCACTTTTGGGTACTCAGAGACCCCAGCCCAAGGCTGGCTTAAGACCCTAAGACCCAGGGTGGGAGTTGAAGCTTTGGAAACGGAGACCAAGACAGAATATACAAAAAAAGTACCAGCTCCAGTGTGGACAGGGCATCCTCTGGCTGCCTGTCCTCTGACCTGGGCCCGGAGTGCCCAGCTGTATGCCTTCCTGTCCAGAGCCGGCTGCTGGGGAAGTCTGAGAGCCCAGTGGGGATGGTGGAGCGAGCATACCAGTTTGGGCAGAAGCGCCCGGGCTTCCTGAAAGGCGTGCTCCTGCTGCTGCTACTGGTGGTGATAGGAGCCCTGGTGGCCCTGGGCATCCTCTACAGCAGAGGTGAGTGAGAACACCTTTGCCCCTGTACCTACCCCCAGATGCTCCCCCCCCCACCTGCCCTCTGTGTCCCAGAAAAGAGCCAGCCTGGTGAAGTGGGGCAGGGTGCTCAAGGCCCTTGCTGGCTCCTAGAGTCCTGCTGTCCACTCCAGAGAGACCAAGGGAAGGACACTGACCTGCAGGGACCAGGAAGCCCCTTCTTGAAAGCTCTGCCCTGGTTCGCTGGCACGGCTGCTTCTGCAGACTCTGCCTCCACCCGGCTGTGTCTCTGCGGGACTCCAGGATGCTGCAGGCAGCAGAAGTGCCCCCTCCCCAGCCTTGGCATTACAGTGCAGCCCTGCAGTGTGGCTGCGGCTGCAGTTCCCAGGAAGCCCAGCAGCAGGAGCCCACGCTACTCAGCTAGGGATCACCTGGTGTCTCACAACAGAAGGAGCCAGTCAGGATCACAAGGATCTGGTGGCTTCTGACACAGACTCTGCTTATTGCAAAAGGGTGGGAAGGGGCCTGGCTGGGGACCCATCAAAGAAAAAGTGTGGCTCTTGACTGGACCTCAGGTGTCCCAGGAACTGCATTCTCTCATATACACCCACCTAGAATGCAGCTAATGCCCCCCACATCCAGCTGTTGGGTACAAGAGGGGGCCCTCTCCTTTCTGTCCCTCTATCTTTCCCTAACCTAACACTCCTTTCTTCCCTTCTTGCATTGTGGTCTCTGAGATAATCAGGGGTCTCCTTGACTCCTTCAGCACCCCACAGTCTCTGCCTCCTCTTCCAGGGTCCCTGCCTCCCCTTCCTCCTCAACAACCCCTACAGCTAATCTTATTAGCCTCAGCCCAGGATGGAAAGGGTAGACAGTTTTGTACCTTTCATTTCTAAGTATTTTCTCATTTTTCTGAATTTTTTCTAACTAATGAGTTGCTTATGTTTATTTTTAATTTCTAGATACATGTGACCTTTTAGGTAGTTTTGAGTGTTACTGACTTCTGGCTAGTTGAGCTGTTGGTTCCTGCTGTGGTATTTCTGGTGCTTGCTGAGGCTAGCTGTAGGCTAAGTAAGTCTTGGTCAGTTTTATAAATGGGCTAGGTGTGCTTGTGGGACATTCCAGTTTCTACTTGCAGGACAACGGTGTCTGTACATGCTGTCGAGATCAATGGGTATTCTGTGTATTTGCTTCCTCAATTCTCTTGATCTGCCAGTGACTGAAATGTCCTGCAGCTATGTCAAGTTAATTCACTTATCTTACCAATTTAAGACCAGATTATTACATGGATATAAATTTAGCTAAAAATTATAAATTAAGTTTTATTAATGTAACCCAATTTTATGTTTAAATATGCATGTAAAATTAATTTGCCTTCCACTATGTATTATCCCTGTTTTAGCAATGCTCCCGGCCCTGGATTTTATTCCATTTTGAATTCTCTTCCACCTCACATGAATGTGGGTCCACTGCTCACTCATTAGCACTCACCACTCATAAGCAATCCACTGCTTAGTCAGCTTCATCCATTCTTTTTTAGGTTTGGTTGGTTTTTTTGTTGTTTTGTGAGATACGGTCTTATGTAGCCCAGGCTGGCTTCAAAGCTGTTATGTAGCCAGAGGTAGCCTTGAACTTCTGATCCTCCTGACTCCACTTTCTGAGTCATGGAATTGCAGGTATGTACCACCACACCTGGTTTATGTGGTGCTAGGGATTGAACCCAGGGCTTCAGGCATGCTATGCAAGCTCACTACTAACTGAGGTACATCCCCATCCATTTTTCCATTCTTTGCTCTGGAAGCTTTGTGTGTCAGGGTCTCTCACCCATTAAGGTAGACTGTCTGGTCAGTGAGCTCCAGAGATCCTCCTGTCTCCACACACCCCACCATTATTATATGGATTACAGGTGCTGGTCATTATGCCCTGTATTTTTGTATAGGTTTGGAAATCAAAATCAGTTCCTCATGTTTAGGAAGCAAGCACTTCACCAACTGAGCCATCTCCCCAGCCCCAGTCTTTTGTGTCTTATATCAGATGTTTCTTTGCAGGTGTCATAGCTGGACTTTGGGTTTGTCTCTTACCAGGAGGGTTTTCCCTACCTACATTCCCCAGGATCACCAGACTGTGCCTTCCTTCCATGGCATCCTTTGTGTCTCTTACCTTGTTTTTGCCCTTTTCATACCATCATCAGATTGAGCTATTCTTTTTTTAAAAAATATCTTTTTATTATTTTTTTGTCAGAGAGAGAGAGAGAGAGAGAATTGGCACACCAAGGCCTCAAGCCACTGAAATTAAACTCCAGACATGTGCACCACTTGTGTGCATGTGCAACCTTGCACGCTTGTGTCACCTTGTGTGTCTGGCTTACGTGGGACCTGGAGAGTTGAACATGAGTCATTAGGCTTCACAAGCAAGTGCCTTAACCACTAAGCAATCACTCCAGCCCAGATTGAGCTATCCTTACTCCCTCAATTTGCTTGAAATTCATATTTCTTTCCTTTTGATCATTACCTTGATTATTTAATTTTAATTATCTGCTAGTTTAAAAGTTATAGACAGGGGTGGAGAGATGGCTCACTGGTTAAGGCACTTGCCTAAAAAGCCTAACGACCCAGGTTCAATTTCCCCAATATCCACCTAAAGCCAGATGCACAAAGTGACGCATGCATATGGAGTTTGTTTGCAATGACTAGAGACCCTGGTGTACTCATTCTCTCTCCCAGGTGTTGTGGCTCACGCCTTTAATCCCACTCAGGAGGCAAAGGTAGGAGTATGAGTGTGAGTTTGAGGCCAGGCTGAGACTATGTATAGTGAATTCCAGATCAGCCTTGGCTAGAATGAGACTCTACCTCAAAAAAACAGAATAATAATTATTATTATTATTTAAAAGTAACCTTAAAAAGCAGCCGGTGGACTGGAGAGGTGGCTTAGCCATTAAGGTGCTTGCCTGCGAAGCCTAAGAATGCCCATTTGATTCTCCAGATCCCACGATTAACCAGACGCAAAGTAACGCAAGGGCACAATGCCACACTTGCCCACAAGGGCGTGCATGCATCTGGAATTCATTCACAGTGGCTGAGAGGCCTCTGGCACACCCATTCTCTCTCTTTCTCTCTCTCTCTTTCTCTCTATCTCTATCTCTGTGTGTGTCTCTCTCTCTCAAAAAAAATAAATTTTTAAAAAAAAGCAGCCTGTGGGGCTGGAGAAGTGGTTCAGTGGTAAAAGGCTTGAAAATCTGCTGACCTCAATTCAATTCCCCAGCACCTATCTAAAGCCAGACACAAAATGGTACAGGCATCTGTGATAGCAATGCAGCTACAGCAAGGGAAGGCAGGGGCAGGAGAATCCAGAAGCTCATAAGCCAGTTAGTCTAGTGCACATGTAACACCAAACATAGATAGATAGATGATAGATAGATAGATAGATAGATAGATAGATAGATAGATAGATAGATGATAGACAGATAGATAGATAGACAGATAGACAGATAGATAGATATAGACATATACAAGAAAGGCTGTGTCTCACAAAGAAGGTAGAAGAAGAGGAAAATCACCCCTAGCATGTCCTCTTTTTAATATTTATCTGCATGTGAGCATGATGGGTGGGCACACAGCCTCTTGCTGCACGTGAATGCCAGATGGATACACCACTTTTTGCATCTGCCTTTACCTGGGAGGCTGGGGAATTGAACCGAGGGTGGCAGGCTTTGCAAGCAAACTTACCCACTGAGCAATCTCCCAGCACCTTTTAGGTTGTCCTCTAACCTCCACACATATGTGTCATGGTGTGCATGCACACACACACAATGCATTTTTAAATTTTTTTAAAGGATCTTGAACTTTTAAAAGATGTTTTCCAGGGCTGAAGATGCACAAAGTGGCACATGCAGTGGAGTTTGTCTACAGCAACAGGAGGCCCTGGCCAGCCCATACTTTCTCTCTCTCATAAATAAATAAAATATTTTAGAGGGGGGAGGACAGTGAGGAGGCCAAGGAGGGCACCAACATGTGCTGTTTACACACTGAGTATATACATAACTAGTAAAGAAAAAAATAAATAAAATACCACAAAACTGAAAAAATAAATAAAATATTTTAAAAGGTTATAATAGTTCATTATATTATTTATTCTACATCACTGTAGGTATAATTCAATGACAGGTAACATTTCTAAATATTCAAATCATTTTCCTAATCTCTCTGATCATTTCTCCAAAAATAATTTTTCATTTTTCTTTATTTATTTGAGAGAGAGAGAGGTAGAGGTAGGGAAAGAGAGAATGGGTACACCAGGGCATCCAGCCACTACAAACAAACTCCAGATGCCTGCGCCACTTTATGCATCTGTCTTAGGCAGGTTCTGGGAAATCAAACCTTGGTCCTTTAGTTTTGCAGGCAGGTGCCTTAACCATTAAGCATCTCTCCAGTCCTCCAAAAATAATTTTTGAAAGTGAACAGCTTTTGGTTTTACACAACTGATCAAATTTGCTCTCTCTTAAGCTAAAGTTTCCAAGCTGAAGTTTTTTTTCTTCTTCTTCTTCTGCAGTGCAGGAGGTTGAATACAGGGCCTTGTGCATGCTAGGCAAGTGTTCTACTTCTAAGCCACATATCCAGCCCTAGAGCTAGAGTCAGAGGAGTCCTTTTTTAATATTATTTATTTATTTATGAATGATAGAAAGAGAGTGAAAACAGGCACACTAGAGCCTCCTGCCTCTGCAAAATTCCAGACACATGCACCATATTGTGCATCTGGCTTTATATGGGTACTGGGGAATCGAACCTGGGCCATCAGGTTTTGAAAGCAAATACTTTTAATCACTGTGAGCCATCTCTCCACCCCCCAGAGGAGTCCTTCTAAGTTTTTGTATCAATCAACTTTCTAGTGCTGTGACAAAATACTCAAGATAAACAATTTAAAAGGAAGGAAAGGTGATTTTGGCTTATGGTTTCAGAATTCTGGGGCCATGGTTGTTTAGTGCCATCACCTCAAGGCTGCAGTGAAGCCAAACTTCGTGATGGGAGTGTATAATGTTCACCTTATGGTGGTTGGGAAGCAGAGAAAGAAACACAGGAAGTGACTGAGGTCCTAATATCCCCTTCAAGGGTACAGCCCCAATGACCCCACCGCCTTCTCTGGGCCCCACCTGCCCAAGGTTCCATAGCTTCCCACCAGCTGCTGGAAACACCTGAGCCCGGAGGCTACATTTGGGATACAAACCATGGCATTTCATGAGACAAAGAGCTTATTCTTTGTTGTGTGCATAACTTATAATCTGCAAAATGATAACTTCTGTTCTAAGAAACAGCTGTGAGGTTAGTATTCACTGTGGATGCATGTTTGAATGTACACAAATGTGAGTCATCAATTATCTTTCCAGAATGCCATGATTTTTACATCTGAGTGGCATTATGAGGCCAAGCTCTTTTTTTTTTTTTTTTTTTTTTTTTTTTTTTTTTTTTTTTTTTGAGACAAGGGTTTCTGTTTCTCAGGCTGGCTTCAAACTCACTATGCAGCCAAGAGTGACCTTGAACTCCTGATCCTCCTCCTCCTGCCTCTCAAGTACTGGAATTACAGGTGTGTACCACCACACCCAGTTATATAGTGCTGGGGAATCAAACCCAGGGCCTTATGCATTCCAGGAAGGCACTGCCCCCACTGAGCTACATCCTCAGCCCCACTTTTAAAAAAACAATTTCAGGCCTGGAGAGATTGCTTAGCGGTTAAGGCGCCTGCCTCCTGAGTCTAAGAACGCTGGTTCCAATCTCCAGCAGTTCCAATCTCTAGGTCCCATGTTTAGCCAGATGCAGGGATGCAAGGGCGCAATGCCGCACTTGACCACAAGGGGGCGCACTCATCTGGATTTCGTTCGCATCGGCTGAGAGGCTGCTGGTGCGCCTATCTCTATCTATCTTTCTCTGTCTCTCTCTGTGTCTCTCTCAAAAAAAAAAAAAATTTCAATGCTGTTCATTGTTTCTAAATCCAAATTCTTATCTGAGCTCATTTTCCTTATTCCTAAAGAACTCTCAGTGTCTTAAAGGTCTAGTTTCATTGTCCCCTGACTTCCAGAAATCTATTAATCTAATGTCATTCATTTGTCAGGTGAACCATCCTCTCTTTCTGAGTTGTTTTCTTTTTGTGTGTGATTTTTTTTTTTCGGTGCTGAGGACTGAACCCAGGGCCTTGTGCTTGCTAGGCAAGCACTCATCCACTGAGCTAAATCCCCAACCCCAAGTTGTTTTCTTTTTGTCTTTGTTGTTATGCATTTTTACCATGAGATATCTTAGAAGTTCTTAGCACTTATTCTAGTTTAGATTATTTACTTATTTGCATGTGTGTGTGCATGGATGCACCAGAACCTTTTACCATTGCAAACAAACACTAGATGCTTGTGTCACTTTTTTTTTTTTGGCATTCAGCTTACATTGGTGGCTTGGGAATTGAGGCTAGGCCAACAGATTATAAGCACCTTTAACAGCTGAGCCGTCTTCCCAGCTTCCCTCTAGTTCAAAATTGTTGTGAGCCCCGAATCAACATTTGCTTGGATAGTATGCCTCCTGTATCACCTCTATCCACCTCTCCTAAGATTCTGGTTACATATGTGCTCAGTCTTTCTCAGTGTGTCCCCTGAGTCTCTTGATTTTTCTTCCCGTTTTCTGTCTGACTTTGTCCTACATTCCTACTAAGTTCCCTAAAGTGATGTTCTAACTCACTAAATCTTTCTACACTTCTATCTGATGCTTATTCCATCCATTCTGAGTTTGCAGCTATCTATAAACCTCAACAACTACATGTTTTCATTTCTAGAAATGAAACTGTACAATTGATCCTTTTCAAGATTGGCCTTAACTGCTCCTTGTCTTTACCTTCAAGTCTATTCAAACATAGTATTTTATACCGTCACACTCTGACACCCAGGGACCTGACCCAGCACACACCATTTGCTGGGGTTAGCTGCTCTAGCCAGTCTCAGCATCCCAGGTATATAAAGACCTGGGCGTGTTCTTCTGGTAGCAACAGAAATTCAGGAGGACAGCAGACAAGCCTCTGGTGGCTTCAGCTGAGAATTGAAGCAGGTCAGCCAGGCACCTGGGGCAGGAAATGCACAGAATATCTTCTACCCCTTGAGTAGGACCAACAACATAGATCATGTGGCCACACACAGAGGCTGAGACAGCATGGCGGGGGCTGATGCACCCCCCTCTGCATCAGAGTTCTGTATCTGAGGCTCTTGGGGCTCTAACTCTGTTTGTTCTTTCTCAAGCATGGATGGCTTTCTTTTCATAAACATGAATCCATATCCAAATTGGCTTTGTCTGAGCACTCCTGTGTTATGTAGGTGGAGGAAGTTTTCCTCTGAGAATACCTGTGTTTGTTTCCACCTGGCGCCTTGGGACAGTTCCATCTGGGACCGCTCCAGGTAGGCGCTCAACAAGAGTTTTCTTGGCCACATGACATTCATTGCCTACGCTGCCTGACAAGCAGCCCGGGGCTAAGCATCCCCAGGGAAGCATGTGCTTCTCCAACTTTGCAAATGTTCTCTTAACAGAAAGAGACTAGTAGAGGGACTGAGGGAGAGGGAGAAAGGAGATTTAAATTATCTAAGGTCTTATTCAATCGAGGATTGCAAAACCTTTTGGAAAACAAAAGCTATAAAGGGATTGCAAGCTATGCTTAAATAGTTTATTTTTGAACATTTTTAAGACAAATTTCATATATGTTCATAATGGGGGAGGTTTTGTGTGTTTTTTCAAGGTAGGGTCTCACTCTAGCCCAGGCTGACCTGGAATTCACTATGTAGTCTCAGGGTGCCCTCAGACTCACAGCGATCCTCCTACCTCTGCCTCCCATGTGCTAGGATTAAAGGCGTGTGCCACCATGCCTGACTAAGGATTTTAATCTTAATCCCCTTCCATTACTTTCTTTTGTCCCCCTCCCCCATTCCCCTACCATTGAACCCCTTCTTTCCAAGTAACAGCTCTTTTCTTTTGATGTCTTTTTTTCCCTCTTCCATCATCCGTGATTTCATGTTGATGAGCCCAGAAATGCGCAGCTCTTATGCAGGGAACAATAGCTGTCGGGAATGCAATGGCCACTTTGTTTCCAGCATTCCGAAGCGCTCCTCCCATCCTCTAGCTCTTGCATTCTTCCCACCACCTCTTTCACAGTGTTCCTGGAGCATTCAACTGTCATTTCTCAGCACTTTGATGAAGTTGGAGTCTCCCCAGTACTCACCATCTGCAAAAAGAAGCTTCTCTGACCCAAAGTGAGAGCAGCACTAATCTATAGGAATAGACAGAAATATTTAGAGGACAATTTGATGCAAGTAACATATCCTTTTAGCCAAACAACAGCAGCAGCCTCTTCCCTATGATAAACTATTTTCTTAATGTAGAATCTGCATGACCTACTTAAGCAAAAGTCAGAAAAGATGATATGTCAGTTGGCTTCAGACAACTAAAATCATGAGGAAAAAAGCACTGTACTTTTTAAAAAATATTTTTATTTTTTAAGAGACAGAGTGTAGACATGCCAGGGCCTCTTGCCACTGCAAATGAACTCCAGATGCATGTTGTGCATCTGGTTGTACGTGGGCACTGAGGAAGTGAACCTGAGCCAGCAGGCTTTATAAGCAAGTGCCTTTAACCACTGAGCTATCTCACCAGTCCAAAACAATTCCTTTCTGTGGAGTCCACTTGCTGTGTTTTTAGTTGGTCACATTTTTAGCACCAGAAACACTTATTGCTATGTGGTCTACATGTTCCCAGAGTTTTTATTGCTTTCCTTCTCTTACTTGGAAGCAGAGATTTTGAATGACAGGGCAGGGGCTGGAAGTCCAGACTCTTCCACCTGTTAGGGACAACCTTGGGTGTATCACTCCACTTCTCCATCAGTATGCCCAATGAAGAAGTGGTTAGAAAACACTCATCATCTCTTCCCACCAAACTAGGCATCATGTTCTTTGTATAAAAACATTTTAGCATTTGTTGTAATATGTCTGGTGGAGACAAGCTCTCTCAACTATTTTTATTTTTCTTTATGACAGAAAGAGAGAATTGGCATTCCGGGACCTCCAGCCACTGCAATCGAACTCCAGACACATGTGCCACTTTGGGCACATGTTCAATTTTGTGCTTGCATCACCTTGTACATCTGACTTACATGGGATCTGGAGAGTCGAACATGGGTCCTTAGGCTTTACAGGCAAGCACCTTAACCACTAAGCCATCTCTCCAGCCCTCTCTTAACTTTTGCTTGAAACCTGCTTCATTTTCATCCTTGCAATATTTTCTCAAGACCAGAGAGATCATTCAGTTGGTAATGTGCTTGCTGCATAAGCATGAAGCCATAAGTTCGGATCCCAGAACCCACATAAGTTATGATGATGCATAATGGTGTTTGCTTATAATCCCAGCTATGGGGAAACAAAGAGAGGAGGATCCCTTGGCCAGCCAGCCAGCCAGGCTAGTCTGATTAGTGAGCTCCAGGCCAACGAGAAACTATCTAAAAAGAGGTAGATGGTATATCTGAGGATAACACTTGAGGTTGTCCTCTGGCTTCCCTATGCACACATATGCACCTGCATATGTACAAACACATAACACACACATGTGTACACATTGTGCATACATGCACACATGGATTTTTTTTTTCTAGGCATAGAATTCTAAGCACAAGAAGGGTCTGGGCCTCTGTCCTAGTGGTGAAAAGTCAGCCATCATTATTGCTGTTTGCCTAGATTCAATAAGTTACGTTCTCCCTCAGTGCCTGCTTTTTAAGAATTTCTCTTTATCTTTTCTCACTAGTCTAACTATGTGTTACACATCTAGTTTTGATGGGGAGGATGTGAACAGTCCCAGAGCAAGACAACTAGAGAGCCTGGAAGCCAGGTTCTGGGTGAGTTTGCCCTAGCATTGAGTGTCTTAATGGTAGCAGCTCAATGTAATGAAAGGAGTTGGAAAGGAATTTATAGCTAGGTGGGGATAAGTTTAAAGTCCCAATGTTTTTGGATCTGACTTACATGAGTCAGTGGCTGGTGGGAATTGAGTCTGGGATCTGGCATCATCTTTTCAGCAAGGCTGGTCGCTGAAGTTCCTTTAACCACTGTGCCATCTTCCCAACCCCAGATTAATCCATTTTAGTAGCATTTGGCGCTCTTTGAGAGGATGTTGCTTTGTGCAGCTCATCCTCAGGGAGGGGGAGTTATGCTCACATTCCAGAAGCACTGTCCACATATGGTGTTTGGAGTTCTTCTAAACAAGAGATCTGTCTCTTTTTATTCATTCATTTATTCATTTGTTTGTTTCTTTAATGATTTAATTATACAAGGGTGTGCTCACAGATATTTATTTATTAATTTGAGTTCTAATTAAGTATTACTTTGTTGCTCAGGCTGTTCCAACCCTGGCCACTGGGACCTCTGTCAGGGAACCGGCAGTCACCTGGGTGTGTCAGGACTGACTCTGACATACCCAGGAGGGGGTTGTGGTGGTGGTCTATTGTAATGTAAAAGTTTGCTCCTCTCTTACCAGTTTAGGATTTCCTGCACCTGTCTTTTTGTTTTATTTTAGAATTGCAGAAGGAGGGCCTAGCTTTTTTCTAAAGGACCTATCTTTTTGTTGGATGTTATCTTAGAGGCCAAGATATGGCTGCAGGGAGTGCTCTTGCCACTTGTGAGCTGTTGTCACTTCTAGTCCCTCTCAGCTGGTAAAGCAAGGAGCTTAGTGTGTACCAGCCTGTGTATGTGCACCTGCCTGTTAAATTTACTGTATGGAGGGGATGGAGAGATGGCTCAATCAGACGTTTCGCCAGATGCCAAGGTCACGGATGGGGTGTCTCGCTAAAACACTCGGGGCAGAGGGTCCTGCAAAGACTAAAGATCTGGAGTTTGATGGGAGCGAGAACCCCAATGTTTATTCCAATGGGTTTTAAGGGGCTGTTAATCTTTGCCAGATGCAATGACAGCTTGTCTCTGACACATGCATCTGGAGTTCAATTGCAGAGCTGAAGGTCACTTCCTGTTGTCTGTTGCCATGCGGTCTGGCTAGGACCAGGCCTCTCTCTCTCTCTTCTGATCTGACTTACATGAGTGGCTTCTCTCTGCTTGCAAATAAATAAATATAATCCATTTTATTTGGCGCTCTTTAAATACTTTGTGCAGCTCATTTGGGGAGTTAGCTCACATTCCAGAGCAGACAGAGAGAAACAGAGATATGTCTTTTTATTCATTCATTTATTCATTTGTTTGTTTCTTTAATGAGGAAGGGTGGCAGATATTTATTTATTAAGAGTTCTAATTAAAATACTTTGTTGCTCAGGCTGCATGGTGGGGCTGCGTGACTCTGACATACCCCTAGGCTTCTCTTTAATCCCAGCACTATTTTTCTAAAGGACCTATCTTTTTTGAGATGTTATCTTAGAGGCCAAGATATGGCTGCAGGAGGATCGTGAGCTGTTGGAGCTGGTGAAGCAAGGAGAGGCCACCCTGAGACTACTGTATGGAAGGGATGGAGAGATGGTGAATTCAAAGACATCTGGGTTTGGTCAGCCTGAGCCAGGAGTGAGACCCTCATGGTGTGCCCATTCTCTCTCTCTCTCTCTCTTCTGTCTAGCTCTCTCTCTGCTTGCAAATAAATAAATATAAATAAAAACTTTTTTTGAAAAAAAAAAAAAAAAAAAAAAAAAAAAAAAAAAGAGAGAGAGAGAGAGAGAAAATGGGCATGCTAGAGCCATTTCAATCACTATGAACAACCTCCAGACATGTGCGCCCCCTTGTGGTATTGCACACTTGCATCACTTTTTGCATCTGGCTAAACGTGGGACCTGGAGAATCAAATGGGTGTTCTTAGGCTTGGCAGGCAGGCACCTTAACCACTAAGCCATCTCTCCAGCCCTAAATAAAAATATTTTTTAAAAAATATTTCTGGGCCTGGCGTGGTGGCATACACCTTTAATCCCAGCATTCAGGAGGCAGAGGTAGGAGGATCACCGTGAGTTCAAAGCCACCCTGAGACTACATAGTGAATTCCAGGTCAGCCTCAGCTAGAGTGAGATCTTACCTCAAAACACAAAAACAAAAAAAACCTCTATATGTGACTGTCTTGCACTAAACCCTTGGGTCACTCCTGCTTTCTCTCTCATCTTCTATAACTTCTTGCTTCAACAGTGATGATGCTCCTGGCCATCTTCCACCTGTCACTTGGTAGTTCATGTATACTGTCCACATGTGGAATTGCAGTCGTCAGCTGGGTTCCCATGAGGAGCAATGTCACATGCCACTCCTTTGTGTGACTTCCGTTGCTTTAATCTCAGAGACTCTGCCCTTGTCCAAAGTTACTTAGGCTAGCACCTTACTCCCCTGTCCATTTCAGTGGTATTACTTTATTCACTTGTGAGACATGCTTATTCTGCATTATTATTCTGCTTATTCTGGGATCCACAACCTCCTAAATTATGTTTTTAATTTTCATACAGTCAGGTTTACTCTTTGTGCTATAAAGCCATATGGAGCTTGGAAAATAATATCTTGTACACACAATCACCTGTCATACAGAACAATTTCACTGTCTTATAAAGTCCCTTGTCTCTCATCTGTTCACCTCCCCTCCCCAGACTCAGTGACTCACGAGTTAATATCTTCTTTTTTCTCCAGATGTCATATGACTGGAACTACATAGTATATTGCTTTTTCTGGCTGCCTTTTCCACTTCCCCATATACAGTTAAGATTTATCCATCTTCTTGTAACTCAATAACATTTTTTTGTTGCTAAATGATATTCCACTGAATGGATGTAACCCCATTTATTGATCCTTTTACCTACTGAAAGCAAATAAATCACTTTCAAATTATGGAAATTACAAGTCCAGCTGTCCTACACACTCTTAAGCAAGGTGTTTTGTAAAGATAATTTACAAATCATTTGGGTAAACACCTAGAAGTGTGATTACTGGATCACATTCTCAGATTATGTTTGGTTTTGTAAGAAACTGCCAGACTGTCTTCTGAAGTGGCAGTATCTTTTGTCATTTCCACGAACGTTGACAGTTCCCAGGGTTCCACAAGCTGGCCAGCAGCAGCTCCATCAGTTTAGCTTGTAGTTTATCCATCCTTGGAGCTGTGCACTGATTTTCATCATGTCAACTTTCCGTTCCCTAAGGGTCACCACCACTGAACACCTTTCCACATACTTCTTTCCTCACAGTGTGTTTACTGGGGTGACCTTTCATCCATTCTCAGTTGGGTTGTTTGATTTCTTACTGTTGAGTTTGAAAAGCTCTTTGTACATTTTTGTTAGAAGTGTTCTGTCAGATATATATTTTACATGTGTTTTCTCCCATTTGGTGGCTTGTCTTTAATTCTCTAAACAGATCTTTACATAGGTTAATAAATAATTAATGTATTTATTTATTTAAGAGACAGACAGACAGATAGACAAGAGAGTGCACAGACATTCCAGAACCTCATGCCCACTACAAACAGACTCCAGACACATGCACCAATCTGTGTATCTGGCTTTGTGTGGGTACTGGGGAATCAAATTCAGACTTTGCAAGCAAGCGCCATTAACCACTGAGCGATCTTTCTATCCAACTCCTCGTAACAGGTATTTCACAGAGCAGAAGTTAGTAGTTTTTTTGTTTTGTTTTGGTTTTTGGTTTTCCGAGGTAGGGTCTCACGCTAGCTCAGGCTGACCTGGAATTCACTATGTAGTCTCAGGGTAGCCTTGAACTCACGGTGATCCTCCTACCTCTGCCTCCCAAGTGCTGGGATTAAAGGCGTGTGCCACCAGGCCCAGCTTGAAGTTAGTAGTTCTAATAACATATTGACTTTTGTTTAATCATGCTGCTGATGTTATATTTAAAAGCACAAAATTTTGTATATGCTATTCTATATTCTCTTCAGACATTTTATAGTTTTTACATGTTATATTTTAGGGGGTACATTTTGAATTATTTTTCATGTAAGCTTTTGTGTGTATATGTGTATAGTGAATACACGCATGTGGTATGCATATGTGTAGGTGCACATATGTGTGCAAGTGTGGGTAAACATGTGTGTGTACATGTGGAGGCCTCATTTCTTTTGAGACAGGGTCTCTCACTGGGTCCATAGCTTGTTGATTCATCTAGATGAGCTAGCCAGCATGACCTGAGCATCCTCCTGTCTCTGCCTCCCGAGCACTGGGATTGCAGATGGGCACCACATCTAGCTCTTTATGTGGGTTCTGGGATCCATACTCAGGTCCTCAAACTAAACACGTTACCCACTGAGCAATCTTCCCAGCCCTAAAGAGTAAGTTCTTTGACTACATTTATTTTGCTTTATGGTCTGAATATGAACTGTCCCACAAGCTCATGTTTCAACTGCTGGTTCCCCAGCTGGTGGTGCTGTTTTGGAAGGCTATGGAACCTGTAGGTGGTGGGCCTAGCTGGTAGAAGTATGTCACTAGGAGGTGGACCTTTGAAGCTGGTAGCCCAGCCTTGGTTCCTGTCTCAATCTCTGCTTCCTGGTCCACTATGATGTGAATAGCCATTGCCACATTCTCCCACCACCATAGACTGAGACAATCTGCCATGCCTTCCTTGGTATGACGAACTGTTCCTCTGAAAGAGTTCCACTCTAACTTGTTTCACCAAATATTCTGTCACAGTGACCTAAACGTCCTCCTTTTCTAAACAGAAAATTAATACTAAGATTGGGATCATTGCTATAACTTAACATGACCATGTGATTCTTAGGCCTTTGGAACTGGTTTTAGGAAGTATGTGGAAGAGATTAGAATTGTGGGGTAGAATGCTAGAAGCAGAGCTTAGCAGGCCATTCAGGTGGGCATTTGGAAGATCAAAATGCCTATAGAAATATGGAGAGCAAATACTGTACTCATGATGGGAACAGAGACTCTATGGAAATTGGACTAGGGCTGGAGAGATGGCTTAGTGGTTAAGGCACATGCCTGTGAAGCCTAAGGACCTCGGTTCAATTTCCACGTTAGCCAGATGTACATGGTGGCACATGCTTCTGCAGTTCATTTGCAGCGGCTGGAGGCCCTAGCACGCCCATTCTCTCTTTCTCTCTGTATCTAATAAATAAATAAATATAAAATATTTTTTTAAATTAAAAAAAGAAATTGGACTAGAGGCTATTCATGTTATATCCTGCCAAGGAATTTATCTAAAATTTTCCACATCCTGAAAAAAATTTTTTATTATTTTTTTTTGGAGAGAGACACAGAGAGAGAGAGAGAGAGAGAAGAAAACAGAGATGGGCATGCCAGCAGTGTCTCAGCTGCTGTGAATGAAATCCAGATGTGTGTGCCTCCTTGTGGTCAAGTGCAGCATTGTGCCCTTGTGTCACTTTGTGTCTGGCTAAATGTGGGACCTGAAGATTGGAACTGCTGGAGATTGGAACCAGTGTTCTTAGGCTTAGGAGGCAGGCGCCTTAACCCCTAAGCCATCTCTCCAGCCCTTTTTTTTTTTTACACATCCTGAAAATTTTTATTTTTATTTATTTGACAGAGAGAGAGGGAGAGAGAGAGAGAAAGAAAATGGGTGCACCAGGGCCTCCAGCCACTGCAAACAAACTCCAGATGCATGTGCGCCTTTGTGCATCTGGCAAACATGGGTCCTGGGGAATTGAACCTGGGTCCTTTGGCTTTGCAGGCAAATGCCTTAACTGCTAAGCAATCTCTCCAGCCCCTGATTTTCTTAAATTTTTATTATTTCCAAGGGAAGAGAGAGACAGAGACAGACAGAATGGGCATGCCAAGGCTTCTAGCCCCTACACACAAATTCCAGATGGTGCATTTGGCTTTATGTGGCTTACAAGGGAATTGAACCCAGAGTGTTAGGCTTTGCAGGCAATCACCTTAACCACTGAGCCATCTCTCCAGCCCCATGCCCTGAAATTTTAAGTGAAGCTGAATTTTAAAATAATAGACTAGTTGGGCTGGAGAGATGGCTTAGCAGTTAAGGCGCCTGCCTCCTAAGCCTAAGAACGCTGGTATCAATCTCCAGAGGTTCCAATCTCCAGGTCCCACGTTTAGCCAGATGCAAAGTGACGCAAGGGCACAATGCCGCACTTGACCACAAGGGGGCGCACACATCTGGATTTCGTTCACAGCAGCTGAGAGGCTGCTGGCACTCCCATCTCTATCTGTCTTCCTCTCCCTCTCTCTCTGTTTCTCTCTGTCTCTCTCCAAAAGTAAAAATAAAATAATAATAATAATAGACTAGTTAACTTAGCATAGGAAATTTCAAGACAGCATAGCATTCATGCTGTGGTATGGTAAATGCTGGCTGCTTTCAGCCAGGTTTACAGTGAGAATATGGAACAAAAAATAATGCATAAAGATTTGGAAAAGGTGGACTGGAGAGATGGCTTAGTGGTTAAAGTGCTTGCCTGTGAAACCTAAGGACCCATGTTCAACTCTCCAGATCCCACAGTAAGGCAGACGCACAAAGGTGAGACAAGTGTAAGGTTGCACATGCCTATTAGATGGTGCAAGCATCTGAAGTTCTATTTCAGTGGCCAAGGCCCTGATGTGCCAATTGTGTCTGTCTCTGTCTCTCTCTCTGTAAAATAAAATAAATAAATAAAAATTGGAAAAGGTGAAATTTGACCAGAAAGTTGAAGACAAATGGCTGTTATTGTTGAAGAGATTATCACCATTAAAAGGAAGCCAATCTAAAATTTTCCACATCCTGAAAAAAATTTTTTTATTATTTTTTTGGAGAGAGACACAGAGAGAGAGAGAGAGAGAGAAGAAAACAGAGATGGGCATGCCAGCAGTGTCTCAGCTGCTGCGAATGAAATCCAGATGTGTGCGCCTCCTTGTGGTCAAGTGCAGCATTGTGCCCTTGCGTCACTTTGTGTCTGGCTAAACGTGGGACCTGAAGATTGGAACCAGTGTTCTTAGGCTTAGGAGGCAGGCGCCTTAACCCCTAAGCCATCTCTCCAGCCCTTTTTTTTTTTTTTACACATCCTGAAAATTTTTATTTTTATTTATTTGACAAAGAGAGAGGGAGAGAGAGAGAGAAAGAAAATGGGTGCACCAGGGCCTCCAGCCACTGCAAACAAACTCCAGATGCATGTGTGCCTTTGTGCATCTGGCTAACATGGGTCCTGGGGAATTGAACCAGGGTCCTTTGGCTTTGCAGGCAAATGCTTTAACTGCTAAGCAATCTCTCCAGCCCCTGATTTTCTTAAATTTTTATTATTTCCAAGGGAAGAGAGAGACAGAGACAGACAGAATGGGCATGCCAAGGCTTCTAGCCCCTACACACAAACTCCAGATGGTGCATTTGGCTTTATGTGGCTTACAAGGGAATTGAACCCAGAGTGTTAGGCTTTGCAGGCAAGCACCTTAACCACTGAGCAATCTCTCCAGCCCCATGCCCTGAAATTTTAAGTGAAGCTGAATTTTAAAATAATAGACTAGTTGGGCTGGAGAGATGGCTTAGGGGTTAAGGCACCTGCCTCCTAAGCCTAAGAACGCTGGTTCCAATCTCCAGAGGTTCCAATCTCCAGGTCCCACGTTTAGCCAGATGCAAAGTGATGCAAGGGCGCAATGCCGCACTTGACCACAAGGGGGCGCACACATCTGGATTTTGTTCATAGCAGCTGAGAGGCTGCTGGCACTCCCATCTCTATCTGTCTTCCTCTCCCTCTCTCTCTGTTTCTCTCTGTCTCTTTCCAAAAATAAAAATAAAAATAAAATAATAATAATAATAATAATAGACTAGTTAACTTAGCATAGGAAATTTCAAGACAGCATAGCGTCCATGCTGTGGTATGGTAAATGCTGGCTGCTTTCAGCCAGGTTTACAGTGAGGATATGGAACAAGAAATAATGCATAAAGATTTGGAAAAGGTGGACTGGAGAGATGGCTTAGTGGTTAAAGTGCTTGCCTGTGAAACCTAAGGACCCATGTTCAACTCTCCAGATCCCACAGTAAGGCAGACGCACAAAGGTGAGGCAAGTGTAAGGTTGCACATGCCTATTAGATGGTGCAAGCATCTGAAGTTCTATTTCAGTGGCCAAGGCCCTGATGTGCCAATTGTGTCTGTCTCTGTCTCTCTCTCTGTAAAATAAAATAAATAAATAAAAATTGGAAAAGGTGAAATTTGACCAGAAAGTTGAAGACAAATGGCTGTTATTGTTGAAGAGATTATCACCATTAAAAGGAAGCCACACATGGGGCTGGAGAGATGGCTTAGCAGTTAAGGCATTTGTCTACAAAGCTAAAGGATCCTGATTTGATTCCCCAGTACCCACATAAGCCAGATGTACAAGGGGGGGCATGCATCTGGAGTTTGTTTGCAGTGGCTGGAGGCCTTGGCATGCCTACCTCTCTCTCTCTGCCTTTTTCTTTCTCTCAAATAAATAAATAATAAAATATTTTTTTAAAAGAAAAGAGCAGGATGGAATGTGACATAAGAGATGAGGGGACTGGAGAGATTGCTTAGTGGTTAAGAACACTTCCTGTACAGGCAAGAGGACAGGAAGGAGCCTGAGAGGCTGCACATACACATACATGTACCAAATACACCACATCACACCTACTATGCATACATGTAAAAAATTAAATTTACAAATGAATTAAATTAAGATGCTATAGTTATGTTGTGGTGTGTTTTGAATTAATTTTTTTAAATATTTTATTTATTTATTTGTTTGTTTGAGATACAACAGGATGTATATAGAGAGAAAGAGAGATCGGGCATGCCAGGGTCTCTAGCCACTGCAAACAAACTCCAGATGCATGTGCCCCTTTGTGCATCTGGCTTATGTGGGTCCTGGGGAATCGAACCAGGGTCCTTAGGCTTCCAAGGCAAACGCCTTAACCACTAAGCCATTTCTCCAGCCCTTGAATTAATATTTGTGTAAGCTGTAAGGTTTGTGTCCAGGTCTGTTTCTGTGTATGAGTGTCCAATTGTCCCAGCACTGCTTACTGAAGAAAATATTTCTTCTTCATCAGGCTGTCTTAACAGAAACTGTTTTTATTGTGCATGTATATTTCTGGGCATTTGTCTTTGTCCCATTGATCTGCATTTCTTTGCACTTGTTTCTTCTTTTGCTAATATAAAACACAGACTTTACGCAAAAATTGACTCTTGGTGACCACTCACTGTGCAGACCGTGTCTGCCGCTGCTGACATTGGGGTCACCTGGAGTCCATGTCTCTTGACCATTGGGATTCCTTCTTGATGGTAAGCCATATTCACTCCCTTTTCCATGAGAGAAGATGCCTCTCTGCTCTCCTATTTTCCCTGAAGGAAATACCACCACCACTACTATGAGCTCCCTGAATGCGCCAAGAGCAAGAATTGAGGGTGGGTACAGACATGCTCCCACAGGGCAGCTAAGACTTGAAGGTCCTACTTCTTTTGCTGGCCCAATGGGTAGGCGCAGCCTCCCTGCAGGTGGCGTGCTTAGTCCCCCGCTCCTGAGCCAGGTCTAGTTTGCAGTGTCTTCACAGGTTGGCTTTCCAAACAGTCAGGCCCCAAGAATCACCAGAGCATTGGAGTTCCAGTACCTTCTGTGCTGACTGTGCTAGGGGCGGAGCAGACAAGCCCTGTTCCCTCCTTCCTGAGTCTGTGTGCCTGACCATGGGGCATCTCAGGCCCAAGCCAGGTCTGAAGGTGGCCAGATCTGGTTTTCCTCTCCCTAGACAAGATTTCCCCTTTTGTAGTCAAGCCCCACTCCAGGTCCCAGAAGACCTCAGTGCTGTCTAAGCAGAACTCCCCTCTCCACATGTGGCGGAGGGGCACGGGGACAAGAGGGAGGCCTTACCCCTTCAGCAGCCATTAAGGTGCAAGAGCTTAGGGGTGTGGGCTGCCAGTAGGGTAGTCCCCTGCCTGCTTTCTCTAAATAAGCCTATTTCTGGAACAGCCTCCTGTGGGTGTGGCCCAGGAAGATGGGCGAGCCAGGGTGGATGGGGAGTAACCTATGGGTGGGAGTAACAAGCCAGAGGACCCCTCCCCTTCTGCTCAGACTCTGGGAGGCAGCAGGAGGAGGAGAAGGAGGAAAAGAAGGAGTTCTGTATTTCCACCATCTTGGTTCCCTGGCGACCAGATATCACTGCTGAGCAGTGACTGCAGCCCTGAGCACTGTAGGGAAACATCAGTGCTGCCCTAAGCCCCCAAGGCCCTAGGGGGCCAAGGCTGGAAGGAGCTAAGTGCTGTGTTTCTCCCCAGGGAAGCAGCTGCCCCCCTTTACTAGCTGGCTGCGCTTCTCCCAGGAAGAAAGGACGGTTGTGAAACGAGGTAGTCTTTACCTTCCCTGCCACACAGCCCCCAGGAGGTGGGCTCAGCATCTGGGCCTGCCGCGGGCAGGGACAACGTGGAGGGACAAGGGATCACAGGGTGGGGAAGAGGGAACAGTGGCAAGGACGGCAGCCTTCAGGCCTGCTGTATGTAGGAAGCCTAGGTGGTGCCCGTAAGGTATGCTGGGTGACACCGATGGGCACATGAACTACTGCCAGCTGGTGTGGGGCAAGAGAAGGGTGGGGCAGCACAGTGCCCTAGATCTGGCAGGTGGAAAGGTGGGAGGGCAAGAGCAGCCTCAGCTCTGGGGGTCTAGGTGTGTGGTGGGGTCAGTGGAAGCAGAGGGTGTAAAGGCAGGGAGTTGTCCCCAGGTCATTCCAAGGATCAAGTAAGACCAAAGCTCACCAACATTTAGGACCCAGCTGGGGAGGCCCCAAACTATGCTTCAGACCTACTCTTCCAAGTACCCATGGAGGGTTGTAAAAGAATTGAGGTTTGCCCTGCCTACCCTGACACCCCTCCCACCATAGCCTGCATGCCACCCTAATCAGATCTACACGTGCTCATACTCTTCCTTGCCTACAGCCATCAAAGAGACCCCACAGATGAATAGAGTCTGCACGTCCCCCGGCTGCATCATGGCAGGTAAGCCCCTCCTCCATACCTGCCACAGCAGCTGCTCAGGAGCTGTCTGAGGACAAGTAGAGTAGCCTGCTGGACAGCCTGGGAAAGCTACCTGGACCCAAATGGGCTCCTACATGTTGCCTCCTGTCCTGGTTGGCCAGCAAGGACACAGAACACTTATCAGTTTACAGGAAACAAGACCATGTGCAACCTGTTGGGTGTTTTTTGTTTTTTTTTTTTTTTTGCCTGTATGTGTGCATGTGCGTGCATGCGTGCATGCGTGCATGTGTGTGGTTTTTCAAGGTAGGGTCTCATGCTAGCCCAGGCTGTCCTCAGGGTGGCCTCAAACTCAAGGCAATCCTCCTTCCTCTGCCTCCCGAATGCTGGAATTAAAGGCATACAACCTGTTTTTATTTCATGATTTCTCCCAGGAATTTGTGTAAAAATGAGGCCCATAGACTGTTCTCTGCAGAAACAGGTGGTAGAGGGGGTGGAAAAACATTGGGGAAACACTTGGAATGTGGTTATCTGCCCAGGGTGGGTACTAGAGCCCCAGGGTGATGCTATCTGTTAGGTCCCCAACTGCAAGGCCAGGACAAGCAGGACAGAATTCAAGAGGAGGGTCCTGAGTGAAGAATAGCCACCCCACCTAGAACCTCAAGCCCACTGTCCCTAGCACACTGTGGATTGTGGAATACAGCTCTCTCTTCTAACAGAAATAAGCCTCAGAATAGGAAAGAGCCACTCACTCCCAGTGGAGCTGCATGGGGCAGAGAGGCCCTGACCAGAGGCCAGGAGCCAGATGCCAATGCCTAGAATGGGGTCACCCGCTGAGTCCTTCCTATGAGCAGGGCATCCTCTCTGCCCACCACATCAGCTCTCAGACAGGAAAAGCCTGGAGGATTCAAGGTCCTGTGGTTTATAGATAGCAGCTCTAGCTCTTGCATCTACTGGCGAGTTCTTCCCTGTTTCCAGCCTCACTGTGGCTCAGACAGGGTGCCTAACTCTCCCAGGAGCACATAGCTGACACTACATTTTCAATAGCCTGTGTCCAAAGGGAGGCACCGTCTCTCAGAATCAGAGACAGTATCCGGACTGTCCACAACTCAGGATCCCCTCTTTCTCCCCCACCTCTGGGAATGAGCAGCCGCCAGGATTCTCCAAAACATGGACCCAACCCAGAAGCCGTGTGATGACTTCTACCAGTATGCCTGTGGAGGCTGGCTGCGGCGCCATGTGATCCCCGAGACCAATTCCCGATATAGCATCTTCGACATCCTTCGGGATGAGCTGGAGGTCGTCCTCAAAGGTGGAGAGGCCGTGGCCTGGAGAGGGTTGGTGCTGAGGTTGGGCCTGCCCCACTTCCAGGCAGCACTGGGTCAGGAGTTGGGAGCTGGTGTATCTAGACACAGCTTAGTGTCCTGTGTCTCAGAGGAGGGGGGGCAACCCTTGAGATGCAAGGGAGGACCCGAAGGGCCTATCTCTAGCCTGGTACTGCAAGGGACATGGTATGCTGGACCTGAACCCCCAACAGTCACCTTCAGGCTCTGTCCAGCTCTCTCTTCTGCCCACAGGGATGCTGGAGAATTCCACTACCAAGGACCGACCAGCCGTGGAGAAGGCCAAGATGCTATACCGTTCCTGCATGAAAGAGAGTGAGTGGGCCACCTTTGTCTGGCCCCGCCAAATCCAGTACTCCACTACACCTTGCAGCATGGTGGGGTGGGAGTAGGAGCCCATGCAGAGAATCTGTATGTTATGCCCTGCCTGGCCAGGTTTATCACCAGCTGTCCTGTGCTTGGGGTTTGCAAGCCCAGCCTGTGGTTGTGATGTACTGAAGGACTGAGCACCCACTGAGCAGCAGGGCTTGGACCGACTGATTCTCTAAAGGCCTCCTAGAAGGTGGAGGGTGATTCTAGTGTACCTGACAACAGGATCCAGTGGGACCCCAGCTTTATGGGAGTATCTCCTTGAGACCACTGCTTAGACACATCTGGGCCTATCTCATCTCTCCATGGAAACTGAAGGCCAGCGTATCTGGCCAACACACACCAGGCCCAGACACCTCCCTCTAGGTTCCAACCTTAATTTCCGATCTGAAAGGCTAAATATACAAGGCAGAACAATGGCAGTCCATGTATATGAGCAGAACTTCAAGCCATTTCCTCGGCATCCAGGCCAGAACTCAACCTGCTGCCCGTTCCCAGCAGTCATACAGAACCCCTGTCTCATCTACCCAAGCAGTCAGGATTGCACTTAATACTATCAGCTTCTCAAACTTTTTGACCCTGTTTCCAACTCATGTCCAAACAGAAAAGGCCAAATATGCTGCTGCCTAATCTCAGGGCCATACTCCTTGTCACTAACCTGCAGCATCCCCAGCCTGTTACTCTCCCTCAGATACACCTGGTACCTCCCTTTCCACTCTGCCGCCTCCCCTCCCCTGTGACCTCTGACACACGGTGTCCATATGTCCCTTGTTATGGCCACCACTAGACTGTTGTCGTCTCATTGGGTGGTCCTTCGTGCCTTGGTGACTTCTGGATATGCACTCTATACTTAGTCATTGCTTGAAGTTCTCCCCAGTTTCTTGTAAGGAGGGGCCCTGCCCCGGGGTCTAGCCCAAATCTTTTTTTTTTTTTTTTTTTTTGGAGAGAGAGAAAGAGAGAATGGGTGCATCAGCGGCCTCTCAGCTGCTGTGAACAAACTCCAGGTGTGTGCGCCCCCTTGTGGGCAAGTGCGGCATTGTGTCCTTGTGTCATTACGTCTGGCTAAAGGTGGGACCTGGAGAATCAAATGGGCATTCTTGGGCTTAGCAGGCAGGCGCCTTAACCGCTAAGCCATCTCTCCAGCCCTCTAGCCCAAGTCTTGAGGTTGCTGCTATGCTATCAACAGAAGTCTGATGGCCTCTCTCCTTGCCCAAGCACTGACAGTGGAAAGTTTAAGTTTTGTCACACAGCAGCTGGTGGCTCTGGCCTTCCCTCTGCTTGCCAACACTCCTTTCCTAGGCTTGCTCACATGCTGCCAGCTCCCAGGTCCCCACCCTCTTGTCCTGAGGAGACCACATGCTTCACTAGCCCCTTCCATGCCTATGCTGCTTCCATTCCCTGTGCTAAGGCTGAGCCTGTGGTGGGAGGGTAGTGCTTTGACTGTGTAGCATCCCCACAGGTCTTTCATGGCACATGAGTCCCCCCTGCCCCGACCCCCAAAGTCCGGGTAGCAACTGCTACTTCCCTTCTCAGATGTGATTGAGAAGCGAGACTCTCAGCCCCTGCTGAACATCTTAAAGATGGTGGGAGGCTGGCCGGTGGCCATGGACAAGTGGAGTGAGACCATAGGTAAGACAGGGTCTGGTGGCAGCCTTGCCCACCCACCTCCAGCTGGCTGACTAAGATCCTTAGGGAGTACACTCATGGGCTCCTCCCAGCTAAAAATAACCTCAGGGGATCCCAGAAACTGTTTCAGGCTCCATGCTGGGGAGAGAGTACCAGCTCTGAGTTCACCGTGGCTGGTCCCCTGCAGCTCTGCTGAGAGACATCCCTCCTGGATCTTTAGATCCCAGGCCCCATATCCCAGGACTCCTTGCTCTGAATGTATGTTCTCCTCTCTGTACTCAGGCCTGCCTCTGACTCAAGGGCAGGGAGGTGCGTGGAAGGAGTCAGTCCTCAAACGTGATGCTACACTCAGGCCTTATTGTCCCTGTGGGCTGTTTAGAGAAGCATATCCTAAGCCCTAAGGCCCACCATGAGTTTGCCACCCTGAACCGGGTAGAGATCCTTATACCCCCAGAGCTCCAGGCTTAGGAGGCCAATCTACCACTTATACACGTGGGTGGTTGGCCTCCAGCACGGGCGCTGACTCTCCAGGTCCCACGTGGGCGTTGGAGCGGCAGCTGGCCATGATGAATGCACAGTTCAACAGGCGCGTCCTCATCGACCTCTTCATCTGGAATGATGACCAGAACTCCAGCCGCCACATCATCTATGTATGCAGCCCGTGCTGGGGGCCAGGGACAAGCCAGGTCTCCTGGCCTGGTGGAGGACTCTCATAGCATAGCAGGAAAACAGGCCAGGGGTTTTGGTGAGCCCCATGTTTACTCCCAGGGCACTTCCTTGTGCACTTCGGAGCCTCCGGGGTCAGTTGTGCTGAGCGGGGCTCCTGTGGAGCCTTGTGGCTTGTGTTCAGACCTGAGAGGCCAGCCTGCTTCTCATCCACAGTGAGGCCTCTGGCACCTGGACAGAAAGCCTGACCTCAGAGAGGCACAGCAGCTGTCCACTCTGGAAGGCTAGAGAGGCCCACGGAGCTGCCTGTCTGGGCTGGTTGAGGGTGATGTGAGGCCCTGCAGGGGTCCACACCTTCTCTAGTCCCTCTCCTCCTAAGTCCCACCCTGCAGCCCAGTCCTGTAACTTTTCTGTCAGTCAGGATGCACCTTCTAGGGTAAGCCACTGTCCCACTGGGCACAGTCCCCTGGGTTAGAGGACTGCTGCCCACCTCAGCCAAGTTATGGGGTCTTCTGGCCCCTGCCAAAGGTCACACACTCTGTGTTTCCAGATAGACCAGCCCACCTTGGGCATGCCATCCCGGGAGTACTATTTCAACGGGGGCAGCAACAAAAAGGTAAGCTGGGGGTCCTGGTAGTTCCATGCTATACACAGTTTCCTCCCACATCTTGGGGCCCACGGGCCCCAGTATTCCCCACCAGCCATATTTCCCACAGCTGGCCTCTATTAAGAACGTTTGTGAGTGAGTCAGCCAGGCACTGAGTAGTAGGGACATAGACATTGGTGCTCAGCTTTCACACCTAGCCAGGCAGTCCATGGGCAAACAGGGTCAGCCAGACACACCCATGCAGAACCAGGCCCAAATATTCAGTGTCTGAGCAGGCAGCAACCCTGAGCCTGTTCTGTGGGTTCTGTTCCTACATTGGTGGAGAGGAACAACTGGAAGCTGACAGATGAGGGGAACAGCACAGGGTTGACTGGGATGGAGGGAAGGGCTGGAAAGGACAGAAAACAAACTGGGAGAGAGAGTTCCTCCAGTCAGGAGTAGGGTGGAAAAGACAAGGTGGAAAGGCATCCAGAATGTCTATGCATATGCCTGCCAATCCAATTTGGTAGCTGGCTGAGCACCTGATTTTTTTTTGATGCGGGGGCGGGGGGATGCTCTGCAGCGTGAGACTAGCTCCTCCCCAGATGAGTATGAAGAAGGGTGTCCATATGGGTTCAACAAAAGTCCTCAGGAGCCTATCTCTCCCCTCATTACTGAGGCAGCCCAACCTTACCTTGGCACCCACCACTGAGGATCTCACAGAGCACCTGTGGGTGCCAGCCCAGCACTGTGCATCCCTGGTGTATCAGTTATTTTCTCAGTGCTGTGAAAAGAAAGAGTTTATTACAGTTCCAGGGAATATGGCAGGGAAGATATGGTGGCAGGAGTAGGAAACCAGCTCATCACATTTGGGTCAGGAAGCAGAAAGATAGCAGGAAGTAGGACCAGGCTGTAAAACCTCTAGGCCCATCCTCCACTAACCCACTGACTCCAGCCAGGATCTACCTCCTAAAGGTTCCACAACCTTTCCAAACAATGCCACCCACTGGAGACCAAGTGTCTAAACACATGAACCTATGATGGACATTTTACATTCAAACTACACCTGGGGAACCATCCTCACGTACCAAAGCCCTAGGTATGGGTCACTCAGTGAGAGAAGACGGAGTTGGGACTGAAGCTCAGCCCTGAGCTGTCTGGCATAGCCCTGGCACATGGCTCAGCACCAGCTTTAGGGAGTAGGTTCAGCCCCACAGCACACAGGTTGTCTTGCAGGCTGGCCAAGGTGGCCTTGACAGGTGGATGGGTTCAGGCAGTCACAACACTGCATTTAGTGTCTGTGTGCCAAAATATGCAGAAAGGCTGATGGGGTGAGTTTCTGGGGGCTGCTTCACGTCACACACCACCCCCACCCCACAGAATGCTCCGTGGTGGCCAAGGTGGCCAAAGCCGCCCAGCTCCATCCATCGTCCTTTGGCCCAGGTGCGGGAAGCCTACCTGCAGTTCATGACAACTGTGGCCACCATGCTGCGGAAGGACCTGAACCTCCCCAAGAACAATGCCTTGGTACAAGCGGACATGGCACAGGTGTTGGAGCTGGAAACACACCTGGCCAATGTGAGGCACAGCTGGGCGGGGGGGGGGGCTTGGGATGGCTTTGGGCTCTGCCTTGTGTGACCCCTGCCCTTCTATGCAGGCCACAGTCCCCCAGGAGGAGAGGCATGATGTCACCACCCTGTACCACAGGATGGACCTGGAAGAACTCCAAGAGAAATTTAACCTGAAGGTGAGACCCAGGCACCCACATGGAAGGCAGCACTGGCCCAGCCTGGGACCACTTTGGTGCTCATTCAAACCACATAGCTATGCCTGCCTCAGCAGGGCCCATATTATGGATGCCCAGGCAGAGGAGGACATAGTGACCATCCCAATGGGTCAGCAGGTGCCACATGCAATGAGGAGCAGTAGTGATCTCAGTCTAGCAAGACACAGAAGCAGAGGCTGCTACTGAATGCTGGGGTCTAAAGATTCCTACACAAGACCCTCTGCTCTCCAGACCAGCTCAGAGCTGAGTGGCTGTGCCTCACCCCATGGCAGCTCCTATGGGCAAGGCAGGCACCACCTTAAGCTTGGGGAAGGATGGTAGCAGAGGGCTGCCTAGCCTGGGACAGAGGCTTCATTCCTAGTTCAGCACTTGGTCAGCTCATCAGCTGTACCCTGAGAAGTCAACCTGTGGCCAGTGGTCTGTCACCTATAGGGCAGGATGCATCTATAGACAGGCAGATAAGAGGGAGGAGGGATAAGTAGGACAGAGCCCAGGCCAGATGATCAGACATAGTTAATTAGACCCACAGCCCTTCTCTCCTGACAGAATATGTAAGCAAGAACTCAGACCCAGGCTGGAGAGATGGCTTAGCAGTTAAGGTATTTGCCTGCAAAGCCAAAGGACCTCAGTTCAATTCTCCAGGACCCATGTAAACCAGATGCACAAGGGGGCATATGTATCTGGAGTTCATTTGCAGTGGTTGGGAGCCCTGGCACGCCCATTCTCTCTCCCTTCTCTCTCTCTCTCTCTCTCTCTCTCTCTCTCTCTCAAATAAACAAATACATATTTAAAAAAAAAAAACTCAGACCCATACTCTCACTCTCAGGGACAAGACAGTGACCCTGGGAGAGCTTCAGGCCCTAGTAATCACACTCTGGATCCTACTTTGTCCTTATGCTGGTCCCCAGAGCCGACTGACTATAAGGCCCCTTCCCTAGCACAGTCCCAGCTCCCTTGGCCAAAGTAGACCACGGGGGGAACCTGGTGTTACTCCAGCCTGTGCTCCCTCCAGATACAAACCAAAGCCCACCTGGGGAAGCATGCACTATAAAGAAGAAGAAAAAGATGTGGAAATGACCCTCAGAATGGGACAGAGGGAAGGGAGGGGACAGGGGGAAAGGCCACGTTGGAGGCCAACTGAGTGAAAAGTGGGAGAACTTCCATCTTTTTTTTTTTTTTTTTTTTTTTTTTTTTTTTTTGGTTTTTTTGAGGTAGGGTCTCACTCTGGTCCAGGCTGACCTGGAATTAACTATGTAGTCTCAGGGTGGCCTTGAACTCACGGTGATCCTCCTACCTCTGCCTGAGAACTTCCATCTTTGTGGCCATTGGAAGTGAGCATATCTTGGCGCCAAGTGTGAGGAACCAGAGGGACAAGGGGGTGTTTTGGCCATTTCAGCCCGAGGGGCGTCTAAAGGTTTGGACTCTAATGGAGCATTTGGGATGGAATGGGACAGCCTTGCCTGGCATTCATGAGGACTGCTGAGAATATGGGCCTATGTAGACAGGGAGGCTACAGCCCAGCTCAAAGAGTGGCATGGAATAGTGGTAGTGGATGTAGTGGGATGAGGAAGCATCCATGTTCATCTTGATGGCAGAACCCACAAGGTTGCAAATGGACAAAATATGAGCCATGGGAGGCAGACCTCAAGGGCCTGGAGTGGCAGTGATGTGGGTATGGTGGCAGGGACTTCAGAGGACCCAGGCCTGGGTGTGTTAGGTTTATATATATTGCACAAAATGAGCGTGTACACAGAACACGACTCAGATGAAGACTTAACTCGTTCATGGCACCCAAAAGCTTGTCACACCCCTACCCAGCACTACCTCCACCTTCTTCCCCAAAGCAGTCATGGCCCTCACTGCCCACACCACAGCACTAACTGGGGCCCTGCTTCCAGACCCCAGGCTTCCGTTTCATGTGTCATCGGTAAAATCTGTAGCATCCAAGGACCCTTCACACTGCGCAGGGCAGAGTAGTCTCCAGTTCAAAGAACATACTGAATGCCAGGCGCAGAGGCATGCACCTTTAATCTCAACACTGGGGATGCTGAGGTAGGAGGATTGCTGTGAGTTTGAAACCAGCCTGAGACTACAGAATGAGTTCCAGGTCATCCTGGGCTAAAAGGAGACCCTACCTCAAAAAAAAAAAAAAAACAATTTCAAAGACTGCTATGACCTATGTCCCAGCTAGTAGGTGGTTGGTCTGGACTTGTCTGAGTTACACTGTCTGGTTTGCTATGGTACCTGTCCCACTGCACAAAGGACATTTATGCCAGTGCCCACCAAGGAACAAAGCTGCCAGGTCAGACATGCGTGAGATCAGCTGTGGCAGATGAGATGTTTTACAGATTTACACTACCAGAACTTAGTGGATGGCAACCCTCTCTAGGCTTTAGTGGCATCCACCCCTTTTATATTTTATTTATTGATTAGAGAGAGAGGGGCAGATAAGAGAATGGGCTGCCAGGGCCTCTAGCCACTGGAAAAGAACTCCAGACACCTGGGTCACCTGTGCATCTGGCTTATGTGAGTAATGGGGAATCCAACCAGGGTCCTTGGCCTTTGCAGGCAAGTGCCTTCACCACTGAGCCATCTCTCCAGCCCTTCCTGGGCCCTTTGGGAGGATTCACTCGGCTTCCCTGATGCCATGAGGTCGAACACTGTTTCACACTGCCTGGCCAGTGGGTGTGTCTATTTGAATTCCTTGTCATTTCTTCTGTTGAGCTGTCTGCCGCCACCTTGTTGATATTTGACATTCTTTTTTTTTTTTTCACTGTTCTAAATTCTTGTTTTATTCTATTTGACATTCTTTATCTATTTTTGGATGCCACCCCTGTCATGTGACCTTGAACAAATTCTTTCCCTTAGGTAGCCCACTTTCTTACTCCCATAGTGATCCTTTCATTTCCATTTAAATGGCCCAATACACCACTTTGTCAGAGAAACAACAATCTCCCCTTTGTGGTTGGTGTTCTCAGCATTGTCTGAGAGATCTCTGCCTCCCCTCCAGGGGCATAGTCTACCACCTGTGTCAAGTTGATTTTGTGCCTGTAAGTCAGCACTGGGATGACTTTGTGTCTTCCATAGGGATTTCACGTAATCTAGCATCACTTGTAGGCAACTGCTTAACCCTTGGTCTGCGTGCCTGATTTGGTGTGAGTCAAGTGTGTGTGTGTCTAGGTGTGTCTCTGTGTGTCTTTGTGCCTGTGTATTTCTGTCTTCTGTTCCACTGGTTTTCATCCATTCACATGTCAATCACCCCACCTACTTCACGACTTGGCTTTCAACATCTGGTGCAGTCAGTCTGACAACTATGTTCTTCACAGTTGAATTAATCATTCTGGGGCCTTTCCATTTTCACATAAAACTTAAAGTTGGCTTGCTAATTCCAAAAAAATAGTTGCTGGAATTTTGATGTGAGTTTTAAACACCTGTATCAATTTGAGAGACATTCACATTTTGTCATGTGTTGTCTCCTAATTCATGAACCTATATTGCTTCTATTTATTTGTATTTTCTTTACTTGCTTTCAGTGAGTTTTATGGGTTTTTTAAAATATTGATTTGTGTGTTTCTTTATTTCACTTCAGAGAGAGAGAATATGGGCATGTCAGGGCCCTTTGCTGCTGCAAACAAACTCCAGATGGATGATTTTGGATGCAACATTTTGTAGGGTCTCACTCTGGTCCAGGCTGACCTGGAATTAACTATGTAGTCTCAGGGTGGCCTCGAACTCTCGGTGATCCTCCTACCTCTGCCTCCAGTGCCTTAACAGACTATTGATCAAACCCAGGCCACCAGACTTTGCAAGCAAGTGCCTTTAACTGCTGTGCCATCTCCCCAGTCCATATTTTTAATTTCAGTCTTTAACGACTTTTATTGGACTTATTCCAAGGTGTTTACATTTTATACTACCATAAATGGCATGAGTTTAAGTCCCATCTTATTGTTTGTCACTAGCAATTTTACTCAATTCACTTATTAGTTCTAATAGTTTATTTGTAGGTATTTCCAGATTTTATACATACAAATCATGTCATTTGTAAAATACATACTTTATTTCCTATCAATTCTTTTTTTTACTTTGTGTGTGAGTGTGTGTGTGTGTGTGTGTGTGTGTGTGTGTGTATGTGTGTGTGTGTAGGTCAGAGAACAGCTTCAAGGTATCTATGCTTCACTTTCTTTGAGACAGAATCCCGTGCTGGTGCTAATGAACTGCCAGACTAAAAAAATATTGTCCAACTATCAGGCCTGTGGCCTTCAGATTCTTCTGGTTCTGTTTCCCATTGTCACAGACACCTTGGGATCACAGATGCATGGGCCACTTTGCATCTGGCTTTTGTATGGGTACTGGAGAATTGAATCCAGGTTGGTAGGATTTGCAAGCAGGAGACTTTAATTATTAGGCCATCTCTCCAGCCCATGATAATTCTCATAAATTGCATCTCATTTTCTCATCTTATTTCACTGACTAGGACTCTTGGCATAATGCTTAAGTCGTGACAGTGATAGTAGACCTTCTGTGACTTCCTTGCAAGAAAGCCTTGCAACAGTTCATCATTTAATACGGTTTGCTGTACATTCTTCATTTTTGTTGCTGTTGCTGTCTACATTCTTCATTTTTGATGCTGTTGCTGTCCTGTAAATTTTCTTTCTTTCTTTCTTTCTTTCTTTCTTTCTTTCTTTCTTTCTTTTTTTTTTTGGAGAGAGTCAGAAAGAGAGAGAAAAAAATGGGCACGCCAGCAGCCTCTCAGCCACTGTGAATGAATTCCAGACACATGTGCTCCCTTTTGGGCAAGTGCAGCATTGCACCCTTGCATCACTTTGCATCTGGCTAAACGTGGGACCTGGAGAATCAAACAGGTGTTCTTAGGCTTAACAGGCAGGCACCTTAACCGCTAAGCCATATCTCCAGCCCTAAATATTTTTTTAATAGAGATTTCTTTTCTTTTTTATTCATTTATTTGAGGGAGAGATAAAGAGGCAAACAGAGAGGAAGAGAGAGAGAATGGGCATGCCAGGGCCTCCAGGCACTGCAAAGGAACTCCAGACTCATGCGCCACCTCTTGCATCTGGCTTACATGGGTACTGGGGAATCAAACCTGGGTCCTTAAGTTTCACCCTAACCACTAAGCAATCTCTCCAGCCCTAAATTTACTAGATCGTAATTCTCTCATTCTAGTTTTAGTTTGCTGAATTTTATTATGAAGAGTGGCAAATTTTACTGTCTCTTTTGTATCTATTGAGATAATGTGATTTTTATTCAGTTTATAACTTTATTCAGTTATAATAAAGATATTAATATATCTTTTTAAAAATCTTTACAAGGTAGGGTCTCACTCTAGCCCAGGCTGACCTGACACTCACTCTGTAGTCCAGGCCCTGAGTAGGACCCCTATCTCACAGCAATCCTCCTACGTCTGCCTCCCAAGTTTTGGGATTAGGGCACCACGCCTGGAATTTTTTCTCCTTATTCTTTTGTGGATTGTTTTGTTTTGTTTTGTTTTGTTTTGTTTTGTTTTGTTTTGTTCTGTTCTGTTTGAAACAGGATCTCATGGAGCCCAAACTGGCCTCAAACTTGCTATTTAGCTTAGGTAGCCTTGACCTCCTCTTGCTTCTACTTTCCAAATGCTAGGATTACAGGTGTGCACCACCATGCCTGGCTTCCTTTGCCCCGATTCTTATTGACTGCACCTTCTCACCTGTTTCTCATACGCTCTTTGGTAGAGTTGGATTTCTTGGATGTCTAGGGACCACCTACTCCTGTCACTATCTCCCTCCACAGGGGTTTAACTGGACTCTCTTCATACAAACTGTGCTGTCCTCTGTCCAAATCAAGCTGCTGCCAAATGAGGAGGTGGTGGTCTACGGGATCCCCTACCTGCAGAACCTTGAGGACATCATCCACATCTACTCAGCCAGGTGAGGCGGGGGAAGGTCCCGAGGACCTCGGCATCTTTGTCCCTTCTTCCCCCCACACTACACACACATAGCCCCCACCCTCAGGAGACAACCCCATAAAGTGCTCTCCCTCGGGTTTGAGGGACATGGGAGGTTCAATACTGGTGTCCATGGAGTCTCAGCCATGTGGGGCCTGTCAAGTATGAAGGGCAAACAGGGTGATTCTTGGGGGTCTCTCCAGCACCCCAAAATCTGCATGGGGTAGAACCGGCTAGTCAAGCCATGTCTCCTCCTTCGGGAGACAGCACTCACATGTCCCATCCACCCCTGCCTTGTACCCCAGGACCATGCAGAACTACCTGGTCTGGCGCCTGGTTCTGGACCGCATCAACAGCCTGAGCCATAGATTCAAGGACGCCCGGGTGAACTACCGCAAGGTGAGCAGGCCCACAGACCAGACTCCTGCCCAGGCCAGGCTGGGGCCTCGTTCATTCATTCAGTGTACGATGCTGAGCATAAGCTGTGAGTCAGCTTTAGGGGCCGGGACACAGACAAGCAGACAGAGCCCCTGTCCTCTTGGGCCAGTCTGCAGCCAGCAAAGCAGAAACCTGGGTTGTCAAAGCCAACAAACATGACAGAGAGAGAGGGACAATGCTAGGAAGATGCTCTGTGGGGTGACACTTGCTCTTCAAGGTATGAAGAGATAAGCATGAAAGGATTCAATACAGAAGCAGGACAGGCAGGAGGCCAGACCACAGAAAGGACCATGTTGGGCTTCCTCAGGGGCAGGAAGGAGTGGCAGGATACCAGGCAGAGGTCTCAGGGCTGGCCTGAGGTCTGGGGCCAAGTCTGATGAGAGGGACACATCCCTCTTCTGCTTTTGCATTCCTGGGGACAGAGAGGCAGACTTTCTCATTGCCATGTCAGCTCCAGCCCTGTGCCAGCCCTGTGCCCCTGTGCCATGGGGCAGAGTCCAGTCAGACAACAAGGTCCAGGTAGCAAGACCAGGGTCTGAGTGGGACCCCTAACTCTCCTGGGGTAAAGACTACACCATTTAAAATAGCACAAGGATCTCCCCACACCCCTAGCCATCACAGCGGCCCTCATGCACACAAGGCCAGCACAACAGTCCTCCCACACCCACAGGCAGCATTCAGAGGCCAGCCTCAGTCAGTCGTCCTGTGTCCCCCCTCTGGCCCCCAAGGCCCATGATGGGAAAGACTTCTCACCTCACAACACAGAGACCCACACCAGTCCTGGGGAAGTAGATGTTGGCACATGAGGTAGAATGAATGAGTGAAAGACTGAGTGAAGGAACATGCCAGGCGCTGTATGGCACAACAGTGGAGGAGGTGCGCTGGCGGGAGTGTGTCAGCTACGTCAACAACAACATGGAGAGTGCGGTGGGCTCCCTGTACGTCAAGGAGGCCTTCCCTGAGGACAGCAAGAACATGGTACGTGTCCCTGTTTCCTGGTGTCAGCCCCTGTGCATGGCACCTGCTCCCGGGCCCACTCTAGGACAGCTCCATTATCAGCACCCAACTCTAGGACTCCCATTCATGGCCAGTTTGGCCTATGTGCTTTCCCAGTACAATGGCACTGAGAAGGACGCACATTCACCCCATACCCACAAGGCAAAGGGAGGCCAAAAGAAACTCTGCCCACAGATGCCTCTGGCCTTGAGCCCCAGCCCTCAACCCTGCAGCCCCACCCTGGGAAGGGGGCATATGCTGTTCAGGATGTGAGCCAAGAGACAGGCAGGCTCTTGGCCTTTCTGTGAGGATCCAACCCTATCCCAAGGTGGTCACCCCCATGCCAACACCATACCTCACCCCAAAGGCCAGGATAACCCTGGTCTCATCCCAGAAGTGGTATGAGCCAATACCCCCTGCAAAAGCCCTTGGGCCAACCCAGGACACAGGGAGACGTACCCCTCCTAGGTCAAAGAGTTAATCAACAAGGTGAGGGCAGTGTTTGTGGCCACCCTGGATGAACTGGGCTGGATGGATGAGGAATCCAAGAAAAAAGCCCAGGAGAAAGTAAGTGAGCCACAGACAGTGAGTTGTCCACACGGAGTCCCACAGACAGGATGCCCCACTAGACAGGAATCCCCAGGGGAGGGGAGCTGGGACAGGTGTCATGTCAGGGAAATCCCTGGGAATGGGTGGGGGTTCTGTGGTCTCAGAAGCCAGGACCTATCCAAAGCCTCATGCCAAACAGCAGTCAATTGACTTCTGGACACCACGCCAAACCCTGATCAGGTTCTATAGGGTGGTTAAGGGGCCATATCTATGAGCCCCTGAACCACACAACAAGGGGAGCAGAGCCAGCATGCTGAGCCGGGGGGGCGCTCTCCTATGGTGGGCGGCACCGACAGCCCTTCCTTTCTTCAGGCTATGAGCATTCAGGAGCAGATTGGCTACCCCGACTACATCTTAGAAGAGAAGAACAAGCACCTGGACGAGGAGTACTCCACTGTGCGCCCACCACACACTCCTAGGCCCCCGCCCCAGCCCCTGTTCTGAATAGTCCCTGGGGAGAAGGAGTTCTGTGTCAGGGACCCTGCCATCCTCTTGGTTACTAACTCAGCCACTCTCATACTCGGGGGGGGGGGGGCTCTCGCCTAACTCCATTAACAGATGGGGAAACACGTCCAGAGGGACTAAGCTTGCTGAGTTATATAAGTGCTCAAAGCCAGGGTACCCTCGCCATTGACCTGCTCAGAAGCCTGTGGGCCACCTGCTGGCTGCCTGGCGAGTCTTGACACCCTTGACCCCTCCTATGCCTCTGAGGACCCAGCCTGGGTGCCCACCATGATGGTCCCTTTCCCTCTGGTAGTTGAACTTTTCGGAGGACCTGTACTTTGAGAATGGTCTTCAGAACCTCAAGGCCAGTGCCCAGAGGAGCCTCAAGAAGCTTCGGGAGAAGGTGGACCAGAACCTGTGAGTGGAACACTGGGAACCCTACCACGCACGGGTGGCTGCATATTGGACCAAGGCTGGCCTGATGCCAACCAAGGAGAGGCACTATGCCTGTGTAAAGCCCCCCCCTCGGTACCTTCTGCTTTGGGGAGGGCACTCAGAAAGGAGGCAGACCTTAAGATTGGCTCAGGACCCTGGCACTGGCTGGCCACTATGCCAAGGATCTCCTTGGTTAGTCATGGCAGAGGGCCCTGAGGGTGGGTCCCAGCAGATGTGGACTGCAACTGACCCATGTGTTCACCACAGCTGGATCATCGGGGCTGCTGTGGTCAATGCATTCTACTCTCCCAACAGAAATCAGATTGGTATGCCTGCCCCCACCCCTCTAAATGCCAGAATGAAGCCCTGCCACCCTTCCTCAGGGGCACCCCAACCTGTTCTCAGAGGGGAATGGATACCAGTCTGTCCCACTTTGCCCTTGTTGCCCACTCAGGGATGTGAGCCAGAGGTACACAGAGAGGAACCTTTTTCAGAAAACCGCAGAGGGGTGGGAAGGAGGTAGGTGGGCATGGGTCCCAGATGAGTGCTGCCTTCTCTGCCTCTGGGCTTAAGTGTCCTCATCTGTAAATTGACCCGGAAGTCCTAACGCCCACCTCCCAAGGTATGGCATTAAATGACAGGCCCAGTGGAAGTGACTGCCTGAACTTGTTCATGTAAATACCAACTTACAACTCATCTCTGTCCCCTTTCGGGGGTTAGTATTCCCTGCTGGGATCCTCCAGCCACCCTTCTTCAGTAAGGAGCAGCCACAGGCCTTGAACTTCGGGGGCATTGGGATGGTGATCGGGCACGAGATCACACACGGCTTTGATGACAATGGTAAGAGGGGATATGCTCTGTCAGAGCAGTGCCTACAAGCTGCACACACTCTCTCCCCTCTCCATTGAGCAGCCTTGGACCATCCACTCAAGCTCCTTGTGGCTTAGGTGGGACACTGAGGCCAGGACATGGGTCCTGAGTAGCTGTAGTAGTCAAGCAGGTCTGGAATGCAAGCCTGGTGCTCTGTCCAGAGAACTAGGGCAGGCATGGTGGAGAGAGACAGGGCTGCATCCTGGGATCCTGGATCTCCTCTCTGGTCCAGTGAAATAGGGAAAGGGACCCAGCCTGCCTGACTTGTGAGTCTCAGATTGCTGGCCTGGCCCCTCTTCATCCCTGGCAGGGGCTGTGCTGTCTGGTTCTTAGGGCCTAACACTACCCATGGCACTCAGCCAATTTTCCCATGTGGCTTATCATGGGAAACACTAAAGATGGCCAGGCATCCCAAGGCTATGTTTACACTTGAGAATCCAGGCCCTAAGCTTGGGGGCAGAAGTGGGTGGCATGGGAGTCCTCCCAGACAGTCCCTCCACAACACAACACCATGTGCTCAGAAATCCTGAGCTCTAGACGCTGGTCTTGGCTGTAGGTGTCTGAACATCTGGGTACTGGGATGATCTTGATGGAAAGGGACAAGAGGCACAGTGAGTTCAGGGCCTGGGGGGACAGCGTGCCTCTACTCTGCCCCTACTCAGGTCGGAACTTTGACAAGAATGGCAACATGTTGGACTGGTGGAGTAACTTCTCAGCCCAGCACTTCCGGGAGCAGTCAGAGTGTATGGTCTCCCAATACGGCAACTTCTCCTGGGACCTGGCTGACAATCAGAATGTGAGCATGCCGCCAGTACCACAGTGTCTCTGCACCTGCACGCAAATCCAGCCCCTTCAGACAAGGAGACCCAGGGCCAAGCTGCACCTCCTATTCTGTCTCCTATATGCAGGTAAACGGATTCAGCACTCTGGGGGAAAACATTGCAGACAATGGTGGAGTGCGGCAGGCGTACAAGGTAGGTCCAAGCAGGGCCCCTCAAGAAGGGGATAGGGGATAGCTGGGCGTGGTGGCGCACGCCTTTAATCCCAGCACTTGGGAGGCAGAGGTAGGAGGATCGCTGTGAGTTCAAGGCCACCCTGAGACTACATAGTTAATTCCAGGTCAGCCTGGGCCAGAGTGAGACCCTACCTCAAAAAACCAAAAAAAAAAAAAGAAGGGATAGGGGAACCTCAGCATCACAGGGCAGTGATCAAGTAGAGGCTGTGTCCCAAGAAAAGAACCCTCTACCTAGACTGGGGAGGCAGCAGAGCCCATGGGAGGGTGCTGAATGTCTTCGCCCACATTCCACACACCTGAGCTAGTGCAGTGAGCTGAAGAAGTAGGCCTGCCAGTCTCAGCAGTCAAAACGTACAGCCTTGGGGACAGAGATCATGGGACACCAGGAGCCCCTACTGGATAGGTTCCAAGTGGTAACTGTCTGGCCAGGAGCCCACGGAGCCTTGTGGATGTAGGCCACTGAGGAGTCAGGTGCCCAGTACTTGTTCCTAAACTGGGAAGGAAGGGACCCTACCCTGCGGCTGGGCTGGGAGCCAGGCCTCCATTTTGCATGGGATCAGAAGACTCTGGAGGCCCGGCTGGACCTATCCCCCATTTGGTGTGGGCAGGCTTACCTACAGTGGATGGCCGAAGGCGGCAAGGACCAGCTGCTGCCCGGACTGGAACTGACCTACTCCCAGCTTTTCTTCATCAATTATGCCCAGGTAGTCATAGCCCTGGTTCAGACCCCTGGCCCTGGTGTCTCCTCACCCACACAGGGCTTTGGAGGGTCCATTAGGAGGTGCCTCCTGGGCAGAGTAAGCTGGTCAGCCCCCAGAACCAAAGGGCCTGGCAGGCTTCTGAAGAGGAGGCTGGGGCTGGGGCTGGGGGGCAGAAGCCATCTGAGGAGGTGGCAGCAACTATGAAGGGAAGGGGTCTGCTGGGCTCCCAGTCCCACTTCAGAAGTAGGAACACAGGCTGCTGGGAACTCCCTGGCCACAAGGGGCATCACTGGCCCCCTTAGCCCCATATCCACGCCTCTTGGGCACACACAGGTATGGTGCGGGTCCTACCGGCCAGAGTTTGCCATCCAGTCCATCAAGACTGACGTCCACAGTCCCCTGAAGTATAGGCAAGTGTCCCCCACCTCACCCTACCCCACCTCACCCTACCCCACCTCTGCACTCCTTGCCCCACCCAACTGACTCCCATCCTGTTCTGTTCCAACCATGGTCGCGGGCTTCCCTCTGCTCTCCGGTCCGCAGGGTGCTGGGCTCATTGCAGAACATGGACGCCTTCGCCGAGGCATTCCACTGTCCCCAAGGCACCCCCATGCACCCAAACGAGCGATGCCGTGTCTGGTAGCTAAGGCCTAGCCAAGGCCGAGCCACGCGGCCCACGCCCACCTGCTGGCCAGAAGCTTCACGAAGGTGTGTAACTGATGGTGACCCAGCTTGCGCCCGCACCTGATGGCATCTGAGCTGCTCACCAGCCCTCTGCACTGCCAGAGCACAGCCACTGGCTCACACCCAGGATGAATGGTGCCAGGTCTGGCGCCCTCTCGAGGCCCCGAGGGTCAGCAGCCCTTAGACGTGGTCAGCTGTCTTCCACCCTCTCCAAAGCGTGCTGTCAAATGTCCTCCAGCTTCAGACTTGAGCTAAGTAAATGCTTCAAAGAAGACATTGCCTGGCTCATGGTAGGAACCTTATGGGTGGTCAGGGGACAGTGACAGCAGCTAGGGAGACAGCTCCTAACCAGCCACCCACAGTCCTGGTGCTGGGGACCCTGAAGTGACCAGGATGCTCCCAAAGACCACCCGCAAGGACCACAATAGAGTGGGGGCAACTGACTCATGAAGGAGCTGCTGTCAGGATGTAGCCCAGGGATGGTATGTGGGTGTGGGGGGGGGACAGATGGAATTTGGAAGCCAGAAGAGCGCTAACCAGCAACAGAAATCACCTACTGTGTGATTACACATGGTCATGTGGGGGTGGGGTGTACGGAGGGCATGGTGGTCACCCAGGCTTCTCCTAAGCCAGCCCCAGCAGGGTATACCCATCCATCCATTCTCAAGTCAAGAAAGAGCCTCTGGCCAGGTGTGATGACACACACCTTTAATCCCAGACCTTGGAAGGCTACAAGTAGGATGATCGCTGTGGGTTCAAGGCCAGCCTGAATCTAATTCCAGGTCAGCCTGGGCTAGAGCAAGACCCTACCTCGAAAAAACAAAAGAAAGAAAAGGAAAGGAAAGGAAAGGAAAAAAGAAAAAAGAAAGGAAAGAAAAGGGAGGGAGGCAGGGAGGCAGGAGGGAGGAAGGGAAGAAGAAAGAGCCTGTGGCCAGGAGCTTGTCCCTTCCCCTCTAGATACAAGCAGAACCCCTTAGCCCCCTAAGCTGGGCTCCATTTGGGGCCTGGAGCCAGAGCTCTACCAAACTCTCTTCTCCTCATCCTCTGCCTGCCTCTGCATCCTCAGGCAAGGTGAGATAGGGTGTTAGAGTCACCTTGGAAGGAAATGACAGGGCTGTTTCCAATATCCCATGGACCAAGGTCTGAAGTCTACCCCTTTCAGGGGCAGGATGATGGCACCTCCACATGGGTCCTGCCTGGAGGGACCAATAGTGAGTGCAGTGGGAACCACAGAAAGCAGGGCATGGAGGCAGCAAAGATGCGTGCTGACCAGCACCTGGACTTTAATGGCTCGTTATTGCTGAAGGATCAGGCAAGGTCCAGAGTCCTGGCCCCAAGGCTCCACAAGAATTCTTCCATTTCTGCTCCCAGCACACCCAGATCAGCAGATGCTTCCAGGTCCTCAAGGGCCAGGGACATCACCTCCCACACACCTCCTCATCACACTGCAGGGGCAACAGAAGTCACATCAGGCTGGCTACATTCCTAGGGCCAAATCAGTGAGGCCCACCACCCAAATAGAAAAGGAGGCATGCTGGATACAGAGGCATCATGACCCATGGGTCACTCCACTGCATTTGGGGCTAAAGAGATTAGGCCCCAGAACCACACTAATGCCTGACAGGAACACCTGGAACAAGCCCCAGCTCTCAGCCCATGGCCTTCTATTTACCCTGAAGGCTTCGTGTAGCCCAGCCCACCACCCACAGTGAGGCCCCACCTGGGCCTTCCCACCACCCCTCAGCTTCTTTCAGCTTTGTCCCCTCTACAAGTGGGGTCACAGGTCCCCTGCACCTTCATCCTGAAGCTGGCAATACACAGAAAATGACAAGAAAAAAATGACAAATCCCAAGAGGCTGTGCCTCAGTCCCTGGCCATGCCAACCATGGTCCAGGGGAGCTCTGTATAAATGGTAGGAGAGGGGAGCTAGCAATGTCCACTCATGTCTCAGCTCACCTTGGGTGGCTCACTAGAATGGACTTCTGCAGAGATGCCCAAGGACTGAAGGATGTTCTCCTGAGGAACATAGTCACCTGGAGACTTCTGGATGAAATGCAGCAGTACCTTCTCACCACCTGTAGTTACAGGAAGGCAGTCAAGGCACCTGTATCTTGCACCCATGTTCCAGGAGGAGGGTAGTCCAGGTACCAAGCCAGGCATCTCAGGATACCTAGCCTCCACCCAAATGCCAAGGTGAAATAGATGTTCTGAACACAGTTCCTATCCTGATGGATATACAGAACCCGAGGGAGAACCAGAGGAGAGAGACAAGCCAGAAAGAGGGACAAGATAGAGCGTAGCCACCAAGGATGGCAGGTCTTCCCACTGAAGATGTGGCCCTGAGCCATGTCCTGACCTACCCTTACTAACCACCAGCATTCCTCCACTTTGCAGCAGATCCCCAGACAGGTTTCCGTGGATGCCAACAGCCTTGGCCTGGAAAAAGAGAGGAATAGGGCCCAGGTCAGTCCCAGAGGGAAGCCCCCAAGGGCTCCCACTATGTACTTCCTAGTCCCATATGACCTTGGCCATCACAAACCTTGGCAGCCAAATCCCGCACAGGTTTTCCCAGGGCAGCTGGCAGGATGCTCAAGCTGTTGTACCTGCAAAGATACCAGGTTCCTGTTCCAGACTCTGGTGGAGAACAAGCCCCAACACCTGTCCCCAGAGTCCATGAACTGCACAATGGACCAGGCCCTGCCCTCCCCACTCATCTCACTAGGGACTCAGAGACCGACAGGCAGCCAGATCAGCAACCAGCCTGGCCCAGAGCAGCTACCAGAAGTCCCGGTTTGAGTAGAGCTAGCCTGAGGCCCTAAAGAGAAACTGGAGTGCGGGGATGGGGCAGAGGCCGAGTGTGCCCAGGGATCTGGCTCAGCTGGTGCTGTCCATCACAGCAGGCAGGCAGTCTGTGGCACCAGAGGAGTAGAATGGACCCTGACTAAAGCACTGGGTTCCATGGTCCCTCTGATGTCTGGACACTGCAGGCTGCTGGGGGTGGGCCTGGGCAAAAAGCGTATTACAGAAACCAACACTCGAGAAAACCCTGACGAAGGGTTAGCTGGAACTGCCTGTGCATCCACTAGAGGTGGCTTCCTTGGGGCAAACTGAGCGAACAGCAGAGCAGAAGGTGATAGCAAGAATAGCAGTGGCCACCCGAACCCTCTGCCCCTGGCTGGATCAATGCCCTATACATACACACTTACCGCTTGAAGCCCAGCTCCTTATAAAATTGCTTGCTCTCATCAAGGTAGAGCTCTGAAAAGAAAAGCCACAGCAATATGCCCCAGACCTCTCCCACATCCTGACCTCTGTCCTTGTCCACTGACGGTGCCCAGTTCACCCACCCAAGCCACGATGGGTAGGTTAAGGTTTAATGTCCCCATTGTTCGGAGGAGATGAACCCTGGGGGGGGGGGGACCTACGGGTGTCATACCTCCCGAGAAGTAGCCACCATCCAGAAACTCCTGCAGTCCCACGGTCTCCGGCCCCACGCCTACCAGGCGTACCCCGTGTTGGTCCAGGAGGTCCCGGAGATTGCTGACATCCTTGGCGATCCAGCGGCACACCATACAGCCGAAGCGCCGCAGCCCGGCCACCACACAAGCCTGATCCTGCCACAGGGTCCGCAGCTCCACGGCCTGTGGGGCGGCGCGATCATGGGACATGCACCCACGTCTCCACTCCGCCCAGCCTGGTGCTCCGTAGTAGCCCAGCCAGCCGCACCCACGCACAGCCTGCGCGCCACCTTAACCCCTCAGGACCGCCAATCTGGCTCCCGAGCAGAGGACGCCTGGGTGCGCCCTCCACCCTGCACCAGCCGAGCCTCACCTCTCCGGTCACCGCATGTTTCAGGACACACGCACCCACGCGACCAAGGTCCACAGCACTCATGGCCGCTGCAGTCCCTCTCTAGGATTTCTGCTCTGGTGCTCTAGGCCCCAGAACTCCGTACTATTCCACCTAGTGTCATCTACAGGCCGCGCCCACAGCTCCGCCCCAGACCTGGAGAGCCGCGCATCCTCCGGGGCCCTGGGCCACGCCCCCATCCACGCTTCCCACCCCCCTCCGCGCTCCAGATCCCGCCCCAACGTGGCCGCACGGCTCCCTGGCTCCGCCCCAGACACACCTATAGCACCGCCCCCAGCTTCAGACCCTTCCAACCGAGCCTGATCGGGACTGGGTCGCTTTATTTGCTTACGCTTGCGCCTCTTGGCTAATGGTGCACGGGTACAGTCGGTGCGTCTAGTCACCGTATTCCGCCGGGTGGAGGGTGAAGGCCGCAGTTGGATTGTGATACCTACCCTTTCTGCAAGGTTTAGTTTCTACTTTCAAATCCCCGCGAGTCATTCTCTTTCTGTCTCTCTCTCTCTCACACACACACACACTCTCTCTCAAATAAGTAATCGTTTTTTTAAAAAGAGGATCAAAAAATCAGGGACTGGAGAGATAGCTTAGCCGTTAAGGCACTTCCCTGCGAAGCCTAAAACCCAGGTTCGACTCCCCAGTATCCACGTAAGCCAGCTGGCACATGAGTCTGAAGTTCCTGTTTGCAGTGACTGGAGGCCCTGGCGCGCCCATTCTCATTCTCTCTCACTCTCTCTCAATCTCAAATAAGTAGAAAAATATGCATCAAGTCCCCGCGAGTGCTGGGTTTTCTGTCTCAAGCCTGGATTGTGTTTTTCCCACTGGATCCGTACTAGCTTTTAACTCCAGACTCAGCAGTTCACCGCAGTGTCCTCCTTGCCTGGGGGACTTGGGAACCTGTCCCGGGTTTTCCCACTAAACCCTGTGTCGCTGTTGCAGACAGCTTCAGGTTCGTTGAGATGAACTTCCAGACCAGGCACAGTTATGGAGGAAGGGATATTATTTATTGAAGCTTACAGATCCAGGGGAAGTTCCATAAAGGCAGGAGAAGCAACTGGCCTTCACAGGGCCAAGCAGAGAGAGCAAAAGCCAACCAGCCACCACAGCACACAGAGCAAAATCTACAGCCAAAAGGTCACACAGCACACTTCAGGAACTCCTGCTAGGCACATTTGCATATCTTTACAATGGACTCTCAAACCATCACCATACCTTAAGACCGGGGCCCCCAGTGACCTTGCCTCTAGCAAGGTGATTGCAGATGCAAACTATAAAGTAAAACACTGAATATATTGGGGACATATATCCAAACTACCACATTCCGCCCTGGCCCCCAATATATTTAGCTCCTGCCCCCAATAGATTTATAACTATCACACATTGTAAATTGTACTCAGTCCAATTTCAAAGGTTCTCACAGTCTTGATCAACTTAAGATACTGAGTCCTGTAAAATCAAACAAGTTAAATACTTTCAACATGTAAAGGCACAGAGTTTAACTGTATAAGGAATAGCAATGAGAGACTAAACAATGCAAACTCAACCACCATCAGCCGTCATCAAACTTCTGCAGTTCAAGTTCAATATAACCAGAGACTGACAGTCTCCAGGTTTTCGAATTCCGCCCCTCCAGCTGGGCAGTCACCAGGGAAAACTTTCATCCCATGCCAACACTGCACTCCATGGTATCCCTTTTGCACAGTCCTGGTATATCCAAAACATCTTTAGGTCTCCATGCAAACCACGGTCCATCTTCCAAAGGCTCTTCCAGCCTATTCCTGAGGGTCTTCATGCCCTACCTCATGCTGCATCTCAGCAGCGGCTCCTGAAACCGTGTGCAACTCATGACCATTCTATGCATTTTTCATATTTCCAAAACTAATACCAGGTGTGCAGGACACAGCCATATTCTTAATCCAGGGACAAAATAAACCATAGCCTTGAAAAGCAGGTTCCTTCTCCAGTCAGCTCTTTCCAAGAGTTTGCATTTTTAACAGTCTTTCCTCAGGCATCCTCTCCATTGTTTTAATGTAAATCAAGTCAGGCCACCTTCCTTAAGATTGCTAATGTGTCAACAATAGCAGCTTAACCAGTCTCAGTGCCTCTACCTTTAGCTTGCTTCAGGTTTTCCAACTCAAAATCTTAAAATCTCAGTCCGCTATCTTTAGCCAAGCACATCAGTCCATTACAAAATTAACCTTGATCAAACTTTCTGGGCCTGGACAGCAGAACGTAGCCATCCCTTATGCCAGTAGCCCAGTTCCAACAAAGTCCTCTGCCGTCTTTCCTTCCCCTTAGAAAGCTCATAAACCAAGCCTCGAAGTTCAATACAGTCTGCACTTAACATTCTCAAACTCTCATCAGAATAGTCCATAAAACTTGGCTTACCACTCCAGAAGGCATCTTCAGTTGCAAGCACCAAGTCCATGCCCATTCCTCCAAAACAAAGGTTCCAAAAGACGAATATCCACACGGTCAGGTTCATCTCACCCCACACTCCTCGGTACCACTTTACTGTTGCAGACAGCTTCAGGTTCGTTGAGATGAACTTCCAGACCAGGCACAGTTATGGAGGAAGGGATATTATTTATTGAAGCTTACAGATCCAGGGGAAGTTCCATAAAGGCAGGAGAAGCAACTGGCCTTCACAGGGCCAAGCAGAGAGAGCAAAAGCCAACCAGCCACCACAGCACACAGAGCAAAATCTACAGCCAAAAGGTCACACAGCACACTTCAGGAACTCCTGCTAGGCACATTTGCATATCTTTACAATGGGCTCTCAAACCATCACCATACCTTAAGACCGGGGGCCCCCAGTGACCTTGCCTCTAGCAAGGTGATTGCAGATGCAAACTATAAAGTAAAACACTGAATATATTGGGGGACATATATCCAAACTACCACAGTCGCCTTCTATAACAAGTTCCTACAAGGGCACAAGGACGGGTTTGACCAGAATGAGGTCATTTCCCCATTAATGAAGGTAGGAAGAGCAAGAGGAGGAAAGAGGGCTGGAGAGATGACTCAACGGTTAAGGCCCTTTCCTGCAAAGCCTGAGGACCTAAGTTCCATTCCCCAGTGCACACATAAATCCAGATGCACTAAGTGGTGCATGCATCTAGAGTTTGTTTGTAGTGGCAGGAAGCCCTGGTGCATACTGTATTCACTCTGTGTCTGCCTCCCCTCTCAAATAATTTTTTTAAAGAAGAGGAAGAAAGAGAGAGAACCAGGGGCCTAGTAGCAGGAAAGAGGACCCTGGTGGAGAGTGGAGAGCCCAGGTCTGGAGTAGGAGTGGCTGCCACCTCCCTGGGAGCTAAGAAGGGAGCAGCAGCCAGCTTGAAGGACACCACCAGAAGAAAGCCAGAGGTTCATCAGCTTGAGGGACACCACCAGAAGAAAGCCAGAGGTTCAGCAGCTTGAGGGACACCACCAGAAGAAAGCCAGAGGTTCATCAGCTTGAGGGACACCACCAGAAGAAAGCCAGAGGTTCAGCAGCTTGAGGGCACCACCAGAAGAAAGCCAGAGGTTCAGCAGCTTGAGGGACACCACCAGAAGAAAGCCAGAGGTTCAGCAGCTTGAGGGCACCACCAGAAGAAAGACAGAGGTTCAGCAGCTTGAGGGCACCACCAGAAGAAAGACAGAGGTATCTCCTCTGCCTTCTCAGCAGTGCCTTCAGTTCACCGTGGCTCAGGAGCCACAGAGGAAGTCCACAGGCCCAAGAGAATGGGGAAAGGGTTTGCAGAAAGTGCAGAAGGCTAGATGAAAGACCAAAGCAGCCGTTAGGCCTGGCCCACATGACTTGGGTTCATATGTACACATACACAGGGCAGGAGAACTCCACTCCCATCCTCTTGGGTGGACCCAGAAGTTAACTGAATTAAGAGCATCACCAGTTTCTTCGCTCCAAATTTTACCGGCCATAGGAACCTTCCTTGAGAATTGAAACCCAAAGACTGCTAGGAGTCAGAGGTCATTCCTGTGAGCAATGCATGGGACAAAGATTAGTGAGTTGAGAAGAAATAGCTAAATTATGCAAAAAGGGAAGAATTATGTGAACAAGGTCTGTGTAGGCAGACTTCTCAGTGATGGTGACTTATCACCCTTGGGGCTGGGGTATTGCCTTTTCTTCCCATGCAGGGAGAGCCTGTTTCACACAATCATTTCGGCCTCTGGTTTGGTTTAAGGAAGGAAAGGTTTCTTTCAGCCGACAGTTCAAGGGAATGTAATCCCTTAGGATGGGGAAGGCTGGAGCATGAAGCAGCCAGTCATATTCAATTCATAGACAGGAAGCAAAGAGTGGTGTTCAGCTAGCTTTCTTTTTATTTTTTTATTATTTTATTTTATTTATGAGAGAGAGAGAGGGAGGGAGAGAGAATTGGCATATCAGGGCCTCTAGCCACTGCAATCATACTCCAGATGTGTGGGCCATCTAGTGGGTATGCGCAACATTGTGAGCATGTGCCACCTTGGCTTATGTGGGTTCTGGAGAGCCAAACCTGTGCCCTTAGGCTTTGCAGGCAAGTGCCTAAATGGCTAAGCCATCTCTCCAGCCTTTTAAAAAAATATTTTTATATATTTGTAAGCAGAGGAGAAACTGAATGGGTACACCAAGGCATCCCACCACTGCAAATGAATTCCAGATGCCAGATAAATGTGCTACTTTGTGTATCTGGCATTGCATGGGTATTGGGGAATCAAACACAGCGTGTCAGCCTTTACAAGCAAGCACTTTTAACCATAACCATTGAGCAATCTCTCCAGCACGTAGCTTCTTTCTCCTCCTCCTTCTTCTCCTCCTTCTTTTGTGTTGTTTTTACAAGGCACGGTCTCACTCTAGCCCAAGCTGACCTGGCACTCACTCTATAGTCCCTGGCTGGCCTCAAACTCACAGCAATCCTCCTACCTCTGCCTCCCAAGTGCTGGGATTAAAGATGTGACAACCATGCTTGACTTTCCTGTATTCTTTTCATACAGTGCAAGACCCACACTTAAGCAAAGATATGTCTTCCTACCACAATTAACCTAGAAATTTCCTCATAGACCAGAGATATGTTTCTATAGTGATTATAAATCCTGTCAAATTGATAACCACAATTAACCATTACAAGCCCACCCCATGTGAACTTGACACTCTAACAGTTCACTTTTTAAATTTTTTTTTTTATTTACTTAAGAGAGAAAGAGAGATAAAGAGGCAGATGAGAGAGAAAATGGGTGCTCCAGGGTCTCTAGCCACTGCAAATGCACTCCAGGTGCATGCACCACCTTGTGCATCTGGCTTTATGTGGGTACTGGGGAATTGAACCTGAGTCCTTTGGCTTTGCAGGCAAGCTCCTTAACTACTAAGCCATCTCTCCAGCCCATCAAACAGTTCACTTTTAAAAACTGTTTTTATTGACAACTTCCATAATTATAGACAATAAACCATAATTCCCTCCCCTTCCTCTCTTTCCCCTTTACAAATCCACACTTCACCATATCCCCTTCCCCTCTCAATCAGTCTCTCTTTTATTTGGATGTCATCATCTTTCGTCCTAATATGAGGGTCTTCTGTAGGTAGTACCAAGCACTGCAAGGTCATGGATATCCAGGCATTTTGTGTCTAGAAGATTGCATTATAAGCAATCCTACCCTTCTTTTGGCTCTTAAATTCTTTCCGCCATCTCTTCTGCAATGGACCCTGAGCCTTGGAAGGTTTGATAGAGATGTTTCAGTGCTTAACACTCCTCTGTCACTTCTTCTTAGCACTGTGGTGCCTTTTGAGTCATCCCAGAGGTCAACATCATCTGAAAAGAGAAGCTTCTCTAACCAAAAGTGAGAGTAGCTTTAATATATGAGTATGAACATTAATAAAAGTGCTTACAGGGCAGTTTGGTGAGCATAATATATACATTTAGCCAGACAATAGCAGGTGTTAGTCCCCTAGGCCTCATGACTTCCCTTGCCATAAGCTTTTGACTAGGTTTTCAGTACCAGATATGTATTCCCTCCCATGGAGCAGGCCTCCACTCCAATTTGAGAGCAGTTGGTTTCCCCCATAACAGACATGCCACTATTGCACCTGTTGGCTTATTTGGCCTGGCTGGCTAAATTTAACACTTGCAATGTTCACTGTTGTTGATGACGTCTTTCTTCCATAGAGCTGCATACAGCATAGCTTTTTCCACCTTTCTGTCAGCTGGTCCACAGGGAGGAAGTTTTCAGCTCAGCTCCAGCTTCATTACTAGGTAAACTTCAGCCCAAGCATGTGGAGTCTTCAGTAATAGGGTCTTACCATCTATTTCTAGTGGGAAACCAAGAGCCTTGGCAATGGTCTGTAATGTTTTGGAGCATCAGGGACCTCCCTAACCAACAACTCATTGGAAGATATCCCATCCCTGACACTGAATTTTTTCTAGTAACAGCCTATGGCTTCTGGGTGCACCATTATCCAAAAAAGTAGGTTTCCATATGGCTTATTTATAACATCTTAAATTTTGATTAACCCTCCTCCCACCCTTCCTTTTACTCAATCCCTTCCCTTGGCCTCACATAGGCCATTGCACCCACAGTAATCTGTTCATCTACTTACATATCTACAATACCCTCTCCTTAAGTCCTCCCCTCTCCTTCCTTCCTTATAGTTTACTGGCCTCTGCTACCGATTTTTACTCCAGCTCTCATACAGGTCTAAACTTTTGTAGCTAGGATCCACATATAAGAGAGAAAATGTGGCATTTGGCTTTCTGAGCCTGGGATACCTCACTTAGTATAATCCTTTCCAGATCCATCCATTTCCCTGCAAACTTCATAATTTCATTTTTCTTTATCACTGAATAGAACTCTATTGTATAAATGTACCACATCTTCATTATCCATTCATCAGTTGAGGGACATTTAGACTGGTTCCATTTCCTACCTATTATGAATAGAGCAGCAGTAAACATGGATGAGCAAGTATACCTAAGGTAGTGAGAAGAGTCCTTAGGATATGTTTCTAGGAGTGGTATAACTGGTTCATATGGTAAATCTATTTTTAGCTATCTGAGGAACCTCCACACTGACTTCCACAGTGGCTGGACCAGTTTACATTCCCACCAACAGTATAGAAGGGTTCCTCTTTTCTCACATCCTCACCAGATTTTATTGTCATTTTTTTTCTTGATGATAGTTATTCTAACAGGAGATAGAATCTCAAAGTAGTTTTAATTTGCATTTCCCTGATAGCTAAGGATGTAGAACATGTTTTTAGATGCTTATATGCCATCTGTATTTCTTCTGCTGAGAACTCTCTATTTAGTTCCATAGCCCATTTTTAATTGGATTCAGTTTACTTTTAAGCCATAACCCTTCCATCCCTTATCCCCATGAGCTAGTGGCCATAAAAAAATGCATTCTTAGCCGGGCGTGGTGGCGCACGCCTTTAATCCCAGCACTTGGGAGGCAGAGGTAGGAGGATCGCCGAGAGTTCAAGGCCACCCTGAAACTACATAGTTAATTCCAGGTCAGCCTGGACCAGAGTGAGAACCTACCTCACAAAAAACAAAAACAAACCAAAAAAAATGCATTCTTGCCGGGCGTGGTGGTGCACGCCTTTAATCCTAGCACTTGGGAGGCAGAGGTAGGAGGATTGCCATGAGTTCAAGGCCACCCTGAGACTACATAGTTAATCCAGGCCAGCCTGAGCCAGAGTGAGACCCTACCTCAAAAAAAAAATGCATGCTATATAAATAAAAAAGATTAAACAAAAAAGGGCTGGGGAGATAGCAGTTAAGGTGCTTGCCTGCAAAGTCAAAGGACCCAGGTTCAATTCCCCAGAACCCACATAATCCAGATGCACAAGGTAGAACATGCATCTGGAGTTCATTTGCAGCAGCTGAAGGCCCTAGTAGACCTTTCCCCTGTATATATCTGCCTCTCTCTCTCTTTAATAAGTAAATGAAAAAAATTTAAATACATTCTGTGCAACTTCACAACTCCCCATAGGCTTTTAACAGTCCCAACACTATTCAAACCAAATTGTTTTTTGTTGTTGTTGGGATGGATTTTTTGTCTTTTTTAAAACTAGGGTGTGTGTATGTGTGTGTGTGTGTGTGTGTGTGTGTGTGTGTGTGTGTGTGTGATATAGGTATGTGCATGCCACAGTGTACCTGTGGACATCAGAGGACAACCTCTACCTTATCTGAGGCAGGGCCGCTTGTACACTGCTGCATATGCCAGGCCAACTGGTCCATGAACTTCCAGGGATTCTCCCATCTCTGTCTTCCATCTTGACATAGGAGCACAGGCATTACAAAAGCTAGTGACTGAGTCCAGCTTTACATAAGTGCTGGTGATCTGAACTCAGGCCCTCACACTTGCACAGCAAACTCCTTACACAGTGAGCCATCTCCTTAGCCCTAAATTTCTGTTTGTTTGGGTTTTTTTAAATTTAATTCTTTTTTTTTTTTTTTTTTTTTTTTTTTTTTTTTTCAAGATGGTGTCTCGCTCTAGCTCAGGCTGACCTGGAATTCACTCTGTAGTCTCAGGGTGGCCTCGAACTCACAGCGATCCTCCTACCTCTACCTCCTGAGTGCTGGGATTAAAGACGTGCACCACCACGCCTGGCTAAATTTCTGTTTTGAGGGTTGTTTTAATATTTTATTTTAATTTATTTATTTGAGAGAGAGACAAAAAAGAGAGAGGAAGAATGGGTGTGCCAGGGTTCTCAGATACATGTGCCACCTTGTGCATATATGGCTTATATGGGTACTAGGGAATGAAACCTGGGTCTTAGGCTTCAGAGACAAGCGTCTTACCTGCTAAGCCATCTCTCCAGTCTTTGGGGGATTTTTTAATTAAAAAGCCCTTTTTCTTTTTCTTTTTTTTTTTTTTTTTTTTTTTTTTTTTTTTTTTTTCTTTTTTTTTTTTTTTTTTTTGGTTTTTCAAGGTAGGGTCTTGCTCTAGTCCAGAGTCCAGGCTGACCTGGAATTCACTATGTAGTCTCAGGCTGGCCTTGAACTCACAGCGATCCCCCTACCTCTGCCTCCCAAGTCCTGGGATTAAAGGCGTGCACCACCATGCCCAGCTTGGAAAAGCCTTAATGATATGCAATTCCCTTTCCATTTAACATATATTTCTTTTTAAATCTTTTTATTTATTTTCAAGCAGACAGACAGACAATGAGAGAATGGGTATACCAGGACCCCTAGCTGCTGCAAATGAACGCTTAGACATATGTGCCACTTTGTACATCTGGCTTTACATGAGTACAAACTCGGGTCATTAGGTTTTGCAGACAAATGCCTTAACTGCTAAGCCATCTCTCCAGCCCTGTAACTCATATTCACAGAGTATGCAGTCAACATCACAATTAATTTGAAAACATTTTCATCACCCCAACATCAGCTGCCATGTCCTTTAGCAGACATTTTCCAACTTCTTTTTTTTTTCTCAGCTCTACAAATTTGTCTGCTCTGGACATTTCCTATATATGGAATCCTATGATATGGGCTTTTTTGGTGGACAGGATACTTTCACTTGGCCTAATGTTTTAAGGTTTATCCACATAGTAGCTGTTGTTCTTGAAAAGAAATTGTATGTCATCAAATTAAAAGAGAGACTAATGGAGAGAGGGAGGGGATATGATGGAGATTGGAGTTCTAAAGGGGAAGGGGGGAGGGGAAGGGCAATGTAAGTATAGAAGTTGTCAATCATGCACTTTAATCCCAGCACTCGGGAGGCAGAGGTAGGAGGATTGCCGAGAGTTCAAGGCCACCCTGAGACTACATAGTTAATTCCAGGTCAGCCTGGGCCAGAGTGAGACCCTACCTCGCAAAAAACCAAAAAAAAAAAAAGCAATAAAAAAACAAATAGAAAAAAACACCTATTGGGCATTAGCAATGCAAGTTTGAAAATGAATAAATGATAAATGTAATAAAATGTATTTGAATATACTAAAAAAATCTAATTGGTAAAGTTCATAAAAGATCTACTTATGCATTAAAAAAAAGAAAAGAAATTGTATGTCCACAAGGACATGAAATTGACTCCCTGTGTTGCCTTTATAGAAACAGGAAAGAAGGAGCTGAGGACATAACTCAGTGAGTGCATGTGCTTGCCTTGCAAGCATGAGGACTTGACTTGAGCCCCAGAATCCTGGGACTCTTGGCTTTGGTGGCTTGTATTTGTAATCTCAGTGCTGGGAGGTGGAGGCAGGAAGATCCCTGGGGTTCACTGGCCAGCCAGTCTAATCTAAGTGGTGAGTTCCAGGCCAGTGAGGGAGCCTGTCTCAAAAGAGCTGGATGACATCCCTAAGGTGGTCCTCTGGCCTCAACATGCATATGCACACTTATGACCTGCACACATATGAACATGCACATACACACACACACACACACACACACACACACACAACAAGAAACAAGGAAAATTTTTGCATTTTTAATTCCCCAATATTGTATCATTGAATTAATTTTATCTAAGCTAAGGCTCTAAGCATTGATTCTCCAGCCAAGATTAGGACACAAATCCTGTCATTCAAAATAAAGTGCTGGGAGCCGGGCGTGGTGGCACATGCCTTTAATCCCAGCACTCGGGAGGCAGAGGTAGTAGGATCGCCAAGAGTTCGAGGCCACCCTGAGACTACATAGTTAATTCCAGGTCAGCCTGGACTAGAGTGAAACCCTACCTTGAAAAAACCATAAAATAAAATAAAATAAAATAAAATAAAATAAAATAAAATAAAATAAAATAAAATAATAATAAAGTGCTGGTTTAAGCAGGTAGATTCTGGGAGCTAAGCTGTCAGTGTTCAAATTCTCACTCTGTCCACATACCCCATCAGCTTCTGTTTGTAAGAAACAATAAAGCAGCTAGAGAGAATACTTGGAAAGCCTGATGTCCTGGATCAGATTCCCCAGTGCCCACATAAAAGCCAGATGCACAAAGTGGCACATGCACGTGGAGTCTGTTGCAGTATCAGGAGGCCCTGGCACACCCATATTCATATTTTTCTCTCTCCTCCCCTCTTCTTCCCTTCCTCCTTCCCTTATTCCCTCCCTTAGTCAGTGTCAAATACAAATAAAAGAAACAAAAACGGAGTCCAATTGATGTTCTGTTTTATGCCAAACCAGCATAGTAGGAGTGTCATTTCTTAGCTTTCACACCCACAAGTGTCACAAAAGCAAACTATTCAGGCAGAGAAGGGTAAACCTCCTTGAAGGACAGTCCTTTCATCCATCTGTAGACTTTCACCCCTCAGCACGTGTTGGTCAGCTGTCACGGGTGTGTTGCAGTAACAACCAACCTCCACACCACAGTTGATCACAGCAGCCTAGCTTTACCCTCTGCCCACGTGCCTGTCCGCCAGAGCTGGGGTTCTGCTCCTGGTGCTTCCTTCTTCCTTCTGGGGTCCAGGCTGAAGGATCATCTCTGGAATATGCCAGAACTAGAACTCAGTACTGTCCTCACATGCCTTTGACCAGAGTTTGGCATTTAGCCAGGCATACGTTGAGGGTGAAGAAGTGTGTTCCTCTACAGAGGTGTTGTACAGCCTGGGAGTGAGCTAGCTATCACTGCAGCATGGATGTGGTCAGAAGACATGAGACTCTGGGGCAGAGACATTGCACGTGATCATTCAGGGCACAGCAGGCAGCATCAACCTGTATGTGTTGTCCCCGTACAGGTTGATATAGGGGTGGTAGGTGGGGACAACACACACAGTGAATGTCCTTGCTCTAAGGGACCCAAAGCTAGGGTGTCTGCTTCACACAGCAGCAGTGAGCCTGGCCTCTGTCTCTGTAGCAGTTGCTTTCTCATTGCTGGGACAAAACACCAGAAACAGCTTATGGAAGCAGGGAGTTTATTTCCATCTTGCAGTTTCAAGGGGAAGTTTCATGATAGTGGGGGAAAACATGGCAGAAGCAGATAGCCAAGTGTTCCATCTTCTTCACATTAGCAGTGAGGTAATAAAGCGTGGGGCTGGGCTACACACACCCAGGCTCACCCCCAGTGACATGCTTCCTCTAGCAAGGGTTCACCTCCCAAAGGCTCCACAACCTTCCAAATAGTTGCACCAAGTGGGAAGCAAGTATTTTGTGTTTGATGTGAATCTGTGAGGACTATTTACATTCAAACCACTAAAGCACATCAAGGGTTCTCAGAACAAACTCAACCCTTAGTAGTGGTTGGGTTGTCTAGGGGTTTCCACTCTTGGCACAAGGGGGGCTTGTTGTCCCTCTTCGAGTCCTAATCCTCACATGCAGGTGACCTATAGGGTCCTGCCCGTCTTTTCCCAAAGGTACTGTGGTCTGATCTTCTTGTCTCTGGGAGATTAAAAGTCAAGTGTGCAGGATCTTGGAAGATTGCTCAGCAGTTAAGGAGCTTGCTTGTAAAGCCTGCCAGCCTGGGATTCAATTTTAAGCAATCCATATAAACCAGATGCAAAAAAGTGATGCAAGAGTCTGGAGTTTGACTGCAGAGGTGAGAAGCCCTGGAGCACCCATACACTTACGCCTGTGCATACACATGTGCAAATAATAAATAAATAAATATTTTTTTTAAAAAAATCAGGTGTTTAGCCAGGCATGGTGGTGCATGCCTTTAATCCCAGCACTTGGAAGGCAGAGGTAGGAGGATCGCTGTGAGTTAGAGGCCATCTTGAGACTAAATAGTGAGTTCCAGGTCAGCCTGGGCTAGAGTGAGACCCTGCCTTGAAAAACAAACAAACAAACAAACAAAAATCAGGAGTTCAGTGAGCATCTATGTGGTGGTAGTTTGGGTGTGAAATTCTCTCACAGGTTCACCTGTTGAAATCTTGGTTCCCAGCAGGTGGCGCTACTGAGACGTGACTAGATCTTTTCTGCTCTGAGCTAATCAGTTAACCCATTGATGGCGTGATGATTTGATGGCGTTATTGGGAGGAAAGTAGGATGTAGGGCCTAGTTGGAGGAAGTAGATCACTGGGGATCTAGTGGGGATCACTGGGGATGTGTCCTTGAAGGATATATCGTGTCTCAGTTTCTCCCCTCTCACCTTCCTAACTGCCATGAGCTGAACAGCTTTCTGTCACAGTTCCTGCTGCAGTAATGCTCTGCCCTACATAAACCCACAGCAATGGAGCCAGCCAGCTATGTGCTAAAACCTCTAAAGCGATGAGCCAAAACAAATCTTTGCTCCACTAAGTCATTTCCTAGGTGTTTTGTTACAGCACACGAAGCTGTCTAGCACAGTGTATCTTCTGCTCAACCTTACTATCAACCAAACACTGCTCTTAAAAAAAAAAAAAAAAGAAAGAAAGAAAGAAAGAAAGAAAGAAAGAAAGAAAGAAAGAAAAGAAAAGAAAAGAAAAGAAAACAAATCAGGGCTGGAGGGATTGCTTAGCGGTTAAGGCTTTTGCCTGAATAGCCAAAGGACCCCAGTTTGATTCCCCAGGACCCACATTAGCCAGATGCACAAGGTGGTGCATGCATCTGGAGTTCATTTGCAGTGGCTGGAGGCCCTGGCGTACCCATTCTCTCTCTCCCCCTCTTTCTCTCTGTCAAATAAATAAATAAATAACGAATCAAAAATACATCTGTAAGCCGGGCGTGGTGGCGCACGCCTTTAATCCCAGCACTCGGGAGGCAGAGGTAGGAGGATCGCCAAGAGTTCGAGGCCACCCTGAGACTACATAGTGAATTCCAGGTCAGCCTGGACCAGAGTGAGACCCTACCTCGCAAAAAACAAAAAAAAAAAAAAAAAAAAACACATCTGAGGGGCTGGGGAGATTGGTTCAGCAGTTAAAGGCAATTGCTTGCAAATCCTGCTTGCCAGGGTTCAATTTCGCAGCTACCTACGCAAAGCCAGGTAGATGCAACAAGAGATCCTGGTACAACTGTACACACATGCATATGCAAATAAATTTTTAAAAACATATCTGAGGGCCTGGAGAGATGGCTTAGTGGTTAAGTGCTTGCCTATGAAGTTTAAAGACTGAGGTTTGATTCTCCAGGTCCCACATAAGCCAGATGCGCAAGGTGGTACATGCACCTGGAGTGTGTTTGTGGAGGCTAAAGGCCCTAGCATGCCCATTCTCTCCCTCTCTCTCTCTCTTTCTCTCTCTCTGTCGAGGTAAGGTCTTGCCTTAGCCCAGACTGACCTGGAATTCACTATGTAGTCTCAGAGTATACATCTGAGTTTTAATCAACATGCCAGGAGCAGGTGGGGCCAACAACCATGTCCTACCAAGTGACAGTTGGTTGGCAGCAGAAACACAATGTCCCCTCTCCCCTCCCCACATAGTGCTGAGGGCTCAGTGCTGTGGGTCCAGCTGCCCTGCCTGGGTTAGGATACTCCTCTGGAAAGGCAGCAGATTCTGGAATAATTGGGGCTCTTCCAGGAGGCTGGCAGTTAAGGCCATTGATCAGGAAGTCATTTCTTGGTCTGTGAGAACTTTGGACAGCACAGTCATTTGCTGATCTTTGGAAGTTTAATCAAATAATGTCTCAATGACAATTATACTTTTTTTTCCCTGGTTTTTCAAGGCAGGGTTTCACTCTAGCCCAGGCTGACCTGGGATTCACTATGATCTCACAGTGATCCTCCTACCTCTGCCTCCAGAGTGCTGGGATTAAAGGTGTGCACCACCACACTCGTCATAATTATACATTTTACACCCAGGATCCTTTCATATCATCTTCACCTTTGTGCCCAAACTCTTATCACCCTGATAACAATCAGATTCTCCAAGAAATAATGTTTATTTCAGAACAGCAGAGCATTGTAACAGAAAAAAAAAAAACTGCCATAATAAATTAATTACTTGAGGAAGCTGAGACTGGGAAATCTTTAGAGAAAATGTGAGGAAGGTTACATAAGATATCTTGAAGCAGTAATGAAGATTAATAAGAAGGCTGTACACAGGAGCTGGGAGGATCTCACCATAGTGTGGACTGTGTAAGACTGTGGTCCCAGCCAAGTATGTGTAGCAGCCACTGTGAGGAAATGCAGAATGAAGGGAGGTCAGCTCCCTCTCACCTCCTGGCTTTATTTAGTTATTTATTTATTTTCTGGTTGACACTAATGACTCCAGTTTTTAAAAATATTTTTATTTACTTATTTGCAAGGAGAAAGAGGGGGGATGAGAATGAGCACACCAGAGTCTCTTGTCACTGCAAACTCCAAATGCATGTGCCACTTTGTGCATCTGACTTTACGTGGGAACTGGGGAATCAAACCTGGGCCATCAGGCTTTGCAATAGTGCCTTTAACCACTGAGCCGTTTCTCCAGCCCTAATGACTCCATTTTGATTCTGACAACTTCTGCACTCAAGATTTTTCATAGAAACACGGGTCCAAGATTTCACGCACACAGCAGACAGACACAAGGGCAGCAGCACCCCACCTCCGTGCAGTCCTGTAGACCCAGGCATTAAGCTAAGGCAGGCCAGCAGGAAAAAAGCACTGACATTTCTTTGCTACAAGTTGGGTTTGGGGGGAGTTTTTTTGAGGCAAAGTTTCATTCTAACCCAGGCTGTCCTTGAACTCATGGCAATCCTCTTGCCTCAGCCTCCTGAGTGCTAGGATTGAAAGTGTGACCACAGGGCTGGAGAGATGGTTTAGAGGTTAAGGCACTTTCCCGTGAAGCCTAAGGACCCAGGTTCTATTCCCCAGGTCCCACATAAACCAGATGCACATGGTGGCACATACATTTGGAGTCATTTGCTGTGGCTATGGGCACTGGTGCATCCATTCTCACTCTCTCCCTTCTCTGTCTCTCTCATTCTCTCTCTCTCTCTCTCTCTCTCTCTCTCTCTTTGGTTTTTTCATTTTTCAGTTTTTCAAGGTAGGGTCTCACTCTAACCCAGGCTGATCTGGAATTCGCTATGTAATCTCAGGGTGGCCTCGAACTCATGGCGATCCTCCTACCTTTGCCTCCTGAATGCTGGGATTAAAGGCGTGAGCCACCACGCCTGGCTCATTCTCTGTCTAATAAATGAATAAAATAAATATTTTTTAAAAGTGTGACTATACCCAACTAATTTTGCTACAAGTTTTATGAGACCTGAGGCTCATAAGGAAGTGAATCTCCCTGGGAAGCAGTATGGGCCATTCCTGTGTACTGCCTTGGACAAAGAGGAGTAAGTTACAGGGCAGGGGGAGGGGAACAAAGCTAAGAGCCATTTAACAAGGCCTGTACGAAATGTTCTTGGCCTTGAGGATGAGGGACAGAGAGGTTGTCACATGGGAATTTCAGTTACTCAGGCTCTTTTTGTTTTAATATTTTTATTTATTCAATTTCAAGGAGAGAGAGAGAGAAAGAGAGAGGGAAAGGGTGTACCAGGCCACTGCGAACAAACTCCAGATATATGTGCTACCTTGTGCATCTGGCATAATGGGTACTGGGGAATCGAACCTCAGTCTTTTGGCTTTGCTGACAAGTGCCTTAACCGCTAAGCTATATCTCCATCCCTACTCTGGCTCTTTGTCAAAGTGTCTTCATACAAAAAGTTCGTGTGCTTGATCTTATTCACAAGGCTGAGGGGGCAGACAGCTGGCTCTACTGGCTGACATGTACTATCTATTCCCCAGGAGATCGCCTAACCCCCAACTTGACACCCAGCCCTTCGCCCAGGCAGAACAGTGAGGCATCTCTCACCTCTTCATCCACTGCTTAGGCACAGCTGTGTCCCAGGACCCCAGGGAAGAATCCCACCCCAGGTTTTCTCTTGCACCTGCAGAAGGAAGCTCCTCTGTCAAAACAGATGCAGGCAGCAGATACTAATTCCAGAAACTTCCAGGATTGCTCCTGTGTGATGGCCAATGCGCCAGCTCAGGGTCCAGAAAGACTGATGCCACTTGCCACTCACTGTCAGGCAGGGTCCCTAGTAGAGGCAACAGTGCTGACATTGGGGAAGCAGGAAACAGCCAAGAGTGGATTTTCCAGGCAACCCACCAACACATAGGCAACACACATGGGGTGGGGAAGGGGTATTTGTTTCCAAGGGTTCTCTGCTCAAAGCCTGGCTGAGCCTTCCAGATGTCCTTGGCTGGCACCGCTTGTGACCTCCCACACCTGCTGCATTATCTCCTGTGGGAAGGGACGGTGCATTATAGGCCCTATTTTGAGTGCCCTGTATCATTGCGGCCCTCACCTTCCACCAGGCCACTGCTCAGGGTTGAGTTTGCCCTGCAAATCCTTGAGGGAGAAAAGGTAGCAAGTTTACTGCTGTCATGGGAACACTAGATTCCCCTAGATCCGAGTCCCTGGGCAGCAATGGCAGCCCTGTGGGCACAGCTCCCCCCCCCCCCATTCTCCCTCCACTTTCCCACTTCCTGTATGACCCAGCACAAATAGCAGGGGCGCCAGGGCTCCATAATCCATGTATTGAGTGTACGGATGAGAGGAGATCCCTTTCCCCACAGCTAGGGGTGCGTCTGCTTAGGAGCATGCTCCAAAGGAAACCATGGGATACTGGGGGTGGGGGAGCAGGGCTTGAAACCACAGTCCCAACCCTGGGAGTTCCCACCACCCAGCCGCACATGCCCCAGCCAAGTCTCTTGTCCTCCTGCCCCGCTTTACCTTAAGGACTGCCCTCTGATCCCCAGGGAGGCTCATAGCAGGGAGCGTCTGTTTGCTGTAGATAAGACCCCACCCAGACTCCACCTCCTCGCCTGCCCCACCCTTTACCCCACAGAAGAGAGCATTCTCACTTGGGACCTAGAGAGCACGCTTCTAAAGCCACAGCACCTTGAGCTGCAAGCTCTTTCTTCCTTTTCAGTCAACAAATGCAAAAACTCAAATCATCCTGCTCTATGGGCTTCCTGGGCCAGAGGCAGCCTGGTCAAGGACATGGAACCTCAGCTACCAAATGCCCTGAGCCTGCTGAGGAGTTCTCGAGAGACTCTCTCTCTGTCCCAGTGCTTCCCAACCCCCACCTGGTTCCTGGATTACCCCAATGTTCCCCTTCCACAGCCGCAGTCAGACCTGGGTCCCCAGCTCACCGAGATCTTTGCCCTGAATGTCCAGCGCTCAGAGCTAACCCCGGCCCCCAAATTGCTCTAGCCCCAAGTAGGGAAGCCACAAGTAGGAAAGCCAGGCTGCACTCAGGAGACTCTTGCTGTGGCCCCCATCCAGGAGCAGTTGGTGGCCCCATGGAGAACAGGACTCTTGGCAGCCCAGAGCAGGACATGTGTCTGGGCGGGTCCATAGCAAAACGCTAACAACCCACAGCCCTGTCCTTGCTGATAACCACCTGTTTGTGTGGCAGAGACGGAGCCCAGGGCAGGGCTAAGTGGGGACTAGTACCAACCAAGGTGGCTTTCTAGCTTGCCCTCTTAGATAGGCATCCACAGGCCGGCACCCCCAGGCACAGGATGCTCCTTCCAAGGAGCACTCCCCGCCAACAGCTGTGCAGGAGGGACAAGGAAAATCCTACAAGGACCCCTGGTGGCCCCCTCCTGGGGTTTGGAGGAAGGGAGCTGCAGACTATGGAGTCTTTAGCTCTGACAGGGACACCAGGGCTAGTCGATGTTTCTCACCAAGTGACCATCTGTGCAATACCACCCTGCAACAGCCACCATCGTAATTACACTGCAGACAACATTTGATAAGAAATAGAAATCTAGGGCTGGAGAGATGATTTAGCATTTAAGGCACTTGCTTACTGTGAAGTCTAAGGACCCATATTCAATCTCTCTCCAGATCCCACATAAGCCAGACGCATAAAGGTGAAGCAAGTGCAAGGTCACACATCCCACTAGGTGGCACAAGTGTCTGGAGTTTGATTGCAGTGGCTGAAGCCCTGGCACACCAATTCTCTCTCTCTCTCTAAAATAAATTTAAATTTAAATTTAAATTTTTTAAAATAGAAATCTACATAGGGACAAACCGTGTAACAAAAATATTTATTTTCTATGACAAATAGTAAAAAAGAAGTAAAAGAACAAAAAACGGATACAACTGCAATTGAGGAAATCACCCCAGCCAGGCCTAGTGACCAAGGTCCATAATCCCAGCTACTTGGGGTATTGAGACAGGAGGATCATAAATTCAATACCTGCCTGGTGGGGTTGGGAAGATGGCTCAGTTGATAAAAGCACTAGCTATGCAAGCGTAATGACTAGAGTTCAGATCCCCAGGACCCACATAAACCTGCCTCTGTAATCCCAACTCTCCTACAGGGAGATAGAGACAGTGGCAGCTCATGGGCTGGCTAGCCTACAGTATGCAGCAGTGAACAACAAAAGTAACTTGGCCTCAAATAAGGCAAAAGGGAGGACTGACATCAGTAAGTTGTCCTCTTACAAAATCCACACAGACACACGCATGCACGCACGCACGCATGCATGACATGACTGGGTAATGGCGTGAGTCCAGGACCAGCCTGAGCAACTTAATAAGACTTTGTCTCAAAATAAAAACTAAGCAGTGTTTAGAGTGTAGCTCAGTGGTAGAGCACTTGCCTGGCATATGCAAGGCCTGTGGTTCCAGCCCCAACTAAGCCTACTCCAAAATAAGAGTACTTTAATGCCACATTTATGTCCCACCAAGTACAGCCCTGGCCCCAGGAAGCAGAGTCCACAAACCGAGACTCACCAAATCCAGGATTGAGCCAGAGCTGTTCTGGGCTAGCTGGAAGAACCAGACAATAGGACATGGAGCCAGAAGCAGTTGCCACTCTGTCCCTAAGGTGCTGAATTACCACCTCCCAGGGTTTGGAGGGAGGGGGCTGTGGGACAGGATAGGATCCAAGTGAGGAGGGACCTGCTTGCCTTTTTCTTTGCATCCACAAGCAAATTATTAACTCGGACAGGAGGGCTGTGGACCATGTTACGGATGAGAATGTGTGATGACTCCAGCTCCATTGATGCTTGAGGATGTAGCAGCCTAGGGCAGGCACCAGACCTGACACGCACGTGCATGCTCCCAGAAGAGCCATCCCAGGCATCTGGTCACTGAGCCTTGGTCAGGTGTTGAGAGCTGTCTCCTCCACAGCCTCAGTGGTGATGTCCTCGTCAACTGAAAGCTTGTGGGCTTTATCTTGTCTGTTGTGCTGCCAGAGAAATCCAGAATGAAGCCCTGTCTCCTGTCTCCCAAGCCAGGAACCTCATCGCTGTCAGGGCCATTTTACTATAAGGCTCAGCTACAGACCAAAAACTCAGAGCCAGCCAGGCTTGGTGGCGCACACCTTTGATCCCAGCACTTTAGTGGCAGAGGTAGGAGGATTGCCAAGAGCTCAAGGCCACCCTGAGACTACATAGTGAATTCCAGGTGCTAGAGAAGGACTCTATCTCAAAAATGGGGGGGGGGGAGGAGCTGGAGAGATGGCTTAGCAGTTAAGGTGTTTGACTGCAAAGCCAAAGGACCCAGGTTCGATTCTCCAGGACCCATGTAAGCCAGATGCACAAGGTGGCGTATACATCTGGAGTTTATTTGTTGCGTCTGGGGGCCCTGGCACACCCATTCTCTATCTACCTCTCTCTCTCTCTCTGCTTCTTTCTCTCTCTCTCAAATAAATAAAGAGAAAATAAAATATTTAAAAAAAAAAACAGATCTCAGAGCCCTCAACCAGCTGGGAACTCCGCACCCACCCAAACACCCTGAGCAATGATACCTGCAGAGTCACTGTTGCCAAGGTCACATGGCCTGTAACACAAAAAACACTCTGGTCAAGGAAGGGGCCAGAGGACTGGCCAAGGAACATGGGCATCCAGCAACAGTACATTCGAAGACCTACATTCTGGGCTTGTGGCTGTGTGTTCTTCCCCCAGAGTCTGTCCCCTTCTGAAGCATGTGAAGTGGCCTATAGATGTGTCTCCTTGCTGGGCCAGACCCATGGGAGAACCCCCATGTGAGAGGACAGGCCCCTCCCACCTACCCCGGTGGTGGGGGTGGAGGGGCAAACCTAGTCTACCATCATCTTATTTTTTTTTAATTTGTTTTTTATTTTTTTGGTTTTGTGAGGTAGGGTCTCACTCTGGTCCAGGCTGACCTGGAATTCACTATGTAGTCTCAGGGTGGCCTCGAACTCTCGGCGATCCTCCTACCTCTGCCTCCCGAGTGCTGGGATTAAAGGTGTGCGCCACCACGCCCAGATGTCTACCATCATCTTAATTTCACCATTTTACAGAGGGGTGATCCTACCTATCCCATGATCAGGGGCCCAAGCTGGGCAGAGAAGGGGATGGGCCATCTGGCCTTGCTTCTGAGCCTGGGTGCCCATGTCTCCCCACACTTTGGGCACCCAGGGATGAACACATGCCTCAGGCCTGAGAGTGTGGCCTGTCTGGCCCTTTTGGCTCTCTTTGCTTAGTGCCTGTTCTCCTGGACCATGCATGCCCAGGCCTGAGCTGGTCTACAAGCTGGACTCTAGTGCCCAACTCAGAGAGGCATAGGTCAAGTGCCAGAGAAAGGAAAGGGAAGGGAAGGGAAGGGAAGGAAAGGAAAGGAAAGGAAAGGAAAGGAAAGGAAAGGAAAGGAAAGGAAAAGAAAGGAAAAGAAAGGAAAAGAAAGGAAAAGAAAGGAAAAGAAAGGAAAAGAAAGGAAAAGAAAGGAAAAGAAAGGAAAAGAAAGGAAAGGAGGAAGGAGGCTAACCAACCTTGATCTCTGTAAGGACACAGACTTATCCTTGGCCAACCAGCTGCTCACCTTCTATGCCCAGCATCTCTTGCTTGCTCTGGGCTCCCTACAGATAGGATCTGGGGAGCTCTGTGCTCAGGAGTGAGTAGGAATGATGAAAGCTCACAGGTCAGGGGCCCCACCTAGCCACCCCTCTAGGGAGGCCCACCTGACACCAGGGCTCTGGGAAAGATTCTCCCTCACCAGTAGCAGCTGTACAAGGAGGGTCCCAGGAAATCCTCAGGGACCTCAGTGACCTTTCTGGGGTTTGGAGGGAGGGAACTGAGGGTGCTGGGGTTAGCCCTGGCAAGGTAGGCTGTTACTCACTGGAAACCCTTCTTTGCTTCCATAAGAAGAATATTATGAAACCTGTCATAGCACCAATGCTGGCCAAGATAAAGTAAAAGCCCCACGAGAAGGAGCAGGTGACATCTGTACTGCTGGTTCCATGTTCTGTTTCTTTCTGGATCCACTTCTGGCACCTAGGAGAGAGAAGCCATAGACCATGGGATGTAGGGGGCAGCAGGCTGGGCACCATGAAGGACTGAGGCTCCCTCAGACCTCAGGAGTGTCCCTGTAGACCATAAAGCGCAGGACGGCTTGGCTGACCAGCAGCTCTGGATCAGAACTCAGGTGTGTCCCACTTTCCAAGAACTTTTGGGAGAGACAAGGAAAGGGAAGGAGGAACAGAGAAGAAAGGGGGATGAGGCAAGGGAAACGAGGTAGCAAAGATGGAGGGGGTGGGGCCAGGAGGGAAAGCACCACAGCTGGAGACTGAAGGGAGATGTAGGGAGAGAGGGGATCAGAGGTAGGATGGAATCTGCACCTTTCCCTGGAGTAGCCATATCTTGACTACTCCAGGTCACACCCAGGGACACCTGGTTACTCCCAGAGATCCTGAGTTCACAGGTGAGTTCTGGGACCTGGAACTAGCATACGAAAGAGTTCCGGTCCAAAGGGAGCAGAGGCTTCACTTTAAGAATGGCATTTTATCTCAAATAAAAAAAATAATATTTTAAAAAGGGCTATTGAGACGGCTCAGCGGTTAAGGCACTTGCCTGCAAAGCCTAAGGACCTGGGTTTAATTCCCCAGTACCCACATAAAGCCAGATGCACAAAGTGGGGCATGCATCTAGAGTTCAATTACAGTGGTTAGAGGCCCTGGAGTTGCCATTCCTCACCCCCGCCTCTTTCTCACACTCTCTCTCAAATAAATAAATAAAATTTCTTTAAAAAGAAGAAAAGCCGGGCGTGGTGGCGCACGCCTTTAATCCCAGCACTCGGGAGGCAGAGGTTGGAGGATCGCCGTGAGCTCAAGGCCACCCTGAGACTACATAGTTAATTCCAGGTCAGCCTGGGCCACAGTGAGACCCTACCTCGAAAAACCAAAAAATAATAATAATAATAAATAAATAAAAATAAAAAGAAGAAAAATGGCATTGGGCTGGAGAGATAGCTTAGCAGTTAAGACGCTTGCCTATGAAGCCTAAGGACCCATGTTCAACTCTCCAGATCCGAAGTAAGCCAGACTCACAAAGGTGAGGCAAGCATAAGGTCACACATGCCTACTAGGTGGGACAAGCATCTGGAGTTCCATTGGAGTGGCTGAGGCCCTGAAGCGCCAATTCTCTCTCTCTCTCCAAAATAAAAAAAAATTTAAAGAATGGCATTTTACAGCCTCCTGTCTAATTCCTGAAGTGCAGGGACCCTCCTCCCTCCATGACCTTGACATCCGGCTCCTATAATCACAGGGTAGGAAGTGGCAGCAGCCTGTGGAGGCCAGTCCTGGCTAAGGTCACCTGCTCTCTTACAGCATGAGCTCATCTGTGCTGCCATCTTGTGTGCAGGCTCCTGACTGGGGAATACCCACAGTATGCCTTGGTGCTTTCTGGTAGAGGGTAGGACCAGCCCCTTCCCAGGTTGCAAACTGAGACTCCTGGGGTCACCTACTTGGTCCAGGGTAGACATTTCTCCTGAGTCCCTCCTGATGAAAAGGTGCCCACGAGGCAGTTGGCACACACTGTGTTCTGGCTGTAAGTACCTGGGAAGTGGAAAGGGATGGGCAGAGAGACTCTGAACTCTGTGAGTTCAAGGTCTGTTTGTTCTGGGAGTCTTCCAGCACCAAATACTCCGGGGATGGAGAGAGTTGGGGGAGGTAGCTAACACCCGCAGAGTTCTCAGGAAAGGGTTAAGTAGCTCTGGGCCATCAAGACATGGAGAGGCCCAGGTGGAATAGTTCAGGAGACCCTCTGTCTTCATCCCACAAACTCTATCAAGTGCCCTATCCAGGCACAATATGGGAGCTGGCCTCACACTTCACTTCAGGGTGAACAGTGGAGTGACCACAAAATACCCCATCAGCCAGGCTGCCTGTTTGGCACCTGAGGTGAGGCTGGACAACTGGGGCAGCCAGGAGGCAGAGCTACTGAAACTGCTCCCCTCCCTTCCTCTGTCCTCTTCAGATCGCGCTCATCCCTCTTCCCCTTCTCCCCAAAGACATCCCTCCCTTCACTTCCTTTGTCCTCCTCTGTCCTGCCCCCCCCTTCCCTGTCTTCCCCTGGCCCTACCTCCTGTTCCCCTGCACTGCCTTCCCTCCCCTGCCATAGTCAGGCCTGGCCTTCCTGTGTCCTTCAGTGCCCTTTTCTGCTCTCATCCACCTCCCCCCTCTTCTATTTTATACAACCCCAGCCTTGTCTCTTCTCTTACTGTCAGCGCAGGGCTGTGGGGGTAGGCCTGGGGTCCTGGAGAAGTTGTATCTACCGCTGCTAGCTCACCTCTCTTCAGCACCCTCTGGCCTGGAGGGCAGGTAGTGTGGGGCAAGCACAAGACACAGTGGTTCCCTTCCTCAGTATCACAGAAGTAGCCTTGGCTGCAGTGACATACAGTGTCCTGTGTACTAGAACAGTTCTGCCAAGTGAACATGCCCATGTCTGCAATTCAAGACAAGGAGCTGAGAACAGCAGCTGGGCAGTGGGAGCCTCCAGGGAGAGCATCCCTCCTTGCCCTGGCCCAACCCACCTGAGCCTCCCAGAGAGCAGCCTCTCAGGCCAGCTGCTTTCCATGCCCTCCTCCCAGCACCTGCCCCCAACCCCTGACGGCTTAGGACTGGCACATGTGTTTCCAGCATTGGCCTGTAGGGGAGCCAGACACAACCTGACTCTGAACTGAGTCCTGGCCTGGAACTGCTGCAGGAGAAGACACTGGGTAGTTGAAGGGCCTGGGACTAGTTTCTATCCAGGTATGGATCCATCACCCCTTCCCTCTCCAGGAGGCAGAACTCCCAACCAACTGTGTGCCCATAACCATGGGAATCCAGAGAGAGTTAGCTCTGCCATCTAGCAAAAATGTTGCCGGTGGCTGTTGGGGCCTCAGTTTCCTAGTCCACAGAATGGGCAGTTTCCTGCCAGACCTTTCTAGGGGTGAGGCTGACTCTGTGTGGGAACTGCGTGCCTGGGTGCAGGGGCATCCTCTGTAGGGGTGAAGCCAGCTCTATGTGGGTACTGTGATGGGCACAGGCTTACCTAGGATGGCGTCTAAACATTATGGGGCTATGGAGGGGGCAGAACTAATTGCCACTATGGGCAGCCTCTGTCCTTGCTGCTTCAAAGGACCTTCCCCAGGACCTCTGCATTCCCTCGCTGTCAACCCAGCCCCCCAGGTGACCCTTTCCTGGGGTCATAGGGCTCCTGTATCTGGGGAAGAAAGACTAAGGACCACAGTGGTCCCCAATGAATGCCCAACCCCACCCAAGACTTGCTTTACAGGGAGAGACTCATCGGCCGCCTGTATCAACTGGCTGGAGGAGCAGAGCAGTGCAGACAAAGAGATGCGGTCTGTGTAGACAGGACCTCATAAGCCAAAATAGCCGTGAGCACCCTGAGAACCACCTCAATATGGTGGCTAAGCACCGCCCCCTGTGGCTCAGTGGGAGCCTTTTCCAGCAAAGCTGCGTTTGGGAAGGCCCAGGTGAGGGGGGAGCAGAGGAAAATAGATCATGGGGCTCTTCAGGGAGCTCCAAGCTATGCTTGGGCCTCAGGCATACTCCTACCTGGATTACAGTCTCCGCAGGGCAGACACTGACTCAAGCCATTTGGATGGGCTGTATAGGTCTTTGGAGGACAAGCTATGCACACTGTGCCTGTCAGCTCACTGCAGGTCTGCTTCACATGGTAACCTGTAGCCAGGGCCCACAACTTCTCAGTGGTGAAGTAGCCCCACAGGATCCCATCCAGAATACCCATCTGGAATCCCAGTAGGTAATGACACCAGCCAGTGGTGAGGACTCAGGTCCCACAGGACATATAGTCCCAGCTCCTTTCTATGTGCTTGCTGTGAGCAAGTCAGAAGTTCCAGAAGAATGTGGAATCTTCTATTTCACCCAGACCTGGCTCTGGTCCTTGCCCTCTCTCAGCCTCAGCCCTGTCCCAGAGGCCTATCAGTAAGTGTCCCAGTGGCCAGGGAGCGTAGGCTGCATATGCTGTCTGTATCCCTCATGCCACGAGTTTGGTGCCACTCAGGACCGAAGACCCACAGGCCTGGGGCAGAACTGTCACACTGGACCACAGCAAAGCTACCTCCATCCCTCTCCCCCACACCCGACAGCTGCTCCTACCTGGGCTGCACTTGGGGCAGCACTCAGCATCCACAGGGTACTCCTCGTCTCTGCACTGGGGCTGGGCAGGGACATAGCTTAGGGAACTCAAGAGGAGGATGCACAGTGCCTAAAGGTGAGAGTGAGCTTTAGACGGGGAGGATCTGTCCCTGTGGCTCCCCCAGAATGGCCTAGGGCTACAGTCTACCCTCTGTGGAGAGGGGAGGCAGCAGTTTCTGGGTCATGCAATGTCCTGGTAGGGTCAGCAGGGCTGTGCCCTGAACAGACTCAGAGCACAAGCTTTGGTGATTAACTCCTTCTCCAGCCTCCAGCCTAACAACACAGGACAACAGGAAGCAGATGCTGCCTTCCCTGGGACGCTGTCTTCCCTGATCTGTGCTGAGCTCACTGACCACTTGGGATGGCAAGAGGTTCATCTGGGGCTGGCCCTCGGGGATTCCCAGTAAGGAATGGAAGAAGAATGGCCACTAGGTCCAAGCTGACTGGCAGTCGTGGTTACTAACCTGGGCCGGCAGGAGAACCACCCTGACTGGTGCTAGGCCCACCCAGTCTGCCCTGGACACCAGCAATTGCACAAACACATTCTTATCAGCAAGGACAGGCTGCAGCTGGTCAGCCTCTTGATAAAGGTCCAACCAGGGATGCTTTCAGCCTAGAACTGTAAAGGGGCCCCATGCCCACATGGGGCTGCCACCACCTACTCATGAATGAGGACCTGACTATTCTGCCTGTGGCCTCCCCACCAAAAGCCAAGGAAGTGTGGGAGTGCTCAGTCAACTAGGCAGGTAGGGACAAAGACTCCTGTGAGCTGAAAGCCCAGATATAGGGAAATGTCTGGGGTGATGGGCCAGTGGCTAGAGTAGAGGGTGGGAGACACAGGACTTGGGGGCAGAGAGGGGCTGTAGAACTCACCGGCTTCAGGACGTTGGCTGTGGGGAACTGGTTCCAGCAGGGAGGCCCCCAACTTGGCAAAGGTTCCATGTTTCTGGTCAGGACACCGCTGGCCCAGGAGCCCCATGGGCTCTGGGGCTCACATACATCCCCATCATTGCCAGTACATTCAAAGTGAAAATGAAAGAAATACTTTCGCAGATGTGTGGAGGCCTGTTGGGGTCGGGGCGGTTTGCTGTTTCCTCCTAAAGTGCAAGAGGCAGCAACCGGCAATGACAAGATAGATAATCAGGGCGGTATTCAGCCGAGAAGGGAAAAAGACACAGCCCACATGGGCTGGCCTTCTGGCTCAGGATGAGCCTGGCCAATCAAAGGGCGAGCTGTGCTGAGAGAGGTGCCACAGGACTGGAGCCTCAGTCACTAAGGCAGCCCAGGAGAAGCTAGCAAAATCTCCCCACCCCAAGGAAGTGTGTCTGTGCCTCCCAGACCACCGTGCACCCAGTGCCCACCTTGACATTCACAATATTGCTGCCAGGGACACGACTGGAACTGAGACAGGAGACTATGGGCTTGTGGCAACCAGCTAACTGATCCAGAGGCCTCAGCCTCAGTTGAACCAGGAACTTCCTCCAGTGCCATGCCTCCTACATACCCTTCTGAAAGGGCCCTCCCCAAGGGGTCCCAGTTATCTCTCATCTCTGCAGCTCTGGCTAAGTCTAGCCAACACACTTCCAAGATAACTCTGCCAACAGATGACTCTTTGTTTCAATAGGGGCCTGGGAGCAGAGGTCAAACTGAACTCCTGCGGGTTAGGGGGGACCCCTTGCCATATTTGAGCACCCCAAGGGCCTCCTGATCTGTCCCCTGAGAAGGAAGGGAAGGACAATTCTTGATTCCTTACACTGGTGTTGGATGAGGGCTTCCAACATTACAGGGACATACCCATGCCTCTCACACAGACAGCCTGCTCCTCACTGGGCTTTCTCACCCCAGGGCCACCACTCTGCTGTACCCTGTTACATTCATCCCATATGATGGGCCCATATCTTTCTGCTTAAATGGTTGTGCCATCTAACCAGACCAGTCACCACTCTCATGGACTCAGCCATTGTCCCAGCCCTGAGCTGGTCCCCCTCAGTCCCAAGCCAAGCCCTGTCTACACCAAGGCTGCACCCTGCTCCAGTGGGCCTTTCTGTGGGTAACCAGAGGGACGTGCAGTCCCTTACAGGTCCTGACAGGTCCACAGTCCTTCTCCAGGATCTGGCTCCAAAGGTATATGGGGAGTCTGGTGGATGTGACAGAGTGGCACCCCCACCTTGCATGCCCTGAACTGTTAAGGAGGACAGTGCAGAGTAGCCAGCCACAGGGAGTAGAAGCAGGACCCAGTGAACAGAGACACCTCAGGAGGAAGTTCTCAGCACCACAAGCTGGAAGCCCTCCTCACTGGCAGCAATCACACTGGGCTGCACTGGCTGCAGCCACCAATGTGTTCAGGTCATGCCTAGGCGCTCTGAGAAGGAAAGCCTGGGAGCTGGGAGTTATGGCATGTGTAGTGTCTCATGTAGACATGGGGCAGAACTACCCTGCTGGGCCATAGCTCTGTAGTCCTCAGGGATTGGGGCCTTCATCCAGATGAAAAGCCCAGCACTCCGAGCACCAATGCTCTGAAGTGGGGAGCCCCCAGCTCAAATTCCCACCTTTTAGCCTAAGGGCCTGAAGGCCTGTGGGAGGGTGCCCTCTCCCTGCTTCTTCCTCCACTCCCCCACACAACACCCTGCTTGGATTTCCAGTGAGGGAAAGGGAGATGGCGTCTGTACCTGTACCTGGTACAGTCCTTCACTAGGTTCCCAAGCCACTGATAACTGCAGGTACACTCTCAGAGACCATCACATCCAGCCCGGAGTAAGTGGGGAAACTGAGGCATGGCCAGAGACAGGACTTCCAGGCACCAGTGAGAGCTCAGACACTCTCCCGCCATGCCTCAACACGCAGACCTAGGGGCCAAAGAGCCTGTCAGTCCTACAGGACGCTCTCCGAGCCTGGTCTGAAATGGCACCTCTCCCATGAGGCCTTCTCGGATTGGCTCGGCATAAACCATGCTCATCCCTGTTTGTGTGACCCTCACCTCTTGACCCTCTTTGTGTAGGGTTGCCCCACCACTCCTTGAAGGGACAGTTCTGCATTACAGCAGGAAGGAGTGGAGGGCTCCTGTTCCCATATGGGAGTCCCCAGCACTCACTCACTCAGCATAAAACGTCACCAGCTAGGCTATATCTTCAGGACTCCTGAACTAAGAGACAAAACCAGATGGAAGAATCTGGACCCAGGACTTCTTCACCTCAAGGCATCTCATGCTGGCTATCACCTGCTGGGTGTCACTGTTTTCAGTCACCTGGCAGATGGAAGGCAGACATGCTCCTGGGCCTCTGTTTCATGTGCCCATGTGCCTTAAGGCTACCCTCCCTAGATCCCCTTGCCTGTCTGAGCCTGAAACCAAAGGTCCTGTGTGGGCTTCTTCTGGGATCACCACCTGACCATAAAAGGAGCCCAGGGGAGGCTGAAAGGTTGTGCAGGGCAACCTGTGCACAGCCCACTGCAGAAGGACAGGCTAAGACTGAGGTGGACCTGATCACAGACACAAGACACAGATTCCCACACCGAGGTTCCCACCTTTCTCCAGCTCTGCAGCCGCTCAGGCGTCCCAAACTGCAGGCCTCTCTAAGCCCTTATTTCCCAGCTGTACTCTAATGGCCCTCCCCAAATCCCAGCTGGGGCCTCCATAGGGACTGCTCATCCCTGCCATCACCCCAGTTCCCCGCAGAACAGTCTTCAGCGTGTCTGGAAATCCCCCTGTGGCATTTATTTTCTCTTTCCTCTTTTATTTTAACGTAACCCAGACTAGCTTCCAACTTCCTATGTAACCAAGGTGGATCTTGACCATCTGATCCTCCCACCTCCACTTCCCGTGTGCTGAGATTATAGGTGTGTACTTCCATGCCTGGTCTATGCAATGTTGGTGACTGAATTCAGGGCCTGGCATGCAGTCTTCCAAATGAGCTACATCCAGCCTTCTTTTCTTCCTATTTATTTATTTGAGAGAAAGAATGACATACCAGGGCCTCTTGCCACTGCAGATGAACTCCAGAAGCATGTGCCACTTTATGCATCTGGCTTTATATGGGTACTAAGGAATCGAACCCAGGCCATCAGGCTTTGCAAGCTTTGCATGGAAGTGCCTTGAGAGGGAAAGCAGTTGTAGGAACAGGCTTGAATCCAGTTCTGTGAAAGGAAGGTGGAGTCCTGAGGCATGCCCAGGCTTTCCTCACTTCTCCACCGAGAAGTCTAGCCTCAGCTCTAGTGAGGGACTCTAGCAGTTAAGGCACTTGCCTGCAAAGCTCAAGGACTCATGTTTGACTCTCCAGGTCTCACGTAAGCCAGACACACAGTGACACAAGCATGCAAGGTCACACATGCACATCCATCTTCCATCTGGAGTTCGATTGCAGTGGCTGGAGGTGCACCAATTCTCTCTATCTATCTATCTATCTATCTATCTCACTCTCACATTTTAAAAAAAAGGCAATCTGTTGGGCTTTATTTAAAAAAAAGTGAGGAGGAGTCTTTTTATAAGGTGGGAAGAGCATTCTCTGAGAAATGACATGGGTTGACTCCCTCAAGGAGCTGTACTGGGGTCCATCCTGGTAGGTTGTCAGGGAACTGTCAGTGCCTCTACAGCTGTGTGTGTGTGTATGTGTGTGTGTGTGTGTGTGTGTGTGTGTGACTTGTGTAGTGTGGATGGTAAATAGAAGGAGTCTCAGGGGGCAACGGTCTGGGAGCTGAAGACAGGGTGATGCCAAGATGCCTAGGAGAATTTGAGGGAGTCCTGTTCCAGCCAGCATGACAGAGGTGAGTGGACAGGGAGGCCCATGGCTGTACAGGGGACAGAGGACAAAGATCCTGGAGGGTGGAGTGGTCAGAAGAAGCACTGAGAGAGCACGCCAGCCTGGGGCTTCCCAGGGATCACGTACCTGCTGCTGGGGCATAACGCGGGTGACGCTGGGTCTTGGTCTCCAGCCCAGACCTTTCAGCCCCAAGCCAAGAATCATCCGCCAACTCAGACACCTCCTCGCCAATTCTCAGTCTGGTATGCACTCCCTTCTTCTTCCAGCTTGTTCCTTGGCACCTCCCCCTGGGGAGAAGGTGCCCCTCCTACTGAACCAGGATGGGAGCTAGCTATGTCATCATCTTACCTTGATGACCATAACCCGCAAGCCCCGGGTTCGGGAGGCTCCTTCCAGGGCAGCCCTGGAATCCCTTTCTTCCAGCCATGCTGGCCCCTTCAGGCCCTGTCCCCATGCCTTTCCCCCCACTCTGGTGTCAAGGCAGTGCTTGGGGGACTTTTCACACTATAAAGATGACACGCTCTTCCCTCGCCTTCCTCCAGGGCACCTCTTTACAGCACCTATTCCTTGCCCACCACATAATCTGCACTTGCCTTTCTAGTGCCTCCCTGGTGCTCCAGCCCCACAGCTGCCTCCTTGGGTCTCTGATTAGCCCTACTGTTTGCCACCCAGAGCCTCCACACACATCTCTGGCCTTCCTGACCTTCCCCAGGACCTCCCTGGCCCTGCAGCAGCAGCAAGAACATTTACACAGCCTGTCTGTAAGCTTTCACATTCTCCCAACCCTCGTGGTAACCCAACGTGCCATCAAACCACACATATCACACTGAATCAGGCCAAGGCCTCATCCCTGTGGGAGCCAAGAAGATGTCGACCTACAGAATGGTTCCAGAGTTCAGACACTTCTCTGCACCTCTCCCAGGCTCAGCTCAGGGAGACTGCTATGAAGGAAAGGGCTCATGGGGGTGTCCTCCTGTCCCCTATTTCCTATATGATTGGACTCCTGGTCCTCCAGAAGGGACTGGACCCAGAGGAGGGACATGCACCATGGAAGCTTCTGGGAGTACAGGAGCATCTAGGCTCCAAGTTAGGCAAGCAAAGCTAGTAACCATCTGCTGAAAGGGAGAAGGGTGGAGGAAAGATTTTTAAACCATTACATGGTTTCATCCAGGAACAGACACTGGAGTTTGAGCAGATTTGAGCAGCAATGCATACAGCTGCCTTGAGGCTAATAATATTGGGAAAAGACCAATCCAGGGGACTAGAGAGATGGCTCAGCAGTTAAGGTGCTTGCCTAAAAAGCCTAACAACCAGGGTTTGGTCCCTTAGTACCCTCATAAAGCCAGATGCACAAAGTGACACATGTATCTGGAGTTATTTGCAGTGGCTGGAGGTCCTGGTGTGCCCATTCTCTCCTACTCTCTGTCTCTCTGTATCTGTCTCTCTCTGCTTGATATACTCCAATCTGTACTACATAGAGAGACAGAAGAAAGAAAGAAAAAGAAAGAAAGAAAGAAAGAAAGAAAGAAAGAAAGAAAGAAAGAAAGAAAGAAAAGGAAGAGGAGGAAAAAACATAAGAGAAAAGAAAAAGCATCTGGGCATAGTGGTGCATACCTATAATCCCAGCAATTGGGAAGTGGAGGCAGGAAGTTAGGAACTCAAGGACAGCCTTGGTTATTTAGTGAATTCAAGGCTAGCCTGGGTACATGAAACCTTGTTTCAATAACAGCAAAAGAGGAACTGGTGATTATGAACTGAAGATGCATGAATCAACTGTTTTCAAAAATTGAGCAATATGAAAATGTGATCCCCAAGAGAAGTCACATGTACAGTCACAAGTTAGGAGTTAATCAGGCTCTTTGATCTTTGCACAAAGGCCTGGAGCAGGGAGGAGTTGAACAAAACATGGCACCATGCTAGGATGACAGGACAAGACAGGGATCAGAGATACTTAAGCAGGTGGGCACAGCAGTCAGCATTCAGAAGAGAAGGGAACACACAGAGACACGCATGAGTCCCTTGAGTCTCCACTGGGTGGTGAGCCGTGCGTATGCCAGAGGCACCTCCTGACCATTGCACTGCAAGCCATTGGGAAGCTGTGGGCCTCGGGTCTCTGACTCTCAGAGCTGGGAAACATCAAGTTCCAAGAGCCACTGTGGAGAGACCAAGAAGTCAATAGTAATAGACTAAAAATGATAGCAAAGACGGGCTCTGACTTTAAGACTTATCGTGGTGGTTTGAATGTGGTATGTTATCCATAGTCTCATGTGTTTGTGATTAGGTCTCATAATGAGTCCCCAACTGGTAGAGCCTTAGAAGGCGGAGCCTTACTGGAAGAAGTATATTAGTGGGTGGTGGGGCAGAGAGCTTGGAATTTTGTAATCCAGCCTTTCTTGCCAGTGCTAGCAAGCTCACTCTTGTCGCCTTCTCCCTGTTGATGTGACAAGCTATGACACTGGCTGTCTGCTCCTGCCCATGCTTTCCCTGCCATGATGAAGTGTCCCCTGGAAATAATACTTCCCTTCCATAAACTGCTTCTGGTCAAGTGTTTTGTCCCAACAACAAGAATATAACCACTATACTTACTTTAAAAGAAAATATAGGGGCTGGAGAGATGGCGTAGCAGTTAAGGTGCTTGCCTGTGAAGCCTAAGTACCCAGGTTCAGTTCCCCAGTAGCCATGTAAAGCCAGATGCAAAAGGTGGCACATGTGTCTGGAGTTCATCTGCAGTGACTAGAGGCCCTGGTGCATCCATTTTCTCTCTCTCTGTCTGCCTCTCTCTCTCTCTCTCTCTCCTTATCCTCTCTCTCCAATAAATAAATAATTTTTTAAAAAAATAAAGACTAAAGAAAGAAAATAAATATAGTGGTAGCTCTAAAAAAAGAACCACATGGAACTTTGTACATCCATTTTCTAAGGCTGCTTTCACAAAACTCCGCAGGCTAGGTAACTTCAATGGCAGGAACATTTTTTCCTTGCAGTTCTGGAGGCTAGAAGTCCAAGGCCAAGATGTTGGCAGCATTGTTTCTCCTGAGACCTCACCTTTTGGCTTGTAATGCCTCCTTACTGTTCCTCACATGATGTCCCTCTGTGAGCCCCAATTTCCTCCTCTCACAGGGCTGCTAGTGCTTATGAATTAGGGCCCACCATGTGACCATGTGGTTCTATGGCCTCATTCAACTTTAATCATCCTTTGAAAGTTTCCATCTCTTAATGAGTTCTCATTCCCAGCACTTCAGCATGTGAATGAATTGTGGTGGCGAGGAGTGCAGAATGAAGTCCGAACAATGGAATTAACACCAGAGCAGATATGTCAAAGGGACACCCGGGAATGTAAAGCCACAGTAATGGAAACCATCCAAAAGGAAATTCCAACCAAAGAAAGCCATGAACACACTCTCAGAGATCCTTTGGAAAGGATCATGCTCCTGTGGAAACAGAGTCCCAAAGGAGAGTGCAGTCAGAACAGAAAAAAAAAAATTTAAGGCATAATAGGAGAATTTTTTCTAAATTGGAAGAAGACCAAGCTGCTCCAAAAAGAAATTTAAAAAAATTTTTAAAAAGCACATAGCAGGGCAGACCAGCTACCAGGAAAACCCATAGCTTAACCTAGATCAAACCTTCTGTGTGTCCAAAAGCAACAGAGAGGGGCCACAGCCACAACTCCCTGACAGAATACAGCCAGAGAGTAACATCCACCTTCACCAGTGGAGAGCGTGACAAACAGCCCATCTACAATTCTTTGTCCAGCACTTCTGTGCAAAATGGAGAGGATTACAAGTGACCAGATCCCATGTTCTCTAAGCCCAAGTATGAGTCTCATGGGAACCTGAAACCCACCCAGAGGAGTAAGGAATGACAGTGACAGAACAACTACAAACAGGAGCCATCTTCCCATTTTAAGAGGCCTTCAGAGGTGGGGATACAGCTCAGTTAACAGATGCCTGCCTAGTATTGCACAAAGCCTTCAGGAGGTGGAGGCAGAAGGATCACGAGTTCAAGGTTATCCTCGGATACATAGCAAGTGGAAGGCCAGCCTGGGCTAGAGACCCTGTCTCAAAATTGTCTTTAAAAATATAAAAAGCTGAGCCTAGTGACACACACCTGTACTCCCAGCACTCAAGGAACAGAGGCAGAAAGATTCCAGGCCAGGGAGACCCGGTGTCAAAATAGTAGTAGTAGCCAGGCGTGGTGGCATATGCCTTCAATCCCAGCATTCAGAAGGCTGAGGTAGGAGGATCACTGTGAGTTCAAGGCCAGCAAGACCCTACTTTGAAAAACAACAAAAAAGTAGTAGTAGTAAATAATAGTAATAATAATAATAATAATAATAATATGCTTAAAACAAAAACATCAATGATGTATTTTTTTGTTTGTTTTTTGAGGTAGGGTCTCATTAGTCCAGGTTGACCTGGAATTCACTATGTAGTCTCAGGCTGGACCTCTCACCATTAGTCTGCCCTGTGCCATCTCCTTCCCTGCTCATCTCCAGGGACTCTATGTGTCCTTGTCTGCAGGGCTATGATGCTCCAAGATGATCTTTTTTAAAAAATTATTTATTTATTTATTTATTTATTTGAGAGAGAGAGAGCAAGAGTCAGATATACATACAGATAGATAGATAGATAGATAGATAGATAGATAGATAGATATAGATATAGAGAGACAGAGACAGAGATATATATAGAGAAAGAGAATATAGAGAAAGAATAGGCATGCCAGGGGCTTCAACCCCTGCAAATGACTCCAGACACATGCACTACCTTATGGGTCCTGGGGAATCAAATCTGGAGTCCTTTGGCTTTGCAGGCAAGCACCTTAACCCTTAAGCCGTAGCTCCAGCCCAAGTGGTCTTTCTCTTGGTAATACTGATCACCTGGAGCATGGGTTTGGAAAGGTGGCTGGCTAAAGGATCCTGGACACACACACTCACACACATGCATGCACATGCCACGCACATACATTCACACGCTGAAATACACATGCAACCGCACATGAGGATGTGAAGCTTCAGGTGTGATGTCTATAAAGTTAATGTGTCCATGGATGTGCTTCGCTGTGTCTGGAAAACACCAGCCCTATCCCCCCACTCCCCAGGGGTCCATGGACGATGTCCAAACCAACTTTCATTTCCACTTTCACTTTTGCAGTGCTTGCATCTCTCTGCCCGACATTCCCCTTTTATGAGAAAAGTCTTTGTAAGAGATGGGAGAATGTGCATAGTTCTGTGAAAATTGGGCCACAGGCAGCCCCAGGGGACCCTTGTTTTCCCTGGCAGGGGCCCTGCCAGCCATCAGGGGCTCCAGTCACTTACCCGGCCCACTCCTACAGTCACACGTCCTTCCTCCTCCCCATCTATTCTTCAGCCCTAGACTGAAGGATTCAGTCCAGCCTTTACCCCTAGGGGCCACCTCCAAGGCAGGTACCTACAATTGTTTGCCTCTTTTTTTTTCCCAACAGCTGAAAGATGGAGGCATCCAAGTGAACAAGCAATAAACAAAATGTAGTGCGTCGTGCATAAAATATCACTCATGCACCCAAAAGGGGGAAAGCACTGACGTGTGCTGATTGAGAGAAGTCAGATACAGAACAGCAGACACCGAGAGGCCTGTGTATAAAAGGGGCACATCAGGAGACACTCAGGGAGAAGGCAGAGCAAAGAGTGTAGGGGCTGGGGGGAGATTTGCTTTGGGATAATGAGAAAGTTCTGGACGCAGATGATGCTGATGGCCAAACAACATGGGAAATGTGCTTCGTGTCACTGAACCAAACATTAACAAATAGTTAAAACGGTAGTTTTTAAGTAATGTATATTTTACTGTAATTTTGATTTGTTTTGTTTTTTGAAGTAGGATCTTGCTCTAGCCCAGGCTGACCTGGAATTCACTATGTAATCTCAGGCTGGCCTCGAAATCACAGCGATCCTCCTACCTCTGCCTCCGAGTGCTAGAATTAAAAGGTGTACACCAACCCGGCGTGGTGGCGCAAGCCTTTAATCCCAGCACTCGGGAGGCAGAGGTAGGAGGACCGCAGTGAGTTCAAGGCCACCCTGAGACTACATAGTTAATTCCAGGTCAGCCTGGACCAGAATGAAACCCTACCTCAAAAAACAAAACAAAACAAAAAAAAGGTGTACACCAACATGTCTGTCCATTTTACTATAATTTAAAAAATTTTTAATTAATTAATTTATTTGAGAAGGGGAAAGAAAGCATGGACATACCAGGACAAACAAAATCCAGACATGTGCCACACTGTGCCTCTGGCTTTACATGGTCACTGGGGAATCAAACCCTGGGCTGTTAGGCCTTTCAAGCAAGCGCCTTTAACCATAGAACCATCTTCCCAGTCCGCTTGCTATAATTTTTTAATGCATCTATAAAAGGCCGAAGGGGGCTTTGGGGGCTGAAGAAGAAAGAATAACGAGTTCTAGGTCAGCCTGGGCTACATAGTGAGAGTCTATGAACAAATGAAACAAGGAGGGGCCCTGGGAGATGATGGAAGGTAGGAAGATAATGTGCCAGGGTCAACACAGGGCTTCTGAGTTTGCAAGATGTAAGTCTGCACCTTTAGGCCTGTTTCTGAAGGTTGCCTGTAACGGTCCTTACAATTCACCAGCAAAGGTAAAAGGAGAGGCCCCAGGACTACAAATGGGTTGCACTTTACTATGTAAAGCTAGAGCCTAACCTAAAATCTCCCCTCCTCCCATCCCCCGTGCTCACACTCAGCTCACAGGCTGAGGCCCTGGGCACACACAGGAAATTGTGAAGACACAACGTGAGGGTGGGTGAGGGCAAAGCCTCCTGCACTTCCTGCTACGAGCAGAGTTAAGTGGTCTACTCTTCAAAAACAACCGTAGAGATTTTTTTCCCACCAACTCATCTTCAAAGGAAACAAATGGTTGCTCAATGTGACCTCAGACATTTACAGAGGACATGTTGCATGTATGAGGAGCCAGTGAGTAGCAAGGTCCTAGCTGATTTTGTCAAGGCCATTCACAGAACCAAGGGAAGGCAGCTCTCCCAGGGCACTCCAGAACCATCCCCTCCTTTGCTCATTCACTCACTTATTCTCTCATTCTCAAGCATTCACTCATTTTCTCTGTCATCCTTCCAAACATCCAGTGAACATGTATGAAGACCGCCCCCCCAGGTTCCAGCTGCATGCTAGCTAATTGTGCCTGGAGGTTTTCATTGGGGCTCACTGTCAGGCCCCTGGCCTGAGAGCCAACAATATCAAGGGTTAACCAATGCTAACAGAGCACAGTTGCAGAGCTGAGGACAGGACAGGGATGGGAAGCATGACCACTTGTGTCCAGGGAGAGGAGAATATAGTGGCTCAATCTACTGGCTCAGCTGTGGCCAGGGTCTTACAGGCAGGGATACTGAGGCTAGATATGCTGTCAGGCTTCAAGGGACCTCCACATTCTCCTAGAATTTGCCCCTCCACATAGTGGGCCTTGAGCTTTAGTGACATCAAGATAGGACATGCTGGACAGTGCTGAGTTTATGCCAATGACTAAGTTGGAGGAATTCATCAAGGGACATCTTGAGGATGAGCTGGTCCTGCCCTCCGGTTCCAGCATGGAGACTAGGTGACGTGACTGCTGTCCCCTTGGTCTTGCCAGTTCTGTGCTGGACCCACTTATCTCCTAAGAGAAGAAACCCATGAGCATGGCCAGTGCGTCCAGAACAAGAAGCAGCAGCCCCAGTCAGGCGTGTCTGAGTGCATGGATCTTGTGCAAAGTACACTTCAAGTATGAGAGCTGGGCCTTGAGCAGGTGCAGGCTTCCTGAGGGGGTTGGGCTTACTCTGGGTCATCCCTCAGTGAGCAGCAATGGTCCCCAAGCCTGCCTTCTGTGACTTCCATAAAGTTCTCAAACGTCAGCCATCAGTCTGCCCTCAAATAAGACATGTTGGGGCTTCAGAGACGGCTCAGTAGATAAAGCACTGGCTGTGCAAGCATATGACCTGAGTTTAGATCCTCAGAACCCACATAAAGCCCAACACTGGTGTGAGCGTCATTCCAGAGCACGTCTACAGCAAGATGAGAGGCAGAGGCAAGAGGATATGCTGAAAGCTCACAGGCCAGCTAACCTGACCTATGCAGCAATGATCAAGAGACCCTTCCTGCAAGAAGGTGGAAGGTGTGGACCAATACCCAGTGTTGTCTTCTGACCTCCACATACGCACCATGTCACATGTGCACCCCTACAGGCTCCTCTGGCCTGACACTGGTGATGAGAGACAATGTCTGGGGACCATGGGTCAGCCTGCTCCAATAGCCAAGGAAACAAATTAGCAGAAAGGCCCTTCAGGATTGAGTTCACAACCCAGGCCTGGCCCCTGGGCAATGGCCTCAACTAGAATAGTGAGGGAGGGGCACTGGGCAGTGAAAACTGCCCCCCATGGGGAAGTAGGAGGCCCCTGAGCCAGCTGAGCCTCATCTGAATCCTGGTGCTATAAAGCCTCTACTGTATACTATGTAATGGGCCTCAAGAGGATTGTCAGACTGTCCCTTCCTGAGCGAACAGACATGCTAATAGATGGGGTAACCTGAATGCAAAGTGATTTGGGGCACCCACAATAGCTGCTCAGATCCCACAAGCTAGAGCCACACTGGATATACCAACAAGGTGGTGGGAGGCTGCTCACTGCTGACTCATACCTGTCTTGGGGAGGACAAGGACTTCTGTCCCTTGTCCAGCCCATGGACCTCCGACCAGGTCATGCTTGGTACTTTGGGGACCTCCACAGGGCCAGGGAGTTCCCCAGACAGGTTCAGCTTCCCATCTGAATCTCCACCTACCCCAGTCAACTTTCCCAGAACCTGGGAAAGACCCACCAAGACTTGGAAACCATCTGTCCCCACCTCCTTCCTCTGCCAGGTGCTGGAGTGTGACCCCTGGTGGTAACTTGGAAGAAGCTGACCCACAGCTGGGGAGGTCCTGGGCCTTGCACCTGCTACCTGCCACCTGCCACCTAGGAGTCTACTTGGGAGCCTCGGTTCTGGTGTACCTGATCTCCACCCCTTCCCTTCCTCCACCCTGTAGATGCGAAGACCAGGACTTCCCTGTGGACAGGGAGGAGCCACCAGAGGGCAGCAAAGCGTTAGGCCCTGGGCTCTGCACTCAGTCTCACTGATCATTCCTTGAGCAGTATGTGGTTTGGGGACCGTAGTGGCTGCCAAACCTTTAAGAATGCCACCCCCCTATAGAGGGAACATAAGGGCTGCATTCTGGATCCTGATTCTTAGTGAGGAATGATGGACAGGGCCCAGAGTATTGGGAGAAAGTAGTGCTTGCCAGGGAATAATAAGGGGTCAAGGGATAGCCATGGCAGAAGCAGAGAGCCCCTAACTCCTCAGTGTCCTTGACAGCATCCTTGAATCTGCAGGACTTTCGGTTTTGTTCATCTCTGAAATGGAGATGATATGCTCTGCCTTGGAGGCTAGTGAGAGGGTGACAGTACAGAAGCTATGGCTCTCAGGGTGCTGTGTTAACCAGCCTCTCCAACCCACAGTGGGGTGGGGGTGGGGGGAAGCCATTCTGGCTCAGTGAAATTTGGTCATTCAGGCCCAGGGGAGAGGGCTGTGCCTTAGCCATGGAACCAGAGAAGGGGCCAGCAGGACAGGGTTCCAGCCCAGGAAGCCTTCAGCACAGGGCCATGCCAGGAAGTACCAGACTCTAGACAAACCTTGGACATAGGCCCAGCACCTTGGAGTTTCAGTCAGCTTCAGAGCGACGGACAAAGACTCAAGGGGAGGATACAGAATAGTATCTTTATTCAGAGTCCATGGTGTTCCCCCTCTACAGCACACACAACATGCACTCATACACACCGCCTCCATTACCCAAGAGATACGCTGATACAGTCCCACACCCCTACAATGTTCAGCTCATGGCTATCCCAGCTCCACTCAGACATAAAGGATGGAGCCCCTCGCCAGCCCGGAAGGAGAAGGTTCCAACTCCTAGGCTGACTGGGATGACCCTGCAGGTTCTCCTCGCACACCTGCCTGCTATGGAGCTCTGGCTCAGATCTGACGTCGTGGACAATGTAAACAGTGTACATCCTTTGCAACACACAAATCCTGTGTCCCAGCATCCCCTCCTTCAGTGTGAAGATAGGTAGCTTGGCCACCATTAGGGCAGCTAACTCCCCACCTGTCCATAGGACATACTGCTCAGCCTCTGCCCTGGAGCTGTGCAGGAAGCAGGAGAGGACACAAATTCCCTACTGCAGGAAGAGCACCCTGGGCCCTTTTCTGTGGTTCCAAGAGCTCTGGTTTCAGGTCCCCAGTAGGCAGGGGCTGCTCTTGGACTGCAGCAAGAATCTCTTCTGAAAGTCTCTTCAGCTTGGTCCACACTTGCTGCAGGGAGAGGGCTGGAGGTAGCTCCTGGCTTTCCCCAAGTCCCTCAGCAGCATTCCCAATGACCCACCGCTCAAGAAGTGTCATGCCAGCCACTACCCACCACCAGGCTAAGTTCAGTTCTTACAAGGGATGCTGTTGCCTCCTGGTCCTCAGATGTAGTTGGGCTGGCTCCCCACACACTTCTCCAACAGGAGACTGTAATGTGGCATGAAACGCCCAGACCCTGTCAAGACCTGTGCTGCAAGAACTGCACCTACTCTTCATGTCTGGGGCTGGGGACCCCGTAAGCCGGCTGACAACCACAAAGTCCAGAGGAGGCTGTCCCTTTATGCCGCCAGGAGCATAAAGGAGTTGATGTGAGCTCTGGTACTTTCCCACGCCCAGCAGCCAATCAAAGGCCTGGGTTGGACAACACCCCGCTACCCCACCCACAGAGGGGCTGCCATAATAGCATGCCCCGCCCCCCAGCAGGTGTCAGCAGTGGCTGGAACACGTGGGGTTCTGGCAGGTCGGCTTCCTGCCTCTGAATCTTGCCCTCTGTGGGGAGTTGCAGGATCGTGGCCGTCCCTAGGGGCCCAAGTGTCCACAGCAGCACTTGTCCTGCTCCTAGCTTTCAGCAAGAAAAGCATAAAAAGTGTCCCTTTGGCCACTGTCTGGCCATTTGATTTGTCCTCTGTGGCCATCATCCCCTCTTAGAGTCTTCCCAGTTCCTCACATTTCACTAGTCTAGACCTAGGGACACACCAGGGCCTGGTGGTACTAACGAATAACCAAAGTGGCTTCAGGAACAGCCCCAGAAACATCAGAACCACCTCTTGCAAAGGAGCCCTTAGCCTCCTCCAGCCTGATACTCCAGCCCCCATCAGCCACCTCCTCCAGGAAGCGCCCAACCCTTCCTTCCTCCTTGAGGTTAGTCTTCATACAACAAGGTCAACATGATGTTGATCCAGGCAGCTAACTCCTAGAGGGCAGAATCCTCAAACCCGCCGGGCGTGGTGGCGCATGCCTTTAATCCCAGCACTCGGGAGGCAGAGGTAGAAGGATCGCCATGAGTTCGAGGCCACCCTGAAACTACATAGTTAATTCCAGGTCAGCCTGGACCAGAGTGAGACCCTACCTTGAAAAACCAAAAAAAAAAAAAAAAAAAAAAAAAAAAAAAGAATCCTCAAACCCTCCCCCAACTCTCCTAAAACCTGGCATTTCTTTTCCTTTCTCTTTCCTTCCTTCTTTTCTGTTTTGTTTTATTTTTGAGACAGGATCTTTCATAGCCCAGGCTAAACCTTGAATTCTCCATGTAGTAGGCAAGGATGACCTTGAACTCTTTTTATTTATTTATTTATTCATTTATTTATTTATTTATTTATTTATTTGAGAGCAACAGACCGAGAGAGAAAGAGGCAGAGAAAGAGAGAGAATGGGCATGCCAGGGCCTCCAGCCATTGCAAACAAACTCCAGACGCATGTGCCACCTTGTGCATTTGGCTTCGTGGGTCCTGGGGAATTGAGCCTCGAACCGGGGTCCTTAGGCTTCACAGGCAAACGCTTAACCATTAAGCAATCTCTCCAGGCCAACCTTGAGTTCTTGATCCTCCTGCCTCTACCTCCCAAGTTCTTGAATTATAGGTACACACCATACCCAGCCTATGACCTGGGATTTTTAAACAGCTGGATTTGGATGGTCTGGTCTTTTTCACTTGCCCAGGGCTGGGATAGTGCCACCCCTTGTCCCAGATGAAGAAACTGAAATCTGGGGAGAAAGCCTTGCTCTACCATGCCCCTCTTTGTCCCTCTCAGTGAGTGACAGAATAGGATGCTGGCCCAGTGGGTGGAAGTGAATGTTGGGAGTGAGAACAGCACGGGAGAGCCAGGAATGAGGCAGTATGCCAACCAGTGCGACACTCAGCAGGACGTGTGGCGGGAGGAGGGGAGCTGGGCAGTCTGATGATGGAGGCACTGCACCGGGCACAGCAGCAGAAGCGTGCAGGCTCTTCCTGGGTATACTTTCCCCTGGACCTCAGGATGAATGACAGGGCTCAGGAATGGTGCCAACCTTGGGTAAAGGGGGAAGGAGTAGCTAGCCTGGGTGGCTCTCCAAGACTGCTCCTAAGTCTCCAACTCCGGGGACCTCCTTGGCCCTCACTGCTCAGCATTGGAGGCACCTCCCTGTCACCTCAGTCTGGCTTGAGGGTGGCCAGGTAGGTTGTGGCTGCTGCTCTGCCAGCCCCGCCCGCCTGGAGGCCCTGAATGGCCAGGCGTCTTTTGTGGGAGAGCAGCTGGCGCCCGGCCCTTTATGTGGGGCTGTGGGAAAGTCCTCAGGCCAGCCTCTCACAGCCTCTCAAAAGCCGGGATTATCTCTGGGCCTGCAGGACAGCCTCTCAAGGACGACCCCCCCCACCTCAGTACAGTTGGGGGCAGGGACATCCCCACAGAGGGTCTGTACACCAAGCTCTAGCCCCAGAAGCCCCTTGGCCAGGAAGTGTCCCTGAGTGGAGAAACCCTTGAACACCTTGCTCCTGCACCTTCCAGTCCAGTTGCCCAGACTCAGAAATGCCCACCACACACGCAGGACTGCCAGGGAATGCTCCTACACTGTCCTAGCCTCTGGCTCTCCGGAGCGGATCATCAGAAGGGCTTGCTCAGGCCTGGGTCCTCCTTCCTCCCCTCCCTACCCTGTGTGCTCAAGGCAAGTCCAGAGCTGGAGGCCTAGCAGGTAACTACACACTTATTCAACACCGACAGCATACAAGTCAAGCAAGATGTACGGGGTAGGGGTGGGACAGGACCACACCTAGTTGCTTGCCTGTCACCTTGACCTTTTCCGGGATCTGAAAGCCAGATGCCACACAGTTCAGAACACGGGCAGGAAACTGAATGAAGAGGGAGAGGCAGAAGCAGAGGCTTGGTGTGCCTGGGACTCAAGGCTCCAGATCACCAGCGGCTCTGATTCCAAGGCCTCTGCCCAAGCATGGGCTGGACCACTATCATTCCTGCCCCCAACCCTACCAAGTGAGGGTCCATTCCACAGATGGGAAAACTAAGAACCAGACTGCCGAGCTTCTACATATCTGTTTATAGTTGAGACCATGGCCCTACCTGCTGGACTCTGCTGTAACTGCAAACAGTATGGGTGGGGCATGGGGCAGGAGTCCCTTTGGGTGCCCTCCTCATACCCAGTGAGATTACAGAGGCTGTGGGAACTCTGGGATGCTGCAGGGCCAGATGTGCTGTCATCCAGCGCGGTTGTCAGGGAGCTGCTACCTCTCAGAGCCTCAAAAGCTTCCTGGGGGGGGAGCCCCCAACCCGCCAGCCCCGAGGACTGCTCCCCAGATGGCCTCTGGGGCCCGGAGCTCAGCACACAAAGCCCAAGCGGGCCCCGTGGCGAATGAGTTTGTTGCCGCGCACGCGCCTTTTGTGTGGGATGAATGGCTGCAGCAGGGGGCGGGGTGTGGGAACCCACCCTGAGCGGGCCTCCCGCCCAAATTCCCTGTGCATGTGCGTGTGTGCACGCGTGTGTATGCATATAGCCTATGAGTGCGTGCGTGCATGTATGTGTGTGTGAGAGAGAGAGAGAGAGAACGAAAGAAAGAAAAAGAGAGAGAGGGGAGATATAGGGGGTGTCAGGGCTGCGGGGCCTGGAAAGGTGCAGTTGGGAGCTACTCTGTGCTGGGCACCCCTGAACTCCACCACGTGGTCTCAGGCTGACCTAGCTCTGTGTAGTGGAGACTGCATTGGCGCCTTCCTATCTCGCGCACGCGCGGAGAAACAGTCAGGAGAGCTGGTTGGGGCGGCTCAGTCTCCTGGAAGAAGAGGGAAGTGGGTGGCTCGAGTGTGGGGATGCTGGAGACAGCCCAGGAAGCCTGTGGAAAGAGCACTACTCTCTGGAACCTTCTAGGGCACTTTCAAGTCAAGAGATTGGTGACCTGACACACTCCTCCTATCTCAGTCCTGGAGTGGGACAGGAGACTGAAGGAGGGGATCAGTGTCAGACTTGGGAGACAACTAAAGTGGGAAGGGCAGGAACTAGAGACCCTCTCTCTGTGCCCAGTGCCCTCACCCATCCACTCTGCACCCTGAGCAGGCTGAAGAGCAGAGCACGTGTCACTGTACCTGGCACACAGTGGCCAGTTAATAAAGCAAGTGGATGTTGCCCTGTGGGGATGGAGGATGAGTGGCCTGGTCTGACTTACCTCCACCTAAGCTGGAGGCCATGGGAGCTGACTGGGCCTCTAATTCTCTCTCTTCCCTTTAACTATAAATTAGGTCCCAGGAGACCCCCATCGACCACTGTAAGGAGCACCCAGGGTTAGGTCCATTGATGTGTGTCCCTCCTTCTGGCCATTGTTGAGCCTCACTGGGGTGGTCCCCACACTGATCTAGAAACCACTTGACAGCTGGCCCTAGCTGACTAGTCATTACGGGAGTGGTAGCAACAGGTAGGAACCTCAGTGCATGATAGGTAGGCTCCAAAGGAAGAGTTAATGAGGTGTATTAAAATTGGGGTGAGGCCGGGCATGATGGTGCACACCTTTAATCTCAGCACTCGGGAAGCAGAGGTAAGAGGATCACAGAGAGTTAAAGGCCACCCTGAGACTACATAGTGAATTCCAGGTCAGCCTGGGCTAGAGCGAGACCCTATCTTGAAAAAGCAAAATAATAGTAATAATAATAATAATAGGGGTGGTGGGGCTGGAGAGATGGCTTAGCATTTAAGGCTCTTACCTGTGAAGCCAAAGGACCCAGGTTCGATTCCCCAGTACCCACATAAGCCAGCTGTACAAAGTGGCGCATGTGTTGGAGTTCATTTGCAGTGGCTAAAGGCCTTGGCCCACCCTTTCTCTGTATCTGCCTTTCTCCCTCTCTCTCAAATAAATCAAAAAAATTTTTTTTTAATTTTTATTTATTTATTTGCAAGCAGAGAGAGAGATAGAAGAGCAGCAGACAGAGAGAATGGGCACGCCAGGGCCTCTAGCCACTGCAAACGAATTCCAGAGGCATGTGCCCCTTGTGCATCTAGCTTATGTGGGTCCTGGAGAATCGAACTGGGATCCTTTGACTTCGAAGGCAAACGCCTTAACCACTAAGCCATTTCTCCAGCCCCAAAAATTATTTTTAAAAATCGGGGTGATGATTTGGTGGAACGGCGCTGAGGGATTAGAGAGAAGTGCTCATGGGTATCCTGAACCACCATCTGTAGTCTTCCTAAATGGTAGAGACCCCTAGAGAGGGTCCTTGCCACCTCTGCTGACTGCTGTCAGCATCTGGGGTCCTGCAGATCTCAGGCATCACCTGCTGGGGGGTTGGGACTGGGGAGTACCAACACTCCACAGACCAGTGCAATAAGAAAAAGGACTTCCAACTTCCAGCCCCAGAGTCCCTAAGCCCCCAGTCCAAGAGCTCCCCAGGGAACTGATCTATCACAGAAGGCCCTCGGGAATGGCTCATGGACCTCAGCCTGCCTTGGTCCTCTTCTGCCCTACATTCAGGTACAATCCCCTACCATTTCCCCCAAAGCCTTCCCTGCAGCCTCCCAGCTGCTGTTCACCCTGGGTTCTGTGGCCCCCTCTTGAAGCATGGTGTCTCCCAGAGGTCCCTGTGATGTTGGCAGTCAGGGCGAAGGAGGGTGGTCCTTAAAGATTACCCAGCCACTGGCTGGAAGCTTGAGTGCAAAGGTGAACAGCCAGTCCAGCTGGGGAAGGGGACCTGGATGTTCCTGTACTAGACCTCCACAGGTCATGCTGCTCCATGCAAACCAGCCTGGTCCCCAGAAAGTCCCATGGGAGCCTCAGAAGCAAAAGGGGAAATAGGCAAGCCCTTGGGGTGACAGTGAGGGCAGCAAGGGAAACAGGTGACAGTAGGGAGATTCCAATCACATAGTGTTCCCGCTATTTCATGTATTTCATGATAACTATTCTAGGCCCTGGGGACAGCACCTCCCTGTCCCATCACTTGGGGATATATCCAGAAAGCTGCTGATGTGAAGAATGAGTGGGCTTCACTCCAAGATTTAACTACACTGACATTTAACGCTCCTCTCAGGTCACGTGTCATGAAATTTTATTCTTCTTTGGATAGTCTTTATTTAATGATAACTGCCTTCCTTGGGAGAAGGGTGGGACCCTGGAGTCCACTCCTGCCAGCTGTCTGATACCCCCAAACCTATAGATGGACTGTGCCATGGCCCTCACTTTCTGAGTAAGAAAACTGAGGCACAGATAGGTTTAACTGTCATGCAGAGACTACACAGCTGGAGAGGAATGCTGTTTGAGGAGGGATCCACCATCTTCCTATCCTGAACCAGGCTCAGGCTAGGACAGCCTCATTCCTTATCCTCTGGTCTGCACTGCCTAACCACTTAATTCCCCTCCCGTTCCCACACTGTGGCAGTATCTGCGCGGGAAGTGTGCCCGGCCCCACGGCATTAGTGCCGGCCTGCCTCTCAATGAATGAGGGCGGTGGGGAAGGGGGGGCAGCTCCCAAAAGACCATCTGGCTCCACCGTTATAAAAGAGCAATAAAGGGCTCCTCTGCCTTTCAGGAGTTGGGAAGGAGCTGCTCTCTGACACCGCGGGGTTTTCAACCAGCTTGGGACTGCGACCTGGCCCTGCCCCTGCATACTGGGGCAAGCAAGCAGAGCGTGGCCACGTGGACAGGCATCCGTAATCCCCACATCGTGAGAGTATGGCCCCCCAGCTTTCCCACTGCCCATCTCTTAGCCACAGAAGGAGTCTGACTTTCCACAGAGAAACTGAGGCCTAGCAAGTTGGGGCTAGTGGGACCTGGCATCTGTGTCCCCACTGCTCTAGTGTCTGGGACCTAGCCCCCTCTAGAACATTTCTGGAAAAAGCTGGAGAGTCTTCAAGTCCAGCCTGTGAGTTGGGAGAGAGGGCTTCAATCATGGAGGGCACTGCTGTGGGGTCCCAGAGGTCTCCGTTGGCTTCAGGAGTATGGCTCTGTATCTCACAATCTCTTGAGTGTCCCTGAAGCAGATGCTAAATCCAGTGGATTGGGCTATGGTTGGCTGTGAGGATGCCAGCCCCAACCCACCATACCTGTATTACCCAGGCCCATAAAAGATGGAGGACTGGGGCTGTGGGCCTGTGTCCTCAATGTCTCTCTAGTAAGAAACTTCCATGGGGCTTCTGGGACATCCTGCCTTCAAGCTCTGGGTTCCAGGTCCCTAGCAGAGCCTCACCTTAATTGAGAAAAGGCTCCTTGGGGACAGAGCAACTCCAGGCCAGGCACTGTCCTACGTCTCACCAGAGCCTCTAGACTACTAAGTGAGGAAGAGCTGAGACTGGGGCTGAGGAATGACACAGCAGTTAAAGGCATTTGTTTGCAAAGTCTGCTGGCTAGAGTTCTGTTCCCCAAATACCCACGTAAAGCCAGACCCACAAAGTGGAACACGTGTCTGGAGTTTGTCTGCAGTGTCAAGACACCCTGGCACACCCATTTTCATTCTCGCTCTCAAATCAAATAAATAAATAAATAAATACATAAAATTTAAAAGGACTGAGACTAGAGCTCAGAACTGAGAGGTCATCTGAGAGCAGCTTCTAGGAGAAGGATCTAAGGCCCTCTGAGTTGCACAAGCAGAATAACAGGCTTGTGAGCTGCAGTGCCAGATCTAGCCAATGGGTTTAGAAATGGCACATGCAGGGCTGGAGAGATGGCTCAGCGATTAAGGTGCTTGCCTGCAAAGCCTAACAACTTGGGTTCAATTCCTCAGTGCCCATGTAAAGCCAGATGCACAAAGTGGCAGGTGTATCTGGAATTCATTTGCAGTGACTGGAGGTCCTGGCACGCCCAATCTCTGTCTCTCTCTTCTCTCTCTCTCTCTCTTCTTGTAAATAAATAAAAATATTAATAAAAAGAAATGGTACATGCTGCCCTGGTCCCACTGCTGGTACTCTCAGAGTCCCGTGGCTCTCCACCCTCCCAGGGCAGGTTGGTGTGAGAGAGCAAGAGGTGGGCAGAAGGACTTATCCCCTGACTAGGTAGCCTTGGCTTGGTATCCTGTGCAATGTAAGAACTGGGGTATTTGTGTGGGTGTGGGGGGGGCTGCATTCCTGACTGTAGACACTTTTCTAGGCTGGAGACCAGAAGGATCAGGTGGGAAAGGGCATTGTTCTCAACAGGTTACAGTTCTTTTCACCCCCACCCCCACCCCGGGAGCGCATCTCACTTCCCACAAGCTAGAGTCATTCCCTCAAAAGACCTAGTTGAGCCTTGGCCCAGCAGCTCATCTTACTGACAGACAGACAGACTGAGTCTCTGGAGAGGAATAGGATGAGTGAAAAAGTCAAGGGCAGAGAGCTGAGGGTGTGGCTCAGTGTGCTTGTCTAGCACCTGCAAAGCTCTGAGTTCAATCCTTAGCTTTACATAAAACCAGCCATAGTGGTGCTGCCTGTAATGCCAGCACTCAGGAGGTGAAGGCACAAGGATCAGAAGTTTAAGGCCATCATTACCCTCAGCTACATAGCAGGTGGGAGGCTAGCCTTGGCTACATGAGACTCTGAAGAAAAAAAAAAAGAATGAAAGTCAAGGACAAAGCCTCCATCTTGGCCTGAACCAGCCTACCCCGGGGCTTCCCAAAAATTACCTCATGATGAAGGAAGCAGGTAGGCTCAAGCTACTCTTCAGGCAGCACTGAGATGTAACAAGAGACAGTTTCCAGGCAGAGGAATGTGTCTACAAGGTGAAGGGTGGGGGGCAGCACAGACCTGAGGAACTCCAAGGCCAAGATATGGAGTGACATCTGACAAGCAAGCACATCACAGCCTCCCACCCAGCAGAGCAAAGTGAGGCTGCAGTCACGTAGGGCAGCGTCTGTGGTCCTCAAGGCCCTGGAGGTTTGAGGCATGGGTGGAAGGAGAAGCAGAGGTCCCTAGGAGGGAATTTCCACTGCTGTCTAGGATCTGAACCTGGAGAACGTGTCTACATATCCACAAGACAAAAGCGGGGGGCTGACCTGGTGAGGGAGCAAGCAGGCTCTGTTTCTTCCTCTGTGCACTGGATCTGATGCTAATAGCCTTCTGATCACAGAGCCACTGCAGAGGTACCAAACCCTTCCCTGGAGTTCTGCACAAGAGAGGTTCGGAAGCTACTTGGCTGGGTGTGCACAAGGATTGTCAAGCTTCCACTTGGGTGCCCAGGAGGCTGTAATGCTGGAAAATTCTCCTCTTGATATCACCCTCTGGGACTGGGGTATCTCAAAAGGGCTGACCTGAGTCACATCTAGTAAACCTACCAAGCAGCACCCCAGGCAGAGTGGTAGTGACTAGCCCACAGACAAATGGTTGTTTTCCTCATGACCTCTGCTTCCTGGTCAGCAAAATAAAGATACATTTTCCTGCCTCTAAGGGTTGGTGGGGGTCTGAATGAGCCTTGGATCATGGTGAGCAGGGCAGTGGTCCAGATGAGAACAATTAAGTGTAGCATACACACTCATGAGCACACACATCACCACACATACACAGGCACAAGTGCATGCACACACACACAAGCACAAAGGTATGAGCACATGCCTCCCCTATAGGCCAATGTACTCCCTGGTGAAATGTACAGCCTGCAGGAGCAGAACTATTAAGAGGGTGTGTACTTGGGGACATATGTCTATGGATGTGTGACCACGCGTGCGCATACCGGAGTATGGAAGCCCTTTACACAGTAGTAGTAAATACCCATCTAAGAAAATATAAACAGGAGGGCTGAGAAGATGGCTTGGTTAGTAAACTGTTTTCTTTTTTAAAATTTTATTTTATTTTTATTTATTTGATAGAGAAAGAGAGAGAGAGAGAGAGAATGGGTGTGTCAAGGCCTCCAGCCACTGCAAACGAACTCCAGATGTGTGTGCCCCCTTGTGCATCTGGCTAACATGGGTCCTGCGGAATCAAACCTGGATCCTTTGGCTTTGCAGGCAAACACCTTAACCGCTAAGCCATCCCTCCAGCCCTAAACTGTTTTCTGTGCAAGCATAAGGACCTGAGTCAGATCCCCAACATCCATGTGAAAGCTTGGCAGGGCAGTACATACCCACAATCCCAGTGCTGGGGAGACAGAGACAGGAGGATCCGTGGAACTTTCTGACCAGCTAGTCTAGTGGAGTAGCACCCAGAGCCCCAGGTTCAGTGAGTGATCCTGTCTCATGAAACAAGGTGGAGAGATACTGGGAATGACATTGGATGTCTACCTCTGGTCTCCACATGCATGTGTGCACAGTTATATGTGCATCCACATACACATAGGAACATGTATACACAAAGGCATGCACACATCATATATATATACGTGTGTGTGTGTGTAGCTAACCAAATTCATGCTCCAAATTACACTGACATCTCACTGTGTATCACTGGCTTGGCCAGCTGGTTGCCTGGTTGCTTGTCTTCACTGGAACTTTACGGTGTGCCCAATTTACACTTCCTCGAAGTTACCTCCTACATGTTAGTGTCCTCAGCACCATTCTTCTATCAATACTCTTCCACCCTCAGTGCAAGGCCTACCCCCTGCTCAGCCCGTATGCACTGGCCTCTGCCGACCAAGGAAAGGTGTACAGTAGCAGCAGGTGGGGTGACATGAACCATTCTACCTGTGGACCTGGTTCCTTACTCTAATTTTCAGTGAGGGGAGGATGCATGGTAGTGTCCAGGAAGAGGTCTTGGGATTTCCTCCCAGCCCCTACAGAGTACCCCCAGGCCCATAGAGGACCCTGCACTTTCCATACTCGGTGCTCCTGGTGGCCCTCCCTGGTGACACAGAGCAGCATGTATACCTTGCAGGCCACCTTTGCTCTGCCCTTTGTCCATGCATCCTGTCATCCACTTACCTGCTACCTGGAGCATGGGTTCCAGTTGATGGTTATGGCACCATTCCTACAGTGGGGATGTGCAGCTAAGGGTGAGACCCCATGGGGGACCGGGTAGTCCTTCTACTCCATCCAGAAGTATGTGGCTCCTCCCAGGGACCAGTCCCTGCCCCCCCCCATAAGCACCACTCACATTAGTGCCTGCACCTTCTTCCCCTGCTACAGCTACCGCTCTCCTGGTGCTATTCCCATGTTCCTCTGCAGCCCAGGCAAAAGAGAAGCAGGAGCGTAGAGCTGGAATCCCCAGCCAGGCATGGTGGTTCATGCCTGTTTTCCAGTAATCAGGAAGCAGAGGCAAGCCTTGAGCTACATAGTGAAACTCTGTCGAAATTAAAAAAGAAAAATAATTCTAAGCTGGGCATGATGGTACACATCTTTAGTCCCAGCACTAACACTGGAGAGGGTGAGGTAAGAAAGATCATGGTGAGTTCAAAGCCAGCCTGGGGCTACAGAATTCCAGGTCACCTTGGTGAGACCTTGTCTTGAAAAACTAAAATAGGGTCTGGGGAGATGGCTCATCAGTTAAAGGCACCAGGGAGGCAGAGGTAGGAGGATTGTCATGAGACTACATAATGAATTCCAGGTCAGCCTGGGCTAGAGTGAAACTCTACCTCAAAAAAAAAAAAAAAAAAAAAAAAAAAGAATTCCAGCCCAGATCTCCATCCACCAGTCCATCATGCTGGTAGTGCACAAATCCAAAAGAGACAATACGTAGAAACGTCAAGTCTAAATCAGGAACTATGGGCAAAGTACATGGTAAGTGCTCAGCAGTGTTGACGCAGGCTGTTAGCTGCCCCTTAGTTCACATACCTTGACAAGCCTCTTGACCTCTGGAGAGCCCCAGCTTCTGACTAGTGAACTGAGGACGGAGGCACTCTCTTCATTGGGTGGTCTAGGAAGTCACCGTCCTGTGTTCTGTGCCGGGCAGGCAGCAGATGTAGAATAACCGAGGGCTCTTACCCATCCCCACAAGCTGCAGCACCTGCCTAAAGCCCCAAGGAGAGACCAAGCCTCTCCCCAGGTGGGCTCAGCAGTCCCTAGGTGCTCTTGGGGCAGACTCCTTCCATGGGCAGCTGTTCTCCCTCACTGGCAGGATGGCTGAGCATTACCTAGTCTATCTAGAGAAGACTGGGTGTTTGAGTCAGGTGGTCTGGACAGGTTGAGGACAGGATGTCAACAACCCCTACTGGGACACAGAACCTGGGGTGTCTGTCCTCACAATCCAGAATAAGGTCACTTCCTTATGCCCATCTCTCAGGCATGTGACTTTCTACAAACCCAAGCAGTTTCCACCCACTGGCCCCAAGGCTTTGGATGGGGCAATTGCCTGGGGCTTGTGCTCTGTCCTCCTGGTCCTCCCCCACCCTCCAGCCAGCTCCTCACTCAAATGAGACAAGTGCCAGGAGATGTGGTCCAGTCTCTACCACACCTCAACTGCCCACCCTTCTGGGGGTCAAAGGAAAATCTGGGAGCCTTGGTTGTCCCTCCTTTCCCAGGAGGCCAGCCTGGTTCCTAACCCTTCCCTGGACTACTCCTCCCACTGTCCACTGGAAACTCTTTGGGAAGCAGGGACAACAGGCAGGGGAAGGCAGCGCCTCCAAGGGCCCAGCAGTCCCACTTGCCCACATACTACACCATACTGCCCCTGTGGTCACAATCACATCCAAGAACACTGCTAGACAGTGTGAGTCTGAGAGGCAGGGCAGGTAAAGAAGTGTCCCCTCTGCATGAATCCTGCTTACAAGGCCCTGGAAGATTGGGGGTTGAAGGAAGGGCAAACACATTTAGAAACTGCCCCGCCTGGGTAGGACAGAGGGGGTTTGTGGCTCTGTGGCTCTTCTCCAAAAACTTTTTTTTTTTTTTTTTTTTTTTTTTTACTTTCTGGCCAAATTCACATAAGGCAGACACTCGGCATCTTACCCATTTTTTTCTCTTTTTAAAAAAATATTTATTTTATTTATTTATTTGAAAGACAGAGAATGATATATATATATATATATTTAGAGAGAGAGAACCTCTAGCCACTGCAAATGAACTCCAGATGCATGGGTCCTGGGGAATCGAATCTAGGTCCTTTGGCTTTGCAGCCAAGTGCCTTAACTGCTAAGCCATCTCTCCAACCCCATCTTACCCATTTTTTTTTTTTGTTGTTGTTGTTGTTGTTTTTTGTTTTGCGAGGTAGGGTCTCACTCTGGTCCAGGCTGACCTGGAATTAACTATGTAGTCTCAGGGTGGCCTCGAACTCTCGGCGATCCTCCTACATCTGCCTCCCGAGTGCTAGGATTAAAGGCGTGCGCCACCACTCCCGGCTTCATCTTACCCATTTTTAAATGGCATTCCTTAGTGTTAAGCACAGGAGCAATGCTGTATGACCATCACCACATCCATTTCCATCTTCTCAAGCCAGAACTATTCCCATCAAACAGTAGTTCCCCATCTCCTCCTGCCCCTAGCTCCTGAAAACAATCATTCTACTTCTCTTAGTGAATTAGACAACGCTAGGTCCCATCTATGATTGGAATCATCTAGAATTTGTCCTTTCATGCCGGACTTTATTTATCTCCCTTAGCATAGCATCCTCAACATCCCTCCATAGTGTGGCATGTGTCATTATCTGAACACTCCCCTTTGGTCACTGTGAAAAGTGTCTCTGTGAGCATGGGTGTGAAAACAGTCTGAGTCCAGCTTTATTTCTTTTCTTGTTTGTTTTGTTTTGTTTGTTTCCAGGTAGGGTCTCACTCTAGCCTAGGCTGACCTGGAATTCACTAAGTAGTCTCAGGCTGGCCTCAAACTCACAGCAATCCTCCTACCTCTGTCTCCTGAGTGCTGGGATTAAAGGCATGTGCCACCAGACCCAGCCCAGCCTTTAATTCTTTTAAGCATAGACACAGAAGCAGAATTTCTGGATTACTTAGTAATACTGTTTAATTTTTTTGAGGACCCAGGCAGGTTTATTACAGTGCTGCCACCACAGGGACATTCTCCTGCAGCTTCCCCAAGGCCCCTCCTGCCCAAGGAGCTCTTCACAGCCAGCCTGGGAAAAGGGGTGCATGGTGGTGTGACTTACATAGAAACGGTTTGGGTCCTGGGTTGGTGAATTCTAGCATTACCAGGCCAGGCTCTTGAGGTTTGTAGGGAAGTTTCCCCATCTACAGCCAAGTGGGATGCTTCAATGGAAATGGTCTACTATACACACCCCAACCACTGGGCTCCCCCTGAGCTCTCAGGTGGAGGGGGGTTCTCCGGGAGGTAGAAGCAGGGCAAACTGGAAAAGAACCTCCATCCCACCCTGTGCCTCTATGGCAGCTGAGGGCTGAAGGTCTACCACCCCTCCCCCCCAGACCCACAGTGCTTCTCACAGCAAAGCCCGCCAGCCTGGGGCAGCCTCCACCCCTCCCCCTTCACAGCTACTCCAGTCGGATGGTGTGAGCCAGGAGCCCAGTGAGTTTCCCACACTTTGGCCCCATTCACAGTGTTAAACGGCCCACAAAGGCCAGGCGTGTGCCTCAGAGGCCGCCCGGGCTGCCATCTGGCCCGCACTCGGGGAGGCAACCAGCCTTTCATCCGCCTGGGATTTAACACCATTCATTTCATATTTCCCACAACTGAAAATTGGATCAAAGCTGCTCAGATCCGTCGGAGGGGGGAGTGAAGAGAAGCAGGGTTGGGGCGGCCTTACCATGGCCCACCCACACCACCCTCACCTCTAGCAGACTGCTGTCCTGGCCCACAGCGGGTGGGCGGGCAGTTGGGGTGTGGTGGAGACTGGACCACATCTCCTGGCACGTGTCTCATTTGGGTGAGGAGCCGGCTGGAGAGGAGGAGGGCCAGGAGGACAGAGCACAAGCCCCAGGCAACTCTCCCCTCCAAAGCCTGGGGGAGCAAGTATGACTTAGATGCCCCCCCATGCACACACACACACCTGGATAGGTCACGGTACACATGGGCTCAGACCCTGTTGCAGGCTTGTGGGCACTAGGTTCCCCCTGCCTGGCTTGCTGTGCCACTCCTCAGCCCTCTGCTGAGCATCTGCTTGCTCCTGAGCCCAGAGCTGGCAGGGCATAGGTGACAGGCACACAGGTGACTGAGTCGTCCTGACATCCCCACCCTCAGGGAGCCCAGATCCACAACATAACTAAATCTGATTATCACCTAGTATGAACCTGTTTGTCTGCAAACATTCTAGTGGGCATCATCAGGCCCTCCCCTCCCCCTTGCAACCTAAGGGCCTTGCATGCCTACCTCACAGTGCCACCCACAGCCAGTGCTCGGACTGTGGAAGCTGAGGCGTGGGCACGTGGCCCTGACCCTCTCTCCTTGCAGGGTAAGCTCTGCTTTTCTAGATTAAACAAGGGTCAGAGGTTCATAGGATATTTAGTCCAGCTCAGGTTGAAGCAAGGGGTCTGGGGAAGGTGAATAAGTACACCTATGTTGATGGGTGACTGGGTGGTTGTGGGAGAGCCATCTTGTGCCAAGCCTGCCCTGCTGTCCCAGATGGGGCCAGCCACAGTAACCAATGACTCCCTGTGTTCAGAAACTCTTGGAGCCAGGCCTGCCAAACGGGCCACTTAGTCATGGGTCACTGCCAAGGCAGGGAAGGGCATTTCCTGACTGGGCCCTTGTGAAGGCCTATGGATTGCTTGGCTCACTCAGATGTGGCTGCCATCCGCTGAGGGAACCTGGCTCCTGGACTTCAACTCTGGCAAAAGGGGCCCGATGCCAGATGCCAGCCTTCTGCTTGCACCTGGCTGGATACCAGGCTGCCCCTAAGAGGCAACCCAGGCCTCACTCCCTGCAGGACAACTGGACTCCTTCTGACTACAGAAAATCAGAGAAAAAATGGTGACTGTTTCAGACAGAGGGGGACTCGTAAGGCCTGGGATGAAACTGGCCCTCAGTTTAGCTGCCCAGACAGCAGAATTATCATCAGTCCACCCCAGAGGGTACATCTAAACTGCTACTGGGTCCATGTGGGCTCTGATCTTCATGTCTGCCACTTGGTATCCCTCCATCCACCCACAGGCAAAATGCTGAGGAAAGTAAACCCCGGTGCCCCTTCCCCAGGGCCAGGATGTGCAGAGGGCCTTAGAGTGGCAAGGACTTCCCACAAGCCACACATGAGCATTATGCAGGAGTCATGGGCTCTCTTACACCCAGTATGCTGTGGTTGGACATGGGGTCACATGGCATGGGGAGAGGATCTCCAAGGGCACCTGCTGTCCCTAGAGCAGCGCAGATGTTCTTCAAATGCAAAAGCAGCTCCTAGGGGTTGCCTGGGAGTGGGGCTCCATACTGGGCATATCCGGGCTCCCTGAAGCAGCCCAAAGCCGCTTGAAAACCAGAAGGATGCGGCTGCCCATTTCCAGCTCTAGAAAAGACACCACTCCCAGGTGACAGTCTGGGGACTGGTCCTAAGAGCCTGGGTCACTCTCTCACCCTTTACCCGTGGACAGGGTGGCAGAAGCACATGTTTGAGAGAGTGTGGCACACTTTTCCCCATTTCCCTGTGGGCAGCAGGTCGCTTTCAGGGAGGGTACCCACTCCCCTGGAAGCCTCTGCCTGTTAATTGTGAAGCTTTCCTCTCTCTGCGCCTGTGGCCTCTGCCAACCAGCAGTGGGGAGTAGCTAGGAAGGGAGGAGGAGAGGGGAGAAGGGGGGCTCCTTCCTGCCCCCCCCCCACCTCCCCGCGGCCTGGGAAAAGGCAGCATATTGAAGCGCGGGTCTCTCAGCATCAGGCCCCGGGATGCTAATGAGAGCGAGCGCGTTCCCACAGCCCGGACATTGTGCCGCGCGGCCCACCTGCTCCTCAGGGAGCGCCCATTGTGCCCGCGCCAATTCACAGGCAATTTAGCGTGCGCTAATGGGCCGGCGCCTTTGTGCGGCCCGCGCCGCCATTGGCCACCGAGTGTGGGAACGGCCGCGGCGCCCCGGCCCCAGGCGCCAGCCCGCCGCCCGCGCCTATATAAGGTGGGCGCGCGGAGCCCAGGTCCGCGCCAGCCCTGGACGCCTGGCCCCTTAAGCCTGCTCCGTTCTGCTCGCTGTTTGCTTCCGACGCCGCCTGGCATGGCCCCAAGCACCGTGGCGGTGGAGCTGCTCAGCCCCAAGGAGAAAAATCGAGTAAGTGCCACTCGCCCAGCGCGCGCGGTCCCGTTCCCCGCGGCCCCGGGTCTCCACCGGGCCGTCTGACGCGCCTCCTTCCCGCAGCTGCGGAAGCCGGTCGTGGAGAAGATGCGCCGGGATCGCATCAATAGCAGCATCGAGCAGCTGAAGCTGCTGCTGGAGCAGGAGTTCGCGCGGCACCAGCCCAACTCCAAGCTGGAGAAGGCCGACATCCTGGAGATGGCCGTCAGCTACCTGAAGCACAGCAAAGGTGAGCCTCACGCCCCGCTCCCGCCGCGCGCGCCACTCCGCCAGGTCCTGCCGCCGCGCCCCCCCGCTCATGCTGCCTCGTCTCCCCGCAGCCTTCGCAGCGGCCGCCGGCCCCAAGAGCCTACACCAGGACTACAGCGAGGGCTACTCGTGGTGCCTGCAGGAGGCAGTGCAGTTCCTGACGCTGCACGCCGCCAGCGACACGCAGATGAAACTACTCTACCACTTCCAGCGCCCCCCAGCGCCCGCCGCGCCTGCTAAGGAGCCCCTGGCGCCCGGCGTCGCCCCGCAGCCCGCGCGCTCTTCCGCCAAGGCCACGGCCGCCGCCGCCACCGCCGCTCGCCAGCCCGCCTGCGGCCTCTGGAGGCCCTGGTGACCCCTAGGGCCGACGGGCGCCTAGCGCGGACCAGAGGGCGAGATCGTCCTCTCGCATGTAGGGAAAAAATCTTCCCAACCTTAGTCCGGCCCCAGGTTGGACGCACCCTTCTCCGGAAGGCTCCCTTCCCCAGGCTGGCGGGCCAGCAGGAAGGTCATTCTCAAGAGAATGTGTGTGTGCAGAGTCGTCATTTCAGGACAATCAGGGCCCACCTTCTGCCGAGTGTCTGACCCCATGGGGTTGTTCTGTGTTTGCGTTTCAGCAAGTGACTTCTGCGAAGTCCCTGGCCACCGGGGTTCTATGATATTTGTAGAGTCAGGGGCTCGCTGGAGCCCCAGCTTGTAGAGGACTTCTTCAAGGCCCGCCTTTATTGGGCAAGCACCCCGCAGGCGGGCTGTGCCTTGGGCACATTTGCCTTTTGTGAAGGCGGAACTTCAGGTGTATCCTCATAGGAAAGTGCTCGGCCTGCATGGACATGAGGACCATGGGCTTCTGGCCTTTAGGTCCACATGGGTTTGGTTGTCTGGTGGATGGATGCTCATAGTGGGCTGTTTGGGGAGGGTGGGGTCTCCATTACGATCCTTAAAGGATTTCCTCTGTGTGGGCGGGTGCATGTGGGCAAGATTTTGTACTTAGAATTTGAACTCTTGGGTCACGTGGGAGACCACGGCTTGCTCTGAAGGTTTCTAATAAAATCTATCAAGTCCTCCACGTCTGTGCTTCACATCTGTCCTTGGTAGCCACAGGGTAGGCCTGCTCCCATGACTGGGTTGGGGGAGTGGGCACTACCATTACTCAACCATGGGTGAGGAAGGGTGTTTGGCAGTGGCCCTCTGAACACAGGAAGAAAGGAGATCATGGAGCAAGGAAGCAGGGCAAGGAAGGAGAGACAGAAAGGACAGGGGTGGCAGAGCTGTTGGCTAGCTATGCATGATACCTGGAATGGGGTAGGGGGAAATTTTGACAGTTACAGAACCTCTGCTCTGACCACTGAGAGGAAACCGAGGGTCACAGTGGAGCTTGACTTGGCCAAATCAGAGAAGATTTTTGCTCCAGCCCCTGCTTCCCTTGGTGCGCTTGCTTGGTTAATCCACAGGTGCCCTCCCTTCCACAAGCAGGCTGAGATTAGGGCTGACCCAGGCCATGGTGACCTTGAACTTGGTGGGGGCAGTCCTTTCCCTCAGAAAGGACACATTTTTTTAGGCAGGCTTTGGTGCATTGGTCAAAGCTCACAGAACATAGAATTGTAGCTTACTGGTGTCCTTTGGGCAAAAATCCATGAACAGAAAGTAGAAAGGAGCTGGGTGTGTCCACATGTTTTCTGAATGACAAGTCACAGATGGCCCTGCCCTTATCTCTTCCCACTTAGTACTTTTTTTTCTGTTTGTTTGTTTTTCAAGGTAGGGTTTCATTCTATTCCCAGACTGACCTGGAATTCACTATGTAGTCTCAGGGTGGCTTTGAACTCACTGCAATCCTCCTACCTCTGCCTCCCAAGTGCTGGAGTAGTGCGCCACCACATCTGGCTTCCCCCACTCAACATTTCTTAACCCGCTGCCCCCATCCCTTTCTATTCTGCAGGGAACATTTAAGTAGCGAACCTCTCCAGGATAGCCCTGTGCCTGCCAGGGGCTACACAAGGTTCCTGGTGAACCCCCAGGTGTGGTGAGCAAGGACAAAGCGAGTCCCCACTCATTTTGCTTACTGCCCATCAGCAAATGGGGGAGGGAAGAGATGATCGACCTTGTGAAGTGTCCTCCTGAACACAGGCCAGGCACACTGCACTGCCAGGGGCTGAGCTGCAGGGACACCTCCCTCACAGGACACCTGCTACCCTGAAGCAGGCTCCCCCATCCACAGCAGCATGTCTACCCTGTTGGAAGGCACGTGCAAGGCTACCTCCTTCCTGAACACTGAACTAAACCTGTGCAGGCCCTTCAGTCCTGTGTATCTAGGAGCCTGCCAGACAACCAGTGACATCTCAGCATGCACAGGCCGAGGGCAAGATACAAGGTGACCTGCCCAGGGTCATGAGAGGCAGATGCTAAAGCCTCCTAGGGCCCCAATCTGTCTAATTCCAACACTGGTTCCTTCCCAAAGTACCCAGGACCTCTGGAGGGCATGACATTCCCAAAGGGCTGCCAGTGGTTTACCTTGGAGCCCTGCCCTGTCCCCACCTGTATTCCTGTTCCACCTAGGGGCCTGCTCAGCTAATTCCCTGCAACATTCCAGAATCCTTCCAGGCATTTCCCCTTCTTCCCCCTATATTCTGAAGATTGCCATTAAGGTACACATTCTGCAGGTAAGTGACCCACCTGGCTGGGCACTCCTTAAGGGTAGGGTCCTGGATTCCTCCGATCTACCTGTTTTAACATTAAAAATTTCATGTCAGCTGGGCGAGGTGGCACGCGCCTTTAATCCTAGCACTTGGGAGGTTAAGGTAGGTGGATTACCCAGTTGAGGCCAGGCTTGGCTAAAGCAGTGAGACCCTGCCTCACCCCCCACCCACACACACAAAAGTTTCATGTCTCTGGAAACAAGGACGGTGGGTCACCTTGGCAAAGACCAAGTACCATTCTTGCAGTATGTACAGCCAAGGTCACAGCAGGTGTGCAATAGACCCAGGTAGTCTGGAAGCAGCTCAACACTTAACATGTAGCCAGAATTCCAGATGTGTTGATGTTCCACCTTTAGAGGATAAACGGCTTGCCCCTTCCGCAGTCCTGGCCTCTAGGGACCCTGGCCCAGAAAAGTCGAGGAACCCGCCCCTCAGAGGAGATAGGCGGAGCTAATTAGCATAATATATGCACGAGGGCGTTTTGCAGTCAAATATATGCGCATATATCTCCATGGCTGATGAGGTGGCCGGGCACTTTCAAAATGGCGGAACGTGGAGCAAGCGGCGGCGGGAGCGGCGGGGACAGTCTGGACAAGAGCATCACGCTGCCCCCTGACGAGATCTTCCGCAACCTGGAGAACGCCAAGCGCTTCGCCATCGACATAGGTAGCTACTGCGCGGGTCCTGAGCTGGGCATCCGGAGCACTGGGCACAGGCGGCTAGCGGGGGCGGTGAGAAGGACGAAGGGCGGGGGCGCGGGGTGCGCGCACAGGCTCAAGGGGCGCCGTACGGCCTCATGGGACTTGTAGTCCGGTGGGTGTCCAGATACAGGCTGGAGCCGGCAACCAGACTGCAAGTCCCGGCAGAAGCCGCGCGTGCAGAGCGGGCTATGTCGGACCTCGTAGTCCTCGCGGCGCCAACCGGAGACTGGGGCTCCTCGGAGAGATGGGTGGCGTTGTGGGGTCCTGTTCGGCACAGAAACCTCTAGTATGGACGGTTGTAGCTTGCGGCACAGTCTTGCACGATTCCCTACTCTCCAAACAATTGACAGCTGGCCGGAGTCCACCCGACGTGGACGTGGGACCCGGGAACTCGCGGCACACGCTGGATATAAAGCTCCCAGCGTCTACCGTGGTTCGAGGGGCCTGCACTGCCGCTGTACTCTCTTGGGCCGCCTCCTTTGCGGGCCTGCTAGCTGCCGTCCTCAGTAGTGACCCGCACCGGGCTCATCTTGGATCCCCCTCCTATGCTGGGCTTCCTTTCACCTCCGGACAAGCTCCCGAGGAGGTCCCTGGTGTGCAAATGGGGAGATCAAAGCAGGGAAGGAGGGCTATCTTGCTCAGGGTCATCCAGATAGCAGGGGTAGAGCTAGGATGGTAACTGTCCAACCCTCCCCACCCACTCTGCAGCTCTGTCCGTTTCTTGTGTGCCTCTTGATGCCAGAGGAGCCAGTTTGTCCCCACAGAGCAGGGCAGCATCTGTCGTCTTGTGACCATGCCTTTGAATAAATAAATGGGTGTGCTACTGACTTCTGTCCTCCTTGGAAAGGCTGGGTAGTTATGAGACAGTTGCAAGTCCTGTTTGCTTCAGAGGTATTGGTCCCATTCCCTGCTCTTATGCCTTTGGGTTGTCTCTGTCAACTGTGTCCTTCTAGGAGGAATGGGGAGCAGATAGAAGGAAAATATGTTCTGTGCTGAGCTTCCACTTTTCCATAGGCTTACAAGGAATGATGCTTAGGGTGTGGGGGTTTGGTTGGTGGCAGGTGACCATGACACATGGGAAGCTTTTCCAGAACACCATAGAGAGCTTGATGACTGGCTGGATATTGGGCTAAAAGTGATGAGCTTACAGGCTCAGTGGACAGGACCATCCACCGGACTTGCTCAAAGGCCTAAGACAACTGGCCCCAGGCTTCTAAAACCTTCACTCCAAGGGTAGATTCTGTGCTTTCTTAGGGAAGAAGTCAAGAATAAATAAATGTAAGCCAGGCATGTTGGTGCACGCCTTTAATCCCAGCACTTGGGAGGCAGAGCTAAGAGGATCACCATCAGTTCCTAGTGAATTCAGGGTCAGCCAGCCTGGGCTAGAGTGAGACCCTACCTTGAAAAACCAAAAAATAAAAATAAATAAATAAATAAATGTATCTGAAAAGCAATTGAAATGGATGGAGAAACAGCTGATAAAATCAGGCTCACTTGCATAGTCTGTGTGACCCCCAGAGGCTGTCAAACCAATAGCCACAGAGCATGAGCTATGGTGGAAAGCCTGCCCCTGTCCTGAGGGTCCCAGGGCCAGGCCCAAGGTTCCTTGGCAGGACACTGCAGAAGTATTTTCAGTGTTGGTGGTATTTATTTCCTCTCTCTAAAAGCTTCCATCTTGCCTGGATCTTGTGTAGAAGGACATGCTTACTGTTCATGAGGACAGTTCTTTGGTTGTTGCAACTGATGGGAGGTCACAACTTGGTATGGAAATCCCAACCCAAGCATCCACAAAGCCAGTGTGTTGGCATCAGCATGTTTAAAAACAGGCTTCTCCTGTTTCCTCTTCCCTCACCCAAGTCTCTAGGTCCAGGTCACCCTACTTGCTGAGTTCTTGGTGAACCCTTTTCCTTTCTCAGATAGGACATCAGTGTCAATAGGGTTGATTGATCTCTTTAGAAGCACCAGGGACATTTTGGTTTTAAAATCATACTTGAAGCCAGCCATGGTGGTGTAGGCATTTAATCCTAGTACTTGGGAAACTAAGGTAGGAGGATTGTCGTGAATTTGAGGCAGTCTGAGCTAGAGTGAGTTCCAAGTCAGACTAGACTAGAGTGAAAGCTTGCTTCAAAAAAGCATACTTGGCCCGGTGTGGTGGTGCACACCTTTAGTCCCAGCACTTGGGAGGCAGAGGCGGGAGGATTGCTGTGAGTGTAAGGCCAGCCTAAGACTACATAGTGAATTCCAGGTCAGCCTGGGCTACAGTGAGATGCTACCTCAAATAATAATAGTAATGAAAAAGTATACTTTAAGCTTTGACCTGACTCCAGGTTTCTGTAGCAGTAGGGAAAGTCCCTGAGGGACATGGATCAGGAAGGGGCTCTAAGGCAGTTGTATATGTCAGGCTGTCCTACTCTTCCTTGGTGCCTAAAGTAGAAATATGAGCAAAAGAAGGTGGCAGGAGAATGGCCTCTGTCTGAGCCTGGGGGGATAAAATGTGGCTCAAATGCAGAAGGAGGTTGGAGAGGTGGGGAACTTCTGGAAGCTTCCTCTCAGTCACCATGCCATTTTGGACAGAGGGCACTGGACTGGAGAGCCCCAGGAAGGGCATGAACTCAGCCAGCTTTGCTGTGCACTGTGAGATATCTGTGGTCACCCCTGACCCCCTCTTTTCTCTCTTGGGTACAGAATAGGAAGCCACCTGCCTGTCCCATGGACACCCTCACATACCACAGCATTTCTTTTCTTGGAGTATGTAATTTTAAAAACAAAGGTTCTGTGTGACCTGGGAGCTTGTAGTAACTGCTAATGAGTCTCTGAAAGTATATTTGCATCACTTTGAGTCCTTAGTCTTTTAAGAAAACAACTGGCATTGCCAGAGGTAAAACAACCAACATTTAGAGACCAGGACAGGCCAGGATTAGGGCCAGGGAGGATGGATCAGGAGGCTTAGGACCTTAGCCAGGGATGAGATTAAGTTTATGACATATTCACTAATCCAAATGCGGGTCTGTCCTGACAAAGCAGGGCTGCAGGATGGTCAGATGGGAGCTCAGATGGAACAGGTGTCAACATGGTTTGATTTTCGCTGAACAGGACAGCTCTGGCCTCCAGACTCCTTGGTCTTTCCAAATGTTGTGCGCATTTGAGTGCTGTCAGAATTTTCCCTTGGTATTTCTCCTAAATCCAGCACTTGGAAGTAATAACTTAGCTTTCTCACTCTTACAGAGAGGCTTGTACCTCATTTCCGTCAGACTCATGAGGTGCACAGTCTGGTCACTCTGAGCTTCCCCTTCTTCACTGTGTCCTTTGAGGGCCTTTGAGTCTGCGAAGGCTGCTACGGTCTGGAAAAGTGCCTTTTTTGCCTGCAAAACGGCTAGGGCTTGTCCTTGGCAGTGCTTTCTCTGAGACTCTGGACAGCTTTCCTTGGCATGTGGCTCAGGTGGACAGAGGCCTGCCTCTTCCTTTTCCTGGAGCACAGTGTCTGGTTGTATGCAGTGTCCCAAGGGTCACAGGGTTCCACAAGGATTTCGAAAGCCTGGCCTCCTTTAAAACCTCTGACTTCCTTTAACCATTTCTAGAACTTGGGCTGCTCCATCAGCCCAGAGCATCCCAAGAGCCAGGAGCTAATTGCACTCCCCAGTCTCTGCCTGTGGGTAGACACTGTCACTGTAGACACTGACTCCTCTTGGCCCCTCAGAAGATACTCCAAGTGCTCCCTACCCCAATTAATTAATTAATTTATTTATTTATTTATTTATTTTTATTTATTTTTTTCGAGGTAGGGTCTCACTCTAGCTCAGGCTGACCTGGAATTCACTATGTAGTCTCAGGGTGGCCTTGAACTCACCGCAATCCTCCTACCTCTGCCTCCCTAGTGCTGGGATTAAAGGTGTGCGCCACCACACCTGGCTCTGCCTATCCCACTTTGTTAAGACGGAAGGTTACGTGTGTGCTGCTTTGCAGTTTTTATTTTTATTTTTTCCTGAGAAAGGTCAAACAGAATGATTTTGAATTCCCGATTCTTCTGCCTCTAGCTCCCTAGTGCTGAGATGACAGGTACATGCTACCACACCTAGATTATACAGTGCTGGAAATCAGACATTTTACAGAACAACATCCCCAGCTCTCTTTATTTTATATTGTGAAACAAGATCTCACTAACTTGCCCATGCTGGGCTTGAACTTGGTCTATAGCTCCAGTAAATCTTGAACTTGTGATCCTCTTGCTTCAGCTTTGGAGTAACAGGGATTACAAGCCTAGCCCTGAAACTGAATTTTCCTAAGCAATAACAACAGCCAGAGACCTGATGGGGAGCAGAACTTCTAAAGAAAAGGTGTCCCAACTTGATAGTTCATGTCCCCTTTCTCTCTTGTGTGCCCACAGGGAGCTTAAGTTCATGTAGCACCAAGCACACAGAGACTTCAGCCCTCCAAGAAGAGGCCGTTCCCCAAAGCATCGGAATGCCCTGAGAGCTTGTGGAAGGTGGATTTCCAGGTCTCCCTCATCCACTTCTGAATTTTGCCCGGTTGTATCTTCCCTTTGTAGGTGGATCACTGACCAAGCTGGCATACTATTCCACCGTGCAGCACAAAGTGGCCAAAGTGAGGTCTTTTGACCACCCAGGAAAGGTAAGCCTTGCTGACTTAGGTGGCAGAGTACATGGGTGGACCCAGGCAGGGTATCTGCTTCCCTGTGGCCTTCGACTTGGCACTGTCACATTTTGTTTGTTGTCTTCTTGCTGTTCACACACGTCAGTTCCACTCTTCTAGAATTTCTAGTGTCGACGCCCTTTCCTGACTTGCTTGCTGTGCCTTCCTACCCTTGTCAGGAATACCTCCTGTGCCTCTACTCCTTGGGAAGTGTCCTTCTCTCAGTCTTGGACATCTGGGCCTCTGCTCTGATCTCCTGACTCTGTCTTGCACCAAGCTGACATTAGATGTTCAGCAGATCACAGTTGAGCAAATGCCTGATGCTCTTGGTTGAGGTACGCCAGGACACATAGCTCCTCAACCCCCACACACTTCCCATCTGTTTCCAGGACACGGAACAGGACCACGAGCCCCCCTATGAGATCTCGGTTCAGGAGGAGATCACAGCCCGCCTGCATTTCATCAAGTTTGAGAACACCTACATGGAAGCCTGCCTGGACTTCATCAAAGACCACCTGGTCAACACAGAGACAAAGGTCATTCAGGCCACAGGAGGTGGGGCCTACAAATTCAAGGACCTCATCGAGGAGAAGCTGCGTCTGAAGTGAGTGGGGGCATCCTGGTCCAAGAAGGGAAGATTCAGTTGTCTGCAACACCTTTGGTGTGGTGTGGTATGTGGCGTCTAGGGTGGGCCTGGTAGACAGTAGGTGCACCATAGTTGTCTCCTGTGGTTAGGACTGCTCCAGGTAGCTGGGCTCCTTCCTTTCCAGGGTGGACAAGGAGGATGTGATGACCTGCTTGATAAAGGGGTGCAATTTCGTATTGAAGAACATCCCGCATGAGGCCTTCATGTACCAGAAAGACTCAGACCCAGAGTTCCGATTTCAGACAAACCACCCCAACATTTTCCCATACCTTCTGGTCAACATCGGCTCTGGAGTCTCCATTGTGAAGGTGAGACTCTGCTTCATGGGATAGGTGCCACTATTCAGCAGCTACTGGCTACCTGATTGCTGTGTCATGGCCCTCTCCAGGAATAAGGATAGAGATGACACTTCACAGGGTCGAGGCCTTGAGCCCACAGAGCCATTGTTGGCACAAAAGCAAGGTCCCTGCCATCAGCATCTGTGCTACCCAGATGCCTCAGCTAGTGTGGTCTCTGGTGGCCTGTGCAGCCTGCAGTCCTCTGGCTGACCCACTTGCCCTGCCCTGCCCCAGGTGGAGACAGAAGACAGGTTCGAGTGGATTGGTGGAAGCTCCATTGGAGGTGGCACCTTCTGGGGACTTGGGGCTCTACTCACCAAAACAAAGGTATCCCATCTGAGAACCTCTGCTCCCTGGTCCTCAGGGTTGCTGCAAAGCTCTTCCCAAGCCTTGGTCCTAAGGAGGTTGGGTTGTGAGCTGGGGAGGCAGTGCTGACTCAGTGATCCAGTGTTCAGCTCAGTTCACCTTATCCTGCCTCTGGAGGGCTGTTCACACCTGGCCCTGCTGACTCCCCTTTGGATCTTCATGTCTGGGGTGGTGAAGGTCTTCCAGTTGCTGGGCACCTCACTGTCTTGTTCTGCTCTGCTTGACATTTCAGAAGTTTGATGAGCTGCTGCAGCTGGCCTCCAGGGGCCGGCACGCCAACGTGGACATGCTGGTGCAAGATGTCTATGGGGGTGCCCACCAGACCCTGGGGCTGAGTGGCAATCTCATTGCAAGCAGCTTTGGGAAATCAGCCACTGCCGACAGAGGTACCTGCCAGGCTCTGCCTCTCCTGGAGGGGTTCATGATGACATGGCATGACATGACCAGCTTCAATGCCCAGAGTACCACTCTCTCCACTGATGTGCAGAGACAGGTCTCACAGGTTCCCCAGCCCTAAAGCTCATACTCTCAGCAGCCTGCTCAGGCTCATTAGAATGTTGGCAGATAATTTCCACTGACTTTTATTTCCGAGGAATTGCAAGTCAGGAAAAGTGGGTTGAGTGTTTTCTTCTTGAAAACAAAGCCCAATGCTTCCAGGACTGGGTCACGTGTCACATCCCAGAGCTCTGTGCCCACCCACCAGCCTTCACTCTTTGTGATGCTCACCTCATGCCCTGCGCTCTGCTTCCATTTCCCTCAGAGTTCTCCAAAGAAGACATGGCCAAGAGCCTGCTGCATATGATCAGCAATGACATTGGGCAGCTTGCCTGTCTCTACGCGAAGCTCCATGGCTTAGACAGGGTCTACTTTGGTGGCTTTTTCATCCGGGGCCACCCTGTGACAATGCGCACCATCACCTACAGTATCAACTTCTTTTCCAAGGTGACTGCAGCCTTTTCCTGGTCCCAGGCATTGTGGGCTTGGTTTATACCAGCTGCTCTGGCATACCCCTTAACATCTCCAAAATGGCAGAATGCCAACCAGAACTCTTTCTAGACCAAAGGGAATCCCTGCCTGGGGAGCTGGGACAGGGCACATTCACTGACCTCAGCAGCCAAGTTCCCTGGGAGGATAGGCCACCAAGATACCCATGGCCTACCTGCCTAGACATTGCCATCAACTTCCCCTCCCATCTGGCTAGCTCTGGGCATTCTGTGCATTGACTGGAAGCCAGTTACCAGTGAAAGGCAGTTGGGAGTGTCCTTTAGGGATGTGAGTTTCACAAAGGTCCGCCGTACCTGGGCCTGCCCCATTGCTGCAAATTAAAATGCGGGATTGAGCAGGCCCCCAGCAGCCTGGCACAATTGGGCATCCCCTCAGGTTCCTCAGCCTCCCAGCCCAGGAGTACAGTCGTTGGCAGAGTCCAGCGCCTTGCAGAGGTTGGTCCAGAGTGGTACTGACTAGAGACTGACCTGTGGGCTTGGGCCGGGACAGGGAGAAGTCCAGGCTCTGTTCCTGAGACATGAAGGCTACCTTGGAGCCATCGGAGCATTTTTAAAAGGAGCCGAGCAAGACAGTGAGTAGAGTGTCACTGCCCCAAGCAGTGGCAAGCTCTGTAGGCGCATTTGCCTGTGCCCCAGGTCAGGGCAGCTGGTGGGAGGAAGGGGGCTGGGAGGATGGAACCTAAGGCCTTAGGAAGCTGCAGGAATGGGTGTTTAGCATTTAAACAGACAAATGATTTCATAACTTTTCCTCCACTACTTTCCCCTTTGAATCAAGGGCAAGGCTGACACGGTGACCAGTTTCTCCTTTTTCCAGATCCTAACCAGTACAGCTGGGGTGAGAACTACGCAGGTAGCTCTGGGTTGATGAGCACGTCACCTGATCTGTGCCCAACTCAGCGGGCGAGGAGCGGTACAGTGAGTAGTGGGCCCCATGGGAGCAGTCTGCCTGTCCCCTTGCTGCTGTGGCCTCTCACCACAGAGGCTGACTTGACTCTGGTGGCAAGTTGGATTTGAGGCTGCAAGGAGCTCTTGAGTGTTCAGATGCCAGTGGGAGCCTTGTGGGCTTGTGCATGCAGAGAGCACTGAGGCTGGGGAGGCAGTAGGTGGCTTTGCAGCAGAGTCCAGGGGGAGACCTGGAGCCAGTAGGAACCACCCAGACCTCTTGTCATTGGTCCATGTTCACTGTCAATGGTTTCCTGTTAGTTTGAAGTTCTCCCTGGAAGGTTTCAGACCTATTCCTCCAGGCATGTGAGCCGGGCTGGAGGCCCACTGGCTGGACATTGGGCTCACCGTGGAGCCAGTGGGCAAAGAGATATATCTACACATGGGCCTGGAGGTGTCCTACCAGGAATGTGCCAGCCAGATGCTATTGTGGCAGGGGTCACCACTTTACTAGTTGTCGGGCACAGTACACATCTGGGGAAGAACAGGCTGGGCAAGGATGCTAGGCCAGAGACACGAGTCTGGAAGCCATCCTCAGGTTAAGGTTGCTGGCACTGGTGCTGGAAAAGAGCTTTGCACTGTGGACACAGTGTCCCTTGGTAATGAGCCCAGGCCTTAACACGGTGGTGCTAACCAAAGCCAGCCTTCAAGGAGAGCTGCTGTTGGCATGTACCATGCCCAGCTAACTCTGCAGATTGTGCCCATGGTACCATTGTCCTGTCTGTGTAATAGGCTGCATAGGAACCACCTCCTAGAAATAGCACAGCCTCTTCCAGCCTTCATTTCTTATTCATCAAATGGCTGCTGTGGTGCCTGCTCATGGACTGTAAAATTCAGAGAGATGACAGGCAAGTCATCCTTCTGTCCATACTCAAGTGTACCTTTGCTTCCCTCAGGACAGCATGATGGGGCCTGTGCAGCCATGTTGAGGGCGACACATGTGACAGGTGGCATTCAGGTGCCAGGTGGTTCATGGGACTTAGAACTAAGATTTGCCAGAAGGTCCACTAGGGCCCTTGAAGCAAGAAAGGTGTGCAAGTGAGAATAGCAGTCCATTGTGGTGAACTAGTGATGGTTAATGTACATAAGCACTGTACCTCTCTTGTCAGTTTGGGACTTCTCCAATCTTTCTGACCTGTCATCTGGATGTGTTTCCAAGTTTTGCAATCAAGTGTTTGGCCCTGTGGTCCTCTCTGTCCAGGTGGTTGGTTCTGTTCAGAATTAACTGCTGCTTCACTCAGTCATTGTAGCCCCTGGCCCAGATGACCAGCAGCCACTTAAGGGCAGGGGACATTGGCCCTTGGACAGAGGTTGTTCTCAGACTATGCTGTCTTCCCTCAGTGGTTCCTCTGGGCCCAGAGCAACTGCTCGGTGTGGCTAGATAGCACATAGCTCACCTCTGCCTCTGAGCACTTGCTGATTCAGCTCCTCCCAGCTTAGACTAGAAAGCGCCAGTGGGTGAGTAGACCCTTCCAGAAACACTATGGAGTACACATTGCTGTTGAAGTAGTTGGTCCCCTTCGAGAGTAGCTCAGAGCCAGCATATGAGAGCAGCCCTGCAGCACTTTGCAGAGAGCAAGCTGAGGAGGAGGATTGGGCAGTGGCCAGGTGATGTGCAGGTGGTGTGGGGTGGTATCTGCCTTGGCTCACAGCTAGAACAAGACTGAGGAACAGAGGGCCATTGGGCCCTTTAGCATTGCAGGTCCTCCTCAGCATTGGGCAGCAGAAATGTGGTGTGTCAAGGACTGGAGAAGCAGCTTGGGAAGGTGTTAGAAGGAAATGAAGAGCTGGTGTCAGCAGCTGAGAGGCCAGCTCAGGAACCACAAGCTCCTGTGGGAGTAGGAGGGGTGGTGATGCAGGGAGAGGGTGAGAGCAGATTTGAAGCCTTTAAGAGTAGACCCACCCTATTGCCAAGCCAGGGACTAAGTCTGAGGAGTCTGACCAGGCAGCTGCATAAGGGAAGGAGGTGGAATAAGGTCGCATCTGTGGCCTAAAGATTAGGAAAGTGGAACTATTGCAGTCCTGTTGTTGAAAGTCAGAGCTTCAAATGCACCACATTTCACTCACCTCTCCTTGTCTTCCCAGTTTGACCTGCTGGAGATGGACCGGCTAGAGAGGCCCCTGGTAAACTTGCCCCTCCTTCTGGACCCGTCCTCCTACGTACCTGACACTGTGGACCTCACTGATGATGCCCTGGCCCGCCAGTACTGGCTCACCTGCTTTGAGGAGGCCCTGGACGGGGTAAGGCTGGGCACATGATGAGAGGCCTGTGGGCAGAGGTCTCGGGAGCACCTGGGCCATTCTTTCTAAGGCATAGCTGGCTCCAGCCCGCTCAGGTTTGGCATAGGGATGACAAGGCAGAGAAAGGCAGGGGTGTTTTCCAGATGCTGTATGGTCTTTGTTGAGTAAGGAAAGGGTATTTCTGTCTTAGAAAAATGTAGTGGGGAGGGATGAGGGCGGGAGGCAGTGAGACAGCTTTATAGGATTCCACATGCTTTTGCTGTCTGCAGCGTTGCTTCAGAAGGCCAGTGATCACACAGACTTCTCTGCTTCGGTGCTCTTTGATAGGGTCTCTCTGTATCCCAGGCTGGACTGACTTGCTTTGTAGACTAGCTAGGATTACAGGTGTAGAGCACCATTCCAGGCGGTTCTTCTGTTTCTGACACATAATGGAATCACATGTGGTTTTGTAAGACCCTTACTGTGTTAGGTAAGAAGGGTTTATTTGGGCTCGGGGTTTCAGGCTTCAGTCTGTGCTTGCCTGACCCCATTGTTGTGGGCCTGTGGTGAGGCAGAATGCTGTAGCAGAAGGGTACAATGGGGCAAAGCTGGTCTCCTCGTGGCAGCCAGGAAGCAGAGAGAGGAGGGGGGCTGGGAAGGAGCCAGGATAGGACCTTCCTTTCAGACACATGCCCCCCAATGACTCAGATCCTCTAATCAGGCTCCACCTTCCACAGTTCTACCTCCCAACAGTCTTCACAGTTTGGACTCATCCACTGGTGAAGACAGAGCCCCCTGTGGTCCAGTCACTGCTGAAGGCCCACCTGTGAGCACTTCTTGCATCAGAGATCAGGCCTTCAAAACACAAGCCCTTTGGGAAACACTTCCTGTCCAAACCATAACACCTCCTTGTGCTTTTTCTGAGGCCAGCACTAGCCTGGTGCTAGCCCCAGGTTCCAGGCTTCCTGCTCACAGCCACCACTGGGATGTTTGGGAGTCAAGGCCATAGCAGCTGGACTCTGACCTCAAGTAGGCTAACCTCTAGCCTTTGAGTCACAGAAACATTCACCACTCTGAAGCTTCTGAGCATGCTGGGCCATGGATAGCTCATGTCTTGAGCTCTTTGTAGCTGGCCAGTGAGGCCTGGAGGTCTGTTTCTATCTCCCAGGGTGGTAGCAAGATACATGCACTTGAAAGGTGTGAAGCATGATGTGGACAGAGCTGTCTGTCATCAATACTGCCACAAGCACCACGGTTCCTGATGTGGGAGTGTTCTCCAGCACTGTGGGGCAAAGTTGTACTGGCCTGTGCCCTGCCCTCACCTGAGGTTGCCTGTGGGGAATTTGCCCAAGGGCAAGACTCATCTAACCGCCCACTGTTGGTAGGTGGTGAAGCGTGCTGTGGCCAGCCAGCCAGAGTCCATGGACGCAGCTGAGAGGGCTGAGAAGTTCCGGCAGAAGTACTGGAGCAAGCTGCAGACACTACGGCACCAGCCCTTGTGAGTGCCATGACCCCAGGCTGGCTGCCTCTTCTGTGGTACTGAAGAAGGGGCTGCCTCATTGGCTTGGGGACCATGGCTGGCCTGGTGGGGAGGGTCCATCCCAGATGGTGTGGTCTCCTTAGTCTGGACTTTCTTGGACTCTGTGAGGCTTGTCCTGCTCAGCCATTTCCTGCACTGGTTCTGTCCCCAGCGCTTATGGGACACTGACTGTGCGCAGCCTGTTGGACACAAGAGAGCACTGTTTGAATGAGTTCAACTTCCCAGACCCCTACTCCAAGGTGAGTCCCTGAGGCTACAGAGGGACTGCTATTGCTCACGGGTGGGATACAGAGAGCTGAGGGGCCCTGCCCAGGCCCCACAGGTCACTGGAAGCAACCCTGAGCTCACTGGCCAATCTTTACAGGGTGGCACTACTCAGGAGTTGGGATGCAGCCAGTGTGGCTCCATGACCAGCTCAGGCAATGAGCACTTGAGACGGGAGGCAAGCAGGCATGAGGGGGCTGGGCAGGCCCACGAAGGCACAGCTACTTGTCTCAGGGAGTCAGTGCCAAAGGGTAGGCAAGGAGAACATTACCCATCTGTGTGGGGAGGGGTCAGACCCCTTGCTGGCTCTCCTTAAACTGTTCTGGTCAGGAGCTGTGAGTCCCTTCTGTCCTGGTGTTAAGGGCCAGCATCTTGCCCCTTCTTTATTCTACTCTTTTTCTCACCTGCCCTGCCCAGCTGTTTGGGGCAGGAGGTCTGGGGTCACGGATGGTGAAGTTCAGCTACAGCACTTAGTGGTGAATGCCTCCTGCCCTTCTGACCGTGCTCAGTCTTAGGGGGTCAGAGCACCCCAGGACCTTACCCAGCACCATGTAGACATGAGCACTGCCCCAAATCAGATAACTTTAACCTGTAAGCCCTGAGTGTGACATCTCCCAGGAACATGGCACTGAGTATCACCTTCTCAGTGGCAATGTCAGCACCCACGTCCTAATTGAGCCTTCCTCCCCTGCCCTACAGAGACCTCCCTAGAGGCTGCATGGAACACTGTGGGATCAGCTGCCAGGGTGAGCACACGCCCATGCAGCATTGAGCACTCATGTCTCTCCCTCTGCAGGTGAAGCAGACAGAAAACGGCCTGGCACTAAAGTATTTTCAAAGTGTGACTCGCTCCCTGGACTTGCTTGGCTGGGAGGAACGGCAGCTGGCCCTGGTGAAGGGACTGCTGGCTGGGAATGTCTTTGACTGGGGCGCCAAGGCTGTGTCTGAGTAAGTGTCTGGGCCTCTCACTCCTGGCCCTTTCTGTCTAACTGTCTGTCTGTCTGTCTGTCTGTCTCTCTCTCTCTCTCTCTCTCTCTCTCTGAGGTGGCTCAGAACTGTTTTGTTCTGTAGTTCAAGTTTACCATCCTGCCTACAGGCTGACTAGCCCCAGCACTGCTTTGACAGTGAGGGTGTGGGAAGCCTCAAGGAAAGCTGGAGCTTTCCTGGGTGGGCATATCCTTAGGATATGTGTGGATTTGAGCTTTGGGGCTAACATTCTTAGTGTCAAAATCCAAATTCCTGGTTAGCACATGCAGTAGGGATTCATTGATATTTAATGTCTGATGTGACAAAAGGGCTTCGCAAAGAACTCAGCACTGTCTTAAATATGTAGGAGCATTATTTGAGCAGCACCAAGGGCTCTCTCATGGGGCAACTGCAGAGTGAAATATCCCCATGGTAGTTCCCGGCTTTAGCCTCACTGGACAACCATGCTATATGGGGGGCAGGAAGACGCCAAATGGCAGGATGGCCCCCATGGTTGATGGTCATGAGGAGCCAATGCCATTGCTCTCCGTTCGACCTTAGCTCTTCCACTCAGCTAGAAGCCCTTTCTTCTGTCTGCAGTGTGCTCCCAGCTTGTGGTGATGCCACTGCCAGTCAGGAGAAGCATTTGTGCAGCTAGGAGACCCTTGGCCCTATGACCTACATCATAGCGTGGCTAGAGTGTTTGGTTTGTTTTTTAACTTTCTCTTCTCCGCGCAGTGTCCTTGAATCGGACCCACAGTTTGGGTTTGAAGAAGCAAAGAGAAAGTTGCAAGGTACAGATACCCGGATGCTCTGATGTCCTGTGTGGGTGGTCACTGCAGGGTTGGCTCTGCTGGAGAGGTTGGGCAGCAGGTCAGGGCACTGGTCTAGGAGTGGGAGAATCCATCCCTTGAAGCCGCATCTCAGCTTTCTGATTACACATCCCTGTCTCCACACAGAGAGGCCCTGGCTTGTGGATTCCTATAGCAAGTGGCTCCAGAGGTTAAAGGTATGTGAGGTTCTTCTACTTCTGCCCTTGGGGGATGGAACAGAATCTGGGCCTGGCCCAAGAGGGTGGCTACCAAGTACAGTGAGCCATCAGCTGGTGGCATAGAAATATACCATGTAGCCTGGGATGCAGGAAGAGCCTTCAGCCCACCTCTTAGAGCTTACAATGTTCAACTGAGAATCTAATGTCAGAAGTCCTTGCTCCCATGCTGGAGTGGGAGTGGTCCAATGGAAGAGCAATTGCCTAGTGTACATGAGTTCCTGGGTTCCATACCCAGCACTGCAAGAAAAAGGATGTCCCAGCTTCCTGCCTGACTTCTGGCAGTGACCACTGGTTGGGTCACCTGTCTCAGGACAAAAGTCCCCTGGCCTTGCCATGCTAGAAGAAGCAAGCACAGGCTTCAGGGGGTGCCCTGTACCCAGTGCCTGCTGTGCTCTGGGACCCTGAATGTGGGCCCAGCCCCTGTCGGGGGCATGGAGTGCGGTAGTATATGAAATGCTTGGAAGCACCTGTTCCCAACTGAACGTCCTGGTTTTGTCTTACAGGGGCCCCCTCATAAATGTGCCTTAATTTTCGCAGATAACAGTGGAATAGACATCATTTTGGGAGTCTTCCCCTTTGTCAGGGAGCTACTCTTTAGAGGGACGGAGGTGAGTGAAGAGGCTGTGTGGGTGGGACCCTTCCCCCGGGCTTCTCCGCTCTTGGTGGAGCTGGTGCTGCTGTGGGCTTCTGGCGGTGGTCAGAGCTCCTACATTTGTGGCAGGTAGGTGCAGGCGAGGTTGGGGGGAATCTTGGGGAATGGGGTATGGGCTGTAGGCTCTGCTTCCTGTTTCCTAGAAAGGCACTTACTGGAGACTTGGGGAAGGATGAGATGATTTCATGACCCGTGAAGTGGGCAAGGGACAGGGTGGGGACAGTAGGGTATGTTCTGAACATGGCTCCACCACTCTAAGAAGCCACAGAACCTTAAGGTTCTTTGGCCCTGCTCAGCAGCTGAACACTTGGTTGAGCCTTCCAAGGACAATTTTGGTGAGCTTGGGCCATGTTGAGCAAGAGCCCAGGATCTAAAGAGCTGCTGCCTCCCTGCAGGTCATCCTGGCATGCAACTCAGGCCCTGCCCTGAACGACGTGACCTACAGTGAGTCCCTCATTGTAGCCGAGCGCATCGCAGCCATGGACCCTATCGTCCAGTAGGTGCTGGCCACCCATCCAGGGTGGGTGGGAGGTGGGCCTAGTGGGTTGTGAGAAATTTGCAAAGAGGGGTTTTCCAGAGGGTCCCCCAGGGCTCTGACCACCTGGTGCTCCACAGCTCTGCACTCCGTGAAGAGAGGCTGCTGCTGGTGCAGACGGGCTCCAGCTCCCCATGCCTGGACCTCAGGTAACTAAGCCTTCCTGCCTCCCTCCCACTTGGCAAAGCAGCAGAAACCAGTCCTGCCACTGCCTGCCCTGACCATAGACCTGGGCACCACCTGTGGGATAGATGGGCACGTGAGCCTCTTTCAGGTGGTAGAGCTCTGCCCTGCTGTCCCCAAGGGCAACCCATTTCCTTCAGTGCTCTCTAAGAAAGAGATGTTCTGTACCTAATAAGGAAGGCTAGGAGATTTGGAAGGAGCTAGAGGAGAGACCAGCCAGTGCCCAAAGTGAGCTAGTCACCAAGGAGGAGGCCATTGTCAGGCAGGCTGGACTTGCCTCAGTTAGTGAGGAGGGTTTGGGAGGGCTCCCCACATTGCTGCCAGTAACTGCCTGTGAAGGAGTAGGGTTTGTGTCCACCCAGATATGCTTAGTACGGCCATGGCTAGCCCCTTTCCCAGCCTCACTGCTGCTTTCCTCCCTGAAGCCGCCTGGACAAGGGGCTGGCCGTGCTGGTGAGGGAGCGTGGCGCGGACCTGGTGGTCATTGAGGGCATGGGCCGTGCCATCCATACCAACTACCATGCAGCACTGCGCTGCGAGAGCCTCAAGCTGGCAGTGGTCAAGAACGCCTGGTTGGCTGAGCGGCTGGGTGGCCGGCTCTTCAGTGTCATCTTCAAATACGAGGTTCCCACGGAGTGATGTGCCTGCTCTGCCAGATCCGTCTGCCCGTCCCCATCAAGAATGTGATTTCACTGCAATGAGGAACCAGAGTTCACACCAGAATATTTATACTGTGCTGTGACTGATGGCACATGCGCCCAGCAGCCGACCCAATGTTTGTCCTGTGCGGCACTCAGAATGTATTTAACTGTTAAATAATCTTTTATATATATATACATATATATATATAAATATATAAATACATACATGTTTGCCTGATGGGACAGACACCAGGTTGCCTGAAGAGGGGCCAGAGTGTCCTTGGATGTGGTGTTGGGGAGATGCCCAATAGCCCTGATGGTCTGGGGCCCATCCCAGCCCACCCCTCGTGAGAGCCTTTCCCTCTGTCACCTCTGGAACTGCTGTGACCAAACACTCCCAGTCCTAACACAGCCCATCTCTGGGTTTCTTCTGACCCCAAAGGAGCAAACACCATTTCTGCCACCGCTACCCCATCCCTGTCCTTAGTCCTCATCCTTACTGCTCTTGGGGACGGTGTGAACTGCTGAGCAGTACTCGCTTCAAGAGCCCATGGAGAGGGAGCTGTGTCGTGGAGAACACTTGAAGGCTCTTACAGGGAGCTGGGCAGAGTCCAGCAGCCTGTGTGGGTTTTGTGCAGCTCGGCCCCTGGGAGCACTGTGAGATGCCTGGTGTGCTCACCACTCTGGGTTCCATTCTGAAGTGTTGTGTTCCCAGGGGTGGACGTGAGACCGCTTCCAGACATGCATTGAGAGCTTTCTGCAGAGCTGCCCTGGTGGGCACGTGTTCTCACCATGGAGCAGGCATGGGAGCTGGCCCCTGCTCACTGGACTGGCAGAAGTGGGAGCTATTCCTGGTGCCTGAGCTGGTGTGCCAAGGGGGAGGCACACCCAGCAGGTGTCGCCTGCCTCAAGCTGGGGCTTCTGCCCTGCTTTTCCTCTGCTCTGCTCTCTCCATGGAGTCCTGCAGCGCCTGGCAGCTCAATACAGCCAGGCCTGGGCCATGGAGGGGGGCAAGCTGAAAAAGCCGTGTGGTGGTGCACGCTACCCCTTTTTCTTGCCTGGAACCAGGGCCTGCTGTCTAGGTTAGGACCGACTCGATGTCTCTGACTTGCCCTGGGGGTTCAGGTGCATCAGGTGACACCTCCTCTTCTGCCCCACTCTTGTGTGACTGCTGGACCAGCCCCAAAGTCAGCAGCTTGGCCCTCCTGCAGGCAGCCACTAGGGGGTAGCAGACACCACACTGGTCACCCCCATGGCAACCAGGCCGTCCTGGAGTTTGTTCTGCTCTCTGCAGCCTGAATTCCCCCACACACCTGACCTTCAGTGGTCAGCTCAGGCAGCTTCTGACCCAGTGTTCCTGTCACAGTCTAGTGCTCCCGGATCCCAGCTCCTTCAGAAGGCCTTCCTGACTCCCTGCTCCTGAGTCTGCCCAGGCAGGCTGTCCCTGGCTTCCATAGGCTGGGTCCTAGAGCTGTCCAAACTGGGAATAGTTAAAGTGGCTGAAGGCTCATCCTGTGAGTCATAATCATGGCCCTTTGTCTCTCACCTGCCCCCTAGGCATTAGGAGGGAGGGCAGTGCCAGGACAAGGGCCTCACAGCTCTAAACACAAAGACAGGCTGGAGAATGCCCAACACTCCTGGGGATTTCTGGTGCCTCTGACAGGTCTGCTTCCTGTGGGGAAAGGCCAGGCTTGTGGCAAAGTACCCTTTGCGTCCCTCAGGCACCTACCCAGCCCCTGACTTCCTTTCCCAGCCAGAGCAAAAAACCCTGTCCCCTTCCCTGAACAAGACCAAGGATGTGATCTGGCATCTGGCCCCATTGCCTCCTCAGGCTCAGTCAGCCCTTCCGTGTACAAACACTGCCCCACTGTGACACCATTATCACCAAGTTGGTGCAACAGTGCCTCAGGCTGAGTCCCCACCTTGGCCACAGGCAGTCAGCCCACCTTCACCTCTGTTCAGGCCACAGTAGCCATGTGCAAACATGCCACAAGTCAAGAGGGCAGGAGGTCTTGCTGGGCTCATCCGGGGGGAAATGGTGGGGAAGGCCAGCAGGCACCCATCCTCAGTGTTGCTAAGTGTGGAGAATGGTTGACGCAGGCCCTGTGGCTGTCCACAACTCCTGACCATGGGGGAAGGGCAGAGCAGTCCTCCCCAAAGGCCGCTCCACTGAAACCTCAGCCCCTGTGCCCAACACCCACTCATAAGGGTCCAAGCCTGAGGCATGCTTATCCTGGTGGAGTCAAGTAGCTTCTATGGCCAATAGCAGGTTGGAATTCCCCAGCAAAGGTCAAAGCCCTTGCCTCCAGAGGATAGTGTTCAACCTCTCTCCATCTGGGATGGGTCAGCATCTCAGTTTTCCAATAGAGGGCAGGCCTGGACCTAGCTGCTCTGAGACCCTTGGCTAGGGGTGCCTGCATAGCAGAGCCCGGTCTCTTGAGAAATGAGCTTCCTAGACTCGGTCTTTACAACCTTCTGAGGACAGAACTGGGACAGCTGTGAGGAGTGGTCCAGAAGGACAAGGGTGCCGGTGAGCCCACACAGCAGGCTTGATGCATTTATTGAGTTGTGTTCCCAAGAGCACACAGTCACTGGACGGTTTGTTCAAAAGAATCCAGGTGTACAGTGGGATGGGGGACAGGGTCAGGCACTCTGGGGGACAGGCACACAGCAGGTTGAGCAACACACTCAGCACACACACAGCACAGGATCAGACAGCAGGTAGAGCAGTGGGAAAGGGCTAGGAATCATTTTAATGCTGCGTACATTTTTTTGCCTCTAAAAAGTTAAATAATTATGTACATATCTTTAAACACCATGGGAAATGCCCACCAAGGCCGGCCTCTCCGCTGTCTTCTTGGGCCAGGGTAGGCAGACTGCACTATCCCTCCCTCCCTGGGAGCAGGGAGAGAAGGACAGCTAGGGCCAGGGAGAGGCTACTGGGTGCTCCACAGACAGAAGGGCACAGCAGCTTTGGGGACCCTGTGGCTCCATTTCCTGAGCAAAGGCTGGGCAGAGGACGCCCCTATAAGTGGGCACAGGAACGGTGGCCAGCTGCATTGTGTCAGGCCAGGGTCAGAGCCTGAGCAGCAGCCGGCCATCAGCAGCACCACACACCTGCTCAGGAGCTCCCTTGAAGGGCACTGGCAAGTCCACATAGCCCTCGTGGCCCACAGAGCAGGCACCCTCAGGGGTACCCCGCTCCTCCTCGGGGGGTACCCGCAGGTCCAGGCCCCGCAGCCGCTGCTGGCGCTCCTGAGCCTGGCGTGCCCGGCTGGCAATGGCACGCACACGACTCTGGCTGCGGGAGGAGGAACGTCTCAGAAAACTTGGGCCTCCTACCATCCCCTCCCCCACAGGCTCCAGGCTGGTGGGTGATGTGATGTCCCCATCCTGCTGGAAGCCTGTGAGCCAGCGAAGCTGCTCGGTCAGGGTGTCTCTCTGGGTCCCTGGCCCCAGTGCCTGCTGCATGACACCCAGAGGGCCCAGGCCACGACTCAGGCTGCAGGAGCTGCCCTCAAACCTTGGGGCAAAGTCATCGGCCGTCAGGTCCCCCAGGCTTTTGGACTTGGTGGACACAGGACAGTCCTGCAGGCCCACCAGGGTGAGACGACGCCAGGGAGGCAGGGGGTGGAGGCCTGACAGCCGTGGGGCCAGGGGCCTGGGCCGAAGCTCATCAGGCCCAGGAGATGGCCCTCCTGCAGCCCGCAGGTTGGGGTTCGATTTGCTCTTAGTCACTGGAGGCAAGTCTGGGCGGGCAGCTGAGGCCGAGCAGGGCCTTAGGGGCAGACGTCCAAGGGAGACCCCAGTGAGGCTCTCTCGGCTGCGTCCCAGGCCCAGGCTGGGCAAGGAGAGGTCGATGACAGTGTCACTGGACGACATGCTGGAGGACGAGGACACACTGTCGCGGTGGCTGCCAGGTTCCAACCGCTGCCATAAGCGGTCATTGCCTGTGACATCTGAGTACACAGCAGGAGTGGGAGAGGGCCCAGTCAGCGGCCGACACACACCCAGGGACTCTGAGGGCACCTGACCCTCACTCTTAGCCCTTCTGACCAGGGCCCGGGAGTGGCTCTTGCTGTCCATCTGGCTGCCAGAGGTCCACTCACATGCCCCACTGGATACCCCACCATTGTGCAGCTTTTGGGGTATCTCTTCATCCCTATGGCCCCCAGTCCAGAGCTGAAGGGACCTGGAAGCTCCCGGAGCTGTCCTTTGGGGGCTAGTCACTTTGGCTTCTGATTCTGCAGGGCACTGGAGCCCTTCCTGGGAGGGACAGGTGGAGGCAGCTGCTTGTGGCAGGGGACTGGGACCCAAGGCCGGCTCCTCAGCAATGGGTTCCAGGCTGCACAGGGGAGAGATGGGCCGCTGCAGGGGGAAGACGTGGGTATCTGGGGAAAAAAGGACAGGAGACACGGAGGAAACAGAAGAGACAGGGAGAGAGAGGTGATGAGAGATGGAACAGAGAAGAAAGGAGGGGGAGAGACAGAATCAGAGATGGAGAGAGACAGAGGGGGAATCATGTCAATGGATGATGACCCCTGGGCCAAGGGTCAGTGGGTCTACCCACCCCAGGTCACCCCAGCAGACCCATCTATTTGCACTCAGCGCCCCCACCCTGCTGCTTCTGGGGCTGGGGGAGTGGTATCACACACACACACACACACACACACACACACACACACACACATAGGGTCCATGGAGTGGCAAGCAGGCCAGGTCTGGTCTTCCTGGGGCTGGGGCCTATTACCTGGCACTCGTAGGTCTCAGTCCCTAACTATGGAGGCAGCACAGGGAGCAGGGACAGAAAGGAGAACATGGTCAGTGTGGAGTGGGCTGACAGATGGAAAGACGGACAGTGAGGCTAGGTGGGGATGGGGGGAGCACAGCGGGGACAAGCAGACTTGATGCACCTCCCTCCCACCTAGACCAGGGTTCAGGAAACCAGCTTAGCCCAGCTAGCTCCCTCGATCTCCCACTGACAAGATAACTATCAGGCAAGCAGGTGCGCAGCCAGACAGAGACTCAGGGCCACTGAGGCAGTGCAGAGCCCTGACAGCGCTCAGAGTTTGTTCCTTCCAGCACTATGTGCTCCAAGGCTTGTGACCTCCATGCTCTGAGTACCTCCTACCCTGATCGCCAACAGGCTCTGCAGGCCCCTACCAACCTATAGCAGACTTCCCCAAGAAGGACTACTGGACAGAACAACCCCTGCACCTAGCCCTGGAGGGAGACAGGGCTGAAAGCTAGAACCTTCCCAGACTCAAGAAGGGGAGCAGGGCAGGGCAGCAGGTTTGGGCTTAGCCAGGAAAGCTTGTACTGAGACTTGGCCAGAGGGTCCTGGGTCCCTCAGCAAACAGCTCTTGGCTCTCAAGAGGGCCATGGTGTCTCAAACTCTTCCAGCCCCCAACCCTTCCAGAGTGCTGGGGCCTCTTGGGCAGAAGGGGAGGGACTGAGGCAGACAGGCCACAGAACAGCCACTGAAGCGAGAGAAGCTTGGCCGCGGGAGCACAGCAGGTATGGAGGGCCCAGGCATGCCGGGTATGCAGAATGCACATAGGAGGAGGGACAGGCCTTACCCGTGGAGAACATGGGGGAATTACTCCTGATCTCCTCCAGCTTTTGAACGAACAAGGCATTCATCTCTCCCTGCAGTGCCCCCTGCTGCCTGTGGGCACCCTCTGGCTGGCAAGGGGCCACCTTAGGGCTGCCTGGGCTGTCAGGGCTGCTGGAGTCTGAGGACACGGATCCACCGCCGGGACCCTGCCGCCGAGCCCTGGGACCCTTAGGGGCTTCTCTGCTTCTCCCTGGGGTGGCTCGAGGGCTCAGGCTGCAGCAGGCAGGGCCCAGCAAATCAGCCCGGGCCTGGGGCTGTTGGCTGATAGCTGTGTGCCTGCCGGCAGGTCCTGGACTAGGTGGCTGCTCCCTTCGTAGGCCCTCAATGTCCACACCAGTGCAGGAGCCCACCACACATTTCATGCACGTGGCAGCCATCCCTGCAGGTCCAGGACCCTCAGGAGCATGAGAGGGCTGCCCCTGTACTGGGCTCCTCTCTGTTACTGGTGCCACCTCTGGTGCCTTACCTCGGGGGCTGCTGCTGCCTGACCTCTCGTGGGTCGGGGCCTCTGGAGCAGGGCTAGGGCTGGGGGTTACCACATCATCAGCCGCCCCCTCGGAGCCTGCATCCTGTGTGCCCAGGGCCAGCTCCGGGAAGCCCTTGCGAATGGGCTTCTGGCTCTTGGTTGGGGCGCTGGCCGTGCGCCGCAGAAGCCTCTGGCTAACGGAGGGCCGAGGCGGGGGCTGCCCAGCAGCATGACTGTCCAGCGAGCCTGGCTTTGGGCCGCGGAGGAACAGGCCTTTTAGACCCAGAGTCGGCTTGACCTGCAAGGAAAGGAGCTCACCTAGCTGGAGCCTGGACCACCAGGCCAAGCTGTGGCTGCAGCCATGGGCTGGCTCTCCAGGGGGTGCTGTTGAGTCTGGGAGTGCTACAGGCTGCCAAGGTCTGTGTCTGGACATCAGCCACCAGTAGAGTCTCCCAGCAGTTCTACCAGGGAGAGTGGAACCTCACCCCTCTTACTAAGAATCTACCCCTTTCCAAGTCAGGGTGGAAGCTGGAGCTGGTGGAGCTAGTACGGAGCAAGAAAGACACCTTCCCATGTTCTCTCAAGGACACACCTCCACCCTGGATCCTGGCCACCCTTCTGTCCCTGCCTGAGTTACAGCCCCAGCTCTAGGGAGAAGTTGGGATCCATTGTCACTGTGGGTCATGTTCACCCTGCCTTGGGCACCAGCAGCCAGGAAAGCAAGTAGAGCAGTGCTACTGAGGCCTGCTTTCCCTCAGACCCTGCCCCACTGACTCCCCAGGTACCTCTCCTGCCTCCTGAAGGACTGCCCCCTCCAGGAAGCCTTCCTGAACTCCCCCAGGCAGCCTCTTCCAGCCTGGCCTGCTTTCTGCCCCCACAAGGCCCTGAGGCCTTCTTCAGTTGGCTCAGCATGCTGCATCAATGCCCAGATGGGTTCAGGCTCCCAGCCCACTAGTGTCAGGCCAAAGTCATCTTTCTGGCTGACTGGGCTGGTAGGTCTCTCTGCCCAGGTCTCTTCTGTAGTCCTTCTACCTAGGTGTTGCTAGACAGGACCAGGGAGCTGTGCTTCATGAGGGCAGAGGCTACAGGGGTCCTCACATGCCACACACCCCTGCGTCCCACAGAGACACCACCAACACCCACTGCTTCCACTTCCCCGAGATGGGCTGTGCTTGTGCGCAGAGCAGCCCAGGACCCGGCGGGCAGGGGCCCTTCTGGCAGAGGCGATAAAGTGCCCAGCACTTGAATCGGCTCTCCGATTCAAGATCCCAAATGCAGTGCAATTTGGTCAAGGTGGCTGGAAAGCCATTTAGAAGGAGATACAGGATTCGGACTGGAGCACCTGCAAGAGACCCCCACACATAACCCTTCCAACCCCCGCCATCCAGATGCTGGTATAGCCTGAGGAGGGAGAAGGAGGGGTTGAGGAATGACCAAAGGGGTAGGCAGGGAGGGGAAGGAAGGGGAAGGGAGGGGAGGGGAGGAGAGAGGAGGGGAGGGAAGGAAGGAAGAGAGCCACATGGCAGTGCTGAGAGAGCTACAGTTGAGGGAAAGGGTGGAGAGCAGGTGGGTGGGAGGGAGAGAAAACAGCAGGACAGGCCCTCGGCTTTGGCTGAATCCTGGATCTGCCTCATAAATGCCGCTCTCTGGCTGAGGATGGCCCAGGGGACCCAGAACCATGTCATGATCCATGTCACATGAGCTGACAGTCTCCAAAATGCTACCAAGAGTCACAGATGCTAATGGGCGCGGCCTGGCATGCAGGTGGGGCCGCGGGCTACATCGTCCCGCAACGCCGGGTACCTTTGAGACTCCTAACAAGGCTGCGCTTCTAAAAGTAGACTTGGGACATAGAGAGGCCCACTGCAAGACCAAAGAGACAGAGGGAAGGCAGGTGAGGCGACCAGTGGCTAGGGTGGGGCCCTCAGAGACAGGCAGGCACAGGACAGACTGACAGCAGCAGAGAACAGGACACCTGCAAAGCCTCTGGGCCTGTAGATGCAGTGGGACAGTCAGTGCTGGGTGCGGCAGGACCCACGTGGTCACAGGCTCCCAAGGGTGGGTTGTACCCTAAGGGTGCATCAGCCTTGTTCAGAACTGGGTCAGCTGGACTCCAAAGAATTAGAGCCCCTCCTGCCCTCACCTGGGGCAGGACCACATGAGCTGTGGGACTGGGATGGGTGTTGAGCAAACCCAGGCAGATGTCTTCCAGAAGACTGGAAGTCGAAGTGGTAGGGAAGGCCCAGGGCAGGGAGAGTCACAGGAGGGTCTAGTGTTTTTTTCCGGGTAGTCAGTGTTCCCAGGTGAACAGGTTGCAGATGAGACCACCAAGGAACACTGAGATTAGGGCTGGCAATAGATGGAGGACAGAAAAGGAAGAAGGAAGATCCCGGGGTCTTTCTTCCCAGGGCAGGAACCCTTGGCACACACTGATTGGCTGCTCACAGCCCCTTGGGATATGGAGGTGGGCATAGGTCAGCAGTCTCCAACACCCCACATCATGAGGAGGAGGCTCAGGGAGGTAAATGCTGAGCCCCTGTCCCAAAGGTTGGACAGGGTGGGAGCAAGGGTCTGCTGCTTCCCTTCCCATAGCTGCAGGTGGCCTGGCAGGTGACACTTACCTTACCACTGATGTCACTAATGGTCACATGCACAAAGATGGAGGCCTCTTCCATTCCCTCCAGGTACACATGCCGATAGCCTGGCAGCAGGACCATGGGTCATCAGAGCTCCCACCTTTCCCCATTGCTGCTAACCTACACTTTCCTTAAAGGTCCCCAGGCCTTGAAGAAGCCAGGTCCCCAGGTGCCCTTTCCCATGGTCCCTGCTCTACTTCTCCAGACAGACCACCCCCCACCCAGCATGGCTCCAGCCTTTGAGGACCTCTCCTGAGGGGCAGCCCACCCCACCCAGATCTACGCAGCCAGCTTTTCGGGCTTCTTCTGTCCCTTAGTGCCACATCCAGACCCACCCACTGCAGGACAAGGCTGAACTCCACCCTGTCCTGGAGCCCACAGCCAGTTGGGAAAACTTCTGAGGCACACAACGTGGGGAGGGGGTGCTTGCCAGTGCTAAACCTGCCCCATCCTGAGCCTCCTCTGTACCTGGCATCATGCTGCTGAAGGCCAGCGTCCTCTGGCCTATGAAGTCACGCCCGATGGGGTCATGGTCCCAGACGAGGAAGCGCACAAGTGCAATCTCCGGCATGTGCACCGTGAACACCAGGGTCTCCTCCCACATGGGGTTGAATCCTGGGGGAGTGGGAGGGAGGGTCACCCAGGCCGAAGGTCCAGCATCTAAAAGGCCCCTCCGTGAATGGAGCATTGAGCACCCAGAAGGTGGCTCTGGCTTGTTCCTCTGAGGTCAGACTGTCATTTCCCATGACACAGGGTCTGTGACAGCCTTAGCCACAGGCTAGATGCCCCTGTCCTCACCCACCTCAGCCTCCCCCTCCCGCCTTGGCCCTCACCGTTGTCGTCCACCACACGAGTCTGCTCCTTGCTGCAGTCCACGGGGAGCCCAATGACCTCTACCTCCACAAAGGGGTCGATGATCTGGGGACAAGATGAGAGTTGACACCAGGGCCAGGACCCCCACCCTCACCCCACCTGTGTGGGCTTGCCCCTACCTCCCCACGGTCACCCAGCATTGAGTCCCTTGGCTTGGGCAGCTGTTGGCCACTGATGATCCTCAGTGACAGCTGCTTCTTGAGCTGCCCGGGCAGGGGGTCCTCGGAGTTGGGGTTGAAGATGCCTGAGAGGACGCAGATGTGAACAGAGTGCAGGGCCTGTAGCACAGCCTGCTCACTGGCCCGCAGGGCTTCAGTTCTGCAAGTAGCTCCCACGAAACTGGGTGAGTGGGGCATCATACTAGGAGCCAATGACCCTAGCCACAGAACAGCCAGGGCTGATAACATTAAAAGTCCACCATGCAGTGAAACAATGGCTCAACACCACCAAGAGAAGACTTGATGGAGGGGAAGAGATGGGAGCCGGCAGGTCTGTGCAGTCTGTCCCTGAATGTTATGTTGCCTGGGCCCTGGGCCATGAGAGAGGGGCTTCCTAAGTCCCCACCCCAGGTCAGAGGCAGAGCTGGGACCCTTCACTACATCTGTAACAGAAAGGTGCTTCACCCTCTTAGCATCCCAGAAGCCCAATCCCAGCCTGATCCTCCCCTCTCTCTTATGCAGCCCCCCATCCCAGTTGTCCAGAAGGGTCCCAAGGGAGCCCACCCTAGCTGAAGCCCCTCACCCTGGCACATGCATGGGGGCTTGAGCACGTAGCCACAGCTGCCATTGGCACTGAACTTGGCCCGGTTCAGCTGCAGCATCCGCCCCTCTGACTGGTAGTTCAGGGCAACTGGAGGGAAGATAGCAGGTGCCCAGGTCAGCAGCCATCCACCACACCCGTGTTTCCCACCTCTCCACTCCCCTGCATGGACTCCAGGGCTTGAAGCCCACACATACTAGCAGTACAGGGACAGCCAGGTTCTTGCCCACACCACCCTGGGCTCCAAAGGGCCGCACCCCTGTGCCGACCTAGCGGCCCTGAACCAAAACCTGTTCACACCCGGGGATGGTCTGCTTCACCATCCCGCTGAGCACTGTGCCTGCACCCACCCATCTGGCAGCCAGCGTTCCAGAAGGGCTGCGGGTTATAGTTGCTGGAGTCTACGCGGTAGGAGGAGGGGTAGATGCGGGAGAGCTGGTGCTGGTTGAATCGCAGATACTGGGCCGGTTTCTGCTGCAGGATCTGGTGGGCCTTGGTCTCACTGAAGGATGACACCTGCCAGCTGGATGCCACTGGGCACAGACCAGCCAGGTATGAGTACACACAGCCTTCACCCCACAGCCCTCCTGCCCAGTCCCACCCACCCTGTGGCCCTTACCCTCTGTCTCCACGTCGTGGGTGCCCACAGACTTGGTATATTTCACCAGGTCTGAGAGGGCCCGTGACAGCTTCATGGTCTTCTTCTGCCGGGCTGTCCTGCAAGGGGTGGCAGGGCTGCTCAGGACCCTTCAGCTGCATCCCTCCCATCCAGGGGCCAGCCTGCTATCCAGCTGTGTGAGTTGGAATCCAGGCCCAGGAAGGTTCATCTGCTCCCCAAATCACACATCCCAGGCAACCCAGGCCTGGTAGGCAACACAGAAGTGAGGACAGGTACCAACCTTGTGTCAGGGACAGATTCCCAGACTCTGATGGGGCTGTGGAAATGAGCTAGCTGGATATGGGCTACATGGAGCCGTCAGCAGGTGTGAACAGATACTTTGAAGTAACACGCAAGGGGAAGGCTAAGGAGGCCTGCCTAGTCAGGGGCTGCTCTAGGGAACACAGGGTTTCTGGAGGGTTCTGGGCAGGGGAAAAATGAGACACTGTCATAAAGAAGCAGAGCTGTGACAAGCAGGGACCCAGGCGTGTGCTGAGGCAGACCTGGGATTACAGGCATACAGTGGAGGGAGGAGGAGTTGGGTGTGACAGCGTGAAGGACAGAGATCAACGAGGGACAAGGTCTGGGAAGGAGGAGAGACAGATAGGAGGAGGAGAAATGGGATGAGGGGAAGCCCACCATAAAGGAAAGGAGGTCTAGGCTGGACATGTAGGTGTGAGCCTCATAGGTGCTGTGGGATGTAGTTAAACACAGATAAACTAGCGCCGACCCAGCAGGTGTGCTGTAAGCATGGGAGCCATTCTCATGGAGACCCCAGAACCCTAGAGACAGATTCAACCCCTGGGAGGACATGAGACTGGGAGCCTTGGGAAGAGGAGGAAGAGGTGGGAGCTGAGGCCTGGTGGCTCAGGCAGTAGCCAGGCCCCAGGGGGTCCCTCAGGACTAGCCTCCTGTCCCGGTGCTGAAGCCCTGCTAGGCTGTGCAAAGCCACCGCTCTGGGCTGCACATCCCTTTTGCTATTGCATGGACAGCAGCCTCATGTGTCCACGTTTCCCCCCATCTCTACCCAGCTCTCAGGGATAGCACCCTGGGACTGGGCCTCCCCCACTGGGTAGGGCACTGACCCGCGGCTCTGACTTCCTGGAGAGTCCAAGTCCTCATCCCCCTCCTCCACGTTGGCCACCTTCTTCAGCTTGCTGCCTTTTTTCTGTGCAGGAAGGCAGAGTTGTCACTTGTGGAGCCATGAGTCAGGCTAGGACATGACAAAGTCCAGGAGGGTGCAAGGAGGGGGCTGAATGCCCGGGTTGCTTGGTTCCCACCCAGCGGTACCCACAGAGGCTTGTGCAGCTTTACCATGGACCTAAGGGACTCTCAGGGCAGCCTGGGATATCTGAGCGTGTATTTAGCCCCCTTGGGCCAGTTACCAGCTGGTACAGGGAGGAGAGGAGCCCCAGATAGAAAGCCCACATCCCAGGACTCCTGTGCACCTTGCGCTTGGAGAAGCTGCTCATGAGGAGGCGACTATTCCGTCTGTTGGCCCCGGTGTCTTCCCCAGACTCTGTGTCCTCTTCAGCCTTGCTCTGACCCTGAGGGATAGACAAGGGCTGAGCCTAGCCTTCATCTGAGCAGGGAGGGCCAGACAGGTCCCCCAGCAGCCCCTTTCCGGAGGAGGTAAAATTAAGCCAGGCTTGGGAGCAAGGCACCAATTTGGGAAAGCTAGGCACAGCTGCTGGTGAGAGAGAGACCTAAAGAACAGGACCCAAGGCGGCACATTGTTCACTCCCACACCAACCTCTCACAGTGAGTGCCTTCAGACTCAAGTACCCAGTTCCAAATTCCTTTCCCATGGATGCAGACTGCATATTAAGTATAGTTTGTATCTGGAATATTCCTCGGTCGGGCTTGCTTACATAATCCTTTTTTGAAGCTCCCTGCAGCCCCAATGGCCCAGCCTGCTTCCACAGAACAAAGGTATTACCTAATTAAACAAATAATTCCAGATCCACTAGGCTCAGTGGGTACCAGAAGCACAGGGTAGGCCTATCTACCCACTGGGCATAGGATAAACACACCAAGACACTGCTCCCAGTCCCTGCCCCTGAGGCCCCAGGCCCCATCCTGAAAATGCCTTGTCCTCCACAAGGTTCTCATGCCTGTTAAAGCTTCTTCACACCAGAGCCACTGCTTCTCATACTGGCTTCTTGCAGGCCAAGGTGGTCTTCCCCACTTGCTCCCTCAGCCCTGGCATAGAAGCTCACCAGCTTGGGAACAGCTCTGCCCAGGAGGTAATTCACCCCATCTTGTCCCTTATCCATGGTGCAAACTGACTTTAATCAGACACAATTAAGCCATGTGCCTGCAACCAGGGGTCCCCGCTAGAGAGGGATGTCAGTGAGAGGAAGACATGCCATTTGAACTCCTGTGCAGCACATGTATGATAGCTGTACACACATCACTGTGTGTATGCCTGCACGCTCACATGGACAGAGCTGTGTGTACCAAGGAACACTTCAAACACTAAGGAGCCCTGCACACACCATGGATAACCCTGCACATGTCATGGACCCCTGCACACACCATAGATCCCCGCACCTACCGACCATGGACACCTTGCACTACAATGAACACCCCTGTAAATCCCAGGGAACCCCTGTACACACACCATGAAAACCCTGTCCACACCATAGACTCCTGTGCACACCTGAACATACTAGGGAAACCCTGCACGTACCATGGATATCCCTGCATACAGCTGACACTGCGCATGCCATAGACATTCTAACACACACCATGAACACCCCTGGACTCACCATTGACCCTAACAGCTGCCATCACTGAGCTGTTTGTGACTCAAATCTGCTCATAGCTAAAAAGTGTATGCCAGCCCGAAAGGTGTGCGCTCACCAGCCACACCCAGGAGGAGAACTCTGTCAGCACAAGAGCACCATGCATAGGAATTAGCTCAACCTGGACAGCTCATAATGAGATGAGCTCAGGACAAGACAGCCTGAAGAGCATCAGAAGGTCCCATCCACAGACAGGGCCACCACCCCAGCCACCATCCTAAGCACAGAAGGTCTTATGAGCAGGACCACAGACGAGGGTCAGGCCTGTTGTTGGCCGGCACCCTCTAGAGTTGCATCCAACACTATTAATGGGGGCCCCTTCTGTTCCCCCCACTCCCAGGTACTCACTTGCTGACCCTAGGGCCTCCTGCTGTCTCGGAGGAGGCTCCAGTAAAGCATTGTGTTCCCAAGGTTCATGAGCATCTCATGGTTCATGCGTAGAGAGGACAATCAATGCCTTGCCCAGCCAGGGCACAGAAAGGCATTCCTCTCTGCCTGGGTCATCCCATAAAGCTCCCCCTACTTATAGCTCAGTCAGCTTTTCCCATGGTCCCTTGCAGTCTACACCCCAGGCTGGTAGGGGAAGGACTGGTAACGCTGTCAGGGTAGGGCTCCTAGCTTCTCCTCCTACCTAAGTGGCTCAAGAAAGCTCCTCCAGGAAGCCCTCCCTGAGCACAGGTCCTAACAGCTATTCATACATGAGGTATCTAGGACCAGGCTGCCCTCTTGTCCTCAAGTGCCCCTCTCATTGGTTAAGGAAAGCAGACCAATGTACACATGCAAACTTCTGCACCGGCACCTATACAACATACACACTAGCATCAACCCCCACCTAGCTGGGTGGAGCCTCAGGGAGGCCACACTCTCCCACCTAAACATCTGTGTCTGTGAGCTAAATATAAAAAGAAGCCTGTGTGCACGGGACCTGTGTAAGCCACCTGCACACAGCTCCCAGCATCAGCTGCTCTGAGCTCTCTAGGGCTGTGGGTGGAAACACAAACACCAGCCTCTAAAAATACTGGTCCCAGCAGGGGAGAGCACAGCTCCAGCCTAGAGAAACCCCCTTCCTCTCCTCCTCCGGGGTCTGGGAAATGGCAAGAAGTGAGCTGGTATCCCAGGCAGAGCGGGCTCTCCAGACACCAGAATCCACCCCAGCCTTCTCACCCTGTGCATGTCCAGCCCAGCTTCAAGGCCAGCTGTCCACCTATGGCAGTCACCACAGTATATGCCAGCTGCTTTGTTTGGGCCACTTTGCTGAAGTTTACCCAATCCTTCAAACTTGGTTTGCTGCCCCTACTAAAGAGGCACACTGACTGGACAGCCTGGCTGAGCCTACCTGATACCCGCCGCCCCCACCACACACACTTTGGCATGCAGGCCAGGATGGCCCTGATGGCTCTCCTCCCATGTGAATACTTCCCTTTGCAGCTATGAGAAGCTTCAGTGGTAGAGCAGACCCCAGAAACTGGCTGGGCTCTGAGATACTGCTGTTCCCTTACCAAGGTGGACAGTACACCAAAGCCCCTTTCACAATGAGCTGCAGGCCTACAGGGGTCCACCTGCCCATATACAAATATGGCAGCAGTATATATATGTGTGCAGTGCAGGTATATGCAGAGATGTGCATTGTATTGTTAAGGGTGTAGGTATGTGCAGATGTGAGTGTCACAAAGGTGTGTGCACAGGCATGTGTATATGCTGTATAGGTGTGTATGTAGAAGTATGCATGCGGGAATATGCACATATATGAGTATGTGTGCAGGTGTGTGTATGCATGTACAAGGACTGTGCAGGTGTGTGTGTCAGGGTGCAAGTGCAGGTGTGTATACAGGTGCATGTGTGTATGTGGTTAGCTGCATGTGCACATATACATGTGTGTGCTCACACATGCTCTGGGCCCCTAGCCTGGCCCGTGGAGTGGCTTTCAATGGAGTACCTGTTGGCATCAGGAGTCTCACCTTCCTGGCCTCCGCTTTGTGCCCAAGTTTTCCAGATGGGGACAGCGTGGCAACGGTGAAGTCATTGGGGTCTTCACAGTCACGGATCTTTGACTCCTTGATCAGAGAATCTAATTTCTTCTTAGCTATGTTTTCCACGCGCTTGCGATTGGTGGAAGCCTGCAAGAGCCAGAGGCTAGCCCATTACCATTTGTCCCCAGCCCAGCGAGCAACAGATGGGGACAGTCCCCAGAACCTCTGTACACACAGAGAAGCTATGATTTGCCCCAGACCTGCCTGCAGGCAGCTACTAGCAAGACTTAGACCAAGGCATCTCAGTGGTACAGTGCTGCCTGGGGACCTAGCACACAGCCAGCATGTGCCCAGCCCAAGGGATCTCAGGGGAAGAGGTAGGCATTACCAGTGAGCATCACAGGATCTGAGACCTCCACACTGGTCACCATGCACCTCGAGGGGATGGCAGAGGTAGCCAGACTCTGAAGGAGCCTGGAGGCCAGACCCAGCATTCTTTCCTATGATGGCAGCCCCAGCCAGGCCCTGATGTACTTGAAGACTTTGAGGGAAGACCTGAGTCTTAAAGCATCAAAACTCCCCCAAGTGCCAAGGTTGGAGTGGGCACTAAGAAAGTCACAGTCACAAGATTTATCACCTTGGGTCGGCGAGAGACATGCGTAGGCACACCCACAGCAGGGAGAAACTGCTGCCTCAGAGTTTTCGAAAATAATTAGCCAATCTTGGCCCAGAGGCCTCCTGCACAATTATTTTCCCATCTGATGGCCCCTCAGGGGAAAATAAAGTCTTCACTGCCTCATAGCAGCAGTTGAATAGTGCCCAGAGAAAGGATACCAGTTACAGAGCTCCATCTCCAATCGGCCCCCCCATAAGCAAAGGCTCTTGCAGACTCCTCAGGTAGGGAGCTAGGCCAGCTTGAGTGAGGAGGGTGGATACAAGGCGCTCTGTGAAGGGGACCACCAGAGGGGCCCATCCTATAAGAGGTTTCAGCATTGGGGTTGGTCTCAGGGCTGGCCTGCTTGGAGGTGGGCTGGTGCTGGTCCCAGAGGTGGCTGGCAGGACTACCCAGGGTCGAGTTTGGGATTAGCCAGGAAACCAGAAAGCCAGGAATGGTGTGGAATCCAGGGTGGGGCTCCTCCCCCTTGACGCATAACTCAGTGAAGAGTCAAGTGGACTGACATGGACAAAACCCAGGTCAGAGCCGGGTGTGGTGGCGCACGCCTTTAATCCCAGCACTCGGGAGGCAGAGGTAGGAGGATCGCCGAGAGTTCAAGGCCACCCTGAGACTACATAGTTAATTCCAGGTCAGCCTGGACCAGAGAGAGACCCTACCTCACAGAAAAAAAAAAAAAAAAAAAAAAAAACCCAGGTCAGCTCAGCAACAGGAACCAAAATGGGACCCCAGAAGGTGTGTGGGTGGCCAGCAGTCTGGAGACATGGGGTTCATGCCTCTTGATGGGGTGTGGGGAAGGCAAAGGGACATCACAAACCTTAGCCCGGTAGAGTGCTAGCAGCTGGCAGCTTTTCACACCATCTCAGCCTTTACCCAATGTCCATCCCTCCTGGTTCATCTTGATAGCCAGAACAAGAGGCTGCTCTTGGGGAACCCACACTCCACACCCTGGGACCTCCAAGCAGGGCCCTGACCCCACTCACATCCCCATTTAGAAGCTTGCAGTCATCGTCTATCTCGTCAGCGCTGTCCTCGTCGGACACCTCACCTTCCTCGGCATCCTCGCTAATGTTGGCCGGGAGCTTCTTCCCCTGGAGGAGGAAGTGTGGTTGGGAATCCAGTGGCTCGTACCCACAAGGAGCAGCATGGTGGTCCCAGGACTGTGAGTGGTTACTATAGTGAGACTGAGGCCAAATCTGTCCATAGATAGCATGATGCTCCACCTTGGCCCCAGGTCAGAGACCATCGTGGCAATGGGCTCAGAGGACTCACCTTCACCAGGATCTTGCCCTTGAGCATCTGTGGAGAAGGAAGCAGGGTGGCATCCTCACTGCTCACTGAAGACAGGTCCAACTTGTCCCCCAGGATGTCAGTCAGATACTGGGCCATCTTCTTCTGTTGAATGACGCTACAGTGGTTCTCAATAGACAGGATGACTGGGTACCTGTGGTCCCAAGACAAGAGGAGTGGGGGTGAGGCCTAGACCTCAGAGAATGGCTATAGTCTACATCTATAGGAGTCTAGGGCACTTACACCATTGAATAAGGAAGGGTCTGCACCAAGCCCAAGACAAATGGGTCTGCCATCTGCTTTAAAAATGTGGCCCACCACTAACTTTTTTTTTTATTTTTGGAGAGAGACACAGAGACAGACAGACAGAGAGAGAGGGAGAGGGAGACAGATAGAGAATGGGCACGCCAGCAGTCTCTCAGCTTCTGTGAAAGAAATCCAGATGTGTGTGCCCCCTTGTGGGCAAGTGTGGCATTGCACCCTTGCATCACTGCATCTGGCTAAACGTGGGACCTGGAGATTGGAACCGGGTTCTTAGGCTTAGCAGGCAGGTGCCTTAACGGCTAAGCCATTTCTCCAGCCCCACCACTAACTTTTGAAAAACAAATGAGTGAGAAGAAGAAGAACATTGGGAGATTATAGAGACAAGAAAACATGAGTGATTTTGCCCAGTGAGGAAAAAAGAAAAAGACAAAACAAAGGCACATAGAAAATCCAGAAAAAATGAAAAGAAATATTTGAAGATGTTCACAGTTCAGGGCTGGAGTGGTTAAAGCACTTTCTTGTAAAGTCGGCTGCCTGGGTTCAATTCCTCAGTACCTATGTAAATCCAGATATGCAAAGTGGAGCATGCATCTGGAGTTTGTTTGCAGCAGCAAGATGCCCTGGCACACCCATACACACACAGACACACACACACACACACTCAGATTCCCACAAATAAATAAATAAATAAATAACATAAGCCTGGTATATAACACAAAATAGTTATTATCCACTTAGTGCAGAAGAGGATTGTGGCTCAGGTTTTCAGGATAAACTCTTTAACTTTGTTTATGTTTTTAACCATATACGCATTTCACAAGGATTTTACCAAAAAGGCAAACATGACTTTATTTATTTATTTATTTATTTTGGAAAATATAGGTGATCAGAGCAAAAAGTGGACAGTCATGTGATGTGGAGAGACCAAACAGGGATGGAACAAAAGTCCTTATCTCCATCTTCTCATTTCTCAGGCAAGAAATAGAAGCTTGAAGCCCAGGGCTGGGGGGCAGAACACTCCACCTGCAAAGGTGACACTGGCACACGAGAGCTCTGTCCCAAGGTCCCAGCAGACACCTAGCAGCCACAAGAGTTCTGTGCCCTTCAGCCACTCCTACCCTATGACACCCTTCCCAGCTGCAATTCCAGGGGCCTCACCACCACCCCATTTGCAGCCATTTCTGTTTTCTAAGCCAACCTGGCCTCTGCTTTCCAGCCCTCCCCCCTATTCATTTCATCAATCCATCCCTTGCTTCCACATCTTGTTTGGCCAAGGTAATGCTACCCAAGCAAGGAGGTTGTCTTCTGTTTCCAGAAACCAAATTGGATTTTCCTCAACAGTATCTGTAGCCACAGCTGATTGACAGCAAATTAAGTCTGGACACAGAGTGGCTCCTTGCGGGTGATTAGTGCTACAGCCACTGCTTCTGTGGGAGGCGGAGACCAGGGGTTGCCATTGAGTGTATATGGGCAGGTGACAAGCACACGGTCATGCTGTCATCTTTTCCTGAAAATACTGCCTTTCCTCCCGCCTTGGCCCACAGCCTGACTCCTTCCCTTGCTCCTCTCCTTAAAGAGAAACCCTGAAACAAAACCTGCCAGTTGGCTGTTGACTACTACAGCCACTCCAATTGGAAAAGATATGCAGGAAGAGCCAGACCCTGGAGCTCCTCCCCTGCCTGCCTTCCAGGGCCAGGCCCTGAGGCCTTTTGTTTGAGAGACAGAGAGAGAGAGAGAGAATTGGTATGCTAGGGCCTCAGCCACTTGGTCAAACTCCAGACTCTTATACCACCTAGTGGGCACGTGTGACCTTGCGCTTGCCTCACCTATGTGCATCTGGCTAACATGGGATCTGGAGAGTAGAACGCAGGACCTTAGGCTTCACAGGTAAGTGCCTTAACCACTAAGCCATCTCTCCAGCCCCACTCACTCATTCTTAATGAAGGCATATTTGTTGATGGTCTCAATGACATCTTTGAAGAGGATCTTGGAGGTCAGAGTGTAGCCATGGTGAACGATGGGCTCCCCATCAGGTCCATCCCAGCAGTCCACTGTGGGTAAGCACATCCTGGTCAGCCCCAAGGCTCAGCCACATGAGCATGGGCAGGCTGAGCCCCTGGACTCCAACTAAAGGAAGTCCATCCTCTTACTGGGTGATGAAGATAGAAGGGTCCCTGTCAGAAGCCCACATGGCTCCTCGGTCCCACCTCATCTCCCACAAGAGATACCATCCAACAGCCACGGCCAATCCCCTGGGCCAGAGAGCACAGGGTCCAGGCGTGCTCACCCTCCACACAGCGGCAACCAGCCTGCAGGACCCAGGCATACATGTCCACCCGAGACTGGGACATGAGCTGGTCACCCACGAGGTAGGTGTTGTGGGACGAGGTGATGAAGTAGTGGCTCAGCGGCCGTGTCATATCTTGGTGCACACCATGGTGCTCCGGGTTGAAGATGTCGCCAGCAGGGCTCCGGGTATAGTTGGTGAAGCCTGCAGTGTAGCACAGGGCTTGGGTCAATGCTGCCACTTGGACTCAACTCACGGCCACCTGCCCCACACCACTGAGAACCTGGAGCCACAACATCTGCCCAGTCCTACAGTTGCCCCATCTTCCTCCCAGGACAGCTGGAGTGAGGAAGGCACCCACTTACCATCGATGCCTAGAACCCCCTTGCTTTTGTTTTCTGGGCAGGGCTCAAACTGCTCAATGATGTCCCGGCAGCTCTCAAGCGTCACACCCTTCATCTAGACCAAAGCAGAGGCATGAGCCAAGGCTACCCTCAGGCGGCTTGCCCTTCCTCCCACCACCAGCACCAGACTTGACTCCTGTCTGTCTCCATCACATTAGGGTTGACCCCAGCAGGACTGGCTGTTGAGGGCTAGAGACTTTGGCCACCACCAGGGTAACATGACAGAGGACTCAGCAGCCAGAGAACAAGTAGGTCACATGGCTTGTTTTGTTTTGGTTTGTTTGATGTGGTTTGGTTTTTTGAAGCAGGGCCTCACCCTAGCTCAGACTGACCTGGAACTCACTCAGTAGCCCAGGCTGGCCTCAAACTCAAAAGTGCTCCTCCTACCTCAGCCTCCCCAGTGCTGGGATTAAAGGCGTGTGCCACCACACTCAGCTTCACATGACTTTTGAGTCTCTTCCTCTGTCTGAAGACCCAATGGGGAGGGGTCTTTGATCTCAGCAGCGGAACTATCTTCCACTGCTATGTAAAAACCCTCAAAGCTGTGCTTTGGGCCTGACATGGAGTGGAGGCCTTCACAAGGATGGAACAAGAGCAGGAAGCCACCTCCCACTTGGAGGAGCCCAGCGAGCACAGGACACGTCTCTTCCCCTGGCCCAGTTCCTGCTTGGTGACCCACATGGGAACACTAAGCACCATGTCCAGCACAGGACCCATGCCCCAGAGCCCTGTGCCATCAGGTGCTCCCAAGGTCTCAGGACAGGCCCACCACAGGCTCCCAAGGTCATGGAACAGGTCTTCTGGCAACTCCCAGGAGGTTCTCAGGACCAGGTGTTAGGTAACAGGTTAGTAAACTGGGGGAAATGGAGTCAGAGATCAGAGGCAGCTGTGGCCTTGAGAAGCCCCAGAATCCAGGCAGCAGGCTGATGGCTCAAACTGCCTGCCCAGAAGATGCAATTTTTGCACCAAGCTGGCTGAAAGGTAGGGACGGAAGGCCAGTTCTGCCCATTCTCCATCCCTGCCCTCTGCTTCCGTGTGCCAGTGCCACTTCAAAGCTCCTTACCATCCCACATGTCACAGCCTCTTATGGATGCCCCGCTCATAGCGGCCTGGCTGGGGAGGAGGTGATCCAGGACAGCAGAGTCCAGCCATGTGGATGCTGGCTTACCTTGCCTGACCAGACCTCCCAGGTACCACACCAGCAGGATGGGATAGGGGGAAATGTGGTTGCCATGGATGGGACCCAGCCAAGACTGCAGGGTGAGAAGAAAAGCCCGGGGTTTGGGCAGCTTTATGGAGTGTGGCAGGGTCTGGTGTCGACCCTGTAGGCCATGGTGGAGGAATCTGGGCCAAGCTGGCAGGACCCAAGCCTGAGATCCCAAGTCCACTCCTCTGACTGTTTGGCTGTCCCATCTCCTCCCTGCTGTGGTGGTACATGCCCCATCACCATGAGGGGGAGTCTGCGCATGTGGCTAGACTGAGTGAAGGGCTCCTGAGCAGTCCCAAGGCATCGTGCCTGTGTCCTAAGACCTGCCCTGTCCCAGCCCTCCTCCTCCCTGGAAAAAGTCTAGGAGGGTCCAGACTGTCCTCACAGTGTCCCCAGTGCTCTCCACGGGGCTTGGTTTCCCTGCCATTAAGATGGGTGATACTTGGTCCCTGCCCAGGCCTATTCAATAGGGGCAGGGGGCAATCCCTGAGACTCTGGACATGAGGACATGAGGATATGAAAGATTCACTCAGCAGGATGGTGCCCCTAAGGGTAGACACACTTCTTGGGGTCAAGGTAAACAGATCGCCCTGGGGCTTGGGGTATTTGCTGGATGACAGGTAATTGCAGGCAACCATGAGCCAGAGCCAGCTAGGGTGTGAGGCCCAACCACCATAGGGAAGAAGGGATCTCAGGCCATGTGATTCTTAGCCTGAAACTTGTGTCAAAGCTTGTGGGGTTCCATGGCCAGGATGGAGCTGTCAAGGGCCCCTCACACCCATGAGGAGAACCACAAGTGTCCCCACCACATGACAGCTTCGATGGTATATGTCCTAGAAAATGGAAAGTTAAGTCAGTTTTCGGAGCCCAGCAGTCCCTGACCTTGCTCTGAGCACATGGCACATGGTGGTAGGAAGCTGAGGTCAGGCCCTCCAGCCACGAAGCTCCTAGCTCGCCTTACCTTCTGCTCCACCTCCAGGAAGCGCTGCAAGTCTGTGGCATCCAAGTGGTCTTTGTGGTTGCCATAGGTCAGCATGAGCAAGTAGAGGTCTCGACGGGTGGACATCATCTTGTAGAAGGCGCAGAACTCCTCAAAGCCCAGTGTTCCTTGGTGGTCATCTGTGTCGGCCTCCTGCAACACCCTGCTTCATATCACTATCTATGGGGTACCCACGGAGTCTGGCAGACACACCCTACTCCTTCCCAATCACAAGTCCAGCCGCCCCTTCTCTGCTATTACCAGAGCTCCTCAGATACCACCCCCCCTCGTGTGCATGAGTCCACTGGACTCTTCTCCCACCACAAAAGCACTGTGACCCAAAGCACAGATCAGAGCCGCTCCTCCCCATATGCCGTGTCTTGCAAGATCAACCTATAACCAAACCCCGTGGTCATTCTATGCTGGAGATACCAACACCTCTCCTAGGAGCTGAGGCCCTGCACTGGCGTTCTTTCCACTCTGGGCTCTATGCACCACACAGCAGCTACAAATGGCACCCACCCTCTGACAGGAAACACTGGGAGCCCCGGGGCCTAGCAGTGTCCTGGCTCAGGTATCTGTAGAAGAGGAAAGGGGGCTGGAGAGATGGCTTAGGGGTTAAGGCGCCTGCCTCCTAAGCCTAAGAACACTGGTTCCAATCTCCCGGTCCCACGTTTAGCCAGATGCAAAGTGACGCAAGGGCGCAATGCCGCACTTGACCACAAGGGGGCGCACACATCTGGATTTCATTCGCAGCAGCTGAGACACTGCTGGTGCGCCCATCTCTGTTTTCCTCTCTCTCTCTCTCTCTCTCTCTCTCTCTCTCTCTCTCTCTCTCTCTCTCTCTCTCTCTGTCTCTCTCCAAAAAAAAATAATTAAAAATAAAAAGAGGAAAGGGCTCTTGGCCACTGTCTTTTGCAGAGAGTGGGGGGGGGCTCTCATGATACATCCAGGAACCCTCAGGGTTCCTCCCCCACCCCACTGGCTATCCCACCAGAGCAGCCAGAGAAGCCATGGCCTCCTCCTTGCATTCACAGGCATAGGGATATCTACTAAGGTACCAGTCCCTAAGAACGATCAAGTCTGAGGCAGTGCACACCACCACCCAAGGACAAGGGCACCCAGGACTAGAGGTGGGGGGTGTGTCAAGGAAGCCTAAGCTATGACAAGGGTCATTAGGGTGTCCCAGAAAGGCCCCTGTAGAAATGGCTGACTGAGCCCTAAATATTGGACTTTGGCTCAATGAGAGCCAGATAGATGAAGTAGGTGAGCCTATATCTGTTTGGGAGTGACATCCTAGCTTGGAATTCTCTGTGGAGAGCTTGGCCTGATGGATTGCTATTCATTGTCGAGTGGCAGCTCTGGGTGTTTTGGGCTGGAGTGACCCAGATGGCTCAGAGCCACAAGAGGGCTGCCAGGGAACTCCAGCCATGGTTTAGCCAGAGCTCAGCCTCCCAACTCAGCCCTGACTTTACACTGACCACGTGTCTCGTCCCAGGAGGCAGGTTCTATCCTGTGTTTGGTTACCCCCAAGCCAGGGCACACAGGTGCCTGATCAGCAGGTGTCCGCAGACGCCAGCTGAGTCCCCAGGCTTCTACAGAAGTTCCAGATTCATTTCCATGTATGTGGAAAATGCATCCTGAAAGTGGAGGTGGCACCCAATGTGTCACATCACAGTCGTAGGGTCACATGGGAGGCTCCATGCATGGGGTACTCAGAAGACCACCCTGCCCCCTGGCTTCTTTTCCCTAAGCTATCTGTGGGCTCAGGAGGGGTAGGCTCTCAGTAGCTCACCCCAGGGTGTCTCAGCGATGCCACAAGGAGCTTAGAATGGGCATTGAGGGAGCAGGCCACAGTGCATGTCCATATCTACAGGGGAAGGCCCAGAACCCCGCCTCAAGGAGGAGGCACAGGTCAAGGGCCAGCACCGAAGACAGCGCTACTTGCTGGCTGCACCACCTGTGGAACAGCCTCTCCTATGGCCACACAATTTGGAGGCCACAGAATTGTATCAAGTCCCCTGAAGTCCCCCTGAGCCAGTGAGCAAGGCAGCCACAACTATTTGCAAGATCCCATCCTCAGCACGTGGTGACCCAGAGCTGTAGTGTGTGAGTGTGTGTGTGTGCGTGCGTGCGTGTGTGTGTACATGCATGTCACAGTGCACATGTGGAGGTTAGAGGTCCGTCCTTGCCTTCCACCTTGTTTGAGACAAGGTCTCATGTTTTGCCACTGTAAATGCCAGGCTGGCCCAGGAGCTTCAGGAGTCTCCTGACTGCTTCCCATTGCCATGGGCACATGAGGGTTATAGACAGGCACTACTTGCTTCCAGCTTCACATGGGTGCTGAGGATATAAACTTAGGTTGCCAGGCGTGGGCAGCAAACATTTTTAACCACTGAGCCACCTCCCCAGCCCAACTGTGCTCCTTCCTGTCCACTCCCCAATATGAGACTCGCCCTACTGGCAGAGGGCAGCAAGGCTCTAGTGCCCACACTGTGTGCCCCATGGCAAGGCCAGGATGGGGCCCTAAAGACACCCAATAGGGCCCCACAGTGTGTGACACTAGATTTGAAGGCCCCCTGAGTAAGAGTGGACCACTGTCACCCAGGACAACCAGAGAAGCTGGGCTGGCCACTTTCCAAGATAAGCCCCCTCCACAGAATGGCTGTGCCCAGCATGTGCAGCCCACACCATCCGCTGTGCTGGTATCCATATGTGTCTGCCTGTTCAGCCTAAGCACAACCCTGACCCTCAGCAGTTAGGGAACTGTTGGGAACTGTAGCTATCAATGACATCTCTCACCAAGCCCTCTGCTTAGAGTCAGGCCTCATGGGGACACTGACTAAGGGTGCTCTTGGGCCATTAGGCCTGAAGACCAGTTTGCTGACCAGCCCCACGTTCCAATGCTATCTTAGATTTAATGAAATTATGTCAAAGCCACTGTATCCACTACTCTGATTAGACAGTTCCAGACAGCCGGAAGCAACAGTGAGATTTCATTCTAACCACCCAGATGCTGATTATCAGAGTGACCTGAGCTTGCAGAAGGCCACATTTCCTCCCCAGAGCTCTGAGTGCCTGCGGAGGCTGTCTTGGAGTACTTGGCCTGAAGGGACCCTGAATGAATAGGGAGACGGGGAGCTCACGGCTGAGCCCTCTCCGGCTGGCTGACCACAAAAGACAGGGGCCACTGGGTCTGAGTTGTGTGATCCTGGGGTGCAAGGCTCATGGACCCAGGACAACAGCACCCCACCTTGTTCTTCTCCAAACAGAGCTCTAGAGTGCTGCTTCACCCCCACACCCTACCTGCCAGCCTCGGCTCAAGGTTCCAACCCTCTGCCCCAGGCTGCCTCCAGATGGTCTGGGGTAGCAGGACACAGCCAGGCCTGAGACCACCCAAAGGGACCCCAGGAGTAAATATAGTATCCAGAGGCCTGGGATCTCACAATAGGCTAAGAGATTCTGAGAGCTACCACTATGGAGCATCTCCAAGCCAAGAGCCGAAACTGGAGCGCTCAGCTCACACTCCCACGTGTTTGCACTCAGTCCAACAAGGAGAACAAGCCTCCCGGGCTGCTCTGAGCCCTGAAGTCCGGGTTACTTTCAGTGTGACCCCTGGTACCATCTCACCCTGTGCTCTGTCGAGCCCAGAACTGCCCTCAGAGGTCCAGAAGGGAGTACGGACGGCCCAGCAAGGAAAGAGGAGTTCTGACAGCAAATAGAAGCCAGTCCCCATTGCCCAGGCAGACTGTCCCCACAAGGGCCTTCAGGAGGACAGTGAGCACCCCACCACCACCACCACGGTCCTCCACAAGCAGTCACAGCATCCTCCTCCTTGCCTCTCACTCACAGAGACCTCGCTAGTGGCACATTGCACCTGTCTAGTATGAGCACACAAGGCCACCAAGGGTCAGACACAAAAGGGCTGTCAGGCCCAGAGTCTCTGTGTTTGTGCATGCAGATGCACGTGTGTGTATAAGTGTGTGTTGGGGTCAGCCCTGGTGCCTGAGCTCACAGAAATACCTTTCCAGGCTGCAGTAAGGTAACAGACCCAAGGGCCATGTTTGCTGGCTCAGCCCAAAGCAGGACCTGCTGACGGCAGAGTTTCTCTCCCATAGAGGCTTCAGGAAGAGAGAACTAATTACAGACGATGAAGGCCGAGCTCCGCTGAAGGATGCATTTTCATAACTTCTAACATCAGGGTGGCTGGGGGTCAAGTCAGCATGGGGTGGCACATGAAAGCTGCTGCCCGCCAGTCAGGCTTCTGCCCGGCCCACGCACCTCTTTAAGACTGGGGGTCATGAGGGGCTGGGGAATGGGGTGTGGCTGTGTTTGGGTGCCTGCCCCAAGTGCCTATTCCATCTAGCCAGGACCCATGTCCAGTGCTCAGTCTGGACCAGAACCAGTACAGTAGCACCTGGTACAGCTGCCAAGAGGTAGCACCCTAGGGTCCCTGGTTGTACACCCTTCCTCAAGACCTAGCCAAGTTGTCTTCCCTTCACAGGCCACAGACCAGGCTGCAAAACATGACCCTGCCAGAAACCCCTCCAGCTCAGGAAGGAATGGCCACTTCCAGCTACCCATCTTTAATCTGCAGTAGCCCTGGAAAGTGTTCCCGCTGGGAACCCAAGCCAGAGCACTTGGCACTCACCCTGAACATCTGCTTCACCCTCTGCCGGGGCAGGTTCACATTGAGTTTATGCAGCAGCTGCAGGACCTCTCCGATGCTCAGGCTACCATCCCCGTTCTTGTCAGCCTCATCAAACGTCTGCTTCAGCCACTTTGGGGCTGAGTTAGGGACCAACACAATCCAGAAGCCTGGTCTTGTCTATGCCACACTCCAGACTAGATGACAAAGAATGAGGGACCCCAGCTCATGCACCCCTTCCCTCTTCTCCTTCTTCAGGAATCTCCCACCCAGGTTGACAGTGGAGTTGACTCTTGGAGTCTGTCCCCAACCCCTGGTGCCCAAGGATATTGGTCCCTGGTACGCTGGCGGCGGGCTAAGCTGTCTTCATCACTGATGCCAGCCATGAGGTAGCGCAGGCCGGTGACCCAGGTACGTGCCTCGTCGCCACTGGGTGACACCAGGTCCAGTGATTCACGGTGGCTGCCATGGTAGATGCTGAAGCAGCAGTTGGGGTCAAAGCTGCTGTCAGGGTAGCGCTGGAAGATCTCTGACTGCCGCCCCTCGCTGACCTCCTGGATGGAGTCTATGGAAACTGCGGACAGGATGGAGGGCACAGAGTCATCAGGCATCCCCTACCTTGCAGCCTAGAGCTCCAGGGACTAAGCACCAAACATCCTGTAGTTGTGCTCCCAACACAACAGCCCCCCTCCAAGCCAGTGTTCCCCACTGAGCCCACCCTCAGAGGGGCCCCTCTGCCCTCTAGAAATAAAAGTTCATGTGAGGCCTCTTCCCCATGGTCTCTCCCCTTCCTTTGAGGAAAGCGTGTGTGTGTGTGTGTGTGTGTGTGTGTGTGTGTGTGTGTGTGTACCCCCCCACACACACACACGAGAGAGGGAAAGGGAATATCTGCCCTCAGCTGGCAACCCAGGTACCTGGCTGGCCCAGGACTGAGTTTATGGGAAGTATACAATGGGACATCAGGACCAACCCATTTTACTTGTCAGTCTCTGGCCAGCTCATCTCTACCTTCTGAAAGGCAATTGCTGGCCAGGCATGGTAAGATCCTGCAGCTCCCTCAGTAATAAGCTCAGCATTGCAGATAAGGAGGCGGGTGTTACATGTGGCTGAAGCTCACAGATGTACCAGCATGCCTCTTAGGTTTCACCATCGTCTCCTTGTGGGCTACGGCATCCCAGTCCACTGAGCCTTCACTTAGCTCAGTCTGTACCAGCAGAAGAACTCATCAGTACTTTTGTAATCTGTTCTTACATCTTTTTTATCTTTTCTTTTCTTTTTCTTTTTCTTTCTTTCTTTTCTTTTCTTTTTTTTTTTTTGAGTTAGGGTCTCAATCTAGCCCAGGGTGACCTAGAATTCACTTTGCATTCTCAGGCTGGCTGCAAAGTCACAGCAATCCTCCTACTTCTGCCTCCCAAGTGCTGGGATTAAAGGTATGCGCCACCATGCCCAACTGTTCCTGTATCTTAAGCAGAACCTCCTTACAATGTGTATGCCACAGGTAGATAATGTCCCCTCTGGGAACCAGATGTTACCCACTCTGCTACTGGCATTTCTCAAGTTCCCTGGCATGAGTGTGGCAGTGGGATATGTGGACACCAGCTCAGCCCAGGGACTAGCACTACTCCTGATTCCTCCCTACCAGGACCCCAGCACCCACTGGGCCTCCGGGAGTGAGGGAAGCTAGAAGCCTTCCTCCCCTACTCCCCCCTAGTTGCTCAGGTCAACCTTCCAGTTTCTTCCGGGGGGTTTCCCTAACCCATCCATGGCTCTCTCGTTGGCCTGCCTTCCGCCTTTCTCAGGCTGCTCAGCGTTTTGGAAGTAGATCTTTTCACTATTAGAATGCTCGGCATCAAGGTTTCCCCAAGATGCCCTAGGAACAGTGCCAGGTTTAGAGTAGACATTCCTGGTGGCACACCAAGCTCCTCCTGCCTATGCAGCCTTGAGGTGGCTCTACCGACCCCAGGCCCAGGGCCAGTGCATGCTGGTTCCATGGGTTCTCTGGGACTCTGGCAATGTGGCTCTCTCCCAGGGCCCTGGGGTAATACCTGCAGTAATTACTTGAAGCTCTGCCCTAGCACACCTGGGTACTGCTATTGACAAAGTCCTTCTGCCATCCTGAGGGATTCTGGTCTTTCCTTTTCCCCAGGCCTCCAGCTCATCCTGTGTGCCCCATCCTGCTTGTCTGTCCCTCCCACAAAGCTATGTGGCTCAGATGACCCCTGAAAGCTTACACCAAGTGTTCCCATCCATCCTGCCTAAGCCAGCCTTGGGACCCCAGTTCATACCTGCCTGGGTTTCCTGCTCTGGTTTCTGGAAGCTCTCCTCTCTCTGGCTGAGCCTTTGTCCCTCACTAACCCCAGCACAGGGTCAGGCACTGGGCCACCCATTCATTCCCCATGGAGTCTGAGTCTTCCCAGATGTGTAACCAGACAAAGGCCATTTGACCCTTCTCCACCCTACATCCCAGAGCCCACTACAGAACCCACAAGTCACCTAAGTCTAGAGACACCCAGGACAAAGGGTCTCGGCCCAAACCAGGGGCTGCTTGGGATGGCTCTTTGCCATCTGCCTCCCGGACTGGCCCACCCATCCCCTTTCCTGAATTGCCCACTCACTCTTGGCCTTCTCATTCTTGCGTGAGGGCCGCCAGCGAAGGCAGGAGCGGTGCTCATCCAGGTAATAGAAGCGAACCAGGCCCTTGGAGCTGCCACGGAGCTTCACCATCTGGGTCCCCTCCTGCATGGCACTCATGCATCGCTCCACTGGACACAGGCAAACAGATGACAGAGACAAACAGATGGGAGCTGTGAGCGCTGCAGTGACTTCACCATTCCCCAAAGGGCTCTAGATGCCCAAGGGGCCCAGAGGCTACTCACCTGCCCACCCACACCCCTGGGTAGACCAGTCACCACCACTTCTCCTCTGATGACCCTGGCCACTGAGGTGGGCCCAGGTCCCAGGGAGGATGTTCAGCACTGGACCAGTTCCAGCAACCACTAGGGCCCTAAGTGGCCATCACTCAGACTGGCAACCATTGAAAGTCCATAGCAAGCAGCCAAGACTAGAAGCCAGGCCAGTTTCCAGGAACACTGTGCAGGGAATTCTCATGCTGGGCTCAAGATGAGTCCCTACATTCAACCTGACTGCTGGCCCCAGCCCTGGCTTCTTCCTAAGAGCCACAGACCTGCTCCAAGTGTCCACACACCCTCTTCCTGTGGCATCTTGAGAAACATCACCCTACCCACACTCAGCAAGGCTAGCCTGCATTCACTCTACAAGACCATAGACAAAAGCCCTGCAGGAGGGCATGGAGCTGGGATGCCAAGATGCTGGGTCTGAGTGCACAATCTACCTTGATCCGAGGCCACCTGCCTCTTCTGTCCACTTGGCCTCTTGCTCCAGGTTCCAGGGGAGGGGACTACAAACTCCAGGGAATACAAGCCAGAGTAGACTAGCTCAGGGATAGGCCAGTGCCAAGGCATTAAACCTCACAAGGATCACACACCGTGAAGACCCCAAGACAGGCCTACCAAAAGACTACAGACAGTGCCAGCCCATGGGAACTTCTTGGAGGAAGCCACTACTGACATGAGCAGAAGGGAACTGCAGGCATAGGATCTGCACAGGGAGGCTGGGCTCTCTAGGGGACATGACTTCTGAAGACACAGGTGTGGCTGCTGGATACAGTGGGAGGCAAGGAACAGACACACCTGAAGCCCACAGCAAGGTTCTGGAAGGAGGTGGTTGAATGAGTACCCTCTGCTAGCTGTAGCAGGAGTGTTAAGGTAGACATCCCTGAGTGGGCTGTCTGAGACGAAAGATAAGCTGGACCCTCCTTCTAGCCGTCCAGCATCTCTCCTCTTCTCATTCAGAGCCTAGTAGTCCTGGGGCTCTTGGCATAGTATCCACATCTGCACACCTCCCTAACTAGGCTGGAGGTGCTGGTGCCACCCAAAATGGCAAGGACTCCCCTCAGCAAGAGCTTTGGGGCCACCTGGGGCCATTCAGAATATTCACCTAGGGCTGGTCCCTGGTCCTAGCCCTGCCCTGCTCCCTCCCCACCTGGAGTTCAGCCTCTACCCCTGCATGAGAGGGAAGGCTTGGCAGGCTTCTCTGACAGGCTTAGAGGTGAGATGGCCGATGCCTGCTGGGCCTTGGGGACCCTAGAGGGAGATGCAAGAGGGTGGGAGGTTGGAGGTTGACGTGGGGAAGGATCCAGCCCAGCCTTTCACAGTCCCAGGAGCAGCCCTACCTTCCCCAGGCACCTGCACATCTTGTGGCCCCATAGGACTTGGCTAGTCCTCAAGAGGGGCCTGTTCTCAGTACCCTCTTACCTAGTAGGCTGAGTTGCCACCGTGGCGACACCACCACGCTCCCTCCAACCCAGAGGAGCACTTCTGCCAGGCAGGCCACGGCTCCTGTGATAGGGCTGGCGGCAGACAGCTGGGGCCCAGGCATACCCAAAAGATATCTAGGAACTGGATCCAGGAAGCCAGAAAGGGCCTTCAGCGACAGGTCAGGCAGAGGCTGTGGCCAACGCATGGGCTCTTTGAGGCTCCCCTTCTCTCCTCCACCTCTTCTTCCTTCCCCTTGGAGTCCACTGAAGCCCCCACAGAGCTGTTCCCAGGCCCCTCTGACATTGGCCCAATTACCACCTGCCGCACTGGATGGCCCCCAGGCCAGCCCACCCATCCTCTAGGATCCCTAGGTCTGCTGGAAGAAGTTGCATCCTAGGGGTGGGGGCAGCTGCCAAGCCTTGCTCTGCCTACCCTCAGCCAATCCCCATGGTAATCCCACAGGATCCAGCCCAGCTGGCCAGAGGATTTAGGCCAGGGGAGTGCCCAGCTGCCAGCACAGAGCAGGTAGCCCTATGTCCCAGCCTCATGTTTGAGGCTGAAGCAGGATAATGGGACAGATGGGAACGCTCCCCAGATACAAAACTGCAGCTACAAGACCCAGGGTTATGGTCCCCATGGGTTTGCCCCGACACGGTACCATCTCCCTATATCCTACCCCTACTGAATACCCAGTATGGCGTGGTAGTGTTGTCCTCTGTCCCAAGCTCTCACGCCCATATATATCCTTGTATTTACACAGACCTCCAAGTGAACCTCCCCAGTGTGACAGTGAGCTGGTCTACACGTGGGACAGAAGCAGCACTATCCTGTCCCCCAAACCTAAGGCCCAGCACCCAGCTCTCTACCGTTGGAAGCCAGAGATGGGCCAGAACAGGACCACTCACTCAGACTCCTATTGCCCAGGCTAGCTGGACCCAGGTAACAGCTTTCCACTGAGACTCTCAGCCCAGGAGGGAGGGTTGGGGTCCCCTGAATTTTCTGAAACTCCCTCTTCTTCATGCACTTCCAGGCCCCCCTGGACTGTGCAGCTGCCACTTCACAGCCAAGCATCTCCATCCTGACTTTTCCTCATGCCCACCACAGCCAGAGCTGTTGAGGCAGCCCCTTGACCAGGGCTCATTCATCACCACATTCTGCACCCAAGGCTGGGCACACTTGTACCACCCTCCCTCTCAAGACAGCTACCTGATAGGGAAGGGCAGCCCAGGGAGAAACTGCCCACCTACCAGGCAGCTGCTCATGGAGCTGAGTGGAGGCCACCATGTCACACCAGCGACAGGGAGCTCTAGGATAGTCAAGTACCTAAGAAGTGTCCAGCACTGTGGTCAGCACTGCAGTGGACACTCTTGGCAATCCCAGGAGTGGGGTGGGTAGTGAGAGTGGGAGGCAGGGTTTCAAGCCAGATACACTGCCTCAGGATTAGGGGTAACCCAGTTGCCTCACTGGCTAAGCCCCCATTACTGGCAAGCCCTGGGGAGCCCCTGCTGGATGACCACAACCCACAGCCACTGCACCCACTGCAAGAAGCACCCTGGGGACAGAAGCTGGGAAGATGTATCAGCAGTTAAACACTCTTGCTTGCAAAGCCTGCCAGCCTGGGTTCAGCTTCCAAGCCACCTGCTATTCATTTGCGAGCATGCGTGTGCACACGCGCACACACGTGCACACACACACACACACACACCTGCTCAGCCCATGTTGTTGGCCCTGGCCTGCTGTCCCTGTGTCCTGGACAACCAGAAGCTTGGCCACAGGGAATCAGGACCCACTGGGCCAGATCGGATGTAATCAACTCATAGGCAAACCCAGGACCCAATTAGGAGCCTTGGCCAGAGGCCCTTCCTCATTTGCTCGCTGGAGGTCGGCAGGCAGCATGCCCTTTCTGTGGCAAATTGGATTAGGGAACGGTTTGCTGCTGGGACAGGCAGGAGCACAAGCCCTGGAAGTCCTTAGAGAGACCACAGGAGAGACTCTGACAGCATGCCCACCTGAGTCCCAACAAGCAGCAGGACCAGAACTGGGACAAAAAAAAAAGCTTCAAATATCTTTTTGGAACCCCAGGACCATCAAAGACCCCAAGGCCAGGCATACTATGAGTGCCACATTCTCTCTGCCCTAGACACAGGTGACTCTACAGTACTCCCCTCACCTGCTGCCCACATCCTATCAAACGTCCCTTTGGTGACCAGGCCACCTCACTTCCCACTCACAGCCCAAGGTCTCACTGTATGCAGGGAGGCACAGTCCTCTGCCCTTGAGGAGCACTGTCTCTGGACTAGTCCAAGTTCGGGGTACTCCTACATCCTAAACTTCCTCAGGGCTGGCCACTTCTTCCCTCCTCTCTCCTTGGGTCAGGCTTGTGGGTCTCAGCCACTAGCTAGGCTCAGCAGAGAAGGAAGCTAGGTGCCTAGGCAGGGCTCAGGGAGGGGCCCAGGTCATGTGAGCCTGACAGCCCCCAATGCAGGGCCTGAGCCATTGCACCCCAGACGCCTTGACCCTCTTCAGTGGCCCCAAGCTGTAATCCTCCACTGACCAGGCAGACAGAGGCCCAGCTAATCCACCTCAGTGTAGAGCTCTGCTCACAGGCCCCCTCCACTGCCCCAGGGACCAAGGTGATCCCCACCCACCTCTGACACTAGAAGGGACAGGTGGAGTGGACATGGCACTGCAGCCACAGTATGTTCCAATGTCTAGGCTAAGAGACACTGCAAGGGAGGGTCCACCATGGGCAGCTGTACCCCATGGTGAAATGAGCCAGGGACCCCATTCAGATCACCAGCCTCATGGGGCTTGAGTTGCTCGCTGTCCTGAACCTACTTGGCTACCCAAGACAGGCGAGTGACTTCACCTTCCCACGCTTATCCCTGGCACAGGCAGCTGGGCAGCTACTCCCAGAAGAGTCAAGTACACTGGGGAGAAAGGGGAATTCAGCCCTTTCTGATGCCAGCCAAGACTCCGTGTCTACACAGGACCACCCAGAAGCTCCCAGTACTATTTAGGACCCAGGTTCAGGGATGAACAAAACTCCCACACCAGGTTCTGCCTGACAGCAGGCCCTGTCCACCCATTGAGGTCAGAAGGTGGCCAGCTCCCCAGAACAAGATCACAAAGGGACTTGGGAACCCTAGAATGTCCAACTGGTGTTGGACCCAGCCACCCCTACACTCTCTCTATGGCTGGGCCCCTGTCTGCTCTTGGGTGGAGTACCAGAAGCTCTGAGGACCCATGAAGACATGTGATTAGCTCTGCTGTTTCTCAGGGTCCCACCAGAGTGCTCCCCACTGAGCAGCCCAGCAAGGAGTTGTATGTGTCTTCCTGGCTGGCTACCCTGCACCAGCCCACAAGGTCTTGTGAAGGACAGGAGCAGATGCAGCTGCTTGCTCACCTGGAAGGGCTAAACCAGATCACCCAGCCTCCAGGCCAGGCAGGTAGGCAAGCTGGAAGTCTGGACAGGGAGGAACGGGACCTTATTTTCTGCTCTCCTAGTGTTCTTCTCTGGTCCTGCCTTGCATACAGCCGTCTGCCCCATCCTAACTGACATGACTCCTTCACAGAACATTGTCTGACCCAAGAGCCTACTACTCTCCACTCTGTTCCTACACAACCCAGCAGGCACTGGACAAGTGCGAGTGAAGGGGACAGACAGTACCAAAGCCACACACATCCTGCTCTAGGAACTGCTGGCAGCCTGTCCTAGCACTGGTGGGTTCATCTCTCCAGGGCACGGTCAGCTGAGTCCAATCCAAGTGCACAGGACAGATGCATGAATGACGGGGCCACACTGAAGCCTTTGCCCCACACTTGCTCTCCAAGGAAAGACCCTATGACCCTCCTCAGCTCAGCCTCATACCTGCTGGTCCTGATGCCCTGGCCAGACAGGTGCTAGGTAGGCTCCAAATTCCCCAGCTTGGACATCCTCCCTGCCTCTGCACCTCAGTTTCCCCAGTCCCAAAAGGAGCATCCCCGAAGTCCCAGCTCTTCTCTCTCCAAGCCCACAGGCACAACACCAGGCAGCCGCTAGGAGGACAAGCCCATGCTGAAGGAACTTCAGAAGCACAGGCACCGGTTTACTTCTGTGCCAATTGTTCTTGTCCTAACGCTGTGAGCAACACAGCCTGGTGGCTGCTGAGAACAAGAAGCCAGCAGGATCGGCAGCCCCGCCTCTCCCTGGGGAGATCTGTAAAATCGATTCACTCTCCCTATCAAACCTACAAATCATACCCACAGGCCTCACGACACATACACTCACATGTAGGGGCACCTTCACATACAACGACCCCCGCCCCAACTCACACTTGGGGCAGGACTGCACATGTTCATTAATGAGCATATATAGGACTGGGCATGAGGACCATCACTCAGGTTCAGTAGCAGCCCTGGGCCCAGACTGCATAACTAGCTCCCTGCTCCAGACCCGGCTGTTCTCTCCTCCAGTCTTCTACCTTCAAGGACCTTCAGAGGGCCTCTTCCCATGCCCACCCTTAGAAGGGTCAAGCAGCACAGGACATCAGGGACTGAAATTCCCCAGCCTTTCCCCAGGCTGCCTCACTATCTACAGCATGTGCCAACTGCTTAGACAGTGCCTGGGGTGGAGAAGAGGAAGAAGGAAGCGGCCCTGCCCCGGCCCAGCAGCAGCGCCCACCGGGATGAGTCTGGCCCCTAGCCTGGCGCCGCTGCTCAGGAGGGATGGGCCCACACACATATGGCCAAGCTTATTTAAACGTCTGAGAGAAGCAACGCGTCCCCCCCGCACGTCTGGGCGCCTCCTCCCCAACTATTTTTACTGTATCAGGGAGTGAGAGCCGACTCCTTCCCACCCTCCTCAACCAGACCCCAGAGGCTGTGCCTGCTTCTGGAAATACCAGAACCAGGGCTGGGGCCCGAGAGGTCTCTGTGAGGGCAGTGAAAATGATGGCCACTGCCCAGTTGGAGGCCATCTGACTGGGTCAGCAAGCCTGGGGCTGCCCTGGGGACAGAACAGCAGGCTGGCTCTGCTGGGTGAATGTGCCCTTTTCTTCCAGCAGAGCCTGCCCCATGGCAGGCAGCTCCGGCTTCCAGCAGGGCCAGTAAGTTCTATGGATGAAGGGATCTGATCCCACACATCACCTGGCTCAGCAGTGAGGTGGGCCAGGGAGGGCTGAGGGCAGGCCAGCCAAACCTTGTTTGGCCCACTTGAGGGGCTGCCGACCACTCTTCCTAGCCCACCTGAGCATTCAGGTGCCTGGAGCAGCCAGGGACTTGAGCACCCAAGAGGGTGGAAATGGGCTCTCTACACCCTACTTGCCAGAGTGACTATCCCACCCCTGGTCTGAGCCACCGTCATCCATCTATCCATCTTCAATCTCAGGGGTCCCTGCAGCATGGGGGCCTGCCCCTGGATAGCTAGGGTGGACAGCAACCTGGCTCATCCTTAGCTGGTGGCACTAGCTCCAAGATCCAACCCCTACCCAACCCAGAGATGGGGTTCACAAGACCTTCTTGCTGACCCATTGCACAACACGGGTGAGGGACCCAGGTTCAAAGCTGTCTAGTTGCATGAGAAAGTGCCAGAACTCAGGCCCTCTCCCAACAGCCACAGTAGCAGTAAGTGGACAGGACATCTTCTAAGGCCAGAAGTGTCCACTGTCTGGTGTCTCTACCTAGAAAAGCCTCTACATGGTTAAGTGGCCTCAGGCTTTCCCAGCCTTCAGCCCAGGAAGGCCCCAATGTCTAGCCTTCTGCCCTGTGCCCAGTTGTGTCAGAGCCTCCTCTGAGCTCTAAGAAATCTCAGTGAAGACCCCTTCAGAGCAGGGTCTTCCTGCCCCTCACCATCCTGGCCATCACAACGGGTATTGTGTGGCAGCTCAGCTCACAGCAGTGGCATTAATCACATTCGACAGTCCCGCCAAGAAGAGGGCTCTATTAATAGCCCATTTCACAGTTTCCTGCTCCCCCAGGTGGCCCTCATTCCTATGTCCCTTGGGGGCTCCTGTCACTGCCACCAACCACTCACTTCCCTGAGGCCATATCCTCCCTCTTCTTTTAGCAGGACCTGACCCAGTAGTCATGCAACACCTAGGCTGGACTCACTGAAGGCAAGTGCCTAATCAGGGTTTGGGACAGGTCATGGCCTCCACAAACCACTATTTAAGACATGCTTGATGAGCTGGCATGAGACCCAGGCTGCAACCATCAGGGTGGGGCCCTTCCTAACAAGTCATCAGGCTCAATAGGAGTGAGGGGCGGGGGAGGGGGGGTGACAGCTCAATGGAGAATCCTCAAGAGTCCTGACGGGCAGTGAGCAGAGCCACTTCTTCCCTGCTTCTTGTCCTGGAGTCCAGCAGGGGGAAAGGGCAATGGTTGGCAGAGTTGGGCAGCCTCTGAGTGGAGTCAAGCAGAGCCCCGAGGAAACAGGAGGCAGAATAGCAATGAGCCTCTAGGATCCACCCGCAGCATTAGGCAGCCAGGGCTATCTCAAGAGCACCTTCTAAGAGCCCTGAGCCCTCTATAGCCCCACAGCAGTGGTCAGAGAGCCTCAGTACAAAGGGCTTTCAGGACACTGATCTGGCCCTCTAAGTCTAATTTCCTTAAGTTTCCAGAATCTCTTGAAGTTAAAGATGCCAGTCAGGGCACCCACCCTGTCAGCCAACCCTGAGACTGGACCAAGTGACACATCCCTGCCTCCTGCCCTTTGGGGGCTGGGTGAAACTATCCCTGGTTCTTCCCAACCCCAGTCTGCTTTCTGTGTTGTCCTATTACCACTGCTGACTGAACCGGGCTGTCTGAACCTCGCCCTTAGCTCAACCACAGGGCCAGAAGCTGAAGCCCTCAAGAGTTTCAGAAGGAAGTGGAACCACAGCTGATGCAGGGCTGCGGCCTGAGCAGCTGGGAATCTAGATGTCTGCAGTCCCTCTGAGACTACTGAGAAGGCTGAGGGGCCACTCCTCAGAGTGGCCAGCTGCCCTTAAGTTGAGGCTGAACCCTCATACCCAGAAACCTGCTTGGCTCCTTCTTAGGTAGAGATGGAGAGGGTCCCAGGATCAGCCCCTCAAGCTGCCTCAGCAACTCACTTTTCTCTCCTGTGGCCGTCTGCCACAGCTTGGGGATGTCACCTGGCTGGTGTGGAGCCACTGTACCTAGGGCTGTGCAGGTAGATGGCCACACAGGACTGGTGCACACTTCCCCTACCCTGCCCCATCCATGCCTTTGCCACACAAGAAGCCCGTCCAGCCGGCCAGGAGCACACATACGCTTGTGCTGGAAACAAACTCCCAGGAAGAAGCAGGCTTGTTCCTCAGATTATTCATTTCCCTCTCCCTGCCCCCAGTTAAATCACCTTGAGGCCCTGGCCCAGAAGAGGCCCCCTGCACCCACACCTGCCCCAGGAAAGGGTACTTCCCAGGCAGGGGCTGCTTGGCTCTCTAGGGAACGTGCCAGGAGCTGGGGAGCCTTCGTCATCAGCTCATTAGCAGTGCAGATGGAGGGCTGGACCCAGGACGCCAGCCCATCTGCTCTCCTCCACTGCATGTTGCGATTTCAAGGACCCTGCTGTTGGATCTATCTCTCTCAAGGCCACCAGCCCTTGGCCAGGAGATGGAAATAAAGAGGTGGGCTCACAATCCTGCTGCTGCCGTCACCCCCTTCCCTCCTAAGACCAGTGCTCTCAACTGCAAACTTCACGTGTATCCAGTCCTCCAAACCCTGGGACCTCTAGGCCATTTGGCAGTACCTAACTCCTGCCCTGTCAACAAGCAAGTTTCCCAAGCCCAATGGACAGGGAGGGCATTGGCTCCATGGAGTGCTTTGTGGGCCAGGAAGGGACATACCAGCCAGCTGTCCTCAGGTCAGCTCACCTTCTTGCCACACTGCGGTGGAGGCTATGGTCAGGGAAGGGGTATACCCAAACACCAGGCTGTCAAGTCCCACAAGAGCCCAGCAGAGTGTGCCCTGGCAGCCCTGAACACACAAGCCACACTGTCCTCCATTCATAAAGGGCATATCAGCCAGGGAGAGGAGGAGGGAAAGACAGAAGGGACAGGCATTCCTGGAGCAGCCAGATAGGCCAGTCGTGACATGATACACTGGCTTCAAATGCACACAAGCTGCCCTACGAACTGGCCCACATTATCCCTCCTGTCCTTAGAGGCTTAGAAAGGGCCTAAAGTGTGAGGTCACACAGCCCTTCAAGCTCCACTATCCCTACCCAGCATTTATGTCAATCAGGCAGAAAAGTCAGGTTCACATCAATGAGGTTCCAAACAAATGTCCAGAAGGCACCTTCCTTCCTCCTCTCCTTAAACCCTGGCCCTTGATCGGGAAGTTTTTCCTGCTGTCCAAGCCAAGTCACTCCTGCTGTAGTCATAACCACAGACCCCCACACACACATTCACAATCTCTCCCACTCTGTTTCAAATGAACCCTATGTTTGGAGACCCTCTATCTCAAGGAGTACTAAAGTTAGCAGCTCAGGAAGCCCCGAAACAGCCCCTTCTTATGTTTGACCTCCTTGCTCCACAGCCGTGGGCAGCTTCATGAACTCCTGCACCCATGCTGGTCCATGCTGTCCATGCAGGGTAATGCCATTTCCCTGGCCAGGAAAGTGGGACAGATCTGAGCAAGAGTATTTGACTCCAGGAAATCTCAGAGCGTCTGAGATACCACTGCAGGCTAGGAGGGGGAGGCTGTGACTGCCCTGTCCATGGTGCTGAGCAGAGCTCAGGGCATGGACTCTCCATGAGATTGAACCAAGACAGTCTCCCTAAAATCCACAGCCCCCAACAGCTCTAGACCTGCCCACTCCACCCAGTGGGTATCCCCTGGGATAAGGTGGAGGTCAAGGGAAAGTAGCCATAGGGCAGGGCACTTCAGCCCACAAAACGGGACCTCTGCATTTTTGTAGGTGGCATCTATGTACAAGATGCCTGCACAGGGGCAGATGGAGGCATGGAGTTTTGCAGCAACTGGTGGAGAATGGGGACATAAGGTTGCACTTCCAGAGACCCTAGGACAAGGGTCAAGCATGGCTCTGATGGAGTCAGTGGGTCCCCATTGCACAGCACTGGCCCTGGGAACTGCACAGGGAGGGTTACTGTCTCCTTCCAGGGACCTTCCTCCCCACCTTACCTTGGTCCCGGCTGAGCCCACCGGGGGACCCAGGCTCTTCCATGGCCGGTGGGCACCAGCCCCACTGTTACCGGCAAGGCTCAAGAGGACTGGGGTCCTCTGCTGGTCCCCAGAGTCCCCCAAGCCCTGGCCAGAACGAAAGCACCCCGTGCACAGCGCCCATGCCGGTTCAAAGCCCGCTGCTGCTGGCTCTCTGGCTCGCTCTTGGCTGCTACCAGGGCTGCTTGCTTGAGAAGGAAGAGGGGAGGGGAGGGGCAGGATGAGGATTCAGCCGCCACCACTGGGACCGCCCCTCCCATGAGAGCCCTGCCTGCAATTAACCCTTAGCTGCCTGGGTAGCAGTCCACCAAGGCCGCGGTGCAGGGGCATCAGTGTGAACCAGGAGGGGTTCTCAGGTGGGCACTGAGCCAATCCTGCTCAGAGCCCAGGAGAAGTGGAGCTGGCTGATGGATCCTCCGCAGTGGTTCCACTCTGTGCTGTCCCGCCTACCTGAAGAGTAGCTACACACTTCTAAGGATTTTTTTTTTTTTTTTTTTTTTTTTTTTTTTTTTTGGTTTTTCAAGACAAGGTCTCATGCAAGCTCAGGATGACCTGGAATTCACTATGTAGTCTCAAGGTGGCCTCGAACTCACTGTGATCCTCTTACCTCTGCCTCCCAAGTGCTGGGATTAAAGGCAACTGCCCAGCTCTCTAAGGAATTTCTAATGCCCCTGGCTGGTAGCTCCTGGTGATCAAGGGCCCCTTCTGATCAGCCCACCCTCAGGCCCTGTGGGTGAACCCTAGAGACTCATTCACCCCAGGCAGGGACAGAAGAAGGGCAGGAATGACAGTCCATCAGCTGTCCTGGATGGGTTGTCTAGCTTTAGAGAAGCTGAGCCCAGGGTGAGTTTTGTAAAAGCCCTTCTGTGCACCCAGGTCCTTGTGCCTGCCTCCAGGTGTCCCTCACCAAGCCCTAGCCACCTGGCTATGTAGGTTTATGGCATCTGGGAATGACAAGGGACTTTTAGGATGCTAGATAATGCCTCCCCGCTGAGCCGGGCATGGTGGCACATGCCTTTAATCCCAGCACTTGGGAGGCAGAGGTAGGAGGATTGCTGTGAGTTCAAGGCCACCCTGAGACTACATAGTGATTTCCAGGCCAGCCTGGACTAGAGTGAGACCCTACCTTGAAAAAAGAGAGAGAGAGAGAGAGAGAGAGAATGCCCCCCTGAACACACCTGCCCAAGGGTAGGTCCTAAGGGCACGCTGGATGTAGAGTCTGTGGCATGGGATGAGCTCTCTCTCAGCCTATGTCCACTCCCCAGGACCTGCTTGATCTGACTGTATCCAGGCAAAGCCCCATTCACTTGATAGCTCACTGCAGGCCGTGAGAAATGGTGAAAAGGGCACTTCTGCCTCCAGCGAGAACCCCACATCCCAGAGTGGTGCCAGGATGGTTACTGGGGATTGGCAGGTGAACAGGTCCAAGTAGGAAGACACGGAGCCCGCCTCTGGGCTCTCTGAACTGCCACCTCAAGGTGTGATGGCCTCCTGCCAGGCAGGGCCCCAAGTATGAAGAGGGAGAGGAACCTCTGAAAATGCTGCCAGCTGAGTCCTGCCAGGAAAGGCCCTGGGCCTACTGCCTGGTGCCCTTAAAGGAACAGCCTTCCTCTGCTACCATTCATGTACCCTGGCCCCTCAGTCAGAATGGCCATTGCCCTGGACTATGGGAGCTGCCCTCTTGAGTGGATACTGTCTCATGGCCACACCACTCAGGCAGGATGCCAGGGTCTGTGTCTATCCAACAGGGCAAAACTGCAACAGGAAAGGTGCCCTGTCTCTGTGTGCTGTCTGAGTAAAGGTACCTGATAGAGCAGATGTGGGTCTGCCAGGCCAAGAAGAGGGGGTATCACCATACAGGGGCACCAGAGACCAGGGAGCTGTGAGGGGCAATCCCAGAACCCTCCCATACCTGTGTGTGGGCTCTGTGTGTCCCCTCCAGGAAGGGAGTCAGTGGGTCCCCAGTGCACAGCACTGGCCCTGGGAACTGCACAGGGAGGGTTACTGTCTCCTTCCAGGGACCTTCCTCCCCACCTTACCTTGGTCCCGGCTGAGCCCACCGGGGGACCCAGGCTCTTCCATGGCCGGTGGGCACCAGCCCCACTGTTACTGGACAAGACTCAAGAGGACTGGGGTCCTCTGCTGGTCCCCAGAGTCCCCCAAGCCCTGGCCAGAACGAGAGCACCCCGTGCACAGCGCCCATGCCGGTTCAAAGCCCGCTGCTGCTGGCTCTCTGGCTCGCTCTTGGCTGCTACCAGGGCTGCTTGCTTGAGAAGGAAGAGGGGAGGGGAGGGGCAGGATGAGGACTCATGCTCTCAGAAAAGGAGAGACTGAGGCAGGGAGAGAGAAGAAAAATGGATAGATGACAGGAGACAAAAAAACAAAGACAGGGCTAGAGAGAAGAAAGGAATGAAGAAGAGAGGGACATGCAGGCATCAAGGTCCCTGGAGAGAGGGTCAGAGATATGTCACCTTCCCCTTGGATGGACAAAAGGCCTCTGAACCTCCTTGGAGAAGCCAGGTGAAACCCAAGTTCATGTGCTAATGAATAATCCATCTTGTGGCCACCCCCCTCCCCCCACGCAGCTAGGAGATGATTTCCGGCACTGTGGCTGCGATTAAAGGCGGTGATTAAAATCTGCCGAGGCACATGTTAATTTGCTCAGATTCTGATCTCCTTTCTGGGTATTTAAGCAGAATTCCGTCTCTGAGAGCTTTTGGCCTGGCTGGCAGCAGGCGGGGAGGCTCCATGGAGAGGAAGAACCTGAGGGCCCAGGACCAGGAGTTAAGTCTTCTTTGAAGACTGAAGAGGGCTGTGGAATAAAGAGGTGTGGAGTGTGTGCCTAGGGGCCCCTGTTGAGCCCCTTCCCTCTAGGATGAGCTCTCCATGCTCAGATCAGGGGCAAGACTGCCATATGCCCCTAGGCCACAAGGCCCTACTGAGTCTGAGCTCCCATTATACATATAGGGGGAACCAGCTCCCTGAAAGCAGTCCTCTGTCCCTCTAGGGCTGGCCCGGGGCTCTGGTGGGAGCACCCTTCATCTCAGAGGCATTGTCAGGAAAGGGGTTGGAGGATTCTGTGCCCTGAGACATGGGAGGCTGCCCAAGGCACTCAGCCAAACCTGATGGGCAACAGAGACTGTTCTCCCTCTGTGCCTCAGTTTCCTTAACACTTAGTGGACGCAACATATACTTGCTCATACATGCCCCAGGTCTGTCCTTCATTTAGAGGTATGTGCTGGGAACTTGTCCCAGCCATGCTACACTGTGCATATCTCACACACACATACCCCAGACCCTATAGGGCCATCTTCTGGTCTCTCTGCTGTTAGATTTCCTTGCTCTATAGACTAGAGGCCTGAGAGGGTTAGGAAGCTCCCTGATGTCCCATGGTGCATAGCAGAAGAGCCAGGCCCCAACTCCCCTGAAGCCTGTTCCCCACTTACAAGGAAAGGAAAGAAGCAGTACCCCTCAGTCCTGCACAGAAGTGCCCCCACCCTACAAGGCCGCAGAAGGTCTGTGGGTGGCTCTAGGCACAAGTAAGGATGGTCAACTCTGGACTGCACGTAGCGGGATGCTGAGCAGGAAACAGCCCCAAAGAGGCAGGGATGGAGGCGGCATTCACAGGACAGCCAGAAAGGCCAACTGAGCAGGGAAGGGAGACACTTTGACCCCAGAGAGAAAGGGTCCCTGGGTGCCCCTTCAGTACCCAGGATAAGCTGTGGCCAGCCACCTTGAACCCTGGCACACGCCTAGCCAGTGGACAGCTCTCTGGGCAGTTGGGGCAGCACCTGGGAGCTGAGCCCAGCATCAAGAGCCCAGTGTCCTTGGAGCTGTCAGCCACTGTGTGTTTACAGGAGGAAATACTACAGGGTCAGGGGCTACAGATGCTACTGTAGATAAAGCCAAGCTTGGTTGAGAAGGAATGTGGAGGGCAATGCCCAGGCCATGAAAGACCCCAGTTCAAGTCCTAACTCAGCCTGCCTCTGGGCGGTTCATAAAAAACTCACTGCCCCTCTGGCCTGTTTCCCTTCTATCAGCTAGGAAGGTCCAGTAGCCTGGACGCTGGGCCAGCCTGGGGCTTGGTGCTTAGGTTTCTTTCCATAAAAGAGGGGTCTCCTGGGTGGGCAGTGGGTCCTCTTGGCCCACTGGACTAAATGTTCTGGCACCAAAGGCCCAGATGTAAACCCTCCTTTAGTGGCCACTACTGCAAGGAGGGGGCCCAAAAGCACTGACTCCACTGTTCTGGGGGGGGGCACAAACCCCACCTCTGGCTGAGCAGCAGCAGCAGTGTCCAGGAACAGAGAGACAAGAAAAACACCTCCCCCACCCCGTCAATAGAAAAGCAGGACGAGTCACACTTCTGAACCCTTTGTGTGGTGCTTCCAATCTGGACTTCCAACTCTGTCCTACATACATCTCCAAGGAAACGTTACCAGTGGCCAGCTGCAATGGGCTGAAAGTCACAGCTGCACCCAGCTCAACACACCTCAGCAGGCTACTGTGCAGTAGAGCCTGGCCATAGTTCCAGGGGATAGACACAGCAGGGGGCCCAGACCCCCGTCCTGTTCTATCTCTTCAAGGGCCCCAGAGGCCACCGGCACCCACCTCTTTTTGTTCCACATAGGGAAACAGAGTCATAGGAATGCTGCTCAGGAGGACCTCATGGCCAGGCAAGAACAGAGCCAAAATCCTGCAGGTCACCCTTTAACGTGGGCTGGTCCCTAAAACCCTTGGTCCTGCAGTGCCCACAAGTGTGAGCACAAATATCTGGTGGCTTAGCATGCCGGAATTATCTCAGAAGTGCGTCTAAAGACAGAAGCATGGGCTCCTTGGGTGACCAGTCCATACTGACAGCCCTGCCGCTGGGAGTGACACAGGCCCAACAGCCCGTGCCTGAGACTTTTTATTAATTATTCAATGTTGAAGCCAATTTAGTTTGCTCCTTGCCTGGATGGAGAGTTCTGTCAATGTTACTGCCTCTGTTAGGAACCTAAGCTGCTCTGGAGGGCCTGGCAGGAGGTCTGGCCACCCTGCACATTAGTATGGACCAAGAAACCACTTGCCCTGAGAAGTGGCAGGGTAGTAGATGATGACAAATGGCTCAGAAGGTGAAGTGCGGGCACTGGCCTTTGCGGGCACTCCTCCCTTAGCACCAGTATCTTTAGTGCAAAAGCTCACTGCGGTCTTGGTCTTCAAATCCCTGCGTGGAGTCATGCTTATGATGAGTTGAGCTCAAGTCTCCATTTAAAGGGTTAAAGTCTTCAAAGCAGAGTTGCCCAATGTCCACAGATGCTCCAAACTGACCATGGCTGCCCCAGTGACCACAGCTGCCCAAGATGACCATGCATGTGCCAGTGGACACAGCTATCCCAATGACCAAGGATGCCCCAGGCTGACCACAGCTACCCTACTTAACAGAGTTGCCCCAGTTATCATAGCTCCTTCAGGGACCACAGCTGCCTCACTGACCAGTGACTATAGCTGACACAGTGGCCAAAACTGACCATGCCTGTCCCACTTACCATGGACAGCCCAGGGACCACAGCTGCCTCAGACTGACAAAGGAAGGACTGCTATTCAGGCCTGGAATGCCCACCTGCCCACATCCCAAAGCCTAGAAAGTCAGGTTAAAAGAGCATCATTTAGGCCAAAGAGATGGCTTAGCAGTTAAGGTGCTTGCCTGTGAAGCCTTAAAGACAGCTTCAATTCTCCAGGACCCACATAAGCCAAATGCACAAGATGGTACATGCATCTGGAGTTCGTTTACAGTGGCTAGAGTCCTTGGTGCACCCATCTTCTCCATATACCTGCCTCTCTCTCAAATAAATAAATAAATATTTAAAAAATTTTAAAGAACATCATTCAACTCCAAGGCTAAGGATTTGAGAAAATGAAGGTAGGGTCCATGGGGGAGGGGGTCTCTGGCCAGATTGTTATTTTCCCTACAGCATCCCTGCTGCATTGCCAAGGCAAAAGGGCAACTGAGGCCCTCAGGATGACAGCCAGCTCCAATTCCAGGGCAAAGGGGCTACAAGATAGCAATGGGGGTGGGCAAGCAGAGCATAGGACAGCGGGAGAGTCAGGGAGCTTCAGAAAGGTTCCAGCCTGAATCACCATGGCCACACTGCCAGGTCCTGAACCCTCAGTGCCCAGGGGCCTCACCAACATCATCTGTGACCAAAGCACACCCATTGTCGGGCCCCTCACTCCCCCAGGAGGGCCTTGCAGCCCACTCAAGCACTAAAGGGAGGGCTTGGCCTAGGTCAATGGGTCAGAGTCCTCCCTGGAGCTGCAGAAGCCCTGCTGGAGCCCGAGGGAACAAACACTGCCCCAATCGCTCGCTCTGCCTCCTTGCACCAGCCTGACCTAGATTCTGTGCCCACGTGCAGGCTCTATGCAGAGCCACGGTCAGCCTGGCACTGAGACAGGTGGGCAGCCCTTCAAAACCAGCACAGCCACATAGCCACCAGTGCGATCCCAGGACACACCCACTACAGGGTCCCATAGGAGCTGTCCGTCCATTCCTAGGCTTTCACCATGTGAGGCCCCAAGGTCCCTGCCTGAGAGGGGCTTTAAGAGGCTATAGACCACCCCCCATACCCCCAAGGACCTGGTGAAGAAAGGGAAGACAAGAGGGGAAACCCAGGCTGCCTCCTCATTTCAGGTCCAGCAGCCTGTGGGTGGGCAGCATCACCCCTGCACCAATGGCTCCAAGGCTCAGAGAAGCTAAGAGACCTGCTATGGCCACTTGGCTTGCTCACTCAGCCTCAGCTCAAATCAGCACTAGTAGCCCTAGGTGCTGCCCAGAGACCCACAACCTCTGGCCCCATGCAAGCCAGCCAGCCCCCACCCCCAGTATTGGCATCCTTCACCCTTCTCAGATGGCATGAGAGGGCCATATGCCCAAGCATCTGATCTTTATGCCTATGAGACACCCCAGGACCCTTGGCCAATTGCCTGGATTAAAAATATGAAAAGGGGGCTGGGGAGATGGCTTAGTGGTTAAGGCACTAGCCTGAGAAGCCTAAGGACCCAGGTTTGATTCCCCAGTACCTGTGTAAGCCAGATGCACAAGGTGGCACATGAGTCTGGAGTTGGTTTGCAGTGGCTAGAGGCCCTGGTAAACCTGTTTTCTCTATCTGCCTCTCTCTCTCTCTCTTTCCTTCAAATAAATAAGTAAATAAATAAATTTTATATATATATATATTTTTTTTTTTTTTTGGTTTTTCGAAGTAGGGTCTCACTCTGGTCCAGGATGAACTGGAATTAACTCTGTAGTCTCAGGGTGGCCTCGAACTCTCTGCGATCCTCCTACCTCTGCCTCCCGAGTGCTGGGATTAAAGGCGTGCACCACCACGCCCGGCTTAAATAAAATTTTTTTTTTTTGAGGTAGGGTCTCACTCTGGCTCAGGCTGACCTGGAATTAACTATGTAGTCTCAGGGTGGCCTCAAACTCTCGGTGATCCTCCTACCTCTGCCTCCTGAGTGCTGGGATTAAAGGCGTGCACCACCACGCCCGGCTAATAAAATATTTTTAAAAACATGAAAAGGGCTGGAAAGATTACTTAGCACTTAACGTGCTTGCCTGCAACGCCTAAGGACCCATGTTTGACTCCCCAGATCCCATGCACGCCAGACACACAAGGTGATGCATGTGCAAGGCTGCACATGTGCACAAGGTGGCACACGTGTGTGGAGTTTGATTGCAGTGGCCCTGGTGTGCCAATTCCCTCTCTCTCTCTCATAAAAAAAAAAAAATACAAAGCTGTAGACTGTTACTAGAAAATGTTCAGTGCCTGGGATGGGATACCTTCCAGTGAGTTGTTGGCCAAGGAGGTCCTGGTAGCCTCCAAAACATTAAAGGCTTTTGCCAAAGCCCTTGGTTTCCCTTGAGAAACAGATAGTAAGACCCTATTGCTGAAGACATCTGTTGCCTGAGAGGCAAGGTCACTGAGAAAGCAAGCTGGTGCGGAGCAGAAAACCTTCTCCCTGTAGACCAGCCAACTGAAAACTGGAAAAAGCTGCACTGCATGCAGCCATATGGGAGACAGAAGTCATCAGCAGTGAAAACAGGGGACACTGAATATTCAAGTTTGGCCATACAGGCCCAATGACTGAACAGGTGCAATAGTGGCATGTCTACTCTTGGGGTAACCAACTGCTCCATACTTGGACTGAAGGCCCTCTCTACGGGAGGGAATACATGCCTGGTACTGAAAAACCTAAGCAAAAGTCTATGGCAGGTGAGGGAATGAGACTTAGGGGTATAAAGCCTGCTCTTGTCTGACTAAATTTATATATTATTCCCACCAAGCTACCCTGGGGGCACTACACTTAATGTTCATGTTCACACATTAACGCTACTCTCACTTCTGGTTAGAGAAGCTTCTCTTTTCAGATGGCGATGACCACTGGGATGACCCAAAAGGCAACATAGTGCTGAGAAGAAGGGATAGAGGAGTGCCCAGCACTGAAACACCTCTGTCACACCCTGCAAGGCTCAGGGACCATTGCAGAAGAGGGGGCGGATAGAATGGAAGAGCCAAAGGAAGGATATGACTTCTTACAATGCAACTGCCCAGACAGAAATTGGCCTCGATATCCATGACCTTGCAGTGCCTAGCAATACCTTTGCAAGACCCTCAAAATAGAAGAAAAAGATGATGACATCAAACTAAAAGAGAGACTAATGGAGAGAGGGAGGGAATATGATGGAGATTGGAGTTCTAAAGTGGAATGGGGGGAGGGGAGGGAAATATCATATGTTTTATGTATGTAAGTATAGAAGGTGTCAATAAAAAATAATTAAAAATAAAATAACATAAAAATACAAAACATGGAAATCCTTGAAAACAGAGGGATGTGCATTCTGCATGCAAACGTATGCAAATGTGTACCTACCTTTATGCTCCTAGGCCAGAGGATCCCTTCAGACCCACACAGCCCTCTGTCTCAGGAGCCACGACTGACCAGACCAGTGTTCCTCCTTGCCCTTCCTCCTCCTGACTAGTCCCAGACTATCAGCAAATGTTTATTAAGCAGCTGCTGTGTTCAGGAAGTGGGTGGGGCTGGGGGAAGCAGTGACAAGCTCATCAGAAGCAGTCTCCAACCAGACAGCTTCCTCACCTGGGAGGGAAGGACCATAGCAGTTGTCCCAACTCCTTGGGAGAGTTCTGTGTAGGGGACCCAAGGTGGCACAGCCTTTGGAAAGTTCAGGAAAGAAAGGGCCTTTTCCTTGGAGAGCAGTGGCCAGTGGGGTCTGGGGTACAGAGAGGATCTGGGTACATTTAAGGATAAATGGAGGAATGGGTTGCCTTCCTCAGGTGAGGCCTCAACCTGGAGATAAGAAAATTGAGCGTATGACATGGTCACTGGGGTATGGTCACTGCCAGGGCAGGAAAAGCATTGGCCCAGGACCCAGCTCAGACAGGGCATGTATTCAGAGCGCAGGCAGGCCAGAGGAGACCATGCATAGACCAGCTGCAATAGATCCCACTCCTACCCCTCCTTGTGTCAATGATGAACCGCCCCATCTGCGGGGCTCACCTGAAACTGCTCCAAATGCTGGCCACCTGGGTCCTCCAATCTGATCCTATCTTGTGGCTTCTCAAGCTCCATCGCTCTCTGCAGAAACCATTCACCAGTGCCAAGTGGTAGTATTTAAAATCCCGAACAGCTCAGGAGCGCAAAACAAAACAACGCACAAGCCCGAGGCCACCTGTGGTCAGTTCTACCATGCCGCATGATGATGCAGTTCTGGGTATTAGCACCAGGGCGATAGATCCTAGTGGGCAGCAAGTTGTGTGAACCAGCCGGCTTCCACAGGCTCTATTTTAACCCATTTGGCCCTCCTGAGCTCCAATCGCAGGAACTGCAGCCTGACAGCCAGGGAGGGGGGTTTAGGCTGGCTCTCTACAAAGGAGCGCCAGGCCACTATGAGACAGCAGAACACCCAGGTACCATCATGTCCTTGTATCTGTGCTGCTGGAGAGGATATGGTATGCATCCTGTCATGAATGGCACCGCCACCTTGGACAGAGATTTTGTGATGTAAAGTCAGAGAGTAGAAACCAGTAAGACCCTGGAAATAGAAGAGGTGAATTAAACATAGATGTAGGACCATCTCTAGGGAGGCAGATCTTTGAGGACACTGTACCTATGTGGATGAGGGTCTATGTAGGTTTTCCTTGGACAATAGAGCCAGTATCCTGAATTTAATTCCCTGAATTAGGGCAACATGATCTTGGTCTGCATGCCCTATCCTCACCCTTTGCCACCGCCAGCCATGCGCTAACTATAGACAACAGCCTCTTGTCATCTGTTTATGAACTGGCCTCTCCAAATTCAGACCCTTGGAGGCAGAGCACTGCCCTGGTGGCATCTAGCATACCACCATCTTTGACAGGAAATGTATCTGTAGATCTGTGCCCAGAGTTTGCCAGCCAAACAGAGTGGCCAGCCCAAACATAGTGTGATTGTCCCCGGGAGGTGTGAATTCACAGTTCATGGAGGGGTGTGAATATACATCTCAGAGTAAGAGTGTGAATGCCCAGTTCAGGGTAGGGTGTGAACACAGCTCAGGGCAGAAGTATGAACATGCAGCTCAAGGCAGGAAGATGAGTGCAAAGCTCAGGGTGGGAGTGTGAACACACAGCTCAGGGAGGGGTATAAACACACAGCCAAGGGCAGGGGTGTAAATACACAGCTCAAGGCTGGCATATGAGTGTGCAGCTCAGGGTGTGAACATACAACTCAAGATGGGGTATGAACACATGGGTCAGGGAGGGGGTATGAACACAGAGCTCAAGGTGGGAGTGTGAGCACACAGCTCAGAGGAGTATAAATGCACAGCTCAGGATAAGGGTTTGAACACACAGCCAGAGTGTAAACTCACAGTTCGGAGGATGAGTGTAAACACAGCTAAGAGTGGGGGTGTGAGGCCACAATTCAGGGCAGGGCATGAACACACAGCTCAGGGCAGGAGTGTAAGCACACAACTCAGGGTGGGAGTGTGAACAAACCACTCAGGGCAGGGGCGTGAACACATAGTTATGGGCAAGGGTGTGAACACACAGCTCAGAGCTCCTGAGGATCAGTCTGGATGATACAGGTCACTCCCCCTGCCCCATAAATGTCACCTGTAGCCCTCACATAGACTCACCCACAGTCCATGGGGAAACTGGCTCCACCCAGAGCACCATGATCTCATCCTTGGCACCAACCCCTCTTCTCACCCTCTCTCCACCCCCACCCCACCCCTAGCCCTGTACCACCTGCAGATGGCGTAGGCCCAGCAGCTACACAGGCAAATGTTTATTTTTTTTTCTTTAGGTCAAAAAGAAAAGAAAAGGAAGAGAGTGAATCACTGGGCATGTTCAAGTGGAGACTCAGAGCGGCAGCACTAATGTCCCATCAGGCAAAACTAGAATGCCCCCTTGCCACTCCCACTCTGATGACCCTACTGTGAGTGCATGGGTGGCCAGACAGTCAAGATCCCTAAGAGAAGATGCTGGCAGGAGAAGTGAGGCAGAAGTTGTCATAGTCCATAGGCTTACTGGCTGTTCTGAGGTTCTACCTCAAGTCCATAGAGGCCCCAAGGCCCCAACAGTGGAAGGGAACAGGCCCCCCATGGATGAGGTGGATGGTAGGGTCCAGACACCAGAGCCAGATCATGTTCCTCTTCCTACTGTTGGGAGGCCACTATGCACTAGCCAGTCCCACGTGAATTTAAAAGTCATGGGCACCCCAAACCCCAGGCCATCCTGGACAAGAACTAGCCAGCATGGATGACCACCAGAGTAGGACCCAACACCCCTGTGTCCACATCTGAGTGTCTAAGGACTACACAGGCCAGACAGGTTCTAGGGATAGCTTTAATCAAAGATGATAAACTAAGAGCCGGGTGTGGTGGTGCACACCTTTAATCCCAGCACTTGGGAGGCAGAGGTAGGAGGATCACCGTGAGTTCGAGGCCACCCTGAGAATACATAGTGAATTCCAGGTCAGCCTGGACTAGAGTGAGACCCTAACTCGAAAAAAAAAAAAAAAAAAAAAAGATGATAAACTAGAAACTAGGCTAGCCAGAGGGCCTGACCAAGGGCCTGGTGACAGGTGAAGACACCCCTTATAGATCTAGAGTCGTGCATAAATTTAGGGTCCCTTCCCAGTGGGAGCCCTTTCCAGCCCTTTTCCTTCTCCTGGGAAGGGTGGGAGGACTGTCCTACCTACACTAACCACTGATCCTTCTCCAGGATCCCTAGACAAACCAAGATCAGAGGAAAGCTCCGCTCCCTGGTTGGGATGGGGAAACAGGCCCAGGGAAAGTTCACTTGAGGTCACCAGCCATGGTGAGAAGTGTGAGGGGGCCTGCTCCAGTACCTTCTCCCATATTCTGCTCTGCCTTGCAGGAGTCACTAGTCTCCTGGAGAATGGAAGGGGTTCCAGAGTGACTGGGCTGCCAGTAGGATCCACCCCTGTGACCTCATGTGTCCTTGGGGCAGAGACAGCAGTGACGTCTTAGTCACGCCCTCGGCTTTTTAAGGCTTTTTAAGGCTGAATGCACGGGCAATTTAGGTCTTTTGACTAGACAGACACAAGAACCCAGGGCAGAGAACACAGATTGGGGCCAGCTAGAAACACAGGCCACAGTATGATGCTATCATACTCCACCCCAATCCAGAGCTCCTTCCTGAGGCAGGAGCCTGCCCCCAGATCCTACAGAGGTCAGAGAGGAGCCAGCTGCCAGGAGTAGCTTGCTGGCAGCCTGGGGTGGGGGCAGGAGGCTGGGGTGACTCTTGGTTTGCTGAGTGACTGGGGTGTCCTTAAGAGGGGGATGACCCTCAGGGGACTTGTTGAGAAGCAGGCATGGTAGTCTCCCCCTCACTCCCATCCTCTGGTAGCAGCAAGAAGAAGGCCAAACTGGAGAAAAGCTTGCAAAGAAGGCATCTGGGATCAGGTCAAGTGCTGATAAGACTTGGTTCCAGCGGCCCCGAAGGATATAGGTAGACCTCACTCTGGGTCCCAAATCACCTCAAGTCCCCCCCCCACCCCGCAACCCTCATGATGTTCCCCAAGTGGTGTCGTCTCCTTACAAACACAGAATATAATAAATCCCAATAATGCCAAGCTCAAAATAACCCCCAACGTGCCACTTGAAGAGCTGAGTGGAGAATGGAGCTGACTCAAACACAGCTGCAAATAGCTTTAAAAATACACCGAAACACACACAAATACAGGCATACATGAGTGCTGCCTGCGGAGATGTTTGCCTCCACCCACATGCCCTGCTCAACAGGTATGCAGGGTGAGGCTGGGGACATGAGGGCGGGAGACCCTGCCCTTCACCCCTGGGGGCTGGGAAGAGACCTGCAGTAGCAAGGTAGAGAGCAGATGGGGTTTTCTTGTTGTCCCTGAGACCCGGGGCCAGGATGGGTCTCTGATGGAGGCAGGAATGCAGCGAGATCCTGTGCTGACCAGCTCTGGGCTGCTCCTGGGCAGGAAACATCCCTGGCACCTAGGCTTTTGAGGGTGGGCAGTGGGCAGGAACTGGGTGACTGATAGACTTCCAGGCATCAAAGCAACCAGCAGCCAGTTCTAAGGGCCTGCAGCCTTGGCTCCCATGCCATAGGGTCCTGACAGGCTGGCCCCAGGGAACTGCACAGTGCTGGCACACAGATGGAGGAACTGGAAAGGAGTGCAGTCCATTCCTGCATGTCAGCATCCCTGGGTCTGGCCTGTGGAAAGGAGTAGAGTCTCATGGGAGAGGTGAGGTCAGACCAATGACCTCCCTTCCTGGGCCTCAGCTTCCTCCATCTGAGGCCTATGTGGCAGGGAACCCCAACCTGAGTGGCAAACACCTGAAGGATACCGAACCCCTCCATGACAAGAACACAGCTCCTTGGAGCCTCAAGCCTTCCTTTTGCACCCCCACTGCCACTGAGTCTTCAAGATCCAAGCTGGGTTCAGGGATCTGGCTCAGAGATCTGCTGAGATGAGCCCCTACTCAGAACCACCCGGCCAGGGCCAGAACATTAAAGGGATCAGACTAGGGCAACCATGTGGGAGTGACCAGCTCATGTCCCTGGGGACCACTGTAGAAGCCCATCAGAACCACTCCCCAGACTCAGGGTCTCAATTTGTGAAAGAGTTCCAGCAGGAAGGCATCCAGTCACTCCTACCCAGGAAGGGGGAGGGTCTGCTCAAGGTATGCTGGCTGAAGCCCTGGGGAAGAGGAAGATTGTGGCTTTGACTCTCTTCAGCCCGCCTGGAGGGCAGCCACATCTCATGGTGCTATACCACACTAGGCCACCCAAGCCCCTTCCTGAATTAGTGCCTACTAGGTAGGAGGGAATGCAGTTGATCTCCAGGGACCTGCTAGAGAGGCCACATGACTCTCCTTTGGGGCCATCTGGGTATGCTGAGTGTCACCTAAACAATTGGTGGGAGGAAGGTCCAGGCATCTGCCAGGCAGCACTGATAGGTATGAGCTTGAGGCTCCTGCTGGGGCCCCCAGTAGCCCTGCAGGGCAGGAAGGAACAACAGAGCAGAGGTGCCCACCCACAGCAACTAGGGAGGCAGAATGTGCTTGGCTGGGTTTGGAGACGGACACTATGGCCTTGACAGTTCCTTCCACAGTAGCACCTGCAGGTAGTGACAGTCTGGTGACAAGATACCCAGACTGGGTGTCAGGCCTCACAGACAGCAAGCATCAGTAGCAGTCACTGGCCACAGCAAGTGATGGGTAGTGAGGGCTGCATGGACAGAGCCACAGGAAGGACAGTGGTGTGAGCGCATTGCTCAACTTTGCCATGGGGAGGGATGCTGTTACAGAATTGCTCCTACCCCAAGTGAGCCCCAAGGGCTCTCCATGCTGACAGGCTGCCATCCTGTCTCCCAGGCCACAGACACCACCTGCTGCTCTGGAATTTTGCTGTGACCAATGGCCCCACTGCGTGAGAAGTGGGCCATGGGCCTGGCCTGGAAACCGTTGCTCAGAAACTAGCAGATCACGGGATCTGCCTCACAGCAGGCAGCCTATGGGACCTGAAACAGCAAGACCCTGGGCTTTGGTCTATAGCCACCAACCACAGCCCCTGCCTTAACCCATGGGCACGCCTGACAGCCCTCTTGCTGAGGGTTCAGATGTCACAACCGCCCTCCCCAGGGCTGGGAGCATCCTTCACTTGGGAAATGTAAGAAGGGTTGTCCCAACAGCTGCTGTCCCACCACTGGCCATAATCCTGGGATACCTGGGAAGCCACAGCCATCTACCCCAACAAGGAACATAGTCTCAGGGCCAGTCCCTCTGCCTTCACTTGGCTTGGCTAAGTTGGAACACCAGCCGGGCCCTCTGCTGGAGTTTGCTGTGGAAGATACAGTGACCGGGGGCTACCAGGGTCCTAGAAAAAGAATGGCAGGATTCAGACACTGGGTATGGCTTTCCTCTGTTGGGAGAACAGAGCTCTGGGACATAACAGAAGTGGGCAGAAGAGGTGATGGAAGAAGGGGCCTGCTCCTCCAGAGCGGCTGGCTCTGGGCAGATGCCATGAGGACACTGTTTCCTGAGGGTCATCTGCTTCTCTGCATGCTCAGTCCCCTTGGCCCTTCCTCCAGGCTCAAAACATAATCCTCAGTGAGTGCTTACGATGTGCAGATGCCCTTGTCCAACCCTCCACAAGGGTCCCAGGATTCCAACAGGTTCTTCACCTGCCAGCCTCAACTTCCTCATCAATAAGATGGGACCACGATAAGACCAACTGAAAATACACACATAAGGGGCTGCTATAGTTACCTTCATGTTGCTGGGACAAAACAACTGACCAAAGGTAGCTGATGGGAAGAAAGCATTCATTTTGACTTGTAGTCTCAGGGGAACGTTTCATGGCGGCAGGGGAAAGCATGGTACGAGCAGAGGCTGGACATCACAATCTTGCTACAGCAGATGGAAACCAGCAGCAAGAGAGTGAGCTGAGCTCTGGTAAGGTAGAACTGGCTATGATATGATATGCCCCCAACAACACACCTCCTCCAGTAAGGCTCCACCTCCCAAACTGCCATCAGTTGGGGACCAAGCGTTCAAAACGCATGAGCTTATTATATATCTGATTCAAACGACCACAGAAGTCTTATCTCCTGGGTTACATGGGGGAGGGGTACCAGCTGGAGAACCAGGGAGCTTCATGCCATGCCCTGAGAACAGGAGTCATGCATTGTGGGGGTTGATCCCACCACACTTTGTTTTGGCAAACTGTCCCACAAAGTGGGGTGCAAATATGGGGTGGGGGTCCAGGCCAGAGTGAGGGTGGATAGTTCTAAGAATACTCAGGGTGGGACCTAGGGGAGGAGAGCAATGAAATGCCAGCCAAGTCTCCCCCTGGGTGTTCTTCTAGTCTAGCCTGCTTGATGCAGCTGAGCATCTGGCTACAGCCCCAGGCCCAGACTTTGGCTACAACCCCAGCCTTCTGATGCAGCCCCAACCTCAGCCTTCTGATATGGCCCCAGCATCCTGCTGCAAAAGATGGCCCTTCTGAAGATCTGTTGGTAGCAAGAGAAGAGGCAGGTTGAGCAAGGCAGGAAGGGGTAGGATCAAGGACTTCCAGTCCCCCACCCCATGACAGCCCCTCTCCATAGGACTCACTCTAGGAAAGCAGCTGCTGCCTTTGAGCCGAGATGGAATACTTCCGCAGGGCAGCTCCCCCACTGGGCAAAGACCAGGTGGAGGGACAGTTAGGAGGGGGAGCCTGGGCTTGAGCAGCTCCTATGGCACCTCCAGCTTGCTCCCTGCGGGTACACAGTACTCAATCCAGCAGCTCCATTCAGCCCCTCTCTAGCCTCAGTTCTCTTTCTATAAACTTGGGTGGACACCTGACTCTCCATGGCTTGGGAGGAGGGCAGAGCAACACCAGCCTAGCAATGCAATAAGAGTTTCCCAACATTCCCACCTCCACCCCAGGGGCACCCCTCCCAGGAAGGAAACCTAAAGGCTGAGGGAGAGCATCCACTTCACCTGTATTGCCTAGGGGCTGGCCACCAGAAGCAGGTAAGCCTAAGTCACCAGGCTGGGCACCCAGAGGCTCTGTTCATCTCCCGTCCCATTGGCCGGTGGCAGAACACAGTGCTCACTTAGTTGGCATGGCATTTCTAAAGGATGACAACGATCCCAGGCTCAGAACATGTTTTTTCCTTTGTGTATGTGAACAGATATTTCCGCACCAGCATGCAGACGACAGTGCCTCCCCTGCAGCTCAGGCCTGAATCATCAGCCAAGATGAGGCCCAGAGCACATCACAATCCAGGCCTGGTAGGACTCAGGGTACAGAGGCCCCTGGATCCCAGAGAAGGTCAGCACTGGCCTATACAACCACAAGAACCAGGGCTGCTGTTCTGAGATGGCTGTCTCTCCTTCTCAGCATCCAAAGGGTCCGTGGCATGCCCAGGTCACAGTCCTTGGAAGGCTGCTGTCCACAGGGATGGGATCGGATCAGATGGGATAGGCAGTGGCCCTTGGAGCCAGTCTCTGGGGCTGGAAGGATTTGTAAGGAGCAGGCAGAAGAGACTTTTTCTGAAAGCGGGAGTCTGTGGAAGTCACCTCCTTAAGCTGCAGTGAGCTAACTGGGTTTCCAGAGGACCAGTATTGATCAGAGCAGACCTGAAATCCATCTTCATTAGCCATGTTCTTGCTACAATTTCTCACTTGTCCCCACAGGTCTCGTCCCTCACGGAGCCTACTACACATTATTATTGGGGTAGGGGAGACACATATGGCTCTGGGTCCTGCATCTCCCTGTTAGAATCTAGAGTAGACCCTTGAGCATCCTGTCCCAGGACACCCTAGGGCTGTCCACGGTCTAAACACTACCTAAAGTCCTATTTTTAGGGGGTTCTGGGAGAAGTGGACAGTGTTGCTGCATAGCCAAGCAATGGGCCCAGAAGGAAAGCCAGGAGCCAAGGCCACCTTCTTGGAGTCAACTTCTCCCTTGGAGCCAGAAGCTTAGCACATGTCTTCTAGCAGGTTCCTCATCTTCTCTTCAGGTAACTCATTTACTCTCATAGCTCTTATCACCCACCCTCTTCTTACAGATGACGAAACTGAGACTCAGAGAAATAAGTAGCTTGCCTAAGAGTCCATAGCCCAGAGAGTGACAGGCAGTAGCAGAGGACTTGAGCCCAGGCTGGAAATTCCGGACCTTGCACTTGGGAATTAGAGGGCATGGCTGGAGGGTCTGAGAGAGTGAGGAGCAGCACGAAAGGTCTGGGGTTTCTGATGCAGATAAAGGACCAGCTTGGGCATTAGTCCCTTTCATGTCTGCTGCAGGCGGCAAAAGCCTCCCAGAAGGCCAGTGCATCTTTGCTCTGTGCAGGAGGCTCGGGGAGGTGATCAGAGCTCTTGGAAAAGTGGGCCATTTCATGATTCGTTAACGAGGCACCCAGAGGACACCACCCTGCAGGAGAGGGCCAGTAGCAAGGGAAAAAAACCACTTTCAATGTCTCAGGAAGAAGAAGAACATCAGGTCATCACGGCAGACCAAAGCCCCCTCCATATACACACACCAGACATGGGAATGGGAAAGCCACAGTGAGATCCATCTCTGCTCCCATGGGTCTGACTGGAAAAGCCTTAAGGACACAACTTCACCGGACAAGTGTCACAGGCTTCCCAGGGTGTGTCAGGAAAGCCCAGTGGAGCTTCTGAGAAACTGTGTGCAGATCAACAGCCTCACTCACTTCCTGAAGACTGGAAGGGTGTTAGGACTCGGCTCAATGTATGACAGCTGTCCCAGTTCAATGCCAGTCTCCTGTTCAGCAAAGGTACCTGTAGCTGCCACTCAGCTATTTAAGGCTGCTGCTCTCTGGGAAAGAGTTGAATTCTGGAGTGTTTCAGGCAACAGGCATGGGGCAGGAGGGTCAGGCCCCTCAACTACTGCCCTGGCCTACACTCAAACCAAAGTGTTGGCATCATTGTCATCAAAGGCTGCTACTGCCAGCCCACTACACAGAAGAACTTACCAAGGCTGAGCTCATTGCCTATGGTCTCCATCTCACTGGGCAGAACCTGGACACCTATCTTCCAGGAAAAGCTACTGCTAAGCCTGTTCAATCTACTTTAGGGACAGCAGTGGCTCCCTAGCCCACTCCACCTAGAACCTTTCATTCCCTCCCTCCATAGGGAAGCCCATTAGAACAAGCGTAGTTCTGCTGAGATGGCCCGCAGGATTGAAGACTGGCTGGTCTGCATTTTCCTTGCTTCAGGGTAGCCTGAGGTAGTGCTGGAGCCAAGCATCTCAGAGGATTGCAGCCCCCGCCTGTGCCTCCTCAGAACTGCCATGAGGCCTTGAGGGCCTGTCAGTACCACTTGGAATAGGAGTAGAGAGAGCAGCTGCTCAACCCAAGGCACCAGCCTAGAGCCAACAACTGAAGGCCAGAAGAAAGAGCACTTGGGAGACCCCAGAGTCCCCTTCTCACCTGTCCTAGTACCTCTGGAGACAGTGGCTGGCCCAAGCAGAAACCGGGATGGTGGGAATCTGGGAGGCTTGCCAGTTTGGGGGTGGTCCCTTGGCTGTGTGACTCTGTTCTCACCATCAGCATGTCTCACATCAGTACCAGTCTGGTCCTGAGTCTGTGAGACCCAGCAGTGTGCAATTGGCACTCTTGCCTCTGGTTCACCACTATTGAGGCAGAGGGATGCCAGGTTGGACCACAGGCCATTGGGATGAGCTGATTAGGAAACCCTTAAAAGATGTGTTTGCATCCCCAGAACCTGCAGTCATGGCTGAGTTTGGAGAGCTGTTCTGTAGACATGACTAAGCCAAGGATCTTGAGGAGATGACGCGAAGCATCCACGACTCCCCAGGTGGCTCTAAACCCCACAAGAGAAGGCTCAAGAGCAAAGAAGAGGAGACAGCAGAAAGGTGTGGAAAGGGGCTAGAAAGATGGCTTAGCGGTTAAAGCATTTGCCTGTGAAGCCTAAGGACCCAGGTTCAATTCCCTAGGACCCACACAAGCCAGATGGGACATGGCGACACATGCATCTGGAGTTCATTTGCAGTGACTAGAGGCCCTGGTGCACCCATTCTCTCCTCTCCTCTCTCTTTCAAACAAATAAAAAGTAAAATATTGGAAAACAATAAAAAGAAAGGCATGAAAGGACAAGACAGAGAGTGACGTAGATAGAAGCCCAGCTTGCCAAGGATGTCCAGAGCTACTAGAAACTGGAAGTACCTTCCTCCATAGCCTTTGGAGGGAGTATGACCCCACTCACACCTGACTTGCCAGACTTCTGGCCTCAGGACTGTGAGAGGCGGCATTACTGATGCTGTAAGCTATTCATGTGTGGCATGTTGTTCCAGCACCCTAGGAAACCAAAACTCCAACGTTGTGCTAAACAGATGACACTTGGAGCCCAGGGAGGAAGAAGACAGGCCAGCTGACAGTTGAAGGCATTCTGTTCCCCTAGGGAATGAGGACCCCAGCAGCCACCCTCCCAGCCTCCCCCAGTCAAGCATGAAACTGCTGAGAGCAGGCGGCTCCAGGTGTGGCTTTGCAGAGGAGGAAGGGAAGCACAGATGGTTAAGTGACCTGGCCAGTTAGACCTCCCACAGCCAGTTAGGATAGGACAGTTCAGGTACCCCAAAGCCTAAGGGAATGCTCACACAGGCACAGCATCTGCCCAGATGCGACAGTATGACAGGAGAGGAAGTTAGGCTCAGGTATTGGTGTGAAACTTAGGGCAGAGGCCTCCCCAGGCACTTCCTAAACAGTGTAGAGGACAGTCTTGTCCTTCTCTGTCCTCCAGTCCTCTCTGCACTCTGGACCTTCCAAGGTCAGTAAGGGTCAAAAACACAGCCCCAAGTGAACAGCTTGAAGCCACAGGCCCCTACACATCCTCTTCCTACCACACCCTCTGCACATAGCAGGATCTCGGAAAGGAAAATGGGAGCCCCAAGAATGCCACACAGAGCCAGGCACAAACCTGTGTTGGCATTTAGGAGACTGAAGCAGAAAGATTGAGTTCCAAGCCAACCTGAGCCACAGAGGCTGGGTATCTCTGTTTTGAGAGCAGGCCTTTACATAGATTATGTACGAGTGTACAGGTGTGTGCACATGTGTCCAGGTGTTCAGGGCATGTGCATTTCCGATGGTCCAGCAAGGAGGAGGGAGAGACAATAAGGGCCATAATCCCAAAGAATCCAGTTGAGCTGAGTTCCATGCTCCCCCAGACCCAACAGACTGATGGAGTGGACATGCCATTCCACAGCCCCATCTGTTCTTCAACCTCCCCAAGGTCCCTCTTGTTTGCTATCAGGCTTGAATCCTCCTGGCATGCTCTGCCAACATGGGTCTGATATGCAGCAGGAGCCCAGAAAGCAGGTGGGAGACCCCAGATCAAGCCCAAAGGCTGGTGGGAGCACAGAGGATGGAAAATGCATGCAGGAAGACAGGGGCAACTCTGGGTCCAGGGTGGGCGCCTTGACTCCCTCCCCAGGCTCCTGCTGCTCTAGAAGTCACCTGGAAAGAGAGACAGGCAGGCACGCACACGCATATTCACACGCATGCTTGCACACAAGCCTGCAGGGACAGGAGTCTGCGGGAGGTCAAAGCCAGGCTCATCCTCAACCCTGCGGAGGCCTGGAAGGCCAAGGAGCACTGAAATCCCACTGGCCCTATGCCCCTCTCCACAGCCCAGGCTGGTCAGCTTTTGGCAAGGCTGGGCAGTGGAGGCTGCCTCCTTTGTCCCTTTGTGCTGGGCGGGCAGAAAGGACAAAAGCTCACTCCCGGCTGGCTTGCTGCTGCCGCTGGAGACATCTCCAGAAGCCCTTCCTCCGTCTGCGTGCGATGCTGCCTGTTATACAACAGACCTAAGAATAATCCAAAGGGCGGTCACAGACGAGCGCCTCACCCTGAGACCCCTCCAGCTGGAGTGGAGGGAGGGCAACCCTGGGAAAGGACCCTGCTTCTGTAGTCTGTATGAAAGCTGTGCAGCACCCCCCTCCCTCAAGCAGCCACCCCACCCTCAGCACCTGGGAAACCTGCTGCAATCCTGATTCCCACCCTCCCCTCACCCACAGCTCCCAGGATGAGGAGGATCCAGGGCCATCTGTACCCATTGGTCCTGAGGTCAAGAGTCCTGGCTAAGAGTGGGCAGCTACAAGGAAGCTGCACTTCTGGTGGGCATGTTAATGCCTGAACCCTACATAGCTACCCCTTCCCAGCAACCAGGGGCAGCCAGGGCCCCCATAGCACACAGGCTGCAATGGATACAAGAAGGCTAGTGGCAGTCAGAGGGGATCCTGTGCACGCTGAGGCCCAGCAGGCAGCCTACCTTTTCAGCATACCCCTCCACTGCAGCAGGTGGCAGGCAGCCTGTGGGGCACTGGCACATGCTCCAGGCCGGGCTCCCGCCCTTCTCAGGAGCAAGCAGCAGGGCGGGTGCGATAGTTGGCAGCTAATGAAGTAGTCCTGTTAGGCGCGGAGTAACTGAGTCTATACAAATTGGCCCATAGCACTTCATCTAGTGCAGGCATTAAAAATTAAAATCCAATTACAACTCGTATTGTCAAACCTGGTTGCTGCCGATTACAGCAAGCCATGTGTGGGGTGGGGGATTATGTAACCTGAACTCTTGATAGTGGGGCTGAGAACCTCAGACACCACCAGGGCTTCCTGTCCCCCAAAACGGGTCTGCAAAGGACCTCTGTCATCCACAGGCCCCCTGGTCCCTATGGGAGGTACCAAGACCTTCCAGGGCCCAGGGCCCATAGACCTAACTGAAGTTCCAGTGCAGGGGGAGAGGGTCCCTGTCTGGTCACCTAGAGGACCCACTGCCACTGCCAACACCTTCTGGATGTTCCCCAAATGGCAGTGTGAAGGTCCTAAGTCGTGCCAGAGGACAGATGACAGGCCTGCCCCAGCCTCAATTGTACTCATACTCTCTGGATGGGCACAGCTCCTAGATGTCAAGGCCGACAAACTCACCCCCAAAGCCCCAGTCACAGCACACGCTGTCCAGTCACTACCTGGGCCAGCTCCAGCCTCTCCTCTTGTTTCATGGTCAGGAAGGCTTAGCTCTTTTCTCACAGAGGGCAGGGCCCTGAGCAGCAGGGCCTCAGGGAAGGGGATCCTAGGACCTCTCCACCCCCAGTCTGGCTAATGATACACACTAGCTACCAACTCTCTAGTCCTCTCTACAACCAGCCTCTCCTCATGGCGCATCACAGAGAATGTGGCCATGGAGTAAGTACAGAGGGAATGTGACTGGGGAAGGCTAGGGCCAGAATCCTGGGGGGAGACATATAGGCCAGCTCCTGCCCCATCCACCAGGCAAGAAGTGGGATCATGACCTCTGGCCTGCTCCCTTTTCATGCTACTCAGTCTCCCCTACGTAACTACAGCTCTCCAGTTGGGCCTTTGTTTAGGGGTCCTGATAGGACACCCCTGGTTGTATGCACTGGGCACTATGGCTCAGGCACCAGCTGGCCATCACTTCAGAAGCCCAGGGCATTAGAGGACAAAGAGACACATTGGTATCTTCTCATGGTGAGGTGTAGAAAAGCCCACAGAGAAAAGGACTACCTTGGTGTGGAGTCCAAGATTACCCCAGCAGCCTCAAGAGTCACTAGGCAGCATAGGGAGAGGAGTCTGAAGAGGGGGAAAGGGGAAGGGAGAGGAGGGAATTCATATTCTCATAGCATCTATTTCCCCTTTTTCCAGATTCAGAAGTGCCCACATCCCCTAAAGAACACCCCATAACTGTCCGGAAGCCAGAGCCCCAGGAAGTACCACTCACAGGGATGCTTGGACTCTCCGAGTCAAGTGGTTTCTTCCTGTCCTGACACTGCCCAAGGCACCCCTACCTGCTGATACCCGAGGAGGTGCAGAGATGCAATCCCCGACAACATGCACACCAGCCAAGGCAGATGGGTATCTCCTACCCACCCACATGGAGGTGGCCCTGCTGCACCATCCAGTGGAAGACTGAGGTGCCCCCCCAGTAGGGGTCAGTCTCAACACAGAGTCACAGCCCCAGTAAGACATCGTCCTGAAACCATGGGAGGAAAGTTTGCAGGGGATGGCACTCTGATCTTTCATCCAGCACCTGAGGCCACCAACAGAGCCCTGACCCCTCGCCTGTCCCACGGCGGCGATCCCATTTGCGCACCTCTGAGCCCAAGCCCACCAAAAGAGCAGCAGCTCGGCCCCGGATGCTGCGCTGGAACCGCGAGCGCCCCCTCCACTAGCGCTGCCCCGAACCGGGCCAGGGGTAGCGGCGCCCCCGCGTGTCTCGCAGCCGAGGCCCCGGCGTCTGCAGCAACAGGAACCTACTGTGCTTCTGCGGGGCGGCTCCCGCGTCCATTGTCTCCGCGGCGGCGGCGGCGCGACGGTGGTGAGGGCGCGGACACCGGCGGTCAGCGAGCGGGCTCTGACAGGGGCTTGGGCTCCAGCGGCATCGCTCCGCCGGCTCAGGCGGCCCGCGTCGGGCTGTGCGCGCAGCGCGCTCGGGCGCGGTGACACTGCGCCCCGTGGAGGCGCCGCGCGAGGAGCACGCTGTCACTCGTGCCGCCCGCACCACACCCCCTGCCCGCCCCGCGCCGGGAGGGGGCCAGGGGCGCAACGTGAAACCCGGCAAGCGAGAACCACGCGCAGAAATGGGGGCGCGGGGCGGACCGTAGGACCAGCGCCCACCCCGCGCCCGCCGTAACCAAAGTACTCTTTCCGCAAAGATGCACCCGCAGCCTCCCCCCTCCGCCTCTGCGTGGCCAGAGCCTTGGACCGGGAGGGGGCGGGGCCGATTGCGCTTCCTCATGTCGAGGCTGCTCAAAACAGCCAAGGCAGAGCGTGGAGCCAGCTGTCATTCTCCGTGCCTGTGGCCCAAGTGCTTGAACGGGAGGGTCTGGGTCACCCCTTCCCCAACCAAGGTATCGGAGCCAGGAAAGTCCTGGGGTCGGTGGGAGAAAGTGATAAACCAGCCCCAAGAGCATGGCGGGAGCATCTTTAGTTCCCTTCTAGGGGAAGTGTTTCTAGGTCAGGGCGGGAGGGGGCTTGATGCTGCAGTCTTGGAAACTGTCACTCGGGCCTGGAGAGAGAACCAGGATAGGAGCTGTAAATGCAGTACCGGCCTGCCTCTCCTGGGGCCAGTTACTGGTCTCTCATAGATCCCATTGTTCCAGGTCCTGGAGGGCATCCACAGTCCACCCTAGGCAACCTTCTTGGTACCTTCTACCAGACCAAGCTTCTCAACAGCCTGGCTCTTCTTTCCAGGATAACCCTCCCTGACCCCTTCCTCTGCCTGCAATAGGCAGGGATGGAAGAGGAAAGGCCAAGAGAGAGTGTTTCACTCACACCTGTGTGCAAAGAGGCCTCCAACTCCTCCTGAGAGTGCCCTGGACCAGGGTTGAAAAACAGCTTTCTGGTCTACCCACCCCACCAACTATGGCACAGATAGAGCCCCTGCCTGCCACCAGGCCACTCCTAATCCCCAGTCCGCTGGGGAATCATGGCATACACCCCACACAGTGCTATTTCTGTGCTATGCTTTGGGGTCTGACCTGAACAGTTCAGAATGGGAGAGGAAATACTAGCCAGGCCTGAGAAGAGGATGTGCCCACAGGAGTCTCCAACCCTAGGGAGAAAAGACAAAATCTGGGATGAGGCCCAGGATAGGCAGCGAAGTGTGAGCATGCCAACAGTGTTTGTTGAGGCAAAGGGCATTTTTACCACAGGGCAGAGTTTGACCACCCTTTGGCTCTGGTCTACTGACTTAAGAGGGCACAGGCTCATTTCCCAGATCCCGCAGGTCCATGAGAAGACTCTGCACCCCCTCCAGCCTCAGTTTCCCAGATGCTCATTCACTGGTCTCTACAGTTCTTTCCAGAATCTTGATTCTCCTCAAGCTACCAACAGATTTCTTGGCTCTGCCTTAGTCCCCAGTGCCAAAGCTAACCTATAAGTGATGGTGTGGTGCATCGGCAGGGCGTTCTGCTTTCCAAGCTTACTGTCCCTTCCCAGCTCTGTCTGCAGGCTGCTAAAGCCCTGCTGGGTGCACATTCTGGGATGCTTCATGTGGCTGAAGCTGGGTGGGCTCAGGTTCTGCCCAGTGTAGGTAACAATGGGTGTTTCCACCATGGCCTTAAGCCCCCGTCATCACCACCATGAGGTCACCAGAGCCTCATGCCAGGAGCTGCAGCTGTCTTAGCTCTGCTGCAGAGGGAACAAAGGTAATTAGAGTTACTCCTTCCCAGAGGCCCATGGTGCCAACTCTGCACTTCTCCTTACAGGAAGGCTCCCCTTGGCCATAGTCATGAGGGGACAAGGCTACCTCAGACTCCATCCTGGCTTCCTCTCCTGCCATGCCATCTCCAGCAACTTCTCTGCCCACTCACCCTCACAGGGGCAGAATAATCCAGGCCAGAGCAGGGCCACACACTCCTCTCTTCCACCCACACCCTGAAAGCATGAGCTGGCTCAATCCCAGTGTGGAATTAGAGTCCAGAAAGAGAAACAAATAAGGTGTGAATGAGCAAGAACCTCAGACCTCTCTAGGCTGTATGAGTGAGTGCCTGTGCCCTAGCCTTCTAACCACCCAGATCCTTAAAGTGCATGCTAGGGGCTGGCAGGAGCCAAATACAGGCCAAGATGGGATTCCTGAGGAGAAACTGTGAAGCACTCTGAACAAACCTGTGGTGCCAGTGCTTCCAGACTTCTGACACTTCACAGGAGAGGCTTGTGAGGCAGCCACTGGCACTAGGGCTGGAGGCTTCCTTCTGCACTTAATCTATCCCCAGACCCTCCAAGGGCTTTCTCAGTGTAACAGACCCCTCTCCTGGTTTAGAGAATGCCCCTAGAGCTGGGGTGGGGGTGGAGGTGGGATGGGAAAGCCTAGTCTCCTCCACTTCCTAGGTATCAAATGGGCAGAAAACCCTCCAGATCGCACCCACCTATACACTTTTCCCAGACAGTATGGGGCTCGGTTGGGGGTGGGGGAGTCTCTCTTCATAAGACAAGTGCCAGTTACTAGGACAGGTGGCACATGTAGATCTTGAAGCTGGTAGATCTTAAGAGTCCTCAGATAAAGCCCCAGAAGAAAGAAGCTCAAAAACCTCTGCTCCCCCTGGGGAGCTGATTGCCCGAGATGGGGGGAGGGAGACAGACAGACAGCTGGAAACCAAGAGCGCCAGGCCAGAGAAACCTGGGCGTCAAGTTCTATTTTCCCTGCACAAAGCGGGAACTGAAATGCAAATTGAAAACCACCAAAGAAGTCATTAAAGAGGCAGCAAGAGGCTCAGAGGCTGATCAGAGGCTCCAAGCATCCTTGGAATCTCTCTGCAGGCTGGTTCAGCTGTGCCTATTATGAGCGTAGGGAGGACTCCACACACACACCACACACACACACACACACACACACACACACACACACACAATGGATGGAAGATCCATTGCTCACCGTAATGGCCAGGTGCTCTTAGTGCCAGTCCAACAGACAGAGCAGACAGCCTGTGACCCCAGGCCATCAGTGAGACCAGCCAGTCTCCTGCCCCAGGTCTCCCAGTAGAGCCTCTCCTTCAACCCTCACAGGACCTTCCAGCCGCTCTAATATACCCACCAGGTTGCTGAGATACAGGGTACGCACCAAACACCCCTTCCCTCCTAAATATGATACAGTCTCCCTCCTGCTCCATGTGCCCCTCCCTTCTGCCTATTTTCCAAACCCCAGAAAGCCTCCCTTGGTTGCTTTGTCCTCCACAATGTCCCAGGACATAACCTTGTCTTTGTTGTGAGTTGCCTTCCCCAAAAAGATCGAGAGGTCCCTGCAGAGAGGGAGCCACGTGTCCACTGATGCCCCCCACACACCCATAAATAGACCTGGCTTTGGGGGTATCCTCAAGTGTGGTCCCTCCTTCAAGGAAAGGAGTCCAGCTAGGCTCAGCCCCATTGCCCAATGTCTGAGCTGTCCAGCTCAGGGTGTGACAGGTGCTTGGGGCAGAAGCAGGGGTCAGAGGTCTGTCCTCTAGGTTGCAGTCTCCATCATGGGAACAGGCCCACAGAGATGCACGCAGAGAGGCAGCAAGAGGCGCAGCCAGGGCACTGAAGAGAGAGCAAGCACAAGCTCGCCAAATCAATACATCTAATTGGGTAAATGTGCAATTCTCAACTGACTAAATTTAGAAAGTGTGTGTTTCGTTTTCTACCAGCATCTGGTCTTAAGACGTCCCGTTCTCAATCAGAACTCAAGACAACATGCAGGATCGGCTCTCAGTTCCCACCGGCTTCTGCTTCCCACACACAGGACCTAGGGCCTGGCACCTGGGGAGGGGAAGTATACACATGGCCAGCACTAGAAAAGAAGTAGGTGACCTGGCCTATAGCCCAGGGCAAGCCTCCAGGCACTTTGCTATGTCAAGTTGGTGGCATTGAGAAGGAATGGGATCAGGCTGGGGTGGGAAGGTAAAAGGTGTCTCTGTGGATGCTGCTGGCCCTTAGGAATCATTGACTTTAGACACATTGTTTTCCTTAAGAGGAAAACTGAGGCTTGGGAAAAGGAAGGCACCGACCTGCCCAGCATCCCCAGAGTCTGGGGACAACACTCAAAAATGTCCCCTCTTCTTGGCAGGCTTCTTTTCTATAGGTCTTGCAAGACAGGGAGCTTTGTGGGCAGGCATGGCCACCTGTGTGCTAGAGCCTCACCCCCTCTTGGCTAGCCTGGACCCAGGCACAGGAAAGCCTTGGCAACTGGACCTGAGCAGACACCACCCTTTGCTGGACAGATAGAGTGTTGTGTTGGGAAGCAAATTGCCTCACTCCCCTAAGGCAAATCTATTGCATCCCACCAACCCCTGGGATCTGCAGAGGAGATATCCATGGGACCAGAGCCAGTGCATGGCATCCAGCCTACATGACTGGAGACCAATTTAAGAGTCAATCATGGGCTGCAGAGATGGCTTAGCACTTAAGACACTTGCTTGCAAAGCCAAAGGACCCAGGTTCGATTTCTCAGAACCCAGGTAAGCCAGATGCACAAGGTGATGCATGTGTCTGGAGTTCATATGCAGCAGCTAAAGGCCCTGGTGTTCCTATCTGCCTCCTTCTCTCTTTCTCTCAAATAAATAAATAAATAAATAAATAAATAAATGCCACATTAAAAAAAAGAGTCAATCATGGGGCTGGAGAGGTGGCTCAGTAGCTAAAGGTGCTTGCTTGCAAAGTCTGCAGGTCTGGGTTTGATTCCCCAGGACCCACATAAAGCCAGATGCACTGAATGGTTCATGAGTCTGGAGTTAGTTTGCAGTGACAAGAGGCCCTGGAGTGCCCATATTCATTTTCTCTCCCTCTCTCTCTCTATCTTTCTCTCTCTCTCTTTCTCTCCCTCCCTTCTCTCTCCTTGTAAATAAATAAAAATGCTTTTAAAAATAAAGGGGGGGACTGGGCCTGGTGGCGCACGCCTTCAATCCTAGCACTTGGGAGGCAGAGGTAGGAGGATCGCCATGAGTTCAAGGCCACCCTGAGACTACATAGTGAACTCCAGGTCAGCTTGGGCTAGAGTGAGACCCTACCTTGAAAAACCAAAAATAGCCGGGCGTGGTGATGCACACCTTTAATCCCAGCACTTGGGAGGCAGAGGTAGGAGGATTGCCGTGAGTTTGAGGCCACCCTGAGACTACATAGTTAGACTCCATAGTTAGCCTCCAGGTCAGCCTGAAACCAGAGTGAAACCCCAAAAAAAAAAAAAAAAAAAAAAAAAAAAAAACCAAAAATAAATAAATAAATAAATAGTAAAATAATATAAAGGGAGGGGTGGAGAGATGGCTTAATGATTAAGGCATTTGCCTGTAAAGCCAAAGGATCCCAGTTCAATGCCCCAGGACCCACATAAGCCAGATGTACAAGGAGAGGCATATGCATATGGAGTTCGTTTGCAGTGGCTGAAGGCCCTGATGTGCACATTCTCTCTCTCAAATAAATAAGTATATAAAATATATTAAAAATAAATAAAGGGAGACTGAAGAGATTGCTTAATGGTTAAGGCACTAGCCTGCAAAGCCTAAGGACCCAGATTCAATTCCCCAGGACCCACATAAGCCAGATGCACAAGGTGGCACATGAGGTCTGGAGTTCTTTTGCAGTGGCTGAAGGTCCTGGCACTCCCATTCTCTCTCTCTTTCTCTCTCTCTCTCTCTCATAAATAAAAAATAAAGAGGCTGGAGAGAGCAGTTAAAGGGGCTTATTTGCAAAGCCTGATGTCCTGGGTTTGAGTCTCCAAATACTACTCATGTAAAGTCAGATGCACAAAGTGGTACATGCAGCTGGAGTTCACTTGCACTAGCAAGAGGCCCTGGCATGCCCATTGGTTCTCCCCTCCCCCCTCTCTGCTTTCAAGTAAATAAAAATATTTAAAAATTTTTTCAAAATGTGTCAATCACATTCTGGTATGCTACGGTTGTTGACTGCTGGAGTGTTCAATACAGAATGGACCTCCAGGCCAATGGGGAGGAAACAGATGGTGCTGGAGCCAATATAGGCTCAGAGAGTGGAGAACAGTGGGTCTGTCTTCACTTTCCCAAGCCAGGGATGGCTCTTTCCTGGACAGTGAGCCAGGACATCCTGGGACCTTGGGTATGACAGGACCACCTAGATAAATATAAGCCGTCTCCCTTTCCTCCCTTCATTCATTTCCCCCCCCCCTCACACACAAAACCACAGACCTGTGTGGGTAGGCCTTCTCTGACAGCGCTAGGGGTCATGTACACACTCACGCCTGGGCAGGAGTGGGGGAGCTGGGGAACAGAGGAGAGTCACAGAAGGAGGCCTCCTGTAGAAACTCTTCCCAGAACCTCCCACTGACCCTGGGTCCCTCAGCCTCAGCAATGATCAGAAAGCACTGGGAACCCAACTTTGCCAGACCTGCCCCTCTCCTCTCACCCAACACACCAAGCCCAGACCTAATGTGTGCATCCCCACCGTAAATGACTGTCCCTAGCTCACAGCAGCAGCACCATCTACTAGGCTCATGAATGGTTCTCTCTTCTTTCCTACAACTAGCAGCAAGTACTCTCTGAGCATGCCCAGGGCACCAGGCACTGTGATCCTGCCTGGAGTGGGAAGAGGTCTCAACCCAGTGACTAGTGTGAAAACAAGCACCCAGGGCTGGAGAGATGGCTTAGCAGTTACGGCGCCTGCCTGTGAAGCTGAAGAATGCTTGTTCAAATCTCCAAGTCCCACGTTTAGCCAGATGCAAAAGTGACACAAGTGTGCAATGTCACACATGCGCATAAGGGGGCACACGTGTCTGGAGTTCATTCACAGTGGCTGAGAGGCCCTGGCGCACCCATTCTCTCTTTGTTTCTTTCTCTCTCTCTCCAAAAAAAAAAAAAAAAAAAAAAAAAGCATTGGTGGCAGACACTAGGGTCCTGGGAACCCAGCAGGAGTTCTTTAAACAATGGGAAGTGGGGAGTATTCTGCTTCTGGGTGTCTGTGGTGGGACAAAGAAGGGGTTGAGGGAGGCTGGAGGGGTAGATAGGGGCTGGATCACTGAGAGCCTTAGCAAGTGATGAGATGTTGGCAAGGGCACTCCAGTACACACGGATGGCCATGCACAAATGTGTGTGGTGAGTGTATTGTGTGTGGACTTGTGGTATGTATATGCAGAAGTGTCTGTACATATGTCCATGGGCAGGAGTTTCTCAGCAAGCTGAAGGTGGGCACTTGAGAGAATCTTGAGAACTTTGGTGCCACCTCACACATAGACCTCCAGTCTCTTGGAAACAAGCGAGGCACTGAGCTGGGTGAGCCATGAGTCTGTCTTTCAGTGTCCTTAGGGGTGGCTTCTCTTCTAAATTCCTAGACACTCAGGGATGACCACAGTGCTCCATCGATGGTCAGGAGGCAGCCATTAAGATTCATGCCCCCCTGGGGCTGGAGAGATGGCTTAGCGGTTAAGGCGCATGCCTGCGAAGCCTAAGGACCATGGTTCAATTCTCCCAGTCCCACGTAAGCAAGATGCACATGATGGCACATGCATCTGGAGTTCATATGCAGTGGCTAGAGGCCCTGGCATGCCCATTCTCACTCTCTGTCTCTCTCTGTCTCTCTCTCTCTGCTGCTTTCTCTCTCTGCCTCTTTCTCTCTCTCCCTCAAATAACTAAATAAAAATAAAATATTTTCAAAAGGTAAACCTCTCTCCAGAGGCAAACCATTTTAATAATAATGGCAGGGATGTAGCTAAATGGTAGAGTGATACCTAGTGTAAGGCCTGGGTCCAACCCCAAGTACCTAAAAAATTGAAGGCTTAGGAGATGGCTCACCACTTGCAGAAAGCATGAGGGCCTGAGAAGGCCTGAGACCACCTGAGTTCCATTCTCCAGGACCCACATAAACTGCTACAGCCATCTATAACCCCAGTCCTGTGGGAAGCAGAGACCAGAGAATCACTGGGGCTTTGGCCTCCATGCACACATGGACACACACATCTTCACATACATGTGCATATACCACACATATACACATACATCACACCACATGTACACACACACACACACAAGTCAGGATCTCAGATAAAATTCCAAAATAGAAAGGAACCAAGGACTATATTCCGAGCCCTGGGGTGAATCATCCTGATTGGGAGTCAGTCAGCAGTGAGGTGGGAAAAACAAGCAGCCACAAAGTGCCACCAGGCCACAGTCAGAAGCTCCCACACAAAGGATCAAAAGAGATGCGGATGATGCTGGTGGATCTCACTTGTTTCTTTCTAGTTGATACTTCACTTTCTAGAGCAGAGCCTCTGAGCCAGGCTTGTTTTCATAGTCAGGAAAAACACGTACATGAGAAGCAGGCACGGCACTGGTGAGAAATCCCAGGGGGAGCGTGTATCTGAGCACACTTTGAAGTAGGAAAGCCCCCTGGGAGACACTCTTGGCCCCCAGCGAACACATCCTGCATGTGAATACTTGTGCCTTTCCCCTCTCTCAGTCTCACAGCCTGAACTGAGCCATCACAAGGCTGCCCGTGGCCCTCATGATCTGAGTCTCATGTCCCTGGCACCTCCAGGGGCAAGGCGGGCCACATACTCCACCGACCCCTGGAGAGTATCCATCTCTGACCACTCTGCCTGCCAGATCCCTCCTCAGGTCAGCTGTGCCCTCTCTCCACCAATGAAGTGGAAAGCCAGCTGTGTGCACCTGGGTTAGCAGTGGACAGGCCATCTCCAAGGGCCCTACCAATTCGCCAGCACCTGAGCACATGAACAGCTGAGGCTGAGGTATGAACAGAAGGAGCTCCATAGAAGGAGGTGCTCCTCAGCATCACTGGCTCTGTTTGGGGGATGCGGTTCAAAACCCCCTTACCTCAGAATCTCAATGGGTCCATCCACTAGAAAGCTGTGAATTGCCATTTCCTCCCCAAGAGAAGCGGGACCCCACCTGCAGGGACACACATAGTCCAGCCACAGGCAGGTAGATAACAGATCAAGCAGGTCTGTTATCTCAACCCCATCTGTCCATTGGGAGGAAAAAGGAAACAAGTGCCTGGAGCCCCAGAATGTGAAGGAAGCAGCCACCACAGCCACTCTTGGGTCTGGCCTACAGGACTGCATCTCTCCAGCTGGCTGCTGTAACAGTTCCCCAAGGCTGGTGAGCCAGAGACTCCTTCCCCATTTGGGGAATGCTGTGGTGTCTTTCCTACACAACATACCCCAAGTTCTAACCTTTCATATCTGCCCCCTTGACCCTAATGGTCTGGGTGGGGAAGAAGTATAGGGACCAAGGGGGCTGCTGCTCATGGAGTCTACAAGGTGCTCAGTCACTGCCTCAGAGCCTAGAAGGGCTCAGCTGGGGGGGGGCTGCATAAGTCTCAGCATTCCCCAGCAGAGCACCCATGCCTCAGGTTTCTGGGAATGGCAGGCCGGTGCCACACCCAACACTGCAAGCCTCTGGCCCAGCCCACGCTCCAGCAGCTCGTGTGCATCCCCACCCCTCAGCTTGTGAAAGTGGATTGATTTGCTCTAAATGAAACCTGTTACCACGGATACACGGGAACTGGGGTGGGACAAATGAATGGGGGAGTTGTTGGCCATGAGGGGCCAATGGGCCCATAGGGAGAAGTCTCTAACACTGTCTCGCCATTCAAAGCCCTGGGTCTGGCCCTACACTGTCCATCTTCCCTGGCCCCAGTCAGGAAATTCAGTTCTTGTCCCCACCAGTGCTCTCGGCTCCAAGACAAGGGTCTGAGGTTAGGAAATGGGAATTGCAGCCCCAGTTCCAGACCCATCATCTTAGAGGCCTCACTACCTTGTCTGAAGAATGGGGCCTGGTCTCCTGCAGAATGCAGAGGCCAGGAAGCCAACAGGAAGCGAAGAGTGGGCTTGGTAACTGTGGCTTGTGTAAGCTACTCTTGTGTAAGGACCCAAAATCCAATGTGAAGAGATTAACCCCAAAACAGAGCTCAAGCACACACAAGTTGGAGCTAACAGCCCCATTCTCACACTCACATGAGGCTGCAGCTCACTTGGGAAGGCTACGCTGACATCAGCTAGGGCAGGAGCTGGTCCAGAGAACGGGACCCACTGTGGTCTGGACCAAGAACAACCTCACATGGACAGGTAATCGGCTGATAGCTGATGTGCTGCCCTGGATAGCTCCAGGAGACACCTGGTGTGCCCCATTGCCATGTCCAGTACATGAGGAACACCTCTGCTCTACCCTCTCACCTGGGAAACCGTAATTGTTCCATGAGGCTACCTTAAGGAACCTTCCAGAAAGACCTTCAGGCCAGACCAGGATCCCCTGCCCTCACCCTCAGTCCAGATATAGCATAAAGCCTGCCTCAAGATGGCTTAGCGGTTAAGGCATTTGCCTGCAAAGCCAAAGGATCCTGGTTCGATTCTCTAGGACCCACATAAGGCAGATGCACAAGGGGGCACATGCGTGTGGAGTTCATTTGAAGTGGCTGGAGGCCCTGGTGTGCCCATTCTCTCTCTCTTTCTCTTTCTCTCTCTCTATCTCTCTCAAATAAATAAATAAAATATATTTTTAAAAAATTAAAAACAAAACCCTGCCTGACCTCATCTGCCAAGCAGGCCTGGGCAGGGAAGGAAAGGGAGATGAGTAGTGCTGAAGGAGCTGTGAGCACAGACTAGGGCTTGAAACAGGAAAGAGATCCAGCAGGAGCTCTCTTTCCTGAGACTATCACTCCTGATCCACTCCCATTTCTGCACCTGCGACCTCTGGCTGCCCTATTAGATTTCTGCCTGGGGTTAGGGCTCTGGTGAATTCTGGGGTCCTGAGAAACTCCATTTGCCTCTCCTCCACATTCATCCACCCTCTTCCCTGATGTCCATTGCAGATAGGGACCCAAGCACAGCAGGGGTTATGCACAGCTGAGCAGACAGAACTCCACCCTTGGATGGGAAGGCCTGTCCAGGCACATCTGGAGAATGTGGTGAATGCGCTGATGCTGGCTCTGTGGGACAAAGGGGTGCATGGTGTGCACACACACAGGCACATACATGTGCACACCCACAGACAGAGGCAGAGCTGCTTCTCTACAGAGTACCCAGCAAACCAGAATCTCAGGAGCAGAGAATCAGTACCCCCACACTTGATCCGGAAGCCTCCTCACATCAGAGACCTGTGCCCTTCTGACTGGACCTAGGACCGGGACCAGGAAACATGAGACAGAGAGCTGGTCCCCATGATTTAATTCAACTGATCTTTCAAATGGGCCAGAAAATTCACTCCACCCAGCCAGAAAGAATCTGCCAGGGTGGGAAACAGGACACATAAGCTGCTCTTCACGCTGTGCTGAGCTCCCCCATTGTGTCAGAACCTCTGTTTTGGGGAAACAGGAGAGCCTCTTTCTCCCAGATGGTATCATGGGGATCACATAGAACCCTTGGGCTCTAAAGGATAGAGTCACGTAGCAGGGAAAGAACCAGGCATGGACAATGCCTCACTCACCCACAGGCAGAATGTTGGCACTTAAGAAAAGCCATCTGCTGTCCAGATCTGGTCCTGGGTCCTCAAGTGGGGGAGAAGGACCAAGGGAATTGACTGGTGGGGGAGCCATCCTTCAGGGATGGGGGCTCTCTGGGGATTGAGGACAGCCAGCCTGGATTAGCAGAGAGTCCCAGTCATCAGCAGGAGGCTGCTCTGAGGTCCTTCTGCTTCCAGGAGCTGTGATGTCCCTTGGTGGAATGAAGTCTAGGCTTGCCACTCATTGCATACCTAAAGAAAGCAAACGAAAAGGGACAGAAAATAGGTGAGGAGGTCTTTGCAACTGGCTCCCAGGGTGGGAAGGCAGCGATGCACCACAGTGACCCCTGCTGGAGGATGGCTGGGTTGTAGCCCAGTCCCACTGTATCTGGTAAATAAATAGACTACCAGAGCCAGTGCAGGGCTGAGCAGTGAAGGAGTCAAGAATGAAGAGTTGGAGCAAGAAGGACCAGAGGTTGGCTGCAAAGCTGCATGTCATTGGTGAATAGCAGTAGCGGATGACAACAGAGCAATGTGGCCAAGCCATGGGTTCCTCCCCAGAGTATACAGAATGCCCATGGGAGGATTTTTCCAAAGCCCCAAAGAGTAAAAAACAAAACAAGAGACACTTCACACAAGACAACCAGGCTCACAGGAACAAACTTTGCAAGGTACCTGTGACATCTCAGAACCTTGTAGCCCTGTGACTGTGCTGGACGCTGGAGTTACTCCCCAGCCCATAGCCCCATGGGAACCCAGGAGGCCCCAAGGAACCTATGTGAGCACCCTTCACCCCTGCTCTAGCCCTATAGTCTCATGGAAGCATTGCTCTGGGTCTAGGGCTGGAAGTCATATAATTGTGCTGTGCTGGTCTTCCAGACAGTGGTCTGCCCAGGGTGGCTCTGCTTGGCTGAGCTCCAAACCCTGCATTCTCAAGGTGTCCCAGGTTTTGATCAAACTTCCTTGTTCTGACCCTGGAGCCCATCCCCCAGCCTTGCTTAGCCCCTGCCTGGAATCTTCCTTCCAACACCTCTTGTCTGGACCAGCACCCCTCCCTGAGCCTTTCTGACCACCTCTTTCCCAGACCTGCCCATCCCCACCACACACACCCCCTTCCAGGGGCCTCAGAGAGACTGACAGGACCACTGAGCCCTGGAGGACTTAGCCATTGAGCCCCAATCTGCCCAGGACGGAGCCCGTGGGCCTGACCCCAAATGGACATCAGATACCAACACCTTCCAAATGCCCATAGCCACGCTCCGCCCAGGTGAGATGACAGCTAGGAAATGTGAGGCCCCTTGTGGCCGGAAAGCTTCGCACCTCCTCCTCAGCCTTTCTTCAAGCTCAGACTCTTAGGTCCTTCAAGACCCCTTTGGACCATCCCTTACCCATATTCCCCAGACCCTAAACTCTCCAGCTTGATACAACTCTTTTAGGATCAGCCGGGATTGGCCAGCTAGCAGTCCTGGGACCTCGCCTCAAAGCAGCATGGGTTCACCCTCAGCCTCCCTCCTCTCCCTAGTAGTACTCACCTCCGGCCCTGGCTCCAGGTTCACCCACAGGGATGGGGTCTCACAGGTCCTCCTAAAGCAACTGAAGTACTGCAGCCCCTCAGCCACCAGCCCACAAGGCAAGCACCAGCCTCAGCGGCTACCCTAACTGGCGCCCGCCCGATGCCTGAGAGTCAGCTTCCTTCCGCAGTGGGAGCTGAAGCCATGCCTCAACATGCCTGCTGGAGTGCAGGCCAGGCGTGGGGCTCCACTGGGCTGGCATAGTGGAGCCTAATTAGGCAACAGTACCATGCTGACCGCCTGAGGCCAAGGCGTGGTCCCTGAGGACCATGAGGTCTGTCATTGGCACGGGCCCGACTGCATTTGGCCCAGAGAAGCCCTTATCCTCCTGCTCCTGCCATGCCTGCCCTCCACAGCACCCCTCTTCTCCATCCATATAAGCCCTTCCACTCTGGAGGCAGCAGGAGTAGTGAGGGGCCTGCATCAGGGTGGGCCACCATGTGGGCAGAGAAGAAGTAGGAGCTCTGGCTGATCTGGCTGTAGAGTAAAACTGGTCAGATTTGCTCCACCTCACACTGGCCACAGGGCCTAGCTGACCCTCAGACTTGGACCAGACAAAGAAAAAGACACCTCCTATCTCAGACTCTGGCCTGTAGGTCAACCTGAAGTCCTTGGGAAGCAGCTGCTGTCATGGGTGATGGCTCGCTGATGGCCTTGTGTAGGACCAGACTGGGCACAAGGAAAAGAGGTCCACCTGACCCTGGACCTGTTTCATCAGGGATTCCAGTCCAAACTCTGAGAGCCTGACCAGTGCCACACCCAGGCAGGCAGACTTTCCTCCATAAAGTAAATAGCACTCCATTCCCAAAGCCCCTGAAAACCAAGTGGCTCCTGCCTAGTAGCCCTCCACAGACCTAGGCTCCCACCTTGGGGATGTCCAGGGAACTTGCTCAGGGTAGCTCCTCTCATGCCAGACTTTCTAGGTGCTTCCTATGGCTGTAGTGACTTTCATGAGATGAAGGGTGCTGGCAGGGCGTAGTGGCGCACACTTTTAATCCCAGCACTCGGGAGACAGAAATAGGACTGCCATGAGTTCGAGTCCACGCTGAGACTACATAATGAATACCAGGTCAGCCTGGGCTAGAGCAAAACACTACCTTGAAAAACTTGAAGACAGAGAGAGAGAGAGAGAAAGAGAGAGAGAGAGAGCGCTGGCCTGCCTGGGAGCATCAGGGAGGCCCACCACAAGCCCCAGCCTGTTGTCTCTAAGTCCTCCCCCTCATGCCTCCCACCTTCTTCGTCAGTGTACAGGAAATGGAGCTGCCACACCCTTGCATGCCACCCCCTGCCTCTGGAAGTCCCCTTGAGGGACAAAACCCAGCCTCTGGGGAGAGGTCAGAATGTAGGGGGCCTATCCCTCCTAGACTACAAACCTCAATTCCTGAAGAGAGAAACTGAGGCCCAAAGAAGACAAAACCCTTATCCCACTCCCACCAATGACTCAGCTACCTTAGTCCTGGTACCCCAAGTCCCCCAGGGCTGACCACCTTCAGTACCTGCACAGGAAAAGGACTGTCCACCTTCCCTACCCTCCTCATGTCAGGTGCCAGCAGCCAATATTCTCCACTATGCACTTTGATGGCCCCAGAGTCTGTCCAGTGGGCCACTTAATGCCCACTCAAATACAGACTCCATTTATTCCTTCACCTCTGTGCCCTGACTTCTGTTTAGGCTGGTAGCCAGTCTCAAGATGTGGAGATGCTAGTGACAAGGAAGCAGGGCAGGACCCTGTGGCATGATAGGTGAGCCTACAGTCGTACCTTCTCCCCAGAGCCACTAGCTACGCTGAGCCCCTGCCTTTCTGAGCCTGAGTCCCACTCTGTGAAGCCCTGCTACCCAACCCTGGACTTAGTGGATGTAGAGAACACAGAACTGGAGCTGGCCCTACACAGCCACAGGTCCAGGCAAGCTTGACTGCCACAACAGAGCCGGTCTAGCCAGCCAGAGCCCAGCTGCACAGCCTGATGGCCATCAGTACCCTCCCCCCCGCCCCCCGCCCCAGACTGCTGGTCCAGGGGCTGGGTCTCACAGGGAGTAGAGCCTTCCTTGCTCACCAAAGCACTAGAGACAGAGATGCATTGTCAAGGTAACTGGGTCTCAGATGAGTGGGTCACTGGCTCCAACAACTTATATGACCTGGGAGTGGCCCCTCAGCGGGAGCAAAGCCACCCTGGGCCCCCCAAAAACTGTTCACTCTAGCCTTAGGGGGCATGCATGTGGCACCCACCATTGGAGACAAGAGGAGTCCAGCATGTGGTAAAGACAGATCTTGAAAGCACAGTGTTTAACCCAGAAAGTAAAGATCAGAACAAGGTACACTCTGGGTACTAGGCCACAGATCACTGCTTCCAAAAGTGTGGCCCACAGAACTCAGAGCCTTTAGAGGCCCAAAGCCTAATAACCTAATAAGAGAGGTCTTTGCCTGCGTCTCAAATTCACACGGACAGTGAGTGATGCCACGGGCCTTAGCACTGTTTTTCATCATCATGTGCTCAGAACTAAAACAAATAGCCACTTCCTTCATTCCTGTCTTTGATGAGGCAGGAATGATGGTTTGCACTGAGCCTCAGCCACAGTCTCAGGACTCCTGCCAGGCAAAGCACAGGATGTCCCAGGAAGAATGGAGTACTGGCTAACTACCTGAGCTTTGTGGTACACCGCTGTACCTGAAAGGTGACAGCCGGGACATCTGACAGATGTTTTCTCAAAAGTAAAGTGAGGGCTGGGGGCAGTGGTATGTGCCTGTCATCCCAGCTCTTTAGGAGGTTGACTTGGGAGAGGACCTGAGCTTGGGCAACATAAAAGTGACCACAGCTCAAAAAAGAAAACAGAAGAACAAAGTAAGCCTACCAGTTTAAAAAAAAAAAAAAAAAAACAGGGAAGCCACAGGATCTCTGTCAATGATAAAATTGAAGCGTAAGTGAAAATGAGTGCTTTATGCAACTTATATTCACCACTGTGAGCCAGTCAGCAATCAAATACCACAAGATCAGAGATCAGCGGAGGTGCTATAAAGACTTGAATAACATATGAAATGTGTCAACGTGGGGGAAATTTACATAATAGAATGAACCAACATCTTCAAGGTGACCAGACATATGTTCCATTCCCCATGAAAAGTACCAACGGACAGCACTGCAGTGACATGGGCCACAGATTCCACAATGCAACCACTCTATCTAAGAAACCATCCAGGAGGCACACCCACAGTTAGGCAAGAGGCAAGAGAACTGTGTGAGGCCAGGTTTCTTCAGTTCTTTCAACCAAAACAACACATTGTGACAGATGGGGTGCAGAAGCGGACAGGAGGATCCAGCTGTCTTTCACACGCCAGACGCTGGAGAGATTTGCAAAAATGCAAAAACATGGCACTCTTCTCACTGAGTGGTTTTTTTTTTTTTTTTTTTTTGCCTTGAACAAGTACAGTTTACTTGTCATCAAATGTTATAAGTGTTATTTATATTAACATATAATTGGTATCTTGATGTTATTTTTAACAAGGCTTCATAAAAATTTTTATGTTATGACTTTGGGTTTATTTGTTTCAGGGACAAGGTCTTGCCATGTAGACCAGGCTGGCCTCGAACTCAAGATCCTCCCAGCTCAACCTCTCAAAGGCCTGTTCTGCCAGGCCTGGCTCATTTTGGGTTTCTAATGTAGTAAGTGTTAAATGGCAGAACTAAGATGTAGTGGTCAAAATTAAGCAACAAGTCCCTGGGGAAGCCTCCATGTGCAGCATCTGCCCATTTCCAAGGTACAATTATTCTCACCAGAGCCTATTTCAAGTTACTGACTGCACAATCACAGAACATGGAGTTGGGAAGAGATGGACATGTCTGTCTGCAGTGTTCCCACTACACAGGCAGGATCAAGTCCTATCTAGACAAGAGCAGAGATAACAGCAGGGTGTAATTAGGAAGTGATATGCTTTAAGTGTTTATTACCTTTGTGTTTTATATAATTTATATGTCTTACATGTGTAATTAGTTTAATTTGATTTTAATAACGGCTGTGTCCAACATCCAGCTCACAGAATTACCAGAGACTTAACAGCTGGCTCTTGTGAGCTGGTCCAAGCAGGCTCCACCAGTACACCCTTGGATATAAATTCTTCTAAGCAAAAAGCTCTTTGAGGTCCTCAATGATTGGTGCAAAGGGGTCCTAAAACCAAATTTTTTGCGCAGTAATAATATTTATCGAAAATAATTAAAACAGAATAACACTGTATTCTAAAAAAAATTTTTTTTAAATGGGGCTGCAAAAGGCAACATAGTGCTGAGAAGAAGGGATGGTGGAGTGTCCAGCACTGAAACATCTCTATCACACCTTCTAAGGCTCAGGGTCCACTGCAGAAGAGGGGGTGGAAAGAATGTAAGAGCCAAAGGAAGGGTTCGACTCCTTACAATGCAACTGTCCAGACAGAAATTGGCCTCGATATCCATGACCCCGCAGTGCCTAGCAATACCTTCACAAGACCCTCAAAATAGGAGAAAAAGGTGATGACATCAAATTAAAAGAGAGACTAATGGAGAGAGGACGGGGATATGATGGAGAGTGGAGTTCTGAAAGGGAATGGGGGGAGGGGAGGGAAATATGGTTTATTGTCTGTAGCTACAGAAGTTGTCAAATAAATAAATAAATAAATAAATAAATAAATAAATAAATAAATTCTGGGGCTGGAGAGATGGCTTAGCGGTTAAGATGCCTGCCTGCGAAGCCTAAAAACACTTGTTCAAATCTCCAGGTCCCACGTATAGCCAGACGCAAAAGTGACACAAGCTCACAATGCCATGCATGCCCTCAAGGGAGCGCATGTGTCTGGAGTTTGTTCACAGTGGCTGAAAGGCCCTGGCATGTCCATTCTGTCTCTGTCTCTTCCTCTCTCTCTCTCTCTGTCTCTCTCAAAAGAAAAATAAATAAATGAAAATTTAAAAAATTTTAAAATAAAAAACCCAAAAGATACCCACTAAACACACTTCAGGTAAGGGAATGGGCACTGATGGGCTAAACCACTGTAGACATAAGTCTATGGGTCCCGTCAGTCAAGAGTGGGGTGCTGTGAAGGTCTCCACAGCCCTTCCACCTATAGCCTGAAGAGCAGACTTGGAGAGGTTAGAGGCCCTGGGACAGAGCTCAGCTTGAAGCCTGCCTTGTGTAACTGTGAAACTCTCAGAGCCTAGATTTCCTCATCTGTGAAGTGGGGTGAAGAACACTCCACTCCCCATAGGAGGTCACAGGTGCAGAGTCCACTCACTCTGGAGTGCAGAGAAGCCAAGCTTGAGGGTGGACACATGGCCTTTCCATGTGGTCACACTCTGGAACTTCAACTTTGGTGCCTTTCCCTGCCCCTCAGGCACTATCCTGACTGTATCCAAAATACGTACAAATGCATCAAGGCCACCATGACCGTGTGCATCCCAACAAACAGAAGCTTTCACATCCCAGTGGCATAGCTGATCCCTACCCCTCCCTGGACCCCATCTTACCCACTGTGTTTGCTTCACTAGGGCCAGCCAACAGCTCTAAGTTCTGCCCCCACATGGGGTGGAGGCATGAAAACAAGAATTTGTGAGCTCCATCTCCAAGTCACAGGGCAGAGTCCAAATTGGAATCAAAGGAAGGAATGCAAGGAAGGGCTGGAAGAGCAGTAGACAGACCCCCCACCCAGATGTTCAACTGGACATGGGCTCTTAGGGTTGCCTCCTGCAGCAGGCTGGATGTAATCCTGAGTATGGGACCACAGGTGTTAGCACAGGCAGAGGTTTGTGCAAGGAAGTCGGGGCTGTCCCTGTGATTTCAGCACTTTACTAAGCAATTCCCCAGTGACCACTCTGTGCCTGCTCCCACCCAGAGAAGCTGGTAGGAAGGCGGTGCTGGCATAGTGGAAGGCAAGAAGGGGCTCAGGATGGATTCAGACCCTGCCGAGCATGGACTTCACCTAAGGAGCCCTCAGGAAAAAGGATGTGCCATACTGGAAGGGCAGCATGTGTAAAGGCCTCAAGGCAGGAAGACTGTCACCTCCACAAGAGCAGGAGCTGGCAGCTGCCCTTCAGGAACAAGAGCAAGAGCCAACCGGGGGCAACAGAAGGCTGCAGAGCTTTGGAGCACCATCCTTGCCCCTCCTTTCCTCCCTCCCTCCCTCCCTCCCTCCCTTCCTCATTGCCCTCCTATCCCTAGAGGAGACTGGCTGTCATCCTTCCCCCTTTCCTCCCTCCCTCCTTTTCTCCCTCCCTCCTTCCCTCCCTGCCTTCCTGTCCCCTTATCCCCACAGGAGACTGACTGTGCCACATTGCATTCCACTGCCGGTGAGCTCCTTAGTAATCAATGAATTGAAAATCCCAGCCACCTAAGGGTCTCAGCTGAGAGCAGGTGCCATCAAAAGCTGGGCAGCATCAAGCTCTGTGTCCTTCTCTTACCCACACAACCTGGCCTCTGCAGAGAATAAGTGCCCAGAGCAAAGGAAGGGCAGTAGTCAGTGGAAATTTGGTGACAGGCAAAGAGAACACCTAAGGTCAACCAGGACCTGGGATGACTGAATCGGGGACAAGACCTGGGTCTTGCTGAGCAGGCTGGCTGTCAGGAGAGGACAACACTGAGACTTCAGGGTGAGATGAAAGCAGATATCACCAGACAGTCCAGACCTCCTACCCATGAGGCCAGGCTTCAGGACAGGGTGGGCAGCCTGCAAGGTGGGGTGAATGAACAAGAGCAAATGGCTCTCAGCCTATGGACGGACCACAGTGGTGCAAGGTTCTCCTGGTGATAGTTCCCAAGCAGGGATCAGGAAGAGAGCAGGGCAAGAGGGATGGGGAGAGCCGTGGCTTTCAGGAGATTTGGGGTACACATATGGATAGCCTTGGACAGGGAGCCAAGCCAGTCACAGTAAGGGGATCTAGGGGAAAGCATTCAGGATGGAGGGAGAGGGTAGGGGAGCTGGAAGGGGGTAATAATATGCCTTCAGCCAGCTCATGTTCTCAGACTACTGAACACCAGTCAGGTACTGGGTCAGGGCTCACTCTGCCCAGCCTATGCCCAGCTCCAAGAGCTGGAAGGAGAACTCCAAAACTCTACCTAGCCCTCCTTCTCAGAAGCCACTGTTTGGGGGACATGTTGTCCCGCCTATCCTCAGCACACCTGGAAGGTCAGTAATCCATTGCCTATTTGTCAAGGCAACATCTGATGTCCTCCAGGACAAAGGGAGAACCCAGAAACTCCTCAGGGAAGCACAAGGAGGACAATTCATACCATGCATTATGCAGGGCCATGCCTGCAAAGACATGACAAGTAGAGTAGGAGGTGGGGTGATATTTTAACAAGGTCTGAGGATAACCCCAAGGCCATAGAAAGCCCAGCTTTAGGAACACCCAGGACACATCTCCTAAGAACTGGGGCAATGTTTGCCTGACTGAGCATCCCACTCAAAATTGTCCATTGAATTCCAGGTTCTTGGCAGAACTGAGGAGTCCCTGAAGGTTCCAGAACAGAAGAGTGAAACCAGGGAGATACATGGCCAGGTGCTGTCTAGTCCTGTTCCAGGAAAGTGGATGGCAAAAGGCAACATTAGAGACCTGATACTGAGCCTGAGACCTCAAGAGCCCTCTCATACCAGCACACCATGGCACAGAAAGGTCCAGAGCCCACTCACTCAAGCCTCTGCCTGTAATTGCTGGCCTCCAACAGAACTAGGAATGGGGGAAACCAGCTTTTGTGTCTGAACAGGGTCCCAGCCCCTCTGCTCTCAGCAGAACCCCTGTGGCTGACCTAGTGCCCATACGTAGACCCAGTTCGCATACGCCTGGCAATAGCTCCTTCAAGGCCATTGCAACTCCTAGATAGTAATTGCATGAAGCTAGCCATTCTTTGCCATTCTTTTTTTTTTTTTTTTTTTTCAAGGGTCCATTGGCAGGCTGACCTGGAATTCACTAGATCAGGGTGGTCGAACTCTCGGCAAATCTCTGCCTCCCAAGTGCTGGGATTAAAGCTGCCACCAGCCATTCTTTGCCATTCTTAACTCTCACATTTTAAGGCCAAGAAAGCATCTCTCTGGGAATCCAGGAGTCACTAGAGATCAGAAGCTGTGGTTCTCCCCTCACTCAATTGACATATCTTCACACTGCTACCTGGCAGCTCCTCACTTAGTCCTGTGTGTGCTGCATGTGCCAAGCTCTGGGTGAGGTCCTAGTATAGAGGGAGAGCAGCACTCAGAGATGCCCTGGGGCCAGCCTCAGAGTCTCAGTGAAGAACCCATAATGATAAAGGCTGGAAGACTCCTGTCCTGCAGTGGAGGCTCCCACCACCCAGTCACTACCTCTCAGCAGACCCTGAGTCAGTAGGAGAGCCACACTTGGTCACCTGAAAGGTGGAACCTCTACTCTCCCACTTGACATGAGGAAGCTGAGGCTCAGGAAACACACACACACACAGAGAGAGAGAGAGAGAATCAGAGCTGGAGAGATGGTTTAGTGGTTAAGGTGTTTGCCTACAAAGTCCAAGGTCCCAGGTTCAATTTCCTAGTACCCACATAAGCCAGATGCACAAGGTGGTGCATGTGTTTGGAGTTCATTTGCAGTGTCTGGAAACCCTCGCAAGTCCATTCTCTCCCTCTCTCTCTCTCTCTCTCTCTCTCTCTCTCTCTCTCTCTCTCAAATAATAAATAAATAAATAAATCTTTCAAACAAAATCAAGGCTGGAGAGATGGCTTAGCAGTTAAGGCAGTTGCCTGTGAAGCCTAAGAATCCAGGTTCAATTCCTCAGTTCCCACATAAGCCAGCTGCGCAAGGTGGTGCATGCATCTGACACTCATTTGCAGGGGCTTGGGGTCCTGGTGCACCCATTCTCTCTCTGCCTCTTTCTCTCAAATAAATAAACAAATGATTTTTTTTAATTTAAAAAAAAACACAAAATGTGCAGTGCAAATGCCAGCCCCTCCCCTCCCCTTCTCCCTAGGCCCCACCCTCTGCCATAGGAGGCTGCTGGGTGTAGGCAGCCCGCATCCGTCAGCTGCACTCACCCTAGCCCTGTCCATGCAGAGTCCTATAGAACCTGACTTTCCAGCTCCATCCAAACACCCACTGCCAGAATGGATCCTGCTCCCAGCCTGGGTCTCCCTCAGGCCTTTCTGGCTCTTGCTCTGTTGTTCCCTGCAGCCAATGATTACTCTTTGGGGTGCCCCTCCCTATGGTATATTGGGCCAACTGCCTTCCTGGTCTGTAGCCTATAAGAGGGGGTGGAAAGTCAGCCTGGAGCCCTGCTCAACCACAACCTGCCCATCACCCCTGGCTTGCATGTGCCTGCACAGCCATGTCTCCATGTGGACAGAGCCCCCTTTTCCTCTAGGATGTCTTACCAAATCTCCTTTCTCTGGGGACCTTTATGCCAGACCCTTGTTACCCAGCTCAGCTCATGATGATTGTCACACATATATGGGGACCCTTCATTGCTCCCAACAAGATCTTGCTGCCCAATGCCAGACCCCAAGCCAGTAGGTGAAGGGACGCAATGCAGAAGTGGAATCAGCCAGACCTGGGCTTACCCTGTGCCCATCTCTGAACTGAGATATGCCACCAGGACCAAACCTCTCCCTTCCTAGTCCTTAGGCTTCTGTTTCTGGCTCACATCAAAGTTCTGGGAGTAACCAAAGCCCCAGAGTTCCAGGCTAGCTCAGCACTGGGAATCTGAGTCCCCTGGTCAGTACAGAAACCCTCAGTGTGGCTCTGGCCAAGGGCAGCATCCCAGCATCTGCATGTGTTCCCAGAACTGCCCAGCCTCCCTCCCTAGGGAACACTGCTCACCCCAACCTGGCTCCTTTGCGCTTGGTTCTATCTTCAATGTAAGCTTAATGGGCACAGCTGGAGGTCTGGAGGACCTCCCCCTGGAGGCTTCTGCCCACCAGCCAGAGCTTCCCCAGATAAGTTATCTGCCTCAAGTTCCATCCCAGTACCCCCGCCCTTTCTTGGTGCCCACAGTACCTCCAGGGCTCCCATCTGCAGCAACAATGGTGGCTGGTGTGTGCTCCTAGGACCTCCCGCCACTACCCTTGGGTGGAGAAACCTGTTCTCCAGGTTTGTGGTGTGTGCTGAAGGGCCTCCTTCCCCAGGCAGGGCCCCACCCTAACAGTTCCTGTACCTGGGCAACTTCTGGGCGGGCTCTTCCTTAGCCACTCCACCCTTTGCAGCTGGAGAGGGAGGAATGAGATGCTTGGCAGCCATACAACTGGACTGAGGTAAGGGCTCCCACGAAGAAAGCCAGTGCTGACCCCTGCTCCATGCCCCCGGGGGTGGGGCAGGCCTCCCAGGATTCATCACCCAGGTGTAGAATTTAGGCAGTCTTCCCCTCACCATCCCTGCAGACAAACAGTCATCTTGTTCCTCCTCTAGCTGGTAAGCAGGCCAGCTGGCCAACCAGGGCAGGGACTCTAGGTATCTAGCAAAAGATCACTTGGCCTGGGCACTAGATGTTTCCATATAATTGAAGAGGGCTGGCCAGGCGTGGTGGTCACACCTTTAATCCCAGCACTTGGGAGGCAGAGGTAGGAGGATTGCTGTAAATTCAAGGCCAGCCTGAGACTACATAGTGAATTCCAGATCAGTGTGGGCTAGAGCAAGACCCTACCTCAAAAAAAAAAAAAAAAAAAAAAACACGAGGGAGCACCCCACAGTGCACCCTAGGGATGGATCAGGGCAGGAAAATGAACTTACTACACTTTTCCTTCTTTGCTGCCTCAATGCTGTTTTCTTTAGTGGCAGTTGTGGTAGGACCCAGCCCAGGACTGATGAACACAACAGTCATCACATCAGAGAATCCCTGCTCTGGTGGAGCCTACCTATGTTTGCTCACTAGCTCATCCATTAGTCTGCTACATGGTTCTGGGAGGAGTGATGTGAGGAGGGAGACATAGAGCAGATGCAACAGATGCAGCTACCTATCAGGCTCCCTCTGGCTTGCTCTGTCCCTGGCCTTGTTGCCAGCAGAACTCTGTTAAAAAGAGCCAGAGGGCTGGAGAGATGGCTTAGCAGTTAAGGTGCTTGCTTGCAAAGCCAAAGGACCCAGGTTCAATTCCCCCAGGACCCATGTAAGCCTGATGCACAAGGCGACACATGCGTCTGGAGTTTGTTTACAGTAGCTGAAGACCCTGGCGCTCCCATTCTCTATCTGCCTCTCTATCTCTCTCCCTTTCAAACAAATAAAAAAAAAAAAAAAAAAAAAAAAAAAAAAAGAGCCAGACCTAGCATCCCTGGCTGAGGATTTCAGGTGGAACAATGAACTTCCTGGAATGTAACCACAGCTCCTGGGGATAGAGCTGCAAACACTGTCCTTAGAATGGGTGGCCTCTGAGCGGGGCATGATGGCACACACTTTTAATCCCAGCACTTGGAAGGCAGAGGTAGGAGGATCACCATGAGTCCAAGGCCACCCTGAGACTACATGGTGAAATCAACGTCAGCCTGAGCTAGAGTGAGACATTATTAGAAAAATAAATAAATAAATAAATAAAAACAACAAATAAATAAATAAGTAAAAAAAGAATGGGTGGCCTCTACTTCAGCAGCTTCCCACATCTCCTGAGTCTGTCAGAGATGTATAAGTTCATCCTGTCCCAGACCCACTACCAACATACATTTCCATATAGACCCAAGGTATCCATGTGCTTGGCTCTGGCATGGTGGGTTCTCAGTAAACAACAGCTGCAGTATAACCCAGCCCACAGATCAGAAAACTGAGGCCCATGGTGTGAGGATGGAACACACAGGATATATGTGCCAATCACAGGACTGGTGAAGGCTCCAACAAGGGAGTCAAGAGACCAGCTCAGAAATACCCTACTGTAGTGTCACCAAAGAACCTCACTGAGCTGGGTGTAGTGTAGCCTTTAATCCCAGCACTCAGGAGGCAGAGGTAGGAGGATCGCCATGAGTTCAAGGCCACTCTGAGACTACATAGTGAATTCCAGGTCAGCCTGGGCTAGAACAAGATCCTACCTTGAAACACCAAAAAGAAAGAAAGAAAAGAAAAAAGAACCTTACTGCAAAGTTAACGTGTGGCTCAGAGATTGGGGCAACCCTCAAAGGGCCCCAGGAGGTGGATATGGGAGTCGTAAGGCCAGAGATGGACCTATTAGCAACTCGGACTCACACCTGTGATACCTTCCCTAAAATCAACAGGTGCCTGGCCTTCCTACCTTCCATTCTTGCAGCAGAGAGAAGGGTTACAAGGAGTCAGCAGGCTCAGGTCTATGACAAGGAGCAGATGCCCCTTCTCCTAGCAAGAACTCTCACATCACCAACACCCTAGAGTCCTAGAACCTTGAAACACTGCAGCAGGCAGGGACACCAGGCTGTGGTCAGCCAAAGATCTGGAGGACAAATTTATGCTCTTCCTTTTGTTTGCCCATCTGTGCACTGAGGTACGAGTTCTACCCCAGGCTTTCTGTTATTATATGTTATATTATTATATATTTCTGATATTTTATATATTATATATTTCTGATATTCCCTAGCCCCCTTAAAAGTTGCCACCTAATAGATCAGATGGGCTAATAGCACCATCTGCTGGCCATCCTGTATTCTAACTCTTAGGAGGAACCAGAAGAAGCTGGAAGTGCCCTGTGATCAGTGCCCATAAATGAGGAAACCAAGGGTGAGAGGGGCTGAGATTTGAATGAATGGGGAACCTCGGGCAATTTCCGACTCTGTTTCTTGTCGTTCTCACTGTTGCAGTTATCCTTTCGTTACTGAAACAAAACACCATCCCACAAGCAGCTTATGGAAGGAAAGGATTTATTTCAGGCTTACAGGTTGTTTTTTTATTTACTTTATTTAAGAGAGAGAGAGAAATAGAGATAGACAGAGAGAGAATAGATGCACCAGGGCCTTCAGCCGCTGCAAACAAACTCCAAATGAACTCCAGACTCCTTGTGCATCTGGCTTATGTGGGTACTGAGGAATCAAACCTGGGTCCTTTAGCTTCGCAAGCAGGAGCCTTAAACCACTAAGCCAGCTCTCTAGCTCCCAGGCTTACACTTTCAAGGAGAAGTTTCATGGTAGTGGAGAAAGCATGGCAAAGCAGAAGCTGGGCATCACATCTTGCCACAGCAACTGAGAAGCAGCAGCAAGAGTGAGCTGGCTAGCACTGGCAAGTGGGGCTAATAACCCTTAAGGTCCACTCTCAGTGACACACGTCCTCCAGCAAGGCTTCACCTCTCAACAGCTCCACCATCTGGGGACTAAGTAGGAAGCCTAATCACAATCATATGAGGCTATGGTGGACATTTAACATCCAAACTACCACACTCCCCAAGGCTAGGATTTTAAACTCATTGCTCAAATGAGAATAGAGAAAAATCTTGTCTGTGAGGGAGAGGGAGACCCAGTCTTAAGCATGGTCTTAACCTGTAATTGAGCTCATGAACCTGAAGGGGGAAAAAAGCCTCTGGACAGGCAGACCATGACAGCCTTGAATCTGTAACCTTAGAGTTTTCCAGAAGCTTATACTTTTGTCTGAGCCATGCTGAAGCAGCCTGGCAGTGGCTAAAGGATCCACCTGGGGCTGCCCAACCCAAGCAGAGGAAACAGGTGCACCGGCAAGAGGAGATGATCCAAAGGGCACTGGAGGCTTCAGTCCTCAGGAGAGATCTGTGGCCATCCTAAGAGGGATCAGGCCTGCAAGCGCTGGTGCTCTAAACTCTGCACTGGGCCACACATGGTGGCACACGCCTTTAATCCCAGCACTTGGGAGGCAGAGGTAGGAGGATCGCGGAGAGTTCAAGGCCACCCTGAGACTACACAGTTTATTCCAGGTCAGCCTGAGCTAGAGTTAGACCCTACCTCTCGGGGAAAAAAAAAAAAAGACACAAAAAACCTTTGCACTGGCCATCCCGGTGGTGTGCCTCTCCCACCTCAGGACTGAACCAGGGTGGAGACATTCGCATGGCTGCGCCACCACACTGCAACCTGTCTTGCCCGCTTCAAGTCCTGACAGATCCGACGCCTTCACCCTTGCTCAGGTCCTGCCTTGTCCCTTCAATCCCACGGGGCCTCTCCACCCACCAACAGGAGAGGCCTGCTGGGGTGATGGGTGGGGCTAAGGCAGCCTGCACTGGAGTACAGTGTCCCTAAGCCGGGCACTGCACATCCCAGCCACCGCGGGGAGCTACTGATCTCCAGCCTGGCCCCTCCCTGCCCTGGCCATTAGCCCGTCCCTTCCGTCCTAACCCCTCCTCTGGCTCCACCTCCTCCCTCATGGCCTCATGGCCACCACTCAGGGCCTGGGGACTGCTGCTGGTCGACGTGCTCCTGTCAAGAGTCCCAGACCTCTGTCCCTTTTCCTGGAGTAGAGCAGCTATGAGGGGTCGTGGTCCGGAAGGTTGTTTTCGTCGCCGTCGTCCCGGAGGCCTCCCTAGTGCCCAGAGAACCGCAGATCCGGCGGAGGACATGAGACGACACCCAGCGGGTGCGCACGGACCCGCCTCCGGCCCGCCCCGCTGATGAGGCCACGCCTCTCCAGGCTGCTCCTGTCCCGCTGCTCCTCTCCCACGCGCTTCTCCCTGGGCCCCGCCCTCCCCGCGTGACGCACGCAGGCTGCGCCGCTCGCTGCGCCACGTCATTCGTCATCAGGCTCCACCCGCACGGTCGCGGACTCTGAGCATGGCGCGGGCCAGCCCCCCAGAGGTGATCCGCGCGGCGCAGAAGGACGAGTATTACCTTGGGGGTCTGCGGAGCGCGGCGGGCAGTGCACTGCACAGCCTGGCTGGTGAGCACCTCGGGACTTCTGGGAGCGGGTAGGCGCCTCCCCAAGACTGGAGTGGGAAGCAGACGGCGTTATGCGCTATATTGGGCAAGCACTGCGCTTACTGTGCGCCTGGCCGTGGTCAGTGCTTTTTAGACATTTACCTGTTTACTTCAAACGTCTAACAGGTTGAATTTGTTGCTACTACTCTTGTGGATGGACGAATGGAAAGATTTTATGACCAGGGAGTTAGAGCGGAATTTTGATGGTAGACATGGATGGTTCCTAGCCTGTGCGCTTAGCACCACCTATACTGCCTTTCCCCGAGCCTTCTAGGCCCTGGGACAGTTTCCACGTGGATCCTTGGCTCAGACCACCACAGTCGGGAGGCTCTCAGGAGATGACCTGAGGCCCAGGACAACCAGCTGGAGAGAGGCGACACCTACTGACTAAGGAGCTAGGAAGAGAGAAGATGGTTGAGAGCCACCCTGAAAGAGGATAAACTGGACGTTAGCACTTGGAATAAGATGCTGTCTATAATTCTAATGGACCCTCTCACCGCGTCGAGAGTAACTTTTTTTCCCTTCTTCTCAGGTGCGAAGAAATGGCTGGAGTGGAGGAAGGAGATTGAACTGCTCTCAGACATAGCCTACTTTGGCCTCACCACAATTGCAGGTAGCAGTGCTCAGCAGATCCTTGGCACTGAGACGCCCACACTCCACTCAAGTCAGAGGAAGGGGTGCTGAGGGCTTCTAGGCAGCGAGAAGCTCCTGGGACTCAACTACATAGTCTCTGGGAAGGAAGGACACTGGCCAAAAAGAAGGCTGGCTCTACCTGAGACCCCTAAAGGCCAGAGTTCAGCCCTCAGCCAAGTGCTCTCTTTTCATCTTTCTGTGTTCCTGGGACCTTTCAGGACTTTTCCAAGGTTGGAACCCACTTATTAGTGCTGGCTTTGGTAACATGAGTTAGTTATGACTTCTGTCACTGGTACTGGCCATGAAACCCTGTTAGGGTGGAGGAACCAAAGCTGATAGACCTCCTTTGGAGAAGCTGCAGAGAGGGCCTCAGCTCACTGATTCCAGCTGAACACCCAGCAAGAATCACTGAGTACAGTGAAGTACCAGCCAGTCCTACATGAGAGAATCACTGAAGGTTTCCTGCCACAATGGGGTGCACTCTGGGTGGTGGGAGCCATCATGGGAGGTAAGGAGCTCTTCCAGACAAAAGGCCAGATCTGAGTAAAAAGCGTTATTCACACAGGTAGAGCATGCAGCTAGAGCCACTGATCAGGTGTTGGGCATTGTTGGCCATAGACCAAGGAGAAGCTGACTGCTCGGGTGATGGGAGGGCTAAGGTAGCCTGCACTGGGGTACAAAAGCTGACTAAGGACAAGCTAGCCCAGGAGCCTATCCGTATATCAGACCCTCACCATTGTGCATCCATCCATCCTCAGGCTACCAAACACTTGGCGAGGAGTATGTTGGGATCGTCCAAGTGGACCCATCCCAGCGACGTGTGCCCTCCAGGCTTCGCCGCAGTGTGCTGGTCACATTACATGTGGTTCTACCCTACCTGTTAGACAAGGCTCTGCTGCCCTTGGAGCAGGAACTGCAAGCTGATGGCGACAGCACACGACCCTCACAGGGAAGCTTGGTGTCTGGGCGCAGCCGGTCAAGGGCACGGCGGTGGGTGCGTCACCACACAGCCACCTTGACTGAACAGCAGAGGAAGGCACTCCAACGCGCAGCTTTTGTCCTTAGACAGGGCCTCACCTGCCTCCATCGGCTCCACATTGCCTGGTTTTACATCCACGGTGCTTTCTACCATCTGGCCAAGAGGCTAGCAGGAATCACTTATGTAAGTAGCAGTACCAAGGGGGCTGCTTTGTGGTCTCAGCCTTTGGGGCCCATGCTGATGACATAATCACAGCTGAGCGTTCCATTTTGAGGTTGGAATCAAAACCCTGTACTTGGAAAACAGCAGGGTTTGTTCAATTACATTTTGCTAAAAGACCTAGGAAAGTCCAGTTTCAAAGACTTTGAGGTAGAGCTAGTCTGTATTCTGTCTTCTTACAACCAGCATGTGAAGGACATGGGGTGGGGGATACCTACCCAGGGGACCTTGGTCCAGCTTCATGGCTGAACCCTCACTGTAGGTCTATGGTTCTGTCCATTTTCACTTATTTGAGGAATGAATACCTGGTCCCAGAAGGTACCAAATGTGAGCTCCAGCCCAGCTCCTGGTCCTCCACCACAGAACAGTCCTGGCAAAAGGCAAAGTCTTGGAGCTTGGTCCAGGGGATTTTTCCAGTGGTGATCACATGGCCTTGCCACCACTGGACCCAAACAACCTTGGTTACCTGTTGTATTCTCTCCACCTCTCATACCCTGGCTTTCCACTGACCCCTGGTCCTGAGTCATCCACAAAGTCTCCCCTGTGGTATCACCATGTTCTCAGCTTACCAAGGACGCTATGACTGTTGTGCAAGTTCCTTTCAGAGGAAACCCCACCCCTTCTACCTTGCTCCCATAGCACTACCCTGGTCCCCTCCCAAGCCCCTCTGCAGTCAGACATCCCTCTCACACTCAAGTGGCTCCCAAGGAGCCTTGGTACAAGTCTGTGCTCTGGTCTCAGTGCTCTTAGACCTAGAGTATCCCAACAAGATCTTTGCCCCGGCTGTTCTCACCTTGAGTACCCAGTGTGACCACAGGGCAGCAGAGCCAGGCTCACTGTGAGACCTGCCACTTGTCATCCCATGTGACCTGATTTTCTTCCTTTCCAAATCAGTAGGAAGGGACACAGGAAGTAGAAGACAACAGGCTTTTTTTTTTTTTGCAGTGATCCAGGAAGTGAACAGTAGTGCCCCTGAGGCTGAGTTTGACTGAGTTGGTAAAGTAGGGCAGTAGCATCTGTCTGTCCAAGTCCCCTTGCTATCCCCACCTCTATTCTGAAGGCTCCTTTGGTCCTTAGGAGATGGTCCCCAGACAACACCAGATTCCTCACTCATTTTCCTGGCTGTTCAGCCGTGGCTTGGATTGTGATTATGGTAACACCCAGGTCAAGCTGTAGCTAGGGCTCTCCCTCACACTCCCTAAACCCATCTCCCTGGCTTGGTTTTGTTCTCTCAACACTCCCAGTGCCAGGGGTAGACGGGCACAACTGAACATGGGACCTTTGGCAGACACTGAGGCCAGGTCCCATGAGGTTCCTGATAGCTGTGGGGACCACCTGCCTTGACAGCTACACACTCGCCACCTGCCTGGAGAGGACCAGAGGGCATGGACAAGCTACAGGCTGCTGGGGCTCATCTCCCTGCTGCACCTGGCACTCTCCATGGGGCTGCAGCTGTACAGCTTCAGGCAGAGGCAGCGAGCCAGGAAAGAATGGAGGCTGCACCGCAACCTGTCCCACCGTAGGTATGCAGGGGGCTCGGGTGTCTCAGTAGACTGAGGATCGAAGGAGTTCTCACTGGGCTGTGTCCCTGACTTCTCTAGGAGTTCCCTGGATGATAGAGCTGTTTGCAGAAGCCCTTTGTGCACCCTGTGCTTAGAGGAGCGCAGGCACTCCACAGCCACACCCTGCGGCCATCTCTTCTGCTGGGAATGCATCACTGAGTGGTGCAACACCAAGGTGTGTATGCCACTGGGATCTATGACCATTGGTAACTGCTAGCCCCCAGCCCAGACCTTGATTTGGGGTGAAATGGGTATCTTTTTAAAAACTCCTCATATATGGAGCCATACTCAGGGTTGAAGCTCCCCACCCTTGCCTGTTGAGGCTTGGCTGAGAGTGCAGGACAGTACCATGAATCACAACCACCCATAAGCCTGTCTTGCGTACTAGAGCCTTTGGCACACTTGAGACCCTGGCACGTTTGCATATCCTGTTGTCCTTATGGCCCCGCTAAACCAGCAGGACAGGAGCACAGCCTCCCCTTGATGGACATGCTTAGTTGGTAAGCTGCTGCCCTGGCCAGGAGCCCAAGCTGCAAGTGATAGGGGATTCCATGTGGTTGTAGTCCTGCTGACTCTTAAAAATGGTCACCTGAGCTTAGTGTGACAGCACAGGCATTCATGCTCCAGAAATACTGAGTTAGTAGTACAGAATGTTTCCCAAGTGCCCAGCATGGCCAATTGGAGAGCAAATGTCCTTTTTCTCAAAGACACAGCAAGCTGCCTGGAGAGGTAGCACCATGGTTCATATAAAATTGTACCTGGTGGGATGTTCTAGAAGGGAAGGATCAGAACAGCATGCATGTTGGGTCCTGAATCTCCCCTCCCACATAATTGCTGACCCAGGGGTGCTCTGTAAAGACAAAAGTCCAGGCAAGAGGCTCCAGGTGCCCAAGGCTCATGTGCTGAGAGGGGATGGGCACAGCTGTACTGAGCCAATGCTGCCCCCCCGCCAGGCCTCAAACCCCAGGAAAGGTTACTTTTTGGTCATGAGTTGAAAACAGCATGTGTGTGGGGAATGGAGAAGACACAGCAGGAGCTGGAGCCAGTCAGAACACACAACCAATGTGACCCTCTTCCTTGCAGACGGAATGTCCCCTGTGCAGAGAGAAGTTCCCTCCCCAGAAGTTGGTCTACCTACGGCACTATCGTTGATTTGGTGCCAAGTCATCACCAGACAGCTCCAAGTAATAGATGGAGGAACCTCCTCAGAATTGACTCACTGCACAGAAATTACAAAATTCTCACACTTTGTTTCTTGTCATATAACCTACACCACACCCAGCAACTGGGTAGAAGACAAAAAACTGAAAGTGGTCAGGTGCCAAGTTCATATGGACAATTGGACTGTGTTCCACATAGGGGGTTGCTCATCTTTAGCAGTCTGAATAAGGTCTTAAGTTTCTCCTTCCTGACCCATATATCTGAAAACTGCTTCAGAATTCAGCCAGCAGTTTTATTCACCTCAGTAGAAGACAGCCATCATGATGAAGAAGCAGACCTAAGTGTCTGGGTGAGAGTGGAACAGTGCTCTCTAGGTCATCTCCACACACACCCAGACACCTGGGATGTACTTAATGAATGTTTGCTTTCAGTCTTAATGAGGGTCTTCATTTTGGCTGTTACACATGTAGGGAGGGGCTTCCCAAGTGGCAGGAGCACTTTTCTCCTAATCAATCTCCCGTGTGTTCACAGACTATCTTTTACAGGAGCTGAGTTAGTTGGGCCTGCCTAGAAACTCATGTGGGCAGGCAGGCAGCCTGTTTACCAAAGGTCACTACAATATCTAATGCCCTCTTGGCTTGCCTTTGGCCTACTTCCTGCCTCAGTTTGTCATTTCAGGTTTTTCAAATACTCATTCCAAGTGGAGCTCTTAGGACAGAAAACAGACCTGAAGGGGTTTCATAAAACATGGTGTAATGGTACCCCTGCCAAGACTTCTGGCCTGTAAAAGTGAGTAAAGCCCAAACTTTGCCTGTGGGAAGCAAGCACAGCTCTCTACACAGCCATTTCCAGCATCCCGTATGTGATTCACACTGCTCTGGGCAGGGTGCTCTGAACTTCCCATCACACCTTGGACCTGAGCACCAACGAGGAAAATGTTGAGGGCTGGAGAGATGGCTTAACGGTGAAGGCATTTGCCTGTGATGTCTAAGGACCCAGGTTTGACTCTCTAGTACCCACATAAGCCAGAGGCACACGTGTCTGGAGTTGGTTTGCAGTGGCTAGAGGCCCTGGCACATCCATTCTCATTCATGCTCTCACAAGTAATTTTTTTTTTTTTTTTTTTGCTTTTTGAGGTAGGATCTCACTCTAGCCCAGGCTGACCTGGAACTCATTTTGTAGTCTCAGGTTGGCCTCGAACTCGTGGCAATCCTCCTACCACTGCCTGCCAAGTGCTGGGTGGGATTAAAGAAGTGTGCCACCATGCCCAGCAAAACATTTTTTTAAAAATAAAAATGAGGTTCAGAGTTTGAGAATCCCAAGTGCCCCACATGGTAAAAATGAAAATGACAGACAGGATACAGAGGAGCAGCTCACTGCCAGGCACAAGTTGGCAAAAGAAAATCCAAACAACTTGGTGGCTAAACTAGGATGAGGAGGCACTATTCTACATGGAGCTTCTAATCAGGCCTGTTTCCTCTGGGTAGCACCTGTGTCCCCACCATACCTGTGGTGTTTCCTGTCCTGTTGCCAGCAAAACAGTTACCCTCCCACAGCTGCAGAAAGCAAGCTGGGCTTCAGTGCAGTGACTAGTGTTTGAGATGAAGACTACACAAGCAAGGGGAGACTTTCTTTAATAAATTGGAATTAAAAAGTCAGTAAAATGTTCTAGAGTATTGTTTTCATCACATCAAAAAGTTGACATGCGGCAGGTTCCATTTTTTCCCCCATAGAAAGTGAAAAGCCATGTACCAAACCCTCAAACCTGGTATGTTCTGGCCAGTTGTTTCCTTAAAGGGGTTGTTGCATGAGAACAAACTGAAATTAATTAAAAGCAAAACAAACTTTATGTATCAAAGGAATGTGTCAAAATAGTCTCAATTAAAATATAATATATATTTATAATTCCAGGCCCTCAAAGCAATCATGGTAGTTAAGAACAAAGTCTTGAGTCATTACAATAAAGGCCAATTTGAATCATCTCTAGTGAGATGAGATTCAGAAACTGGCATGAGAACCCAGTTACATAAGATCACCCTTAAAGTGTTACATCCTTCACACATAGAAATTGGGCTGGCATGTCCCTCTGGCACAGAGGAGTGGCCTCGGCGTGGTCAGGAAGGCAGCCCGGAGGGGGAAAGGTGGTTCTTCCACAGCTTCATTCCCGTCCTCCCTCTCCCTCCCTTAGGCTGCCACCCAACCTGGCCTCCCAAGCCTGCAGTTCACTACAATTCTGTCCATTTGAACACATGAACACCACTGAAAAAGAAATCAATGCAATTTGGTTTAGATGCCAGTTTCTTCAAGAACCAGATAGTTCAGATACACATCATTGAGGCTCCTTTTAAAAAGAAAATTAGACTCCCTCATAATCAACTACTTTATGTGAAGAAAAAGGCATTGTTACAATGGCTCAAAACCGTTCTTGAATGCATGTGAGATTCAGTCCAGCTTCTAACTAGCAAATGTCTTGCCCACGTCCTCCTTCCCTTTGTATCTCCTCTTTCCATGTGTGAATGGTATGTACCGGTATTTAATCATGTGCTGGGAAAACAAACACATAAAAAAAATGAGTTACTTCAAAATAGTTTCCTGTCCAACCATTTTCCCTAGTTCTGTAAGTTCTGAACAGCCAAAGGTACTCCCCTCAATTGTTTCTGCCTGTTACAAATGCAATCAGGACACCAACAGTGTGTGTGCTTCTTGTCTCCCCATTAATACAGAAGAACCTTCCATACGTTCTGATCTGCTGGAAGCCTGTATGAAATCCTGACATCTGAGAAGTGTTGCATCAGCCCCCACATAGGCAGAACTGCAGGGCACAGAAGAGATGCACCTGCACCAGTCATATGGAGTATGGCAGCTACCTCAGTACCTTGAGTTAATTTGGAAGAGCTACTGGGGCACTACAGGCACAGGACTGACCTGGTTCTACCCAAGGCTTTCCTCCCCAATTCCCAGCAATCTATGAGGAGTACCTCCTTGCTGCCACACAGGGCTTGAGGATGTGTACTCACTGGCCTTGGCACAGGTCATCCCACACAGAAGGCAGTACCCAGCACCAGGCAGACCCACCCCTGCTGTTCAACACACACCTCCCAGTGTTACTGCAGTAACAGAGTGGTAACTATCATCTCAGAGCACAGCACAGTGCTGCCATTTTTACCTTTATTTGCCTCTTCATTGTGATACAGAAAAGCATGATGAAGTACATCACCAGGATTGGCCAGAACACTGGGACGTTAAAAGCCTCGAAGAAGGTACAGACCATAGCCACAAGGATACCCTTCGTAGCGGCGTGCCTTAAAGCAAAGAGAAATTAACACTGTCTGTAGCTAAACAGTAGGCACCTGTCAACCACTTTTGGCCTCCTACCTTGGCCACAGAGGCATCCACAAGATGGACCCCTGCTTGGGAACAGCACAGTGGCTTCATGTAGTTATGTATACACTATATTGAAAAACATCCATAACCTACTCTTGGTTCCTTAAGAGCTAAGTCTTTAAACTCATGTTAAATATAAAGCACCCACACTGAAGCCAAGTGTACCTCATATGTTTTTCCATCTGGTACAATCAATCCCCTGGCCCTGTATCTGACATTGGGAATCTGAGGACACACCAATGCCCTCCCACCTTGGGACATAGCCCTGCTACCAACATGACATCTTCTAGCCAGGCTCTCTGCTCCCTAATAAAATCTCTCAACAAAGATTTTTGGCTCCTCTTGCCCCACGGAGGGGTGGAAAGTATTAGAGACAGGACAGGAGACCACAGTACACAATTCCTGTCCCTCTATACCCACCCACCCCATCTCTCTCCTTATTCTCTCATCACCTGCAGAAAGCCCAACCCCCCATCGATGCACCCTGGGTCTGAACCAAGAGCAAACACTTCTGTTCAGGTCCTATCAAGAACTATTCTGGCAGAAAACTGGTCTGTTTTTGTTGGCTATAGGAAGCCATAGGGCCTGTAGGACAGCTGTCCAGCCTACCCTCCTGAGGCCTGAGCTTTAGAAATGCCAGCACCCTCCAACCTGGACTAGCCTTGTCTAATAGCTCCAGACCATAGTGCCAATCCACAATCCAGAAAACACTGCAAGGTGGTAATCTCCCCCTGGTGAGCCCTGTGACCCCCATGTCTAGCTCAACCATCACTTTTTCAGTGTATGCACATCGTAAGCAAATAAAAATTCAAAAATCAACAGCTAATGAAAACAAAAACAATGTCCACTCCTTAGTGGCCCTGAGCACAAATTTCTTTTTCAAATGCCTTTAAGAGTTAAAGGTGTGGGCTAGAGAGAGGGTTTAGCAGTTTAGCACTTGCCTGCAAAGCCTAAGGACCTAGGTTCAGCTCTCCAGAACCCATGTAAGCCAGATGTACAAAGTGACACATATGCACAAGTTGAGCATGCACACAAGATGGCACACACGTCTGGAGTTTGTTGGCAGTGGCCAAGGCCCTGGCATGCCAATTCTCTCTCATGAAAAAATAAGTTAAATGTGTGACTGGATGGGAAATGACTTACACTATACTATTCTGTAGCCCAGGAAAGTAACTGGAGGACAACAATTCAGTTATTTCAAAAACAGCTGAGAGCCGGGTGTGGTGGCACATGCCTTTAATCCCAGCACTTGGGAGGCAGAGGTAGGAGGATTGCTGTGAGTTCAAGGCTACTCTGAGGCTACATAGTGAATTTCAAGTCAGCCTAGGCTGGAATGAAAAAAAAAGAAAAGGCCTGGAGAGATGGTTTAGTGGTTAAGCGCTTACCTATGAAGCCTAAGGACCCTGGTTCAAGGCTCGATTCCCCAGGACCCACATAAGCCAGATTCACAAAGTGGCACATGCATCTGGAGTTTGTTTGCAGTGGCTGGAGGCCATGGCGTGTCCATTCTCTATCTATCTGCCTCTTTCTCTGTCACTCTCAAATAAATAAATTAAAAAATTTAAAAAATATAGCTGAGAGGGAATTTTTAGCATTCCAACACAAAGCAGTGATGGGCTCCTGCAGTGATGGACATGCCAATGACCTGGCCGGACCATTATACACTGTATACGTGCACTTAAATCTCATTCTGTACCCTAGATATATGTACGGTTACTATATGACAAAAAAACTGTTTTTAATTTTTTTAAGCTGAATAGGAAGCTGAGCATGTCTTAGGAGGATCTTCTTGAGTTACAGGCCACCATGGGCTTCATAGTTTCAAGTCAGCCTGGGCTAAACTGAGACCTTGCCTTATTTTATTTTATTTTTTTAAAAAAGCCAGGTGTTAGAGCCGGGCGTGGTGGCGCACGCCTTTAATCCCAGCACTCAGGAGGCAGAGGTAGGAGGATCGCCGTGAGTTTGAGGCCACCCTGAGACTACATAATTAATTCCAGGTCAGCCTGGGCCAGAGTGAGACCCTACCTCGCAAGACCAAAAAAAAAAAAAAGCCAGGTGTGGTGGTGCATGCCTTTAATCCCAGCACTTGGGAGGCAGAGGTAGGAGGATCACTGAGTTCGAGGCTACCCTGAGACTACAGAGTGAATTCTAGGTCAACCTGGACTAGAGTGAAACCCTACCTCAAAACAAAACAAAACAAAACAAAAAAATTCTTAATTTTTTAAAATTGAATAGGAAGCTGAGCATGTCTTAAGATGATCTTCTTAAGTTATAGGCCACCCTGGGCTTCATAGTTTCAAGTTGGCCTGGACTAAACTGAGACATTGCCTTAAAAAAGGACAAAAAGCCGGGTGTGGTGGCGCACACCTTTAATCCCAGCACTCGGGAGGCAGAGGTAGGAGGATTGCCGTGAGTTCAAGGCCACCCTGAGACTACATAGCTAATTCCAGGTCAGCCTGGACCAGAGTGAGACCCTACCTCGAAAAACCAAAAAAAAAAAAAAAAAAAAAAAAAAAAGCCAGGCATGGTGGCACATGCCTTTCATCCCAGCAGAGATAGGAGGATCTGAGTTCAAGGCCAGCCTGAGACCACATAGTGAATTCTGGGTCAGCCTCGGCCAGAGCAATATCCTACCTAAAAAAACAAACAAAAAAAGAATTAAGCCAGGCGTGGTGGCGCACGCCTTTAATCCCAGCACTGGGGAGGCAGAGGTAGGAGGACAAGAGTTCGAGGCCACCCTGAGACACATAGTTAATTCCAGGTCAGCCTGGACCAGTGTGAGACCCTAAACAAAAAAAAAAAAAAAAAAAAAAAAAAAAAGAATTAAAAAAAAAATACAAAAACACTTAAGCCAGGCATGGTGACACACTTTTAGCCCTGGGCTCAGAAGGCTGATAAAGGAGGATAGCTGTGAGTTAAAGGCCAGTCTAGGGCTATAAAGTGAGTTCCAGGTCAGCCTGAGCTAGAATGAAACCCTGCCTTTAAAAAAAAAAAAAAAAAAAAAAAAAAGCCGGGCGTGGTGGCGCACGCCTTTAATCCCAGCACTCGGGAGGCAGAGGTAGGAGGATCGCCGAGAGTTCGAGGCCACCCTGAGACTGCATAGTTAATTCCAGGTTAACCTGGACCAGAGTGAGACCCTACCTCGCAAAACCAAAAATAAATAAATAAATAAATAAATAAATAAATAAATAAATAAATAAAAAAGCTTTAATAGGGAAAAAAAATTAGCTTACCAAAATTTGAACTCTGGAAGCCTTCGAATGAAGGGACGAAATTCCTCATTCTGTTTGGTTGGTAATGAAGGGCCATCATCTGAAAGGCAGAATATTAATTGAAGATGAAGCATCTATCTCGTCTTTTATCCACACATTCAGTTTTTCCTTAAAGACTTTTGAACTAGCAGACTTCATATATGGGAACACAGACTTACATCATAGTTAAATCATAGTTAATCATAGTTAAAGTGGGGGTCAGCAGCTAATTTACAGATCAATTTCTTGCTTTGAAAAACTGAAGTTAAACCCAGCATGGTGATGTACACCTTTAGTCCTAGCACTCAGGAGGCTTACGTATGAGGGTCACAATGAGTTTGAGGCCAGCCTTACACTACAGAGTGAGCTCCAGATCAGCCTGGACTAGTGTGAGACCCTGTTTCATAAACAGTAACAACAAAAAAAAGTTAGATGTTCTTTTTTTTATTATTGTAACAAAATTTCTACTTTAAATGCATAGAAAGAATTCAGCTTTACATATATTTTTAACTACTGTATTAAAGACATGTTAAGAAAACAAGGAGGGAGGCCAGGTGTGGTGGCACATGTATTTAATCCAAGCACTTGGGAGGCAGAGGTAAGAAAACAAGGATAGGGCTGGAAGAGCTCAGCAGTTAAGGCGCTTGCCTCAATGCCTAAAGACCGAGGTTCAACCCACATAAAGCCAGATGCACAAAGTGGTGCATATACATTTGAAGTTTGTTTGCAATGGCTAGAGGCCCTGGCCCACCCATTCATATTCTTTCTCTATCCCTGCAAACAAATAAATAAAATAAAATATTTTTAAAAAGAAAATAAGCTGGGTGTGGTGGTGCACGCCTTTAATCCCAGCACATGGGAGGCAGAGAGAGGTAGGAGGGTCATCATGAGTTCGAGGCCACCCTGAGACTACATAGTGAATTCCAGGTCAGCCTGAGCTAGAGTGAACCCCTACCTCGAAAAACCAAAAAAAAAGGAAAATAAGGATTGGTATTTATACAAAACAAGCAATAAAAAATGCAGCCCAGAACTGGAGAGACCAAGGTAGGAGAGTTACTGTAAGTTCAAGGCCACCCTAAGACTACATAATGAATTCTAGGTTAGCCTGGGCTAGAGACTCTATCTCAAAAAACAAAAAATAAAAAAGAAAGAAAGATAGGGAGAGAGAGAGAGGCTGGAGAGATAGCTTAGCAGTTAAGGTGCTTTTGCCTATGAAGTCTAAGGACTCAGGTTCAATTCCCCAGAACCCACAAAAGTCAGATGTATATGGTGGCACATGCATCTGGGGTTTGTTTGTAGTGGCTAGAGGCCACGGTGTTCTTTCTCTCTCTCTCTCTCCAATAAATAATTAATTTTTAAAAAAGAGCACTGTGATACAGGTCTGTAATCCCGGGAAGCAGAGGCAGAAGGTTCAGGAGCTCAAAGCCAGCCTGGACTACAAAGCAATATAACATATTCTCAAAAAAATTAAAAAATGAGGCTGGAGAGATGGCTTAGCGGTTAAGGCGCCTGCCTGCTAAGCCTAAGAACCTGGTTCCAATCTTCAGGTCCCACATTTAGCCAAATGCAAAGTGACGCAAGGGCACAATGCCAATGCCACACTTGCCCACATGGGGGCTCACGAATCTGGATTTCGTTCACAGCAGCTGAGAGACTGCTGGCATGCCCATTCTCTATCTGTCTCCCTCTCCCTCTCTGTGTCTCTCTCCAAAAAAAAAAAAAAAAAAAAAATTTTTTTTTAATTAAAAAATGAAAAAGCCAGGCATGGTGGCACATGCCTTTAATCCCAGCACTTGGGAGGCAGAGGTAGGAGGATCACCATTAGTTTGAGGTCACCCTGAGACTACATGGTGAATTCCAGGTCAACCTGGGCTATAGCGAGACCCTACCTCAAAAAAAAAAAAAAAGAGCCGGGCGTGGTGGCGCACGCCTTTAATCCCAGCACTCGGGAGGCAGAAGTAGGAGGATCACCGAGAGTTCGAGGCCACCCTGAGACTACATAGTGAATTCCAGGTCAGCCTGGACCAGAGTGAGACCCTACCTTGCAAAACCAAAAAAAAAAAAAAGGAAGAAGAAAGGAACAACTGTGTGTCCTTGGTCCACAAAATACTATGGAGGCCAGGCATGGTGACAGAGGTCAGACATGGTGACAGAGGCCAGACATGGTGGTACACACCTATAACCCCAGCACAGATCAAGAGTTCAAGGTCAACCTTAGCTACAGAGTTTGAGGCCAGACTGGGTTATGTGATACTTTGTCTCAAAAAAACAAAGCCAGTGGGCTGTAGAGATGGCCCAGCGGTTTAGGTGCATGCCTGTGAAGCCTAAGGACACTGGCTTAATTCTCCAGGTCCCATGTAAGCCAGATGCACACAGTGGCGCATGCATCTGGAATTCGTCTGCAGCGGCTAGAAGCCCTGGCGCACCCATTCTCACTCTCTCTCTCCCCCTTACTCTCTCTCTCTAATAAATAAATAAAAATGAAATCTTAAAAAATAAAATAAAATAAAATAAAATAAAAAACTAGGACTGGAGAGATGGCTTAGCCCTTGCCTGTGAAGCCTAAGGACCCATGTTCGACTCTCCAGACGCCATGTAAGCCAGACCCACAAAGGTGAGAGGCAGGAGCAAGGTTGCACATGCCCACTAGGTGGCACAAGCGTCTGGAGTTCAATTGGAGTGGCTAAGGCCCTAGCATGCCAATTCTCTCTCTCTCAAAGGGAAAAAACAAAAGACCAAACCAAAACATGATAAAGGACAGCTTTGTATACATCAGAGCTCCCACATGCTAGGCCTGTTGATTGTCAGTGACCAGCCAGTTTAAAGGGTCTTAGCTATTCTTTAGATTCCCTCACATGGTAACAGGCTTTTGGCCTCCAATTTGAAGTCTCGGAGCCTCTCCAACACAGCAGACATGAAAAGGCCACTGTGCTTGGCTTTCCAACAGAAGCAACAGGCATTCCTGGATGGAATGACTCATCATCTATCTGACACACTCACACGGGCTGGCCTTCACCCACTTACCTAGCCCAGATATAGCTAGAAGCAACATAAGGCTCACACATGGCATAAAAACACACCAAGAAAGGGATGAGGAGATGGCTCAATGGGTAAGATCACTTGCTATATAAGTATGAGGTTTGTCACTTAGAGGATGACCTGCTTCACCCTGAGTTCAATCCCCCAATGGGCATGGGCATGCATGCCTGTAACCCCAGTACTATGGTGAGCAGAGACAAGAGAACTACTAGGGCTTTCTGGACAGCCTGTCTGACCAAAAAATCATCAGGTCCAGATTCAATGAGACTGTCTCAACAGGAAGATGAGCAACAAATAGAGAGGACACTCGACATTTCTCCTCTGGCTTTTTTCAGGTTGTGCACAAGTGTCTACAAACACACAGAGAGAGAGAGAGAAGAAAATAAAAAAGAGGTCTGGAGAGATGGCTTAATGGTTAAGGCACTTGCCTATGAAGCCTAAGGATCCAGGTTCGATTCCCCAGTATCCATGTAAACCAGATGCACAAAGTGGCACATGCAACTGGAATTCATTTGCAGTGGCTGGAGGCCCTGGAGTGCCCATTCTCAATCTCTCTCTCTGATAAATAAATAAAATATTTAAAAAAAAAAAAAAAAGAGTGAGAGAAGATGTCAACTCCTCAAAAACCAGGGAGGTCCACTGCTCTAGGTCTGCCCTGACTGCCAGCAGCCACAGACTCAGTACTCTGTGCTGGCTGCCTGAGAATGTCTCTGGTCACATGAGAAGGGGCCTACTGCTTCCTGGCCTTTTGGCTAAGATCAAGTAGAGAAGGGGCCTAATGGTGCATCTGAGGCAGGAACTGGAGGGGTAGGTCCTTCCCTGATCATCTGCCCCATGCTCACAATATGACCTTGAACATGTTACATAAACCTGTGTACCTCAGTTTCCTCATATGCAAAATGGGGATGTCAGAATGGATCCTTTCATAGCTATACAAGGGTTTAATGAATCATTCTACAGATAAAGTAACCCTGATCCTGATGTCACAAGTACCCATAATAACCACAAGGCCAGTCCCAAATGTCCCCAGGCCAATGAAGCCAACCCAAGAAGGACAAAGAGGCACAGCAACCCAATAGCCTCTTTTCTACCTGAGTCTTCCATCAAGGAAGGATCCACTTTGGGAGAAAGGAACGCTATGAAAAGGTTTAGGTGGTAGATTCCCAGGGCGTAGGTCACGATGTACCAACCCTGGAAAAGAAGGAAGCACAGCATCAGTGAGCAGCCCCACTGCCACCAGCCCAAACCAGTTCACTGAGCCCATGACCTTCACAACATCAAGAAGCACATGCTTTACTCAGTGAGGTGATATAGGACTTAAATGAATGCTCTGATTGTGGGTCTTGATATGATACTGACAACTTAAGGCCCAAACAACAAAGACTTCAAAGAATCTAAGTCAGAATTTTAGCTTTTACTATAGACACAACAGCTGAAGGTTCTCTGGTTAACAACCACACCACATTACACCTGGAATGCGAATTTTCCCAGAAGAAATGCAAAACCAGAAACCCAGGAAATCAAGGAGGCTTACAAAAATAAAGTCAAGTCTTCCTGTGGAGACACAAAGAACTGAGAAGCTCTGGCAGCCCCTACATGCAGCACCCCAAAGCATCAGGTTTACCCAATTAGACACTACAACTTTATCACCAATCTTAAAGGAAGGCCTGTGCTTTTTCACACTAACAAGAGGAACTCTTTCTGCCTAAAGAGTTTCAAGTCAGACAACTAAAATCTAGATGTAACAAGTCAATTTAATGCACATATGTCATCATGTTGCAGAGCCAAGCCTTGAGGGATGCCAGATCAGGCATAAATATGGTTCAGAAAAGAATGCAACCAACCTGTCTGCTGTGCCCCACCCCCACACAAGGCTGCTAGGCCAGTCTTTCCACTGGTGAATGAACCAAGTTCCAATTAACACATCCCAGGAAGATTAAGTCCTACTATAATAAACCCACCACCACTTCAATGTTAAATTTACTTATAGAAATAAATTCAATAACACAAGTCTCTATATTCAGTTTATGTGAAAAGTACATACAGAAGTACATGCATCAATAAGCCCTCCTTTTAAATCTTAGAAAACACCAGCAAGGAAAGCGTGTACTTATATGAGGAAGTATCTTTTCCAATTCCAGAGAAGAAAATCCTCTGGGCAAGGTCTTTGACCTGCCCTCCTCTGGCTACAAACACTGAACAACCTCCACCCCAAGTCTGCAAGAAACCCCTGGAAATTAGCTGTCTCAATAGGAAACAAGGACCAAATGACAAGCCTAAGACATCACCTGCCCAAGGTGTCCACAGAAGTCTTAGAGCCTGCACAACTCCCTTAAGTCATCCATTTCTTATCCCACTCAACATTTCAACCTTACTCTCCTCTTCAGCCTCACAGAAGAGGAAGCTCAGAAACTGCAAAACCCTTTTGAGTGCCAAGTCTGACTCTGGCAGGAATTAGCTTGTGCCTGAATCTCTGCCCCAGGAAGATAAACAGCAGGCTCAGAGGGGTTCCAGAGGGTCCACTGACCAGTGTAGGACACTTGAAGGGAGGACATGGACAAGGTCAAGAACAGCCTGGGCACACTGGGAACTCAAGCTAGGAAATATGACAAAGATAGGATGAATTGTAAACAATTCTCTTTAAAAAAGACAGTCAGTACAACTTTCCTTACATTTGATGCTGACCTGAAAAAGCACTTGTTACAGGTCTTGTCCTTTAAGATACATCACATCGGCATCTACCAACAACACATTCAGACAATGTAGAGACAGCCGAGTCTTGTCATTCAAAACACACCTACCTGTAACAAGTAAACTCTAATCATGTAGACAAAACTCAGGCCCAGTGTCACGACCCACCGCACAGCTGTGTAAGGGGTGGATTTGTCCAGCCAGGACTGATAAATCTACAAGACATGAGTTCAAAGGCATGACATCAGCTCAGAATTCCACTGTACCCACTGCATTGTTAAGTGCACTTTCTTTTTTAAAATATTTTATTACATTTATATGTGTGTATATGTATGTGTGTGTGTGTGTGTACACACTTTTTTTTTTTTTTTTTTTGGTTTTTCGAGGTAGGGTTTCATTCTAATCCAGGCTAACCTGGAATTCACTCTGTAGTCTTAGGCTGGCCTCAAACTCATGGCAATCCTCCTATTTTCTGCCTCCCAGTGCTGGGATTAAAGGCGTGTGCCACCACGCCCCATCCCTATTTATTTATTTGAGAAAAAAAAAAAAAAGCAGATAATAGAGAGAGACAGAATGTGCGTGCCCTGCAAACAAACTCCATATGCATGCGCCACCATGTACATCTAGCTTACGAGGGTCCTGGGGAATGGAACCTGGGTCCTTTTCCTTTGCAGGCAAATGCCTTAACCACTAAGCCATCTCTCCAGGCCCTAAAGTGTTCTTTATGATGTAGCTAGGCTACAACTGTAAAAAGAGTTACTTAAAACAACAAGAAGTGCCAGGAGTGGAGGTGCACACCTTTAATCCCAGCATTCGGGAGGCAGAGGCAGGACGATCACCATGAGTTCGAGGCTATCCTGAGACTACATAGTGAATTCCATGTCAGCATGGGCTAGAGTGAGACCCTACCTCTAAACAACAACAACAAAAAAAAAAAAAAACAGCAAGAATCTGGGCGTGGTGGTGCATCCCTTTAATCCCAGCACTTGGGAGGCAGAGGCAGGAGGATCACCATGAATTCAAGGCCACCCTGAGACTACACAGCGAATTCTAGGTCAGCCTGGGCTAGAGTGAGACCCTACCTCAAAAAATCAGCAAGAGAGGGGCTGGAGAGATGGCTTAGCACTTAAAAGCACTTGCCTGCAAAGCCTAAGGACCCAGGTTTGACTCCCCAGAACTCATGTGTCTGAAGATCACTGGCAGTGGCTAAAGGCCCTGGTGCACCTACTCTCTCTGGTGTACACTTTATCTTCCTCTTTCTCCTTCTCTCATAAAAAAAAATAAATAAATAAAATAAATAAATAAATAATGTTTTGGGTTTTTTTTTTTTTTGAGGTAGGGTTTTACTCTAGTTCAGACTGACCTGAAATTCACTATGTAGTCTCAGGGTGGTCTCAAACGCATAGTGATCCTCCTACCTCTGCCTCCCATGTGCTAGGATTAAAGGCGTATGCCACCACGCTCAGCCAATAAATATTTTTTAAAAGTAAAAACAGCAAGAGCTTATATATACTGGCTCAGAATTGGTATAATTAATCCAAAATTTATTTGCATAAATTTCTGAGGTAAAAACATTACAAAATAATCAATCATAGGAGGACAGTGCTATAACATTAGCCCAAAGGCATCAATATAGAAATCAACTTCACCCAAGGAGAGAGCTTGGACTTAAAAAGAGAAAGCATACATCTTCAAGTCTCCATCCCACACTCTAACATTCATGTTCCAAAGTTCACTGTTCCCAGGAGGTCTCTCTCAGTTGCCACCCTCTCCCCAGCTATGCTTCTCTTAAGACCCTGGAATACAGCACTGGTCCAGCAGGCCTGTGCTGGCCCTGCCTCCACTGGCAGGCATGGCTAGCCACAGACAACTCCTGACAACCAGAATATGTGTATGGATATGCCAAGGCAGCTGTACACATTACTGAGTGAACTCTTAGTTTTCCTAAAAACACATGCTTCATATAGATAAATATTTTAATTTTAAAATTTAGTTATGAACATTTTCAAACACTCATAAAATAGAAGCCTATACATACCTGTCACAGCTTCAATAATTATCAACAGCTTGCCATTTTTTTTTTGAAGCAGGGTCTCACACTCAACCCAGACTGACCTGAAACTTAACTCTGCAGCCCAGGATGGCCTCGAACTTTGGGTGATCCTACTTCAGCTCCCCAAGTGCTGAGATTAAAAGTATGCACCAGAGCTGAGCGTGGTGGTGCATGCCTTTAATCCCAGGACTTGAGAGGCAGAGGTAGGAGGACTGCTGTGAGTTTGAGGCCACCCTGAGACTACATAGTGAATTCCAGGTCAGCCTGGGCTAGAGTGAAACCTTACTTAAAAAAAAAAAAAAAAAAGGCTGGGTGTGGTGGTGCACGCCTTTAATCCCAACACTGGGAGGCAGAGGTAGGTGGATCTCCATGAGTTCGAGGCCACCCTGAGACTACATAGTGAATAGTGAATTGCAGGTCAGCCTGGGCTAGAGCAAAAAACCAAAAATAAATAAATTAATTAATTTAATTTAATTAAAAATAAAAAAAAACTGCACCGCCATGTCCAGCTTACCATATGCTTTTTTTTTTGGAGGGGGTGCGGGGGGTCTTACTCTAGACCAGGCTGAGCTTTTTGGGGGGGCGCAGGGGAGTCTCGCTCTAGCCCAGACTGACCTGGAATTCACTATGTAGTCTCAGAGTGGCCTCAAACTCACAGCAATCCTTCTACCTCTGCCTCCCGAGTGCTGGATTAAAGGCATGAGCCACTACACCCGGCACCATATGCTTTTTAATGAAAAATGTTGACATATTTTGAATTGAGCCAAAATATTAACACTTGTAATTACTCAATGAATTAGACTGCTAGACACAGTGAGTGTCAGGACCCATTACTCTCACAAGCAACCTCATATGCAGCCACAAGCATGGTGACCTACATCTTCCTGAGCCAGTGTGAAAAGCCTTTCATGTACTCAGGGAGGATGTGCAGATAAGGGAGAGGTGAGGCTTGTGCAGATCCTGCTAGGACAAATGGATGCAGGTGGCAGGACAGGGAACATCAAGAGCAAATCAAGTCAGATGTAATGGTGCACAACTTTAATCCCAGCACAAAGGAGGCAGAGGTAAGAGGATTGCTGTGAGTTCGAAGTCACTCCGAGACTATACTTCCAGGTCAGTCTAGGCTACAGTGAAACCCTACCTTGAAGAAAAAAAAACAAGAGCAAATCAAGGGCTACCACTTTGTATGCACTATCAAAAGCTAACAAGTATTTATGTATTTTTAAAGATAATTAAAAAGAAGCAGAGCTGGAGAAATGGTTTAGCAGTTAAGGCATTTGCCTACAAAGCCAAAAGGACCTAGGTTCGATTACCCAGGACCCAGGTAAGCCAGCTGCACACATGATGCATGCATCTGGAGTTTGTTTGCAGCAGCTACAGGTCCTGGCATGCCCATTCTCTCTCTCTCTGCCTCTCCCTCTCTCAAATAAATAAATTTTTTAAATTAAAAAAAAAAACCTATCCTTCCATGTGGGAGGAGATAACCACATCCCAGAAGTTCTCAATAAATTTTTATTCAGTTGAAAAGAAATTTAAAAGAAAAAGTAGTGGGGGCTGGAGAGATGGTTTAGTGGTTAAGACATCTGCCTGAGAAGCCTAAGGACCCCCATAAGCCAGATACACAAGGTGGCACGTGCATCTGGAGTTTGTTTACTGTGGCTGGAGGCCCTGGCAAGACCATTCTCATTTCCTCCCCCCTCCAAAAAAAATAAATAAAATAAAGGGGAAAAAAAACAGAAAACACATGTAGTCAAGACTACATGTGACCCCCATCATCTAGAGTCCTCTATCTGACCCTTCTGAAGCAGGTGGGATGTACTCACAGTGAAAAGAGCTAAACCTTGAGAGTGTGTCCACCCACAACAAGCTGTGGCTTAGCTTCTCTTTTGGCAATGCAGCAAACTTACCCTTCAGAAAGACTTATCAGGAGCCCACAATTTCTCTTCCAAATATTTACACTAATCATCAATAAATTCACTAACCTGTCCAAGCCGTGTGAAAAATCTGTACACCACTGATGGCTTCCCATGGACAGAGTCTCCAACACTGTCTCCTTCAGACATTCTGTAACTAAGAAAAACATATGACACTTTAAAATAAACAAAAAACATTCAGTGCCAGACACACCTTTAATCCCAGTCCTCAGGAGGCAGAGGCAGGAGAATCACTTTGAGTTAGAGGCCAGCCTGAGACTACATAGTGAATGCCAGGTCACCCTGGGCTAGAGTGAAACCCTACCTTCAAAAAAAAGCAAAAACAAAAAACTTTCAAGGATGTGAAAATGTTGCCCTATAGATACCAATCTGTCAGGCAGACTTTCTGAATACACCATATTACATCCAAACAATTTCTTGGGGCTTTTACCAAGCACTCCATCTTCTCTGTGCTCTGCCTGGGTCTGTCCTCCCACAACCAGACCTCTCTTCTATCTATCCATGTCCCCATTTCTTATCTGGCAACTGAAGGTAACCCTGTCTGCTCCTGGCTATTTCAACATACTGCTAAAATCCCAGGAAGAATTCATCTCAATACATCCTCAAGTCAACTATAGGAAGTGTTAAATGACAGTATTTCCTGGATCCACAGAACAGTGTGCTCAGAGCTGTCCTGGAGACTAAGAAGTGCCCTTTGGTCTCAGGTGAGCCGAGTAAACTAAAGGCACACCATTTAACTAGAGTCCAGTTTCGGCTCCCAGGTGTCCCAGCTCTTCCAGCCCCCTTTAGGAAGTGTACTGGGAGCTTCATGGGGGATTCCATATTTAAATAGAGGCCACAATAGAATGTGCTGCCTAAAATGGCCATGGCCACCCTATTTAGGCCAAAGCCCAGCCTGGAGAAAGCTGCTTTGGTCTTTATCTACACTCCACGGTGATTGCAAATTTTCCCTTATTTTACAGTAACCAAAGACTTTACTACTAAAACATTTTTTTGCTTGAATTTAGGCAAGTATGTGCTCCAAGTTGCTTAAAACTTTACTCTTTAGCTGGTATATGGAAAACCTACCAAAAACACATTAGTTATGTTCTGATGATAGCAAATTGCTCTACATCTTGATTACACTCACTATCAACAATCACTTCAGAAAGCAGTGTAACATGATTAATACTGTACTTTGAAGTCTCACTGCCTATTTCCGACCCATGCTGGGCACTTCCTAGTGGTATTACCTGGGAGAGCTATTTAAGAATGCCTGGTGTCAGGATCTAGAAAATGGAATAACATTTCAATACCTGCCTCAAAAGGTTCATCTGAGGAGCTAATGGCAGTCTTCAGTGAGTCCTCAGAGCCTGGCTCCAGGACGTGTGCTGGCCCTTCAACATGTCAGACTTGTTCCTGAATTAGGGCTGCCCTCATACCAGCTGTTCATCTGCAATCCTCTTCCCTCCACTTGAACTAAAGGTCAAAGCAGCCTTTCAGGACTGTCCAAACTGACCACCATTTTTGTATCACATCACCCATTTTCTATTTTGTGTAACAATCTATCTTCTGATCCCTTCCTGGTTAATTCTCAATTTCCTACTAGAATGCAAGGTCCTTGAGAGGCCCTTGTGTGGTTCTTGAATGGGCCTCACCACCTGCAATGCCTGTCATATAGCAGTCGATCAATCTCGATTACTTACTGAAGCTGCTATATGTTCAGCCACAGTGAAAGAAGATAGAAACCATCCTAGGTAGACAAGTATACCGCCAGAAGTTGTACAAAACATTCTCCCAATACCTTACTCTAAAGCTCATAGTTAACTAATTTCTGCAATCCATCACTCCTAACCTGGGAACACAACAAAGAAGAGGAAGCTCTGCCCAGCTTCTGGAGTCACTGACTCCTAGCCAAGAAACAGCCCCAGGTTCTGTGCACTTACACACCCCTGGAGCTCATCCTCCCTGGCACAACCGTCCTCCAGATCTTACCTTTGGCTCTTTCCAAGTACCATAGTCTAGCCTGGACTCCTCCCTCCACTGGGCATGACCATCTTAGATCTCTACTCAGCCTTTACTTTACTTTACACTGCACACTGCAGTTAACCCACACACATCGGGATCCAAGAGGGGCCTGGATTCCTGAGGACCCTTTGCTCACTCTTGGGGGAATTCCATCTATGAGTGCTGAAGTCAACCCAACAAAGAACAGAACAGTTCCAAGACAGCCAGTTCTCTACACTGAAGAAGAAAGGAGGGTTCTTAGTGTGAAAGTAGCCTAGAACCCTTAGATACCCAGCCAAGCAAGACAGCGTTAAGGATGGGGATTTGCGGCCTTAGATGTCACCATATAATCTTGAGCCATTTAACCAGCTACCATGCAACCTATCCAGGAATGTCTTCTCCCTCTGGCTTAGTGCCGCATGCTACAGTGAGTCCCGAAACCAAACGCAGGGAAGGGATGGCAAGAGGACACCGCACACACGCCCGGACCGACTGTCGGAGCAGCGCGGGCGGCGACAGGCCACTTCCATGGAGGCCACTAGGCGGAGATGAGCGTGGCCTGGGCGGGCCAGCACTACCCTCCCGAGCTCGACCGGTCCCCCTGGTGGCCCCTCCCCGATCCCACTGCTCGGCCTGCCAGCCAGCCCATGGCCTTGACAGCCAGGAGGAAGACGGGAGTGCGCCGCCCGGCCAGCCCCGCGCCACCATCCCGCCCCCGGCACCTCGCAGCTCCGCTGCGGCCGAGCTGCGGTCTCCCTCACGGCTGCGGAAGGAAGACGGCGGTCAGGACGGCCGCCAGCAATCTACTTGAGGTCCGGGAAGCTACACTGGAACTTCCGCTCCGTCCAGCGGCGCCGCCTCCAGCCCCCAAGATGGCCGCGGGGCGGGGCCAGAGCTCCAACCATTTCCGCTTCCGGTGTGGAAGGTGCGGCCGTTGGCGTGAAGGCTTTTCAGCGGAAGGGGCGGGCCGACGGAAATGCACCGCGGTGCACAGGCGCATTGGCGTCCTCAGGGTCCAGGCCTGACGCCGCTGCTCCAGACCGAGTCTTGCCACGCCCCGCAACAACCAATGACCAATGGCAAGCAGCTTCGCGGTTGCTAGGGAACCGTTGGGGGCAACATGGCCGCTGCTAGCGAGCTGAGTGGGAGTTCGCTCCGTCAGGGCCAGGAGCTGTCAAGGCGGCCGCCGCGAGATGGTACGAGCCACGTGCCCCACTGGCAGCTCGGTCGCCCTGGGAGGGCAAGGCCGGGGACCCGTGAGCGCGTCGGCGTGCCTACAGGGCTGGGGGTGACTTGTGGGCTCTCGGCTGGCCGGCTTTGCACCGGGGTCGCTGGAAGAGCCGAGGCCAGGCTGGTAGAAACGTAGGGCCTGAGAATGCAAGTCACACTGTGCAGTCTGATGGAAAATGATTCGAAAACTGGAAAACGAGGGCCAAGATAAGCCTCGAGTCCATACTACAGTCACAGGCATTCCCCTGCCGTCTGCCCGAGCCGGCGTGGTGCGGCAGCCTCTCTGTCCCAGGAACTTGGAGTTGGGCATGGCGTCCCAGAGCCTCGCGGGAAAGAATGAGTCTGGCCACGGGGTCTTTGTGAGTCAAGTGTGGATTTTGTTCCCAGGGAACAGGAAGCCACTGAAAGATTTAGCAGGATGGGCTCCTCTCTACCCTCACTGATGCCACTCTGCTGCCTCCTTGCCCTCCCAACTCTGCCCCTTTTGAAAACCTGCTCTCAAAGGCCTGCACCCGTCTGGGGTCCTAGTCCTCTCCCTAAGCCTACCTTTTTCTTGGGGCGTGTCCATGCCGCAGACACCATGAAAGAGTGGGCCGGCAATAAACAGGAGAACTGTACCTCACACACCTTTGGCAGTTAACCAGAGTGAAGCCGCACAGAGATTGTGAGAGGCCAACAGGGATCTGCAGACAACTGTAAGCCAGAATCCACTTTTTTTTTTTTTTGTTTGTTTGTTTGTTTGTTTTTCGAGGTAGGGTCTCACTGTAGCTCAGGCTGACCTGGAATTCACTATGTGGTCTCAGGGTGGCCTCGAACTCATGGCAATCCTCCTACCTCTGCCTCCCGAGAGCTGGGATTAAAGACGTGCGCCACCACGCCTGGCTGTATCGGAATCCACTCTTATCTCCATGGTCTGTTGGCTTCAGGTAGTCACTGTGTTCATTATCTTTTCACTATTCAGGCTATGCTGTATACGTGTACCCAAATTCTTTCTTCCGATATGAAGGACAATGGAAGGGAGGGAAGACACACGGTAAGAAGCCTCTGATCATTTCCAAGGCCACACTCTTCCAGCTCACAGAGCCAGTGTTTTGGGAAGCTTGGGCAGGCTGCACCCAGCATAGCATCATCATGCTGGAACCATTGAGACTAGCTCCTATAGTCTTGGAGCTCAGGGCATGCTAGTGCTACCCCAGCTGGTGGGTGACAGAGCTGGGCAGGGGCAGCAGGTCTATACTGACAAACCTCCACAGCCATCCTAGTTTGCTATATGTTTGTCATCGAATAACCAGTTCTGTAAGGTGCTACCTTAGTTTCCTTGTATTCCAAAGCAAAATAGGAAACAATAATTCATAGAGGAAGGTAGACTTATTTACAATTTGGCTAAGCAAGGTGGGGGAAATCCAATTTCTCTCCAGCAATGTTGTAATTTATAGAAAACCACAAGCCAAAATCCAGAAGACAAGTGGATTTTTTTGTGAATCTTTCATTTCCTAGGGAAAGGCAACTTGGCCCCAGGCCAGGTTGTCTCCCTTCTCAGCAGGCCACCTCCTGCTGCCTCTGTGACCTGCATGGAGGGTGTGTGACCATTTTACAAGTTAAACTTAGGAAGTCACAAGCAAGAGAAGTTGCTTTATGATTTACTTATAATAAATAAATTACCTATTTTTGTAGAAAATCCAAGCAATAGAGGAAAGAAGTATAAAGTAAACATTCACTGGAATGGCCATTGCACATAGCAGGCAAACTCTGGACATTTCTGAGTCTAGATTTTGCAGGATCTGTGCTCACTGTCTTTATTTCCCTTTGTGAATTTTTCACTGAAGGGTTTGCTTTCCATATCTATCACTACCAGTTTTCTTTTGTTTTTTTGTTTGTGAGACAGAGTCTTGCTATGTAGTTTAAACTAGCCTGCAACCTGCAATCCTCTTGCTTCAGCCTTCCAAGCACAAGGATTATAACCTATACCACTACACCCAGCTGCCACCAGTATTTTCCTTTTCTCTCTCTCTCTCTCTCTTTCTTTCTTTCTTTCTTTCTTTCTTTCTTTCTTTCTCTCTCTCTCTTTCTTTCTTTCTTTCTTCTTTATTTCTTTCTTTCTTTCTTTCTTTCTTTCTTTTGTTCTTTCTTTCTTTCTCCTTTGTGTTTGTGTATGTGTGGTACTAGGGATTGAACCCAGGGCATTTAGAATGCTATGCAGTACCACAGAGCTATGTTCCTAGTACCTTTTAGCTTTCTTTTTCTTTTTTTTTTTTTTTTTTTTTTTTAGGATCTCACTCTAGCCCAGGCTGATCTTTTCCTCATAGTCTCAGGCTAGCCTCAGATTCACAGCAATCCTCCCTAGCTTTTGTTTATGTTTTGTTTTTTGGTTGTTTTTGTTTTGGTTTGTTTTGGTTTGGTTTTTGGTAGAGTCTCACTCTAGCCAGGTTGACCTGTGATTCACTCTCTAGTCTCAGGTTGGCCTTGAACTGGAGTAGAGGCCTCCTACCTCTGCCTCTCAAGTGCTGGGATTAAAGGCGTGCACCACCACACCCACCTTGTTTATATTTTTACCACACACATGCTTCTTATTTTTGTGTCAACATCAAGGAAAGTCAACACTTTAGAACTTGTCTTCCAGTGCTGCTCTCTCTTCTGTCTTCATTGGACAGTGGCAAGGTGATCCATCTTCTCTGAGGTCAGGGAATAAAGTCTCATCTGCATTCTCATGCTTCTGTGGTCATTCCAGGAGAGAAACAGCCCACACAGGAATGTTCCAGTGGATGGTTTTGTTTTGTTGAGAAGTTTCTGTTGTGTTGCTCAGGCCGGACTCCTCCAGCTTCAGTCTCAGCCTCCTAAGTAGCTGAATTACATATGTGTACCACCATAGAAACTGAAGTCTTTACTCTGGAAAAGGAGCCTAAGGGAGGGCTTGTCAGCAGTTACTCCTATTCCCCAACTGACTGCATACTGACTTCTCTTACTAGGTCACGGAAAGCTGCTGTTTAAAGATGGAAGTTATTACGAAGGCGAGTTTGTGAATGGAGAGATCACAGGGGAAGGCTGCCGGCTATGGGCCTGGTCAGGTTAGCATTGGACATAAATGGACTATTGACTCTGTTCTTATAAACCCCCTCAGATGTAAGTTGGTTTTGGACATACACAGCACTATGTATGTAAGAGGAGCCTTAGATTTCCCTAGCAGAAGGAACAGCAATGTTACAGGATAGGGCATGGTGGTATGGAGCCCACAATTTGGATGGTGAAGAGCCTAGTCCATTGAGGGGTTCCCTAGAGACCCCTGTTTGGAGCACTACACTCAGCTCTACAGACAACTCCCTATAACACGTGGTTGAAATAAAGATCATCCCAAAGCTACAGTTTCCTTTTACTTTGAAGATATCAGCCAGCTTATGTCCTCAGATGGGAAAACTGCTCCATGGCCTCTATGCTGGGTCCCACCAGGAGGAGCCACAGACTAGCCAGGCTAGTGCTCAGGAGAGCTTCTTTTCCCTCAGACTCAGCTTTCAGATGTCTTTACAGAGCCTGAGAAGGAACACACTATTCCTTATAAGTGCCTATGGGGAGGGTTACCTAGGGCAGTCTACCATCCCAGAGGAGGCAGGAAGCACCAAGCTACCTCATGGTATTTCTCCCTTACTGTGCACACTAAGGAGTAAGATAAAAAGACAGAAACTTCCATTTGGAAACAGCACATGCCAGCATCATTTATCAGGGAATGGGGTGGGGAAAACAGCCTGATCCTTCCCTCTTATCCATGCCAGGAAACATCTACTTTGGACAGTTTGTTTTAGGAGAGCCTCATGGACATGGCATCATGACGTACAAAGCTGGGGGCCACTATGAAGGGGAATTCTTCCACGGCATGAGAGAAGGTCAGGGGCCTGGGCAGTGCATTGTGGGGGAGCTGGGGCATGATGGGGAACCACTGACTGCCTGTCTAATAGAAGCTGAAAAGAGGCAGAAGTTGATGCCTTCTTTTCTGCCCCTAGACTGTGTACAATGCAATCTAGCTTATTAGTACACAGGGAGCTGCCTGCCATGTCCTAGAACACGTATCTTACTTGAGCTGTCCACTACTGCATAGCAAGTAGCCCAGGCTGACCTGACATGAAACTCACTCTGTATTCCCAAGCTGGTCTTAGACTTACAGTGATCCTCCTACTTCTGCCTCCTGAGTGCTAGAACTGAAGATGTGTGCCACCGTGCCCTGCCTTTTTATTACTTTATTTTTGGTGGCAGGGAGGGGAGGTTCAATCCTGGTTTACCTGGGGCTGGTCTTTTAATTTCACATTAGGTCACTTCTGCTACAGCTTGATGTTCCCCAAATCTTGGTGGTCTTATAGCTCCCAGGAGGAAGCTATAGGTATTTCTGGGGCTTTGGTCAATTACTTCCTCCATGATTTGTTGGCCAAAAAGAGTTGGAGGCCAGTTGAAGGGGTACCTGTCCCTTTGGGCCAGATATTGATAAAAAGGCCAACCACACCCTAGGAATGAGCCTGGCAGGTTCTAGTATGTCTGATTGTATGGGGCAACTACTCTTTCTCAAGGTTTGCTTGTGATAGGGTACAGAAATACCCTTAGGTTTATGAATTGTCTAAAATCTGAGAGTATCAACAGTTGAACAAGGCCATATCCTCATTCATATGCCCCTGGCCTTTCAGATTGAAGTGCCTTGCGTGGGTAACTCTGCTCACCTTGAAGTGGTTTAGAAATCAAAAAACAAGTGTGCAAGTAGACCATAAGGTAGTACAGACTTGTCTACCAGATGGCAGAGCATCTTTGGTCTGAGATGTCAGGTCTGGGGGGCACTTCTGTGAGTCCCCCCCCATATACATACACATTCAACAACCTATGAGAGCTAGACTGGGCCACCTATCATCTTTACTGACCTGGGAAGTGGCAGCTGTCACTGTTCCAAAATGCATCTTCTATTCCTGCCTGGGCAGGGCTGATATCTAGGAGGCAGCCTAGCTTCTAGAGATAGCACTGAGACCTCATTCTTCTATAACTCTTCCTTCCTGCCTGAGTAGAGTAGGCCCAGCAGAGTCCCTCCAAGAAGCTGGGGGAGTGGAAGCAGAGTCGTCCCTGGCAGAAGGCATGGGGTGAAATTGATGTCTTTTGGTTCCTTCATTAGGACAGGGGGTTCTGGAAGACAAGGATGGACAGGTGTACCAGGGGTCCTTTCATGACAACAAGCGACATGGCCGTGGGCACATAGTCTTTAAGTGAGTATGGGTCTTGGAGATGCAAACTAGCACTTGGGAGCAGGAATGATCTTCACAGCTTCTGGAATGCTGAGGGTTGCTGGCCATGGGGCAGATTCTCTAGAAGGTCCCAGGCAGTGTCCAAGCCTTAAGTACATGTACATTCGGGATCCTGGTCTTTGCTGGGTTGTTTTTTTTTTTTTTTTTTTTTTTTTGAGAGAGAGAGGGAGAGGAAGACAGATAGAGATCTGGGCATGCCAGCAGCCTCTCAGCTGCTGCAAACAAAAGCCAGATGCGTGCGCCCCCTTGTGGTCAAGTGCTGCATTGCGCCCTTGCGTCACTTTGCATCTGGCTAAACGTGGGACCTGGAGATTGGAACCACTGGAGATTGGAAACCGCGTTCTTAGGCTTAGGAGGCAGATGCCTTAACCACTAAGCCATCTCTCCAGCCCTGGTCTTTGCTGTTTTTGCACCTCTCTCTCCGCCCATCTCTCCCACCTAGAACCTACCACCCTAGTGTTAGGCTGGTACAAGGGTGGACCCATCCACCATGGGTTTGCAAACCACTTTATTATTTTTTTTAGGAGGGAGGGAGGAAGAGAGAGAACACAAGTGAGTATGGGTGCATCAGGACCTCTTGCTGCTGCACACAAACTCCAGACACATATGTCACTTTGTGCATCTGGCATTAAATGGATACTGGGGAACCAAACCCAGGACAGTAGGCTTTGCAAGCAAGCACTTTAACTACTGAACCATCTCCCCATCCAGACCCTGGATTTAAACAAGGTTAAGGACACCTGCCAGCAGAACCACCCTCCTCCAAGCCTGTGTTTGGATTTCCTGGGTGGATTCTTACCCAGCACTTGTCCTTGAAACAGAGTCACCTCTCTTGTTTTTTCCTGTCATTTCCCTTTTTGAGCAGCAGAAGCTGAGCATATCCTGCACAGGGCCCAGCATGCCCTGGAAAGTGGGTCCTGCCACAGGGGGTAGACAGACATGTTCCCTCCTGTCACCGGTCCTCCCAAGCCAACTCTGGCAAGGCAGGAGCTCACAGGCCATCTGTTCAAGGCCTATTTTTACCTTGGCCCCGGTGATGCATGCTGAGCCCAGTTAGAGGATCCAGTCTGAGTCACCATGGCCACCTGGCTCCCAGCTGAGGGTTCTGTGCTGTGCCCTCAGGAATGGTGACAAGTATGAAGGCGACTGGGTTCGAGACCAGCGTCAGGGACATGGAGTGCTCTGCTGTGCTGATGGCTCCACATATGAGGTATCTGCACTGTTACCTTGGAAAAGAGTTGTGAGGCAATGAGGGGGCCAGACTTCTTTGGGGCATTTGCCTGTGCTCCACCTGACAACACCCTGGAAGTAATGAACCCCCATATCCATGTACTCCTCTCCTTTTCCTCCATACTCGGGGAGATGACTGTCCTACTTTGTAAGTCCTCTGATGGGATGGGTCCTATACCAGAAGTCAGGTTGCCAAAGAAAATCAAGGTCCACACATGTGCTCTGCATATGTGACAGGCATGAGATGAGTAGGTGACATGAGCAGGAGACAACATGCTGGTGTTGTCCCTGAGAAATACGATGTAGTTATTGGCCAAGAAAAGTGGCAAACTACCAGGAGGAGCACAAGAAGAAGTTCCAAGTTGCAGTGCAGGGTGGTCCTAAGATGGAACTAGGACTGGCTTGGGCATCCCTGGGCTGTCACCAGTCCTCCCAAGCCAACTCCTTCCAACTGACATTCAGTGATCCCTGGCCATGTGAGTTGTCACTGAGCTAGTTGTGAGGCCCTAATGGAATCCAGTGCTGGGAGCCTAGGCTTTACAGCTCACAGTAGTGATGGTGAGGGCCATGGCAGCAGGGGTCAGGGATCCCTGGGTGTCCAACAGCTCCAACCAGAAGGAGTGACATATATAGGCCTCTAGACTCTCAAGAGTCAGAACTGCTACCTGGTTTCCTGTAGCCTCGGTATGGGCACTTCTGAGAATGGCATAGCTGCAGATCCACCATGGCAGTTGGATGCACACTCTTGCCAGGTTTCTCATATGGCAGATAGAGCAACACTTGGAACAAATGGGCCCCTGGATGTAGGACAGGCCCAGTGCCTCATTCAGACGTGAGTAGTGGGGGAGCTGTTCTGAAGGAGATGACTCAAGTACAGGGAACTCAAGAGAGTGATGCCACTAGACTCCTGTAGGTCACTGGGCTCTAGTATAAAAGCCATCTGGGAGTGAAGCCCCCTATCTCCACAGGCCCTACAGCATCCTCTGCTGACAACTGGCATTGAGCCCACTGGCCAGGAAGAAATGTTCAGGGCACAGATTCCTGGTGGAGAGACAGGACAGAGAAGGGTGGTTGAGGGATAAAAGCCATGGGCACAGGGTCCTGGTGGAGATGGAACTAAGAGGGTAGTGGGAGAAAGGTTTCCACAGCACTGTTCTTGAGGTAGTGGGATGTGGGGTGGCAGAAAACTCAGCCTGAGCTGGGCATGGTGGTGCACACCTTTAATCCCAGCACTTGGGAGGCAGAAGTAGGAGGAGCACTGTAAGTTCAAGGCCACCCTGAGACTGCATAGTAAATTCTAGGTCAGTCTGGGATAGAGTGAGACCCTACCTCAAAAAACCAAAATTAAAAAAAAAAAAAAAAAAAAAAAAACTCAGCATGAGCACCTTACCTGTTAAAGAATGGAGAGTTCTGCTTGGGTGGAACTCAGCCCAGGGTTCCTCCTGTGACCGAAAATGACTGTCAGGGCCATTGACCATGGGCCAGTATCCTTGTGTTCCTGTAGGAGCCCATGTCGACACTGATACGGCCCCACTGGCCTAGAAGGTACCTCTTCTGCACCTGAGCCAGTCAGTGCATCTGTACATACTGCTGTGACCAACTACCAGCCCTCCCTCCATGGGTAGATGGTTTCATGTCCTATCCTTGTAGAATTTGCCTTTACAGTATGTCCCAGGCTCTAATCAGATGTACAGTGAGAGAGTGTAAGATAGGGAGAACCCAAAGGATTTGTCCCCATTCTGTGCCTGACAGAGTTCTGCGTGATGAGCAAGACTACAACTATCAAATCATGGCATTTGGTTTCACTTCCTACATTCCAGACACTGTTCCAAGCCCTTCATTTATGGATCCCCATGAACTTCACCCACCTCTGTGTTGGCCTCATTTTATAGATGGGGAAACTGAGGCTCATATATGGTCTCCCAAGCCAGGAAGTGGCAGAGCAGCTGTTGGCCTCAGTCCATAGGCTCAATCCCCCTGGGATTTGAGGAAGGTGCTGCCCTATTGGGGCCCTCCAGGGCCCATCCCACTGCTATACCTACTAATAGTTCAGAAAGACACCACCACAACCACCTAGGGCAAGAGTGTGGATGAATCACAGAAGGCTTTGTGCTCCCCAGCCCTGTTCCACAAGTCTTAACTTGGACCAGAACTTAACTGCTGGCCATGACTGCCCAATGTCCACCAGGGGCTGGGGTTCTGTAGGGCCCTGTCCAAGACTCCCCTTCCGTAACCTGAAAAATTGACAACCTGCTGAAGACAGGACCATGAATGCTGACTAACCTTCACCACCAGGGGGCAGCCCAAACCTGCTCACTGACACTTAGGCCCATGTTCTGAGTTTGGATAGGAAATGCCCTGGGCCCAAGGCTCCAAGGCCCTATGGCTGGTGGTTGAGGCCTGAATATTTGAACAATGAGCACAGGCCTCAAGACTACAGCACTAGCACTGGCCACCCAGATTGCCATGGTTGTTGCTTCTGGGGCTAGAGCCTTGGACTCCACAAGACAACTGACAAAGGCATACCAGCTATGTGGCCTACATTCAATTCAGTATGGCTTGGTGCTTTCTACTCCCCAAGAGGTGGGACTGGGAAAGGCATCCACCTTGATACAGTCTGCATAGTCTCATGGCCCTGAGTACTGTCAGGACTCAGCATTCTGTGCCTGATCAACAGCAGCAGAAGCCCTGGACAGTGTCCAGAGGAGGGGACACATTGGCCTCTGGCTCAGACACTCAAGAAGCAATGGCATGGAATAAAGCAGTTACAGTCAGGAAGTTAAGTAGCCAAAGGACCCATACCTGGATGCATAGCCCTAAATTCCACATACCTCCAGCCATCTTTTATGATGGCCTTGGCAAGGCTGAATTAAAGTACCCATGGACAGTGAACAGAGAAGAGTGCCCCAAGCCTAAGAACAAGCCAACAATCCAGAGCCATCTAAGGGTCAGAACTCATGCCATGAATACTTGGAATCATCAGTGCCTGCTAGCCTAAGCCAGGGGTCTGTGCTTCTGAGGCAGCAAGAGGTTTCACATGCCACTCAAGTAAGAAAAAATAATTACCCAGTCTGTCACTTGGTCCTCATTAACCAGGAGAGGCAGCGGCTCAGCTGATGACCGTCTCTACACTGGGATCCCTGTAAAAGGGGTCACCTCCTGCATGGAGTGGAGAGAAAAACAACAGTCACGAGACCTACCTCTCATGAGGCACCACTATTCCCTATATTGTCATTAATCAAATATTTTGCTTTCCCTGAGAAAATACACAAAATATGAAGTTTTTGTAAATGTTCAGTGGCACGAAGCACACTCACTGTGTAGCCATTAGTACGGTGTTTTCTCAGAAATTCCTCATCTCCAGACTCTTGTCTTCCCATTTTCCTTGAGTCCTTGGCAGTCACTTTCTCAGTAAATCTTACTGCTCGAGGAACCTCATGAGTGGACTCACATAGGGCTTGGCCTTACCTCTCTGAGATGCTATCCTCAAGGCCCATCCTTACTGCAGTGAGTCAGACGTCTTTTGAAGGCTGGGCACCCTCCTGCTATGTGTGTGTCCTGTTTTCCTTGCCCATTTTTCTGTTCATGGACACTTGGCTGTTGGGAACAGCACTGCTGTGAGCATGCATATACAGGTCTTTGGGTGCAGACCCAGCAGTGGAATGTCTACATTGTATAGTAATATATATATATATGTAATTTTTATTATTGACAGCTTTCATAATTATAGACAATAAACCATGATAATTCCCTCTCTCACCCCACTTTCCCCTTCACAATTCCACTCTCCATCATATCCTCTCCCCTTCTCCCATCAGTCTCTTTTCAGTTTGATGTCATCATCTTTTCCTCCTATTATTATGGCCTTGTGTAGGTACTGCCAGGCACTGCGAGGTCATGGATATTCAGGTCATTTTGTGTCTGGAAGAGTGCATTATAAGGAGTCCTACTCTTCCTTTGGCTCTTAGATTCTTCCACAATGGACCCTGAGCCTTGGAAGATGTGATAGAGATGTTTCAGTGCTGAGCACTCCTCTGTCACTACATAGCACTATGGTGCTTTTTGAGTCATCCCAGAGGTCACCACCATCTGAAAAGAGAAGCTTCTGTAACTAAAAGTGAGAACATTAAAAGAAATGCTTACCAGGCAGTTTGGTGAGCATAATATATGCATTTAGCCAGACACTAGCAGGCATTACACCTCTAGGGATCTTGACTTCCCCTGTCAGGTTTTTCAGTATCAGGCATGTATTCCTTCACATGGAGCGGGCCTCCAGGCCTCCACTCCAATTAGAGAGCAATTGGTTTCCCCCATAACAGACATGCCAGTGTTGCACCCATTGACTCATTTGGCCTGGCTAGCCCAATTGAAGGCTTGCACTGTCCACTGTTGTTTATCTCCACTGATAACTTCTCTCTCTCCCATGAAGCTGCATGCAGCATAGCTTTTTCCAACTTTCTGTCAGCTTGTCTACATGGAGGAAGTTTTCAGCTCAGCTCCAACAAGATTTCTCAGTGACCTTGCAGCCCAAGCGTGTGGAATCATCAGCAATAGGGTCTTACCATCTATTGCTGGTAGGAAACCAAGAGCCTTGGCAATGGCCTGTAATGTTTTGGGGGTATCAGGGACCTCCCTGGCCAACAACTCACTGGAAGGTATCACATCCCTGGCCCTGAAATTTTTTTTAGTAACAATCTATGGCTTGTGGGCGCACCATTGTCCAAAAAGGTAGGTTTCCATATGACTTATTTATATCCTCTTAGATTTTGATTAACCCTCCCCACCCCCCGCCCTTCCTTTACTCAGTCTCTTCCCTTGACCTCACTTAGGCCTTTCCACCCCCTATATTTTTAATTTTTTTTTACTTATTTACTTATTTGAGAGAGAGAGAAAGAGACAGAATGGACATGCCAGGGCCTCTAGCCTCTACAGACGAACTCTAGACACATGTGCTACCTTGTATATCTAGCTTACATGGGTCCTGGGGAATTGAACCTGGTTAAAGCAGGCAAGTGCTTTAACCACTAAACCATCTCTCCAGCCCAGTAATTACATTTTTAATTATTTATAGATCTGTCAAACTTTCCCATAGTGGCTGCACTAGTTGAAATTCCCAACAGAGAAGTAAGGGTTCCAATTTTTGCATCTCCTAACTCATAGTTAATTTTCTGATGTTTTTAAAGCTGCCCTTCTAATGAATGTAAACCACACCCTATCCTCCACCACCACCACCAGTGAGCACTTAAGACCTGAACCTCATCCACTATCTTGTCATTACTATGCCGAGCTGGCTGTCATTCTTTTTATTTATTTTTTATTTTATTTATTTATTTATTTATTTATTTATTTATTTATTTATTTATTTATTTTGGTTTTGCAAGATAGGGTCTCACTCTGGTCCAGGCTGACCTGGAATTAACTATGTAGTCTCAGGGTGGCCACGAACTCTTGGCGATCCTCCTACCTCTGCCTCCCGAGTGCTGGGATTAAAGGCGTGCACCACCACGCCCGGCTGGCTGTCATTCTTGCTGATGTTTCTGCAGCAGGCCTCAACACCGACTTTCCAGTGTATATAGCCCCATAACCTAGGGACCCTTGCCTGTTAGCATGTGTCCATTTCAAGGCCATGTGGCAGTCCTTACTGGGGTGCATCTGACCTTTTGATTTTGACCTGCAGACAAGTAAGACTGTAGGCAGATGCTTAACCCTTCAACATTCAGGTGTCTCCAGAAAGCACCACTTCCTGATGGATCTGCATTTTGCTTTCATCAGCCAGCATTTCCATCTTATGGAAAAAAAATCCAGCGCAGAGCATATGTTCCAGGAGAAATCTATGGTTACTGAAGGACTTCTGGAGACCCCAGAGCACACTTGTATCAGAGTAGCTGCTATGGCAGGTTTAGTGAGGCATACTCAGTGTCCATGGTGGATGCCCGTAGTGGTACACTGAGGATGCCTGTGGAGTAGACATGAGTCTACATATGGGAGTGGCTCTGTGCTAGTCATGGTATAAGCTGCTGGCTTCCCAAGGTCCCTGGGATGGTAGCTCTGCGAGCATTGGCTGTTAGGTAACCTGCTGTTTGGCACACCTGTGTACACATGGAACAGGTGGTCAGCCTTATAAGCACCTTCAATGGACACAGTCCCCTTTCCCTTCCATACCTGACATATTGCAGGAATGCCAGTCCAGTGAGAGGCAGGGGCCTGCTTGTCATCCTGCAGCCACTTCCTGTATTCCATGCCTGCCCTCTATGGACCTGAAGGGCTCAGTGTAGGAAGGAAAGGTCATTGACCCCAAGCATGTATTGAATATGGAAGATTAGTGAGAAGAGCAGTGGAATATCTGGGCCCAATGGTGGCCTTTCAGAAGCCCAGCTGTTCTCCATGTTAATGCTTTGTGAGCTACTACAGCCAGCACAGGGATGGTCAATGCTGCACTCCTATGGGCTCAGTGCCCATGCATGGTCTGGGCAGAAACTTCACAGTGCACTCTGAAATCCTAGGAAGATATAGCCAGGACCAAGAGGCCAAATGCAATGCCCTATGGGCCTGCTGTTCATGGAAAGGTGATGGAAGCCACCTGCTATCCCTGCAGGCTGGGAATTCTAGTCCCTTACAGTTGTGTGTAGCCAACCCCATCTGACTTCTCGCAGGAGCATCACTGAAGAAGGTTGAGAGGCTGTGACCCCAGCAGAAGGCCTCATCTGTTTCCTGTCCAAGGCTTGACATTGGCCAGAGACAGATACTTCCTCTAGGTCATAAACCTATCAAGGCTGGCTCTGGGCACAGGTCTGGAGCTTGTATTGCTCACTGCTGCACCCTTCCTGTCCCCCCAGGGAGGACCACAGTATGCCCAAAGAGGTGAACTTCTGACCAAGATGGACATGCGACAAAATTGAGGGGGTATGGCCACTAGAGAGTCACTAATAATGGAAGTATAGGATGGAAACAGCATTGGCTGACTGGAATGTACTTTCTGCCATAAGAAAGGGGACAAATTCTTGCTTCTTGTGCTTTATTAAACTCAGTTTGCTGAGCATGATCTCTAGCTGTGGCAGAACAGAGCTGGGATGTAGCCAAGCTCCAACCTTCTGAGTCTGAGGACACTGGCAACTATAGGGCAGATTTTACTTAGCTCTCATCTTGGGCACCCATTTGCTGATGTTGGATTCCTGTTTCCTTCAGGCTTGCATTATTTTGGGTGCACATCTGAGCCATAAGTGGCCCTCCCCTGGCTGTCTGTGTTATCATCACCAATGGGATGGGTGTATGTGGATGTTCATCCATGCACACTCATCCTCCATGTGTGTCACACAGCAGTGGTATCTCCTGACCTTGGGGACTTGTGGCATTTAGTCCCCTACTCTACCTCTCTGTGGCTGAGGCTCCCATATCCTAGACCATGCCTTAGTAGTCCTTAGACTCCTAAGGAGCCAGAGGTCCAGGCAGGAGGTGGCAGATACAGGCCTTCTGGCTCTCAAGTCCAGACCAGTGCCACCTTAGACTGCATGGGCCACCATGCAAGGGTGTCTTCCACAGAAGTCTCCCAGAACTCCAGAGGTTAAGACATACATTATATTATACATACATTATATGTATTTGTTGATGATTTGGGTACAGAATGTTCAGATATAGGCTTTATAACTTCATTCAGGCAAGACCACACTCCAGGGATTTGTACCATCCATGAGCTGTCCTGAGTTAGGAGCACCCAGCCCAGCTCTGTCATGTGCAATTTGCCAGCTGCCCACTGCAGGGCTGGTGGTAAATACAGTGGACATTGAACACTGTTATCCACACTGGAGTGGATGCCAGGGAGCATACTGACTGAGAGTCTCCTGCCACAGATTAGAGCTGTCCATGCTTGTCACTCACCACTACATAGACCATTGCCCCATGGGCAGGCAGCCTCCATATCACTGTGTGTTTATCATTTCTGGTGCCTAGTCACTCCTTCCTGGCCATCATGCTTAGACCTGCCCACAGCTCCACTTCTCTTCTTCTTAAAAGCCCACTCTGGAACTTTGTAGAGTCCTAAATGGGCACAACAGGCAAAGAAAGAAAAAAAATACCATTCATTTGGCTATATCCAAGGTGGACCCTCCTGTGGTATCCCTGCATAGTGTTTATCATCAATAGGATGCATTGTCACAGTCACAGAAGGAATGGGGAAGCCTCTAAGGAGAAGACAGTAAAACTACAAGGCTTTGGCCCACTTGATGGGAAGTCTGCACTAACATGGTAGAGAAAGCCAAGCCACGGGAGGGTCCCTCATGCACGTGGGACACATACAGGCCTCCAAAGTGCTCCTGAGGCCTCACCACAATGGGTGCAGCCTGGGAGCCCTGAACCTCAAAACCCTGTTGTCTAATCCCTGTGTGGCCTGGCTCTGGGCCTCCCTCCATGTCAGCACAAATGGGAAAAGACTATCATGATCAGTGGCAGTCTGCACTTAGGGCAGAGTAGAAGCTCATCAGAGTACTGCGGGACCAGGAATGGTGGGGCAGACCACATCTGCTGGGATGGGAGGATGTCAGTTGAGCATTCAACACCCTATGCTCCAGGATTTCAGCTGGTGTGTTACTTCAGGTAGTACAAGCCGTCCTGGTGCTAGGTAGCCTCAGAGCTTGGTATCTCAGTGCTGGAGGAATGGGCCATCCAGGGCCCCTTGCATCCCTGTTCAAGGATGACTTGGTGACTCTCAGGAGGAAGACCCAATCCCGATGCAGAAGGGGTTTGTGTCTGGGTGGGCAACCAAGCTTCTGCCCACGTGTTCCTGAGCTGGCAGCTGGCCTCTTCTAAGCTGAAAGGAACCCCCATGGCTGCCACTTGTTTGAAGACAAGGCCTAAGGGCATGAGCTGTTAGGGCCAGCACCTGTGAGTCCTTCCACCTGGATGTGGATGTGGCCTGGCCCAAAATCCTTCTCTGTATTCATCTCTGTTTGTTTGTTTGTTTGTTTGTTTGTTTGTTTGTTTGTTTTTCAAGGTAGGGCCTCACTGTAGCCCAGGCTGACCTGGAACTCACTATGTAATCTCAGGGTGGCCTCAAACTCACAGTGATCCTCCCACCTCTGCCTCCCTAGTGCTGGGATTAAAGGCATGTGCCACCATGACCAGCCCTCATCTCTCTTTTTAATTATTTATTTATTTATTTTGATTGACAACTTCTTTAATTGTACACAGTATCCCATGGTACTTCCCTCCTTCCCCCCACTTTCCCCTTTGAAACTTTACTTTCCATCATATCTCCTCCCCCTCTCAATCAGTCTCTCTTTTTTAATATATATATTTTATTTATTTATTTGAGTGAGAGAATGAAAGAATAGGCACATCAGAGCCTATAGCCACTGCAAACGAACTCCAAATGCATGCACCACCTTGTGCATCTGGCTTACATGGATACTGTAGGTCCTTTTGGCTTTGCAGGCAAGCACCTTAACTGCTAAGCCATCTCTCCAGCCCCACTCATCTCTTTTTTATTTTTTTCTTTTTTTTTTAGTGTTCTTTTTTTATTTGACAGAGAAAGATGGAGAGACAGAATGGATAAGCCAGGGCCTCTAGCTAATGCAAATGAACTCCAGACGTGTGCACCCCTTTATGCATCTGGTTAACATGGGTCCTGGGGAATCGAACCTGGGTCCTTTGGCTTTGTAGGCAAACACCTTAACTGCTAAGCCACCCCTCCAGCCCTCATCTCTTTTCAAAAAAATATATTTTTAGGGCTGAAGAGAGAGCTTAGTGGTTAAGGTGCCTGCCTGCAAAGCCTAAGAACACTTGTTCAAATCTCCAGGTCCCACGTTTAGCCAGACACAAAAGTGACACAAGCACACGATGTCACACATGCACACAAGGGGGTGCATGCATCTGGAGTTTGTTCACGGTGCCCGAAAAGGCCTGGTGTGCCCATGCTCTCTCTGCCTCTTCCTGTCTCTCTCTCTCTCTCTCTAATAAAACTTTAAAAGTTTTTTTTATTATTATTTATTTGAGAAAGTATGGGTGCACCAGGGCCTCCTGGCACTGCAAATGAACTCCAGATGCATGCACCACCTTGTGAGTCTGGATTTACATGGGTAAATTTACATGGACCTGGGGAATTGAACCAGGGCTCTTAGGCTTTACAAGCAAGTGCCTTTAACCTCTAAGCCATCTCTCCAGCCCCTGTACTCATCTCTTGATGGAATCCAGCTCCTTAGCACTGTGGGCAGCTGTGTTCCCAGTGTTGAAGGCTCAGAACCCACTAAGGCTTCAGCCTTCTCACTATCTGTGTATCACAGCCTCCAACCCCCACAGGCCTGAATGCACCCCACTACCCACAATCCCATTCTGTTTCCACTCTTCAAGCCCTAGCCCTTACCGTCTTCCTTCAGTGACTATATATGGCTCAGAGGCCCAGAATGCATACAGAGGCCTCAGCGGCTATGGTGGCCAGGACTGAGCAAGACAGCTAGAGCTCAATTAACTGCTGCATTAGAGTGACTTGAACCAAGCCTGCCTTTGGCCCATTTCCTCCCAATACAAATCATTCATAGTCAAACAAAACACCGTCTGATCTTGAGATTTTCCATGGATGTAGTCCTCCCTCTGCTTTCATACAATTGTTCCACTCTGCCGTGTGTGATTTGGAAAGCCAGGTATACTATGGAGGAGGCAGAGCAGAGCATGTGGTGAGCAGGAACCTTCCCCGGGGTAGGGTGCATGCACTCAAACCAAGCATTCTAATTGCCTTTTCGTTTAGAAGCACCAGGCAACAGAACAACTGCACGTTAGTCCTGGCCCCATTATAGTCACAGGTTCAGATCTCCTCATGATCCAACCCACAAGTGCTGCATCTTTGTATTAGAAGGTGGTTGTGCTGAATGCCTGTGTGAGCGTGCTCTGCTTGCTTGGTATATGCTGTGCCTTTGTTCCCTTACTTCCTGGCATCATTAAAATTCAAGGGGAGAATACTCAGTAAAGCAAATTGAATCCCTTCTAACAAAACACAGTACTCTGCCACCAAAGCAAAGGTTCCATCAACCTTGGGGCCATGGGGCTTCCTGCAGTCTTTGGTCTTAGCTAGGTCCCTAGAGCCACCCTCTGAGGTCATCTTGTTCTTCCTGCAGGGACAGTGGCATAGCGATGTCTTCAGTGGGCTGGGCAGCTTGGCCCACTGCTCAGGAGTCACCTACTGTGGTCTGTGGATCAATGGTCACCCAGTGGGTAAGTATTCCTAGTCTTCCCATTAGCCTTATAAGGACTACTTTGAATTTGTTTCTAAAGCTATCCTCATCTGCCAAGTGGCCCTGGACAGTCACATGGGACATGGTAGAGCATGAACATACAGGCAGAACTGGGATGGAATGGAATCAGAAAAGCATGTTCTAGTTTAATTTCAAAGGGGCTTGTGAATATACAGGCCCTGAGCCCAAGAAGTCCTGCTGCAAACAACCTTTCAGCCTAAACTCCAATCCCCAGCCACAGGCACTCCTTAGCCATGGTATCTCATGGTATCTTAAACATAGGGGTCTAGGTATCTGGAGTTGCCTGGTCATGCTATGCTAACACACTCCTCCATGTGGCTTCCATCTAGATCCTCTGAGATCTCTACATTGGCATAACTACAGGGTGGCCCTGGCCCCCTCCACTGAGAGCCACCTCCCTGGACTGTCTTGTTCCCTGTGTTGATCCTAGTGGCCTCTCACACAGAACAGTGGTGCCACCCAAGGGGTGAGCCAAGCCAGGAACAAATTCCTCCATCTAAACTTTCAGCCAACCCTGGAATGTCCCACAGGTATCTGGGAGGCCTCAATCCCAGCTTCCTCACATGCCACCTTGGTTCGTGTGCTTGTTGCCATACTATCACTGATGAGTGCTCTCCTTTGAGAGCGTCTCTGACTGGAGAGATCCCAGCCACTAAAGCCTTGCTCTGCCTCCTCAGCTCAAGCCAGAAGGATTGTGGTTCTGGGTCCAGAGGTGCTGGAAGTGGTCCAAGGATCTCTCTTCACACTGAACATACAGCTGCAGCAGGATGATGGGAAAGTTGCCAAGAGTAAGCATCTCCAGGATGGCATCCTGACTCTTCCAGAAAATAAATGGGTCTCAGGCCCTTAAGCAGAGCAAGCCCAGGCAAGGTGCCTGGTTGTCTTCTAGGATAACTTTGTACAGACATTCTCGCTTCCTGGAGCCTGACAGAAGGCTCAGGAGGCATGCAAGTCCTCCAGCTCATGGGGACCGCATGTGTGTGCATGCAATGTATGTATATCTTTGCAGGGAGTGTGCACAGGGGTCTGTGGCACTTGCAAATTCTTATCCAATGGCTAGCATGCATCTTAAAGAACAGAAAAGATGTTGGCTTGGCTGAGCAGGTGTGGGCCATGACTCAACTAGCCGTGGGCATTCTTACTTTCCCTCTGGGGTAATCAAGGAAGGAAAAACTGACTCCTTTTTAATCCGCTGAACCCTGCACCATGACAAAGGTGTGTGCCTGCTGACTTCCCAGAGTCCTTCCTACTGTGCTGACCTCCAGTATGCATTCATTCACCCCAGTTCAACACTACAACAAAGACACCATGGACTGAACACATATTTAGTCACAAGAGTCTGTCATCTTTGTTAAGATATCATTTGCATACCATAAAGTAAATCTCTAATAGCTTTAATTTGTGCTTAAAAAAATAGAGCCTTGGGCTGGAGAGATGGCTTAGTGGTTAAGGCATTTGCCTGCAAAACCAAAATATCCCGTTTTGATTCTCTAGGACCCACATAAGCCAGATGCACAGGGGGGCGCATGCATCTGGAGTTCATTTGCAGTGGCTGGAGGCCCTGGCACATCCATTCTCTAACTTTCTCTCATAAATAAACAAACAAACAAATATATATATATATATATATATATATATATATATATATATATATTTAAAAATAGAGCCTCATTTAGCCCACGCTGGCTTCAAAGTCACTATGTAGCTGAAGGTGGCCTTGAATTCTCAATCCTCTTGCCTCTCCCTCCCAAATGCTGAAATTATAGGCATGCACTCCCATACTGGCTTGATTGCATGACCACTAATAAGCTTGCAGGTATGAACAGCCACCACCACAGTCCTTTTCAGAACAGTTCCGTTTTGCCAGAAAGTTCCTTTGATCTGCTTACAGCCCTGTTCCCTTACCAGCCCCTGATGGTCACTAATTCAATCTCTAGATTTCCTCTTTTGGACATTTCATACAAGTAGGATTGATCATATCATGTGAGGTCTTTGGCTCATTTCTCACTTGCATTCTGTTTGGGGGCTTGTCCACATTGCAACATGTATCTCCCTTTTTACCTATTTTGGCATGTGTAGTATGTGGTGTGTACACGTGTATGTGCAGATGTGCACATAGGCAGAGGAGAATGTCTAGTGTCTTCTGTTGCTCATCTGCATATTTCCTGGAGATAGAGTCTGTCTCTGAACAAGGGCTTAGGTTTTTGTGAGCCCCAGTGATTCTTCTGTCTCTGCTCCTCACAGAACTGTGGTTACAGACATGCATCCTGGGGACTTGAATTTGGGAGGTCTCAGTCCCTCGTGCAAGTACTCTTAGCCACTGAACCGTCTCCCCAGCCACCCCCCCCTTCTTACTGAGCAGTACATCCCATTGCCTGTATAGATCACACTTGTGTGCTGTGCTCTTTATCGGCTGACAGACATTTGAAATAGCAGGAGTGGTGCTGCTAAGATCATTGTACAAGATCATGTTTTCTCTTGGATATACCAACACATGGAAGTGCTGGATCATGTGGTTGACACATTGTAAACTTTCAAAGAAGCTTCCACTGTTTTCCAAAAATGGTAGCACCCTTTCACAGTCGCCCAGCAGTGTGTACAGGTTTTGATTTCTCCTCTTGCCAGCACTTGGTATTCACTTTTGGAAAGGGCCATGGCCATCCTGTGGGCATGCAGTGGGATCTTGCATTTTTTACTTGCTCTCCCCTAATGCAACTTTCCACTGCTTACCAGCCATTCACATACATCCTTTGCAGAAATGTCTAGTCTGATTTCCACTTTTTTTCTAAATAAGTTGTCGGTCTTCTTATTTGTGCTGTAAAAGTTCTTTGTGTGCTCTGGCTGCAAGTCCTTTGCCAGTTTTTTTGTTGTTGTTGTTTGTTTGTTTGTTTGTTTTGTTTTGTTTTTCAAGGTAGGGTCTCACTCTAGCTCCGGCTGACCTGGAATTCACTATGTAGTCTCAGGATGGCCTCGAACTCATGGTGATCCTACCTCTGCCTCCCAAGTGCTGGGATTAAAGGTGTGTGCCACCACACCCGGTATTTGTTTGTTTGTTTGTTTGTTTGTTTATTTATTTATTTATTTATTTATCAGAGAATGAGGCAGATAGAGACAGAGAGAATGGGAACACCAGGGCCTCTAGCCACTGCAATTGAACTCCAGACATGTGCACCACCTTGTGCATGTGTGTGAAATTGTGTGCATGCGTCACCTTGTGCATCTGGCTTACATGGGTTCTGGGAAGTCAAACCTGGGTCCTTAGGCTTTGCAGGCAAGTATCTTAACCACTAAACCATCTCTCCAACTCGGATTTTTCTTTAAAAAAAAAAAAAAAAAAAAAAAGGTGGGCTGGAGAAATGGCTTAGCAGTTAAGGCGTTTGCCTGTGAACCCAAAGGATCCCGGTTCGATTCTCCAGAACACACGTAAGCCAGATGCACAAGGGGCACATGCATCTGGAGTTCATTTGCAGTGGCTAGAGGCCCTAGCATGCCCATTCTCTCTCCATCTGCCTCTCTCTCTCTCTCTCTCTCTCTCTGCTTGCAAATAAATAAATAAAAATTAAATAAATAAATAAATTTTATATATGTTTGTTTATTTATTTGCCAGCAGAAAGATATAGACAGAGAGAGAGTATGGGCACACCAGGGCCTATAGGCACTACAAACTCTAGATGTGTGTGCCACTTTGTGCCTCTGGTTTTACATGCATACTGGGGAATTGAACTCAGGTCGTCTGGCTTTGCAGGCAAGTGCCTTAACCTGTGAGCCATCTCTCCAGCCCCAGATATTTCTCCCTCTCTCTCTCTCTCTCCCTCCCTCCCTCTCTCTCTCTTTCTTTCTTTCTTAATAAATGTCTTCTTCCAATCTGTGGCTTCTCATTTTCATTTAATATTTTTTAATATTTTTTTTTTTTGCAAGGTAGGGTTTCACTCTGGTCCAGGCTGACCTGGAATTAACTATGTAGTCTCAGGGTGGCCTCGAACTCTCGGTGATCCTCCTACCTCTGCCTCCCAAGTGCTGGGATTAAAGGCGTGCGCCACCACGCCCGGCTAATATTTTTTAAATTTTTAAAAATATTTTTTGTTTATTTGAAAGAGAGAAAAAGGCAGAGAGAGAAAGAATGGGTGTGCCAGGGCCTTCAGCCACTGCAAACTCCAGATGCATGCACCCCCTTGTGCATCTGGCCTACATGGGTCCTGGAGAATTGAACCGGGATCCTTTGGCTTTGCAGGCAAACCACTTAACTGCTAAGCCATCTTTCCAGCCCAATATTTATTTTATTTTATTTGTATTTGTATTTATTTGAGAGAGAGAACAAGCACACCAGGGCCTCCAGCAACTGGAAATGAAGTCCAGATACATGCACTACCTTGTACATCTGGCTTACATGGGCCTTGGAGAATCAAACCTGGGTTCTTTGGCTTTGCAGGCAAGCACCTTAACCACTAAGCCATTTCTCAAGCCTGGTTTTTCATTTTCTTTTTTTTAAATTATATTTTATTTATTTATTTTTAATTATTATTTTTATTTTATTTTATTTATTTATTTATTTATTTTTGGAGAGAGACACAGAGAGAGACAGAGAGGGAGAGGAAGACAGATAGAGTTGGGTGCGCCAGCTCTCTGCTGCTGAGAATGAAATCCAGATGCGTGCACTCCCTTGTGGTCAAGTGCGGCATTGCACCCTTTTGTCACTTTGCATCTGGCTAAACGTGGGACCTGGAGATTGGAACCGCTGGAGATTGGAACCAGCGTTCTTTAGGCTTAAGAGGCAGGCACCTTAACCGCTAAGCCATCTCTCCAGCCCCAATTATTTTTTTATTGACACCTTCTATACTTACATACAAAAAACACATGATATTTCCCTCCCCCATTCCACTTTAGAACTCCAGTTTCCATCATATTCCCTCACTCTCTCCATTAGTCTCTCTTTTAATTTGATGTCATCATCTTTTTCTTCTATTTTTGAGGGTCTTGTGAAGGTATTGCTAGGCACTGCAAGGTCATGGATATCGAGGCCAATTTCTGTCTGGGTGGTTGCATTGTAAGAAGTCATACCCTTCCTTTGGCTCTTCCATTCTATCCGCCCCCTCTTCCGCAATGGTCCCTGAGCCTTGGAGGGTGTGACAGAGGTGCTTCAGTGCTGGGCACTTCTCCATCCCTTCTCAGCACTATGTTGCCTTTTGGGTCATCCCAGTGGTCATTGCCATCTGAAAAGAGAAGCTTCTCTAACCAGAAGTGAGAGTAGCATTAATATGTGAACATGAACATTAAGTGTAGTGCCCTCAGGGCAGCTTGGTGGGAATAATGTATACATTTAGTCAGATAAGAGCAGGCATAGATTTTATTTATTTTATTTTTTTATTTTATATTTTTTTTATTTTTTAAGGCTCATGACCTCTCCTGCCATAGATTTTTGCTTAGGTTTTTCAGTACCAGGTATGTATTCCCTCCCGTAGAGAGGGCTTTCAGTCCAATTATGGAGCAGCTGGTTACCCCAAGAGCAGACATGCCAATATTGCACCCGTTCAGTCATTGGGCCTGTCTGGCCAAACTTGAATATTCAGTGTCCACTCTTTTCACTGCTTCATGCAGTGCAGCTTTTTCCAGCTTTCAGTTGGCTGGTCTACAGGGAGAAGGTTTTCTGCTCAGCACCAGCTTGCTTTCTCAGTGACCTTGCCTCTCAGGCAAGAGATATCTTCAGCAATAGGGTCTTACCATCTGTTTCTCAAGGGAAACCAAAGGCTTTGGCAAAAGCCTTTAATGTTTTGGAGGCTACCGGGACCTCCTTGGCCAACAACTCACTGGAAGGTATCCCATCCCAGGCACTGAACATTTTCTAGTAACAGTCTACAGCTTCTAGATGTGCCATTATTTTAAAAAGTAGGTTTACATAAGTCTTATTCACACTATCTTGAATTTAGATTAACCCTCCCCCTGCCCTTCTTTTATGCATTTTCTTCCCATGGCCTCGCTAAGGCCATTCCCCTCCCTGTAATCTGTTCTTCTACTGACATGTGCAATTACGCTCTCTTGATCCCACTGTCTAGGTTTTTCATTTTCTTAATGCTGTCTTTAACACAATGAAAATTTAACTTTGATAAACTTCAACTTGGCAAATTTTTGTTTTATGGATCATAGTTTTTTTTAATCTTTATATTTAGGTCTATGATCCATTTTGAGCTAATTGTTGTGGGTAAGATGAAGATCTGAACCCATGTGCCAGCACTGTTTGTTAGGAAAACTATTCTTTTTCCACATTGACTTGGCACCTTAGTCACAAACTCCTTAACCCTAAGAGTAGGATTAATGCCTAAACTCAGTTCTGTTACACTGATCTATGTGACCCCCTCCTTATCAGGTAAATCCTATGTGCACCATACCATGTTATCCTAATCTTAGCCTTAAGTATGCTTTGTAACTGTGAGGCCTCCAAACTTGTTATTTTTCAAAACTGTTGGCTATTTAGGGACCTTTACATTTCCACATACATTTTAAAATTTTTTAATTTTTATTTTTAATTTTTTTTTTTGGAGAGAGACACAGAGAGAGACAGAGAGAGAGAGAGAGAGAGAGGGAGGGAGGGAGAGGAAGACAGAATGGGTGCGCCAGCAGTGTCTCAGCTGCTGAGAACGAAATCCAGATGCGTGCGACCCCTTGTGGTCAAGTACAGCATTGCGCCCTTGCGTCACTTTGCATCTGGCTAAACGTGGGACCTGGAGATTGGAACCAGCGTTCTTAGGCTTAGGAGGCAGGCGCCTTAACCCCATCTCTCCAGCCCTCCACATACATTTTAATATCAGCTTGTCAGTTTCTGCAACAATAACCAAAAGCTTTCTGGGTTTTGATGGGTTCGGGTGAGTTTTCCGAGGAGAATGGCCATCTCTCAGCACTGTGTCCTTAGTCTATAGACACCAAACTCCAGTTAGCTGGCACTGTCTTCTCACCAACACTTATTTTCCCTGCACATCTTGTGCTGCATTTTGAAAAATATTTTATGTATTTATTTGCAAGGAGAATGGGCATGTCAGGACCTCCTACCATTGTAAACAAACTCCAGATGCATGTACCACTTTGTGCATCTGGATTTACATGGGTACTGGGGACTTGAACTCAGGCCATCAGGCTTTGCAAGCAAGTGCCTTTAACTGCCGAGCCATCTCTCCAGCCTTTGTACTGCTTTTGTTAAATGTACTTTTTTTTTGCATGTGTGTAGTATGTGTAGCATGGTGTGTGTGGTATATGCACATGTATGTGCTGATGCAGTGCTCCATGGGCTTGCTTGTGCTGGCCAGAGGAAAACATCAAGTATCTCTAAAACTCACCTGCCCATTTTTCCCCAGTCTAAGAGTCTTACTGAGTCCAGCTTGCCATTCATGAGCCCCAGTGATTCTGTGGTCTCCATTCTCTGTAGTACTAGGGTGTGCCTGTCTAACCCAGCTGTTGAAGTGGCTTCTGAGGACTCAAACTCAGGCAGTCTTAGTCCCCCTAAGACCTCATGCTTCTATAGGAAGTGCACTTAATTGCTGAGCTAGCTCTCCAACACTGTTAAATCTATTAATAAATTGCCCTTAGATGTTTAATTATAGTAGTCTTATTACTATGATTTTTACTAATTCATGATTAATTTGTTATATTCTCTTTTAAATTTTTAAAAAATTTTTTGAGTCAGGGTCTCATGTATCCCAGACTAGCCTTCCTATGTCTACTCCAGAGTTCTGGGGTTAAAGGCATACACCACCACACTTGGTTTATGCAATGCTAAGGATTGAACCAAAGGCTTTTTCATGCATGCTAATCAGGCACTCTACCAACTGAGCTACACTCCCAGCTCTTATTTTTGTTGTTGTTGTTGTTGTTGTTTTTGTTTTGTTTTGTTTTGTTTTGTTTGTTTTTTGAGGTAGGGTCTCACTCAAGCCCAGGCTGACCTGGAATTCACTCTGTAGTCTCAGGGTGGCCTCAAACTCATGGCAATCCTCCTACCTCTGCCTCCTAAATGCTGGGATTAAAGGCGTGTGCCACCATGCCCGGCTTTTTGTGCTGTTTTTAATTTGTGAAGAGACAGAGAGAGAAGGTATACCAGAGCCTCCTGCCCCTGCAAACAAACTCCAGATGCATGCACCGCTTTGTGCATCTGGCTTTATGTGGGCTCTGGGGAATTGAACCCAGGCTCTCAAGCTTTCAAGCAAGCACCTTTAATCAATGAGCCATCTCTCTAGCCCTTAAATGAATTTTCTTGACTTCATTTTGATGTTGCTAGACTGCAATTGACCAAAAAAATATTATTATTAATTGACTTATACATTGATCATATATTCTTTTTTTGTTATTTGTTGTTTTGTTTTTTGAGGTAGGGTCTTGTTCTAGCCCAGGCTGACCTGGAATTCACTATGTAATCTCAGGGTGGCCTCAAAATGATTACATATTCTTCACTTTGGCTAAATTATTTATTAGTGCTGATATTTTAGAGGATTCCTTAGGACTTTGTGTTTACATAGGCTCAGACTTGTCTGCATATCAATTCATTCTGACATCTTCCTTTTCAGTCAGAATGTGTTGCCTTTCTCTCTGCTGCTCTACTCCTATGAGCCAAGAGTGGGGTTCCACTTGTTCTGCCTTCTCAAAAGCACTTGTTATTTTCTGTCCTTTGAGCATGAAGTGCTTCTTTTCTGTGGTTTTAGTTCACATTTCCCTAAAAGTTAATGACATTGAACATCTTTTCATGTGCGTGTTTGCCACTAGTGTATCCTGTGGAGAAATACCTATTCAGATCCTCTATTTTGTAAATGGATAATCTTTTTATTTTGAGGTATTAAGAGCTCTTTATATGGTCTAGCTTCAAGTTCCCTGGATAACCGCTTTGTAAGATTTCTCATTTTGTTGGCCAACTTGAAGTTTCTTGGTGGCATCCACTGGACCCCAAACATCCATGTTGACTGAAGCCTAGTTTTTCAAAACCCAAAACAAATGGCTGTGGTGCCCACATTTGAGGACAGTGCCTAACCCATGGTCATGAAGATTCATGTCTTGGTTTTCTCTTAAGAATTTTTCAATAACCAGGCATGGTGGCACACACCTTTAATCCCAGCATTCAGGAAGCAGAGGTAAGAGGATTGCTGTGAGTTTGAGGCTACCCTGAGACTACATAATGAATTCCAGGTCAGCCTGGGCCAGAGTGAGAGATCCTACCTCAAAAAAAAAAAAAAAAGAATAATTAATAATAATAAACATAAAAATAAAGACTTTTGGGCTAGAGAGATGGTTTAGAAGTTAAGGTGCTTACCTGTGAATCCTAAGGACCCAGGTTCAATTCTCCAGGTCCCACATAAGCCAGATGTACACGGTAGCACATGTATCTGGAGTTCGTTTGCAGTGGCTAGAGGCCCTGGTGTGTCCATTCTCTCTCACTCTTTCTCTCTTTCTCTCTCTTCTCTCTCTCTGTCTCTAGCAAATTAATTAATTCATTAAAACTTAAAAAGTAAGGATTTTGCAATAATAGGGGCTAGCAATGTAGCCCAGTTGGTAGAGTGCTTACCTAGCATGTATGAAACCCTGCATCGGGTGCCTTTGATCTTCCTCAGTCACTCTTCATATTGTTTGAAATCGGGTCTCCCACTGGACCTAGAGATCACCAATTCAGCTAATCAGAATGCCCTGGGGGATCATCCTGTCTCTGCCTCCTGGGATTATACATAAATGCCTCCACACAGGCTTTTACATTAATGCAGGGTTCCAAACACAGGTCCTCATACTTGTGTGGCAAGTAATTTTCTGACTGAGGCATTTAATCAGGCCTGACCTAGAATTCACTATGTAGTCTCAGGGTGGCCTTGAACTCAGTGATCCTCCTACCTCTGTCTCCTGAATGCTGGCATTAAAGGCATGCGCCACCACGCCTAACTTAATTATAACTTTCAAATCTTGTCTCTTTACTCACGTAGTCACTACTTCTGGTTCTCCTTCCTTCCTATAGATCCAAGTCTCCATCTAGTATCCTTATCTGCAGCCTAAGGACTCACGCTTCAACAGTGCTCGTAGTGAACGCTTGCTATAGATAGACCCTTTCAGCCTTTGTATGTTGGAACCATCTTGATTTTTCTTTTCCTTTTGATGAATAATTCCCCAGCTGTAGGATTCTAGCTCTTTCTCAGTACTACACCATCTTCCCACTGTACTGTTTGGTAAGAGGTGTGAGATGCTCCGGTGCGTCTCTGGGTGCATTTAAAGATTTTGTCTTTGTCAGTGGTCTGAGTAATTTGATCATGATGTGACAGCAAATATTTTCTGTGTGATTCTTTTGCTTGGGATTCATCGAGCTTCTTGATCTGTGTACTTGTAGTCTTCATGAAATTCAGAAATTTTTTTCAGCCTGTATTTCTTCCAGTACTCTTTCTGTTACTGCCTCTGTCTATTACCCATATATCAGATTGCTTGAAGTTATCCCAGTTGCAGATTTCCCTTACCTTCCTTCTTCCTTTTCTCTCAGTGTTTGTACAGAAATATTGTCTTTTTTCCTAAAAGTTAATGACATTGAACATCTTTTCATGTGCTTGTTTGCCACTAGTGTATCCTGTGGAGAAATACCTATTCAGATCCTCTATTTTGTAAATGGATAAATTTTTTATTTTGAGGTATTAAGAGCTCTTTATATGGTCTAGCTTCAAGTTCCCTGGATAACCGCTTTGTAAGATTTCTCATTTTGTTGGCCAACTTGAAGTTTCTTGGTGGCATCCACTGGACCCCAAACATCCATGTTGACTGAAGCCTAGTTTTTCAAAACCCAAAACAAATGGCTGTGGTGCCCACATTTGAGGACAGTGCCTAACCCATGGTCATGAAGATTCATGTCTTGGTTTTCTCTTAAGAATTTTTCAATAACCAGGCATGGTGGCACACACCTTTAATCCCAGCATTCAGGAAGCAGAGGTAAGAGGATTGCTGTGAGTTCGAGGCTACCCTGAGACTACATAATGAATTCCAGGTCAGCCTGGGCCAGAGTGAGAGATCCTACCTCAAAAAAAAAAAAAAGAATAATTAATAATAATAAACATAAAAATAAAGACTTTTGGGCTAGAGAGATGGTTTAGAAGTTAAGGTGCTTACCTGTGAATCCTAAGGACCCAGGTTCAATTCTCCAGGTCCCACATAAGCCAGATGTACACGGTAGCACATGTATCTGGAGTTCGTTTGCAGTGGCTAGAGGCCCTGGTGTGTCCATTTTCTCTCACTCTTTCTCTCTTTCTCTCTCTTCTCTCTCTCTGTCTCTAGCAAATTAATTAATTCATTAAAACTTAAAAAGTAAGGATTTTGCAATAATAGGGGCTAGCAATGTAGCCCAGTTGGTAGAGTGCTTACCTAGCATGTATGAAACCCTGCATCGGGTGCCTTTGATCTTCCTCAGTCACTCTTCATATTGTTTGAAATCGGGTCTCCCACTGGACCTAGAGATCACCAATTCAGCTAATCAGAATGCCCTGGGGGATCATCCTGTCTCTGCCTCCTGGGATTATACATAAATGCCTCCACACAGGCTTTTACATTAATGCAGGGATCCAAACACAGGTCCTCATACTTGTGTGGCAAGTAATTTTCTGACTGAGGCATTTAATCAGGCCTGACCTAGAATTCACTATGTAGTCTCAGGGTGGCCTTGAACTCAGTGATCCTCCTACCTCTGTCTCCTGAATGCTGGCATTAAAGGCATGTGCCACCACGCCTAACTTAATTATAACTTTCAAATCTTGTCTCTTTACTCACGTAGTCACTACTTCTGGTTCTCCTTCCTTCCTATAGATCCAAGTCTCCATCTAGTATCCTTATCTGCAGCCTAAGGACTCACGCTTCAACAGTGCTCGTAGTGAACACTTGCTGTAGATAGACCCTTTCAGCCTTTGTATGTTGGAACCATCTTGATTTTTCTTTTCCTTTTGATGAATAATTCCCCAGCTGTAGGATTCTAGCTCTTTCTCAGTACTACACCATCTTCCCACTGTACTGTTTCTGGTAAGAGGTGTGAGATGCTCCGGGTGCGTCTCTGGGTGCATTTAAAGATTTTGTCTTTGTCAGTGGTCTGAGTAATTTGATCATGATGTGACAGCAAATATTTTCTGTGTGATTCTTTTGCTTGGGATTCATCGAGCTTCTTGATCTGTGTACTTGTAGTCTTCATGAAATTCAGAAATTTTTCAGCCTGTATTTCTTCCAGTACTCTTTCTGTTACTGCCTCTGTCTATTACCCATATATCAGATTGCTTGAAGTTATCCCAGTTGCAGATTTCCCTTACCTTCCTTCTTCCTTTTCTCTCAGTGTTTGTACAGAAATATTGTCTTTTTTTTTCTTTTGCAAGATATGATCTCACTCTAGTCTGGGCTAACCTGGAACTCTAAGTCCCAGGCTGCTCTCAGACACACTTCATGCCTCCTACTTCTGCCTCCTAAATGCTGGGATTAAAGGCGTGCACTACCACACCCAGCTCACAGCTCTGTTTTCAAGCTTATAAATCTTATGCAGCATTGAACATGTCATGGATCACATTGAGATGTTTCTCATCTTGTTCATTATAGTTTTTGTGGGGCTTATTTATTTGTGTGTGGGGAGTTGTCATATGTGATGTATGAAATGTATGCACGTATGAGTAGATGTGTGCCCCATGCACATGCATGTGGACACTAGAAAAGAACATCAGATGTCCTTCTCTTACTGCTCTTTCATGTATTTCCTTGAGACATGGTCTCTCCCTCAACCCAGAGCTACTCTCCATCGGTGGACCTCAGCAATTCTCCAGTCTCTATGCTACCACATACGCATGAACTTCCTGCAGACTGGGGTTATGGACATGTGTGGCCATGCCAAGTTTTTTTTTTTTTTTAAGAGGGGAGGGGTAGAAGAGGCAGATAAAGAGAGAGAATGGGCGCATCATGGTCTCCAGCCACTGCAAGTGAACTCCAGATGCATGTGCCACCTTGTGCATCTGGCTTACATGGGTCCTGAGGAATTGAACCTGATTCCTTTGGCTTGCAGGCAAGTGCCTTAATTGCTAAGCTGTCCCTCCAGCCCCATGCCCAGCTTTTTATGTAGGTTCTGGAGTTGAACTTAGTGGTCTCCGACCCAAGAAACCCTGATGCTTAAGGAACAAGCACTCTTAACCATTTCCCTATCCTGTTTTTTTTTTTTAATTTGAGAGAGACAGAGACAGAGAGACAGAGGAAGAGGCAGAAAGAGAGAGAATGAGCATGCCAGCAGCCTCTCAGCCACTGTGAATGAACTCCAGACACGTGTGCTCCCTTGTGGGCAAGTGTGGCATTGCGCCCTTGCATCACTTTGCATCTGGCTAAACATGGAACCTGGAGAATGGAACTGGTGTTCTTAGGCTTGGCAGGCAGGCACCTTAACCACTAAGCAATCTCTCCAACCCTATCCTGTTTTTTTTTTTAATTTTTATTGATAACTTCCATAATTATAGACAATATTTCATGCTAATTCCCTCCCTCTCTCCACTTTCCCCTTTGAGAGTCCATCATATCCCCTCCCCCTCTCAATCAGTCTCTCTTTTTTTTTTTTTTTTTTTCTCTCTTTTATTTTTATGTCATGATCTTTTCCTCTATTATAATGGTCTTGTGTAGGTACTGTCAGGCACTGTGAGGTCATGGATATCCAGGCCATTTTGTATCTGGAGGAGCACGTTGTAAGGAGTCCTACCTTTCCTTTGGCTCTTAAATTCTTTCTGCCAACTCTTCTGCAATGGACCCTGAGCCTTGGAAGGTGTGTTAGAGATGTTTCAGTGCTGAGTGCTTCTGTCCCTTCTTCTCAGCATCATGGTGCCTTCTGAGTCATCCCAAGGTCACCACCATCTGAAAAGAGAAGCTTCTCTAACCAAAAGTGAGAATAGCACTAATATATGGGTATGAACATTAAGAGAAGTGTTTATTGGGCAGTTTGGTGAGTATAGTATATACATTAGTATATACATTTAACACCAACAGATGTTATACCCATAGGGCTCATGATTACCCCTGTTGTAGGTTTTCAATATCAGGGATGTATTCCCTCCCATGGAGCAGGCCTCCAGTCCAATTAGAGAACTGTTTTTTGTTTTGTTTTGTTTTGTTTTGTTTTTGTTTTTTTGAGGTAGGGTTTCACTCTGGTCCAGGCTGACCTGGAATTAACTATGTAGTCTCAGGGTGGCCTTAAACTGTCAGTGATCCTCCTACCTCTGCCTCCCGAGTGCTGGGATTAAAGGCGTGCGCCACCACACCCGGCTTTTTAGAACTGTTTGTTTTTGAGACAGGGTCTCACCATGTAGCCCAGACTGGTCTGGTACTCAATATATAGAGTAGGCTGACCTTAAATTTGCAGCTAGTTCTCTTGCCTATGCCTCCCAAGTTCTGGGGCTACAAATGTGAGCCACTATGCCCAGCTGCATTGTAGTTTTCACCTCTCACTGTTTTATATCTATTTAGCTGCTGAGCACATAGAACACAGTTGCCCCCCTTATCTTTTGAGACAGAGTGTCATGTAGATTAGGTAGGTTGGATTCACACACTATTTAGTCAAGGATGACATTGAAGTTTTGAGCATGCTGCCTCTACTTCCTTATGCTATAGGCATGCACTACTATTTTGCAGCTTATAATAATTTTCCTAGTGTCCTTGATTGCTAATTCTAGCACCTATGTCACATCTGGGTCAGTTTCTCCTCATAATGCACCATTCTTTCTTGCATTTTTTTGCATGCCTCATAATCTTTGATTGAATGCCAGATACTGTAAATTTTAACTTGTTGGATGTTGGATATTTGTGTATTCCTGTAAATATCCTTGAGCTTTTGTTCTGAAGCAAAGTTAAGTTACTTGGAGACAGTTTAATCCTTTGGTCTTGTTTTCTGATTTGTTAGGATAGGAGAAGTACTCTATCTTAGACCAGCTATTCCCCAATACTGAAGCAAAGCTCTTCTGAGAACTTCACAAGTCTTCTGTAACTTCTGAGTCTTTTCACTTGAGCTATCTCCAGTCCTGTGAATCCCAGGCCCTTTTCCCAGCCTAATGGAGTCTCCTTGCATGTGTGTACTGAGCTGTGTTTGCTGTACTGCAGCCCTGCACACCTCTACATTCACTCCTCCCTCCTTCCCCAGATTCTAGCTCATTTTCCTCTGAGCTGACCTTCTCTCCCTGCCACCTCAAGTGAGAGCCCAGATAGTTTCTGCTACTAGATCTAAGTTTATCCTCAGTTTGTAGAAAATAGGTACTTCCCATGTCCTCAGGAAAGCAGGATGTTTACCTCAGAGATCCACATAAGCTCTGGGAGTACAAGACTATCACCCCCTCTTCAACCACCTATCACTAGCACAGCCATGCTGCCTCTACCCACAGTGCCTAAGTTGCTGCCCAATGCTCCTCTCTGCTGGATTCTCCAGGTGTAGCTATGTGCCCACTTCACCACCTCCATTTGCCCCAGTGGATCTGTGCTCTCTGACTTAGAAGGATAGTAGTGTCCACTCTACAGGCTCTGTGCCCCAAAGCCACTTATACCTGGAGTGCCTGGCCCATCAGCATTCATGTCCACTCAGCAAACATTTTCTGGACACTGACTGTGTGCTAGGCACTGTATTTGGGACTAGGAAAATGGATGAGGAAGGCTAGTCCATCACCCAGGGTCAAGGTTGCAGATGGGCAGGAAGAGCAATGATGTATGTCCACTCTAGTTGACAAGGGCTGTGATAGAAACAGATCTTACTGCAGACACTCCATCCCCCTGCCTGCCACGCTTTGCCACAAGTGCCCCACTCCCGTGACCAGCCTAGGTCAGGATGACCCAAGAGTGGTCAAGGAAAGATCCTCCCAAGGCATTTACATGATTGGCCAATACAAGATGAGCTTTGAGCTTTGGGGGAGCTGAAGCCCAGAGTCTGAGATTGGGGTCCAGGGTTCAAGGAGGAAGGACAAAGGTACTAAATGAGAGAAGAGGCCCCAGAGGTGGCAGGATCAGGAAGAGACCTTTACCAGGGACAGACCCAAGGAAGGAAAAGTAGGGTCCCTCCAAGTAGCCAACCAAAGTTTAACTTGGTCACACTGAAGTATAAATGGGACAGGACAAGTACCTGCCACCTGGAACCCAACTACAGGTAATAGTCCAGATGCACTTAGACCTGGAAATGCCATTCCTCACACAGTCTAAGATGTGTGTCTCCCTTCTGGAAGGTGAGAGTGGCCGGATCCTGAAGATCTCTGCAGGTGTCAGATATGTGCAGCTCCCAGCCTACTCAGAAGTCAGTTTCTTCAAGGTGGATGAAGACCACTTGGAGACACCCTTTGAGACACCATTGTAAGGGTGATGCCCCTCGCTGGGGGCACCTATGGGGGTTGGACTAGAGGGAGGCTTACACAGCTCTCTTGACCACATGCTCCTCTATACCGTAACCGATGCAGGCCTGGTAGTGCCAACCAGCCAGACTTGGGAGGTAGCAAGGAGGAAAAGGCAGATGGGCTGTGGTACCAGGGGAAGGGAGCAGGAAAGGACACACTAACTGGTCCTTTTCTCTGGCTTCAGTTGACCTAGTCTAGCAGACATTTCAGGATGACCCACACAGCCCCTCAAATGTGGCTAAATAGGGTGACTACCTAAATGCCTTGCCTCAGCCAAGTCCCAGGTTCCAGGGCCAGGATATACTGTCCATAATGTAGCCACTTCAGCACTGGCCCCTTCAGCCACAATGTGCTGTTTATTTTTCCTTCCCAGTGGGTTCCAATGCATCTCTTATCCTCTGGCCATCCCCACACTCTGGGATCTGGAGCCCAATTCTGCTATGAAATGTGCTACAGTCAACATCCCACTCTCAAAAGGAGAGCTGGAGCCAAGGCTAGACTCAGAAACCTATGATGACCAGGAAGACACCCCCAAGGCCCTGCCTGGTAAGTAAAACCAGCTGGAGGTGGGTAGCACTAGTACTCAGGAGTATTCAAAGTAACAGGGTGCCCAGAACCTGGGTAGGAGGGAGACAAAGTCACCCTTGTAAACTGAGGGACAGTGGATCAATCGCCTAGGAAGATAGAGCCAGGTCTGAGCTGCTCTTAGCAAAAAGCAAGCAAGACCCCCTCCAACAGGTAGTTAGAGCTACCCATTCTGAGTGATTGTGTGGTCCACATCCCTGCCATGTAAATTTAGCAGCCACAAGGGACAAACAGTCCCAGACTGGCCAAAGCTGTACATCCCAGCCTAGCTCAGCATGTATAGTTGGGTTTGTGGGTTCTGAGAGCCCAGGTAGGTTCAGCCCTGGTGGGGTCCTCTTGGGACTGCAGACTGTAGTTCAGGGTCTGTCAGTGAGGGCTGGTTCAGGAGGAAAGCAAGTGAAGCAAAGCCATGAGGTCGTATGGTCAGGCTTGCAGAATGCCTGATGGCTCCCACTGCATTCAAGCCCACTATGGCCACAATCCACTGGGTTCTTCCTGGGTTCCAAAGGGAGCTGTGGTCCTTCCTATCTGTTCACATACTATGTGACTTTCTAGCTGGTCCTGCCCCATGTGTGTTTACCTCACATTTCTTCATGAAGATGCAGCACCCACACCCAGACAAGGCAGGTGGACCTGCACCCTTGAAGAGTGTGGGACCAGATTTACTGCCGGTCATTCAGGAATTATTCATGCAAGCAGGTGTTAAGCTCTGGAGTTGAATCCAAGTTTAATCACTGCATTTTATTGTGCCTGGTGATATTAAGTCCTCTTATATCTCCATAAATACACTGCTTGCATTTTAATGTGGTCACAGGGACAATGTGGCTGGCACCCTTGCTCGTGGAGACATCTGACTGGAACTAAGCTTTACATGCCTGGCAAGTGAGTGAGGTGTCATTGGGGACCACATGGTCACATGTGCCTTCTCACTGGCCTTCTTGCCATGGCCCTACACCCTGATCCTTCTGGATTTTGATATGAATGAAACAGTTGGGTAGCTTCCACCCTAAGCCATGCTGCTGAGTAGTGGTACCTGAGTCTTGCCAATGCCCTCCGAGGCCCTCCTGGGAGTCCCCATGGCTGCACCGTTGTAGACAGTGGCCGTACTTGGTTACTCAGTATGTGGTTGTCATTCACATAACAGAAGAGGGGTAGAAAAGACAGTGAGATGGCAGTTCGGGGTCTCAGTGGCACAGGCCTTTGGGATTCTTGAACCCCTAACTTTCCCATGAGTCCCACTGTCTGGTGACCAGAAATCACTAGTATGATGGGTCTGTCTTTGCAGGGGTAGCTAATGTCTCTCTGACAAGGACTTTTCCAAACAGCCACCCTGCAAAAAGTAACAGACTGAATTCTCCCATGGGAGCACAAGGGCCCTGGAGGAAGGGCTCATGTTCTTTCCTTGAGAGCCAGCTGCAGGCTCAATGTGACCAGACTCTATACACCCCTGGAGAGAAGCAAGGCTAGTCCAGCCTGGGGGCTGCAGGTTTGGGGGCCCCAGGGTGGGGGCCTGGCCTGTCTCCCACTTTGTCTGCCTCCTCCCCAGTCACAGGAGCAGTTGCTTGCTGCAGCAGCAGAATAGTTCTCATATTTCTGTGTAAAAATACTCACTGGGCGCCACGCCTTCCGCTCAGAGACTTTCACAGCCAAATACCAAGGTCTCGATGGAAACCAGGCCCTGGAATGCAGGGCCTGCTATACACCACCAAGCGCCTGCCCTGCCTCCTTCAGGTGACTCCACAGTGAGGCTCAGTGTTTGATCCTTGTGGTAATGTTATCCTAACAGAGCCTGCAACATCACCATGGGGCACAAGTCCCCGAGGGCTGCTCCCAGCATGCCCAGCAGTTCCCTCAGGAGCCAGGCCCAAGTTTCTTCTAGGAGCTGCAAGTATGAGTCCACTATAGGGTCTGAGACATCTGGGGAAGCTCCTGGGAAACTGCAATGAGCATAATTGCTTTGGGAAGCTGAGGCTTTGAACCTAGCATCTGGGGTCTGGTGCTGATTTGGTTTGAACTTGGGGCCTCATGCATGCTAGACAAGCAGTCTACTATTGACCCGCAGTCACTGTTCCCTTTTGGGAAATCCTCAAGGCTGGGAAGCCCTGGACCTGACTGTATGAGGTTTGGCTGTGGCTTCCCCAGTGTTTCTAGAGAAACTCTGTGCCTACTTCCTCTTCTATAAAACGAGGGAGTGGTCCCTACCTCCTAGGCCACATGCTGGCCCCATCCTGGCCTGTGCAAGGAGGGCTAGATGGGAAGTAGGATTTCCCTAGCTTCCTGCTGCTCTCTCAGCATTTGACCCAAGTCCAAACTGTACCAACTTGATGGCTTCAGGCCTCAGGGAGATGGCTTTCTGCCCATTTCCACTTTCCTTCCCAGGGATCTTGTAGGATAGGTATCTTTGCTTTATCTGACTCAACTGGCAGGGTGGAGAACCCAGAAGTAGATAGGTGGTTCAAGATCTTTAAGCCACACTGGAGGCCAAGCTGCTCACTGACCAACTTGGAGCTCTGAGGGCCACGACCCTTCCAAAGGGCTACATGGACTTCCACTGTTCTCTGAGTCCCTTAGCTCCTGGTGGCCCGGGGAAAGCACTGGAGCACACTCCTCAGAAACATGTCTAACTGAAAAAACAACTCTCCTGATGCGTGTGTGGCACACATGAAACCCAGATGCCTGGCAGCAAAGTGTGCAGGCCCATCCCTAGTGGGGCAATTAGGGCCAGGGAAGGCATTTCTCTTTCACTGGCCAGTGATGGACATGAGTGGCATGCAGGCTTCTCTCTCATTTCTTCAGTCTTTTTCCTCTTCCCATGATCTCATTTAGGACAGATTTATTGGCCCTTTACTCTGCTCCAGTGGCTTCAGGGCTCTGTCAGGAATCTCCACTCAGCACCTAGAGCTCCACCCTGTGCCCCACCCTTGAACCCTTTGGAAAGTGAGGGGTCCTCCCCAAGCATTTTGCAGAGTCCTGAAATCAAGGCAGAAATGCAGTTATGACCTGTGGCACAGTGCCCACCCATGAGCACTGGCAAGCTCTGAACAAACCCCTTCAGCCAAAGAACAGTGGGTTCATCTGTGGCCAGGAGGCCTGGATGTGATACCCTAGGACAGAGAAGCCTTCCCCGACATTAGAGACTGCTCCTGGAATCCCTTCCTGGCTCAGCAGGCAGAGGCAGCCAGGGAGGCATGGCCTACATGGCTCAGCCTAGCTGTAGGGAACTGGAAGGCAGGTCCCACTTAGGTATCATGTATTCAAGTGGGTCAGACGCTTCAGCCAGAGGGGACATTGGAGTATTGAAGGAAGGCAATAGTATAGAATAGAACAGGAATTATGTTTTTAGAGTAGATTTTTTTTTTTTGAGACAGAGACAGAGAGAGACAGAGAGAGAGGGAGAGGAAGACAGATGGGCGCACCAGCAATCTCTCAGCTGCTGCGAACGAAATCCAGATGTGTTCGCCCCCTTGTGGTCAAGTGCGGCATTACGCCCTTGCATCACTTTGCATCTGGCTAAACGTGGAACCTGGAGATTGGAACTGCTGAAGATTGGAACCAGTGTTCTTAGGCTTAGGAGGCAGGTGCCTTAACTGCTAAGCCATCTTTCCAGCCCAAGAGTAGATTTTTGTATTCTCAGAAACAAATAGAGACCATGGCCATCCTGCTCTTGTCCCTGATTGGACTGTCTCACTGGGTCCTTAGTGCCAGCATCCCTCCCTTTAGCTAGACCCTTGCCAAAGGCCTGCAAGTTCTTGTCAAACATTGTGATTCTAAATTCTGTAAGTGAGCTCAAGCTGTGCCTCTGGTAGCCTGAGAGGGGCCGGGCACTGCAAGCCCATAAACAAAGATATCCTGATTGCATGTGTTCAGACATCTCAAGAAATGTCCACTCATCTCACTAGCCACCAGACAGAATTTGCCACCTAGACAGGTCACTCAAGAGCAGAGACAAGAGCCTGGAGAACTGCACATCTATAGATAATTCAACAGAAATTCAACAGAAGGCCTGAGATGAATGGCACCAAAAGCTGGCCCCTTTGAAGCTCCTTAGCTTGATGCTTCTGGGCAGAGGAATGTAAGAAACATGTGGAAACCTACATATAGGCAGCCATATGTCCCCCACACCCAGACACCAAGTACCAGAGACCATAATGATTCCACCCACTCCAGTTACCTGTCTCTCTCTAGCTGATGCAGATGTACAGGGCTGACATATGTACCTGATCATTATGGATGTGTCTGGCCGGGGAAATGGCTCAGTGGATAAAGCACCTGTCATGCAAACATGACTACCTGAGTTCAGATTTCTATAGCCTGTGTAAAAGCTGAATATTGGACTCAGGGACTATTGCGGAAGAGAGGGGGTGAAGATTGTAAGAGCCACAGGGAGAGTAAAAATATCCTAAGGTACAGCTCTCCCCACAGAGACTGATGGAAGCCCTAAATACCCCAAGGACCCTACTGAAGAGGACCCTCAGGGAACTGGAGACCAGGGGTGAGGGGTACAAGACTATAACCTATGTATAATATATACATACATACAAATTAGAAAAAAAAAGGATTCAGTGGAGGGAGGGAGAAGAGAGAAGTGAATATGATCATGGTATGCTGTTAATATTTATGGAAATTGCCAATAAAAGATCAAAAAAGCCATTGAAGAAAGCCGGGCGTGATGGCGCACGCCTTTAATCCCAGCACTCGGGAGGCAGAGGTAGGAGGATCGCCAAGAGTTTGAGGCCACCCTGAGACTACATAGTTAATTCCAAGTCAGCCTGGACCAAAGTAAGACCCTACCTCGCAAAACCAAAAAAAAAAAAAAAAAAAAAGCCATTGAAGAAACTGATCATTGTAGCACTAGTGTCTGTAATCCCAGTGCACCTAGGGCAAAAAGGAAGGCAGAGACAGGAGAATCGAAGGCCCACAGGCCAGCTAGCCTGACAAACGCTGCAGTGAACAAGATGGATAACAAGTATGGACATCAGGACACCAGAAGTTATCTTCTAACCTCCAGAGACATGCTGTGGCATGTTTGTACTCATACACACATACACACAATCCAAATTTATATACATATATGAAGCCACACAAACACACACGCATGCACACACACACACACACATATTGTAGGCAGGTTGTGTGCTTAGGATATAGAGCCGCTGCTTTTAGCAAACCACAATAATGGCTTCAATTCCACTGATGTTTACTTCTCTCTCATAGCCCAGAGCGGGTATCAAGTCCAGCCCCAATCACTGTTTCCTATTTTACTACTATGTCATCTTCACTTACCACCTCATGGTCCTAGGTGGTCCACAAGCTCCATCCATCATGCCATATTCCAGCTGGCAAGAAGAAGGAAGTATAAAGCAGAACTTGGTTACACAGTCACACTGGCCTCATGGAGATAAGCAAAGTATACCAACTGTGTTATCAGAGGAGAAGGACAGAATAGACTCTGGCCATCTTTTCCAAGTAGAAATTCCATCAAGGTACACCTCCTAGGCCCTGCAGGGTACATAAGTGGACAATAGACAGGGTGCCCAACCACTGGTTACAAGCTGAACCTGGACAGAACCAGAGGCTACATTTACACTCCTCATCTGTGACCCCTACAAAACTCTGTCACCTATTCTCTTATACCCCAGAACCATGGGGTTATAATTCATGGACTTGCCTGTTTTGTAATAGGGCTTGTAGTGAACAGAGGGAGACATACTACCCAGCTGCCCCTCATGTACTTGCTAGAGGACAATGTGTTCACCCAACAGAAGGTTCTTCACAACCTCCCTGTCATTGCCTTTGGGTACTTAGGGGTTTCCATTTGAAGCGACCCAGCCTGGAGGTCGGGATGCCCTGGGGAAGAGGCAGGAAGAACTCTGAGCAGCTCTGGAGTGAAGTGCAGAGCACGCATGAGTCAGACCTAAAATTAAAGCAGAGCAGGCAGTGGCAGACACTGTAAAGCAATTATCAATGTTTCAACATGTTCCTGAAGCCCAAGTGCTGACAGCCAGCACAGAGGGAGCCCCATTGCCAAGGCAGAAGCAGCCCAGGCCCTTTGCAGATGCCTGGGCCCCCAGTCCACCCTCAATTCCTCTAGACTGAAAGTGACCATGCACACACTGTCCTGGCCTTTGCTTCATGTCCTTGTGTGTGACACAATGGCCTTGTAAAAGGACCTAGACAGTTGTGCAAGAATGGTCCCAAGAAGAACTTTGTGCTAAGTAGAGGCCACTGGTCTCCCAGGAGCCCACTGTCAGCACAGCAGGCAGGACTCAGAGCTCCCCCACCCCCTGTCTGTAGATGGACGTCCTGTGGCTCATCTAGCACATACCAGCTGTAAGATCTGTGGAAGTTACTCTGGACATTGCTCTGCCCCCCCCCCCCCCCACGAATCCCTGACCTCAGCTATCCAACTGGGACTCAGAGTCTCGGGTATCCTTGCTCTAGGATCCTACAATAATTAAGAACACAAAGCCTTCTAAAAATGTGAGTTTTACTTATACAAATAAGTGAAATAAAGAGAAAAAAATGTGTTCTTCTGGAGGCCTAATGTCAGTAATATGTAATTGCAAAATGCAGTATTTCGTTATTCTGTTGATATGAAATGTTTCAGTTTTTTAATTGTTTTTAAGTTTCCAATGGACTATTTGCATTTCGATGAGCAGAACCAACAATTCCTAGATGTGGACTATTGCCAGATATTGCCAGCCCTATTTCGGGTAAATTACAGCACCCAGATTTTAGCTACAAAGCACATTGATTTTATATTCAAAGGGCTTTTATATTTAGTCCTTAACCTTTTGTAATTCCCACCCACAGCTTGAAGCGCAGAGCCCTTTGTATTCCTTGTTCTCGGTGGGGCGTCCACCGCGCCCCGCAATTTGGGTCCATTGACTCATGCGGCAGGTGCGGATGATTGCGGGTGGACGCTGTGGGCGCTGGTCGGTGATTGCAGGCTGGACGAGGTGGGCTCTGGGCCCTGTGGCTCAGACAATCCCTTACAAATTGGCTTTGGGAACCTAGAGGAGCTACCGCAGTGAGAGAAGGTCAGCTTGCTTTGCTTTGCTTTCTTTGTTTCTTGCTCCCCCAACCCCATGATGCACAAAGCCCTCCCCATGAACGTGTTCAATTGGTCTGAGTGGTCTGTCATGATTTCTCTTTTTCACATGTTGGACAAATAGTTTTGAGCATTCATCACATGTGATATATGAAGAATCAACCATTATTGTATGACAATTTTAAAAACCAAGGTGCCCTCTGCTGCTAATTCAATCTTGCCAATAAAGTGGTAGATTGTGTAGCAGAGAATTTCTGGAAATTTCATTCCTTCACAGGGTGATACCACATTTTAATATTAATTGTCTATGGTTAATTATGGCAGAGTATCCCAAGACAGCCATATTTTTAAAAGGAAATTTGTGCTATAAATTCTTTTTCTAGGAATCATATTGTATAGAGGGACTGTCCCAGAAAAATATAGTATAAAAAGATGCTGTATTGCTTCCCATGCCAAACAGTGGTGAACATGGAAGTTCACTTAGATGTTAGGGCATCTGTCCCAAGCTACACAGTAGGTATGTAGAATAAGCAGGGGTCCCCAGACATTGTCCCTGAGGGTTGGAAGGAAGGAGGACCCTCTCCCTCCCTCAGGGTTCAATTACCCCTTTAGGATAACTGCTCTTCTGAGTAAAAATTAAATCTCACTGTCTATATTCCTCCAGGAGTCTTGCTTCTCCAAGGTTCTCTCTCATTTCCTCCCCACATGCCCTGAACAATTCAGTCCTAAAGCCATTAAGTCTGACCAATCACTTTAGGATGGGGTGCAGGTGAGGAGCCTAAACAAAGTGAGGAAGGCACCCTTCAAGGAGTAGTTTACCCGAGTTTACTGTGGGGACCATGGTGGTGAAGGAGAAGGGACACTGGGGAGACATATGGGGCAGGAGATCAAGTCTGGAAAATGGGAATGAGAGAACTATCTGTGAGGCTTGGAAGCCGAGGGATGTGCATGAGCGTGACACTTGCATTATAGGCAGATATAAAAGTAAGCATAGGTGTGCGAATGCACCCCCATGTGCAAGCAGTTAGATATGTAAGTAGGGCCCCAGCAATAGAGAACAGACTTGGAGCTGGGCTTCTGTGAGAATGAGTGTGGAGACCCCACCTTGCAAAGCTGGCTCAGAGCACCTGTCAGAAGTGGGAGCCAGGGACAAAGAGAATAGGCCACAATGGGGAAGGGCCCTGCAGGCCAGCCCAAGATAATTTGAGTGTTAAATAAAAGGTGATGATCCTAGATCAGAGGCCACTGACTAGCGTGTGTCTGAACTGACAGAAGTAAGTTTGAGGCATGGTGTGAGTCTGGTGGAATGTGACATTTTATGTGGCCTGAAAGCCCCTCCACCAGAGTCCTGTCACAAAGTAGGAGGTGAAGAGTTAGTACCAGTGGAGGTTTTGGCAGCCACACTTTAACAGCTGCTGAAGTGGACCTCATAGGTAATAGGATTCATGGAACTGCTGCCCCACCTGTGAGGAGCAGAAGCAGGCCTGGGGCTTCTCACATAAAAGACCACCCCCATAACCTACTCCTAACCATGATGGAACTTAAATAAAGAGGCCTCAGACAAACCCAGATTAAGGAAGTTTCTCCAGAAGACCTGGCCCATAACCTGGTAGGCGTCCAGGCCATTGTGGTCACGGAAAAGCCAGATATGTCACTGGATCACAAGGACAAACACATACAACGCAGCATAATTGGTGGTCCCAACCAGGCTGATCTGTCTCATGACTGGAGGGATCCCTGGACAGGGTCTCAGTCCTGATGTGCCTTCTTGGACACATATTCTGTGGCTTTGTGGTAGAAGAAAGATCTTGTTTGCAAAAAAATTCCCTTAGCATTTGTGGTAAGTGACAAGATGTCATCCTCTACATGGCTCAGAGAAAGTTTCCTTCTAATCTGCAGAGTTGCCTGCTATGTCTTTAGATTTGAGATCAATTTTAATTTGATAGATTAATTGAGTTTTGCAGTGCTGGGGATGAAAGCCAGGTCCTTGCATATGCCAGTGCACACACATCCATTGAGCCATGCCCCTAGCTCCCCAGTTTTTGTTTGTTTGTTTAAGGTAGGCTCTTGCTCTGCCTCAAGCTGACCTGGAGTCTCAGGCTGGCTTCAAACTCATGTTGATCCTCCTACCTCAGCCTCCCAAGTGCTGGGATTGAAGGCATGCACCACCACAACCCCCAGTAGATTTTTTTTTTTTTTTTTTTTTTTTTTTTTTCGAGGTAGAGTCTTACTCTCTGGTCCAGGCTGACCTGGAATTCACTATGTAGTCTCAGGGTGTCCTCAAACTCACAGAGATCCTCCTACCTCTGCCTCCTGAGTGGTGGGATTGAAGGTATGCGCCACCACACTCAGCTCAAGATTTTAAGAGAAAAGAAAGGAAAGGTCTCCCTGCCTTCTTGCACTACTGTTCCCTATAAGAGTGTATGGATGATGACATCAAATTAAAAGAGAGACTAATGGAGAGAGGGAGGGGATATGATGGAGACTGGAGTTCTAAAGTGGAATGGGGGGGGAGGGAAATATCAGGTGGTTTTTTTGTATGTAAGTATAAAAGTTGTCAATAAAAAAATAATAAAAAAGAGTGTATGGGCACTGGATGGGTTTGGATATCATCCTGATGCCAGGCCCATCTACCCAAGTGCCAGGGTACACACTGGGACACAGGTGGACTGTCCTCCCAACCTGTGTCCCAGAATTCTCTGTCCACTCTGGTCTCATTACCTCCACTCCTATGCACTGCAGGTTCTGTTTCCTCTGGCAAGGCCCAAATCAGAGGCCCTCCCTCCTTTGGCTGGACACCAGGGTTCCCTTAGCTCTGAAAGCCAGAGACACACACACACACACACACACACACACACACACACCCCCCCCGTGCTGCTGCTGCTGGCTATTCAGCTCCTTTGCAACTGTATCTATTCAGCAGCCACACCTGATGCCCCTGCCACTCACCATCTGGAATTCAACCCAGGTTGCACTTGGACTGAGAAGCCATGGGCAGGGGAAGAAGCATACCTCATGCAGCCAGGCACAGCCAGGACCTCAAGTGCCCATACTTTTACAGGTCTTTGGCAGCCATTGAGCAGAAGCTCCTTGAGCAGAGCAGTCCTAGGATCCTGGAGACAAAGAAGGGTCATGGCCACAGATTGTGCACCTGGGCTCTACCTCCAGGTCTTTTTATTTTCTTTTCTTTCTTTTTTTTTTTTTTTGGGGGGTTGGTTTCAAGGTTTCACTCTAGCCCAGGCTGACCTGGAATTCACTATGTAGTCTCAGTGTGGCCTCGAACTCATGGTGATCCTCCTGCCTCTACCTCCTGCGTGTGAGGATTAAAGGTGTCCGCCACCATGCCTGGCTCCCCGGGTCTTTTTCTGAGTGGTAAAGTACAGGCCATTGGACAACAAGCAGAGGCAGATCAGAGGCAGGTCCTTTCAGGCTATTGCTGCACTGGATATGTAGGGTCTTTAGATGCAACACATTACACAAAGTTATGTCCCACCTTAAATAGTAAATGGCCACTTGCACTGTTACTGGCTAGGTGGCTCTGCCCACTCTGTTGTCACTGTCCATTCATTGATGACACAGAGGCTGTTCAGGAGCATAGTGGGAGGAGCACAGCCTGGGCCACTCCATGGAGTGCCTTGATAGAGGCAAGAGGAATAATGCAGGATCTGTCCCCAGAAAGACACCATGGAGATGCTCCCTGGTCACACAAGCAGCAACCCCCTCAGTGGTGAGGAGACTGTGGTGGTTTGATTCAGATGTCCCCAATAAATTTAGGTGTTCTGAATGTTAAGTTCCCAGCTGATGGAGATTTGGGTATTAACACCTCTTGGAAGCAATGTATTGTTGGGAGCAGGCTTATGGATATAATAGCCAGTTTTCCCTTGCCAGTGTTAGGCATACTCTCTTGTTCCTGTTGTCTATCTGATGTTGGCCAGAGGGTGATGTCCATCCTCTTGTTCATGCCATCGTTTTCCCCTGCCATCATAGAGCTTCCCCTCAAGCCTGTAAGCCAAAATAAACCTCTTTTTTCCCACAAGCTGCTCTTGTTTGGGTGATTTCTGCCAGCAATGGGAACCTGACTGCAACAGTAATGTTGGTACCAAGAGTGCTGTTGCTGCTAGATACCTGACTGTGTGGCTTTGGCCTTTGGGACTGGTTTTTCAAGAGGAATGTGGATGAATTTGAAACCTTGGCCTAAGAGACACCTTGCAGTGCTGTAAGTACAGCTTGATGGATTATTTTGGTCAGAGTTACAAGACCTGAATGCATTAAGAACTATGGATTGTGAGGCTTGGCCTATGGGGTGAAAAGGAGCTTTGTCTAGATTGGACTAGAAGCAGTTTGTGTGAGAGGCTTGCTGTTATGCCTGTGTCCTGAGAACTTGTGCAGGGTTGTAGTGTGTAGAAACGGATTGAGGGATATGGCACAGAAAGAAATCTTTGGGCCAAAACTGCTACCTATTCAGCTGCAACTGTATGAGAAATCACAACCATTGAGATTAGGCCAGCTGAACTTCATTGAAACAACAGAAAGAATGCAGTCTTTTGAAGGGGCCTGAATGATGAAAGAGTATCCTGTTCATCAAAATCTGCTTTATTCCCCCCTGGATTAACAAATTGGCACCCTACCTCATATTGTGGAATATAAGAAATGCAGGAAAGAGAGGGTCATTAAGTTAGCAACGTGGTCTTGTGCTTTGGAAATGGCTAGGGTCAGTGTGAAGCAGGTTTTCTGGATGCCTGCATGGAGACCTAATGGAATCATGAGGATGAACTGTGGGTTGCAGTGGAGACCCAGTGTGGAGATGCCGGGACCATAAGATGGCTGCCAAGGAGAGCTACTGGCCTGGGATGAAGTTGTCCAGGACTGTGAGTAACCTGGCTGGAGGGGTGGAATTGGAACTCCAGAGACTTATTGCTGGTTAGAATGATCAGACTTGGAGATTTGTCACTGACTAGAGTTGTTGACTTGGAGCTACGGAGTTTGATGTTTGCACTGTTTAAATCTTGTATTGGTTAAATATTTCTTTGTTATATCCAATGACATCTTTTGCAGTATGAATGTTTATTCTGTGCCATTATGGGTTTTTTGGTGTATTTTTTGGTATTATGGCTCAGTTAAAAGATCTTGGACTATGGGAATGTTTGAACATCATTAGGATTGATTAAAAAAACATGGGGACTTTTAAAGTTGGACGAAATGCATTATATTTTACATCATGTAGGGTTATCAGTTTATGGGGGCCAAGGGCAGAATGTGGTGGTTTGATTCAAGTGTCCCCATAAACTTAGGTGTTCTGAATGCTGGGATCCCAGCTGGTGGAGATTTGAGAATTAATGCCTTTTGGAAGCAGTGTATTGTTGGGGGCAGGCTTATGGGTATTATAGCCAGTTTCCCCTTGCCAGTGTTGGGCACAGTCTCCTATTCCTGTTGTCCACCTGATGTTGGCCAGGGGGTGATGTGGAGCTTCCCCCTCAAGCCTGTAAGCCAAAATAAACCTATTTTTTCCCACAAGCTGCTCTTGGTTGGGTGATTTCTGCCAGCAATGCAAACCTGACTGCAATAGACACCTTTCTGGGATCTTCTATCTAGTCCTACCACTGGACAGACATCAAGGTCCCCTACATCTTGATCAGCCTCAATGACAGATTCTGACTACTGGTATGGGCTTAGCCTGGAGAAGGGGGCAACCCAGTCTCAGAGACTGTGTACATTCAATTTGTGTGGCTTTGGCCTCCATCAGTCCACAAGCTGCCTGTGACCACTATCCACCAGTCATCAGGTGGATTCTTATTTCTCAATGTCCCCAGCCCAGAGTTGGACAGGGAATCAGGAGGGTCTGAGGCCAGACTCGAGTTTGTTCCGCCACTGCCCCTCTCCTCTCACCATGCAGCTGTCTCACACAGCAGAACATGATAAAGGTGAGCAGGCACCTGGGGAACCTCACAAAAGTCTCTCCTAGGTAGGGCCCCAGAGCATCCTCACCAGGGCCCGTGCTGTCCCGGTGGCCCAGCCTTGCTCTGTCGTGCTGTATACAAACAGCTTGACTGGGGGGGAGCCTCCCGGAGGCGAGGAGTGGGTGGGGTGTCAGAAACAGACTCAGAAAGAACCTCGAATTAGCCCAGGCTTGGAAGCTTGCCAGCAGAAACATGCCGGCTTCCATGTTCCAAGGCAGTTCTGACACCAAGCTCCAGAAGGCAGGCGTGGGACAGCCTCATGCTGGAGGCGGTGGAGTTTCACAAAAGGGGTTTCCAGCCAGTTTAGGAATGGCATAGAGCATGATCTCTTCAGAAGACAGACAACATGGGCCAGGTGTGGGGGCTCATGATTATAATCCCAGCACTATAGAGGCTGAAACAGGAGTATTGCCATGAGTTTAAAGCTAGTGGAACTACATAATGACTTCCAAACCTGGCTGGGCTATGTCTTAAAAGAAAGAAGCCAGGTGTGGTGGAACACGCCTTTAATCCCAGCACTCAGGAGGCAGAGGTAGGAGGATCACTGTGAGTTTGAGGCAATGCTGAGACTACATTGTGAATTCCAGGTCAGCCTGGGCTACAGTGAGACCCTACCTTAAAGAAAGAAGAAAGAAAGGAAGGAAGGGAGGGGAAAAGAGATTGTGTGGATAAGGAATAGCCAAGATGCTCAAATGCTCAGGCTGGACATGTGGGTCCCGTCAGCTCGGAGAGCCAGAAGCAAATCCTCGGTTGAATGTTCAGAAAGGGTGTGGGAAGTAGGATAGCGGCTTGAGATGAGTTCCATTTTCTGTGCTTAGGTAATTGGGAGGCCACACTCCTGGTAAGCAAGTGTGCTGTGTGTTAGAGGCAGACTCTACAAAGTCACAGCCCTCAGCGGCCACACTGCCACGTCTGCCTGTGGTCCCTGACCCACCCACCACAGCCCACCAGTGAGCCAAACTTGGAAAATAAATGTCAGACCCATCCATGGTTCTAGCCAGGCCATGTGTGTTGCCTCTGTCCACAGTTCTCAAGGTACAGAAACATTTGGAAATTTAATTTTTTTTTTTTTTTTTTTTTTTTTTTTTTTTTTTTTTGGTTTTTCAAGGTAGGGTCTCACTCCGGCCCAGGCTGACCTGGAATTAACTATGTAGTCTCAGGGTGGCCTCAAACTCTCGGCGATCCTCCTACCTCTGCCTCCTGAGTGCTAGGATTAAAGGTGTGTGCCATCATGCCCGGCTAAATTTAATTTTTTAAAAAGATAATTATTTGAGAGAGAGAGAGAAGAAAGAAGCAGACAGAGAGAAAGAGAATGGGCACACCAGGACCTCTAGTCTCTGTGAACAAACTCCAGATGCATGTGCCACCTTGTGCATCTGGCTTTACATGGGTACTGGAGAATTGAACCTGGGTCCTTTGACTTTGTGGGCAAGTGCCTTAACTATTAAGCTATCTCTCCAGCTTGAAATAAAAAATTTTGTCTTTTAGATAGAGAGAATTGGTGTGCCAGGGCCTCAGTCACTGAAATTGAATTCCAGATGCTTGCACCACTTAGTGGGCATGTGCAACCTTGTGCTTACCTCACCTTTGTGCATCTGACTTACGTGGGATCTGGAGAGAGACTGAACAAGGGTGAAGCTAGAGACTCGATTTGTGTGCAGTGAGTATGTTTCCAAGATGTATCGTGTTCCCAAGTGAGATGGTATGGCCCCAGAAAGGAGCACATGGCACATAGGTGCAGCTTGCTGGTCTTCTGAAAATGATACAGGGAGATGAACTTTGATAGTATACCTCATATACACAGCTCAAAGGAGGAAATATTTGTTTTGGCTCATGGTTTCAGAGGATTCAGTCCATGGCCAGTTGGCCTCATGCACTAGACAGATCTCATGGTGGCAGGAGCATGTGACAGAGACTAGTGTTCACTTCTTGGTGGGCAGGGGAATAGGGAGTTGGTATAGCCTTCAAATCCAAGTGACCTGCTTCCTCCAGCTAGGTCTCACCTCCCAGAGTTTCCATAACCTCCCAAAATAGTGCCACTGGTTGAGGACCAGATATTTAACACTTGAAACTTTAGAGGGCCTTTCAAACTATCCAACATCCCATCCAGAAGGGAGGGTGTGTCCTGAGCCCGGGCATCCAGCAGTGTGGCACCTCAGCTAAAGTGGTCGGGCCTCTTTTCTCACCTGTAAAATGAGCATGTTCATCAATGCATGTAAGCCATGTGAAAAGTGCTTCCCAAGGCCCTGGCCCCAGGGTCCTCAGGGAGCCTCACATGTTAGATGCATTCCTGCTGGTCTCTGGAGGGCTAAGGTGTCAGAGTGTTCTGTGACCCTGTGTATAAGGAGGCCTATAGAGAGGGACTGGATAGAGATCAGGTCCTGTTAACCCTTGGCTGGTAGAGACAGCACCTTGGTTGGCTGATGGCCGACCCTCTAGGCCAGCTAAAGCCACAGCCATAGCCACAGCAAGGTGGAAGGATAAGAGTGTCTCTAGATTAACAGGGCTGCATGTTGGTGGCACAGGAGCCCTCACTTGGCTGCTTGAGTGGGCTCTGAAAGCTTGGGCTGCCTGTCTGCCTTGGCAGCATTTAGATCCACCTCCAGGTGTCCTTCTGACAGGGCTCCCCATCAGCTCACTTCTCCTGGCACTGCGCAGCTCCTTGGCTAATGGAGTGCACGCTAAAGACTAATGCAGTGTGTCTGGTCACCTCCAGATAAGGCCATTGCCAGCCCCTCAGGTCCAGTAACATTTTATTTTTTGAATTCACATACACGAAGAAAACATTTTGGCCTGCAGCCTGTGCTCCTCTGGGTGAGTTCTGGGCCCGCAGCGGCCATTTCATGGTGGGGGGCAGTCCTCACAGTCTTGTTTATTCCGGCAATTTCTCCGCCTTGTGCCTCGGTGTCCTACACAGGTGATTAGGGAGTCTAATTGGTTAGGCTGTAAAAAGATAATTAATTGACATTTCCTTCTAGAGAGGTCAGACTGCCCTCTCAGATCCCTGGTGCAGCCTCCTGTCCCCAGAGTCCTCTCCATTGAGGTGGCCTAGCAACCTTTATCTTGCTGATAAGGCTGTAATTGCCATCAGTATGGATATAGGTCATGGGGTTGACTCCCAGAACTGGTGCCTGGTTTGTGGGTCTCCTGGCTGGGGAGGTGGCAGTGTGGTTGCCAGAGCTGGCAGTCCTTAGAAGTGCACCAGGAACAGCCACAAGGGTACCTGGTGGCCAATGTGGAAACTATCAGCCTCAAAGACCCCACCTCAGTACTAGGGCAGGTGGGATGCCTCTCAGTCAAGAGTGGCACCCTATAGGGGTTAGATGGGGTGCAGAGTTGGAATCCTGCCCCCGAGTGTCTCCTCCTCTAATATTTGGAAGTGGCCCCCACTCCTGTCATGCCCCTGTCTGCTGGCGGCTCTGGAGCTTCTCTTCTCCTCAGTCAGACGTTAACACCTTTGGGAGATTTATCCTTTTCTCTCCAGTGGCTTGGCCATTATAATGGGGCCAAGTCTGCAGAGTAGACACGACTGGAGCAGTGCCCCAGGGCGGATGAGAAGGGAATCAGCTACCTTGCATCAGAGGCACCTGGCCATGAGCCCTCCAGGATCCCCAGGTGTTGCTCACATGGCTACATAATTGCAGTAGTACGTGGGAGGTGATGGAAGGGGGTAAGCAGCCAGAGGCATGAGGCAGGTGGCTGAGAGAGGCCTTGGGGTGCCTGAAACCCTGGGACCACTGCCACAACAGGAAGATGAGGAGCTCCAGGGTGCAGAAGGGAAGAGGACCACAGGCAAGGGGCCAGTTCGAGGGGATGGAGGTCATTCTGTGGCAGAGCTATGGACAAGTGACACAGCTAAAGGGTGTAGCCATCCCAGGTCTCTGCTGGGATGCACTTGAGTCCACTAGGCAAAGCCCCTAGACATTCAGAACAGGTAATTCCGTGGACGTGGTTTGAGCCACATGTGTGCTGGTGGGGGACTAACTGGGTTACAGAGCAGAATGGGGATGAAAGGGCCATATGAGACTATCACAGTCATCCCAGTGGTGGTGGCTGTGAAGGGAGGATGGGGAGCGGTATGTGGAGACCTGGTTGGAGGAAAGCAGCTGTGAAGGGAAAGGAGGAGTTAAGCAACCTGATGGGGAAGGAGTGGAGGGAATCAGGTTTGAGGACACAAACTCCCATGGCTGCAGTCTGTTGGTGGGGACAATACAGATGCTGCATCCAGTGTCCCCATCCCCAGGAGGCAGGAGTCGGTGGCTCATCTGAATGAATGTTGCACTCACCTCCATGGGAAGATACAAGAGTTGTGGCCAACCACAGAATCTCATTCTCTCTTACTCTCAGCCAGAAGTGAAGATGGGATGGGGCAGGGGGAGTGATGTCAGCCACATATCCAAATGCCCTAGTGTCAACTCCATGTGGGCTGGAAGAACCGGGCTTCTAGGTCCTCAGCACTCCATGTCCCCATCCAGCTAAAGAGTGGCTGTGGGCAGAAGAGCAGAGGCTAGCCTACACCAGGGATGCCAGCAGCAGGGCCAAGAATGGAGTGAGGTTGGACAGTAGCCAATGACACCTGGTGGGAAACCCTGGTAAAAGTTACTCTGATGCTGGGAGTAGAGGACATGGGCTGTGTCCTCATGAAACCTGAACCTCCATCCACTGTGGAGAAGCCTTGTGCAGAGGTAAATCTGTTTCCAGGTGGATGGTGCCATGAGCGGACTTCACGTCATGCTCCTGGTAAGACAGCAGAGTCAGCAAGGCCTCCTCCAGGTGTCTCCTCCAGGAGAGCTGTAGGTCTGTGGGCCTCTCACTCTGCCCTGCAGCCACAGCCTTGCACGTCCCATCATAAAGCTCTGACCAGATGCCCACAGGGCTGCTATAGGAGAGGTATGTGGGGACCATGGATGGCCTGTCTGGATACTACCTCTGTAGAGCAGAGACCTGGCAAATAACCAGTGCTATTCAGTGGAAAACAAAGAGATGAAATAGGGAGCAAGTAGGGCTCCCAGGAAGGGAGCATGTGCTGGGAGAGGCAAAAATGAGCTTGGTATATGGAGTCCAGCCTGGCTGCCCAGGGTATGAGGAGTCCAGTTTAACTGAGGCCACACAGACACCCACATCTAGTGAGATTGGTGGGGCAGAAGATGTGGCCTTGGGTCAACTTCAGTGCACACATGCTGGGAATGCAGATTTTAGTGTCCTCAGCTGCAGCGGTGGCAGGAATTTGGGGGGGGGGGCAAGGAGATGGGTGCCTAGAGCTAACTCCCCTAGCTTCTGAGTTGAGTTCCTAGGGTGGGGTACCGGTTATTGGGAAGGGTATGGGCTGCTCTACGGTTGCACCTGAGATGAATGTGAGACCAACAAGTGGGGACATCGGGTGAGCTGGCAGGATGGCAAGCCCAGCTCAGCAGCATGGTCTGCGGAGAATGGCATCTGGCAAGTGAGTAGGAGGAGGCAAGCCTTGTTCTTAGTGTCCTTTTGATTCTGGCTCCAGATGACACACTGCTACCCAGTCTGCTGCCATCCATCAGGTCACAGCCTGAGGCAAAGAGTGAGAATCCGAAGGAAAAGGAAGTGGCAGGGACTCCTGGACCTGGGACCTCTCCTAGGATGGGGTCATAGTTCCTCTTTTGGTTTAAGCCACTTCTTGCTGGATTTTTCTCATTTGTGATGATAAGGATTGTGGCCAACCAGAGAGCCTCATTCTTTTACCCTCAGCCAGAAATGATGGTGAGGATGAGGTGAGGGGGGATGTGTCTCCTTACTCATTGAAGGTGCCTTAGTGTCAACCCAATGTGGACTGGAAGAACCAGGCTTCCAGGTCCCTAGCACTTCATGTCCTCTTCCTTGCAAGGCCAATATAGTTAGCTTCAGTCCGCTTCTGATGTGTGTGCTGTCTGGGGGACAGTGTGGTAGTTGTCACTTGGGCTCCCACTCCCCGTCTGAGCCTCCTTTCCTCAACAGTCTTGCAGCAGTAAGGATAGCCTTTATGTCACCACCTCATCAGCTCTGACTGCAGATGCTTGGCACCAAGCTGGTGTACTATAGGTGCCAGCTGTGGTGATTCTGGAGAAGTCCCTTTAAGGTCATGGCCAGAAGCCCTCAGCCTGAGGCAGACAGATACTGTTGGGCTTGGTCTAAATGTATTTATTTGCTTTCTGGGCTTTAAAAAAAATACTTATCTATTTGCAAGCAAAGAGAGATAGAGAATGGGTACACCAGGGCCTCTAGCCACCGAGAATGAACTCCAGAAGCATGTGCCACTTTATACATCTGGTTTTACGTGGGCACTGGGGAACTGGACTTGGGTCATTAGGGTTTGCAGACAGGCACCTTAACTGCTAAGCCATCTCTCCAGACCTTGCCGGACTTTTAAATGCACTTCCACCCTGCACTCCTGGAAAGCACCTGCATGGCAGATCAAGGCCTTAAGTGCTGCTCTGGTGTGAGCCAAGTATCCTTAGTGCTTCCAGTCAAGGACCACCCAAAGGTTCCCCTATCTAGGACACAAGCTGCGAGGATATAAGGACAGGACCAGCATCTTCACTACCAAAAGTTGTCCATAAATTAGGCAGAGTATTTGGTGCCCACAGTCTGTGTGGAAGCCGGCAGTGCCCAAAGAGCTGGAAACCATACAATCAGCAGAGTGGTTCCCCATCATTGCCCAGGACATTAGCAGTGCAGGGACAGCAGAGCTGCTAGGGAAGGACATTAGCTAAGGAATGTCCTTGCAGAGGGAAAGGATTTTTTTTAATGCACCCATAAGATGAAATTAAGACACCTCCGAGAGAGATAATTCCCCTGCCTATAATTTGGAAATACTTCTGAGACCTTGCTCCCGCAGAATCTGGACTCTGGGGAAAAGACATTAATACCTCTGGTCCTAGTGCCCTGTCCAGCACACAGATGAAAGATGCTCCCTCAAGGGGGCCAGCCCTGAGGGCTTAGTCTGGGTATCCTGCCTGAGGAAACATCAACCTGGGACATCAGCTTAGTGGTGCTGGACCCTGCCTTCACCTCCTGCCCAGGCCCTACCCTCTTCTCCACTCCTCCTGCTGCCTTCCCTGTGTCACTACCTTGATCCTCCCCCTCAGAAATCACAGAGGCCCATGGGCTTCAGCTCGTGTCTCTTCCCTGATGCACACATCAGAGCCCAAGAAAATGGGCTCTGATGTGTGCATGTTTGGGGGGCTCCAGGGGCCATGCACAGCCTAACATTGAAACTGTCACCTGTCACCCTAAACTGCTGACTGTTTAAAAGACAGAAGGGTGGGGCTGGAGAGATGGCTTAGCGGTTAAGGCACCTGCCTGCTAAGCCTAAGAACCTGGTTCCAATCTCCAGGTCCCACGTTTAGCCAGATGTAGTGACGCAAGGGCACAATGCCACACTTGCCCACAAGGGGGCGCACACATCTGGATTTTGTTCACAGCAGCTGAAAGACTGCTGGCGCACCCATTCTCTATCTGTCTCCCTCTCCCTGTCTGTCTGTCTCTATTTCTCTGTCTCTCTCCAAAAATAAAATAAAAACAAAAATTAAAAAAAAAAAAGACAGAAGGGTGGATACTGGGACTAGAGCCCCATCTGTGGGTGGTGTGGAGCCAAAGGGAGATGCACCTATCCCTCCCACCTTGGGACCCTAGAAGAGGAGGGAGCAGGAGTCAGAGTGGGCAAGGGTCTGTGCAAGAAACCAGTACTCCACCACTCTCAGAGCTTTTGGGGGCTGTTGCTGGAGCATGGGCAAGCAGAAATTTCTGCACCCTAGGCCTGCTGTGGTTGGGGCAAGAAGGAGGAAGTTTCTCTTCTGGCTAAGAAGAGACCAAGGAGCATCCTGTATAGTCTGAGATCCTAGAAAGCCAAGTCCTCTGCTGCCCAGGCTTGGGGTGGACAGACATCCCAGCCCCCAGGCAGGGCCTGCTAATTCTGTGCCAACACCAGACAAGCCCCAGAGCCCTCACTGCCTGCACTGAATACTGCCTGGCCCCACATGGTTCTGTCATGGGCTGGCTCAAAGGGACTGGCCAAGACAAAAGTTCACCCTAGCCAGGCTCCACTTCCTGTCCTCTGCCCACTTACCTGGTGGCGGCCCTCTCTGGAAGGGTGGAAGGCTCTTGGTCTTCTCGGGGTCAAAGGGCCTCTCTTTGCTTCATTTTTCTGGGCAAATTTGCTCAGCCAGGGTGCAGGAGCCCCGCTGGCCCGCGGCCTGTCAGCGAGTGGAGCAAGGCTGCGCTAAGTTTGTGGACATCCTCCTCGAGGCCCCTCCACCTACGCTTCAGCCCTTCCTGTTCCTGCCCAGTGTACCTGAGGTAGGTAGTCCCTGAGGCCATGAGGGGACCTCCTGCTGTCCTCAGCAGGCCCTTCTGAGCCTCCTCCTTTCTCTTGCCCAACTCTGGTGCTGCCAGGAAGCCAGCTTCAGGCCTGAAGATGACCCATATCCCCTGAACATGCCACTCGCCACCGAGGAGCCACCAGGAGAGAGCAGGTAGGAAAGATACATTGGGAGAGCACTGCTCTGGTGAACACACATGCTCAGCTTCCCCTAGACCTGCCACACAAAGGGCACAATCACAAGGGATGTATGGGGATGGTGGCCAGGAGGTGCCACAGAGTGTCTAGAAAGGCAGAGCACCTGCTCAGAGCCTGTCTTTGGAAGATGAGCAGCCCAGCACAGCCCTCAACTGGGTCCCTGTGCTGGTGACCATTTCCCCAGTGGCCCCCAGTGTAGCCTAAGGGAGTGGAGGGGAACAGGCTGCCTCCTATGGCCCTGTCAGTGCAAATGCTACATCCATCTCCCAGGGAGCCCAGGGTAAAGCCCAGGGAGGTCTGTGGCAGTAGGGGGAAAGCTATAGGCTCCCCAGAGGTAGATAGTGGTCCCATGTGAGGGAGAAGCATCTGGTATGGCATTCACCCTCCAGTCATGGGCATCTGTGCTGTGGGCATACCTATCAGGTGTTGTATCTAGTTACATATCAGAGGAGAGGAAGCTGAGGCAGACTTGTCATCTAGCATCAGCTCACCCAAATTGTCTGGGCTTTTAAAAAAAATTTAATATTTTTTTTATTTACTGAGAGGGAGAGAGAGAGAGAGAATATGAATGAATGGGCATGCCATTGCCTCCAGCCACTGCAAATGAACTCTAGACAAATGCGCCACCATATGCACTTGGCTTACATGAGTCCTGGGGAATCGAATCTGGGTCCTTAGGCAAGTGCCTTAACCACTAAACCATCTCTCTAACCCTGTCTGAGGCTTTTGTCTGACAAATTAGTGTGGGTAGGTGAAGAAAAAGCCCATCCATAAGCCAGGAAGACATGGCCAGCCAGTGCCACCCCACTGAGATAGAAGCACTTTAGGAAGGATGAACCCCTTCCTAGCCCCGCAGCACCTATGAGCTACAGAGAATGTGGCAGGTCCCTCCAAGAGTGGCCTGCGCCCACATGTGAAGTGCTTTCTGGGATCACCTGGTATAACCCTTGGAGTTTAGGACCCACTAGGCCTAATTGGAGTGGGAATCCTCCCCAGGCAGGGTAGGCAAGGGGCCAGAACAAGGCAGGCTGTTGGTGAGCAGCATGTGAGAAGAACATTGACCCTGAGGTGGCCGGAGGAGAGCTTTGGGGGCAGATGAGGAGCACAAGGTGCCTCTAGATGTCCACGTAACACCAGCAGTCATCTGTGATGCCCAGGTTCTTGTCAGTTTTGTGTCCCCTACAGAAGATAGGAGCCTAGGGTGCTACCTCAGCCTGAGGCCCCCATGAGATGCTCAGAGCAGAGCCAGGACATATACAGACCCAACAGTGAAGAGAAGAAACCTGGGAGGATGGAAGGAGGGTCTGCTGCCTGCTCAAGCTTCCCCTGCTGAAGCTCCTGCAGTGAGATTGCTCATCAATGATGACGTGGTGGGCGTGGGAAGAGCCAGGAACACTGGAGGCTGGCGAAGTGTTGGCGAGTTGACAAGCCTTTGATTCCCCTTGTGAGGCGGTGCTGGGACCAGAGCCACTTCCAGCAGAAGGCGTGTCCTGTGCTGCTCTGAGTCAGGGCTTATGAATCGAAAATGAAGCTTTCTTGCACAATAGCTGAAGCTGCCTTAAAAATATAACCAAGATCCGGCCAACATGGAGCTCTCTGCCTGCCCAGTGTTTCCTCTCAGAGCAGATGTGAGAGTTGACAGCTGTACACCGGAGTCTCTCGCACTGATAAACCCAAGGACCCAAGGCAGCACTGCCACTCTGGCACTGTCGTAGACACCTCTCCTACTTCAGCCAAAGGCTTTTGCTGCCTCACCCTGAGAAGATGGAGAGTGGTCAACTCAATCTGCCTGCCTGCCACCCATTAACAGGCTCCAAGGTGCCTGAAATTAAATGTCTACAGCCTAGGATTACCCAGAGAGACACAGCAGCTGAACCAGAGCATGTGGTTTTATGACCCCTGACTGTGTGCTTGTAACCAGAGGCTGGTCACTTCTCTTCCGCTTGGCCTCCATTCTGTGTGTTTCTCCCAGCATAGGAGTTCTGAGCTGTGGAGGCTCACAGGCCCCTGAGGCCCAGACCCAGCCCTTATACTGAGACAACCCAGACTGGTCACAGGGTCCCAAATCCAGCTGGCCCCACTTCCTGGCCTTGCCATCAGTAATATCTTAAAAGTCTTTGCTTTTTTTTTTTTTTTTTTCTTCATTCTAGTCCAGGCTAACCTGAAATTCACTATGTAGTCTCTGGGTGGCCTTGAACTCACAGCAATCCTCCTACTTCTGCCTCCAGAGTGCTGGAATTAAAGGTGTGTGCCACCCCACCCAGCAAAAGTTTATTTTAAAATTTTTTAAACTTCTATTTATTTTTAAATTTTTTAATTATTTTATTTATTTTTGAGAGAGAGACAGACAGAGAGGGAGAGGGAGACAGAGATGGGCGCGCCAGCAGTCTCTCAGCTGCTGTGAACGAACTCCAGATGTGTGCACCCCCTTGTGGACAAGTGTGGCATTATGCCCTTGCATCACTTTGCATCTGGCTAAACGTGGGACCTGGAGATTGGAACCGCTGGAGATCGGAACCAGCGTCCTTAGGCTTAGGAGGCAGGCGCCTTAACCGCTAAGCCATCTCTCCAGCCCCAAAACTTCTATTTATTTGAGAGAGAGAGAGAGGAACAGATTCTGCAAACGAACTCCAGATACATGTGCTATCCTGTGCATCTGGCTTATGTGGGTACTGGAGAATCAAACCTAGGTCCTTAGGCTTCACAGGCAAGTGACTTAACCACTGAGTCATTTATCCAGCCCACCATCAGTAATATCTTAAGGACCTGTGACCAGATACTCACTTTCTGCCAGGATGTTCTTGCCAACCCAACTTTATCACACAGTCACTGGCTCTCAGTTTCCTGAGCGGGCCCTTTCCTAGCTCTGCCAGGGACACCCAGAAGGCCCTGGCTGCCATCATTGAACTCCTTCACTTTCTGTATTTTTGAGTTAAGCTCCTATGGAGATAGGCCTTTGGAGGCCGGTCTGTCCCTGCCTTACCCAGCCTGGCCAGCTGCCACACTTGGATCATAATTCATAATTGTCCCTCCCTCCCTCCTCTGACTCTAGTCCTGACTGAGCTCCCTGGACGCAAAAGCATGGGGTTGGGGGACCGAGGCAACCTGGTACCCTCACTCTGTACCATTTAACTGAGCTCAGCCCCGGGGATGTGGCTACTAGTCCACAGACTAAAGGCTCAGAAAAGCATAGAGGCTGTGGTTCTGCCCCTCTTGTCTCACTGTCTCCCACTTTCATGGATCACTATCTGCATAACCAAGCTGATTATATACTGTCTGAGTATGACTCAATCGCAGGCCATGTGGCAAAGACATGGCTCTGTAGCTGAGGAGCCAAGGTGAGAACAGTTTTAGTTAGTGAGGGAGCACATGATTACTTCTGTGTCCAGACACACTGGCCATTTGATGCCACCCCAACAGCCAGGCATAGCTGAACTTGGTGCCACCTGCAGCTAACCAGGAACCTTCCCATCCCCAGCTCAGAGACCTGGTTCCTAGAAGCCTGAATGAGGAGGCTGCCTTATCCCATTGGAGAGTTCCTCTGCAGCCAAGGCCCACCATGTGACCACGCCAGCTGGGCAGAACTGGTGGAGGCCTGTGTGTTGGCTAGCACTAGACAGAGATCACAGTTTATGGATATCCAGCTACAGGTGGCCCAAAGGTTGCGAGGAGAGGAGAAGCCAAGTTCATGTGGCTGTCATGTCACCTATGGTGACTCAAATGTGCACAAGAGCAAGTGTCATTCCTTCTGCTGCTAGTGTCCATGAGCAGTGGTCAAAGGTGAGCATGATGTGGGGCTGGAGCACAGGATGTACATAGATTGCAGCCCTGAGGAGATATCCGCCCCCAAACTACAAGCCCCCTGCCCACATCCCTATGACTTGCAGGCAGTGGTGCCCTCAGCACCTACCCAAGCTGCTAGGTTCTGGGGAGGGACTGCCCTTGGCCACCAGCTGGTGACCCTCACCCAAGTCAGCAGCCACTATTGTCATAGGGAGGCTTCAGATAATAGGAATGAGTGAGGAAGGAGCCCCTCCACCTCTACAAAGATTGAGAGTGACATACCACCCTGTAATTTCAGAGCAGGCAAGCATGGGGTCTAATTTACATAATAAGAGTAGAGCACTGGGAGAACCTGCTCGCCTGTTACAACTTTCAGGTGTAATTCCGGAACATCTCATTTGACTAAGAAAATTTTCCTTTGTGTTCCCTAAAAACAGGCACTTTGGAAAGGGGGGCAGTGGGTCCCACCAACACCAGGCTTGACAAGAGCTATAAGCCCTGAGCCAAGGTTCTGTGGGCATAGAGACTAGTGCCAGCCTCACTTACCTGCCCTTAGCAGACACAAGGGCCTGGGGGAAGTCTGCCAGGGTCTGATCACCTGCATGAAGAAGGATAGCACCTGTCTTGAGGGTTCTGTGTGGACAAACAAGTACAGAGCCATTTCCCAGCTGTAAGGAACTCCTTACCACCAGGCTTCTGTACTGCTGCTGGTATCTAATGAGGCCGGGACCCAGGCCTAGAAGGCTGGAAGCTGTCATGATCTGCATTGTCACAACCAGATGACAGAGATGCTGTGGTCCTGACTAGAGTCCTTGGGCTCAAGAAGGAAGTCCCTTCTATTCTGTAAATAGTTTCTTCATGCTGTCAAAGTCCAGAATCTAACTTAGCATGAGTCATGTAGCCACCCAACTCTGGACCTGGCCAGTACTGGGGGAAATGGAACATGGAGCACCCTCAAGAGGCAGGGTGGAGCAGGCAGCAGAGGTGATGGCCGTGTAGGCGCCTATGGCCTGCTTCCCTGGGAGGGAGCATGTTTCTGTGTTTCCATTCAGGGCCCCTTGCTGCATTCCTGCAGAGACATTCCAGGCGTGTTACAGAATTTCACAATACGACAAAGGGCCCTGTCAGTCCCTGCGTGATGTGAAATTGTGTCAGCTGCAAAAGATGGACTTGATTTAAGAAATGTGGCTGTGAATTTGTCCAGCCACACATGAGCATTTCACAGAACGGGGGGCGGGGAACAGCTCTGGTTACATTTCCCCCAGAAATCCTAATTGTGTGCTTTGTGATCGGAAAATTCAACTGCCTGCCTGCCACTCCATAGGTTGAGAGGCTGAGACATGATCCAGTTGTCCTGTGATGCATGCAGGAAGTTTGGGAGGGTGACCTTGGGCCTAACTGCTCATTGGTGCTTCTCAGTGAAGGACTCACTTGCCTTGTAACTTTGCACACACTGGGGGCCATTAGAGCCCCTCCCCCTCCTCAGCCCAAAGAAAAATGGGTTTAATTAAGACTTCCATGATTAGTCATTTAATCAGTCATTAGGCCAACACAGATGGAATCAATTAATTTTAACTTGAAAAGATAGTTGATATTCGGCAGCCCGCACAGCTCCTCTGAGATGGCTGCATGTGACCACTGTGCACCTAATGCTGGTCTTTTGATCCACTGAAATTTTTTTTTTTTTTTTTTTTTTGGTTTTTTGAGGTAGGGTCTCACTCTGGCCCCAGGCAATTCACTATGTAGTCTCAGGGTGGCCTTGAACACTACAATCCTCCTACCTCTACCTCCCTAAGCATGCGCCATCATGCCCAGCTCTTCATCCCCTTGAAATTCTGCCTGCAGCAGGAGTACCAAGTGCACTCATAGTGAGAGAAGCCAGCACCCTGGCTTCTACCCACTCCGAGCCTGGGGCTACAGGATGACCCACCAGGCAAGGTTGTATCACAAGAACAGCCCTGGGATCAGCCTCCAACTGGCTTCAACCCACCAGCACTCAGAGTCTTTGAGTAGAAACCTAGTCAACCACCAGGCCTACCAGGCTCAAGGCCTGAAAGAGGACAGGGCAGCGGTGGCATTGAGCCCTGGCTAGTGTGCTGTTACCAGCTAAGGCTGGCCCAGCCTGCAAGGCAGCTATGCAGCCACAGAAGACACATCACACTTAGCTGACAGTGCCTACAGTCTATCCACCCACAGCATGGAGTACAAGATCTTGTACAGTAGGGTCCCAGACTATGGAGTCTGAATGTGGCAAAGAGAAGCAGCCTCATGACTCATCACTGCCCCAGTGAACACAGGACAGGACAGTGGAAATGATCAGTCCCAGCAGGCACAGGCCATGGGGTCCCATCTTGCCAGCACTGCCAGCTTCCACCAGGCTACATGTCCAACTCACTCTGGGGCTGATGCTGAATATGCCTATGGGAGCCTCACCCCCTTTTCATCCTCACAGGCCAACTTCAGAACTTTTTTTTTTTTTTAAACATGAGGTTTTTTAATATATTTTTTTTACTTATTTGAGAGAAGGAAAGAAGAGAGAGAGAGAGAGAGAGAGAGAGAGAATGGGCACGCCAGGGCCTCCAACCACTGCAAACGAACTCCAGATGCATTTGCCCCCTTGTGCATCTGGCTTACGTGGGTCCTGGAGAATCGAACTGGGATCCTTTGACTTTGCAGGCAAATGCCTCAACTGCTAAGCCATCTCTCCAGCCCAGAACTGGATTTTTAAATTTTTTTTTTTTTTTTTTTTTTTCAAGCAGAGAGACACTGAGAATGGGTGCACCAGGGCCTCCAGCCACTGCACTAGAACTCCAAACACATGCGCCACTTTGTGCATCTGGCTTTATGTGGGTGGGTACTGGGGATTCAAACCTGGGCAGTCAGGCTTGCAAGCAAGTTCCTTAACCACTAAGCCATCTCTACAGCACATTTTTTTTAGTAATTTTTTATTTTATTTCATTTATTTGCAAGCAGAGAGAGAGAGATATAAAGAGGAGACAGAGAATGGGTGTACCAGGGCCTCTAGCTATTGCAAACGAACTCAAGATGCATGCAGCCCCCTTGTGCATCTGGCTTATGTGGATACTGGGGAATCAAACCTGTGTCCTTTGGCTTCACAGGCAAACATCTTAACCATTAAGCCATCTCTCCATCCCCACATGTTTATTTTTCATTTGAAAGAGAGAAAAGGCACCCCAGGGCCTCCTGCCACTACAGACAAACTCCAGATGTATGCTCCACTTTGTACATCTAGCTTTATGTGGGTACTGGGAAATTGAACCCTGGCATGTGGGCTTTGCAAGCAAGTGCTTGTAACTACTGAGCCATCTTCCTAGCCTGGGACTTCTGTCTTTTTATTTATTTGCAAGCAGAAAGAGATAGAGAGAATGGGCATGTCAAGGCCTGTAGCCACTACAAACAAACTCCAGACACCTATGCCTCTGCTTTGTACATCTGGCTTTACATGGGTACTGAGGAACTGAACCCAAGTCGTTATGCTTTGCAGGCAGGCACTTTAACCACTGAGCCATCTCTCCAGCCCTGACTTCTGTCTTTAAATGAACTCAGAAGGACTTAGGCTCACAGGATGCAGTTTTTGACACCTCAGACCCCAGCACAACTCCTGCCTCTAACCTCCTGCAGTTCCCCTGTCCCCTTCTGTTTGGGGGCAGAGCTAGGGACCCCTGATGCCTGAGCACAAATTGACAGGTTTGTTATCACCCAATCTGCTAACCCCACTAGTGAGTACCCCACTCTGAAGGAAGGTCCCTATGTGAGGGAAATCAGGGAAAACCAGAGGAGGGGTGGCCTGGGTTCTTTGCTTCTCTAGAAAGTTTTAAGGATTGAAAAGTGAGCCCTGTCTTGTCCAAGCAAGAATAATAAACTGAAGCAGGTGTGAGGGCAGGCAGGCGCAGCTGGCCCTCGGATGTGCCTGGGCGCCCTAATCCCCAGCACAGCAGGATGTTTCCCTCCTGACACAGTGCTAGAATAATGATCCCATGGCAGAATGAGAAGACACAGGGCAGCAGCCTTAACCCTTCATGTGCCTATCACTGAGGGCTTCTACCCCAGCTGAACAAGCATCCAAACAGAAAGTGGGTTGCTTGCTGGGGACAAAGCACATGGGGGTGGAAAGTCATCAAGTCCCTACTCTATGGCCTGGGGAGCAGCCATAAACCATCCACAAGAATGTGGCAGTGTGACCCCAGTGTTTGGCCCAGCCTGGGTGTCAAGGGGCCTTCCCTGCCTGGTACTCTGGGACAGATACACATAGTGCTGTCCCCTGGAGAAGCATCAGCCCCCTCTGACTGTGAGAACCCAGCTGTCACTTGCCAAGGTCCCTGAAGCTCCTTTTCCTCTCCCTCAGGCTCAGGAAGTGACAGCCGTTTCCACCTTATCCCCAATCAGGGCCCCCTGCTCTGGCTGGCGGTTCTAATTTTGGAATTTGGGTACGAATGAGCTCCCAGGGGGCTGCCCAAGTCCCAGGGCTGGCATCCCAGAGTGGCTGGGAGAGCTTGGGCTGGCTCTTCTGGGAGCTGCCCTCGGATGGCAGTTTTCCCCAATTTGTATCTTGATTAGCTTTTAACCCAGAGTCTCCCTAAGCCAGCGTGCCCTGTTAGTATGAGGGCTTAGCTAAGTGCAACTTGCAAGCTCCAAACAGCCTGAGACAGAAATATCGGTTCACAATCCTGGCCTTGACCTGGAGGCCCAGGTGGGCTCTCTTCAGAGGTCCAAGAACCAGCCAGGCCAAGAACGGGTCCCCTCAATCTTGTACCCCTATGAGGACCCTTCCTCTGGCCTGGAAACTGGGGCACCTTGGATCCATTAGAGTCAGGCTCCTATCTGTAGAGCCCCCACCCAGGCCAGGATTACTCAAGGCTAGACATGCTGAGAGTGGCATGTGTCTACCTCATAAGCTCTGCCACCAGGGTCAGAGAGGGTAAGCCAGGCTCAACTTAGCACCCCAGGGTGCCTGCAGGGCCAGAGGCTACAGGTTTATGAAACCTGATATGCAGCCACAGCAGCCAAACCCATTCTGTCCTGAGTGGAACCAGTGTGGTTTCTCAGCCAGGGTCAGGCTGAATCCCCACGACCAGCACCTTCTCCTGCTGCATTTCTGCGTCTTTGTAAGCTCCAGTCACACACACACATCCACAGCACGAGCGAGCCTGCAACTATTACACCCACAGTCCAGTGTGAGGGCCAGACAATGTGGACTGGAGGAGCAAGTTCTTGCACATCAGCAGCAGGAGGAGGCAGAACGACTAGGAGTGAGGGTAGGTAGGACCTGCCAGTTCTTGGGCTGCTGGCACAGGAGATCACAGGAATATCAAAGAGGCTCTGTCCTATGTCTGGCCCTTCTGGTCCCAGCCTCCTGTTATGCCTCAGACTTATATCCCTTCCCAAGGTTCCCCAAATCAACAGCCTCCATGTGCCTTTGGTGTCCTGTGCTCCCAAGCAGAGCCCCTGTGGTCCTAGAATAAAGATGGAAGCCTTCCTGCCTTTAGGGGCATTTCCCAATTACCATGCCTCATGGACATGTAACAGCTCCTGGAGCTTCTGGATCTGTGACCGCCTTCAGTCTGGGAAAGGGACTTCTCAGGAAGCCAAGTCTGTCTGGCTAACCCCCAGGTCCAGTACACATTCTGCGTGTGTGAGAGCATGCTCATTCTGTGGCCTCTGGAGGGAGCCTCAGAGTTTCCCTCTTCGCAGAGAATCATCTGCCCTCAGACAAGTGGGAGTTGGGCAATTCTGCAGCTGATCTCCACCAAGGGCAGGGACCCATCTCTCCTGCTAGGCCATTGAGAGATTGTTATTGGCCGGATTTCTGCATCTTCTGTTGGTCTGTAGGTGTGGGACCATACTGCTTCCAGCCAAGATGGAATATGTGGGACAAGATTTATTCTCTCAAAAATGAAGAAACATCACACTTCAGCCAAGCCCTAGCTGAAACACAGAGGAATTGGGGAGATAAGCAAGAGTGCTGCTTCCATGGTGAGCCTGACAGTCAGCGCCAGGGTGAAGGAGACAGACACTGAGGATACTCAACACCTACCAAAGCAGAGATCCAGGGGCTCCTAAGAGCTCATCACTGATGTAGACTTAAAACTTACCCAGCATGGCTCAGGGAAAAATATTGTAAGAGCCACAGGTTGGGACATCATATTGCCTTCCCTCAACAACTGAGTGCTGCTCCCACAAGGCATAACCCACAACCCCACCGAGGGCCCCCAGAAGCAGGAGGGCAGAGATGAGGGAAAGGATGGTACCAACTCATGATGTATCCATACTAAGTATGCCCATAATTAATTAAATTTTTTAAATGAGGGCTGGAGAGAGGTTCGACTCCCCAGGACCCATGTAAGTCAGATGCACAAGGTGGCACATGCATCTGGAGTTTGTTTGCAGTGGCTGGAGGCCCTGACATGCTCATTCTCTCTCTCTCTCTCTCTCTCTCTCTCTCTCTCTCTCTCTACCTGCCTATTTCTGTATATCTCTTTCAAATAAATAAATAACAATTTTTTTTTTTTTTTTTTTTTGGTTTTGTGAGGTAGTGTCTCACTCTGGTCCAGGCTGACCTGGAATTCACTATGTAGTCTCAGGGTGGCCTCGAACTCTCAGCGGTCCTCCTACCTCTGCCTCCCGAGTGCTGGGATTAAAGGCGTGCGCCACCACGCCCGGCTAATAAAATTAAAAAAAAAAAAAGCCGGGCGTGGTGGCGCACGCCTTTAATCCCAGCACTCGGGAGGCAGAGGTAGGAGGACCGCCGAGAGTTCAAGGCCACCCTGAGACTAGTGATTTCCAGGTCAGCCTAAGCTAGAGTGAGACCCTAACTCGAAAAACCAATAAATAAATAAGTAAATAAATAAATAAATATAAAAATAAAAATAAAATAAATAAATAAAAATAAATTTTAAAAAATGAGCCAGGCGTGGTGGCTCATGCCTTTAATCCCAGCACTCGAGAGGCAGCAGAGGTAGGAGGATTGCTGAGAGTTCAAGGCCAGCCTGAAACTACATAGTGAATTCCAGGTCAGCTTGGGCAAGAGTGAGATCCTACCTCGAAAAAACAAAACAAAACAAAACAAAAAAAGCCAGGCATGGTGGCTCACACCTTTAATCCCAGCACTTGGGAGGCAGAGGTAGGAGGATCACCAAGTTTGAGGCCACCCTGAGACGACATAGTTAATTCCAGATCAGCCTGGGCCAAAGAGAGACCCTACCTAGAAAAACAAAAAAACAAACAAAAGCAAAATGAAGAAACAATGTCAGCCATGGTAGTGCACTTGGGAAGCAAAAGTAGGAGGATTGCCATGAGTTCAAGGCCACTCTGAGATTACATAGTGAAATCCAGGTCAGCCTGGGCTAGAGTGACACCCTACCTTGAAAAACCAAAAAATGAAAAAGGAAGAAAGAGAGAGACAGAGAGGGAAAAAAAGGAAGGAAGGAAGGAAGGAAGGAAGAAAAAAAGTGAAAACTAGGGAAAATATAGATGTTAGACATTGGGCAGGCAAGGCAAAGAGCTCCAAGGGTCAGAAAACAATTGAGGTGAGCCTCTGGGCTGCAGTGCCTGCAGAAGGACCCATGGGGTCCTGAGTTCTATCCTCAACATCATGAAAAAAGCCAAAGCTGGCAGGGATGAAAACTGTCATGTCGGAAGGGAAAACCTACTGGGAAGAGGAGCCCGTGAGCCTTGTGAAAGAAAGCTGTGCAAGCTGGAGATAGCCACTGAAGCCCTCCAACAGGAGCCCAGAGAGACAAATGAGCAGGGGATGGAGCACTGTGGCCACTGAGAGCACCCGAGCAGTTGAACACACTTGAAGCTGGAGACCCCAAATGGACAGAGAAGGAAAGAGTAAAAAAATATTTGAAGAAACAATGGACATTTTGCATGTGTAGTGTGTATGAGTATGTATGCATGCTTGCACATGTGTGTATGGGTGCTCATGCATGTGTGCAAAATTTGTGTTGAAGCCAAAGGTCCATATCAAGTGTCTTTTATTGATCTCCACCTTATTTTGAAACAAGGTCTCTCATGGAACCCACAGTTCACAGATTTGACAGCAAGCCCCAGAGATCTGCCTATCTCTACCTCTTCAGTGCTGGCATTTCATGCACATGCTACCCATCTGGCATTTTATGTGGGTTCTGGGGATCTGAACTCAGATCTTCATGCATGTGCTGCAAGTGCATAATCCACTGAGTCCTCTCTCCAGCCCTGTTTATTTTTGTTTTCTTTTGTTTTCGAGACAGGGTCTTATGTAGCCCAAGCTGGCCTTAAACTGTTCCTCCTGCCTCTACCTCCCAAGTGGTGGATTTCAAATTTTAATTTTGTTTTGTTTTCCTGAGGTAGGGTCTCACTCTAGCCCAAGCTAACCTGGAACTCTGTAGCTCCAGGCTAGCCTCTAACTCATAGCAATCCTCCTACCTTTGCCTCCCAAGTGTTGGGATTAAAGGTGTGTGTCACCACACTTGGCTCAAATTTAGAACAAAACCTTGGGCTGGAGAGATGGTTTAGTGGTTAAGGCACTTGCCTGTGAAGCCTAAGGAGTCTCAAGTCTCCAGATCCCACATAAGCCAGATGCACAAAGGTGAGGCAAGTGCAAGGTCACACATGCCCACTAGGTGGCACAAGAATCTGGAGTTCTGTTGCAGTGACTGAGGCCCTGGAGTGCCAATTCTCTCTCTCTCTCTTTCTCTAAAAAAATAATAATAAATAAATAAATAAATAGGCTGGGCATGGTGGCACATGCCTTTAATCCCAGCACTCAGGAGGCAGAGGTAGGAGGATCTCCATGAGTTCGAGGCCACCCTGAGACTACATAGTGAATTCCAGGTCAGCCTGGGCTAGAGTGAGACCCTATCTCGAAAAACCAAAAAAAAAAATCAAAATTAAAATTAAAAACAAACAAAAAAACCATTAGAACAAAACCTTTAATTTGATGGAAAGTAAAAATTCATCAAGGAAACTCCATAAACTGCAGTCCCAAGAACATGAAGAAGCTAGGCATAGTGGTAGACACTTGGGATCTAGCACTCAGTTAACTGAGACAGGAGTTTCTAGGCTAGCTCAGGCCACACAGTGAGGCTCTGTCTTAAAACAAAACAGAACAAAACAAACAACAACAATTAAAAAAACACAACAGCCACGTGTGGTGGCACACGCCTTTAATCCCAGCACTCAGGAGGCAGAGGTACGAGGATCGCCATGAGTTCAAGGCCAGCCTGACACTACATAGTGAATTCCAGGTCAGCCTGGGCCAGAGTGAGACCCTGCCTCAAAAAATAAAACAAGCAAGACAAAAATGAAAGAGGAGAAAATCTTAAAAGGGGACATGCAGAAAGGAGGGGGTCTCCAGAGCTCACCCAAGAATGCCAGCCCAGCTGCCAAGGTCCCTCTCTGCCCAGAGTGGGCATGGCATCACTGTCTGCTCAGCTATACTCCAAGAGTCTGGTCCCTTCCACTGAACTAGTGCTGTGCACATAGTTTGTGCCTTGTTCACATCTCTGTGGCCAGTGGGAGCCCCTCCCTCCCACAGGTGCTCCAGCATTGCCCTCCCCTTGCCTCGGTCGCTTCCCAGTCTCCTCAGGACATAACCTCTGGCCTGACCTGTGCTTCTCTCCATGCATGCTGCCTCCCTCCATTGCCCCATTAATCATCGGCTCCAAGGCTCCCTCCCAAAGACGCCAGCTCCTGCCAGGCTCTGCCTCTCATCCTCAAAGCCCTGGGGGTCTCTAAAAACTCTCAGGATTCTTGTAACCCCCTTTATTTCTCTTAAAGCTGGCAGTCTGACAGACTCTAGTTATTCTTGCTGCTAAATTATTTATCTCCTCACCCGCACTTCAATCTTTAACACGACTCCTGGGGCCCAGCCCAGGCCCCTTTTACCTCACTCAAAATGAAGTCATTTTACAGTCTTTTGTCTTTAATTTTTTATCACTTGAAGCAGACATATAGTATTTAAGTTTGTCAAGGGGTCAGAACTGGCTGGTCACTGAGCTGCATCTGGGCAGGGACCCTCCACACTGCCTCCAGCTCTGCTTTGGCTGTCAGCTACCTCAGGCCACAGTGACAGGAAATTGCCAGTCCCACAGGGTCAGGTGGAGGAGGAGCCCCAAGTAACTCCAGCTTCAAGCTCTCCCAGCCCATGAGGACCCTGTCGTTCAGCAAATAGCCCAGCCCTGCACACTCAAGCTGGTTCTCCATACTGAGCCAGCACCCTTGTCCCTCCCACCGGGAAGCAGGAGAGGCTAAACACATAATCAGGACAGTCCCGCTTGCCCTGAGTTCTTTTTTTTTTTTTTTTTTTTTTTTTAATTTAAATTCAAATTTTACTTACTTATTTGAGAGAGAGAGAGGTAGAGAGAAAGAGAGAATGGGCGTGCTAGGGCCTCCAGCCACTGCAAACGAATTCCAGACACATGCTACCTCTTGTGCATCTGGCTTACGTGGGTCCTGGGGAATAAAATCAGGGTCCTTAGGCTTGGCAGGCAAATGCCTTAATCGCTAAGCCATTTCCCCAGCTGCCCCCCCCCCGCTTTTTTTCCCCAAGGAAGGTCTTACTATAGCCCAGGCTGACCTGGAATTCACTCTGTAGTCCCAGGCTGGCCTCAAAAACTCATGGTGATTCTCATACCTCTGCCTCCCTAGCACTAAGATTAAAGGTGTGTCCCACCACCCCCAAATCCATGACACTTTATACTGGACCACAATGAGCCTCCATTGTCCCAAAAGCCAGACCTTGATTCTGAGGCAGCAGCACTGTCCAGGGTCAGGTTGTTGCACTCCTGCCAGCATCCCTGAGCTTGTTAGGCATTAGACAGGGTTTGTTCAATATGGCCTGGAGGGGAGAGAACTTGGGAACTCTTCAAGGTTGAGTATCACAGCACAGCCTGGGGGTATGGGCACAACACCTCAGAAGACAGAGGGAACTCTTAGAGAAGGTGTGACACATGCAGGTAGGGACTGTGGTCTCTGCTATCCTGGGTCCCCATGTCTTCCCCAGAGCTGTTGGCCCCATTTTGGGTGGATACAGCACACCGAGGGAATAAGGCAGGACACTCAGGTATCCCTCCTCTTGTTCCCACAGGCCTGAGAGAACCATAGAGGAGCCATTGGCAACTGCATTCCCAGGTAGGCATGTCATTGTGACTCATAGACCCCATTTATAACTGCAGAGGCAGGCAGAGTCTGGGGGAGCAGACATTTATTCTTGCCATCTCAGGCCCATGGGTGGGGTACAGGGAGACTACACCCCCAGGTACAAAGAGGTTGGTGAAGGGCTGAGATAAGAGACTATCACAAGCCCTTCACAGGCTTGGAATGGGGAATGGGTGGGGCTGAGGGTTGGCAGAGGTTGGAGTCTAAAAGGATATGAAGAGAATGTTCCAGAAAGGAGGGAGCTGAGTAGGATAGAGACAGAGGCCTTGAGTAGCTGAGGGGATGGTCTCCTTGCCATCTCAGGAGGGAGCGATAAGGCTGGCAGTGGCCAAACTGGTGAAGGACCAGACCACAGTGAGGGGAAGGTGCAGGATGGACAAGAGTCTCAGGAAGTAACACCAAGTTGTTCCTCTGTTGGTCTGCCTGACCCCAGAGACTTTATAGGGCCAAAGACAATCTTGGGCTCTTTGGACCAAAGACGCTCTTGCAGTGTTGCCCTCAGTGCTGGGGCTCAGCAGAGTTAGGCCTGAGCCCCACCCTTCATGTCAGGGGCTCCTGACTCAGAGAGTGTTAGGGGCTGAGTCCTGTGGCTTCATCAGAGAACAGGGCAAAAATGTCTTTGCTAGACAGAGTTCTGTCCCCTCGAAGAGCCCAGGCACTGGGCAGCTAATGTGGGTCCAAGGGAGAATGGGTGCCTCTCTGTCTACTTGGCCAACAACAATAACTCTTGTCCTAGCATCTCCAGGATCCTGGTGGAAGGCCAACAAGGCTGTGAGATCCAAGCCCATCTCTCACAGGGTCATGGGCAGCCTGAGAAATCAGCCATTCACAGAGCTAGCAGGGCTCTGAGGTCAGGGTGAGGCAGCTACCACCTGCCCTGGGCCAGCAGCCCCTGCTGGTGGACTTTACCAAAAAGTACGTGTGCAGGGGGAGGAGCCAGAGCACTAGGCAGTGTCCTACCCCATCATCTTGGCGGTGGCCTTCACACCCACTGCTGAGCCAATAGGTTGGGCCCTGCGGGAACACTCATGTTTGTGGCTAGCTCTTGGAGAGCAGGGAGGAGTCACCCTGCTCTTGGGAGAATCCATACCCACTCCTGAGCAGTGACAGGACTCTGCATGCCAGAGCCTCTACCAGTCTTTGGCCTGGGGCTTACTTCCAGGGCTGGGACAGCCCCAGGGATTGAGGGTGCTGCACAAGGTAAAGCCAAGTGACCACCAAACCCCTGGACAAAAGCTGGCCTTAGGGGACACCGAATGCAGTTCACGTGGTATCCAGCATGCAGCCATCAGCCAGCACCCTTCCTGCAGATCTTCTGCATCCGATGAACAGGCCACAGGAACAGGGTCAGATCAGGCCTATGGCCTGGTTCTGCGGCTATGACCCGGTTCTGTGGTCACAGCCCGCTGAGCTCACATAGGCTCCAGAGCCAGCACCCTTGGCTGAGGCTGGTGCAGCTGTGTTGTTCCTGGGAACGCCTAGAGACGGGCTGCTTGGGAACACTGTGGCGTCGCTAGGCTCAGCTTTTCCTCCAGTCTGCCAGAGAGACTGGCCTGCTGCTGCTGGAGGCCAGGCAGCACACAGTCCCCCTCCCCAGCTTTCCCAGCCCCAGCCTGGAGGCCTCCCAGAACCATAGTTTCTCTAAAGGAACTGACTCAAGACCAAACAAATTCCTTAGGTCCCAGGCCCCACTCTTCCTACCCAGGAAGGGGCAGCATCAGCCCGGCCAGGGTTAGGGTAACTCAGCTCCTGGAATGTCTGTCTTCGGGCTCTCCTCTGCTGGGCGGTGGGAGCTGGCTCCAGCCTGGTTTCAGCTGCGGCCAGCCGCATTCCTGGTGTGAGCCCAGGCCAGCCAGGGAGCTTTTTCCACACTCCGGTGCCAGCCCCGGCGGGCTCAGGGGAGGGAGAGAGGACTGTTTCTATGGCAACCTCCCTTTTTGTTATTTCTTATTTTCTTTTTTATGGTTTCTCCAACTTTGAAGCTCTCCAGACAGTTTACAGACTGCGGAAAGGAAAAGTGCTTTGCCTCCCCTCTAGCCCCCAGCGGGGCTGCTCAGCCATCCAGTGCCTGGGCCTGCCCCTCCCCCACTGGGCCTCAGTGCCCAACCAGGCACCTCAGGCCTTTAGAGGCCTAGCTATGGCTTAGAAATTTAGAGAAAATGAATGTTTTTTTCTCCAAAAAATGTAGGAAAATATTTCCAAAAAGACTTTCCCGGCCACACAGTCCCATCAGCAATTAAGAACAGAACAGGGGTCTTTGCAGCCTGGCCCTGAGAACTGTGGCACATTCACCCTCTCCCACATCACAGCTTGGGTTTGGTCTCTAGGATGCCTGGGCTTGAAGAACTGGTTTCCTTTGCCCCAAACTCACACCTTTACCTCGATGACTACTCTCCAACGAGCCTGTAGCCTGGCCCTGGAGTCCTAGTACAGGGGTTTGAAAAAGTGGTGGCAAGCTGAGACGACAGAAACCTGAGGACAACCTTGCCTGTCCCTTACAGGGGAGTATGTGCTCATGATCTGTGACATGACCACCCCTCCATTCCTGGGCCACAGGCTGCCCACGGCTTTCCAACACTTACGGGTCTTGGCAAAGGGGGACAGCCAGCAGCCCCAGGTCTCTGAAGAAGACACAATTGAGGAAGCTCAGAAGCTCAAGCCAGCGGCCAGTACTGACCCCTAGATGCACGCAGGAGTTGCTAGTACCCTCCCCTGAATGGAAGTTCATGCTGCCTCCTCCAGGGGCTTTGTCCTCTGCCACAAAACAGCTTGAGCAGCCTGGGAGAGGAGTGCCGGCCCACATGATCCCCATAGCCACTGACATCAATAAAGCTTTCCACACCCACTCTCAGTGGTACCTTCATGGGTTCCCTCCCTGCTCTACATGTGTATTCATGGGGCGGCCAACAGATCATGGCCCATGTCCTTCTTTAGTCAGCATTGAGCTTGGACAGCAGGTCCGGCAGGACACAGTTGAGGGCTTATTTTAGCATTCCAGTGTCCTGCTGTTTCCAGGCCCAAGATCTGCACTGGAATTCTGTGCAGACGGGGCGGGGGGGGGACGACTGGGGTGGCCCAACTGACTGTCCAGCGTGTGGGTCAGGCTCCCCCAGAGTATTGCAGAGTCTAAAGGGTATCTTCCCTGGGGGTCCAGGTGGTCATCTGGGGAATCTCACAGGTAATACTGAAAGGCATTTTGGATGCTAACCTTGACCTACCTGGAAGGCACCCCTGAGTTGGCTGCTTCATTCCAGAGACCTCCACCTTCTGTCTCTAGTGCAGTGGCCTCAACCCCCTGGATGGCTCTGACAACCTGGCCAATGCATGGACTTGTCTGGCTTAGTGCAGGACATGGGGCTGCCTAACTGTGGCCCATCCACTCCTGGTCTCTCCTAGCAGCCCTTCTGCCAGCACAGCCCGCCCACATACTTGGTTTTTCCTTCTCAGGGAAATGCAGCCCAACTCCCACACTGGTGCCACACATCAGGTCTGTGCCCAGTGTACCATCCATGTGTCCAACCAGAAGATCCCCTCGTGACTTCTCCTCTGCACATGCTAGCCAGTCTGATGACCCACGGATCACATGCCCTCCTTGGCCCCACACCTGCCCCTCACCCACCTGGCACAGCAACCTGTCTAGAGACACCAGCATTTCTTAGGCCCTGAGGTGTGGGAAGCTGAGCCAGTGAGTTCTCAGGGCAGCTGGCCTCTTTGTGTTTTCCAAAAGTCCCAGGTCAAGGCCAATGTCCTGGAGTCAGGTGCAACTCCCAGCCTTAGGGCTGTCGCTACAGCTCATAATCCTGCCTTACACTATCTAAAGCCTGGAGCTTGGGTTGCTCAGTCTGATGGCCCATGGACACCACAGTTCCATCTCAAGTCCTTGGGGTCAGCCTCCAGCCACTTTCTCCTGAGATCAAGGGGGACTGTGGGCCTGCCCCTTCCTTCCTTCTTCTGGGGCAGACCCTAGCAGGACAGGGCCTTGTGGGGAGTGGGGTCACACTATGGCCTAATCCTTAAACTGCTTCTGAACATGAAGGGCTTTGAATCTGCCCCTCAGATGCAGCAAAGCACTTTGAGCTCTTTCCTGTCTCAAGATGAAACCACATTTCTGTCAAAAGGAAAACAAAGAAAATGATGTTTCAATTTAGGAAGGAAAATCACTGGGAACGAAGGGCCGCAGCTGCCGTTGTCAAACATCCTTCGGTATTTAATTCCCCAAAAGCATGCTCAGCTTTTAAAGTCACAAAACCCATCCTGCAGCTCCTACTCAGAGCTGTGAGCACTCCCCACAACAAGCTGATAGTATATGGTGGCCCAGGCAGGACACCTGGCCCTGCCTGTCCCTGCTTCTTGGTGGGCCACTGAGGGGCCTGAGGTGACATGCTGGACTTCCTGCCTTTTCCCCAAGGCATCAGGCATAGCCATGCTCCCGGGACAGGCAGTACCTGTCCTGCCATATGTGCCTGTACCAGTAGATACTGGTCTTCTGGGGTGGTGGCCCATGGAACTGGCCCAGCCTTCCATGGGGACATGTTGCCATACTCTTCCAAACATATAAAACTAGAACACTCACAAAAAACTGAATTCTAGAGCCAGGCATGGTCATGCATACATCCAGCACTCAGGAGACAGACAAGCATCAAGAGTTCAAAAGCAGCTGAGTCTACCATAGTTCCAGGCCAGTCAGAGGTACATAGCCAAACCCTGTCTCAAAACAACTAAAGGATGAGTTCAGTGGAGCAGGCTTTGGTGCATACACCAGCCTGAAGTGATCTTGGGCAAAGGGCAGGTCCAGCCTAGGCCACAGTGGAGGAGGCTCAGCAGCTCAAGCCTCCTGCAATAGGAGAAACTGGCTTCCAGCCCACAGGCAGTGCAGGCCTCAGGGCTTGGGGAGGCAGTGGGAGCCCACTCTGGTCCAGTCAACCTTTGTGTAGTCCTAAAGCCTGGAGGGCCCTCACTGTCCTAGGCTTGGGATGACTAATTCCAAGAGGTGAATGAGGGTGCAGCCCATACTGCTAAGGCCCTGTCAGCCAGTGGGCCCCACTCTAGTGTTTGCCCATCCCCTGTGAGAGCCTTTACCCTGATGTCCACCCCAAGCTGGCCAAAACTAGTGAGCCAACACTGAGCCTGGGGTGGAGGCCTGGCAGAAGCACACATCCAGAGAGTGGTCTCACTCCAGCTGACCTCTGTCTTGGTCTGGATCGTGACCACTGGGGAACCAGGCTGGAGCCAGAGTGAGTGAACTTGGCTCTGGCTGCAGCTCCCAAATCATGTTGAGACGGCCTCACTGATGTCCAGAGACCTGATGTCCAACATGATGACAACCACACTCTTTGTTCCGCCTGTGATGGCTGGCCTCCACGACCTTGTGACCATCAGCACTACTGGACAGGAGCTATGCTGACTCAGCCTCCTCTCAAGTGGGCACAGCAGGGGCCTCTGGCCTGGAGACCCTGGTGGGGTGTGGCAGAGTCTCTGGGCACCTCCCTTGGGTAACCGCAGCCTTTAGGGTAGGGAGGAGGCCTAGGACCCCCAAACCACCATTTGGACATACTCTTCCCATCCTGGGGACAGACACAGACAGGTAAGAGTGTGAGGCTATTCAACTGAGCAGGCATGAACCACCCAAATCACAGGTAGGGGGCTCCAAGTCAGGATCACCCACTCTAACTAAAGCCCTTCTCTGTGCCACCTCCTCACCCATGATCCCCAGGGAGGGGACAGCCTGTTTGTCTGTTTATGTTCATTTAATAGATACGGAGATTTTGACCACCAGACCGTGCATTATCATGAAACAGATTGCATGTATGTGTACCCCATATCTGTGTTTGAAAGTGTCAGGAATAGAAATGGGAGCTAGAGGGAGAAAGGCTCAAAGGCAGGACAGACAGAGAGTCTCCTGCCTCTCGCCACCTAAGCACCAAGAGAGCCCTCAGCCAGCAGTTCCTTCACCCAGGCCACACATGGGGGTCAGAAGAGGACATCATGGCCAGGGCATCACCTGGAACTGGGCGAGCCAGCTTGGTCTGTGCCGCCCTCCCCCCAAGCCTGTCTGGCACAGGTGGTTATGCTCCTCTCAGTCTCCTGCTGGCTGGGCCAGTCACCCAGGACACTCCAGGGGAGGCCTTCCCAACCCTGTCTGCAGCTGGGCAGGTTGCCTGGTCTTGAGGCAGGTGGGTATGAGACCAGCTGTGCACAACCTGAGCCTCTCCCGGCTATGGCTTCCTGGAGGTGCTCGAGCCTGGCCTGCCAGACCGGTTCCTGGTTCATGTGTAGGCTGGCCAGCCCTGCGAGCTCATAGCCTATCCTGGGAGCCCTCAGTCTTAGGTGGTGTTATGTGCAGCACCCAGGCCTACCTCAGCAAGACCTCTGCCCAGCAGATATCTCTTAGTGATGGCCATAGGCCTGCCACTTTCTGTTCATATCTTTTCAGGGCAGGAATAGCTGCTGAGGGCCAGAGGGAAAGAGACCCAGTGAGGGGGGGGGGGTGACAAGGGTGATACGGAGACCAGAGAAGGCAGGTGGAGAGAGACCTTCTCATGGGACCTAAGTAACCTGGGCTTCAACTTCAGGCTCAGAAGGAAGCCCTCTGGGATGCTGGGGACAGCAGGGATTAGAGGCCACTTGGCCAATACCCTATCCCCTCCCCCAGACAGTGGCCCAGTCCTCTTGGCATGAGAAGGACTGAGGAGTGGGCAGGCCACCCTGTTGTAATGCCCAGGGACATGAGGACTATCATGTTCACTGAAGCCCTAGCAGAGTGTAGCCAGCTAGACTAAGCCTCAGCCCTAAGGCCAGCCATTAGTAGGCCCCATTACCCTTCCTATCCATGCTCTTGGCCTAGCAGATGGTATCACTCTCCCTCCTCCCCAATACCAGGACAGAGGCTCCAGGAATGCAGCTCCAGAGCATCAGGTTGGCAGTACAGGTGGGGCAGGCCTCTCTTAGGGTGACCTGAAGGACCCACTCCAGACCCCTTAAATCTTCTTGGCTCCTGGGTCAACCGCATCTCACTGATCTGGTGCAAATAGGTAAGGCTAGAACTCAGCCCTGACTAGACCCACCAAGGAACCCAGTTCCCAGCAGCCACCCAGGAGCAGCATCCTAGGAAACACACCTTGATAGAGCAGGTCCCTCTTAACCCCCTTGAGAGCAGAAGGGCTTCCAGGCCACCTTCCACAAAACCAATAAACTTCCCTAGGGACCTTGTGGGTGGCCTTCACAGACCTCAACTGCTCAGAGTCTGCCCCTTCAAGGGTTTTATCAGACAATTCCTAGCGAATACCTGTAGTCATGTGGGGTCAGGTGCTGGCAAGAGGAAGTGGTGCAGGCTTGGCCTGGGGACTCCCAAAGCCAGCTTCCAATAAGTGGGCCCTAGCCCCAGGTGGGGACTAGGCAGTGCCTTCCAAGGTAGGAGTGGGAAGGGAGTGACCCAGGTGGCTGAGGACAGGGACCTGGATGCCAGTTGGATAGAGAGCCAATGGGCAAAGAACCCAAGAGCCCTATGCTCTTCTTCCAAGTGGAAAGAAGCGGGAGGCTAGAGCCCTAGTGTGGTGTGTCAGGCAGACTGTTCAGGGAACGGGTGTGGATTGAAAAGGAGTGGGGAGGTGTGTGTGTGTCACAGATCTGGTGGCATGTGAGAGGTTCTGACGGAAGATTCAGAAGAGGAGGAACCATTCTGGAGCAGGGTTAGGGGGAAAGCAGGAGGTCACAGTGGGGAGGGGGTACCAGCTGGCCTGCTGGGGACAGGGAGCCATTGGGGTCGTGTCCGTCCACAACTAAAAAAGGGGAAGGCCAGCTCCCAGCAGTGACCTGGAGCTAGGCTTTGCGGCACTGAGCGTTTCGTGGGGCTCTGGTTGCAGGGTCCTGAAGACAAATGGACTCCCACTTGAAGTATCAAAGAGGCTGTATCCCACAGCATGCTTAGCGGGAATGCCAGGGCTGCAGCTGGCACCTCCCCGGGTCGCGCAAGCGCGCATCCCATCCCGCATGCCACACGGACTTCTGGACGTCCGACAGCGGCCCCAGAATTCCCGCCCGCCCGCCTTCAGCGCCTCGAAGCCGCGCCCATCCGGCGTGACCCGATGGGGTCGCTCCGCAGACTCTCCCCAGGACCCCGCGAGCCACCGCTCCCGGGTGGGGTCCCTGGGGCCCGACGCCGCAGGAAGTCGGATGGCGAGCCGGGCGGCCGGAAGCTCCGGGTCCAACCCGTCGGAATCCGGGGCGGAGCCGAGTCCGCTTTGTGCAGTGGGCGGGGTGGGCCTGGTCGGTGGGCGGTGCCTGCCGGGCAGGACTCCCGATCCCGCTCCTGGAAGCCGCCTCCGACTGTTATCCTGCGGTCCGTCGCTGTCTGGGACCCAGGCCGGGCCAACGGGAAGGCGCGTGGGGTCACCTTCCCCCGCAGCGGGCACCACTGGGGTCCACCATGCCCGGCGCAGTCAGGCCGAGTCCCCGCCGACCCGAAAGAGCGGCGGATCCTTGGCGTCTCTAGGCCTTCCCTTCTCCTTGGGACAGGCTGGTGAAAGCAGACTGGGGCAGCCAAACACCCCTCAGGGCTTCGGTCCTGGACATGTCTAGCACAATAGGGTGGGAGGAAACCTCTTGTCTATCAGACTTTGAGCAGCCAGCGCAGGTCCATGGACACTGCAGAATGCAGGCTGTGTCCTGTCCCGGGGAGGCCACCAAGCACCATTGTGGGGGATTCTAGACAGAATGCCACATGGGGGCTCTACCTGTTCTGGCCTCTGTACTCCTGGCCTGCAGGGAGAAGGGGAGGCTGATTCCTGCAAGCCCTCAGTCCAGCATATCCCAACCCCAGGCCTTAGTGAGGCAGCTCTTCACAACTACCAGAACCTTTTCTGGTAGTTAGAAACCATTAGAAACAAGAAATTGGGATGAAGGCTACACGTCCATCAGGCCTTGCAAGGTCAGTAAGGTGGACCTCCACAAGTGTGCCTGGCTCTGGGCCTCCTCCCCAAGGGTTCGTGGTGGCACAGATAGCTCCAGGGCCTGCTCATGCCCTGGTTGCATCTCCCTCCTCAGTCTACAGCCTCACACAGGTACCTGTGTGGACACACATGGTGCATATGTATACTGGACCAGACTGAGGCCTACCAAGGACAGGAGACTCCTGCCTCCCACCTCAGGCAATTTACTTTGGCCTGGATGTTCCCTTGCTCTGCTCCTGGGGTCCCTTGTCATTTGTCATCGACGGCAGCACTTTTGCCTCTGGTTCAAGCATCCTGAGAGGCTTCTTCCCTAGTCACCAAGTGGGAGGAGGGGCTGGAGGGTATCTGCTCTCCCTTGAGTAGCCCATGGAATTATCTCCATTGAGAAACTTGCCAGAGACTTTGGAGCTTGGTGGGGGGAGAGGAGTCTGCCAGGCAAAAGGATACACACCTGGGTGTTGGGGACAGGCTGTCAGCTGGCTAGCAAGAGAAGTGGCTAACCAGCTGGGAGGGGCGTGCCCAAAGCCTTGGAGTGGAAGCTTTGGGACTAGGTTGGACACCCCCGAGTCTGGCTGAGCCAGACATAAGTGTGTGCACATGGTATATACACACATGTGCCAGTGTACATGCCTTGTGTACACATATGGCAGTCACTCGGCATCCTCCTCTACTGCTTTGAAAGTCTTTCACTGATTCTGCAGTTCAGTTTGTTTTTTTTTTTTTTTTTTGGTTAGACTGACTAGGTGGTTTTGTTCCCCCCCCACCCCAGTAGTGGGGTTACAGGCATGTGAGACCACACATGTACTAGGGGATGGAACTGAGGTCATGCCCCCCCCACCCCCAGGAGCTACTCTTTATCTGGGACTGAGCAGTGTCTTTCCCCCACCCCTCACATCTGAGAGCCCCCTGGGCCAGCTTCAGGGACGAGGGAGGGAAACAGTAAGCTTCTGGGGTCTCCTTTGCTGAGCTCCCTTTGGTGCACTAGCCTAGGTTCTTTTATTTATTTATTTATTTTATTATTATTATTTTTTGGTTTGGTTTTTTGAGGTAGGGTCTCACTCTAGCTCAGGCTGACCTGGAAATCACTATGTAGTCTCAGGCTGGCCTTGAACTCACAGCGATTCTCCTACCTTTGCCTCCCGAGTACTTGGATTAAAGGTGTGTGCCACCACACCGGGCTAAATTAATTAATTAATTAATTAATTTATTTATTTATTTATTATTTTGGTTTTGCGAGGTAGCGTCTCACTCTGCTCCAGGCTGACCTGGAATTAACTATGTAGTCTCAGGGTGGCCTTGAACTCTCGGTGATCCTCCTACCTCTGCCTCCCGAGTGCTGGGATTAAAGGCATGCACCACCACGCCAGGCTCTAAATTTATTTTTTAAGACAGAGGAGAGAGAGAGAATGAATGGATCTGCCAGGAGATGCAAGCTCTACCATGTACATCTGGCTTATGTGGGTTCTGGGGAATCAAATCTCAGTCCTTGGGCTTCACAGGTAAGTGCCTTAACCACTAAGCCATCTCTCCAGCCCTCACTCTATCCTAGTTTCTAGAGCAGGTCTCCTCACTGTGAAAGAAATGTGGGCTGGAGCCTGGACCCAGCTTCCTGCCGGTGAGAGTTGACAGGCTCAGCCTTGGAAGCAGGAAGCTTTGTCCCACCCTGGCTGGACACCTGGCCCAGCATAGGACACTGCAAAAACAAGCCAGGCTGGCTATCTTATTCTCCCTGTCCCACCCGCAGTGGGCCACCTGCTCCAGGGCTGGGTGCCCCGACGCCAAGACTCCCACCCATTTGGCATGGTCCTGATCACAGATGGCCTTGTGCGTCACAGAGACCATGGGGTGGTAAAGGTGGGCGGGCATCCAGGCCCCAAATGTCCTAGCTCCACCTCCTCACTAGAGTAATATGACCTAGGGGACTGGGCTTTGGACTTGTCCTGGTGGTATCTGTGCAGGGATTAGGGACCCTCAAAGTCTGGCTTCTCACCAGCTTACATGACACATCCCCTGCCTTTAGGGCCAACTGTACAGAGAGTCTTAGGCCCAGGCTATCCAAAGCAGGACCGTTATTTTAACAGGGGTTTCCTCTAACTTGGGCCTGCCTTGAAGCCAGAAAAAAGTTGGGGACTTTGGGTTGCCAGTCTAGGCCAAAGTCCAGGCTGGGTGACCTAGGCAGTTCTCCTGGTCCAGAGGAGACATCCAGAAGGAACAGGCTGCAGTCACCACAACACAGTCCCCCGCATTGGATGCAGGCAGGATGAAGTGCAGGCCCTGCCAGCTGTTACAGTAACTAGGCAGGCAGCTTTGGTTTCCGCTTTCCAAGGAGGGCGTCTGGCATCCGTCTACCCAGAAAAGGGATGGTATGCCTGGCCTGTGGTTGCTCCCCTTGACCACAGAGTGGGGGCACGGACAAATACACAGCTGAGATCAGACTGGGTGGAGGAGGGGTAGGATATGGCTATTGATGAATGAATAGAAATGAAAACTGGTGGTGGGGGCGGTCATAGGGCAGCAACAGAACTAGGGATCAGCCAGGGGTCCCCAGATCTTGGAGACTTTGAAACAGGTACTAGTCTAGAAGTGGCATGTTGAGCGCTCCTGATGCAGGGGGTTGCAGCTGGTGGAGGGACAGCCCCCCAGGTCTCCACAGAGGCCTTGGCTAATGTGGACAGTGGGAGACCTAAGCCAGACCTGGGGCTGGGACTGCCTGTTCCTTCAACTTCGTCCTTGGCACTCACGCAGATGGGGATTTCTCCATCCTGGCTTCCCCTCCCTTTGGATGTGGCTCTGGGCTAGGGGTTACTAGAGCTCCCTAAAGCTAGTTCATATCCAGAGGTGAAGCCCATGGGAACCTGGGGGAAAGAATGCTGCCCCCCTCCACCATAAGCAGCTGCTTGAGCCTCAAAGAAGGCAGTCAGTAAAGCAGGGTGCCCAGCTCCACAGCCGCTGGTGGGCAGGGCACAACATGGCCTACGCCTGGGCCAGCCACACCAACAGCCACCAGCCTTCCCTACCCACTGCCCCCTATGGAGCACTTGACCCTGTCCTTCTCAGGTTTTCCTTCTGTTCCCCATCTCTCATGCACACATCCCACCAGTGGCATTCTAAAACACAACTCCCCAGTTCATTGGTGGGGAAGATGCCCAGGGGTGACAAGTCTCTACCAGTCATGGAGATGGCTCATGGCTACAGCATTTATCTATCCAAAATCTACCCTAGAAAGAGCAAGGATCAGGCATGAGCAGGCCCTTGGTGACCCAATGTACTGTCCAGGTGTTTTTGTTTTTTAATTTTTTGGTTTTTCGAGGTAGGGTCTCACTCTAGCCCAGGCTGACCTGGAATTCACTAAGTAGTCTCAGGCTGGGCTCAACTCACAGCAATCTTCCTACCTCTGCCTTCCAAGTGCTGGGATTAAAGGCATATGCCACCACACCGGGCCTTTTTGCTTTTTTTAAAGGAAGGGTCTTATTCTAGCCCAGGCTGACCTTGAACTCACAGTCCTCCTATTTCTGCTGGGATTCAAGGTCCAGCCCCTGCCTGGCAAACAAACTCCAGATGCATGTACCACTTTGTATCTGGCTTTACATGGGTACTAGGGAACTGAACCTGTGTTATCAGGGTTAGCAGGCAAGTGCTTTAACCACTGAGTCATTTCTCCGGCCCCCTAGTTTTTGTTTTTTTAAAGACAGGATGTCACTCTGTAGTTCAGACTGCCTTTGAACTCAGTGATCCTCTTGCCTCAACCTCACAAATGCTGAAATTATAAGCATCAAGCCTTAACTGTTCTCTTCTGGACTCCACTCTCCCCCACTCTGGTCTGCTCTAGAAGAAACCCAGCTTGGAATGGTAGACTTTTCCAGGCTCAGGCCATCTATGTTCCTCTTTCCCTGCAGCTTCTAGAAGCCATTTGGGCCTCATGGCAAGGCAGGAGGAAGCCAAGGCTACCAGAAGATAGGGAGGGGGTCTCTCTCAGCCCAGGGGTTCTACTAGGAGGGACAGAATTTGGTCGGCAATTTTTTGGACAACAGGTCAAATGTTCTGTGACCAGACTGAGCTGGGATATTAGAGTTGTGGTGCGGCCAAATGGCAAAAAAAACTTGAATGGCAGAAACAGGTGCCCAAGCCCCCTGACATGGCAGGGTTTTGGCTTTCTGATAGTGTCAATAAATGGCCCCCAATATATTCAGTGTTTTATTAGTTTGTGGTTTGTATCTGCGGCCACCTGGCTGGAGGCAGTGTCACTGGATGGATCTTACGGTGTGGTGGTGGGCTTGAGATTTCAATCTAAAGATATGCAAAGTGTGCCTAGCTGGAGTTCCTGAAGTGTGCTCTGTTGTGTGGCTTTTTGCTTTCTCTCTGTTTGGTCCTAAAAGAGCAGGCCAGCTTCTTCTGCCATTATGAAATTTCCCCTGGATCTATAAGCTTCAATAAATATCCCTTTCTCCATAACTTTGCCTGGTCTGTGAGTTCATCTCAGTGAACCTAAACCTGTCTGCTACAGAAGTTGGTACCAGGAGTAGGGTATGCAGGGATATTCCTAAGGTGAAGGATAAGTTGTTGCACCTGGCCTCTCCTACCACTAAGAAAGAAGCATAACGTCTAGTGGGCCTATTTGGATTTTGGAGGCAGCACACTCCTCACTTGGGTGTGTTACTCTGTCCCATATACCAAGTGACTCGGAAAGCTACCAGTTTTCAGTAGGGCCCAGAACAAGAGAAGGCACTTCAACAGGTTCAGGCTGCTCTGCCACTTGGGCCATGTGATCCAGTGGATCCAATGGTACTTGAGGTGTCAGTGGCGGATAGGGATGCCATTTGGAGCCTTTGGCAGGCCCCCATAGGTGAATCACAGTGGAGGCCCTTGGGATTCTAGAGCAAGGCCCTACCATCATCTGCAGACAATTATTTTCCCTTTGAGAGATAGCTCTTGGCCTGCTATTGGGCCTTAGTAGAAACTAAACGCTTGACAATGGGCCATCAAGTTATTATGCGACCTGAGCTGCCCATTATGAGCTGGGTGTTATCTGACCCACCAGGCCATAAAGTTGGACATGCACAGCAGCAGTCCATCAAGTGGAAATGGTATTATGCGTGATCGGGCTGGAGCAGGCCCTGAAGGTATGAGTAAGGTACATGAGGAAGTTGCCCAAATGCCTGTGGTTGCTACTCCTGTTACAATTCCTTCTATCCTCAAGCATGCACCTATGGCATCATGGGATGTGCCCTATGATCAACTGACTAAAGAGGAGAAGACTAGGGCATGGTTTACAGATGGTTAAGCACGTTATGTGGGCACCTCCCAGAGTGGACAGCTGCAGCATTACAGCCCCTTTCTGGGACATCTCTGAAGTACTGCAATGAAGGGAAATCTTCATAATGGGCAGGACAACAGGCAGTGCACATGGTTGTGCATTTTGCTTGGAAGGAAAAATGGCCAGATGTGCAGTTAGCAGTTATACACTGATTCATGGGCTGTGGCCAATGGTTTGGCTAGATGGTCTGGGACTTGGAAGGAGCACAATTGTAAAATTGGTGAGAAGGACATTTGGGGAAGGCGTGGATACAGCTCTCTGAATGGGCAGAGGATATAAAGATGCTTGTGTCCCATGTTAATGCTCATTAGAAGGTGACCTCATCAGAGGAGGACTTGAACAAGTAGATAAGCTGACCTGTTCTGTGGATAGTGGTCAACTTCTTTCCTCAGCCATCCCTGTCACTGCCCAATGGGCCCATGAACAAAGTGGCCATGGTGGCAGGGATGCAGGTTATGCATGGGCCCAACAACACAGACCTCCACTAAGGCTGACCTGGCTACAGCTGTTGCTGACTGCCAAATCTGCCAGTAGCAGAGACCAACTCTGAGCCCCTGATATGGTAGAATTCCTGGGGGTGGCCAGTCAGCAACTTGGTGGCAAGTTGACTACATTGGACCTCTTCCATCATGGAAAAGGCAGCGTTTTGTCCTTACTGGAATAGACACTTAATTCTGGGTACGCATTTGCTTTTCCTGCACGTAATGCTGCAGGGAGGGCAATGTGTTGGGAACAAGGTACTGTGACACTATTCTCCTCCATACCACGTAACAAGTGAGAGGTGATGCTCTGTCCCTGCAGAACTATGCCCCTTTTGGAGTCCCGGGGGGTGGGGTGGGATTGGCTTGAGCTAGACCTGGTATAAGCCCCACCAAGAAGGGCTCTTGGCCAAGGCTATCCAAGCCAGGGCACCAGGTACCATTCACAGCTTCAAGTGACCAGTAGCCCAGGCTTACAAAGATGCCCTCCCCACGTTCCTGAGAACCTAACTGTATAGGGCTGCGGGTGGGCCCAAGCACTGCTGCCCGCGGTACTCTCAAAGTCCTTTATTGTACAATGTCATCTGTTTCCAAGGGGGGAGGAGGTAAAAGGACTAACAGGTACACAGAGAAATAGATAAATATGCCAAGCTTTTTCTTTTTTCTTTTAAATCAGGCATTTATAAACAAGAAAGCATACATTAATTACATAAAAATAGTTCTTGAGTAGCAGAGTAAGCCATCGTATTGTCATTAGCAGCAGCGTCATGGGAAGATGCAGGGGCTCGGGTGGTCATGAAGGTTCAGTTGAGTTTTTTTCCCTTAATTGATGAAAATGTCTTTTGAGACTCCTGACTTAAAGCAAGAGCCTTACCCTCAGCCTTGGGACGGGGTGTGTGTGGAGGGGCCGCAGAGGACAACCTGGGTAGGAAATGAGCCGGTGGGCGGCCACGGAGGAGAGGACACCACATGGGAAATGTCACAAGACACCTCCATCCCCTCTGGCAGATGAGCATTTTTTCCTCGGTTAAAAACAACCCAGAAAACAAGACCACCAGGTAAGAAAATTTTCTGGAAAAGGAACCACCATATACATGTATAATACAATGTGAAATGGAAAAAAGTATTTACATGTGAGTTTTTACATTGCTAGTTCTGTACGAGAAGCAGGGTGTCGTGTGTATGAGTTAGCTGCTCACCGATATGAGTGTTATTGCTGTTGGTTTTTCCCTTCGTTAAAAATCTTTCCAGATAGAAATAATGAGTAAACTGATAAAGGGTTTAACAAACAGGGAGAGTCAACAGCCAACACGATGGAAAACTCTTCTTTCTTTCTCTGAAAAGAAACTTGCAGCCTCACTAACAGATAGCCAGGCACATAGTGTCTGGTCGCTCTCAGTCCACGGGAGGCGCTCCAAGGAAGCAGCAAGAACTACCCGGGTGCCCCATCAGTTTCACCCAGGCCAGGGGTCCAGGGACCAGACAGAAGAAGCAGAATGGCCTGGAAGGCCCAGAGTATAAGCTGCTGACAAATGGAAGCCTGTGGGGCCTCGCAAGAAGTGGTGGGAGGCAGGACCTGGAGTGGGGGAGGGGACAACAAGAGTGAGATGAAAGGCCCTTCCCCAGCCCAAGTCATGCTAGCACTTAAGAGGGAAATCCCCACTACAGACATAGCACTTCCAATACAGGAGCAAGCACTGGGCCAGGGAGACCTGGATACATGGTGACCAGGGGTGTGGCAAGGAGAGGCTCTGTCGAGGACAGTGAGTTCCTCTGGAGCCAGAGGCTCCAAAGGGGCCTGACTCACTGCGATCTCCGACTAGGCAACAAGGACAGCCATACAGAAGCACGCCAACACACTTAAAGCTTTGCTCCAACTAAATCAATTTAGTTTCCCTTGAAGAAATGACTGAAAAACACAACTCTAGAAAAACAAGGCATTCTGCATGTTGCGTAACAAAACTGACCCTTTAGGAGACACGGTCATAATGCCCATGGGTGGGTCTAGCTGTGGAGGTGTGAAATCCATGCATACAGGTTTCATAACTGCAAAAGAAAGAGAAAAGCAAAAAAAAGAAAACTCCAAACAAATGCTGCATATACATGACGTCCCTTTTGCATTGCACTTCAGAAGGAGGGTCCCAGCAGCAACTGAGTCCCCCCTCAGTAAACCAAGGGCAAAACCCTGCAGGACGACCTCGTCACTACATGTCAGGGCTTAGCAGTCTCAGGTCGCAGGCGACAGTCCTCAAGGTCGTTTGTACCTGCACAAGCCATCTCCACCTCCCTCAGCTCATGGTTGCTCCATGCTAGGACAGAGCGAAGGACTCTTGTATGATCTTCTTAACACCACAATCGTAGGATGGGTGGCGGCCTCTTGTCTACTGGGAAATCATTTTTCAAGCTTGGGCATAAGAAACCTTATACAATTTGCATAAACAGTTAAGAGTAAACGAGATTATTTGGAATAAATGCAAGTAACGTATTTTGACAGTGGCAGATTCAATCGCTACTGAAGACGCTATTTTGGGGGTAAGAAGACGAGTCAGGGTTTGCTGTACAAGATGCTGGAAGGCACAAAACGACCCCCAAGTTCAGTCTCTGCTTTTCCTTTTCTTGTGATTCCCTTGTTCAACCAAGCACCAGAGGGGATTCCTAAGCACTCGAGCACTTAGGGTTTGAACTGCTCTAGAAACGGTAAAAACCTCAGTTAACTAGGGAGTAAAAAGAGAAGGGAAGGTTTCTGACAAAGTGCAGTTCTAAATATATGTTTAAATGAACAAAAGAAAAAACAGAAAAAGAAAAAGAAAAAGTGATATAATGCTGTGTTTTGTTCCAATGCTGCAGCCTCAGTCTCAAAATGAGAGGAGCGATATCTGCCGCACTGAAAAAGGGTCGCTGTGGTCAAGCAGCGCATGGGGTGACGGTGAGGGGTGGGGATGACATGACACTGGACCATGGCCACCGCCTGACACAGGTCAAACCCCTTGTGGGATAGGCGGGTGGAGGACATCCTAGGGCTTGGTACATCCCAGAACAGTCCACTCCTATGCAGCTCAGGCATCCTGGAGCCTGTGGGGCGGGGCAAGTGGTGGTGTTGGTGGGCGGGGCAGCGGCGGTAAGGCGGGCAGTGTTGGGGCTCATCTCGCACGCGGCACTCTCCCTGCTCTTCCTGGCAGCAGCAGGAAGAGTGGGGTCCTTGTTGCTGAAAAAATAGACTCTGAAGAAAACCCTTGCTGTCCTCTTACAGCCGCGGGCACAGATGAGCAGTGATGGCTTCCCAGGGTGGGAGGTGGTAGGCACCACTCCCACCAGAATGGGTGTCCAAATGGCGTCACGTGTTGGGGCTTTAAAAGTTAGTCATTAAAAAACACATGTTGGTTTTCTGAATATCAAGTCTCCTTACTGGTTTTAAATAGCTTATAACAAAAGTGTAAATGTTAGAATGTTCTAGCAAGCAGAGGACCAGCTATGAACCATGGAGCCAGCCTTGACTCTGGCTACAGCTGGGGACATGGCTTGCTCACTTGAACTTGGCCAGTAGAAAATTTTGCAGTGGATTCCAAAAGTATGTGGTTACAAACACTTGCTTGGTAATAGGCACAGTAGAGACGTTGTGCTGTGTGGCTTCAGAGGCGTGGGCTGGGCCTGCAGAGCCACGCACCCGCCACCCTCTGCACCCGTGTGTATGTCCGCACCGCAGTGGTAGGCGGTGCCCAGGCTAGGGCTCCAGCTCTGCATTGCCCTCACCACCCGCATTCTCAGGTCGCGGCCGCGGCCACAGCTGCTCCTGAAGCTCCTTCACCACTTTCTCCAGGTGTTCTCGGGCTTCTCGCTCCCGTAGCAGGTCAGCTCGCAGCTGCTCACGGTCAGCCTCTGCATGCTGCAGCTTTGCCTGCAGGTCCTCAATCTGAAAGGGATGCTGAGTGGTCAGTAGTGCCCACCTGCCAACACCTACCACTCAGGGCCCCAACTTTCTGTTTGAGCTCCTGCTATTCCCCAGTGTCCTTCCTCTGTCTTTGGGCTCACAACAGAAGAAAAACCTGGAGACCAAGACTTGGGAGAGCATCCTGCATCCCTGGGTAGCACCAGAATGTGAGTCACCCCACACCATCAATCCCAGCACTCGGGAGTTCGAGGCCACCCTGATACTACATAGTGAATTCCAGGTCAGCCTGGGCTAGAATGAGACCCTACCTCAAAAAAAAAAGCACAAGAGCCTTCCTGAGTCCAGGATAGGAAGGGTGCTGTTCTGTGCAGCTACCACTGCCCATCTCTTTGACCATGGCTGGGCAGACCACAGCCTCCAGTCACAGGGCTCCCTTTCAGCCCTGGGCCTAGCTCAGTGCTTGCTTCTTTCGTTTTTTTGTTGTTGTTTGTTTTTTTTTTTTTTTTTTTTTTTTTTTTTTTTTTGGTTTTTCGAGGCAGGATCCTGCTCTAGCCCAGGCTGACCTGGAATTCACTATGTAGTCTCAGGTGGCCTTGAATTCTGGGCAGTCCTCCTACCTCTGCCTCCTGAGTGCTGGGATTAACGGCGTGCACCCGGCAGCACTTGCTTCTTAAGCCAGGAGCAGGAGGGAAGCTGTGGCAAGGAAAGGGACTTGGGCCACCACCCACAGCCTGTGGAGACAGTTCTATATACCCAGACCAAGGTCTGTTGAACACTCTCCATGGCTCCCTAGGTATTGCACAGTGGTTCAGCCATTTGCCATCCATTAACCCACAGTGACCCAGCTCAACCAGTAAGACAGAGGACCTAAGCTCTGTAGCCTGCAAGTCCATATCTATCAGCCCAACACCAGGACCCAACCTCCATGAAGTCTTTTGAGAAGTACACCCTGTCCACCACCCACTCCAGTACCTGGGCTGAGTACTTGGCTCGAAGGCGGCCGGCCTCACAGCCCTTGTCACACACCCGGACCTGCCGCGCTTGCTCTAGCTCCCGCCTCAGGCGCACCCGTGACTCGTTGGCCTCTTTCATCTTCTTTTCATTCTCAGCTCGTAGCCGCTCAATCTCCTTCCTCAGGCTGCGTTTAGCCTCTGTGGCTTCCCGTAGCTTCTCCTTCTTGGCCACACGCAAGAACTCTAGCTCCTGGGAGGGCCAGTAGCAGTCAGGCTCAAGGTCACTGACAGCTCCCCACCCACCCTGCAGGTTCTTAACCTAGCTACCAGCCTTCATTCCCACTGACTATCACGGCACCTGGCACTACAGTCAGTTGCATCAGCTACATCAAAGCTTCAGCACGGCCTTTACATACCTCCTCCTCTCAGATGTGCCACCACACCCTGGGAAGAGGACACCACAGGTAGGCAACCTCTGACTGGCACCTCAGGCCTGAGGTTGCCAGTCAGATGGAGCCCTTTGCCCTTGGTGCTTCCTACATGCCCTTCCCCCATTTGTTAGAACAGCAGTGTGACTCACACCCACCCCACACACTCCTCATGAATACTCATGTGGGAAATCACACCTCCACCCAGAATGGGGGCAATGGAGCTGGGAGGCTGGGCAAATGACTAAGACACATTTCTGAGAACATCTGAAATCTTACAGCCCTGAGGACTGACACGGTTGTGTTGTGCTAAAGCCCACGCATGTGAGGCTGTCTCCACCCTCACCCCCCAGCTGCTAGACACAGGCTGAGGTGTGAACTCAGCAGAGATTGGGCCTGCAACACAGCACCTCAGGGCTGAACTCCAGTGAAGGCCAGCTTGCTCCTCACTCCCCAGGCGGGTGTCTGCAAACTAGGCCTCCCTCATTCGTGTCAGAAAAACAAAACCGTGTGAAAAGGAGGCACAGGAGGAGTGGCTGCAGCCCAGGAAACAGGGGCAGGGTGAGACGATAGGCAGCCAGCAAGTGAGCGAGTGAGCACACACACACACACACACACACACACACACACACACACACACACACAAGCTTCCCAAGCATGTGCTCCTTACAGGCCTGTTGCTCTGCTTGATGCCTGCTGGTTATCACCCTCAACCACCACCACAAGGACACACAGCTTCAGAAGCCAACCCAGGATCCCATTCACACAGCACAAGTTTAGCCAGTGTGTAAGACCCCACTCATGGCACTGAGTAATGGGCTATACGCTGCAGCACAGCCACTTCCTACTCTCAACAGCCTGGCCTATGACACCCCAGAAACGTGCCAATTCTGTCAGGGAGGCCATCTGGCAGGGAGAGCTATGACTGAGCCCACTGGAGTGGCCTCACTGGGACTGGGCCCTGCAGGTGCCCTAGGCAAACCCATCAAGGCTCTCCAGCCAAGAAAGGAGGCTCATGGTCCTCCCACTACCTGCCTCACCTGGTGTAAGCTGCGCTTGGCCTGCAGGGCCGCTGTCAGCTTCTCCTCCTGCTTCACACGCATCTTGACTACCTCATGCAGGAACTTCTCTTTGGCTTCCTTAGTGTCCAGGCCGCCCTCCAGAGCCTGCCGAAGGTGCTCCAGCTCCGACTCCAGCCCACTTGGAGCATCAGCATGGGCTGTAGCATCAGGGGCAGCCACAGGTGGGACATGTACACCTGGGGAGCTCAGGTCCTTTGCAGAGCTGGACGAGGTAAAGGATGGAGAGGACAGCGAGGACAAGGAGGAGGTGACTGAAGATAGACAGAGAGATCAAAGTCATTAGGCACACTGGCGAGGAGGCCACAAACAAAACAAACTTCCCAGGATCCACACCGAGCCTGTGCCCAAGGCTAGCAAGCAGCTGAAATGGATCCACACTTACATTCCTCTCTGCTTTCAACCTCAACCTCAGCCTCTGAATCTTTGTCCTCCTCTGGAGCAGCTACAGGTGCCAGCATCTCTGGGGCTCCAGGTGTGTCCACAGTCAGCTTCCGTTTCCGTGGCTGGATACAAGTGGTAAGAGGCTCAGGGGCCCGGGAGACCACAGTGGTGCATGGCGGACTGTTTATGACCTTTTGCTGAGTTGGTGGTGCTAGAGCCACATTGGGAGCAACGGCTGTCTCGAAGCTCTTGTAGGAGTAAAAGCTGCAGGAAAGTGCAGGTGTTGAGCCAGGCATGTCTGCCCTATGAGCCCAGCCAGAGCCTCTATCCCCCACCAACAGGACACAAGGAAACACCACTTCTCCCAACTCTGGATCCCAAGTTCCTAATGACTGACACCAGAATCTCCCCCACAGCTGGGCCCAGGGTGCGTTGGCAATAGATGAACCACTATGTCCACAGTTCACCCTGTTGTCAAATGAACCAGAACCACACTGCTTACTAAATGTGTGTGTGGCCCTCCTGAGCATACCACCTTCACTCACCTGTCTCGAATTAGGGCCGGGAGGTGTGGAGAGATCTCTTTTTCACTTGTTGAAACAGCAGGGGACCAGGGTCGGAACGCAGAGAGGCGCTGGCGAGGGTGAACACAGCCAAGGCTCTGTCGAGACAGTCAAATATGTTAAGTGACGATAAAACAGGCCATTTTGTGTTGCTGAGGCCAGATACCCAGCCCAAGGTAGTGGGCAGGTCAAGTGCTGACCAGACTCAGTTCCAAGAAAGACCCAGCACCCTCCTCCCAAAAGACCCCAGACAGGTTCCCATGTAGCACCTTATTAGAGGAACCAGCCAAGGTCCGCAGCCAAGTGGACTGCTTGTCCTTCTCAGAAGACGCAGGGGACTGGGAGGAAGTGTCGTCTGCTTTGGGTCTTATGGAGGCTGGGGGCTCTGAGACCTGTGATCAACACAAAAGGCCCTGTTGGCACTCCTGGAGACCCAAAAATGCACTCAGCCATGCACACAGCTCATCATTCCACAAGACCAGTCCATGTGGCCCTGTGCAGAAAGGTAAGCCTGATGCTGCCTTTGCTAAAGGGCAAGACATCTAGAGAGAATAAGAGCAGATGCTGTGCTGCTATGAGGTGACCTCACCCACAGCTGCAGTGAGCTCTGGGTGGAATGCCAAGACCCGCTTTGACTTCCACAATGCTCTACCTCACCCTTGAGTTCCTTGCTTCTAGTGCTTACCACTTCCCTCGGTCTACTTCTCTATGCTGCTAGGAGACTTGGAGGAGACTAGTCCCATCCCATGACCCACACCCACACATGAGCTAAACCTGCTGGCAGGGACCACAGGATCAAGTGTGAGCCAATGAGTAGCTATGCTCTGGATAAGAAAGGACCTGGAAGGGCCGCCCCCTGGGTGACCATTGTCCTGTTTTGTTAGAGAACAGTGGGTGTAGCCAACCCCTTCCCAGAGGAAGAAAACATTCAATATGTTCAATATGAAGGACCCAGTCACACCACACAAACCAGGTTTTATCAGACATCACGCACTGATTCTGTGGTCAAGAAGCTTATAAAGGGCTGGAAAGATGGCTTAGCGGTTAAGGCATTTGCCTGCAAAGCCAAAGGATCCCAGTTCAATTCTTCAGGACCCATGTTAAGCCAGATGCACAAGGGGGTGCACAGATCTGGAGTTCGTTTGCAGATGCTGGAGGCCCTGGTCCACCTATTCTCTCTCTCTAAATAAATAAATAAATAAATATATATATATATATATATATATATATATATATATATATTTTTTTTTTTTTTTTTTTTTTTGAAAAAGAAGGTTGTAAAAGCCACCTCTGACCCTAAAACTTGTCCTAGGCACCAGCTATAGCCCACCCAAGCACCAGGCACATCCCCTCAGAAGTCAAGTGACATAGGCATGACAGCCAGAGTGGGAAGGCCAGTGACCTTCCACCCAAATGTCACCCTTAGGAATATTCCCTTTACAAGATAGTCACAAGAAGGACCTCTACCAGGGCATAGGGACAGAACAGCCCATGGAAGCCAGGCCATCCCCAGCTGGGGCCCAAGCAGATGCCAGGATTCACAGCTCTGTCCCATACCCAGCATCCACTCTAAGATGAGGAATGGCCTCAGGAATATGAGGCCAGGGGCTCTTGTCATCTTCCTGAACACTTGGGGGAAAAGATCTGATTATATAACTGGCCTTATGAAGTTAGGGCAGGGACCCTGCTTCTGCAGGGGGGGGGACAATGAGATAAGCATCAAGTCAAGGTGCCCCCTTAATAGGCTTTCCACCATGAAAGCTGGACAGAAGGGCTGAGGAGGGTCCAGACAATGTGCAGGCTATGTTCCTACACCCAGCACCTGTGTCTGGGAAGCCTAGACTATATAACTCCTTCCAAGAATAAGCAGGGTGTTGGGATTATAGAAGTATCAAGCATCTCTACCTTTGGGGCACAGAAACAAGGTAGAGACCTCTACATGCAAAACTCTGGGGCAGAGGAGCCAGCAGAAAGGCCATACTGGCCTTTGTTCCCAGACAAGCAGCTACCCAACAGCAAGGACAGAACTGCTCCTGAGACAGTTTCAAAGAAAAACCTACAGGCTCAGCAGGAAAAGACACGGAAACCATCTCAGCCATGGATGCCCTGCAGAGGCAGGTCTCAGGATGCTATCTATTTGGGGCAGCAGAACCCCTTTCTAGAACTGCATGAACCCCCTCCTACAGTTAGGTCAGAAAGGCCAAGAAGACAGACACATACCGCCAGGGTGTGCCTTCCTGTCTGAACAGACCCTGGAGCAAGTGTGACAAGTGAGCTTCATTCTCATCCTAAGAAAGCTGTAAGTCCCAGTGCCATCAGACGCTGCTTTGAGAAACCCCAGAAGAGTATGCAAGAGAACTTTCCTGAGCTGCCCAGGATCTGGGGTGCCCACCTCAGGCAGTCCCAACAAGCCAGACTATGAACCTGAAGAAATGACCGGAGGAGAGGGCTCATTTGGTGAGGCAGGTGAGGCCACTTCCCATTCAGAGCAGTTGTGGTGGTGGTGAAGACACCAGACGAGATAGTCTCCTGAGGTGGCCAAGGGGTGGGGTGGGATGAGGGGCAATAAGGGTGTGGAGCTAGTAGAGCCATCTGCAGGTGCTGGATATCCTTCCTGAGATCCTCAGAGAAACCCCAAAGGCACACAGCTCCTCTGAAGAACAGAGCAGGGAAGCCTCAAAACCAGGCCACCACAGGGACTCACTTAAAACACCAAGTTGCCAAAGTAAGTGGGAAGCACATAGGGAAATTTGTTATGCAGGAAGAAAACACATCAGCTAGGAGAGCCCCAGAAAGGTTATCTGAGAAGTGTCCACTTTTCAAAGAGCAGGAAAAGGACCTCCTTCCTTTGTCAGGCTTAGAATGTCACTATCCATAGCAAGGATGCTGGGGGCCCTACAGTCAGCAGTGAGGGACAAAGCTACACCTGGTTGATGGACCATAACAATGTCTCCTTTCTGGGGGGGAGTCAGCTAAGATCAGTCACTTTTGGTGTCTGCTCTTTCTCTAGCCTCAGAACCAGCAAACAGAACCTAAAAGCCACAAGTTGGGAGGAGTGCTCTGGGCCTATGTGATGAGGCCAGGACCTGGACAAGGAAAGCTCTGTCCACCAAAGCCTCACGCCAAAAGGCCATTATCAGCTTTCACTGGGGTAGGAGCCACAGCAGTGTCCCATGCCACTTTTCTAGGGCTGCAAGCAGTGGGTGTTTGTTCTCCCACACACTCCAAGGACAAAGACACCCTGAGGAGCAAGTGCCACTGAGTGTGAGCTTCAATGCCTCTGTAGAAGGACAAGACCAGGGTTGTGGAGATCCTAGCCAAGGGATAGCCCCTGACTAAAATCCACTGCAGTGTAGATTACCTGACCTGTAATAGCCCCAGAGCAGGTAAAGTGCCAGATGTGGACACTTCTGGAATAAAACTTATTGTGTGGTCTGTGCTGACCCACAGGGAACTTAAGAAACCCTCACCTCCCACTTCCAATCTCCTACCTCAGAAGGCACGTCTAAGGCCTTCAAGTTGACCTGGGCTGAGAATAGACAGAGGCAGGACATCAAGGACATGGCATTTGGGAGATGAGCTACACATGGGGTAAAGGTGACCTGTACGGTTGAGCTCAACCCTACCCCCAAGCCAGTATAGAGAATAGCTAGGTAGAACCTTGGAGACACATGGCCAGCAGGAGCCACAGCAGCTGCTAGTGTCAGCCTGGGGCCTGAACCAGGATAGACACTGCACCTAAACAAACACTACACCTGAAGAAACCAACCATGGGGTGTGGGACATGGCAACTTGGAGAAGGAAGAAGAGGGAAGGTATAAGGTTCTAAGGGTCCTCCTACCACAGGCTGTGCTGAGACCAAGGAAGACCTAAGTGGCACCTGTCCACCCCACAAACTACGGCATTCTCCACCTACCCCCATTTCTGGGGGCATAAGCTCACTGCCATTCTATCTCCAAGAACTGCACCAAATGTTTTTAGCAAGCTTTACCACTCAGGGTGCTATTGAGTCTGTCCCCTAGGATCTGCCTGGCCACCTTTCCAGCATGTGTAGTGCAGGGTGGCACAGGAGCATACAGCTTAACTTTCCACAGTGCTCTGGTCACTCTGCACTAACCATCCTTCAGTGGCAACCAAGCAGCACACAGGAACACAAGGGGTCCTAGTGTGTGGCCCTGGTATGTATGCACATAGCACATACTCCATTACAGGGCACAGCCCAGGAACAAGTGTCAGGAAACAGGGCTGGCCTGGTTCTAGCCAGATTTTCAGTATATCCAATGCTAGGGCGCTGAGCACACAACCACAACAGGATTGATTCTGAGGGAACACACAAACTCAGCAATGAGGCAGGCCACACGGAAGGCTATGATGTTTAGAGCCCCAGACTTGTACCTGCTAGTACAAAAAGAGGTAGGGGTCAGTTTGCTAGAGATCTGTGGGAACAAAGCCACTTTCTGTGTGCAAACCCACCCTGAGTGTTCCTTGAGGAATGTATCCAAGGCTGAGAACTAAACACCAAGAGCAGGAGAGGACTTGGGATTCTGCTTGCAATGGGAACTAACTAGGGCTACAGACAGCTTACTAAATGAAGTCTTCCCAGGTGGGAGCCAGGTCTGCTAGAGGCAATGACTGTCTCTCAGGAACAATCATGGCAGGGGCCTCACCTCAGAAATATTGCCAGCAGCCAGGCATACAAAGCCACATGAGCCTTGGCTAGCCAGGCATCCCAAGAATTCAAGACAGATTCAAGTGGTGTGGACCTTGAAGCCTGCAAGTGTAGCCGAGCCTGTTGACAAAGCTGGGAGTAACCCCAGTGCAGAGGATGACACTTTCTTTGGTTTTCTGGCTACTCCAAGTGTTGACACCAACCTAGTGGCTCAAGGGAGTGCCCTAGGCACCACTGGAAGGGGCTTTTGAAGACAGGCATCCTGGTACTCTCTGACCCAACTGTACACAGGGTGTCATGGCTTGGAACCTAGGCTCACAACAGTTGTCTGCTGCTCCTAGCTGCACAGGACAGGGCTCACAGAAGCTCTAAGGCTGGGGGCCAGTCAGTGCATTTCTGGGGGTGGGATGAGAGCTCCTCCCAGGCAGTAATCTAGAGACGTTAGGGGTACAGGGAATGGGTGCTAATCAAGGGCAGCAAGGACAGATGAAACAAGAGCCTATGAGTCAAGGAAGCAGGGGGAAGTGCTAGGAGACAAAAAGGACCCATCAGGGCCTGGAGAGATGGCTTAGCGGTTAAGGCGCTTGCCTGTGAAGCCTAAAGACCCAGCTTCAATTCTCCAGATCCCAAAGTGGCACAAGCATCTGGAGTTCGTTTGCAGTGGCTAGAGGCCTTGGCACACCCATTCTCATTCTCATTCTCTCTCTCTCTCTCTCTCTGACTCAAAAAAAAGTTAATAATTTTTTTAAAATGACCCACCAGGAAGATCCCAAATGCTCTTTTCTGTCAGAGTCATTGGAAATGGTCTAGTCTGGCCTGTTCTTTGGGAACCAGCAAAGGAAATTCAGCTACAGAATTTCATCCTCCTCCTGAGATCTTGGCTCACTGTGGGCAAGATGCTGGCTGCTCCTTTCCAGACCTCAGAGGTAGCAAGGAGATACAAACACTCTACAGCAAAGAAAGCTGCACCTCACTGGCCCTGGCAGGAGCTGACACACATGTGGAAGGCTCATCAGAAGCCAAAATCTGGCTAAGCAGCGGGTTATAGGTAGCCTGTGCCCGAGGACACCAGGGCTGCCCTGTCACAGGTATACAAGTGACCCCGAGACAGATTGGGCCCATCGATCCTCTGTTGCCCTAGCTTGGCCCACAAGGACACTGTAGAATCTACAGTTCTATCATGTAGTCTCGAGGCAGGGATGGTCCTTCTGGCTGCTAAGCCTTAGCCTGGCAGATGAGTGCCCTCATTCACCTGGGGTCTGTCAAGACAGACCTCTGCCAACTGGGGCTACTGTTAATGCCTTAAACCTCCCAGTGACTAACTAGGGTGAGGTAGTCTTTGCAGAGACTATCCACACCCAGATCCACATATGCAGCCCACCCATGGTCCCACGGTCTCTCCAATCTGGGGTAAGCATTGAGGGGCCCTTGGTTTGATGTCACCTCAATTCTGGAACCAAAGAAGATGCCAAGTGATCTCACTGCAGCAAGGAATAGCACACTGGACATCCCTCAGGGTGGGAGCATTCGTGGTGTACCCCGTTTGAAAGTGACTCAATGCTGGAGACGTGTGGCTTGGCATAAGGGGTTGGCTGACCCTGTTCATGATTGCTGTCCCCTAAGAATAAAATAAGGCCACAGAGGAAGCTGTGAGGCTGCCTGGGGTACTGCTGCATGGATATGTCTCTCCTGAGCCTGGAGGGCTGGCACAGACCAGGAAGATGAGTCTTGGGGCAAAGCTGAGGCTCCAGTGAAAGGGGTGTTTTAGTGAGGGAAGCTTTCAGGGTCATAATAGGGAGCAACATTTGAGACTAGGAAGAAATGACCATGGGCCAGTGGGCTGACAGCAAGGGTGTGAGTGTACCGATTCCATGTTGTATGCTGTGGAAGCACCCCTTCAGAAGGGAGGGTGCTAGATAGCTGTTGGGATGATGTGCCAGGGCATTAGCCCCCTGGAGGAACCTGGAGATGCAATTGTCCTAACCAGGGTTTATGGCGCTGGGCAGGATCTGTAGCACAGATGCAATCTAGAGGTATAGGCCAGTGGGTCAGCTAGCTGAGGACCTTGCTCACCCTGGGCCAGGGGGCTTTGCAAATATTAAACGGACTCCATGTGGTAGGTAGATCTAAGTAGCAGCCAGAGCCAGCATCATCCGTTTCCAAATGTCTGAGCCTCACACTTGAGGTATATCTGGCTGTCTTATGACAGAGACCAAGACCCACTGGTGGGCTTCAAGGTTAAAGACTCCTCTTGAGTGGATGTCTTTGCTCTGGTTTTTTTTTTTTTTTTTTTTTTAGTATTTATTTTTATTTATTTGAGAGACAGACATACAGATACTTAGAGAATGGGCACGCCAGGGCCTCTAGCCACTGCAAACGAACTCCAGATGTGTGTGCCCCTTGTGCATCTGGCTTACATGGGTCCTGGGGAATCGAACCTAGGTCTTTGGCTTTGCAGGCAAGTGCCTTAACCATGAAGCCACCTCCCCAGCCCCTTTGCTCTGGCTTTTAAACAGGAACTGTCATGAGAGTCAAAGGACACAATGTGGCAAACAGCACAAACAAGGTGTGCCCATCTCCATCCTACTCAGGTGGCTTCAGGAAGACCCTGGAGGAAGCTTCCTGAACAGATGGACAAGCCACCTCTAAGAAGAGCCAGCCCAGGAGAGGGATGATGTTTGTTCTGAAACAAAGGAAACAACGGACTCTATACCTCTGTCTGCACACTTCCTCCAGCCAAGACTTTGTAAGCCGGAAGAACATTTTCCTGATAAATTACAGCTTCTTGATGTGCTACAAGGATGGTACTAAGGACCCAATGTTTATGCTGCACATAGTGTCAGGTATAGACAGATACAGGGAAGTGTCAGCCCCTTCCTCCAAAGAGGCAGCCTCATTTGTGGACAATCCAACAGGCTTCAGCAGCTAGTAGCGGGCCCATAGCTGAACTTGAGTACACACCCTCCCATGCAGGCAGCTCCATGTAGGCTCTACTGAGAACAGGGGTATCCAGCCCTCAAGCACCCTATCACAGGCTGGACACTCACTGCCCATAGCTTGCACCCTGCACACTCTCCCACCAGGTTACAAGAGATGAATGAAAAGCCATAGTGCACTCCTCACACCCTGGCACAAAGACTGTTCTCCAGAGATCACCAAAGCCAAAACACTGTGGATCTAAGACTACCCATGTGTGTGTGTAAATACCACATGGCCCAAACCACAGCCACAGCAGGTACTAGGCAGGATGGTAGGAATGCAAAATATGGTAAATGTAAAGTGGTATAGCCACCATGGAACTGCCTAACCATTCCCCACGGAGTTGCCAGGGTAGGGGACCTAGCCCAGTAGCAGACTGCTGCCCAAGCTAGCTTGAATTCCTGGATTTGATCTTCAGCACCACAAAACCCAAACAAAAACAAAAAACACAGGGCTGTCAAATGAGTAACCATTTCACTCCCAGATAAATACCTAAAGAACTGAAAATATGAGGGCTGAGGAGATGGCGTAGTCAGTAAAATACTTGCCATGCAAGTACGAGAACCTGAGATCAGATCCCTAAAGAAAGCTAAACATGGGCTGGAGAGATGGCTTAGCGGTTAAGGTGCATGCCTGCGAAGCCTAAGGACCCAGCTTCAATTCTCCAGTTCCCATGTAAGCTAGATGCACATGGTGGCGCATGCATCCAGAGTTCATTTGCAGTGGCTAAAGAGGTCCTGGCATGCCCATTCTCATTCTCTCTCACTCTCCCCCCACCCCGTCTCTAATAAATAAATAAATGAAAATAAAATCTTTTAAAAAAGAAAGCTAAACATGGTGGCATGCACATACATTCAGTGCATACCCACATTCCCTAACATGTATTCATGCAGTCACATCACATACACTCAAGGGGGGTAAAAAATTGAAAACAAGAGTCTGGAGAAATGTCTTAGCAGTTAAGGTGTTTGCCTGCGAAGCTAAGGATCCCGGTTCGATTCTCCAAGACCCACGTAAGCCGGATGCACAAGGAGCATGTGCACCTGGAGTTTGTTTGAAGTGGCTGGAGGCCCTGGCGTGCCCATTCTCTGCTTGCAAATAAATTAAAAAAAAAAAAAAATGAAAACAAGAACCTGAGCATTTGCGCTACATTTCAGCAAGGTGCTGGTCTGGAGGAACCCAGGTACATACAGGGAATTTCTGTGCTATCTTGTATTTCTTTCCACTGCTGCAAATCCATAATTGTTTCATGATAAACATTTTAAAAACTGTTTTATTTATCTGAGAGAGCGAATGGGAACACTAGCCCCCCCCCCCTATTTTTTTGAGATAGGGTCTACTCTTATCCCATGCTGACCTAGTTCCCTTTTTTTTTTCTGGTGCTGAGGACTGAACCCAGGGCCTTGCGCTTTCTAGGCAAGCGCTCATCCACTGAGCTAAATCCCCAACCCCCAGGCTGACCTAGAACTCATTCTGTAGTCCCAGGTTGGCACCAAGCTCAGCAATTCTTCTACCTCTGCCTCCCAAGTGCTAGGATTAAAGACGCACACCACCACATCTGGCTTGGCTCTTTCAATTTTTTTAAAAAATATTTTATTTTTATTTTTATTTTCTCTGCAAGCAGAGAAAGAATGAAAGAGAGGGAATGGGCATGCCAGGGCCTCTTGCCACTGTGAATGAACTCCAGATGCACAGGCCACTTTGTATACCTGGCTTTTCATGGGTACTGAGGAATCAAACCTGGGCTGTTAGGCTTTGTAAGCGAGCACCTCTAATCTCCATCACTCAACTTTTTTTTTTTTGGTTTTGCGAGGTAGGGTCTCACTCTGGTCCAGGCTGACCTGGAATTAACTATGTAGTCTCAGGGTGACCTCGAACTCTCAGTGATCCTCCTACCTCTGCCTCCCGAGTGCTGGGATTAAAGGCGTGTGCCACCACACCCGGCTCACTCAATATTTTTAAAATAAGCATTTGATTTAAAAACATAGTAAGGGGCTGGAGAGATAACTTAGTGGTTAAGGTGCCTGCTTGAGAAGCCTAAGAATGCTTGTTCAAATCTCCAGGTCCCAAATTTAGCCAGACGCAAAAGTGACGCAAGCACACAATATTGCTAATGCGCACAAGGGGGCACACGCATCTGGAGTTTGTTCAGAGCAGCTGAAAAGGCCCTGGCACGCCCATTCTCTCTCTGCCTCTTTCTCTCTCTCTCTCTCTCAAATAAAAACCAACCAAACAAACAAAAAACATAGTAAGGGGGCTGGAGAGATGGCTTAGAGGTTAAGGCATTTGCTTGCAAAGCCTAAGGACCTAGGTTTGATTCCCAAAATTCAGGTAAGCCAGATGCACAAGGTAGTTCTTGTGCCTGGAGTTCATTTGCAGTGGGTGGAGGCCCTGGGCACATGCACACTCACTCTCTCTGCCTCTCTCTAAAATAAAACAAAATAAAAATTGTAAAGAAAAGAAAAGAGAAGGGAAGGGAAGGAGGGAGGAAGGGAGGGAGGGAGGGAGGGAGGGAGGGAGGGAGGGAGGGAGGGAGGGGGAGGGAGGGGAGGGAGGGAGGGAGGAAGGAAGGAAGGAGGGAGGGAAGGAAGGAAGGAAGGAGGGAGGGAAGGAAGGAAGGAAATAGGACTGGAGAGATGGTTAAGGCACTAGCCTGCAAAGCTTAAGGACCCAGGTTCGATTTTTCAGTACCCACAAAGAGCCAGATGCACATAGTGGTGCTTGCATCTGGGGTTTGTTTGCAGTGGCTGGAGGCCACAGCACACCCATTCTCTCTTATCTGCCCCCCCAAATAAATGATAAAATATTTTTAAAAATTAAACAAAATAAAAATAAGAGCTGAGTGTGCTGGCGCACGCCTTTAATCCCAGCAATTGGGAGGCAGAAGTAGAAGGATCACTGTGAGTTTGAGGCCACCCTGAGACTACATAGTGAATTCCAGGTCACCTGAGCCAGAGTGAGACCCTACCTCAAAAACACAAAATAAACACACACACACACAAACACACTAAGGGGCTGGGAGATAAGTCAGTGAGCAAAAGCACTTGCTACACAAGCATGGAGCATTTGCCAAGCAGCATAAATATTGGGCAGGCTTGGCAGCACTCTGGGGACAGTGGGAGACAGGGATCCCTTAGGCAAGCTGGCTAGCTGAACTGGCAAGCTCTGAATAAAGTGAAATCCTACTTCAGTAAATAAAGTGGAGGGCAATGGAGAAAACACCACATCAACCTCTGGTGCCCCCACACACCTACACAAACATGAATCCACATGCATATGAACACACACACTCATGAATATATTACATATCACCTCCCCCCCAAAAACCATGGTGAAATATCACACTGTTCCCACTAGCATGGCTGTAATTTTAAAGACATGAACAGCACAACTGTTAGTAATGGTGTAGGTAGGCCAGGCGTGGTGATGTACACCTTTAGTCTCAGCACTCAGAAGACAGAGGTAGGGGGATTGCTGTGAGTTCCAGGGCAGCCCGAGACTACACAGTGAATTCTCGGTCAGCCTGGGCTAGTGAGACCCTACCTTGAAACAAACAAACAAACAAACAAACAAACAAACAAACAAACAGTAATAGTGTGGGTACATTGTGTACTGCTAGCAGGAAAGTACAACAGTTTAGTGGCTGTGCAAAGGAACAGAGGTCAGTTCCTCATATAGCTGGGCTTGGTGGTGCATGCCGCCTATAATCCCAGCAATTGGAGGCTGAGGCAGGAGGACCACCTGAGTTCCAGGTCAGCCTGGCTACAGAAACACTTTTTTTTTTTTTTAAAGAATGGAATTTTTCAAATTATTTATTTATTTGGCAGAGAAAGAGAGAGAGAATGGGAGCACCAGGGCCTCAGCTACTACAAACCAACTCCAGACACATGCACCACCTTTTGTGTCTGGCTTTAGGTGGGGACTGGGGAATTGAACCTGGGTCCTTAGGCTTCACAGGCAAGCTCCTTAACTACTAAGCCAACTCTTCAGACCCTGGACTCTATAAGAAGATGACACTGTAATGTTTTTTTAATGTATTTTTTAAAAAGTAACTTCTTGGTTGAAAACAAACCCCGAGGTTGAGGTTTTCATACTTTGCAGCCTTCAGAGACCAGCACAGATGTGGCAGGGTCCAGTATGGGCAGGACTTAAAAGGGGTAGGAGACATTTTTGTATGTCAGCATGAAGGGATTCAAATATAATTTAGTACTTAAAAAATTACGTCTAAGCCGGGCGTGGTGGCGCACGCCTTTAATCCCAGCACTCGGGAGGCAGAGGTAGGAGGATCGCCGAGAGTTCGAGGTCACCCTGAGACTACATAGTGAATTCCAGGTCAGCCTGGACCAGAGTGAGACCCTACCTCGCAAAACAAAAAAAAAAACAACAACAAAAAAAAAAACATCTATAACTTTATTTACTTACTTTTTATCTTTTTGGAGACAGACTCCCAGTACATATTTCAAGCTAACCTGGATCTCTGCCTCCCAAGCTGGTGTTACAAATGTGTGCTACCTGGCTCAGCTAAGAATCTTTGTGTGTATATGTGTAATGTGTGCACCCCATGTGCACGTGTGGAGGCCAGAAGGGGACATTGGATATCTTCCATCTATTGCCCTTTCCATCTTATTTCCTTAAGGCAGAATCTCTGGCTGAATCTGGAGCTGCCATTTTTCAGACTGAGCTCCAGTAATTCGCCTGTCCTTGCCATTCTCAGCACCAGGGTTACAAGCACACATGTTTTTTACATGGCTGTAAGGGTTTTCAAGCTCAGGTCCATGTGCTGCACATAGCAAAGCACTCTTACCTGCTCAGATATCCCCCAACTTTCATCTAGGAATCTTTTTGTTTTTGGTTTTTTTGAGGAAGGGTCTCACTCTAGCCCAGGCTGACCTGGAATTCACTATGTATTTTGTTTTGTTTTGTTTTGCAAGGTAGGGTCTCACTCTGGTCCAGGCTGACCTGGAATTAACTATGTAGTCTCAGGGTGGCCTCGAACTCTCGGCAATCCTCCTACCTCTGCCTCCCGAGTGCTGGGATTAAAGGCGTGCGCCACCACGCCCGGCTCACTATGTACTTTTAGGCTGGCCTGGAACTCACAGCAATCCTTCTACCTCTGCCTCCCAAGTGCTGGGATTAACAGTGTGTGCCACTACGCCTGGCTCATCTAGGGATATTAATAAAGCACCTATTTCCTAATTCAGACTTTAAGAAAATGTATTTTATTTTATTATTTATTTGGGGGTTGGGGAGAATGGGAGAGCCAGGGCCTCCAGCTGCTGCCAATGAACTCCAGATGCCTTGTGCATCTGGCTTATGTGGGTCCTGAAGAATCGAACTTGGGTCCTTTCACCTTGCAGGCAAGTGCCTTAGCTGCTAACCCATATCTCCAACCCCAGAGACTCTTTAAAATGGTTTCTTTGGGGGTTGGAAAGGTGCTTGACAGCGTACTCTCCCCCAAATGGGTCTTCCAAACAGCACCTTAGCAGTTTTTTAAGGAGGGATTGTTTTGAAAGCCTTAACCTTTCTGTTCAAGGGAACATAATATGAATAGTTACAAAGTAGACACCTACCATTGGACTGATTGAACAGAGGTGGTCTTCCTTGAGGAGGTGATGGGAGGGTGACGCTGTCATAATGTGTGCAGCTAGCCCTTTGTGTCCTCTGCAGTCATCACACAGCTGAGGACACACACACAACATGCACGCACAGCTCTAAAAAACCTTGGTTGAGATTGGTGTGACAAAAATTTTCATGAGTTTTTATTCACACAGAATCTTTGGGTGATAGAAATGCTGGGCCACCTCAGCTTCTAACTGAAAGATATTACTGAACTGAAGTCTGTGGAAAATTCTGCCTTAAAAAAAAAAAAAAAAAAAAAAAAAAAGAGCCAGGCACGGTGGTGCATGCCTTTAGTCCCAGCAATCGGGAGGCACAGGTAGGAGGATCGCCGAGAGTTCAAGGCCTCCCTGAGAGACATAGTAAATTCCAGGTCAGTCTGAGCTAGAGTGAGATCCTACCTCGAAAATCAAGCAAACAAACAAACAAAAGGCTAAGTGTGGTGGCTCACTTCTTTAATGACAGCACTCTTGAGAGGCAGAGGTAGGAGGATCTCTGTGAGGTCAAGGCCAGCCTGAGACTATATAGTGAATTCTAGGTCAGCCTGGGCTACAGAGAGACCCTGCCTCAAACAACAACAACAAAAAGCAAAGTAAGTGAATGAAGCATAGTGCAAAGAAAAATACAGAGGCAGTGACAGAAATGTGTGAAGGAACCATCAATTGCAGGAAAGAAGCCCTAGGCCTGGACACAACCTCACCTGGCTCTTCCATTTCAAAATAGGCTGGTGGAGCCGGGCGTGGTGGCGCACGCCTTTAATCCCAGCATTCAGGAGGCAAAGGTAGGAGGACTGTCATGAGTTCAAGGCCACCCTGAGATTACATAGTGAATTCCAGGTCAGCCTGGGCTTCCGTGAGACCTTACCTTGAAAAACTGAAAAATGAAAGAAAAAAAAAAAAACCACAAACAAAATAGGCTGGTGGGTCTCCATTCAAGCTAAGGTCAAGAGCCTGTTCACCATTGCTGGCTTACTGCAGCACAACCTAGGGCCACAATGGTGGGTCCTGCCATAAATCTGCTCACATCTAATTAAGTGAACTCTGATCAACATCAGACACAGAAGCAAAAGCACTGCTGTCCAGAACCCTTGCTCCCCTTAGTGAGTATGCAGCATGGAATCCTAACCCTGCTCTGGGCCGTGACCCCTACCCTAAACAGTTCCAAGGTATTGCCATATCTTGTTCCCCCTGCCTGGGATCTGACTGTGGAGGTGGATGCTGGTGGGACTGAGCTCCATTACCACCATCAGAACTGTTGAACTGTTTTGGGACGCTTCAAGGATCTGAGGCTCAAACTTCACCAGCAGCCCCAGTAGGGGAGCAGCAAGGCAGTCTTGGGACACTCAGATGTCCCTCAAGGACATACACTGCCTTCCTGAAGAAGGCTGTGCAGAAACCCACACTTTCCAGTATATCCAGCTAGGGCCTGGGGCTCACGCCACAGTGATGTACATTGTCTCCACGCAGATCACCTCCAAGACCTGAGCAAACTCAGAAGTGCCTTCCCATAGGATATCACCTGTGCAACCCAGGAATGCAGGAGGAATCAACCTCTTCCACAGGGAGCTTGGTAGAGGATGAAGCTACTGGACGTGACCAAGACACCTTGTAACCTGTTAAGACCATTCACTGTCTTCTACAGGTGAATTCTACATTGCCTCACTTGGAGCTATGCGTCTTTTTTTAAAGACCCCCATAGTCCTATAAGTTGCAAAGCTATTTTTTTAAGCACCATGAATGTTTCACACATGACAATTCATGTTTCACATCATGCTCCTGTTTACCTGTTTTCTGACTACTATGCTACAGAAAAGCCGTCTGGGTTCATGAAACAACCCAACTCTTCCAAATGAGGTACAAGTACCAACTGTGAATACTGATTTTGAGTTTCCTTCAATGCTGTGGACAAGAGTCTTTCAAGGAAACTGAGTCACCAAGTACCTGCCTTCACTCTCCTAGAAGAACCAAGATGGCACTCTTTATGCCCCCAAGGACCCCCTCCCCACCCAGGGAGAAAGTGGGGGGAGAGTTATGTCTTGACCTGCCTGCCAGGTCTGCAGAGAGGAGGAACTAGGAGCAAAGTACCCCAAGGTGTGGCCAATACCTGGGCTCATTAAGGACACTAGACATATGTCCTGACCCTATAACCCACATGAAACAAACCCAAGGTGGAAAGTAACCATTAAAAGACTTAAAAGACAAAAAGACTAGCGACCCAAAGACAGCCAGAGGCTTTTGTGAACCCGTAGTCTGCAAGTGAGACATATGGGCATGCTTCTGCCTGAGAGGGGGCAGGGCAAAGGGACTATTCTTTCCCAGCGTCCCTCAGCTGCTCCCAGCAGACATTCCATCGAGATGACTCGCCAGAGGGCGGGTGTCGGCCTGTAATGGCTGCCTGGCAGCCTGCCACCCCTCACCAGAGATCTATAAAGACAAACAGGCCTTCCCATGCAGGGCTGGAGGAAACACTGCAGAGTACGGAATGAGAGACACAGGACGCTGCAGGCACTGTTCTTGGAAGGCTGATCACCAAGAATTGGGTTTAAGAGTTTACCCCAGGGCAGCAAGAGGGAGCCTTCTTTCCCCAATTCTGTCCCAAACAGTCGTACTTCATACAGGGCAAAGGCAGTTGTGGTCAGGAACTCCAAGTTTGGCCTGGACTTGCTCTCCAGCTTCTAGAAGCAGCATGCTGGTTCTGACCCACCTCACATAGCCAGGAACATGCATAATATGCATGGGAAGTGCTATGGCCTGAGGACAGCAGCAGAGTAACCTAAGCCCTAAGTATCCAGCCTAAGCCCAGAATTGTCAACTCTCAGCCTGCTCCCCCATGGGCACAGAGCCTCACAGAGCTGGCAGTATCTCCAAACTTCCCATACACCCCCACCACCTCAATGTCCCACAGCTACAGTACCCAATCTCACTCGCAGGGAAGGCAAGTCCTAGCCCTGACACTAAACTCCCAAGAACTAGTCTCCTCCCAGGAGCTAGTGCCCTGCCTGGGATGGAGCCCTGCAGTCTGTGTGGCCCCCTGGGGCACCCTCACCTACTCTCTGATGCACTCATCACTCTTGACTGACAGAAACAGTGGCAAATGGGGCCTTCATGCTTGCACAGTCGTAGGCCAAGGTGTTCAGAAAAACCACTCAGCTGGGTTTGGAGGTATATTGTCTCTATGCCAAACCATGAGGGCCAATGAGGCGTGCCCCACCTCTCATATCCAACATAGCCCCCCTTCTGCAGGAGCAGTGTGGGCAGAAATATCCAGCCCAGCAACTAGTGAAGGGAAAAGACAGCTGTCATGGACTGGTCCTAGGGCTGTAGAAATCATGGCTGTGCTGAAAGGAGCACCAGATGCACATGCAAGCCTCTTGAACCTACAGCCTCTGGCTGTCCTGCAACCTTATTTGTTTGTGTCTGTCAGTCAAGTATCACAGCAGAGAGGAGCAGAGCCAAGTATTTGAAAGCACAGGAGGGGTCCCAGGACTGAGTCCCAATGGAGGGTGCAGGAAAGATCTCTTCCCTGGTCAGTGTCCCCTCCAGAGAATGCCTAGCCTTGTCCTCACCTTCTCCACAAGCACTCATTCCTCAAGGGGCAGCCCTAGCCCAGCCCATCAGGTTTTCAAGCAACCACAGCCTGTGCTGAACTTCAGGAACAAAGGCAGAGTTAGTGCTAGTGACAGGTTAAACTCACAGCTCAATGGCAGGACATGTAGTACTCAAGAGTCCTGCAGAAGGTGACAAGAGGGCACCCAGGGACCTACAGGAGGTAGCAGGCAGTTTCAGCCCAGATCATACTCTGCCACCTGGAGGGGACTTGTCACTCCACACCCCTGTGAGGCCAAACTCAGTGTGAGGCCCTCTTGTACACATGACTGCTTCATGGGCAGCAGATACATAAGGCTGGTTTGCTTGATCTTTGGATAAGAGTCTAAGGTGAAAAGCCTTCCACCCATCTCAACAGTTGTACAAGTACCCAGGGTAGTGCTGTGACCTCTATGGGCTGGTGATAGTCTTGACTACAGGCTAGACAAGTCCTAACCTCCAGGCTTAACTCACAGACCCCCAAGAATCTACTCAGCATAGGACAGTGAGTGCTGAACACCCCACCTGGGATAAGCACTTATATACACATAGATGAATGAAAACATGCATAAGGGAAACTGCCATTCCCATAGGCACTCTCACAAATGTGCCTCCAAATCACAAAATAAAACTGAATTTAAGAGCCGGGTGTGGTGGCGTATGCCTTTAATCCCAGCACTCGGGAGGCACAGGTAGGAGGATCACCGTGAGTTCGAGGCCACCCTGAGACTACACAGTTACTTCCAGGTCAGCCTGAATCAGAGTGAGACCCTACCTCGCAAAACAAACAAACAACCAAACAACAACAAAAAAAAAAAACACCGGGGGCTGGAGAGATGGCTTAGTGGCTAAGGTGTTTACCTGCAAAGCCAAAGGATCCCTGTTCAATACTCCAGGACCCACGTAAGCCAGATACACAAGGGGCGCATGCATCTGAAGTTCATTTGCAGTGGCTGGAGGCCCTGGCGCACTCATTCTCTCTCTCAATCCTCTCAAATAAATAAATAAATAAAACATTTAAAAAAACAAACACTGAACTTAAGAATCTAAGGTAGGGGCTGGAGAGATGACTTAGTGGTTAAGGCACTTGCCTGTAAAGCCAAAGGACCCAGGTTTAACTCCCCAGGACCCACATAAGCCAGATGCACAAGGGGGCGCATGCTTCTAGAGTTCATTTGCAGTGGCTGGACGCCCTGATGTGCCCATTCTATATCTGCCTCTTTCTCTCTCTCAAATAAATAAATGAAAAAAAATAAAATAATAATAATAAAAGAATCTGTAGGCAGGCTGGAGAGATGGCTTAACATTTAAGGTGCTTGCCTGCAAAGTCTAAGAACCCAGGTATCATTCCTCAGCCACTGCAATTGAACTCCAATTGCTTGCACCACCTAGTGGGCATGTGCAATCTTGTGCTTGCCTCATCTTTGTGCGTCTGGCTTATGTGGGATCTGGAGAGTCAAACATGGGTCCTTAGGCTTTGTGGGCAAGTGCCTTAACCGCTAAGCCATCTCTCCAGCCCTAAAAAAAAAAATTAAAAAAAAAAAAAAAAAAAAGGCCAGGCGTGGTGGCACATGCCTTTAATTCTAGCACTCAGGAGGCAGAGGCAGGAGAATCACTGTGAGTTTGAGACCAGACTACATAGTGAATTCCAGATTAGCCTGGACTAGAGTGAGACCCAACCTTGGAAAAAAAAAATTAGTATCTTTTGGGGTTTTGATACTGTTGTGCTGAGCAGGCACTCTGAACTTGCCCATCCCTAGAGTGCTCATGTTTAAAGAAATGACCCAGGCCGGGCGTAGTGGTGCACACCTTTAATCCCAGCACTCAGGAGGGAGAGGTAGGAGGACTGCATGAGTTTGAGGCTACCCAGAGACTACACAGTAAATTCCAGGTCAGCCTAGGCTAAAGTGAGACCCAACTTCAGCTACCCCCACCTCACCCCCCAAAAGGAAATGCATTGGGCTATGCAAAAAGGCTATGCATTGGGGCTGACTACTGGTGTTCCTGTGCTCAGAGAGGTTCCAGCTATTCAGGAAGCTCATTTATCAAGGGACACATGGAAGGGGACCTATGCCTGCCTTTCCAAGTGCGGGCAGTCCTTATAGGTGGGTGGGTGACCATGAACACCTACAACACTCCCAAAGAGAAGAGCACTGACAATAGTCAGACTCACACAAGCACCCCATGTGTGTGCTGTGTGTGCATGCACCCTGCTCTGAAGTGAGAGCACACTCCTCACACCTCAGCACAGAGGGTCCCATGGGAATCTCCTAAGGAAAGGTTCACCTCCCTGCAAGCCAGTCCCACTGGTGAGATGGAAGAAAGACTGCTCAGCAGGAAATACCCGTTTATTTTCTAGGAAGACTTTTGTGTGAGTCAGACCCTTAACAAGGAAGGGCCAGACAAAGGCAGACCCTCACCTCAGAGCCCAGTGCCTGTAGGGTCATGTGAGTCTCCGCCCACCAACACTCTTCTTGGTTTCAGAATGAAACATTTGGAGACAGCCATTTCTCTCCACATTGGAAAACACATGGCCATATTTCCTGTCCAGGGCCCAACACCTTACTGTCTCCAAAGCCTAAATAAAAACACTCTTATGTGGCCCTACATCTCTACACAGACCAGGAACAGGGCAAGGCTAGAGCCTGCATAGCTATCAAAGGAGCTATGCACCCTCGCTCTCAAGCAGCAGCATAGGCAGCCTGGCAACCCACAGCACCTCCAGGAGTAGGAGCAGGGGAAGGAGCTTTCTGACACCTGCCCCCAAAACTGGCTGTGCAAAGCAAACTCCAGCCACTCACAAGCTGGGTCCCTGAGTCTGGGAAGAAAACAGACTTCCTCAGTATTTACTTTCAGTAAAAAGATAAGAATACCCCAGGACTGGCTCCATGGCAGGCACCCCACCACTGGGCTCAAGCCTTGGCTACTGGAGTAGCATTATCTACCTAGGGGCCTACCACCCCAGGCCACCTGTGTGCTGAGCAACTGTGATTCTGGAGTCCAATAAATCCCAAAGCAGGTTGGAGAAGTCCCCACAGGCAGTGCTCACAACCTCAAGGTCAGGTAGCAGCAGAGGAAGACATGCACAGCAGGGAGGCCAAGTCCTGACCACTCCAGTGACTTTCCCAAATTGTCCAACAAGTGGAGATTTAAAAAACAAAAACAAACCTGCACCAGGGTGATAGAGACAGACACTGAGGATACTCAAAACGTGTACCAAAGCAGAAATCTAGAAGCTGCTGAAAGTGCAACTCTAAAGTAGAATTAAAGCACACCCAGCACAGCTCAGGGAATTTTTTTGCAGAAGAGGGAGTGTGGAAAGATTGTAAGAGCCACATGGTGGTAGGGAATATCCAGAGGCATTGCCCCTCCCCCCAGCCACACAATGACTGACTGCTGCTCTCCCAACTCATAATCCACAGCCCCATGGTGAATTCCAGCAATCCCACTGAGGAGGGCTCTCAGAGGAATGGAAGCAGGAAGGAGGGAAATGGTATGTCCATACAAAGTTTCTATTAAATTAAAAAAAAAAAAAGCCGGGTGTGGTGGTGCACACCTTCGGGAGGCAGAGAGGTAGGTGGAACACTGTGAGTTCGAGGCCACCCTGAGACTACATAGTGAATGCCAGGTCAGCCTGGGCTAGAGTGAGACCCTACTTTGAAAAAAAAAAAAAAAAAAACTGGGTCTGGATTGGAATTGGGTCGAACATCAGCCCATGTTTTCTGCAGTGTTTCTACAAAGTGCATACATACATTCAAGACAAAACAGATCACAATCCTGATAGTTCCACAATGAGCAAAAGGTTCTGAATTTCAAAATGCAATGATTCAACATAAAGATGAACGGTGAAACTTACATTCCTGGTAATTCTCACCACCACGACCAGCTAAGAGAATATGGAAGAGCCACAGGTGTGTAGTTCCCAGGCTACACTTTTTCCTGTTGTTTGGATGAGGGCCCTCAAGACACTGCTGGGCTCACCTCCTAGCATACTGCTCCTTCAAGAGGGACTTGCACAGCCTGGGGTTTGGGCACCCTTAACAATGGTTCCCCAGTCCTATGGCTCTGACACTGCACGACGGTGAGTCCCCAGTCACACATCCCTATGTAACTCAGGCAGAAGGCTGTAAAATACAAGTTCTTCAGACACTGAGAGCAGTGTCCCAAAATGTATTGGTCTATGCCAAGACAAGGAACACACTGACCATGGTCCAGCACTCCAGAGGACAAGGCCAAACAAGGCCCTGGCCCGAGGGCTGGAATCACCATCACTCATGCTGGCCACGGGAACTTGGAAACAATTTTCTGGTCTGTTAGAAAAAAAACTGCCAAAGGAAGAGTCTTAAGCCCGTTTGTTAACACCTTCCACATGCATGTCAAAAAGCCAGCTGACGTCAGGGGAGATGGAAATTCACTGCACAGATGGGGATGTAGTGCCTTGGCCACACTGGAAGGACAGTTTCCACACAAACTGCCCTCAAAGCATAGCTCTACACCAGGCCCCAACACACATCTACTGGGCACTAGGAAAATCCAGTGGGCCCATACACCCAAGAGCCACTTTGTTTTGGAGTGTGGCAAGAAAGTTTTCTCTTCCACTAATTTAAATTAAAATAAAAATAGTGTTTGACTTGTCAAAAAGATCCTTAGCTTATACACTTGTACTTGAGCAGGCAGGTCAGTGAAATCATTACATGGGTGATGACTCCCTCATCAGGGCCTCAGCATAGGCCTGAGGTAGACCTGCTGTCCACCTGTGGGACCAAGGGCCTCCTCTCAGCTTTCAGAAGACCACAGATGTGTAGGCAAACCTCAGGGCCAGTACCGGGTGGATGGCTGCATCCACCTATTTCTCCCAAGTTTTATTGGGTCCATGGGAACATGGGTTCTCCAGGTACCCAGACACCACTGGATAAGTCTGAGGTGTGTCTTCCCCACTCAGTGACATGTGGACAAATCTCTTCTAGACAATCTCTACTTAACAGGAAGAAGCAAAGCCCCAAACAGGTCATGAGACCCAAGTCACAGGCTACCTAGGTTCAAAGGGCAGCACAATGCCAGAGGAACCTCACACCCAGGGATTTTCCCCACCCCCAGCCCCTGGCCAGTGAGACTACTATGTCCAGGCCTTGACTCTAAAGTAACAACTGTGACAGAGCAGGCGATGCAGATCTGGACACCAGAGCTGACAGTATGACACCTCTGATGAACCTGCTGTCTCCAAGAAGGGACATCTGAGAGAAGTCAGACCCAAGTCTGCTACTATTTGTTTTGTTTTTCAAGGTAGGGTTTCACTCTAGCCCAGGCTGGCCTGGAATTCATTCTGTAGTCTCAGGGTGGCCTCGAAATCACGGCAATCCTCCTACTTCTGCCTCCCGAGTGCTGGGACTAAAGGCGTGCGCCACCACACCTGGCCTCCATGTCTGCTACTATGAACAAAGGACATGGGACCCAGACCCTGGGAAAGTGGTATGGACATAGCACCTGCCCACATGCCACCTGGCCCCACCCTGAGCAGTAGGCCTTGGAGATGGCAGTTCTGGAGTACCTACCCTGGCTCCACCAGAAGAGGGGGAACAGCTAGTCCCACCCTCGGCTAGTGGCCTGCTTCCCTTCCTCAGCCTCCTCCTACCCTAGCTGACGCCCACGTTGTTTTCTCTCCATAGAAACCGACACAACACTGCGTGGACAGCCCTCCAAGGCAGCGGGCAGCTCAGAGCTCGTGTGGCAGCTGTTCAACTTCATGGTGGCAGGCAAGGCAGCACCCCAGCCCAGAGGATTACCTGGAGAACCTCAGTACCATGGGTTGAACACTACTCATAGCACCCTAAAGCATGAGCATGTCCTAAAGATAGAGACTCCCCGTCCATAAGCCTGGTCTGCCTTGCAGCATCTGTCTGAACAGAGGAATCTGCCACCAGAACCACAGAAGGACAGCTCTGTCACATCCACAAAGGTAAGGCCACCAGACACCCCTGAACAGTGATGGATTCTCCAAGGTAACTATTGTCCTAGCAGACATAAGCACTCCAAAGAGGCCCAGCCCTTCCATCTGAGGTTCCAAATTACTGTCCCTGTTAAGGTGGACTGAGGGACACATATTTCAACCAACTGCCTACACAGCTGATTACCCCAGAAGTCAACATCAGGCCCTTGGGCCATGTGGCAACTCAGAACCTTAGTTGCCAGCAGGCAATTCTCTGACCTGTACAGCTGCTGTCCCCCCCAAGACCTAGAGCCTCTTCTTAGGGACAAATGTGGCTCAAGGTATGGACAAACTTGCCAAGGTCACTTGAGTGTGCCGGAGGCACAGCTGGATTTAGCTACGCTGGCTAGGACTGTAACCACAAGCCTTGGTTTAGAGAGCACATGCCACGAAGCCAGGAGCCCCTCCTCCACCCGAAACTATTTCTTGGCCATGGACTATCTGCTAACTCCAGCCATACTCTCCTGTCCTGCCAGAAGCTAAGTGGTGACCAGTTCCTGCACTACAAGGTATACAATCTATGCACTTCCACTGTTTCAGTCACTTAGGGCAAGAGAGCCCTGGGGTACACCCATACCTATCCATCATGAGTTGGGCACTTCTGGAAGCAGTCCTGCTCTCCCATGACTAAGTGAACAGCACTCCTAAAACACTAGTGTCATCAAGAAAGAACAAGGTAGTCAGGCCGTGGTGGCGCACGCTTTTGATCCCAGCACTTGGGAGGCAGAGATAGGAGGATCACCGTGAGTTCCAGGTCACTCTGAGATTACATAATGAATTATAGATCAGCCTGGGCTAGAGTGAGACCCTACCTCAAGAAAGAAAAAAGAAGAGAAGAGAGAGGAGAAGAGAGAAGAAAAGAAAAAAGAAAAAAAAAGAAAAGAGAAAAGAAGCCAGGCATGGTGGCGCACGCCTTTAATCCCAGCACTTGGCAGGCAGAGGTAGGAGGATCGCCAAAGAGTTCGAGGCCACCCTGAGACTACATAGTTAATTCCAGGTCAGCCTGGACCAGAGTGAGACCCTACCTCGCAAAACCAAAAAAAAAAAAGAAAAAGAAAAGAAAAAGAAAGAGAGAAAGAGAGGAAAGGAGGAAGGAAGGGAAAGAAAGAAGGAAAGGAGAAAAGAAGGAAAGAAAGGAATGAATGAACAGGGAGGCCAGGGTACTTGTCCCTGAAAGTCAGGCTTCCCCAAGGACTGAAAAGAGCCAGTTAAGCCACCCTAGAGGTCTTTTGGGATATAAATTTGGTTTAAGAAATTGACCATCACATGACAGCTCCCCAGTTTCCCAGTTGTCTCTCAAAGGCAATCCCGACAGAGGTTCAAAATGCAGTAGAAAAAAATCCCTTTGTCTGGGGGCTGAGCCCAAAGCCTTGGCCATCTCCATCTCTCCCCCTTTCCAGCCCCCTACTGCCTGCCCCTCCCCCATGGCTGGAGCTGAGTTAGAGGGAAGGAGGCACTTCCTGTATCCCTCCCCTTAATTCTCCTGCATTCTTGGCAAGCCCAGCAAGAGGCAAACCAGAACCAAGGAGGGACAGTGAGAGCTGGAAGCCAGGCAGCCACATGCAAAAAGCTAGGCCAGGAAAGAAGTGGGGGTCAGGGAGAATGAGATGCCCAGACAAGAGCCAGAAGAGATACCTGTCATAGATGGAGGGTAGTCTCGGCCAGGCACGGCCTACACCCCCCTCCCAGCATCTTCCATCATGGTTTCCCTCCTTCAAGGCATCCATGAGGCAACCAACTCCCCTCAAAAGACCAAGAAGATAGAAAGGCTGGGCTAGAAAGGGGTCACTGCAGGCAGGAGCGATTCCTCCTGTAAAGTACACTGGGGGCCACAAGCTTCCAAAGAGCTGACAAGTGACAATAAGGGGAACAAGTCCCAATCATTGTGGCCAGTGGAGCGGTGTGGTCAAGGCCCTTCCGGGATATGGGGTGGGGTATGCCACACATTGGATCCACTGTCCATCCACTGGTTACACAGTCCCTTACAGCTGATCAACAGACCAGCCACATCCATCCCTGATGAAGATTGTGGTCTGGAGAGAGGAAAGAAGACAGCAAGCTGGCTGCAGAAATCACACCGTGGACCTTGGGTTCCCCACCACCGGGGGGGGGGGGCACCTCCCCAAACATAGAAGCCAATAGTCCTTTCTTAACCTGGGTGGGGTCCTCACTAGAACCCAAGCTTTGTTCAGGGATGGAACCCAGGATCCATGCATACACAGCTTGCCCCTTATGAGTCACCAGCCCTCACCTTGACCCTGGAGGCTACAGACTCTGGAACTGGGAGAAGTAAAGTCCTGTTCTTGAGCAGTCTCTGGATGGATATTTCACTCTTACACATTCCCCGTGCCAAATCTCATCCAAAGTCTGGGGAGAGGGTTCTACTCAGTGCTGAAATCAGCAGGCACAGTTCTTCGGGATCCACATGGCCACTAGCTCAGGGGGGCACAGCAAAACTGCATTCATAAACCGTATCTGTGACTCTAAACAGAGGCACAGATCTTGAGAACAGGCTGGTCCCACTCTCATAGGTGGGCGGGGGGGGGGTATGTGTGAGACTGACAGGAGTCGAGGTTCAAAGTGAGCAAACCAACAGGCAGGCCCCAGGCAATAGCACTGCAGGGCAAGAGGCTAGGGAACACACTATAATAGCAACACGGGAGCCTCTGGTTGCCCTGTCCCAGAGTTAGCAAGTGACAAGGAGAACTGAAGGCAGGAATAGCTGTGAATCTAAAGGCTGAGGGGCAGCTTCTTGCCCATACAGGGTTCCTTTCTAGGTGCTTACAGACTCCTTACCCAACTTGCCTTACTTCAGTTTCATCTAATTTTATGGGGTGGAGGGGGTTGAGGTAGGGTCTTGCTCAGCTCAGGTTGACCTGGAATTCAATATGTAGTCTCAGGCTGGACTTGAACTAACAGTGATCCTCCTACCTCGGCCTCCTGAGTGCTGGGATTAAAGGCACATGCCTGGTAGCTTCATCTAAGTTTTTTTTTTTTTTTTTTTTTGGTTTTTCGAGGTAGGGTTTCACTCTGGTCCAGGCTGACCTGGAATTAACTATGTAGTCTCAGGGTGGCCTCGAACTCATGGCGATCCTCCTACCTCTGCCTCCCGAGTGCTGGGATTAAAGGCGTGTGCCACCACGCCCGGCATTTCATCTAAGTTTTAAAATTATTTTGAGGTGCTGGCAATCAAATAAGGGGCTTGCATTTCCCAAGCACGTGTTCTACCACTGAGCCACCCAGGGCTGGGCATGCTAGTAGCCTTTTAAATCTTTTCAAAGAATCAGTTAAGAGCTGGGTGTGGTGGCTCATGCCTATAATCCCAGCACTCACAGGATAGCTATGAGCTCTCAGGGCCAGTCTGGGCTACAGCGTCTAGATCAGCTTAGGCTAGAATGAGACCTTGCCTTAAAACAACAACAGAAACAAACCAAAAAAACCAGTTTACCTTGCCAGGCCTTGGGCCTTATGAAGTAGGACTGTAATCCCAGCTTCTCAGGAGGCTAAAGCAAGAGAATCTAAAGTTCAAGACATCCTGGCCTACACACCCAGTTCAAGGCCAGTCTGGGTAATTTACTGAGACCCTGTCTCAAAATGAAAAGTAAAAGGACTGGGGGAGATGGCTTACTCAATAAAGTGCTTGCTGTGCAAATCAGTGAGCTCCAGGTTCAGTGAGAGAGACTTGTCTGGTACTTGTCCCTGAAAGTCAGGCTTCCCAAGGACTGAAAAGAGCCAGTTAAGCCACCCTAGAGGTCTTTTGGGATATAAATTTGGTTTAAGAAATTGACCATCACATGACAGCTCCCCAGTTTCCCAGTTGTCTCTCAAAGGCAATCCCGACAGAGGTTCAAAATGCAGTAGAAAAAAATCCCTTTGTCTGGGGGCTGAGCCCAAAGCCTTGGCCATCTCCATCTCTCCCCCTTTCCAGCCCCCTACTGCCTGCCCCTCCCCCATGGCTGGAGCTGAGTTAGAGGGAAGGAGGCACTTCCTGTATCCCTCCCCTTAATTCTCCTGCATTCTTGGCAAGCCCAGCAAGAGGCAAACCAGAACCAAGGAGGGACAGTGAGAGCTGGAAGCCAGGCAGCCACATGCAAAAAGCTAGGCCAGGAAAGAAGTGGGGGTCAGGGAGAATGAGATGCCCAGACAAGAGCCAGAAGAGATACCTGTCATAGATGGAGGGTAGTCTCGGCCAGGCACGGCCTACACCCCCCTCCCAGCATCTTCCATCATGGTTTCCCTCCTTCAAGGCATCCATGAGGCAACCAACTCCCCTCAAAAGACCAAGAAGATAGAAAGGCTGGGCTAGAAAGGGGTCACTGCAGGCAGGAGCGATTCCTCCTGTAAAGTACACTGGGGCCACAAGCTTCCAAAGAGCTGACAAGTGACAATAAGGGGAACAAGTCCCAATCATTGTGGCCAGTGGAGCGGTGTGGTCAAGGCCCTTCCGGGATATGGGGTGGGGTATGCCACACATTGGATCCACTGTCCATCCACTGGTTACACAGTCCCTTACAGCTGATCAACAGACCAGCCACATCCATCCCTGATGAAGATTGTGGTCTGGAGAGAGGAAAGAAGACAGCAAGCTGGCTGCAGAAATCACACCGTGGACCTTGGGTTCCCCACCACCGGGGGGGGGGGCACCTCCCCAAACATAGAAGCCAATAGTCCTTTCTTAACCTGGGTGGGGTCCTCACTAGAACCCAAGCTTTGTTCAGGGATGGAACCCAGGATCCATGCATACACAGCTTGCCCCTTATGAGTCACCAGCCCTCACCTTGACCCTGGAGGCTACAGACTCTGGAACTGGGAGAAGTAAAGTCCTGTTCTTGAGCAGTCTCTGGATGGATATTTCACTCTTACACATTCCCCGTGCCAAATCTCATCCAAAGTCTGGGGAGAGGGTTCTACTCAGTGCTGAAATCAGCAGGCACAGTTCTTCGGGATCCACATGGCCACTAGCTCAGGGGGGCACAGCAAAACTGCATTCATAAACCGTATCTGTGACTCTAAACAGAGGCACAGATCTTGAGAACAGGCTGGTCCCACTCTCATAGGTGGGCGGGGGGAGGGTATGTGTGAGACTGACAGGAGTCGAGGTTCAAAGTGAGCAAACCAACAGGCAGGCCCCAGGCAATAGCACTGCAGGGCAAGAGGCTAGGGAACACACTATAATAGCAACACGGGAGCCTCTGGTTGCCCTGTCCCAGAGTTAGCAAGTGACAAGGAGAACTGAAGGCAGGAATAGCTGTGAATCTAAAGGCTGAGGGGCAGCTTCTTGCCCATACAGGGTTCCTTTCTAGGTGCTTACAGACTCCTTACCCAACTTGCCTTACTTCAGTTTCATCTAATTTTATGGGGTGGAGGGGGTTGAGGTAGGGTCTTGCTCAGCTCAGGTTGACCTGGAATTCAATATGTAGTCTCAGGCTGGACTTGAACTAACAGTGATCCTCCTACCTCGGCCTCCTGAGTGCTGGGATTAAAGGCACATGCCTGGTAGCTTCATCTAAGTTTTTTTTTTTTTTTTTTTTTGTTTTTCGAGGTAGGGTTTCACTCTGGTCCAGGCTGACCTGGAATTAACTATGTAGTCTCAGGGTGGCCTCGAACTCATGGCGATCCTCCTACCTCTGCCTCCCGAGTGCTGGGATTAAAGGCGTGTGCCACCACGCCCGGCATTTCATCTAAGTTTTAAAATTATTTTGAGGTGCTGGCAATCAAATAAGGGGCTTGCATTTCCCAAGCACGTGTTCTACCACTGAGCCACCCAGGGCTGGGCATGCTAGTAGCCTTTTAAATCTTTTCAAAGAATCAGTTAAGAGCTGGGTGTGGTGGCTCATGCCTATAATCCCAGCACTCACAGGATAGCTATGAGCTCTCAGGGCCAGTCTGGGCTACAGCGTCTAGATCAGCTTAGGCTAGAATGAGACCTTGCCTTAAAACAACAACAGAAACAAACCAAAAAAACCAGTTTACCTTGCCAGGCCTTGGGCCTTATGAAGTAGGACTGTAATCCCAGCTTCTCAGGAGGCTAAAGCAAGAGAATCTAAAGTTCAAGACATCCTGGCCTACACACCCAGTTCAAGGCCAGTCTGGGTAATTTACTGAGACCCTGTCTCAAAATGAAAAGTAAAAGGACTGGGGGAGATGGCTTACTCAATAAAGTGCTTGCTGTGCAAATCAGTGAGCTCCAGGTTCAGTGAGAGAGACTTGTCTTTTTTTTTTTAATCCAAAAAAGAAAAAGAAAAAAAAAGGAGGGAGGAAGGGGAGAGAGATTGTCTTAAAAAATAAAATGGAGGGCTGGAGAAATGATTTAGTGGTCAAGGCGTTTATTGGCAAAGTCCCAGGTTCGATTCCCCAGTACCCATGTAAAGCCAGATGCACAAGGTGGCTCATGCGTCTGGAGTTCATTTGTGTGGCTGGAGGCTCTGGTGTTCCCATTCCCTATCTGTTTCTCTTTTTCTCTCTCTCTCTCTCAAATGTTTTCAATAATTTATTTATTCATTTGGGGGGGGAGTGTAAGAGGGGGAAAAGAGGGAGAAAGAATGGGCATGCCAGGGCTATTACCCACTACACAAGCACAAGTCAAAGAATGCATGTGGAGGTCAAAGGACAATCTCAAGTGTCATCTGCCTTTCATTCCAGCACTGGGGAAGCTGAGGTACAAGGATCATCATGAGTTGGAGGCTAGCCAGCCTGGGGATGCAGAGTGAGTTCCAAGATCAACTAGAGTAAAACCCTGTCTCAAGCCAGGCGTGGTGGTGCATGCCTTTAATCCCAGCACTCGGGAGGCAGAGGTAGGAGGATCGCCGAGAGTTCGAAACTACATAGTGAATTCCAGGTCAGCCTGAGCTATAGTAAGACCCTACCTCAAAACAACCACCACCAAAAAAAAAAAAAAAAAAACTTAGGGATTTCTCCTGGCAAGACACCAAACTCACCTGGGGACATGCCCACCCAGAGGACTAGAGGGGCTGCCTCATGGGACCCAGCAGTACACCCATGGCAAAAGCCACTGACCCTAAGACTCAGAGCTGTTACAGGGTCCTGTGGCCAACCAAGTCCTAACATGAGGTTTCTCCATGATGGTACTCACCAATATGGACACCTGAAGCTTGTCTGGGGCTCAATAAGCCCCACTCCCATCAGCCCTCAAGCAACTTGGTTTCCTCCATGCCCAAGGGGTCCCAGCATGGCCCTAACAAGCAAAATCCATTGCCAGAACCAAATGGAGGGGTGGACAAGATATCAGGAACTCCACCACCTTCAGGGATGCACTGCTCTGACAGAACACTTTGTGGCTTGCCCTGAGGGGGGCTGGACACAGTATACCTTTCTATCTAGCAAGTGACCAGACCACATTTCCTCAGTAGGTGTGTCACCCTCAATCAGACCTCAAACTACAGACCTTACCCTGGCTCCTTATAAAGGACACTATTTTGTACCCAAGACTGTCTCAGGGCTGAACCCCAACCTCTCAGCAAGAACAGTGAGGCAAGGCTGAGCCAGCACTTTCCTGACTCAAATTAGGGTCATTAATTCCTTCCCTTACAAGTCTCAGCCATGGGACTCCAGCCTATGCATGAAGATGCTAGAGTAGCCACTGCAGACCACACTTGGGCTCCTGGTGGCAGGACCCCTGCCCCAACCTCAGTGCCCACCTCCAGGTTTCACTTACCCTTAAGTGTGTGTTTTGCTATCACGTGCAGTCCAACTGCCCCTTACTAGAAACTATCTTGGAGGCACAGGGCACCTGCCAGTGTGGACAGAATAAAGGAGGCCACAAGACTCAACCTGTTCAAGTGAAGCTGGTTTAACAGTCTTTAAAAAAGCATCTCTCTGAGTTCGAGGCCACCCTGAGACTACATAGTGAATTCCAGGTCAGCCTGAGCTAGAGTGAGACCCTACCTCGCAAAACCAAAAAAAAAAAAAAAAAAGCATCTCTCTGCACATTCCTTCAGGTCTCAGGGCTCATGTTCTGTCCAGTTCACTGAGGAAGGAAGCAGCCATGCCCTCTGCATACCCAGACACAGTCAAATGAGACCCACCACTAAGACCCAGTCTACCCAGGAAAGCAGCCTAAGGCTCAAAGGCTCATGCACTCATGACAAACACCAGAGGCAGCTGGACTCAAGAACCAAAGGAAAACCCTGGGGACAGACGCAGATACTAGGACAGAAGCTGTGCAAGCTAAAAGGCTTCTCATGTCTTGAGGGTGAGAGCAGCGATGTTCATAGGAATGTCTGGTTTTTGGTTGGGTATGGAACCCAAGACCCAAGTGCTAGGAAAACATTTTATCACTGATCCACAGCTGTTAAGAATTACAAAAAGGAGAGCCGGGCATGGTGACGCACGCCTTTAATCCTAGCACTTGGGAGGCAGAGGTAGGAGAATTTCCGTGGGTTCGATGCCACCCTGTGACTACGTAGTTATTCCCAGTCAGCCTGGGCTAGAGTGAGACCCTACCTCAAAAAAAAAAAAAAAAAAAAAAAAGAACAAAAGAATTACAAAAGGAGGGGCTGGGAAAATGGCTTAGTGGTTAAGGTGTTTGCCTGCGAAGCCTAAGGACCCTGGTTCGATTCCCCAGGACCCACGTAAGCCAGATGCACAAAGGGCACATGTGTCTGGAGTTCGTCTGCAGTGGCTAGAGGCCTTAGCATGCCCATTCTCTCTATCTGCCTCTTCCCCTCTCTCAAATAAATAAATGAATAAAATTTTTTTTAATTTTTTTATTTTTGGAGAGAGACACAGAGACAGAGAAAGAGGGAGAGGGAGACAGAGAATGGGTGCGCCAGCAGTCTCTCAGCTGCTGTGAACGAAATCCAGATAAGTGTGCCCCCTTGTGGGCAAGTGTGGCATTGCGCCCTTGAGTCACTTTGCATCTAGCTAAACGTGGGACCTGGAGATTGCAGCTGGGTTCTTAGGCTTAGCAGGCAGGCGCCTTAACCGCTAAGCCATCTCTCCAGCCCAATAAAATATTTTTTAAAAAAAGAATTACAAAAGGAGGGCTGGAGAGATGGCTCAGTGATTAAGGTTGCCTGCAAAGCCTAACGACCAGGGTTTGATTTCCCAGTATCCACTAAAGCCAGATGCACCAAGTGGTGCATGTGTCTTATTAAATCCATTTGCAGGGCTGAAGGCCCTGCTCTCTCATTTCTTCCTTCCCCCCAACTCACTCTCTCTCTCTCTCTCTCTCTCTCTCTCTCTCTGGGGAGCACCCGTGGGGGTGTGTGCTTAAAAATAAAAATCAAAAAAAGAGCTAAAGGAAATGGCTCATTCTAACAACACTAGAAAAAACAAAAAAACAACAACAACAACAAAAAAAAAAAACACCAGGATCCCAGCACAGCTTCTCTAAGCCCAGCCCCAATTTCCCTGCAGGCTCTGGGGCCTGTAAAAATTCCTTCATAAGGGAATAGCTGGCTTAAAGCCAGGGCCTAACCCCCTCCTCCAGAAGACACTCCCATGGAGGGCCAGGGGAAGAGGTGGGGTCATTTCAAGACCAAGTGAATTAGCATTTATGTACAAACCTCCTCTGCCTAGGATTGTTGTCTTACAGAGTAGAGCTATAATGCTTCCCACATGCAGGAAGATGGCTCACCCTCAGGAGAGCCTCACAGGCCCACTGTATGAAACAACACAAGGCAGTGGGCACCAAGACTCCTGCAGGGACTGCCTGCTCCTTTCAGCACAGATCAGAGGCCAGGACATATCAGGATCCCCCCAGGCTAGGTATTATCTCTCAAGAGACAGCAGCCCTAATGGGAAGGGACCTCAGAACAGTCCCACTTAACCCTTGGTGCTCCTCTCATGTGGCCCCTTCAGCCCAGCCTGCTCCCACCCAAGTAGGATAAAACATACAGCCCAAGGGGCTCCTGGGAAGATGATTAAGAAAGCAGCATCACTTGAACAGACCCCAGCTGTGCAGGAAAAGTGTCCTTCTCCCCAGCCTACCTTCAAATGGCCATCTCTGTGGATGACAAGGAAGTGGGTGGAGTCAGGCACCTGCTAAGAGTCACAATGGGGTCTGGCATCAGGGCCTTGGGACAAACCATGAGAACCACCTGGGCTAGAGATCAAGAGAGATACAGATTCTTTGGAGGGACTGAGGCAAGGACCAGCATGGTGTCCATTGGCACAGAAGCTTCCCTGACCACAGCCATCTGGTCTGTAAAGGGGGCTTTACATCAAAGGAGAAGGAACATGTGGCTACCATCCAGGAGACCTCATGACCCAACTTGCACCTTAACATGGTGGCTCTCTCCCAGGTCTCCTCCAAGGCTTTACTGAGAAGGAAGGAACCAGAGAGGGTTGTGGGTTTATGCCAACAGCTCCTCTAAGACCTGAAATGGTTAAATTAATTGACTGCAAGCAGTAAGAGAGAGAGAGAGAGAGAACAGGTGTGGCAGGGCCTCCAGCTACTGCAAATGAACTCCAGACGCATGCTCCACTTTGTGCATCTGGCTTTACATGGCTACTGGGAAAATTGAACCTGGGTCATTAAGCTTTGCAGGCAAACACCTTAACTGCTGAACCATCTCCCCAACCCATTTTTTTTTAAACTTAGCTGGGCATGATGGTACACACCTTTAATCCCAACACTCGGATCACTGTGAGCTTGGAGCCAGCCTGGGACTTCAGAGAGAGTTCAGGTCAGCCTGGGCTAGAGTAAGACCCTACCCCCCCAAACAAAACAAAACAAAACAAAACAAAACAAAACAAAACAAAACAAAACAAAACAAAAACAAGGCAGGGTGTGGTGGTGCATGTCTTTAATCCCAGCACTCGGGAGGCAGAAGGAGGAGGATAGCTCATGAGTTAGGCCATTCTGAGACTACATAGTGAATTCCAGGTCAACAAGACCCAAGAAAAGAAAAAAGAAAAAAGAGAAGAAAAGAGAAAGAAAACGAGAGAGAGAGAGAGAGACAGACAGACAGACAGACAGACAGACGTGTAGCACATGCCTGTAATCCCAGCACTCAGGAGGCAAAGGCAGGAGGTAAGTTCAAGGCTAGCCAGGGCTACATGAGACCCTGAAAAAAAGAAGGAAGAAGAGAAAAGGGAGGGAAGGATAAAGGAGAGAACGGTTTTATCTTCTCGTTGGAGTGTATGTAGACCAGTGGTAGAATGCCTGCTTAGCATGTGGAAGGCCCTGGGCTAACCCTACAGGTGGGTATCCGTCACCCACATGCACACATGTTCCACTGACTCCAGACCAGATGAAGACAACTAACTGAACTTGTGAATGTGCAGGGAGTGCTTCATTCTAACACAGATGAGCACAACACCACTGTGCCAGGGCTCTGGCCTCAAAGCTGTCATACCCAAGATGCTAGCTAGCCCTTCCTTTCCTAGGGCAAGGTGTCAGCTTGGTATCTGCGTGATGACCTTCAAGACCTTACACAACCTGGGGCACCCTAATGCTCTTCATGAAGAAGCTGCCAGAGTCCCCAACCCACTTGCTTCCCTGCAAGCTCAGTGCTCACTCCAACAGAAAGCCAAGATCACCAGGATCTAGCTGTCAGGGGCAACTTGTCAGTTCTTAGATACCTCTATTGCCTACTTAGCCACACAACTTGGCTTGGGGACTCTTCTCTCACCTCAGGTCAAGGGGTTGAGGAAAACCAACTGTCACAGTAGCTTGTATCCATTAGAGGAGGCAGGGCTAGGACTTCTGTCCTAGAAAAGAACAGCATTGGTTTTGTTTTGTTTTCCCCCTGCCCTCCCATACCTAGCACTATGGCTCCTGGACAGGCCTTGAAAATAAGTCTACCTTCTGAGGGTTTCTAACCCACTGACGACCTGGGTGTACTGGGTCTAGAATCACAGCAGCTATCTTCTAGCAATCCATTGGCCTGCTGGAGTGGGCAGACCTTGGAGGAGGTAGCCAGTTCCTGCCACTGGGCAAGTGCAAGGTCATGGAGGATCAAGAATTCAAAGCCAGCCTGAGCTAAATTCTGAGATCTTCTTGTCAAAGAAAAAGAGAGGGAAGGGACAAACAACAGGCATACACACATTGTGCCCCTCCAATGGGGTCAGGGAGACAATCCCTACAGACTTCAAGGAAGCGGGACAGGACAGCCAGGAGGACTGGCCTGGCTGGAAGTGAAGCAAGTCTGTGGTCTTGCACTGCTCATGAGAAGGCTCCCAGAATGGCAGGGGGTGCTCAGCCCTTGCAGGCCCTGCTTGTCTTCCTTATAGCCCAAGGAAGCCCAGGCTCTGGAGCACTGAGACAGGAGGGGGCGAATGTAACTTATCTGGTCCTATAGGTGGGTGTCCATCACCCACAGGCACACATATTCCACTGACTCCAAACCAGGTGAGGACAATAACCAAACCTGTAAATGTGCAGGGGTGCCCCTAGAGCATCAGTGTAAGTGATGGCCAGAGCACAAGCCAAGCACTTCAGTGCATCCCTGGGGCTAACTGAAGAGCCCTCCTCCCTTCATCTGTCACCAAGACAAAGGGCCAAATGGCTCCAGGGTCACCTCAGGAAGAAAGTGCCCCTCAACATTTGCACTTTGAATTGGTGGCAACCTAACAAATGTCTGTATTCTCAGGTGTTCTCTGGTTAAGTGATTATTTTACTACAGCTGAAACCATTTCCCTGATTTAAGACTCTAGAAAAGAGCACTCCTAACATTTACAGCACCAGGGAGCCTCAGGGCAGAAGGGGATTCACACATGCCAGCAAGAGACATAGACACAATATTGAAGTTTCTGGTCACAATAAAACACATAATTCCCTTAAGGATGTTATTTGTGAGACATATTTCATCAAAGGAGCTTAGAGGTAAAAACACGAACCAACTCACCCTTCATTACTTAAAATATTAATCACTAAGTGCTTCCTCAGGTTTCCGGTGGAAAGGTCCTGTGCGGTACACTGAAGACGGTGACCACGGCTCCAAATACAACCATGCCCACTAGGCACCAAAGAAGATAAGGCTGCCTCCCACAGTAACTGAGGACTTCACTCTCCATGGCTCTGGCTGTTAGCCCTGAGCTTGTTATGCACGCACACGTTTGCTCAATTTTGAACAGCATTTCTAAGCTACTGAAACACTTAACCTTGGTGGCTTCAGATTTGGACTTTTCAGTGGGTTTTTAATCCCCTGAAGGCTGGGCCCTGTCAAAGCTCCATTCCCAATGGTCTGTATAGGGGGCAAGAGGTCGTGAGAACTCAAGAGACACAATAAAAATCAGGGTAGTGACCTTTTGAACCAGCCTCTTCACAGGGTGAGGGCCTGGAGAAGATGGCAGCCAGGGCAGGCAGCACAGCATCCTCCTCCCCTCTGTGGCACTAGGCCACCTTAACACCTGCAGAGGGGACATGGGGGTGCAAGTCCTCTCCCTAGAGAAGGAAGCAAACAAACAGATGCAGCCCCCTCCAGTCCTAGGGACACTGCCTGCTGTTTTGGGGACCAGGTGTGACTTGAAAACCACTCTGAAGACATGAGCAGCAGGTCCCTCCCCAGGGTGCTGGCCTCTAGAGCCATCAACACAAATGTTGCCAGAAACTTCCAGGCCTCTCAGCAACTGACCTGGACATGGAAAAAAGGATTCTTGAGATACCCAAAGCCACCAGAAACCCGTCTATGGGAAAAGTGCTATGATTCCTCCCTGTGGCACGTCTTGAGGACAGGTCCAAAGCACTAGTGGGCTCACAAGGATAAATGTTTTAGTGAGGACAGAGTTTAGGCAGAAAGTTTGCAGTGTAGTCAGCACTTTGGGTGGCTGAAGCAGGAGGATCAAGAATTCAAAGCCAGCCTGAGCTAAATTCTGAGATCTTCTTGTCAAAGAAAAAGAGAGGGAAGGGACAAACAACAGGCATACACACATTGTGCCCCTCCAACAGGGTCAGGGAGACAATCCCTACAGACTTCAAGGAAGCAGGACAGGACAGCCAGGAGGGCTGGCCTGGCTGGAAGTGAAACAAGTCTGTGGTCTTGCACTGCTCATGAGAAGGCTCCCAGAATGGCAGGGGGTGCTCAGCCCTTGCAGGCCCTGCTTGTCTTCCTTATAGCCCAAGGAAGCCCAGGCTCTGGAGCACTGAGACAGGAGGGGGCGAATGTAACTTATCTGGTCCATGCTGGCCCAGCTGGCAAGTCCTGCAAAGTACCAGTTGGGACTTCCATAAGCAGACCAGCCCTGGCCCCAAGGTACAAGAAAACAGGAGGAAGAACTGTGAGGAGTAGTCACCAAGATTCCCACTGCAAGCCTGCCCCACCAACCCTTCCAGGGACTGGACAGCCTGACCTTTTCACCTTAGGCACAGACACTGGAAGAAAGGCCTGGAGGTGTCTGCCTGGGAGGTGCAGGGGTGGAGGGCCCTCCAGACCGTCTGCAGTTTGTTCTCTACCATACCCCCCCTCCAAAAATGTGGATTGCCCCTTTTACAACTGCCAGATGGCAGCCCAGGGGCCACAGGCCTCCCTCCCCCAAATGGCCGCCTGACCTCCCATAAACAGAACAAAGCCCAGGACTGCAGCCACACCTCCCACCCTCCAGGGATTAACAGAGGACACTCAGGTCACTAGGGTTGCAACTGAGACAGCACCATGCCGGGGCTGCCCCAGCCCCTTGGCATCTGGGTGGTGTTGATTAGCATCTCCCTGGCTCCCGTGAGAGACCCTCAGAGGGTGAAGAAAGCCCCACCGATAGCTAACCCCAGATCCTAATGTGACCAGGCAGCCTGACTGTATAGCACGCTGGCACTCTGCAGAGGAAACCTCTCTGTGCACCTCTGACAGTGAGCAGCTGACAAGACCTCAAATGCCTGGCCACAGGGGAAAAGGGTGCAGCCACACCTGTGCTCAAAACCCAGTCACAGTGCATGGCTGCTATATCACAACCATCCCTCATGCCCAAGGCCATATACAAATATAGATAAAAATGCCAAGGATGGGGGAGAGGCTCCCTGAGCTTGTTCCTATAGGCAAAACAGATTCAGGCTTACCAGCAATGCCTGCTTGCTCCTCCTCCTTGAGTACCACTCTCTGAGCCAACAAAACTTATCATACCACAAGCCCCTAAAGCGTCTGCAACACAGATATCTCAGCACATGAAATGCCAACGGTAATTGCATTAGAAAGTTGACACTGTAAGTCTGCTGGACCTCTGGCTGGAATCACAGAAACCTTGCTGAAACCACCTCTTCCAGGTCACGCTCTTATAACTGTACTACTCTCCAGAACAGGATCCGCATTCTTTTGACTCATCTTGCTGGGGTGTCAAAAAACAGGCTCTTAGGCTGGGCGTGGTAGCGCATGCCTTTAATCCCAGCACTCAGCCGTACAGGATCACCACAAGTTCGAGGCCAGCCAGAGAATACATAGTGAATTCCAGGTCAACCTGGATTATAGTGAAACCCTACCTCCAAAAACAAAAACAGGCTCTTCCCTCCTGTGGCTCATTCAGAAAGAAATCAAACATAGCAGTGGGGCTCCTAAATGCTGCCATTGCCACTCCCTGACACCTCCTGCTGTGTGGCCTCTTCCTCAGCTATGCCCATCACTCCAACCCCTTGCTCTGCAACTCTCAAGAAAAAAAAAAAAAAAAAAAAAAAAAAAAAAAAAAAAAGGTGATATTCCACATATAGCAAGGTACAAACCAGAAGTAAACCTCCCCCTAAAACCAAGTCTGATAGGAACTCCCCAAATGGTGGGAATCCTAGTTAGGGCCCGACCTGCACTGTGCCATCCATACTAGCAGGCAGTCTGGTTAGGGCCTGACCTGCATTGTGCCATACACCCCTTGTTGGCCCATACAGCAGGGAGGGAATCCCTGTGAGCTGGAATGCACCCCCTAGGCATTTCTGAAGCCTACAGGGGCCAGAGCTCAGACTGTAAAGCCCATCAAGGGGCAGCTTAAGGCATGTCACCTAGTAATACTGCAGCACATATTCAAAGCCTCATTCCACACTCAGGTGTGTCCTGTGGTTTACACTGGCCATCTAGCTGACTCCAAGGAGGGAAGAGGAACAGGCACATGAGAGGTTGCAGCATGCAGCACCATGACATGTCAAGACAACCACAGCTTCGTGGAACTAGGATGCAGAGGCAGGTCAGACACCAGAGCATGGGCACCAGCTCCATGCAGCACCATCAGAAAGGTCCTGGGTTCTGGCCATGGGGAAAAGTTCCTAAGAATGACACCACAGGGTGAGGTGGGAATGTGCAGGAGCTGCCCAAACTGCAAGGACTCAACCTAGAGGTCAAGCAGTTGTGTCACCACAATGGCTTGAGATCATCAGGCCACAGGCAATTTGTGGAAGAACTCTACCTTTCACTGTAGGTGGCCTCAGGTTCAACTGGGAAATGGAACCACATTGTGACCTCTGGCAAGTTTCTCAGGATAGGCAAGGTATATCTGCTCATCAGAGAAGCAATGCACAGACAATGTCACCACCACAACACCCCCACCCCCAGGTTCCCAAAATAGTCTGCAAGCAGAAAGCCCACAAAAGACAACCCCTCACAAGCCATCAGTTTTCCCAGAATGCCCACAGCAGGTTTGGGAGCAGGACTGGGAGTATCAAGCACTTCACGGGGCACCGGTCCTCAGAACAAGACCCATCCCAGTGCTCTGGCCACTACCTAGCTGCCCATGAGAGCAGAGCATAGTGCTGGCCAAGTGATCTCTAAAGTGGTTGCTTCCCCAGAATACCCCATCAGAATATAGCACTACTAGCATCAAGCCTTGCCAAATCCTAAAGCTGCCAACCCTGGAGAAGCCTCTACAATGAACAGGAGAACCAGGCCTACCCACCCTCTGTGCCACTCTGCACCATGGATGGTACTCTGCCTTATCCTGAGAGGAATTGAGCTGTGGAAATTTTTGCAAACAAACCAAAAAATTCTATTTTATTTCTGCTCAAGCTGAATTCTGAGTGGCCCTTGGTGATCACCCTTCCTGATCACCGGCTCCTCCATGTTAGCACTGCCTGCTCCTGCAGATGTTATTAAGAGCTATATGGACCCCACACTTGTTATAAAACCAGCAGTGTGCTGGCTCGATGCAGTCGCTAGTTTGAATAGTCAAAATCATGGTACTTTGTTCATAATCAATCCCGGCTAACGCTGAAAAGGCAGTAATGAAGATGTTAACAAAACGAATTTAATGTAGCCAAAATTACTGCAAAAGGAAAACACATCCGCTCACAATGGATGTGCCAGTCAGCACATTCAGCCGACTTTTTAAACCTGCTACTGCAGAGCGTGACTTACTCACCTTCTCCACATGAAGTCAAGACAACCCCATGGTCCTGCCATTCCAAAATCTTAGGTTATTTCTGGTTTTTGTAGTCTGTATTAGAGCAACTTTCTCAATACCAAAAAATGGGCACAGAGAGAAAGGCTTCATGACTGCAGATGTCCAGACAAGGAGAGGTGACAGCAAAGGAAGGGATGCCTGGTTAGAGCTGGAAGTTATCACTGGATGTGACACCATCACACTGGGAGGGAGGGGGGTTGAGAGGGCCACCTGAAACCAAGAAGAGCTGTGAGTGAGATGGCTTCCTGCAGCCAAGTGGAGCTGTAGGGTGAGAGGGCCACTGGCAGGCAAGGTGGAACTGTGGAGGTCCACTACCCTCTCACCTAGAACAAAAAATCCAGCAAGACACAGGAGGCTGAGAGTAAGGGGTGGGCCCACTAGAGACTGAACACTGGAACTGAGCACTGCAACTGCCCCGGCTCAGTGACACCAGGGAGTTTCTAGCCAGTAAAAGGGGGGAGGGTGGAATGAGTTGCAGGGGGCAGAGCAGGACTGGCATAACTCAAAGCCCACCCACCCCCACTTGAGCAGGAGCAGAGGATCCCAGAGACGAATAAGCAATGAAATTCACAGGACCGAGTGGCAGAGAGAAGGATACACAGGGGTCCCCAAATCTGCAGGGCCCTTAAGGACTCAGCACCAAGCCCAGGGATGTGAATGAACTCCTCGAAGTCAGAAAAGACTGAGTAGAGGGTTAGAGGGAACAGACCCGGGGTTCTCACTGGCTGAGAGGCCAGTCTCTACCCAGAAGATAGGGACACCCCCCACCCCAAGTTCACAGGGTAGTGATCCTCTGGAAAGTCTACTGTGATAATGGAAAACAGCCTTAGACCAAGAACTACTCTGGATCCTTCCAAAAAATAAAGTCATAAAACAAAACCTAAAACTACCTCCAAATAAGTGCATCCCAAGAGATTTACAGGAATGAAAGGCATTCAGCACACAAAGAGGTAAAATCCAAAAAAGCAGGAGCCAATAAACCATAATGAGAACTGTCCACTGGCTGACACAGACCAGAGCCAACGGACAAGCTAGATACAGGCTACTGAAACTTTGCTTTTCAGCTGTGTCCTCAAGTATAAGGTCAGAGAGTGACTATGAAGTCCCAAATCAAATATATGGAGATGGAGTTAGCAGCAGAGGAGCACCACAGAAAAGATCCGTGACCCGGAACACACTGCAACAAAACCGCCAGAACAGAGAGAAAGGACACAGAAGCAGAAGGAAGAGAAAATCTATTTCTAACAGCCAAGCTGACAGGTAAGTAAGGAGTTTGAAGAAGATGGGGCAGGAGGCAGAAATAGTAACCTAAAACTTTCCAAATATAATCGAAAACTATAAACCTATAAAGTTCAGTAACCCCAAACATGCAGCCTGGAGGAAATCATGATCAGTGTTCGTGGTGGTTGGTACAGAGAGCCAGGGATGAAGAGAGGGTTGGAGCATGAGAGGGTGTCACTGAAGAGGGGTAAGAAGATGAAAGGATCCAAGCCAAAGACAAGTACAGCAAACCTTCAAGTGCCCACATGCACGCATGGTGTACTGGCTGGAATAACCATGCTTCTATGCCACAAAACAAAGTCTCAATATATTCAAAAGGATTCACACCACATGAAATTCAGTTAGCAACTAGAAACAGAAATGTCCCTGAAAAAATTCTCAATTACTTAAAAACTAAGTAACACACTTCTAAGTAAGCCACATACATAAGAGACCAAAAGGTACTTAGAAAAGAGCCTTGAAAGGGAACAGAAATCCGCATAACAGAACTTGTGGAATTCCACAGAAACAAGACTTAGGAATTAGAGTACTAAATGCTACATTAGAAAAAAGAAAATCTCAGGCTAAAGCGATGGCTTAGTGGTTAAGGTGCTTGCCTGCGAAGTCTAAGGGCAAGGTTCGATTGCCCAGTACCCTTGTGTACCTTGCACGTAAGCCAGATACACAATGTGGCACATGTTTGTGGAGTTCGTTTATAGTTGACTACAGGCCCTGGAGCATCCATTATCTCTATCTGCTTCTTTCTTCTCTCTGAAATAAGTAATTTTTAAAAAAGAAATATCTTAAATGACTCAATTTCCAACTAAATACACTAGAAAAGGGGGTTGGACCCCAGGCATATATCCTAATGACTCTTCTCACTACCTTAGAGATACTTGCTCAACCATGTTTATTGCTGCTCTATTTACAATAGCTAGGAAATGGAACCAGCCTAGATGTCCCTCCACAGATGAATGGATAATAAAGATGGGGTACATTTATACAATGGAGTACTATTCAGTGGTAAAAACTGAAATTATGAATTTGCAGGGAAATGGATGGATCTGGAAAGGATTATACTAAGTGAGGTAACCCAGGCCCAGAAAGCCAAACGTCACATGTTCTCTCATATGTGGATCCTAGGTATAAATGTATAGACTTGTGTGTGACCTGGAACCAAAAATTGGTAGTGGAGGCCAGTAAGCTAGAAAAAGGCTATAAGGGAGGGAGGAGAGGAAAGGACTTAAGGGGACGGTATTGTATGTATGTAAGTAGAAGAACAGATTACAGGGAGGGGAAAGGCCTAAGCAAGGCCAGGGGAAGAGAATGTGTAAAAGGGGGGAGGGGGGAGAGTCAATCAAAATTCAAGAGCAAGATATTCTAAAAGGGGCTGGAGGGATGGCTTAGCGGTTAAGGCATTTACCTGCAAGGTCAAAGGACCCAGGTTCGATTCCCCAGGACCCACGTTAGCCAGATGCACAAGGGGGCGCATGAATCTGGAGTTCATTTGCAGTGGCTGGAGGCCCTGGCACACCCATTCTCTCTATCTCTCTCCCTCTTTCTCTGTCAAATAAAATAAAATATTTTTTTAAAAAGATATTCTAAAAGGCGGGGGGAGTGGGGAGGGTAGTGGTGTATGCTTTTAAACCCAGCACCTGGGAGGCAGAGGTAGGAGGATCACCTAGTTTGAGGCCACCCTGAAACTATATAGTGAGACCCTACCTTGAAAATAAAAAAATTCTTAAAAATCATCAAGATATTCTGAATAAGACATATGAGCTACTTTTTTGAGTAATGGCACATCCAGAAACTATAGATTGTTACTAGAAAATTTTCAGTGTCAGGGATAGGATACTTTCCAGTGAGCTGCAGGCCAGGGAGGTCCCTGTTGCCTCCAAAATATCATAGGCTATTGCCAAGGCCCTTGGTTTCCCTTGAGAAACAGATGGTAAGATCCTATTGTTGAAGACTTGACATGCCTGAGCTACAAGGTCATTGAGAAATCAAGCTGGTGCTGAACAGAAAACCTTCTCCCTGTACACCAGCCAACTGAAAGCTGATGAAGCTGCACTGCATGCAGCCTTATGGGAGACAGGCCAAATGACCAAATAAGTGCAACAGTGGCATGTCTGCTCTGGGGGAAACCAACTGCTCTCTAATTGAACGAAGGCCCGCTCCATGGAAGGGAATACATACCTGGTACTGAAAAGCCTATGGCAGGGGAGGTCATGAACCTTAGGGGTATAAAGTCTGCTCTTATCTGGCTAAATGTATATATTATTCTCACCAAACTGCCCAGAAAGCCTACACTAAATGTTAATATTCATGTATTAATGCTACTATCACTTCTGGTTAGAGAGGCTTCTCTTTTCAGATGGCAGTGACCACTGGGATGACCCAAAAAGCAACATAGTGCTGAGAAGAAGGGATGGAGGAGTGCCCAGCACTGAAACATCTCTATCACACCCTCCAAGGCTCAGGGTCCATTGTGGAAGAGGTGGTGGAAAGAATGTAAGAGCCAAAGAAAGGGTATAACTCCTTACAATGCACCTGTCCTTGCAGTGTCTAGCAATACTTTCATAAGACCCTTATCATAGGAGAAAAAGACAATGACATCAAAATAAAAGAGACTGATCCGGGCGTGGTGGTGCACGCCTTTAATCCCAGCATTTGGGAGGCAGAGGTAGGAGGATCACAGTAAGTTCAAGGCCACCCTGAGACAACATAGTGAGTACCAGGTCAGCATGTGCTTGAGTGAAACCCTACCTCAAAAAATCGAAAAACCAAAATAATTAATTAATTAATTTTAAAAATTAAAAATAAAAATAAAAGAGAGACTAATGGAGGGAGGGGATATGATGGAGAGCAGAGTTGTGAAAGGGAAAGTAGGGGAGGGGAGGGTACTATCATGGTTTATTGTTTGTAAGAATAGAAGTTGTCAATAAACAATAAAAAATATATTATTTTTATCACTTAAAAAAAAAGGAAAAGAAAGCCGGGCGTGGTGGTGCACGCCTTTAATCCCAGCACTCGGGAGGCAGAGGTAGGAGGATCACCGAGAGTTCGAGGCCACCCTGAGACTACATAGTGAATTCCAGGTCAGCCTGGACCAGAGTGAGACCCTACCTTGCAAAACAAAAACAAAAAAAAAAAAAAAAAGGAAAAGAAAAGGGAGCTGGGTTATGGCTTAGCAGTTATAAAGGCACTTGTCTGCAGAGCATGCCTACTCAGGTTTGATTCTCTAGAACCCACATAGAGTCATATACTCAGTGGCCCATGTGTCTGAAGTTTGCAGTGGCAAGAAGCTTTAGCACACCCATTCACTCTCACATTCTTCCCACCACCCTCTATTTACACACACACACACACACACACATACATACACACACACATACATTTAAAAAAAAATTTTAAATGCCAGAAACATGTCAAATTCACCCCAAAGCCAAAGAAAAGAAACCATGAAGATGAGTCAGTAAGAGACAGGAAAACTGAGAGACAATCAATGAAATTAAAAGCTGGTATTGAAGCAAACTTTCCCCTTGGGGAGACATGGCCACACACCTTCACCCCAAATAGGGCTCAGATGGCTGACCAAAGTACAATTACACTAATCCTAGTTCAGTGAACCAATGAGTTTATTGGGGGGTTACTTACAGAGAATAGAGGGGTTACTAATAGGGACATGGGGCCCCCAAAGCAGTGACTGGAGCTTCCTGTGTCAAAATCACTCCTCTCTTCAGCCTCAGGATGAGGGCTTACTTACAGAGCATCAGGATCCCAGAGCAGCCACACCACCCTGAATGACAACTTCCCTGTGGAAGTTCCTTGTCCCTGTCCAGGAGTATGAGACCACAGAGCAGAACTTCAGTGGGGCTCACTATGTGGGGATTACCCCTGAGGATGCTCCTCCCTCAGCCTGAGGTTGAGGGCTTACTTACAGAGCATGAGACCCCAAAGCAACACTTCAGCTCACTCATACAGGTTACTCCCATGGATGCTCTTCCCTGACTTGGAGTGAAGGCGTGCATGGAGACTCCAAAGAAACAGCTTAGATGGAGCTCACTGTTCATAGATCTTTTCCTCTATCTATATACTCTATCTCCCCGTGAGGTCTTGAGATCTTGTGCATTATTGTATACAGCTGGGGGGTCTAAATGTCAGGTGAGGGTCTGATGACCCTTCCCACACCTTCTCTGGTGAGTTGGTCCAGCTGCTTTTGATAAAGCCAGCAATAGTTGTTTAGACCTTTCAATGTGGAGGAAATTTGCCATCCAACAGCTGGCTTTATCACTATGCTTGGAAGCCTATGGCAAACTGACGAGGAAAGAGACAGGCCAGCAACCAACATAAAACTCCAGCTCCATTACAGCCAGCAGGTGGGGTTCCTATTGGGCAACACAGTGGCATGAGCAAATTCCCCTCTGCTACAATCTAACTTTGGGAGAACAAATACCTAGGAGCCAAGAAATTGCAAATTTGCCAACCCAGCTTTTCTGCTAACCTCTTCCAAACACACAGAAAAGAAAAACAATCATTTCTTGACACTTATAAGAAGAGGACACTTCCCAGTCATTCCATAAGGCCACTAATGCTGACACCAAAACCAAGACCATCCCCACCAACTATAGCACAATTAGTGTCCTTAATAAAAATTAACAGATTTTAAGCAAGTAAAATTCAACAATTTTCGAACAGAATAATGGACCATAGACTGGGGAACATAAGCTCAGTTGATAGAGCAAGCCCTGGGGTTCAATCTTCAGTGCTGCAAAACGATCAAATAACAAGTAAGCAAGAGGTGGTGGCAAAGGCTTTAATCCCAGCTCATAGGAGGCAGAGGTAGGAAAATGGCTGTGAGTTCGCGACCAGCCTGAGACTACATAGTGACTTCCATGTCAGCTTGGGCTAGAGTGAAACTCTACTTTGAAAAACCAAAAGGAAGGGAGGGAGGGAGGGGGGAGGGGAGAGGGGGAGGGAGGGGGAGGGAGAGAGGAAAGGAGGGAGGTAAGGAAGGGAGATGGGGAGGAAGGGAAGAAGGGAGAGAGGGGGGGGAGGGAGGGAGGGCTGGCTTAGAAGTTAAAGACACTTCCTTACAAAGCCTGCAAAAGTAATGTAAGCATCTGTCATTTATTTGCAGTGGCTAGAGACCCTGGCATGCCCCCCCCACGTCTATATCCATATAAAAACATATCAAATGGCGCCAGGCATGGTGGTCCATGTGGGGAGATAGAGGTAGGAGGATCACCATGAGTTTGAGGCCACCCTGAGAATACAGAGTGAATTCCAGGTCAGCCTATACTAGAGTGATACCCTACCTCAAAAAACAAAAATAAATAAATAAATAAATAAATAAATAAATGTCAAATGGGTTATCCCAGGAACGAAAGGTTGGTGTAGGGTTCAAAAATCAGCCATTATTCACTATATTAATAATAAAGCAAAAAGAAAACTTTTGTCATATTAATATAAATAACACATAAAACATCCAGTCTTGGGGCTAGAGAGATGGCTTAATGGTTAAGGCATTTGCCTGCGAAGCCAAAGGACTCAGGTCCAATTCCCCAGGACCCATATAAGCCAAATGTACAAGGTGGCACATGCATCTGGAGTTCATTACAGTGGCTGAAGGCCCGGGTGTGCCCATTCTCTCTCTCCCTCCCTCTCTCGTTCTCTTTCTCCCCCCCCCCCTTAAAAAAAAGGAAAAAAAAATCCAGTCCTGGTCAAAGCAAGCCAGGAGCCAGGCATGATAGTGTGCACCTACAATCTCAGCACTTGGGAGACTGAAGCAAGAGGACCCCAAGCTCTAAGTCAGCCTGGACTACATAGTGAGACCCCATCTAGAAAAGAAAGAGAGGAGAGAGAGGAGAGGAGAGGAGAGGAGAGGAGAGGAGAGGAGAGGAGAGGAGAGGAGAGGAGAGGAGAAGGGGGAGGGGGGAAGGGAGGAGGGGGGAGGGGAGGAAAAAAGTTGTTCTAGTGGCTTCCTCAATCTAATAAGGGGCATGGACAAAAACCTAACAGGTTACATCAACAATGTGTACTTTGCCTCAAGATCAGAAGAAGGCTAGGGGTTCTCTCCACCTCTACTCCACACGCCCTGCAGGCTCTAGCCAGCACCATCAAGCCAGGCTCATGTGCAGGTGACAGTCATCTACACAGAAAACTTGACAGAATGTACAAAATCTACCAGAAGAGACCTGAGTAAGGCTGTAGGCTATAAGATCAACATATGAAAATGAACTGTACTCACAACTTATCATCAGAACTTTAAAAACAGTAAAAGAAAGAGAGAGATCTGACCAAAGATGTGGAAGTAGAAGGCCTGTATGCAGAAAATTGCAAAACACTGCTGAGAGAAATAGAAATGAGGAGACAGGTAGGTGCCCCAACACCATCACAGGCCAGACACAGCTCAGATGTCAGTGCTTCCCAGATTAGCACACAAACTCCATGCAAACCCAACCAAGGTTGTTTTTCCCAGAAATCAACAACCTGATCCTAAAATTCACATGGAAATGCAAAGGTCCTGGAGTAGTAGCTAGGGTAATTGTGAAATAAGTTGGGTCTGAAAAACCATGGTAATCTAACAGCACAGCACTGACTAAACACAAAAAAACAGATGACAAGAAGGAACACAGACCACTGCCTGACACAGGATGAAGGAGTGATGTACAGCGCACACACACCATACACACCTACCCCCCACACACACACGAGCTCTAAGTGGACCCCAGGCCCAAGTAGAAAACCTTAAGGCTTTAAATTTTCTACAAGAAAACTGTGGATACTCCCGGCAACCTTGAATTATAAAATGATTTCTCAGCTAGTAAAGCGAAGTCGAAGCAACAAGAACAACCTGAAAAATTATATTGGGGGGAAAAAATTGCCAGGCATGGTGATACATGCCTTTAATTCCAGCACTCAGAAGGCTGAGGAAGGAGCACTGCTGTAAATTCACGGCTAGCCTGAGATTACACAGTGAATTCTAGGTCAGCCTGGGCTAGAGCAAGACCCTACTTCAAAAACCTTTTAAATAAAATTATATATATATAGCCGGGCATGGTGGCACATGCCATTAATCCCAGGACTGAGGAGGTAGAGGTAGAAGGATCACCGTGAGTTTGAGGCCACCCTGAAATGACATAGTGAATTCCAGGTCAGCCAGGGCTACAGTGAAACCCTACATCGGAAAAAAAAGATATATATATATATATACATATACATATACGTGTGTGTGTGTGTCAATGAAAAAAGTCACTGAAGTAATTAAAAACAAAATCAGCCAGCATGGTGGCACATGCCTTTAATTCCAGCATCTGTGAGGCAGAGGTAGGAGGATTGCTGTGAGTTCAAGGCCACCCTGAGATAACATGGTGAATTCCAAGTCAGCCTGGGCTACAGTGAGACCCTACCTCAAAAAACCAAAACAATAAAATTAAAATTAAGCCGGGCGAGCCGGGCGTGGTGGCGCACGCCTTTAATCCCAGCACTTGGGAGGCAGAGGTAGGAGGATCGCTGAGAGTTCGAGGCCACCCTGAGACTACATAGTTAATTCCAGATCAGCCTGGATCACAGTGAGACCCTACCTCGAAAAACCAAAAAAAATAAAAATAAATAAATAAATAAAAATAAATAAAATTAAGCCGGGCGTGGTGGCGCACGCCTTTAATCCCAGCACTCGGGAGGCAGAGGTAGGAGGATCGCCGTGAGTTCGAGGCCACCCTGAGACTACATAGTTAATTCCAGGTCAGCCTGGGCTAGAGTGAGACCCTACCTTTGCAAAAAAAAAAAAAAAAAAAAAAAAAAAAAAAAATTAAATCAGGGCTGGAGAGATGGCTCAGTGGCTAAGGTGTCTGCCTGCAAAGACTGAAGACCAAGGTTCAAGTCCCCAGTACTCAGAGCCGGATGCACAAAGTGGCATAGGTGCCTGGACTTCATTTGCAGGGGCTATAGGCCCTGGTGTGTTCATTCTCTTTCTCTCTCTCTCTCTGCTTGCAAATAACAAAAATAAAAAATAAATTTAAAAAAATCTTAAAAGGGGCTGAAGAGATAAGATAGCTCAGCAGTTAAGGCATTTGCCTGTAAAGTCTAACAACCCAGGTTTGATTCTTCAGTACCCACATGAAGCCAGATGCACAAAATGGTGCATGTGTCTGGAGTTTGTTTGCAGTGGCCAGAGGCCCTGGCATGCCCATTCTCTGTCTCTCTCCTCTCTCTGCTCTGCTTGCAAATAAATAAATAAGCTTAAAAAAAAAATCAAGGGCGATGAAGATGGTTCACTGGTTAAAGGTGCTTGATTGCAAAGCCTACTACAATGGCTGAGGTTCAATTCCCCAGTACCCACTTAAAGCTAGATGCACAAAGTAGTACATGCTTCTGGAGTTCATTTGCAATGACAAGAGACCCTGTCATGCCTATACTCACTCACTCACTCAACTGCTTCTACCCACCCTCTTCCCCATCCCCTTGCAAATAAAAAATATGGATGGGAGGGGAGGGAGGGAGGAAGGGAAGGAGGGAGGAAGGGAGGGAAGGAAAGAAGGGAGGGAGGAAAGGAAGGGAGGGAGGGGAGCTGGAGAGATGGCTTAGCAGTTAAGTTGCTTGCCTGCAAAGCCTAAGGACCCAGGTTCAATCCCCTAGAACCCATGTAAGCCAGATGCACATGGTGGCTCAAGCGTTTGTTTGCAGTAGCTGGAGGCCCTCACATGCCCATTCTCTCTCTCTAATAAATAATTAAAATATTTAAAAATTTAAGCCGGGTGTGGTGGCGCACGCCTTTAATCCCTGCACTCGGGAGGCAGAGGTAAGAGGATTGCCATGAGTTCGAGGCCATCCTGAGACTACATAGTGAATTCCAGGTCAGCCTGAGCTAGAGTGAGACCCTACCTCAATAAACAAAACAAAACAAAAAAATTAAATTAAATGTTTGAAAGAAGGGAAGGAGGGCGGGCGGGCAGGCTGGGAGGTGACTGTGAGCAAAAGTGCTTGCTATCCAAGCCTGACAACTTCAGTTTAGATCCCCATAAAACATTAGTGATCAACTGCAATCCCAGCCCTCCTACAGTAGAAATGGGAGAACCCAGAAGCTTGTGGGCCACCTAGCCTGGTGAACACATGATGAATGACAAACTGTCTTAAACAAGATGGAAGGCAAAGACCAAAACAATCTGTCCTCCACACATGCACCATGGCACACCCATGTCTGCACTCACAAACACACATACATCACAAACATAAAAAATAAAAAGAGGAGCTGGGTGTGGTGGCACACGCCTTTAATCCCAGCACTCAGGAGGCAGAAGGATCACCATGAGTTTGAGGCCACCCTGAAACTACATAGTGAATTCCAAGTCAGCCTGAGATAGAGTGAGACCCTACCTCAGAAAACCAAAACAAATAAAAATAAATAAGTAATAAATAAAAAGAGGGCTGGAGAGATGGCTTAGCAGTTAAAGTGCTTGCTTATGAAGCCTAATGACCAGAGTTCAATTCCCCAGTACCCACATAAAGCCGGATGCACAAAGTGGTGCAGGCATCTAGAGTTTGTTTGCAGTGGCTAGAGGCCCTGGTATGGCCATTCTATCTCTATACTTGCAAATAAATATATATTTAAAAAATGAGCCAACCAGGCATGGTGACACACACCTTTAATCCCAGCACTCAGGAGGCACAGGAAGGAGGATTGCCATGAGTCTGAGGCCACCTTGAGACTACATAGTGAATTGGTTCCCCTACCTGGGGAAAAAAAAATGAACAAGGGCCTGGAGAGATAGCTTAGCAGTAAAGGTATCTGCTTGCCTGCGAAGCCTAAGGACCCATGTTTGATTTCCCCTGTACCCATATAAGCCAGATGCACAAAGTGGTGCATGTGTCTGGAGTTTGCAGTGGCTTAAGGCCCTGGTGCACCCATTCTCTATTTGCCTCTTCCTCTCTCTCTCAAATAAATAAATAAAATATTTAAAAAAAATTTTTTTCAAGGTAGGGTTTCACTCTAGTCCAAGCTGACCTGGAATTCACTATGTAGTCTCAGGGTGGCCTTTAACTCACAGAGATCCCCCTACCTCTGCCTCACGAGTGCTGGGATTAAAAGCATGTGCTACCATGCCAGACTCTAAAATAAATATTTTTATTTTTATTTTTTTATTGACAACTTTCATAATTGTAGACAATAACCCATGAATTCCCTCCCTCCCCCCCACTTTCCCCTTTGAAACTCCACTCTCCATCATATCCCCTCCCCCTCTTAATCAGTCCCTCTTTTATTTTGATGTCATGATCTTTTCCTCCTATTATGATGGTCTTGTGTACATAGTGTCAGGCACTGTGAGGTCATGGATATCCAGGCCATTTTGTGTCTGGAGGAGCACCTTGTAAGGAGTCCTACCCTTCCTTTGGCTAAATTTTTTTTTGATATTTTTAATTTATTTTTTATTTATTTATTTATTTATTTATTTATTTATTTATTTATTGAGAGAGAATAGGCGCACCAGGACTTCCAGCCACTGCAAATCAACTCCAGATGCATGCGTCACCTTGTGCATCTGGCTTTACGTGGGTACTGGGGAATAGAACCAAGGCCCTTTGGCTTTGCAGGCAAGCACCTTTAACCACTAAGCCATCTCTCCAGCCCTAAAATATATTTTTTTTAATGAACAAAAATGAAAAGGACTGGAAAGATGGCTCAGCAGTTAAAGGCACTTGCTTGCAAACAAGTCTGGTGTGCGTGCATGTGTAAAATAAATAAATAAACCCAGGCATGGTGGCGCACACTTTTAATCCCAACACTTGGGAAAGAGAGGCAGAAAGATCACTATGAGTTTGAGGCCACCTTGAGACTACATAGTGAGTGTGAGGTTAGCCGCTAGAGTGAGACCCTACCTGGAAAAAATAAAACAAAAAAAAAAAAAAAATTATGCTGAGCGTGGTGGCGCACGCCTTTAATCCCAGCACTTGGGAGGCAGAAGTAGGAGGATCGTTGTGAGTTCAAGACCACCCTGAGACTGCATAGTTAATTCCAGGTCAGCCTGGGGCAGAGTGAGACCCTACCTTGAAAAATAAAATAAAATAAAATAAAATAAAATAAAATAAAATAAAATAAAATAAAATAAAATAAAATAAAATAAAATAAAGAAAAGAAAAAATTATACATAGCCTACATAGCCACCCTTTTCATGACAGGATTTTCATTTGTTCTGTAGCTTTAAGTAGTCTCCAATATAAACTAGCAGCAAAAAGCTATCATTTTGGGCTGGAGAGATGGCTTAGCGGTTAAGGTGCCTGCCTGCTAAGCCTAAGAATCCGGTTCCAATCTCCAGCGGTTCCAATCTCCAGGTCCCACGTTTAGCCAGATGCAAAGTGACACAAGGGCGCAATGCCGCACTTGACACAAGGGGGCGCACACATCTGGATTTCGTTCACAGCAGCTGAGAGACTGCTGGCACGCCCATTCTCTATCTGTCTCCCTCTCCCTCTGTCTGTGTCTCTCTCCAAAAGTAAATAAAATAATAAAAAGAAATTTTAAAGCTATCATTTCCTCTATGTAGAATAAGTATAAATATATTTTTCCATCCCCAAAGTTTCATAAAATAAGGCAATAGTTCATTTATTTCTCTAGATCACCCTAAAGGGCCGAACAGACATGTGGGGTAGGGGCAGAGGGGCAGTAAGACCTAACTCTGCTACAAGTCTTCCAGGTGCACAAAAGCAGCCATATATAGCACATGCAGGCACAGGCATAGCCATGGGCCTCTGAAGTATTTACACAAGCAAGCAGGGCTGCAGTGGCCCAAAAACCTGGAAACCTGTTAGAAATACACATTCTCTGGTGAAATGGCTTAGTGGTTAAGGCACTTGCCTGCAAGCCAAAGGACCCAGGTTCAATTCCCCAGGACCCACATAAGCCAGATATACAAGGTGGTGCATGTGTCTGGAGTTCTTTGTTTGCAGTGGCTGAAGGCTTTGGTGCATCCATTCTCTATCTGCTTCTCTCATAAATAAATAAATAAATAAATAAATAAATAAATAAATAAATAAATAAATCCTACTAAATGGCTATTTGGTTCTTATCATTTCTTTCTTTCTTTCTTTTTTTTTTTTTTTTTTTGGTTTTTGAGGTAGGCTTTCACTCTAGCTCAGGCTGACCTAGAATTCACTATGTAGTCTCAGGGTGCTCTTGAACTCCCAACTCCAGGCGGATCCTCCTACCTCTGCCTCCCAAGTGCTGAGATTAAAGGCATGCACCACCACACTGGTGGTTCTTATCATTTCTTTTTGTTTGTAACCACTCTACGTCTGAGCTATATCCCAGCCACTAGCTTATTTCTCATCTTTTTACTGGCAAGTGTTACAAACCTTTTCATGAAACAATTCCCAAAGTATCTGACTCTACACCATACTCTACACAATTATCACTCAGTTACCCTCTGGGGACTGTTAAATCTTAGAATCCTAGAATCAGGTACATGAATCATTCCCGAAAATGTCAGTCAAGACTGTACTTGCCATAGATACTAGGGTCAGAATACGAGGACCAGGAAACCTGTGTATACAAGCACACTAAGACATCTTAAAAAAAAAAAAAAAAAGAAGTGGTCCTGGTTGTCTGAGGATTACTTCTGGTTTAAGTCACAAATGACAGTACTGTGATTTCCTTTTTAAAGCAGCATCTCCCTCCTCAATACTTAAAATGCTGACACCTACCTAAAACTTTTGCACATCCAAAGAAATGTGATATAATTCAAGAGCATCACCAAAGAAAACTAGCTTCAAAATTGAAGTGCAAATGCCATCTCCTCTCAGAAATCACCACACAGGCAGCAGGGTGAGACGGTGCAGACCAAGTAACCCCAGCACATGGGAGGCTAGGGCAGGAGGATGGAGAATTCAAGGCCACCCTGGGATACAAAGAACACCCTACCTCAACAAACAAAATGGGAAGGGGAGAGGGGAAATAAGAGGAGAGAGGGGAAGGGAGGAAGGGAAAGAGGGAAGGAGGGAGGTAGAAGCATCACTTACAGTTCCTGCTCTCCAAAGGACTATCTCATCAATATCAACAGCACAAGATGCCAGGCCAAGCAGCTCCAGGGAAAGGTGTCTAGCGCTCAGGACAGCCACAGGAGAAAGCTGGTCCTTTGCCTTCAGCCTTCAGGAGCAACACTATGAAATACTACCTAAGCCCTGCACCCAGCAGAACTTTGGCACTTTATCCTTGATCTGCAGCTCATGAATGGCCACTGTGGGGTTGGGGAGATGGCTCAGCAGTTAAAGGTACTAGCCTGCTAGCCTAGGATCAGTTCCTCAGCCACCTATGTAAAGCCGGGTGAGCACTTGTTTGTAGCAGCAAGAGACCCTTGTGTGCTCACACATACACATATATACAATCCCTCCCTCTCTCAAACACTAGCCAACGTGAGGGAGACATGCTTCTAAAGTTAAGGCCCAAAACCAAGCAGAGAAAGGGATTCAGAACAAAACAGCAAAATAAACTGCTGGGAAGAAAGGAGAGGGAGAGAGAACAGGAGATAAAACTATGGCTAGAGCCGGGCGTGGTGGCGCACGCCTTTAATCCCAGCACTTGGGAGGCAGAGGTAGGAGGATCGCTGAGAGTTCGAGGCCACCCTGAGACTACATAGTTAATTCCAGGTCAGCCTGGACCAGAGTGAGACCCTACCTCGAAAAACCAAAAAAAAAAAAAAAAAAACTATGGCTAGAAAAACACACCATCAACACTAGGAGACTAGAGAATATACCACACAAAACAGGTGGAAGCTTTAACAAAGAAACAGGGAACAATAAAAAGACATCTTAAAAACGAAAACAAAATCCCAGAAACTAAGTAGTCGCCTAAAAAGAAAGTGTTAGATAATAAGGCTAAGATGATCTCCAGAATAAGCAACAAGGCCCACCAGTCAGGAAATGACAGGCTGGCCAGGCATGATGGCACACACCTTTAATCCCAGCACTTGGAAGACAGAGGTAGGAGGATCACTATGAGTTCAAGGCCAGACTGAGACTACATAGTGAATTCCAGGCCAGCCTAGGCTACAGTGAGACCCTACCTTGACAAAAACAAAAAGGAGCCAGGCATGGTGGCACACGCCTTTAATCCCAGCATAGGGAGGCAGTGGTAGGAGGATCACCATTGAGTTCAAGGCCACCTGAGACTACATAGTGAATTCCAGGTCAGCCTGGGCTAGAGTGAGACCCTACCTCAAAAAAAAAAAAAAAAAAAAAAAAAGGAAATGACAGGCTGAACATGGGATGGAGCCTCAAGGGTTAGCACTCCAGGAGGCCCTCTATGGTGATTTCAGAAATCAGTTCAAGAAGATCCTGAGGGGCTAGAAAGATGGCTTAGCAGTTAAGGCGCTTGCCTGCAAAGCCTAAGGACCCAAGGTTTGATTCCGCAGGACCCACATAAGCGAGCTGCACAAGGTGGTGCATGTGTCTGGAGTTCATTTGCAGTGGCTAGAGGCCCTGGTCTCCCTCCCTCCCTCCTTTCTCTTACTTCCTTCCTTCCTCCTCCTCCCCCACCCCCCCCCCCGCTCTCTCTCAATTAAATAAAAACAAATGAAAAAAAACTTTTTTTTTTTTTTTTTTTTGGTTTTGCAAGGTAGGGTCTCACTCTGGTCCAGGCTGACCTGGAATTCACTATGTAGTCTCAGGGTGGCCTCAAACTCTCGGCGATCCTCCTACCTCTGCCTCCCGAGTGCTGGGATTAAAGGCGTGCGCCACCACGCCCGGCAAAAAATATTTTTAAAAAGGAAAAACGAGCCTGGTGTGGAGGCGCACACCTTTGATTCCAGCACTCGGGAGGCAGAGATAGGAAGATCACTGTGAGTTCAAGGGCACCCTGAGTCTATATAGTGAATTCCAAGTCAACCTGAGCTAGAGTGAGACTACCTCAAAAAAACAAAAATGAATGAATGAGAAAGGAAGGGAGGGAAAAAGAGCTGGGTATAGTGGCACACGCCTTTAATCCCAGCACTTGGGAGGTAGAGGTAGGAGGATCGCCGTGAGTTCGAGGCCACCCTTAGGCTACATAGTGATTTCCAGGTCAGCCTAGGCTAGAGTAAGAGCCTACCTCAAAAAACCAAAAAGAAAGAAAGGAAGGAAGGAAGGAAAGAAGGGAGGGAGGGAAGGAAGGAGGGAGGGAAGGAGGGAGGGAAGGAAGGAGGGAAGGAGGGAGGGAGGGAGGGAGGGAGGGAGGGAGGGAGGGAGGGAGGGAGGAGAAAAGGAAAAGAAGAAAGCTACAGCACAAACAGAATGTACCTTACCTGCCTATGGCCAAGTAAGGTAGGCAAAATGGGAACCTGGATGCTGAGTCTTGACCTTTGGCATCTAGGTCAAGACTAGGTCATGTCTCAGATTCCTTAAGCAATAATGAAATATGAACAGAAAACTGTATTTGTACAATAAACCCAAATACAGAAGCTGACCTAACAGGCATACAGGGTGTGGGGGCCAGTTCCATCCAATATCATGTGGCTACTAGGTAGTACCAAGCCTGCCAGCACAGAAAAACCACCTGTGTCTAGTCATCTTGTCACTGTTGTCACAAAATAGCTAAGGGAAACAATTTAAGGAACAATTTAAAGTTTATTTTGATTCATGGTTTCAGAGGTTTTGGTCCATGATTGGACCAAAGTACTCTCCAATACTTTTAGGCCTGTAACAAAGCACAGACTTCAAGGCAAAGGAAAGCTATTCACCTCTCTGTGGTCAGAAAGCAGGGAAGGAAGGACCCAGAACAAGAAATATACTTACAAGAGCATCTCCAGAAACCCATTTCCTCCAACTAAATCCTTCCCTCCCAGTAAAGCCACCACATTATGAACCCATCCATGGACTGCTCCACTGGTCCTTCAGAAGAGGGTGAGGTTCTCCTCATGATCCAATTACTTCTCTCAAACCATCAGTTAGAAACCCGGCCTTTAACATGCAAATTTTCAGAGGATATTTTGGATTCAAAGCATACCACTATTTCTGTTTTGTCACATGCCTAAAGGCAACAAAGCCAGCCAGCCTTGGACTAGAATGTCTGAAATAATCCTATTCCTTTTTGTCTTTGGTTTCTCAGGGTTTTTTTTATTTGGCTTTTGTTTTGTTTTTAACTTTTTATTGACAACTTCCATAAATATAGACAATATAGTCACCGGGCATGGTGGCGCACGCCTTTAATCCCAGCACTTGGGAGGCAGAGGTAGGAGGATCGCTGAGAGTTCGAGGCTACCCTGAGACTACATAGTTAATTCCAGGTCAGCCTGGACCAGAGTGAGACCCTACCTTGCAAAACCAAAAAAAAATATATATATATATATATATATACACATACAGACAATATACCTCGATCATAATCCCATCCCACCATTCCTCTGTTATAGGATCTCATGTAGCTGAGGCTGGCCTTGAACTCCTGATTGATCCTCCTTGCCCTCATTTCCATCCTGAGACCCATAAATTCACCCTAACCCAGGATCCACCAGGGTGTAGCAGACGGGTGATGGCCATGCACTTCAGAAGATCCAACTGCTTCCATTTCTACACCTACCACTGACTTCACTCACCCATGAGGAACAAAGCAGTTCCATGCCCATGAGCTATGTTCCAACATGCTCAAGCGGAATATCAAACCAATTAGACAAAGCAGCCAAGTAAGCGTAAATAGAATCTTGAGGGTTCGGTTTGGTGATTCCTGGGATAAGGCAGCATCATCATAGGCTGCTTGAGGGACAGGAATAGAATGTAATGAGCTGGAGGCTACAGTGGGTGCAGGATAGAACCAAGTACTCTTCCCTGTCCACTAGCACAGTAGAGACACTGCACTCCACACAGGTACATCCTCTCTACTCCTGCTGGCCTTTTGATACCCTTTGGTATCAATGTCTGGAGATGAGTGAGCAATTCTCTTATGTGTCAAAACCTACACAGGGATTGCTGACCCCATGTTCCCTCATCACCATGAGCCTCCCAGGACCATTCATAGTACCAAGGCAGTGCAGCTCAAGACAGAAGAGCACCTGGAAAGACACACACACTTGCCACCCCGCCCCCAACACCTCTCAAAAGATACTGCAGCTGGCCCCTCCTCCATCCACACAGCCTAGGGCCAGGGTGCTCACCTGCTATAAAGGTCAAGGTGGCTGCCCACACCTTGACAATTCTTCCACCACAGCAGTCTCCTGAGCTGAGCAAGGTACTTGTGCAGCAAGGTGCCAAGCCTGCAGCTGCACTTTTCTCCTATGAACTGTATAAACACAGAACTGTCTTCCCAAGCTGGAAATTGCTCTACCAGTGAGGTGCAAGATGAAAATAAACCACCAATAAGGCCTCTGCACAAGTCCTCTGGTATGTGGTGCACAGCACAGATGTGAACAAAGACCTCATTGGCCAGGTCAACACTAAGGGACAGAGGCACATCCTTAGCAGCACAGGAGTCTGGGGGTGGTAGCTCATCCTGCTCTGAGAACATGGCTTTGTCAGATGAGAATAGCAGAACTGACCTAGCGCACCTGTTCTAATCTCCTCATCCTTCCAGAATGGACTATGTTTTCTTCTACTTCATACCATTTCTTTTTGTTTTTATTTTTCAAGATAGGGTCTCAGCAGGGTGTGATGGCTCATGGCTTTAATCCCAGCGCTAGGAAGGGTGAGGTAGGAAAATTGCTATGAGCTCATGGCCACCCTGAATTCCAGGTCAGCCTGAGCTACAGGGAGACCCTACCTCGAAAAACAAACAAACAAATAGGTAGGGTCTCCCTCTAGCCCAGGGTAACCTAGAATTCACTCTGCAGACCAAGGCTGGCCTCAAACTCATGGTGTTCCTCCTGCCTCTCTGCCTTCCAAATGCTGGGATTAAGGGCATGTGCCAGCACACCTGGGCCTTATACCATTTTTACCCATCAGTACTGTTGGAGTATGTGGTTCATTTATTATTAAATTTACACATGCTAGAAATAGGCCCTTGGCTCTGTGACACAGGCCCACATCTTATGGGATGTGGTGAGTGCGCAGGGAAGGTTTGAGAGAATACACGTGTACAGCCCACATACTGTTCACCAAGAGCCCCAAGAGGGCAACTGTGTGCCCACATGCTCCTCTTCCCCATACAGCACCCCTCCAAGGTCTCTGTCTGAGGTGTCAGGAAAAGACATATTAAAATGGAGGCTGCAGGTGGTACTCTAGTTAACCGCCCAGCCCACTATTTGCAGCGTACTCAATAAACTACTTTTAAAATTATAGATTGATGGGTGGGAGGAGATGGCTCAGTGGTTAAAGGCACTTTCCTGAAAAGCCTGATGGCCAGGATTCAATTCCCTAGAATCCATGTGAAGTCAGATGCACAAAGTGGGACAAATGTCTGGAGTTCATTTACAGTGACAGGAGGCCCTGACATACCCATATTTACTGACTCTCACACACTCTCTCTCTCAAATAAATACATAAAAATTTAAAAACTAAAATTGAGGGGGCTGGAGAGATGGCTTAGCGGTTAAGATGTTTGCCTACAAAGTCAAAGGATCCAGGTTCGATCTCCAGGACCCACATTAAGCCAGACGCATAAAGATGGTGCATGCATGTCGAGTTCGTGTGCACATAGAGTTTGTTTGCAGTGGCTGGAGGCCCTAGCACACTCATTTTCTCTCTGTGTGTGCCTCTTTCTTGCTCTCTCAAATAAATTAATTCTTTAAAAAAGGCCTAGGGGCTGGAGAAATGGCTTAGCAGTTTAGGTGTTTGCATGTGAAGCCAAAGAATCCCAGTTCAATTCTCCAGGACCCACATAAGCCAGATGCATGAGGGGCACATGCATCTGGAGTTCATTTACAATGGCTAGAGGTCCTGGCATGCCCATTCTCTCTCTGTCTCCCTCTCTTCAATCTCTCTCTCTCTCTGCTTTCAAATAAATGAATAAAATTTTTTAAAAATCTTTAAGCCAGGAGTGGTGGCTCACACCTTTAATCCCAGCACTTGGGAGGCAGAGGTAGGAGAATCACTGTGAGTTCGAGGCCACCCTGAGATTTACATAGTGAATTTCAGGTCAGCCTGAGCTAGAGTGAGACCCTACCTTGAAAAAAAAAAAAAAAAAAAATAATAAATATTTAAAAATCTTTAAAAAACATATTTAAACAAAAAGGCCTAAAGTTGAGCCAGGCAGCTGTGGGTCACTCCTATTATTCCAGTACACAGGAGGCTGAGGCAGGAAGATCACAATGAGCTTAGGCTAGCCAGTAAATTTTTTTTTTGAGCCAGGTGTGGTGGAGGCAGGAGGATCACCATGAGTTCAAGGCCACCCTGAGACTACACGGTGAATTCCAAGTCAGCCTGGGCTAGAGTGAGAGCCTACCTCAAAAAAAAAAAAAAAAAAAAAAAAAAAAAAAAAAAAAAAAAAAAAAAAACACAAAATAAAATTTTAAAATGTTTTTTAAAAGTTCAAACTGGGCTGGAGGGATGGCATACATGTCTGGAGTTTGTTTGCTGTGGCTGGAGGCCCTGGCATGCCCATTCTCTCCTCTCTCTCTCTCTCTCTCTCTCTCTCTCTCTCTCTCTCTGTCAAATAAAATAATATCTTTTAAAAGTTAAAATTGAGCGGGGTGTGGTGGCACATGCTTTTAATCCCAGCACTCGAGAGGCAGAGAGGTAGGAGGATCTCTGTGCGTTGGAGGCCAGTCTGAGACTACATGGTGAAGTCCAGGTCAGCCTGGGCTAGAGTAAGACTTTACCTAGAAAAACTAAACAAATAAATATATAAAATGGAACCGGGCATGGTGGCACATGCCTTTAATCCCAGAACTCTGTAGGCCACAGTAAGGAGGACTGCTATAAGTTTGAGGCTGACCCGAGACTACACAGTGAATTAACTCCAGGTCAACCTGGGCTAAAGCGAGACCCTGCCTCAAAATTAATTAATTAATTAATTAAAATTAAGGGGATAGGACTGGAGAGGTGGCTAAATGGTTAAGGTGCTTGCCTGCGAAGCCTAAGGACCCAGGTTCAATTCCCCAGGACCCACGTTAGCCAGATGAACTTCATGGCGCACACATCTGGAGTTCATTTGCAGTGGCCCTGGTATGCACATTCTCTGTCTCCCTCTGCCCCTCTGTCTCAAATAAATAAAAATGATTTTAAAAAAATTGAGGGGATAGGGAGATGGATCAGTGGTTAAAAGCACTTCCTATACAAGCATGAGGTCCTGAAAAGGCATGAGAGACTGCTTGAGTTTGATCCCCAGGAACCACATAAGCAGTTGGACATGGCCATGGTTGTCTGTAACCCCAATCTTATAGGGAAGACCTGAGAATCACTGGAGTTCAAGAAAAACTGACAAGCTCAGGGATCAGTAAGAGGCTGGCTCAAATAAGAATGAGCAGAAGAAGCCAGGCGTGGTGGCACACGCCTTTAATCCCAGCACTCGGGAGGCAGAGGCAGGAGGATTGCCGAGAGTTCGAGGCCACCCTGAGACTACATAGTTAATTCCAGGTCAGCCTGGACCAGAATGAGACCCTACCTTGCAAAACCAAAAAAAAAAAAAAAAAAGAATGGGCAGAAGAGGTCTGTAGAGATGGGTTAGCAGTTAAGGCACTTGCCAGCAAAGCCAAAGGACTCAGGTTTGAGCCTCAAATAAATAAGTAAAAATATTTTAAAGAAGAAGAAGCCAGGTGTAGGTGGCACACAACTTTAATTCTAGCAGCACTCAGGAGGCAGAGGTAGGAGGCTTGCCAAGAGTTCAAGGCTACCCTGAGACTACACAGTAAATTCCAAGTCAGCCTGGGCTACAGCAAGACCCTACCTTGGGGTGGTGGGGGGAGAATAGGCAGAAATGTGGGACATCCAATGTTCCACTCCAGTCAATGCAAGTGAGCACACCATGCCACAGGTAAACACATGGTGCATCACACGGGCACATACATGTGCATTCATTGCATACACAACACGCACACATAAACAAAAATCTAGAGAGAAAAAGGGGGAAGTTATAAAATCCTCAGCCTCCTGGCCTTCTTTTCCTTCTTAGATCTACCCACCAGTTTGCCATACCCACCAGCCTGAAGACCCCAAAGCAGCCCAAGTGTTATGCAAAGCACAGCACATGAGTCTCATATGTCATGGCATATCTGGGCAGAGCCACCACCAGGAACAATGTAATACCAATGGGCACAACAACAAGGATGGCCCCCAGAGACAATGACAAGTAAGCCATGGCTTGTCTGTGCTGCTCACATACAAGGGCCCTGAGGAAGTACAGGGAAGGGAGGAGAGGCTGCATGCTCTGACCAACAAGAAGAATGGGAAGACAACCAACAGTCACATGCAGAGTATCTGCCACTCATTTTTCTAGAGAAAGCCATCTGTACAACTGAAACTTGATGACGGAGACTTAAAAATGTGTCAAGGTAGCCAGGCGAGATGGCGCACGCCTTTAATCCCAACACTTGGGAGGCAGAGGTAGGAGGATCGCCGTGAGTTTGAGGCCACCCTAAGACTACATAGTGAATTCCAGGTCAGCCCGAGCTAGAGCAAGACCCTACCTCGAAAAACAAAACAACAACAACAACAAAAAAGAATGTGTCAAGGTAACCTGGGCTTCAGCAGCAACACAATACAGGCTCTCTCAATAGCCTGGCATCAGCCCTCATGGATGATAGTACCTATGGATGGCAGCCCCCGTGGAGACCGCAGGGGCTTCAGTGGGGAGTAGACAGTGTCCGTATCTGAGGATGTGTCTCAAAAAGTTGAACCATCTGGCCTCCCACTCAGAAGTAAGCAAGCCTCACAATGTAGCCCAAGACAAGGGATCTAGTACCTACAGGTGAGCTTTGCCTGTTTTCTAAAAACACTAGGGGTGGCCAGAAACAGACCATGTGGGCATCAAAAATGACGAAAATGGACTGTAAACAGTGATGTGGTGGGAGGACATGTACTCTAAGAAGCAGAATGCCACACCTTGAGGTCAGTATGACTAGGTTACACAGGATCACAAGGGCCTATCACCCACTGGGAGAAAGTTCACAGGGACAGGGGACACATGAGTTGAAAGTCTCCCCTAGGGTTACTTATTAACCACCAATGGCAAAGACTCCCAGGGAGAGTATACTGTGTCTGCTGGGCTATGCTCAAAATACCTCAAGAGTCCCTGCACACCTGGCCTAACAAAGCTCATGAGCGATGTGGGGCCATAGAACAGGGCTTGGACAGATAAGAATTCCTGAGGTACTGCCAGGCAGTGGGAGGGGCAGTTTCCTATACTTGGTCTCATGCCCTTGTCTTGAGGGTTTAAAAAAAAACCACTGCCTGTAATATATGCTCTGCACTGACGACCCCAAAGCTACAAGGAAGCTATCACATGAAGGATGAGGACACAGGTAGAACACAGCACAGGCAAATGCTGATCCTAGCACACCAAGTTCACTGCAGGTTATCAAAATGGTTTCAAGGTTTTTCAAAACAAAAATTCCTAAACCAAGGACACAGGCGCACCAAGAGAACAATCTCCTCCTCGTAGTACCGTGGGGCTCAGCACACCTGGGACAGCAGCAGATAAGCCCCCCCACCCATGATACACAAGAGGGGATATCAGGGCCTGATGATGGCCAAGCAAAGCTTAACAAGGAGGGCCCTTTACATGGAAGGCATTCAGCAGTTTTTCTTAAGGCAGAACTGAAATGGCAGCTCAACACCCAACCGTAAAAATTCCCAGTTTTCTCAACTGTAACAAACCCTGGCTATAAAAACAGATCTCAGTCAGGCGTGGTAGCCCAGGCCTTTACTCCCGGCACTTGGGAGGCTGAGGTAGGAGAAATCATGATGAATTCCAGACCAGCCTGATCTACAGAGTGAGTTCCAGGTCAGCCTGTGCTAGAATGAGGCCCTGCCTCAAAATGGCAAACAAGGACTGGAGTGATGGCTAAAGGTACTTGCTTGTTCAATTCCCCAGCACCCGTGCAAAGCCAGACTCAAAGCTGGTGCATGCATCTGGTGTTTGTTTGCAGTAGCAAGAGACCTTGATGCACACACACATGTGTACACACACAAATACATAAACAAAATATCTTCTTAGGGGCTGAAGAGATGGTTCAGCAGTTATGGCTCTTGCCCGCAAAGCCTAAGGACCCACATAAAACCAGATGCACAAGGTGGTACATGTGTCTGGAGTTCATTTGCAGTAGTTTAGAGGCCCTGGTGCTCCCATTCATATTCTCTCTTTATCCCCTGCCTCTTTCTTTCTCTCATAAATAAATTAATTTAATATTTTTAAAAATATCTTTTTTTTAGCCAGGCATGGTGGCACACATCTTTAATCCCAGCACTTGAGAGGCAGAGATAGGAGGATCTCCGAGAACCCGAGGGTACCCTGAGAATACATAGTGAATTCCAGGTCAGCCTGGACTAGAATGAGACCCTACCGCCAAAAAAAAAAAAGAGAAAAAAAAAATCTTTTTAAAACCAGGTGTGGTGGCATATGCCTTTAATCCCAGCCCCAGGGAGGCAGCTATAGGAAGATTTCTGTGAACTCGAGAGCAGTTAGGGGCTACAGCAGTGAATTTCAGATCAGCCTGAGCTAGATAGACCCTACCTCCTCAAAAAAAAAAAAAAAAAAAAAAAAAGCCGGGCATGGTGGCGCATGCCTTTAATCCCAGAATTTGGGAGGCAAAGCTAGGAGGATTGCCATGAGTTCGAGGCCACCCTGAGATTACATAGTGAATTCCAGGTCAGCCTGGGCTACAGTGAGACCCTACCTTGAAAAACCGAAAAATGAGAAGAAAAAAAAAAAGTAAAAGTCAAACAAACAAAAATCTCAAATTCTAGCTCAGGAATCAATACTCTAATATGCTGTAGACCTGCAGAGAGCTGGCAGGAGAATAGGTCCCTACAACCCATCTAGAACTTGGCACCAAGGGCTCTGCTCTCTCCTGAGCTGTCAGTCCCACTGTAATAGGACCCTATATCTGCAGGACAGGTCTCCACACACTGCCTTGCTTGCTTAGTAGAAGACACGCTCCAACGCAGATCAAGGCATGGTCATTTCCTAGACTACGGCCGTGGAGTTGTCAACAGGCTGCACATCAGAGATACATCCTACAATCCCAGCTCTGAAACTGTCGATGCCATCTAAATTCAGCACAGATATCATTCCCTTTAGCAGAAACACCTATGCATGGCTAGACCCCAGAGCTCCACGATATCCTCAGCATGTGCCCGCCCCCACCAGCGGCAAGGACAGCAATGGCCCAAGTATGCAAGTCCCAACTGCACAATCCTCACAACCAACCAAGGACACAAACTGATAGAAGTTCTCTTCCTTACAGCAGATACTCAGGGATGGCTGGTTCCTTGTGGCACCAAGAAATACCAGCAGCCCAAATGTGCAAAAGAGACTCTGGTCTGGTAGCCTTCCTGGCTGCCTAGTGCTCTCCATGTGTCTCATCGTAGCACCTGCTAGTGGCCATAGTGACCAACTGGCCCAGCTGGCTGTAGGTCACATCGCTGGCACTCGGCCAGCTGTGCGCTCCTGAGATGGCTTGTGAGGCCCAGCTGCCTCTCCTAAATAGGAACCAGATCTAAAGGTCTTCAAGGTACTACACAGCACATTATTGTCTAGGTCTCCACAAATCTAAATAACTCCCCTGGTACAGATGAGAAAACTGAGGTCCACAGACATGTCAAGGCCTAAGCCTAGCACAAAAAAAACTGCTCAGCCACAGCATTCACAGGGAAGGTGGGGAAGGAAGGTCCTGGATAACAGGAGGGGTGATTTTCACTTCACCAAGGGCCAATATAAGCCAAGGCAGGTGAAAAGATGCTGCCCTCTATACCAACCCCCCCTTTCTTTAAACCCAAACACAAAGAGCCACCTTCCCTGCTGTGGGTCAAAGGCTACCCATCCCACTGGAGGCCCCAAGCCAGCCTTTTGAATCCAACCAGTGGCATCACCCCCACTGAGGAGCAGGGGTCCCAGGCGATATTTGCAAAACAAAAAGCTAGGGCCTTCTTTTCAAGAGCCTCTGGCCTAACCTCCCCCAGGCCCACTCATTAATATTCAACAGTTAACAAAAGGTCCATGTCTCATCAGCCAGGAACTAGGCTTCCAGGCCAGACCTGCTCAGATGCAAGAGGCCAAGACAGGCATTTAGAAACCAATGCTAGGAATGGCTGCCAGCCCAGCTGAGTCAGAGTCATCAGCTTGGGCAGCACAACCCTGAGAATGGGAACCAGGGTGGCATGAGCACTGCCTATACAAGCCCCAGAAGCTGCCCCCACAAGTTCTAAAGTCCCTACTGCCTTGGAGAGACAGCTGGTTAGGCTTGTCAGTCTCCAGGGAAGAAACAAAGGGGCTTCTCACAAGGTCCCCAAAAGCATGCCCTTTAAATCTATTGGTCAATAAAACACACACACACACAGACTTGCCACTCGGTCAGTGTTGGACCCCAACCACAGGCATAAGCCATCAAGACCACTCATCACATATAGCCTCCCTGGAACCAACAGCAGAGCATCAGACAAGATGCCCTGGTTAAACAGCTCTGATGAAGGGGACAGGTACACTGAACCTCTAGCCAGAAATGTTGTCTGGAGGTGGGAGCCCAGCAGGGAGGGGAAGAGAGGGGCCATAGGCAGCTCCTTCCTAAAGCCCAGTGCTCCTCTCCCATTATCTGGAAAAGCAAGAGACTGAGCTAAGGTGGTCCCTGCAGAATGGCCACGAAAATAGAAGCTTGCTGGGTCCCTAGGCAGCCCATATTCAGTGGACATTACAAAGGAAGGAATGCAGACCTGTGTGGTGAGAAGTATGCTCTAGTGAGACTACCTTTTTTCTTAAAGCACTTTCTCCAAGATGCAGCCAAGTCACAGGCTTCAGAGCAAGCAAGAAGGTACAGGATGCAGGGCGTGGTGGTGCACACCCTTAGCCCCAGCACTTGGGAGGCAGAGGTAGGAGGATTACCTTGAGTTTGAGGCCAGCCTGAGACTACATAGTAAATTCTAGGTCAGCCTGGGCTAAAGTGAGATTCTATTTTGAAAAGCCAAAAAGAAGGTACAAGGTGGTAGGCTCACCAGCAATCCTTGCAGCCTTTCCTTTTGCCATGGCACACATCTACCTCATGATTCTCACATAGACCTCCAGGCCTGAGGAGGCTAAAGCAGCCCATTGTACATTCTCACATGTCACTGCAGGCTCAAACCTGCCTGCCTTCTGCCACCTTTCACATCTGTGCTCCCAGCCTGTCACCTAAGTTCCATGGCAAGCAAAAACCCTGTAAGGCCCAGCCACTGACAGTGTAGGGGCAAAGAACTGACAGTTGTAGACCATCTTGGGCACTGAGGCATGGGGTCCCCTTGACACAGATGAATCCAGATTAGAGATGGTCCTGCCTGCTAATAATACACAGGGGATAAATGGGATGTCCTGCTGGCTAGAGGATAGGTAAACCATGGCACACTCCAGTAGAAGAAATGATGGAAAGGGACTAATACAAAATATGTAAGAACAAAAACTAACAAAAAAATTCAAGCAAGAGCCGGGCATGGTGGTGCGCACCTTTGATCCCAGCACTTGGGATGCAGAGGCAGGAGGATGGCCATGAGTTTGAGGCCAGCCTGGGACTAATAGTGAGTGCCAGGCCAGCCTGGGCTAGAGAGAGACCTTTCCTTGAAAAAAACAAAACAAAAAACAAGCAGTCTAACTTATAATGGACAAAGAGACTTGAATGAACACAGACAGCCAGCACATGACAGGATGCTCCCCATCATCAGGGAAATGCAACTGTGACCTCCAAAGGTCCAACCATCTATTAGGGTAGTCACAGAAAACACCATTCAAAGCCAGGAGGTGGAAGCAACCCTAAGAATCCATTGGCAGGGCTGGAGAGATGGATTAGCAGTTAAGTGCTTGCCTATGAAGCCTAAGGACCCCGGTTTGAGGCTCTATTCCCCAGTACCATGTAAGCCAGATGCACAAGGTGGCGCATGTATATGGAGTTCGTTTACAATGGCTTGAGGCCCTGGCATGCCCATTCTCTGTCACTCTCTGTGGCTCATAAATAATTAAATAAATAAAAACAAAAAATAAAAATAATTTTAAAAAAGAATTCATTGGCAGATAAATGGAAAAGGAGTATGTGATACATCCATGACAGAATTTTGCTCAGCTTAAAAGGGAAATACTGAGCCGGGCATGATGGCGCACGTCTTTAATCCCAGCACTCGGGAAGCAGAGGTAGGAGGATCACCATGAGTTCGAGGCCACCCTGAGATTACAGAGTGAATTCCAGGTCAGCCTGGACTAGGGTAAGACACTATCTTGAAAAACCAAAACAGGGCTGGAGAGACAGCTTAGTGGTTAAGGCACCTCTGCGAAGCCTAAAGACCCAGGTTCGATTCCCAGTACCCACATAAACTGGATGCATAAGGTGGTGCATGTGTCTGGAATTTGTTTGCAATGGCTGCAAGCCCTAGAGTCCATTCTCTCTCTCAAATAAATAAATAAAACATTAAAGAAAAAAAAAGAAGAGGAAAGCTGGGCATGGTAGTGCAGAGGTAGGAGGATCGCCATGAGTTCAAGGCCACCCTGAGATGTCATAGTGAATTTCAGGTCAGCATAAACTAGAGTAAGACCCTACCTTGAAAAACAAACAAACAAACAAACAAAAAGGGCTGGAGAGATGGCTTAGCGGTTAAGGCACATGCCTGTAAAGCCTAAGGACAGAGGTTTGATTTTCCAGGACCCACGTACGCCAGATGCACATGGTGGCACATGCATCTGGAGTTCATTTACAGTGGCTAGAGGCCCTGGCGTGCCCATTCTCATTCTCTGTCTCTCTCAGTCTCTAAGAAATAAATAAATAAATACATAAATACATAAATAAATAAATAAAATCTTCAAAAAAAAGGAGGCAGGTGTGGTGGCAATAATATTGAATTGGGCACAGCATATAAAGTACTAATGCATGCACACCATCTATCATTGATTCAGGTGATTATGACATTAGAAGCATGCCAGAGCAGACTGATGAAAAATAAACCATGTAAAATGTTTCTTTAATAGAACTTGCCAGATGCCAAGAAGAAAAAGAAAGAAAAGAAGAAAGACAGAAGGAAGGGAGGGAGGGAGGGAGGGAGGGAGGGAGGGAGAGAGGGAGGTTGGAAGGAAGGGAGGGAGGGAAGAAGGAAGGAAGGAGAGGGAAAGTTAGTTACAGGCAGAAGAGTGATGTAGTGGGACTCCCAATTTTTTGTTCCTGCCACTGGAGGGGAGCACATGGGGTGCACACACGTGCATACACACAAGCAAAAAAAAAAAAGTAGCTCACACTCAGGAGGCGGAAGGAGCAGGATCACTGTGGGTTCAAGGCCACCCTAAGACTACACAGTGAATTCCAGGTCAGCTGGGCTAGAGTGAGACCCTACCTTGAAAAACAAAAAAAAAAAAAAAAAAAAAAAAAAAAGAAGAAGAAGAAGAAGAAGAAAAAAGAAGAAAGAAGGAGGAGGAGGAGAAGGGAAAGAAAAGAAATTTTAAAAATAAAAAAAGTATGGATTGGATAGATGCCTTAGCGGTTAAGGCATTTGCCTGCAAAGCCAAAGGACCCAAGGTTCAATTCCCCAGGACCCAAGTAGACCAGATGCACAAGGTGGCATATGTGTTTGGAGTTCGTTTGCAGTGGCTGGAGGCACTGGCACAGCCATTATCTCTATCTATCTATCTGCCTCTCTCAAATAAATATATGAAATAAAATGCTACCCAGGATTTGCTTTAAAAAAAAAAAAAAGGGGCTGGAGAGATGGCTTAGCGGTTAAACGCTTGCCTGTGGAGCCTAAGGACCCCGGTTCGAGGCTCGATTCTCCAGGACCCACGTCAGCCAGATGCACAAGGGGGTGCACGCATCTGGAGTTCGTTTGCAGTGGCTGGAGGCCCTGGCGCACCCATTCTCTCTCTCTCACTCTCTACCTGCCTATTTCTGTATCTCCCTCTCTCTCAAATAAATAAATAAACAAAATAAAATATATTAAAAAAAAAAAAAAAAACTCAGCCGGGTGTGTTGGCGCACACCTTTAGCCTTTAATCCCAGCACTCAGGAAGCAGAGCTGTAGTAGGATCTCTGAGAGTTCGAAGCAGAGCTATAAGAGGATCTCCGAGAGTTCGAAGCCACCCTGAAACTACACAGTGAATTCCAGGTCAGCCTGAGCTAGAGTGAGACCCTATCTCAGAAAACCAAAAAAGAAAAGAAAAAAAAAAAAAAAAAAAAAAAACACTCATTCCTCTTAAAGAAAAGAAGAGGCGGGGAATTAATCCCAGCACTGGGAGGCACAGATGGGAGGATCGCTGTGAGTTAGAGGCCACCCTAAGACTACATAGTAAATTCCAGGTCAGCCTGGGCTACAGTGAGTGAGACCCACCCCCACCCCAACCCCCAAAAAAGGAGGAAGTAAGATATAAGATGAAGCAAAATGAGCTGCTGATAGGCACTTGAGTGGTACACTGGGTACATTACACTGGTCTCTTGACTTCTGTGTAAGCCTGAAAGTCCCCAAAACTGCATTTTTACACACTCAATCTCCAAGTTCATAATGACAGTGAAAGACTAGTACCTCTGAGGGTCCCAACACTGGAGAGCTGCAACAGCAGCTGAAACAGCAGAGGCTAGGTGTGTGGGCAACCTTGGAGTTTCCACAAACCCTCACTAATGGTCACCCAAGACACTCAGGGGTCTGAGCACAACAGAAAAGGGGCACAGCTACAGAACTCCACCTGCTCTAGGTCAGAGTTGTACAGGGCTGCACTTCAAGAACAGGCAAAGGACAAAGGAGCCATCTCTCCAAGGAGGCAAGAGGAGCCAGAAATGGCAGAAGTAACCACAGATGGCCTCGAGCCTGTGCTTCTAACGCCTCAGCCTTTACCTGATGAATGAAAACAGGATGCTGTAGCTCCCCAACCCAGTGGCAATGAGGTCTACAGTAAGGAGCACAGGTGGTCAGGCCCCAAAGATGCACCATGCCCTTGAGTTCCTCTCCAGGATCTATGATGATCTATGTAATAGGAGGACTTCACTTCTCACAACTCCCACTTTGCTTTTAGTAATGGACAGTCCCTTTTAAGTTAAAGAACCCTACATCAAAAAAATCCATTGACTATGCCCTGTGGGCCTCAATTACCCCATAAGTCCTGCCCAATGGGCCAGTCTTACAAGTTTCTCCCTACACCAGCACAGTGACCTCATCTGACAGGAGAGCCAGGTATAGGGAGGTGCTCAGCTCCTCTCACAGTCATTTGCTTTTGGAAACTATCTGATATATTGCCAGTCAGAGGATCCAATTGCTCCTACCAACCACAAACATGTTCTCTCTATAAGGCCTCCCTGCCTTGTACACAAATGGATGTGAGTTTCACCTACCCAGGTGCTGCTTCCACCCCTCCTGCACCCCTCATACTCACTACCACCTCCTGTGCCAGTCCACCCTCCCAGGGGCTTCACTGGCTAAGTTCTCAGAAGGCTGAGACACACCCCCCCCCAACAAAGCAGAACACTGGGGATAATATTATATGTTGCCAGGACACCCTGCTGGGTCCTGGCCCACCAACTTCAACCCACAGAATAAAGTAGACTTATCAGAGAGAAAAAGAATCCATTTAGAGTCGTTAAACTACCCCCTCCCAAAATCACAATTCAAACTTTAAAAAAAATTTTTTTTGACAGAGTCTCATGTATCCCAGACTATGTACCCAAGGCTGAACATGAACTTCGAATCTTCCTGCTCCCACCTCCTGAGTATGTTGTTTTACAGACATGTATTACCACACTGGCTTTATGCACTACTAGGGAATCAAACCCAGAGCTTCGTGCATGGCAGGGAAGGACTCTACTAAATGAGCTACAACCCCAGTCCAAATGAAAAATTAAAAAAAAAAACCTCCTACCAGAGCCGGGTGTGGTGGTGTACGCCTTTAATCCCAGCACTAGGGAAGCAGAGGTAGGAGGATCACCATGAGTTCGAGGCCACCCTAAGACTATATGATGAATTCCAGGTCAGTCTAAACTGGAGTGAGCCCTACCTCATAAAACAAAAAAACAGCCAGGCATGGTGGTGCACGCCTTTAATCCCAGCACTTGGGAGGCAGAGGTAGGAGGATCGCCATGAGTTCAAGGCCACCCTGAGACTACATAGTGAATTCCAGGTCAGCCTGAGCTAGAGTGAGACCCTACTTTGAAAAAAAAACCAAAAAAAAAAAAAAAAAAAAAAACAGAAAAAGAAAAAGAAAAACCCCCTACCTACACTAAGGCTTCAAAAGTCCTATACCACACACTAACATTTCAGTCTGATGGACCACCTGTACAAAAGTAGACCCACAAGACCACGACTATTATTAAATCCAGAGGACACAAAACCAGAGAGGTCACCTCTATACAGAGATGACTTCAATAGCAGCAACAAGCACATTAAAGCAACTTCTATTTTCTTAATTTTATTATTTATTTAAGAGACAGGAAGAAAGTATGGCCGCACCAGGGCCTCTTACCACTGCAAAAGAACTCCAGATGCATGTGGCACTTTGTATGTCTGGTTTTACATGGGTACTGAGGAATCAAACCCAGACAGCAGACTTTGTAAGCAAGTCTCTTTAACTGCTGAGCCATCTCCCCAGCCCAAAAGCAGATTCTAAATCCAATCAAAGGGCCAACCTTTGATATACCAACAACCTCGTCCACAATCAAACATCCTGGCAGAGAGGTTGGTAGGATCCAGGCCCAGAGGTTGGAAACGGCAGATAGCAAATAGGGCCAGGACAGAGGCAGGCCACATCTGGACCCCACCAGTGTCAGGCAAACCTCTTTATGGCTCAAAAAAAATGAGGAAAAAAGGTCACTAGCCTGAAGGCACTCATGTAACTAGCAAACTTCAAAATTAGAAATTCTCACCAGGCATGGTGGCAGTGCATGCCTTTAATCCCAGCTCTCAGGAGGCCAAGGTAGGATCACTGTGAGTTAGAGGCCAGCCTGAGACTACAAAGTAGTCTCAAGGTCAGCCTAAGATAGAGCAAGAACCTATGTGGGGGGGGGGGGTGAAAATTAGGAATTCTCACATCTCAAGTGAAACTGTAGCCCAAGGCTCTGAGAACAAATGTCCAAAGATAGCCAAGTATAAGCATCAGGGACCTTGGCTAACAAGACACAGTGGATCCTCAGGCCCAGGCTCTGCAATCAATGGTGCTCTGAGGGCCCAACTGGCTCCAATCCTCCCAACTGCATTCCAGGCATCTAGCAGTCCCGAGGCAGAACACATGCCCTTCATTAGCATCAGACACAAATTGAGAGGAAAGTTCTTCCAGTCACCCACCAGGGGAGCTCAGGCCATAGGCTCTGCCAGCCAGCACTGGGAGACCAAGGAATGCAGCCTAATTCCCTAAGCTGCATCAAATCAACCCATGAGACAACCCATGAGGTCCACCTTGTTTTCAAAGTTTAAAGAGCTTTATAAATTAAGATGAAACCCACTAGGGTCAGACAAGCTGGGCGACACTTATTGCATACAAGGATGCTAAAAAAAAAAATCACAGTTTTGATAGTTCTGCAAAAAAAAAAACTTAGCAAATTTACAACAAAACTGTCAAGTAATTAAGGCAAGGCACTTCACACATGAACTTAAACTGCTAATTAAAATCCCCTCGCTTAATTGACTACATTTGCATATCATTCAACTTGGGAGTATAATTTTTTTAATGGTTTGGGCAACACGGTTGCAACACCAGGAAGCAGGAGGCAGCAGGTGAGGCTCAGAGCTAAGGCAGCCAACAGCATCAAGCACCAGGTGGCAGCCACAGCAGTGTGACAAGGAGTGTCCCCATGAGCACCCAGTAAGGACACAGTTGAGGTCTCAGAACATTATGTCAACCAGGTAAGGGCAGAGCATTTCCCACTCAGGCCCCCTCCTCAAGAAAGCCAAACAAGTCTAGGCCTCAGGTGTGGGGGGAGAACAGCAGAATCTCCCAGAGCTGCACAGAGATTGTCATGGCCCAGGACAGGGACTGCAGATTCCAATATGCACCTTAGTCCTTTGCTGGCCCAGGCGTCAATCAAACCCTCAGCACCACATATGGACACATATGCTTGTACACAGCTTGCCAGTGTCGCCCGGATGCCCATCTTCTAGCCTGGTCATCCTCCTGCTCCACCCAGAGGTCAGAGTCCAGACCCCCGTATTCACCTTCAACAAGCAAGCACATCAAACAAGTACGGAAGTGCATGACTGCAATCCCAGCACTTGGGAGGCTCAAGCAAGAAGATCACCTCAAGTTCAGGACCTGCCTGGGTTACACTGCAAGACCCTGTCTAAAAGGAAAGATGTCAAGCCTCTCACTGGCAGTCCAAATCTGCGACTGCCAGGTGTCAGAAATGGGATGAAGAAAAGAAAGCAGAGAGACCTCAACAGCACTGGGGCACCAGAGCACAGGAGGCCGCTATCAAGAGCGGCCTGTCCTATACACCAGCGAGGGTCAAACAGGGCCACCCATCTTCCAAGGCAGCAGGGTCCAAAGCAAACCCGGCACAGGTACCACTGCTCTGCTCTACACTTCCAGGTCAGCTCACTCCAGTTTTTCTCTGGCGTGTAGGCTGCTTTGGCTTGCTAAACAAACATCCGGCTTAAACTGAAAAGGGGAAGAAAAGATGTTCTCCAAGAAAAGTTTGCATTCCCTTCTCCACAGGAGGCTAATGCTGCCTTACACACAACCCCCGGAGCCAGCAGGGAAGAGAGGGTCAGGGATGTCACCCTCAGACTGCCCTCATTGCACAACCACCACACCAGAAGGGAACCACCAAGCTGGCTCTAGCACAGCACATGGTACAGAAAAGCCCCAGATGCCACTAAACACAGGCAGCAGGAGAGTTCCTGTGTAAGCACATCAGCCTCTTGAAGGGCTCCAGCTCCTGTGGGTCACATCCCCACCTCCTGTAGCTGAGGACACTCAGAGACAAGGTCTCCTCACATATCCTGGAGAATGAGCTTGCTACCTGACCAGCTCTACCTGCAACTCAAGGAAGGACAGGAGGAACTTAATTGGCTTCATCTTTAAGAACAGACACCAAGAAATTTATCTACAGGCAAAAGCCTACATTTCATAGTCAAAATAAAGACATTCCCTTGTTACTTTCAATGAAGAGCCCACATGGACCCTACCAGTAACCACACACAAAACTGGCCTTCCCAACAAGCAGTGTCAAGTGCAGGCTGAAGGGTCTATAAGGAAGACAGCCACTTCCTGCTCCAGTCACAGACTTGTGGGCAGACAACACAATTAGCAGAAACACCTGACTTTGCTGGCAATGGCTCTCATAATCACAGAAGTGACTTGGCAGCAAAGGGACCATCAGGCAGACAGTATGTGGAGACCAGCAGCCACAGCTTCAAGGAACCACAGCACCATGTGGAACAGCATCAGGGTGTCACAAGTGGGTCCAGAGATGGGCCAAGAGTGTCCAGAGACAGTGAGTTAGTACCATTTGTCTCAGAACATGCACTAGTCTTGCCTGAGGTGTATGCCCATGACTCCTCACTAAATTGGTCAGTCTGCCCTGGATCAACTTCACACACATCCCAATCATCATCACTTCATATAGTATCCCTGCCACTGTCACCCATATACAGCTCAAAGTCAAGGAGGAGGAGGGCCACATCAGGTCAGCTCCACCATTCAGCCCACAAGTCTCCACAGGACACCTCACCTCCACCAGGCCCTGGCATGAAGGGGACAGCAACTGATCCCCCTCCCAACACTCATGCTGCCCACAAGGCCACTGAATTTTCCTGAAAGAAGCAGTGCAGTGGGAATTGCAGGAAGCCATTCCAAACAAGAGCTGCTTCTTTCAAAGTGACCAGCGGACGTTCCAGCGGAAGCCACAGTCAGCGCACAGAGGGCTGGGAAGAACATCAGCACTCACAGCCTAGCCAAGGGAAACATTCCAGAGCTTTCCGAGCACTCCAACGTGGAAGCAGGGTCCAGGCATCCCCAAGGCAGAAAGGAGGGGAATTCCTTCAAAGCCACAATGGGATGGATGGGCAAAGAAAGGACACCAAGGAAGCTTCCATCCAACCTTCCCTCCCCTCCCAGTCAAATAGACCTGGGCTGCTGGAAGCCCTGCCAACAATGGCTACGTGCCTTCACTGAGTCACTCCCCATGGCCGCCCAGCTGTGATCAAACCCTCACCCAGCCCCATGAGGCCAAAAGCAAACCACACACCCAATCCCCAGAGACAGAACACAGGGGTACCCACACCATGCACAGCAGAGTAGGCCAAGCTGCTACACCTTAAAACTTCCCAGTGTCACTAAAGCCACAGCATTCTTTCAATTTTAGAAGTCAAAAGAGTAGAGTAAAATCATAGACAGTGTAAATACCAAACATCAAGGCAGATGATTTCAAAGGCTCCTATCAAGATCCTTGTATGTTTCCACTCCAACAAGAGGACAACTCAAAAGAATGGACAAAGAAATGAAGGCCAAAGTGGTACATGGGACATTTTGTAATATCACTGTGTAACCAGGAACATGTGTGCCCTGCAGGCCACAAACAGTACACCTGGTCTCTTCCTTCTGGATGCCCTACAGGCCACAAACAGCACATTTGGTATGGATTTTACTACTATCTCCAGACTCAGAAAAACTCACTCAAATCTTGGTCTTCAGCTTCAAAAATAAGAGGACATAAGCAGCACGTCTGGACACTAGAGAGCTACAGCGGCAACACACATGCTCAAGGGCAGAGCTCTTGAAGAGCCTGGTCTACATAGAAAGCAGCACTCAGCCCCTTTACTCCACCACACCCATAGAGAGGTAGCTACTTCAGAAGGTGACCCAAGGTAAACTGGATGGGCAGCAAGGTTAGCAGCACAACGCCTGGTCTAGACGACGGACCAGCATCAGAAAAGGTAGGGCAATCATGCTGGGATCCTGCTGGCAAAGTGGCATCATAGGATCCTCCTTGGGGTGCTAGAAGCATCTGCAAATGACACTGACCAAAATCTGCTCCCGAACATGCAGCGAAGCCAGGGCATCAAGGAAGAGTATATAACCCCAACCCCAATGTGGATTGCAACTAGCTCCCAACCCAATGATCCCCTGACATTTCAGGGAAGTGTCAAGCCAGCTCCCCTTTCAGATCTCCCGGAAGTAATCTAGCCTCTGTGTTTTGACTCAAAACAAAGAAAGTTTTTAAAAACATTTCAGTTGAAACTTGCATAATTCTTCCAGTGGAGAAACCCTCCCTCAACTTTCGCAATCCTTAGAAAGAGACACATTATTGCCACAGAGTCCAGCCACGGTCATGGCCACCTCCTGCCAGACATCTTGGGAACCACAGCCTCCTCCTGGGACTGCAGCAGCAGCTCAGACCTGGCCCAACCCCCCACACACACACACACTCTCCGCTGCAGGGTGGGGCTGGGTTCACACTTAGCCCAGACTTCCTCAAGCTCAACATCCTGTCTGCCCTTAGCGACACTTCAGACAGACGTTACACAAACTGGCTGTAGGGAGGTTGAGAAACACTGCCAGAGTCAATGACCTTACTCGTGGAAGCTCCCTGCTGACTGAGGGCCTGGGGGTTATGGCAGCTGGGGACAGAGGCAAGGCCCTGCTACCCACTGATGGTGAGGCACCAACCAACTCCCAGAGGAATCCAAGAAGCTGGATGGACAGACAGGCTATGCCAAGAGAACAGACTATATGAGGCTTGGCCCTCAAAATGGAAGCAGGCACATCTGGAGCAGGCAGCGCTAAGACGGCACACCAGGCTCCATTCCCACCCTCACTCACAGCTGTGGTGTGAGCAGAACCCAGAGCTCACTCTCCAGCTGCTGTCTGTTGAGAAGGCCCACCAGTCTTCTTGGAGCCCCACCTAAGTGTACCAACCTAGACCCACACACCCTGTCCATCTGCAGGGGCTCCTGGTCTAGTGACTTCAGAGTGCACCACCCCACCTTCTTGGCCCAAGCATGTGGAGAGGAAATCACTACTGATCCCAAGAAAGCCCCAGCCCAGCACAACATGTGCTCCCAGGGAACACTCTTCAAAAGGAAGCCAGAGGGGGCTGGAGAGATGGCTTAGCGATTAAGGTACACGCCTGCAAAGTCCAAGGACCTAGGTTCTCCAGGTCCCATGTAAGCCAGATGCACAAGGTGGCGCATGCGTCTGGAGTTCGTTTGCAGTGGCTAGAAGCCCTGGTGCACTCACTCTCACTCACTCACTCTCTCTCCCTCTCTCTGTCTCTAATAAGTAAGTAAATAATAAATCTTTTAAAAACTTTTTAAAAATTAAATTAAATTTAAAAAAGGAAGCCAGGGGACAGTTGACCCTTGGAAGCACCATTCAGACGTAAGAGTGTTTAGGCAAGTGGGTCCCAGCATTTAGATGTGACAATCCCGGCTTAAGAGCAGACTACATACAGCAAACATGGTGGTGCACGCCTGTAATCCGAGCACTCAGGAAGTGAGACCCTGTCCCAAAAAGTAAATAAATAAAAGACCATCCTTATCAAGGGAATCCTGAGAGCCCAAGCTCCGGAGGACAGAGGTGCAGCAACCTCAAATGACACGAGTTTCTCAGGCACTACCATAGTCCACTTCGCAGACACACAGGCTGCAGCCCTGCTCTGGCCAGGCAGCAGTACAGTGCCTATAGGTTGCATGGAAGGCACCCTTGGATAGATGTTCTGTGTCACAGCAAACCACGTTCCTGGAAGAGGGCCATGAGGCAACTCAAAATGCCACTTCCTTTCGAACAGACGGGGTTGTATTACTGACAGACTGAACTTTGTGTAAAGCCCAACAGCTATTAGACAACCCAAGAAGACAGGAAAGCCATGACAGAGAAGGCTCAAGAGGCTCCCATTCTCATGTTGCCAACAGGAAAATGACCATAGCACCCCACTCAACACAGCATCCAGAGAATCAACAAAGTGCTAGCCTCAGTTTACATGAGAAAAAATAAGGCAGGTTAAGCAACTTGCATATAGTCACACAGCCAGTGAGGGACACACTGGAAAATGTGAGAGCAACCCTATGAAGTTCTACAACAGGACTGACTCATAAGGACAGCTGGCAGTGGTGAGGTTCCCTAGACTCATAAGGACGGCTGGCAGTGGTGGGGTTCCCTAGGACCGACTCCGTGAACATCCAAGCATCCTCTGTTTCTCTCCAAGCTACACTATCAGGAAACTAGGCCTAATCAACACAAAAGATAAGTTTCCTGTCTCCCCATGACATTAGGGGGCATCACAGAGGATAACTACGAACCTTCACACTGTCACAGCAGTGCTGACATGCCAAGGCCTGGGGCACAGCTGTCTGCACAAGTGTTCATGCTCAAAGCTAACAACATCTCCTCATACACACAGCTGACCACAGGAGCCTCAACCCCACCTCAGCCAGGCTGACACCACTTTCACCAGGCTTCCCCAAAGCAAGGCAGCAAAACTCATCGTGGCATCAAGGACTCAGGAAAACCACCAACCTCCCCCCCACTATGTGTTTACAGTAGCACAGATCCCTGGCCCTCTGGCAAGAGAATATCCTTCCCAAGCACAGAGAAGGCACTCACTTCAATGGCCAGCCCAGAACAGCATTGCCTGCAGAGTTCCAGAGCACTTTGTTCCTCCTCCCCAGTGGATCAAAAATATTAAAGTCAGCTCTAAAGGAAATAAGGAAAGCAAAACATATCCAGTGAATAAGCTGTCAAGAAACAAGTGAGAAGAACCAGTGAACAGGCAGCCTCCTTCCCAGGCCACTCCTAGGACAGGTAGGGTCCAGGGCACTGTACTGACAACCCCTTCATGGATGTTGTCCCTGGTGCAAGCATAAACAAGCACTTGGCTGTCCTGGGGGTACTGAGAGAGGGCAGCCTAGCCAGCACTCCCACCTACATACAGGGTCATGGAGCCAAGAGAGGAGCAGCACTGAGGGCAGAGTGGGGTTACCCACAGGCTGGGAGCACCCCCTTATCGGGAAAGCACACAGGAACTGGCAAACTAAGAATTTCGACTAAGGCCACCAATGCCTGAGCAGGGCTAGAGACACAAGTGACTTAAGAAATTTCTCTTAACTCAGCAAAGGAGGTATCAGAGCACTGCTGGGGCGGGTATCAACAGGGAAGGGCAACTACACACCATGGCGGAAATGATCAAGGCACATGACCATGGCTCAGGGCACCATTCTGCCTTCTAATCCCATCAAGCTGAAGTCTCCCAGAACCACAAGCCTTTCAGTGAAGGAAGACAAGGCAGCAGCCCATCTCTGAAGCAACTGGAACAAAGGGGCCTTGCTGCACACACACCCCCAGGCCGGGAAGACAGAAAGACCACAAATATGCACATGACCCAAAAGTCACAAAAACAGACACACCCAGCTCAGACAAGATCTTCTGTACTTGCTCGGGAGAGAAGGGACATGAAAGCTTCCTGGAGCCTAGTCAGTCCCACACCTCCACAGTGGTGGGAGCAAGCCCACCACAACTGCCATACACGGGACTTTGTCAGGCCATATGAGCTGGCAAGGGTGCAGGCACCCCAAATGGAAAGACACTGATAGCACTGAGTACCCATCAGTCTGCCCATAGCCAACTCTCCATCCAAAATGACCTGCCAGCAACCTCCCCACTCCACCAGTGCAGGCAGCTACACCAGGCGTTGGGCTGCCTAGAGGCACCACACAACACACAGGCACACATGCTCACACACACACACACACACACACACGCGCGCGCGCGCACACACACACACACACACACACACACACTCTCTCTCTCTCCCCCTCTTTCTCTCTCTCGCAGCCCCCGCAGAACGAAGAGACAGTCCCTCTTCAGCCCCTCCCCCCATGACTCTGACACTCCGCTGGAGGGGCGCCCAGAGAAAACCGGGCTGCAGCATCTATTCACAGATTTAGAAAAAAAGTTTGATGCAATAGCTGAATTAATTAGGCCTCCCAAGAATAGCTGAGCCAATGCAGCATTCTGTGTGTGCAATTTAATAAGCTTGGATATTTAAAAGTTACAGATTCTTAGAATGTGTGCAAAGAAAGTTCCTTCAGCACCTAGTGACATAGGAGGAGTGGCCCAACCTGGATGCTACTGAACCTTTTTTGGCTGCCACAGAGCCATCAACAGCCACAGAACCTTCAACTTGTCCAACAGTGCCTGGGACGGCAGACCGCCACACTAAGCCCAGGAGGAACAAGACAGAAGTAAATAGATGAATCCAAATAAACTACAAATCACCAGCCACTGACCAGGACAAATGGCCCTTGCTCCACGCAAACGAAGGACTCTGGGATTCACTCTCTAGCTGACCCAGGGAGACAGGAGACGGGGCTAGATGTGCCAAGTCTCACATGGGACACTTGGCTTCATTTGTATCTGTGTCCTAGTAACCACCAGGATGTCTGCTGGAGACGGCATGCAGGCACCCCTGTCAGTCAGTATTCCGGGATGAAGGCAGTAACCTTTCCCTCATCTAGAGGCTTCATGGAGGGCCAATGGAGACCTGGGTTAGAGCTCACAGCCTGGGTTCAGGTGATCTAACCTTTGGGGGCTTGGGATAGTCCTTTTCTTGGACTCATCTCAAGCAGGCCAAACTGGGCAAGGGCTTTTACATCCCACCTACACACTAGCTGTGCACTCAACACAAGCACCGAAGCAATAGGGCTTTCCTTCCAAGCTGTGTGGCCCTATCGAGACACCGACATTGACGCTAAACAAAACAATTCCCAAGAAGTACTAACCACAGATCCCAACCTTTAAAGCTCAGAGCCCACAACCCAGAATGGCCCCCACCCTGCACACGACCTGCCAGCCCCAGGCCTGGAGACACTCACCCGGGGCACCCTCCGTTTGTACTTGTTAGCGTAGTCAAACTTCTCCTTCACGTCGTCCAGGCAGCGGCCGAGGCGGGCTTGCTCCTCCTTGCCCGTGTAGTCCTGGCTCAGCAGGATGTAGGCCCGCCAGTTGGCCGAGTCGAAACCCCAGTGGCAGGTCCGGTTCTCCAGGGCCTTGTGCGAGTGCACCACGAACTTGTGCGGCGGGTACATGAGGCGGCAGTCGAGGCACTGTATGCAGGCGGCGCTGGGGCTGCTGTACAGCTCGGGCACCAGCAGCCCCTTGCACTTGCCGAAGCACTCGTGGTACACGCGCACGCTGCGTTCGCTGAGCTCCAGGCCCAGCGCCAAGCTGGCGGCCAGCTCCTTCTTGCAGGGCGGCGGGTAGGCGCCACCGTAGAGCAGCGCGTTGCACAGGCGCTCGGCGTCCGTCTTGGTGATGAGCCCGCACGAGGGCGCGGAGAAGGGCAGAATGCCCATGACTTTGAGGATCTCCAGCTGGTCGGCGGTGCAACGTGAACAGTAGATGTGCAGTTCGTCGCACACCGAGTTGATCTGCTGCAGTGAGAAGTCGCGCAGCACCGAGTTGAGGATCTGGGGCAGGCACAGGCGCTTCTCGCCTCCCACCACGAAGCACGAGATGGTCTCCCCTTCTAGCACCGTCTCGCAGCGCTCGGTGGAGCGGTCCGACGGCATGAAGAAGGGTCCGGGTAGCACAGGCGGCGGTGGCTGGATGGCAGGCAGGTGCAGCACCGGCGGAGGCTCCGTGGCCGTCGGGACCGGCGCCGGCACCGCGGCCGCGCCTGCCTCCTTGGCGCTCTCCTTCTTGTAGGCCTCCTGCGCCCAGCGCGCCGAGAAGGCGGCCGGGCCGCCCAGTGAGCTCATGGAGCTCAGGTGGAACTGCTCCAGCGTCTTCTGCAGCCCCGGGTGCGGCTGGAAGCCGCCACGGCCGCCCGCCGCCGCCTCCATGGCGCGATCAGGCTCCCCGGGCCGCTCCCGATCCCGCGCGCCCGGGCCCCCACGGCCCCCGCCGCCGCCCCGCGCGCCCCGGCGGCGTCCGCGGCCGCGGCCCCGGCCGCCCCCGCCGCCGGCTCCCGGCCGATCACGGCCGCGGCCTCGGCCTCGCCCGGGGAGCAAAGGCGAAGGCGGGCGGGGCGAAGGGGTCCCGCCGCTGGAGCCCGCCGCCGCCCGGGCCCGGCGCCACATCCACGCGCCCCGCGCCGCGCCCGCCGCCGCCCGGGCCCCCCGCGCCCCCGCGCGCCCCCGGGCTCTAGGCGCGGGCATGCCCCGGCGCGCGCCGCCAACGCCAACGCCAACGCTCGCGGGCCCGGGGCTCGCGGGGGCGCGCGGGCAGGTGCCGGCGCCGCGAGGCGCGAATCGCCGCGGCGGCCGAGGCCGAGGGGCCGGGAGGAGCGGGGGCGCGGGCGCGGGGCCCGCCGGGCCGTCCTCGCGCGGCGCGCCGCCGCCGCCCCGCTCCTCCCACCGCGCGGCGCCCGCCCGGCTCGTCCCGGCGGCGCTGGCTGGCCGCGTCGCGCCGCCGCCGGCCCCCGGCCGCCCACCCGCCCGCCGGCTCCCGGCCGTCCGCCGGCCCGCGCGCGCGGCTCCTGGGGCGGCGGAGGCGCCTCTGGCCCGCGGCCTCAGAGCGCGGCGGCGGCGCGGGGTTCGGCGCGTTCCGCGCACATCCTCCCGGCGGCTCGCTCCGGCTGGGACTGAGCGCCGGGCGCTGAGCTCACGCCGCCGCGCGCCGCCCCGCCCCGCGCCGCCCCGCCCCGCCGGCACCGGCTCCGCCCCCCGCGCTGTTTGTTGCTGTGCGTCCGCCTCAGCCCGAATGCCGGCCAGGAATATGACCCGCTTCGGGGCTGGCTCTTCCAGGAACGCGCGCTCCCCCTCTCGGGCTCGGCTCCGCTCGGCTGTACTCGGCTCTGCCCGGCCCGGACTCGGCCAAACTCGGCTCCGTCCGCCCGCACATCGTCTCAGCTCGACTCCGCTCGAGCCGATCGGCCCGCCGCTCGGCCATACTCGGCCTCTCTCGGCCCCGCCCTGCGAAGGCCACTGGAGGCGGCCACGGCTGCGGCGCCCGGGGGCCCCCCTTCCGGCCGAGGCCGCTTCCTGCGCCGCTGGGAAGGCGCCGGTCCTACCGCCGCCGCCGCCCCAAGGCCCTGAAACCCACAGCGTCCCCACCACAACCGCAGACCAGCTGAGTGGCGGTCAGGGACTGATCTGCGCGGCTGCCACCACTCATTCCGGGGTCCGCAATTTACAAAGACTTCACGAAACACCCCGGAAAACCTTTTTGAAGGGGGGACACCACGAAACATGCTTACACGACGCCGGGGTTCTTCACCCTGCGAGACACCCCATTGGCCCGCGCATAATTAGAACTCCACAAAACAATCCACAGGGTGCCACTCATAACAATGCACGTCTTGAGGTCTCCGCATGATGAGGGTCATCAAGACACATCCCAGGATCCCCAACCCCACATGATAGGGACACCACCACAAGACACTCCCAAGTCCCCATGTGATCCAAGAACACCACGAAACATAACCCCCTCAGGATGCCACAAAACCCTGGGGTGCCCACACAACAGGAATCTCCACGGTTTCCGCTGAAGAAGGATGCCCCAAAGCTTACATCGTAGGTTTCCACTTGTAGCATGCCATCTAATACACAGAGCTCCACACAGTGACCTAGGTGGGATACAACATAAGACAGAAAGCTACACAAGACAGTGTAGGGTACTCCACAGCCAGGATTGCAGCACCCAGACACACCACAGCATTACTTGGGGATACCAAGATGCAAACGAGGCACAGTCACCCCAGTGTCAGTATGATTGGCAGGCAGCATTGACCACCCCAGGACCCTGGGACCACAGCCAGTGTAGAACTCCCTCTGCTCCATGAGCTGGGCGCTTTGGAACATGGAACCCAGCGAACCATGCCCTGTGGTTAGCAGCCCACTGCACCTCCTTGAGTCGCTATCAGGCCAGCCCCTGTGAGTCTCAGCCTTCAGGGCTGGGAACCAAGGTATCCTGTCTCTCCATTAGGCATCCAGGCTGTGGCCAGTATGACACACCATTGTCTATCCATTAATGTACTTACCGGGTGCACTATGGGAGAGGCAAACCAGAAAAGGCTAAAAGGAAGACATCCTGGTAGGGTGGCACCCAAAGGAGGCAGCATATAGCAGAGGCCTGGCACAAAGGCTCAAAATCAGAGGCCAGGGCTGGAGAGATGGCTTAGCAGTTAAGGCACTTGCCTAGGAAGCCCAAGGACACAGTTTCAACTCCCCAGTACCCACATCAGCCAGATGCACAAGGTGACGCAGGCGTCTGGAATTCTCATTTGTAGTGTCTAGAGACCCTGGTGTTCCCAGTCTCTCTCCCTACTTCCTCCCTCCCTCCCTCCCTCCCTCTCTCTCTCTCTCTCTCCCCCCTTCCCCTCTCTCCAATGAATAAATTTAAATTTTTTTTAAATCAGAGGCCACCAGGCATGGTGGTGCACGCCTTTAATCCCAGCACTCAGGAAGCAGATGTAGGAGGATCACCATGAGTTCAAGCCCCCCCTGAGACTACATAGTGAATTCCAGGTCAACCTGAGCTAGAGCTAGAGTGAGACCCTACCTCAAAAAACAAAAAACAAACAAACAAATTAGAGGCCATAGTGAGGTCAGGGGAAGAGACTGAGTAAAGTAAAGGTGGAGAGACGGCTAATCAAAATCTAAGAGAATATAAATAAGTCATATGGAAACCTATTTTTTTTTTTGGACAATGGAACACTCAAAAGCCATAGATTGTTACTAGAAAATTTTCACTGCCAGGGATGTGATACCTTCCAGAGAGTTGTTGGCCAGGAAGGTCACTGATACCCCCAAAATATTACAGGCCATTGGCACAGCTCTTGGTTTCCCACCAGGAATAGATGGTAAGACCCTATTGTTGAAGACTCCATATACTTGAGCTGCAAGGTCACCGAGAAATCCTGCTGGAGCTGAGCTGAAAACCTCCTCCATGTAGACCAGCTGACAGAAAGCCAGAAAAAGCTATGCTGCATGCAGTTCAATGGGAGACAGAGAAGTCACCAGTAGAGATAAACAACAGTGGACAGTGCAAGCCTTAAATTGACCAGCCAGACCAAATGAACCAATGGGTGCAATAGTGGCATGTCTCTTATGGGGGAAACCAACTGCTCTCTAATTGCTGGAGGCCTGCTCCATGGAAGGGAACATATCCCTGATACCAAAAACCTACAACAGAGGTAGTCATGAGCCCTAGGGGTGTAACGTCTGCTGGTGTCTGGCTAAATGTATATACTGTGCTCACCAAACTGCCCAGTAAGCACTTCTCTTAATGTCCATAGCCATATATTAATGCTACTCTCACTTCTCTTTTCAGATGGCAGTGACCTTGGGATGACTCAAAAGGCACCATGGTGCTGAGAAGAAGTGACAGAGTAGTGCTCAACACTGAAATATCTCTATCATATCTTCCAAAGCTCAGGGTCCACTGTGGAAGAGGTGACAAAGAATGTAAGAGCCAAAGGAAGAGTAGGACTCCTTACAACGTGCTCCTCCAGACACAAAATGGCCTGGATATCCATGACCTCACAGTGCTTGACACTTCCTACACAGGACCATCATAACAGGAGGAAAATATGATGACATCAAAATGAAAGAGACTGATTGAGAGGGGGAGGGGATATGATGGAGAATGGAGTTTCAAAGAGGAAAGTGGGGGTAGGGAGGGAATTACCATGGGTTATTGTTTACATTTATGGAAGTTGCCAATAAAAAATTAATTAAGAGGCTGGGCATAGTGGCGCACACCTTTAATCCCAGCACTCGGGAGGCAGAGGTAGGAGGATTGCCATGAGTTTGAGGCCACCCTGAGACTACATAGTGAATTCCAGGTCAGCCTGGACTAGAGTGAGACCCTACCTCGAAAAAACAAAAAAACAAAAAACAAAAAAAGAAATAATTAATTTTTTTAAAAATCAAGCCAGGTATGGTGGCTCATGCCTTTAATCCCAGCACTCAAGAGGCAGAGGTAGGAGGAGCGCCGTGAGTTCGAGGCCACCCTGACATGACATAGTGAGTTCCAGGTTAGCCTGAGCTAGAGTAAGATCCTACACTGGAAAAAAAAAAAAAAAATCAGAGGCCAAAGGATAGTCAAAGGAAGCTGAAAAGTGGTGCCTTTTCCCCCACAATACTAGGGCCCCAAGCTGACCTAGGTAGAGGTGGGGAGAGAACCTTTGTGCTTCATGGAAGTGAGTGAAACTCAACCTGGGTGACCTTCAGTTTGTGACCTCACCTCCTGCGTGAGGTTGGAACAGGCCTAAAACCAGCCCTCCTGGATGCAGTTCCTGCCTGGGGGCTTGACAGGCATCTCTAGGCTGGCCTCAACTGCCCCTCCCTCAGGGGCAGATGTCCAAAGAGACAGCCAAGACAGGAGTTGAGATTCAAGGTGAGGGGTTCCGTGTCTGAAAATCCCATAGTTCCCACTGTATACATACACTTCAGCCCAGTAGGACTGTGTCTTACAACACTCATCCACCAATACCAGGCTGGGGAGGCGGGGATGGTGAGGAATCCTCTTTCCTTGTCATTCAAATTCCTGCCCCCAGTTTATTCTTCTGGCCCCAATAATGGGTATTCCCACTTCTAGGCATCTCTTCTGTCCACACATAATTGTTAGAAAGATTGTTTTCTTTAAGTTTAAAAACAAAAGGGACTCATTTGTACTCCTGGAGAGGGCTTTGTTGGCCCACATTTAGACCCCAAACAAGTCAACATTGCACTTAAGATATTTACTTCTTTCCATGGAATTTGAATCCCATGTAATTCAGGCATATGGTCATCCAAAGAAGGTGGCTAGAAAACCCCAGAGCACAAGTCCCCAAACAAGCAAACACATTCTCTTGTCCTTTGCCCAAGCAGGGCCCTGAGCACCAGCCATGGTAGACAGAGCCCCCTGTGCCACTGTGTAGACAGGTGCTGCATGCACCCTGTGCCTCTGGCATGGCAGGGCCTGAGCCAGGGGCCAACACTAGCCCCAAGCTGCACAACCCAGGGAGGTAGCCATGGCCAGGCTGCAGTGAGGGTATTGGTCCCAGGAGGGCATGTGGAAGAGAGGGGTCACAGATCAAAGGTAAAATCCCCTAGGAAGTAAGGAGGGCCTCAGGCAGGCCTCTGTAGCTTCTATCCTCAGTGGACTCTGAGGCCTTCCCTCCCCAATATGATGGGGTTTCTAAGCAGCCCAGCCCAGCCCAGTCCAGCCCAGCCCACAATAATCAAATCAGTCCTGACAGAGCTCACAGGGTCTCATGTTCTCCCTGATCCCAGTGGAGGGCTTCCACCTGCTGTCCCTCCTCTCTTCCACTTCTCTCCCACAGCTGCTCTGATCCATCACCACTCATGCTAGGGGCTAACATGGATAGGTGGAAGGTCTAGACCACAGGCATAGTCATATTGGGTGAGAGAGTGAAGGCTTAGGGCCTACCTAGAGGAGCCCTGGCATGCAGTTAGAAGCAGAGACCCTACTGCACCAGGGCCCTTCCGGCTCACTGCCTGGGTATTGCCACACTGGTATGTTCAGGCAGCCAGTAAAATATTTGTCCCTAGTTCAAGGCCTTTAACCCTGAGACAGAGGTAGGAGGATATAGTGAATTCCAAGTCAGCCTGGGCTAGAGTGAGAGAAAAAAACTCAATAAAACAAAAATAGGGCTGGAGAGATGGCTTTTAGGTTAAGGCATAGGGCTGGAGAGATGCCTGTAAAGCCAAAGGACCTCGGTTTGATTTCCCAGGACCCACGAAAGCCAGATGCACATGGGGCTCATGCATCTGGAGTTCGTTTGTAGTGGCTGGAAGCCCTGGCACTTCCATTCTCTCTCTCTCTCTCTCTTTCCCTCTTTCTCTCTCTCCCTCTCTCAAATAAATAAATAAAAATAAAATATTTTTAAAAGATTTAAAAATAAAAATACTTGTCCCTCTTCCATATGCACATGCTTGCTGATCTCCCTCCACTGCAGGTGTGAGCCAGGGACTGGAAATAGGCCAAGTTCTGACCTGTATGGCTTCCATTCTTGTGTGAGAGACTGACAATGAAGCATCAGACCTGCCCAGACAGGAGCAAGCATATAAGGGCCTGAGGAGCAAAGGGCCGGCTTTAGGCAGGGAAGGCCTCCTAGGGGCTGCTTAGGAGGAAAGAGCCATCGGCTTGGAAATAGGCTGCTCACTCCAGGGTCACAGAGATAGCCGAGATTAGCTATTTGTCTAATGGAGTTTGGGCCCAGCCGAGGAAGTGCTCTGAGAGTCCCACCAACAACTCTGTAGACAACTTCCCACTCAGGACCAGCCCTGCTCCTCCTGGCCCTATACCTACCTCTCCTTGGGATAAGAAAAAAAAAAAAAAAAAAAAAGACTAGTAGCAGCCAGGCACACTGCCATTGTCAGAAAAAAAAATCAGAGGCCAAAGGATAGTCAAAGGAAGCTGAAAAGTGGTGCCTTTTCCCCCACAATACTAGGGCCCCAAGCTGACCTAGGTAGAGGTGGGGAGAGAACCTTTGTGCTTCATGGAAGTGAGTGAAACTCAACCTGGGTGACCTTCAGTTTGTGACCTCACCTCCTGCGTGAGGTTGGAACAGGCCTAAAACCAGCCCTCCTGGATGCAGTTCCTGCCTGGGGGCTTGACAGGCATCTCTAGGCTGGCCTCAACTGCCCCTCCCTCAGGGGCAGATGTCCAAAGAGACAGCCAAGACAGGAGTTGAGATTCAAGGTGAGGGGTTCCGTGTCTGAAAATCCCATAGTTCCCACTGTATACATACACTTCAGCCCAGTAGGACTGTGTCTTACAACACTCATCCACCAATACCAGGCTGGGGGAGGGCGGGGGATGGTGAGGAATCCTCTTTCCTTGTCATTCAAATTCCTGCCCCCAGTTTATTCTTCTGGCCCCAATAATGGGTATTCCCCACTTCTAGGCATCTCTTCTGTCCACACATAATTGTTAGAAAGATTGTTTTCTTTAAGTTTAAAAAACAAAAGGGACTCATTTGTACTCCTGGAGAGGGCTTTGTTGGCCCACATTTAGACCCCAAACAAGTCAACATTGCACTTAAGATATTTACTTCTTTCCATGGAATTTGAATCCCATGTAATTCAGGCATATGGTCATCCAAAGAAGGTGGCTAGAAAACCCCAGAGCACAAGTCCCCAAACAAGCAAACACATTCTCTTGTCCTTTGCCCAAGCAGGGCCCTGAGCACCAGCCATGGTAGACAGAGCCCCCTGTGCCACTGTGTAGACAGGTGCTGCATGCACCCTGTGCCTCTGGCATGGCAGGGCCTGAGCCAGGGGCCAACACTAGCCCCAAGCTGCACAACCCAGGGAGGTAGCCATGGCCAGGCTGCAGTGAGGGTATTGGTCCCAGGAGGGCATGTGGAAGAGAGGGGTCACAGATCAAAGGTAAAATCCCCTAGGAAGTAAGGAGGGCCTCAGGCAGGCCTCTGTAGCTTCTATCCTCAGTGGACTCTGAGGCCTTCCCTCCCCCAATATGATGGGGTTTCTAAGCAGCCCAGCCCAGCCCAGTCCAGCCCAGCCCACAATAATCAAATCAGTCCTGACAGAGCTCACAGGGTCTCATGTTCTCCCTGATCCCAGTGGAGGGCTTCCACCTGCTGTCCCTCCTCTCTTCCACTTCTCTCCCACAGCTGCTCTGATCCATCACCACTCATGCTAGGGGCTAACATGGATAGGTGGAAGGTCTAGACCACAGGCATAGTCATATTGGGTGAGAGAGTGAAGGCTTAGGGCCTACCTAGAGGAGCCCTGGCATGCAGTTAGAAGCAGAGACCCTACTGCACCAGGGCCCTTCCGGCTCACTGCCTGGGTATTGCCACACTGGTATGTTCAGGCAGCCAGTAAAATATTTGTCCCTAGTTCAAGGCCACCCTGAGACTATATAGTGAATTCCAAGTCAGCCTGGGCTAGAGTGAGAGTCTAACTCAATAAAACAAAAAATAGGGCTGGAGAGATGGCTTTTAGGTTAAGGCACTTGCCTGTAAAGCCAAAGGACCTCGGTTTGATTTCCCAGGACCCACGAAAGCCAGATGCACATGGGGGCTCATGCATCTGGAGTTCGTTTGTAGTGGCTGGAAGCCCTGGCACTTCCATTCTCTCTCTCTCTCTCTCTTTCCCTCTTTCTCTCTCTCCCTCTCTCAAATAAATAAATAAAAATAAAATATTTTTTAAAAGATTTAAAAAATAAAAATACTTGTCCCTCTTCCATATGCACATGCTTGCTGATCTCCCTCCACTGCAGGTGTGAGCCAGGGACTGGAAATAGGCCAAGTTCTGACCTGTATGGCTTCCATTCTTGTGTGAGAGACTGACAATGAAGCATCAGACCTGCCCAGACAGGAGCAAGCATATAAGGGCCTGAGGAGCAAAGGGCCGGCTTTAGGCAGGGAAGGCCTCCTAGGGGCTGCTTAGGAGGAAAGAGCCATCGGCTTGGAAATAGGCTGCTCACTCCAGGGTCACAGAGATAGCCGAGATTAGCTATTTGTCTAATGGAGTTTGGGCCCAGCCGAGGAAGTGCTCTGAGAGTCCCACCAACAACTCTGTAGACAACTTCCCACTCAGGACCAGCCCTGCTCCTCCTGGCCCTATACCTACCTCTCCTTGGGATAAGAAAAAAAAAAAAAAAAAAAAGACTAGTAGCAGCCAGGCACACTGCCATTGTCAGTATAAAGTAACTGCTTCAAAGCTTTTACTATGAGCCAGGTGTAGTGGTGACTTATGCCTATAATCCTAGCACTCAGTAGGCTGAGGCTGGAGGATTACTAAGAAGTCAAGGCCACCATTCTACCTAGCAAGATCTAGGCTAGCCTGAGGGTTACAGAGTGAATCTTCATTTCAAACATTATATACATGTATGAAATTGTCAAAAATAAAGGGCTGGAAAGGTGGCTTAGCAGTTAAGGTGCTTACCTGCAAAGCCTAAGGACACAGGTTCAATTACTCACAGCTGGAGTTCCTTTGCAATGGCTAGAGGCCCTGGTGCACCTATTCTCTCTCTCCCTCTCTCTGGAGTAAAATAAATACAAAATTTCAAAATATGAGCTCGAAGCCAGGTGTGGTGGCGCATGCCTTTAATCCTAACATTCAGGAGGCAGAGGTAGGAGGAGCGCTATGAGTTCAAGGCCACCCTGTGACTACATAGTGAATACCAGGTCAGCCTGAGCTAGAGTGCGACCCTACCTCAGAAAACCAAAAAAAAAAAAAAAAAAAAAAAAAAAAAAAAAAAAAAAGGAAGATACACACACATACATAGGCTGGAAGCTGGCTGTGATGGCGCACACCTTTAATCCCAGCACTCAGGAAGCAGAGGTAGGAGGATCTCCATGAGTTTGAGGCCAGCCTGAGACTACATAGTGAATTCCAGGTCAACCTGAGCTAGAGTAAGACCTTACCTTGAAAAAAAATAATATAATAAATTAAAATATGGAAATGGGGGCTGGTAAGATAGCTCAGTATAAAGCTAAGGAAGACCAGCATGCATGTAACCCTAGGACTGAGGGCAACAGAAATAGGAGGATTGCTGGGGTTCTGTGATCAGCCATCCTAGCTGATAAATGGAGAGCTCCAGGTTCATTGAGAGACCTTACCTCAAGGAAATAAGGTGGAAGAATAGTAGAGGAGGACACAGGGCATGCACATCTGCACATATACAAGTATACAGCACATACGCACACACGTACACACACAAAAATAAGGAGGAGAGTGATTGAAAAAGTCATTCAGCATTGATCTCTGGCTTCTACATACATGTGCACTTGTACCCCGCACACACACATACACACATACAAAATATAGAAAGGAAACATATGTAACATGAAAGAGAAACTACTTGTGGGAAGAAAGAACCAGCAAAAGGGAATAAAAGGAAATGGGGAAGGGGAATGAATAAGACAAAGCATGAGGAGATGGCTAAGCAGTTAAAGGCCCTTGCTTGCAAAGCCTGCCCACCTGGGGTTCAATTCCCCATGTAAAACCAGATGTACAAAGTGGTTAGATGTGTCTGGTTCGCAATGACAAGAGACCCTGAAGTGCCCATATTTTTTTTTTTTTCTCTCTCTCTTTCTCTCTCTCTCACTTACACATAAATAAAAATATTTAAAAATTAAAAAAGGCCGGGCCTGGTGGCACATTCCTTTAATCCCAGCATTCGGAAGGCAGAGGTAGGAGGATCACCATGAGTTGGAGGCCACCCTGAGACTACACAGTGAATTCCAGGTCAGCCTGAGTTACAGTGAGACCCTACCTCAGAAAAACAAAAAAGAAAAAGGAAAAAAAAAGAAATTTAAAAAAGAAATTCCATTCTTGGGCTAGAGAGATGGCTTGGTGATTAAGGTGCTTTCGTGTAAAGCTTAAGGAGCCAGGTTCAACTCCCCAAAACCCACATAAACCAGATGCACATAGTGACACATGCATCTAGTGTTCAATTGCAGTGGCTAGAGGCCCTAGCATGCCCATTCTCTCTCTCTCTCTCTCTTAAACAAATAAATCAATAAATGAACATTTTTTAATGTTAAAAAAATAAAATAAATTTTATTCTTGAGCTAGAGAAATGGCTTAGTGGTTAAGGCACTTGCCTGCAAAGCCAAAGGACCCAGGCTTGATTCCCCAGTAGCCACGTAAAGTCAGCTGCACAAGGTGGGTCATGCATTTGAAGTTTGTCTATAGTGGTTGGACGCCCTGGTGTGCCCAATCTCTCTATGTAATCTGCCTTTTTCTCTATCTCTCTCAAATAAATAAATAAATAATAAAATATTAAAAAAAGAAATATTCTCCTAAATATTTGTGGAGCCTATAGAAAAAAATCTGGTCCCAGAACCCAGGATAAGCAAGAAGAAAGGGCGTCAAGAATGACAGACAGAGCCGGGCGTGGTGGCGCACGCCTTTAATCCCAGCACTCGGGAGGCAGAGGTAGGAGGATTGCCAAGAGTTCGAGGCCACCCTGAGACTGCATAGTTAATTCCAGGTCAGCCTGGACCAGAGTGAGACCCTACCTTACAAAACCAAAAAAAAAAAGAATGACAGACAGAGAGAATGCTTGCAGAGGCTCCCGCTGGCCAGCTCAGACAGTAGCAGATAACAGCAGTGGATTATAATCACAAAGCAAAATAAGAAACCACAAATCCACACATATTTTAATATTTACTAAAACATTAACACTGAGAAGCTGGTTGAGAAATATTTGCATATTTAAAAGTATTTCTGGCCAGAAGTGGTGGTGCACGCCTTTAATCCCAGCACTTGGGAGGCAGAGGTAGGAGGATCACCGTGAGTTCAAGGCCACCCTGAGACTACATCGTGAATTCCAGGTCAGCCTGAGCTAGAGTAAGACCCTACCTCAAAAAAACAAAAAAGTATTTCTGCATAACACAAAAGACTGATTTCTCACAAAGGGAAAAGAGTAAGTTCCCAGTGGAGATTCTGGCAGCCACACTTTAACTGAGCCACCAAAGTAGACACCATAAGTAACAGGACTAGTGGAATTCCTGCTCCACTTGTGTGGGGAACAAGCCTGGGGCCACTTCTTACACCAAAGACCCACAACCTACTTCTAACCATTATGGAATTTCAGTGAACAGACTTCAAACAGCCAGATTCTGAGAGGTGTGCTTGCCAGACAGGTCTTAAATTGTATGCTTTTTTGAAGACGTTTAGTACTTTCCTAGAAGTTATTATGAGAAGATCAAGAAATCAGGATAGGCCAGATATGGTGGCACATGCCTTTAATCCCAGCACTCGGGAGGCAGAAGTAGGAGGATCACTATGAGTTTGAGGACAGCCTGAGACTACGTAGTGAATTCCAAGTCAGCCTGGACTAGAGTGAGACCCTACCTTAAAAAACAAAAAAACAAAAAAACAAAAACAAAAATCAGGATAGCCATTTCCTTCATATCCATTTAAAATGTATTGATTTGGGCTGGAAGGATGGCTTAGTGGTTAAGGCACATGCCTGCGAAGCCTAAGGACCCGTGTTCGATTCTCCAGGTCCCATGTAAACCAGATGCACATAGTGGTGCATGTTTGCAATGGCTAGAGGCCCCGGGCATGCCCATTCTCACTCTTTTTCTCCCTCTCTCTGTCTCAAATAAATAACTAAAATTTTAAAAAATTAAATGTATTGGGCTGGAGAGATGGCTTAGCGATTTTGGCATTTGCCTGCAAAGCCAAAGGATCACGGTTCGATTCTCCAGGACCCACATAACCCAGATGCACATAGGACACAAGGATCTGGAGTCATTTGCAGTGGCTGGAGGCCCTGGTGTACCCATTCTCTCTCTGTCTGCCTCTCTCTCTCTCTCTCTCTCTCTCTCTCTCTCTCTCTCTGCTTGCAAATAAAAATAAAATTAAAATAAAAAAAATAAATGTATTGATTTCAGGTTACTGGCACCATTAACTTGTCACCAAGCAGAATTCACTTAAAACAAAATTTGAAAGCATTTGTGACCTATACGTGTTAATCCTGGTTAAAGAGAAAGCTGTCTTCATTCAATACATGAGCTAACTGTAGAACACAAACCTATGGTAGGCAGGCAGAGGACTGCAGGATTTGTATACAGAAATTAAAGTCCTGTGATTCAAAAGCAGTGTTTTATATGAAAGAGCTCTCAAGGTGCTTGTTAAAGCTAATCTAATTTAAAAGGTGAGTCAGAGCTGGGTGTGGTGGCACACGCCTTTAATCCCAGCACTCAGGAGGCAGAGATAGGAGGATCGCCATGAGTTGGAGGCCACCCTGAGACTACATAGTGATTTCCAGGTCAGCCTGAACGAAAACCAAAAAAAAAAAAAAAAAAAAAAAAAAAAAAAAGGTGAGCCAGGACTGGAGAGATGGCTTAGCAGTTAAGGCACATGCCTGAAAAGTCTAAGGACCCCAGTTCAATTCCCCAGGTCCCACATAAACCAGATGCACAAGGGGACACACATGCCTGGACTTTGTTTGCAGGGGCTAGAGTCCCTGGCACGTCCATTCTCACTCTCCCTCTCTCTCTTTCCCTTTCTGTCTCTAACAAATTAATAAATAAATAATAAAATCTTTAAAAGATGAGCCAGGTGTGGTGGTGTACACCCTTAATCTCAGCACTCAGAAGGCAGAGGTAGGAAGATCTCCGTGAGTTTGAGGCTACCCTGAGACTACATATTGAATTCCAGGTCAGCCTGGCCTAGAGAGTGAGACTACCTCAAAAAACAAAAATCACCCATTCTCTCTCTCTCTCTCTCTCTCTCTCTCTCTCTCTCTACCTGCCTATTTCTGTATCTCTCTCTCAAATAAATAAATAAATAATAAAATATTTAAAAAACAAACATTTGGGCTGGAGAGATGGCTTAGCGGTTAAACGCTTGCCTATGAAGCCTAAGGACCCTGGTTTGAGGCTTGATTCTCCAGGACCCACGTAAGCCAGATGCACAAGGGGGTGCATGCATCCGGAGTTCGTTTGCAGTGGCTGGAGGCCCTGGCGTACCCACCCATTCTCTCTCTCTCTCTACCTGCCTATTTCTGTATCTCTCTCTCTCAAATAAATGAATAAATAATAAAATATTTAAAAAAAAAAAAAAAAAAACCCAAAAATCAGCAACAACAAAAGATGGGTAAGTGTTCTTGGAAAAAAAGAGAGAAAAAAGACCTCAAACAAACACAAATGGAGGGAACCATTATAGGTGCCAGGCCCCCAACAGTCAGGGAAAAACTAGGAATGTATCACCAGGTTACAGGGACAAAGAGAGGCAATGACAATTCAACATAACTTGGGGTCCCAACCAGATGGATCTATCTCATCACTGGAGGGGACACTACAGGAATAATCAGGGAGCCCTATACAGAATCTTCGTCCCAGCATGACTTGGATGACCTTGCTGGGGTATACATAAAGAAGTCCTTGTCTGGGGGTGCTTTACCACAAAATGTCAGCCACTAACTTAAATGCAAAGAGAAAGAAAAGTTCTTGTACTAATTTTGCAACGTTTCTATAAATTTGGGATTGTGTCAAATTACAGATTTTATTCTTAAAAGTGGGCTGGGGGCTGGAGAGATGGCTTAGCGGTTAAGGCACTTGCCTGCAGAGCCAAAGGACCTCGGTTCGATTCCCCAGGACCCACATAAGCCAGATGCACATGGTACATGCGTCTGGAGTTCATTTGCAGTGGCTATAGGCCCTGGTGTGCCCATTCTCCCTCTTTCTGTCTTTGTCTCTCTCTCTACCTATCTCTCTCTCACAAATAAATAAATAAATAAAATATTTTTTAAAAAGTGGGCTGGCTGGGCATGGTGGCGCACCTTTAATCCCAGCACTCAGGAGGCAAAGGTAGGAGGATCGCCATGAGTTCAAGGCCACCCTGAGACTACATAGTGAATTCCAGGTCAGCCTGGGCTTGAGCGAGACTCTACCTGGAAAAAACAAAACAAACAAACAAACAAACAAAAGTGTTAGGCAAGGGGCTGGAGAGATGGCTTAGCAGTTAAGGTGTTTGCCTGCAAAGCCAAAGGACCCAGGTTCAATTCCAGGACCCATGTAAACCAGATGCAGAAGGGGGAGTTTGTTTGGGGCAGTTGACGGCCCTGGTGTGCCCATTCTCTCTCTTTCTCCATGACTACCTACTCATTTTTCTCTCTCAAATAAATAAATAAAAATAAAATATATTTTAGGGGCTGGAAAGATTGCTTAGTGGTTAAGGCCTGCCTGCCAAGCCTAAGAACGCCCGTTAGATTCTCCAGGTCCCACATTTAGCCAGATGTAAAGTGACACAAGCACACAATGCCACGCTTGCCCACAAGGGGGCATATGTGTCTGGAATTCGTTCACAGCGGCTGAGAGGCTGCTGATGCACCCATTCTCTTTCTCTCTCTGGCTTTCTTTCTCTTTCTCTCTCTGCCTCTTCCTCTTCCCCTCTCTCTTTGCTTCTCTCTGTCCCTTTCTCTCAAAAATAAAAAATATATATATATTTTTAAAAAGTTAGCCGGTTGTGGTGGCACACCCTTTTAATCCCAGCACTTGGGAGGCAGAGATAGGAGGATTGTCATGAGTTCAAGGCTGTCCTGAGACTACATAGTGAATTCCAGGTCAGCCTGGGCTGCAGCAAGATCCTACCTTGATAAACAAAACAAAACAACAGCAACAACAAAAATTAAGCAAGATCCATTTGGGTCTGCTAAGCATGGTCTGCAAAGCAGTCTCCACCCTGAGGCTGTAGAAAGTCCTCCTGTAACCTGGCATGGTGGCGCACGCCTTTAGTCCCAGCACTCAGGAGGCAGAGGTAGGAGGATCGCCGTGAGTTCAAGGCCAGCCTGAGACTACATAGTGAATTCCAGGCCCGCTTGGGCTAGCACAAGACCCATCTCGAAAACAAACAAACAAAAATAAGAAAGTGATCCTGTGAGGGCTGATGAGATACCTCAGTTAGTAAAGTACTTGCCTTGCAAGCATGAGGACTTGAGTTGTTCTCCAGCATCCACATAAATATCCAGCATAGCCATGCATGCCTATGATGTCAGCATTGGGGAGGTAAAGACAAAGATCCCTGGGGTTCCTTAACCAACCAATCTAATCTAATTGGTAAGCTCCAGGCCAATGAAAGATCCTGTTTCAAAAAAAGTGAAAAAGCCAGGCGTGGTGCTGCATGCCTTTAATCCCAGCACTTGGGAGGCAGAGGTAGGAGGATCGCCATGAGTTCAAGGCCACCCTGAGACTACATAGTTAATTCCAGGTTAGCCTGGATCAGAGTGAGACCCTACCTCGAAAAACCAAAAAAAAAAAAAAAAAAAAAAAAAAAAAAGAATGTAAGATCCAAAGGAAGAGTAGGACTCCTTACAATGTGCTCCTTCAAACGCAAAATGGCCTGGATATCCATGACCTCGCAGTGCCTGACACTACCTACATAAGACCATCATAAAAGGAGAAAAAGATGATGACATGAAAATTAAAAAAGAGACTGATTGAGAGGGGGAAGGGGTATGATGGAGAGTGGAGTTGCAAAGGGGAAAGTTGGGGGGGGAGGGAGGGAAATACCATGAAATATTGTCTAAGGAAGCTGTCAATAAAAATAAATAAATAAGTAATATGATCCAGGTGTGGTAGTGCACACCTTTAAAAAAAAAAGAGAGGAAAAAAAAGATGGATGAGGGGCTGGAGAGATGGCTCAGTGGTTAAAGGCACTTGCCTTTTAAAGCCTGATAGCCTGGGTTTGATTCCTCAGTACACCCATAAAGCCAAATGCTCAAAATGGAATGTCGAGCTCATTTGCAATGATATAGGCTCTGGTGCACCCCAACTCACTCACTTGTTCATTCTTTCACTAATACATAAATAAAAAGTCTTCTTTTTATTATTATTTTTTGTTTGTTTGTTTTTTTGAGGTAGAGTCTCATTCTAGCCCAGGCTGACCTGGAATTCACTATGTAGTCTCAGGGTAGCCTCGAGCTCACGGTAATCCTCTAACCTCTGCCTCCGAGTGCTGCAATTAAAGGCATGTGCTACCGTGCCCAGCAGAATTATTAGTTTTTTTTATAAAAGGTGAATGAGGGCCAGGTCAGCCTGGGCTAGAGTGAGACTCTACCTGGAAAAAACCAAAAACAATAACAATAACAACAACAAAAAAATTAACAAAGAAAAATGAGTTGACATTCCACAAAAAAAAAAAGCCACCTATAGTCTTGGGCAGGACAAACATACTTTGAATAAGTCATCTATTAAGGAAGGAATGAAGCTGAGGGGATTGAGATTTGTAATCTTAGCTACTCAGCAAACTGAGTGAGACAGGAGGATCACAAGTTCAAGGCTGCCTGGGTACAGAGTACATAAGTTCAAGGACAATCTTGGCAACTTGGCAAAACCCTTTCTCAAAATAAAGAATAAAAAGAGAGTTGGGGGAACTGGAGAGATGGCTAAGCAATTAAGTTGCTTGCCTGCAAAGCCAAATGACTCAGGTTCGATTCCCCGGGACCCACATAAACCAAATGCAGAAGGTGGCACCTGCATCTCTTTCTCTTGCTGCTGCAAACAAACTTGAAACATGTGCCACTTTGTGCAGCTGGCTTTATGTGGGTACTGGGGAATTGAATCCAGGCTGACAGTCTTTGCAAGCAAGTGCCTTTAACCACTGAGCCATCTCCCCAGTCCCATATTTATTATTTTATTTTTTAAATATATTTATTTATTTAAGAGAGAAAGAGAGTGAGAGAGAAGGGGGTGGAGAATGGGCATGCCAGGACCTCCAGCCACTGCAAACAAACTCCAGATGTGTGCGCCTCTTGTGCATCTAGCTTATGTGGGTCCCGGAGAATCAAACAAGGATCCTTTGGCTTTGTAGGCAAACGCCTTAACCACTAAGCCATCTCTCCATCCCTATTTTATTTTATTTTATTTTATTTTATTTTATTTTATTTTATTTTGGTACTGGGACCTAAACACTGGGTCTTGTACATGCTGAGCAAGCATTCAAGCACTAAGCTACATCCCCAGCCTGGTACTTACATTGTTATAGCTTTCAGTTTATATATTAAAAAATGGCTTTTATGGAATGATGGAGCCATGGGTATTTTTAATTTTCTCTTTTTTGCGTGAATTTCCTAGCTTCTTAAAGAAGTTGCTTTTGGTTTGGTTTATTTTCCCTGTTGTTTCTTTCTGGACCATCTTAATAAGGAGGAACTTCTCCCACAATGGGAGCTTCTGTGGGGTCAACCACATGGCCCATATAGGGTCACTTGTTCTGGGTGGCCTTGGATGTGTGTCTGCCACCCCTGGAGTGGTCCCTGAGCTAAGGCCTTCTTGGGGTCACTTGTGGGTTCCAGCATCCTACAGGCAGTCCTGAACTGACTCCTGGGGGTCAACTGAAGTGGTGCACAGGAAGTAAGAGCAGGGGACCTATCCTATAGACTGTCCTGCATTCGTGGTCAGTGGGAACCAGAGGACAAGTTCAATGTGCTGCAGTAGAGCATAGAATAGCCAACCATCTCACCCCAGTTCCTGCCCACTGCCACTTATAACAGCACCTCCAGGGGCTTCCCACTGCTCAGAAGCTGTCCTTGTCTTCCTATAGGTGGGAAGAAGGAAAAGTGGGATACCTGATCCTTTCCTATTCCAAACAGGGATGCCTGTTTGCCTACCTCACTATTTCCCAACACTGTCAACCTGGAGGCTTCATGCCAGGCTGCTAGACAAAGCTTGATGGGGCTATAATGGTGTCATCAGCCTCTGAGGGCTGATACAGGACACTAGACACTCCCGGGAGTCTAATAGTAGAGACCATGCTGGAGAGGCAAGGTGAGGTCCTGGCTTTTTCCCTGTGAAAGACTCCTATCGGTCCTGCTTGTCCATCACAGGGGTTTCAGCAGCAGGAATGAGGGCCTAACTTGAGGTCTGGCTCCAAGGATGTGTCCAGAGCCTGTGAACAGCTTTCAGGGCACTCTAGCAAGAGCTAGCCTGGAGGAGTTGCATGCTGAGTCTAGAGGAGAGACTGTATGGGCATCCTGCCCTGTAGCCCCACCCCTGCCTGCTGGACCTTGTCCCCCAAAGCGTCCTGTGCTGCTGTGGAATGTGCACCTAGCTGGCCACAGCCTACCTGGGCCTCCAGCCACACTGTGCTGATCACAACCTAGCCGCCTCATCCCAAAGGCCTGCAGCATTCTGCCAGGCCCAGGCCTCAAGGCCAGAGCTGCAGTCCTGAGTGGATAAAGAGGTCATGTGTAAAACATGAGGACAGGAGGCCCAGGGGCTGCAGGGCAGAGGAGGTGGGGACCAGGCCAGTGCTTGTTCATCCCTGCCATCCTCTGAGCTGTCTCCGTGTCCCTTTATATGTGGAACACAGGTGGTAGTGGTGCCATTCTTGCCACAGGATGCTCCTTCAGAAATGGGGTCACTGCCCACTGCTGCTCCAAGAGCCCAAAGCTGGGATGCTATTGGGAATAACTATAGAACCTCATGTGCCACAAGCTCTGAAGCCCTGACTCTTGCAGTGTCAAGGTTGGTGATGTCACTATCTCCACATTACACCAAGAATGAGAGGATAGCAGCTAGGAAGGGGTGGAGTGCTCAGGGAACTTGCAGGGTACTGATAGGTGGGCATTTCCAAGAGGGTGTAGGGTAGGGTGGCCTTATGGGGTCCATATAGCAGATCCCACTCACCAGACACATCCACATCAGGCCAGATGAGGGCCTGAGATGATCCACCTCCCCTGATGCAGAAGCAGGCCAGCCCCAGGTCAAACCCCTCCCATCCTGCTCTCTGCCTTCCCCCTTAGTGCCTCATGCTAGGCATCTGAGGCAGCCCCCACCCATTCCTACTCTCCTGCTTCAGGCCTATAGAGCAGAGCCCAAGACCCTTCTCAGAGGCTACCTGCCTCTCAAGATCTGGCCTCTGATCATATAAACTGCTCAGGCCAGTAACCCATCCCTGGAGTTGTCTCCCTCTTGCCTAGTACATTTCACTCTGCCTTCCGGTTTGCCCCTTTCCCTGTCAGGGTCCACTGGCTTTCCTGAGTAGTCAGGAGACTCATTATCTCCCTCTCCCTCTCTCTCTCTCTCTCTCTTCCTCTCTCTCCCTTTTTTTTTTTTTCCTCCTGAGGATTGATCTCACTTTAACTCAAACTGACCTGAATGTCCCAGAATGGCCTTGAACTCACAGCAATCCTTCTACCTCAGCATCCCAAATGCTTGGATTATAGGCATGAGACTCCTCACCCAGCTTCTCATTACATCTTGGTGAGCAGTTCAATGTCCCAATGGAAGCTTGCCAAGGTCAGATGGTGGCTTCAGGCATAGCCACTGCTTGGGAAGAAGACCCTTATGGGAATGGAGGGTACTGCCTTAAGAACACACTGCTCACCCAGACCTCAAAAACTGTCCAGTGGCCCCTATCACAGCCTTCTGGAGGCCTTCTCCATCTTCAGACCTGGGAATTCCCCTTCAAGGACATGGAGGCTGTATTGAGCTGGCTGCCTCTATCTATAGAAATAGGGTGATGCTGCGTACAGGGAGGCAAAGAGGCAGTCCTGGATAGGACCAAGTCTCCAGAAGGGAAGAATGGGAAGGCCAGGCAGCCATGGGGCTTCGGGTCCAGTCCTTGTCAGAGCCACCCTCAGGACCCTAGCTGAGGGTGAAAGGGCAAGAGGCAGAGGACAGCTGGCCTGTGGGGAAAAGCCTTGCCTGCGTGTATGCTCCCTCCCCCCATGGTTCCCAGAGTTGCTCCAGAGAGGGTGATTTAGGAAGGGCCCCCTCCTCTGAATCATGGTGCTTCCAGTGCCAGGCTGTGGGGGCAGCAGGGTGGACCTGGGCCTGTGGCTGCTTGGTGATGGACCAGCACAACCACCTGCCACACACTGCATCCTGGGCCAGCCATGCACCATAATCCCTCCTTTACTGGTTCTGGGGTCCCTTCTTACCCCCATGAGAACTCAGTCTGCATCCCTGTTGCCCTAACACTCTTGGGCTGGCCCAGCAGCTCCTTTCCTTGCACAAGCCTTAGGCCCCTCGCTCCTGGAGGCAGGGCCTCCTCGTAAATCTGAGCCACACTTGGTTCCTGAGCAGGCCCCCTCCTGCCCGCCCACCCTCGTTCCGTCATGCCGTCATTTCTGGCAGGCCCTCGCAGTGAGCTCACGCATTACATAAGGCATGCAAGCTATTTCTTGGGGAAAGAGCTTCCCCTTTTGTGGGGCTCCATTTACCCTTGCCCTCTCCACGTACCAAGCAAGCCCCAAGCTGAGGGAGGTCTGAGCATGAGAAGACAGACCTTGTTCAGGGAAGGGGCTGCCCTGCCCCTGGGTTCCTGCTCAAGGGCTCCTGCCACCCAAGAACAATGGCATCTGCAACAGATGCCCAAGACTTGGCGCCTCAGGGAGTAGAGGGTAGAGACGCAAGAACAAAAAGGACAGAAGGAAGAAGAAAGGAAAAGGGAGGAGAGAACAGGGAAGGAAGGAATGAAGGGGAGAGGAAAGGAAGGAAGCAGGTCCTCAGGCTACCGTGGCAGCATGGCTTCCTGAATGGACAGCTAACCACCTCCTCCAGGATAGGCTTTTGTCTCTGGTACTCCACCCGCTCCGCTCCCCTCCCCTCCTCCCCAAAGGCTCTTCATCCATCCTCGTGTCCTGAACCAAGTGTTACCTAGCAGCAACTAGATTTCACTTTGGTCAGGACAGAGGTTCCTAAGGGACCCCAGGAAGCACCTGCCAGGGGAGGAAGCCCCAGGTGCTAAGCCTGCTGTCTACTGGCGGCTAAGAAGGCCAGCTTGGAGAAACCCGGTGTCCTTCTAAGCCTCAGCACCTGGGGAGCAAGGCTCAGGGCTCCCAGACTCCTGCTGCATTTCTGTGGCCTGGGAGCCTGGAGGAACAGTGAGGATTCAGCAGACCCCAGCCCTCAGAATGCAGCTTCAGGAACATGTAAACAGTATGTGCTCATTTTTTTTTTTTTTTTTTGGGGGGGGAGCACTGTAAGGGAAAGCAGGCACTGTCTTAGCCAGGTCTAGAGGAAAGCCCTGGTTTCTCACACAGCTCCTGCTCCAGTCAGGACAGGAAAAGTACCCCTGGACTCAAGCCAAATGCCTGCTCTGTGCCCCCCACCAACACCCAACCCCACAGATTCTGCCTGAGGCAGGGGTTCAACCTGAAGGGACAGGAAGCCCAACGCCTCCAGCAGGCTGGCTGCTTCCCCTTTCTGAGGAAGGGACACCCTAGTGAATCAGGCTTCTGTGCCCCAGCAAAGCAAAAGCTGTATGCCTGCAGATGACCCCTGTTGAGAGTCTGTCCTACAATACCACTCACTGGGGACAAGCTCTTGGTGGTGGCAATAGGCTGGAAACATCCTACTAGCCTCCTGGCCAGAGCCTCTGCCCTCCTGAACAAGAACATGTATTCCTCTCTTTTCAGACTTGGGTTCTTGGAACTTTGCTATTTTTACCCACCCTGAGCCTTCCGGTTTCCATGGCGACGCCTCCAAACAGCAGATTCCAGGCGGCAATGACGTCACCTTTCCCTTTCCTGCCGCCCAGGCCTCTAGGCGCTGCTGCTTGGGGCCCAGGGGCTGCAGAACTTCCCTGGGTCCCATTCAGCACCCCCTCAGAGCTCCCCCAAAGCTCTAAGAGCCACAGCTGTGTCTCTCTGCTTCTTGCTGGCCCAGTAGTTAGGACCTAAGAGGGCAGCGTCCATCTTTTTCCCTGCCCTTTGGAGTGGCTCTGCCAGAGCCCCTTGGCAGAGGGCATTGGCCCAGGGGAGGTGACCCAGAAGCAGCTGCCCTCCCACTCTGGGATCCCTGCCATGCTGGCAGACATACTCTATGGAGCCCGCCACAGGCCCTAGCGGCTGGGGAGGAAGGGGCTGGCTGGCGCCAGGCTGCAGCCCAGTCTGGCCTGGGAAGCTCCTCATGGCCCCTGTATCAGAAACCTGTTCCCAAGAGAAGCCACTAATTCAGCAAGGGGCTGAGGAGCCTACAGACGCAGTTGGAGCAGGGGACAGCCAGGCTTTCCTGCCAGGGGCTTGCTGGGATGCTTGTGGGCCTCTAACCCCCTCAAGTGAGGCTGCAGCTGGTCACTCTGCAGGCCCTGGCTAGGCTGAAGGCCAGGTTGCAAGGATGGCCACATCCCTCCACTCAGCCCCTATCTCCTGCAGTCAGCTTGTCTCTGTCAAAGGACACCCTTTATCACTCCAAACTGAGGATGGGAACACCTGAGACCAAAATGAGGTAAGAGGTGGACTCCCTGCACCCTGGGTCCCCTGCAGAGAGGAAATCAAGCCTTGTTGTGACTCGGATTTGCTGAAGTGACTGAGAAGTCTTGAATCTGCCTGGTAGAATGGATAAGGGTGGTTCAGAAAGTTCGGAAGCAGGGCTCTGGCCAACCTCACCCAGCCTCACCCTCTAAAGCAGGGGCAGGACAGGAGGTGGGTGGAAGAGTGGCCAGTAGAGCTGTAGGGCTTTCTGGGGGTGGGGCTGGAGCCTCTGGTGTAGGACCCTGTTCTGTCCTGCTGCACCCCCATGGAAAAAGAGGAGAACCCGAGATCCAGCAGGAGGCTGAGAGAAGGTGATTTTAGTTTCACATTCCTCGCCTCCCGTTTGATTCCAGGTAAAAAGTCCCAACTCGCCTCTGTCTGACATCGGCAGGCACACCCACAGGTCTGGACACGAGGCAGGCAGGTGGGTGGCTGTCTGCAGAGCCCCACACAGACCCAGTCACCAACCAGGTGTGCAGAACTTGTTGTCGGTGGGCCTTTCCAGCCAGCTTGGCACTCGAGAGCTGCATCCCAAGGCTACATCTGGAATGAAGAGCTAGGAAAAAGGCCTTTTGAGAGAGGACCCGAGGGCTAGCAGAACAGATGCTTGTGGATAGAGTCTGAGCAGCGCAGGCAGGTAGCTAGATTCTCAAAAGTGGACTTGGTTACTGTAAGGAGGAAGATGTGGCATGTGTAATAGAGTGACCATTCCAACAAGCTGTCTGGACAATGGGCAGGAAAGAGGCCGAGGGGTCCCAGGAAACAGTGGGAGGAGGGGATACAGAAGGGGAGGCTTCATGTAGAATGTGTGAAGCTCATGGGTGAGCAGCTTATAATCCAGAATGAATTGAGAGGCCACCTATCCCCAGACCCAAGAGTAGCCCCTGGATTTTATGTGCCTCTACCCCAGCTCTTTACCTAGGGCTTTTTTTTGGGTGGGGGGGATTTCGAGGTAGGCTTTTACTCTAGCTCAGGCTGACATGGAATTCACTGTGTAGTCTCAGGGTGGCCTTGAACTAACGGTAATCCTCCTAACTCTGCCTCCTGAATGATGAGATTAAAGGTGTGCTCCACCATGCCCGGCTACCTAGGGTTTTTAAATATATATTTTTTATCTATTTATTTGAGAAAGGGGACAGAGAGAGAGAGGGAGAGAATGCCAGGGTCTCCAGCTATTGCAAGCGAACTCCAGACACATGTGCCACTTTGTGCATCTGATTTTATGTGGAACTTGGATCCTTAGGCTTTGCAGGCAAGTATGTTAACTGCTAAGCCATATTTCCAGCCCACCTGGGGCTTTTAAAAAAATATTTTTAGCCAGGTGTGGTGACACACACCTTTAATCCCAGCATTCAGGAGTCAGAGGTAGGAGGATCACTATGAGTTCAGGGCCACACTGAGACTAGTGAATTCCAGGTCAGCCTGAGCTAGAGTGTGACCTTACCGCAAAAAAACAAAAACCAAAAACATAAAACTTTTATTTATTTACTTTCAAGGTGTGTGTGTGTGGGGGGGGGTACACCAGGGATTCCTGCCACTGCAAATGAACTCCAGATGTATGTGCCACTCCGTGCATCTTGCTTTACGTGAGTTCTGGGGAATCGAACAGGTACCTTTAGGCTTTGCAGACAAACACCTAAACCACTGAGCCATCTCTCCAACCCTTCACCTAGGGCTTTTATGTAAGGTCTCTGGCTCCTGGGTTACACAGTTCTGCTTAGCTCTTCCCTCACACTCTTGGTCAGCTTGTGTCCCACTAAGGCAGAGGACCCATGAGAGTGGAGGTCATGGCCCTGAGGTGAGGGGAGTCCCTGAGTGGACCCCAGGCCAAATGAGAATGTGGAATTGATTTCTCCCACCTAGCTTACTGAATGCTGCTTACTGAGTGCTTATCTGCAGCAAGCAGAGCCAGGCAACGGTTCTTGTTCTTTTTTTTTTTTTTTTGAGGTAGGGTCTCACTCTGGTCTAGGCTGACCTGGAATTCACTCTGTAGTCTCAGGGTGGCCTCGAACTCTTGGCGATCCTCCTACCTTTGCCTCCCAAGTGCTGGGATTAAAGGCGTGCGCCACCACGCCCGGCTGGTTCTTGTTCTTAAGAGAGCACATTGCCAAGTATAGTGGCTCATTTGTCTGTAATCCTAGCATTTGGGAGACTGAGGCAAGAGGATTGCTGTGAGTTCAAGGTCAGTATGGGTTATAGAGTGAGATCTTGTCTCAAAAACAAGCAAGCTTGGGCTGGAGAGATGGCTTAGCGGTTAAGGTGCATGCCTGCGAAGCCTAAGGACTCCGGTTCCATTCTCCAGGTCCCATGTAAAGACAGATGCGCACGGTAGCACACACATCTGGAGTTCGTTTGCAGTGGCTAGAGGGCCCTGGTGCACCCATTCTCACTCTCTAATAAATAAATAAAAAATAATAAATTTTTTTTTAAAAAAGCAAGCTCACAGTTTTGTAGGTGATGGTGAAATTCCCACGTGTTCTCTTTTGGATGGGAGGAGTCTATGCTCATAGGAAGAATACAAGGGAGAAAGATCCTGTTGATGAGTCTGAGGTGGGGGAGCTCACTCTCAGATCCATCTGAGCAATACTTGAAAGTGGGAGAAGGGTGAGCATACTGGATAAGGGAAGAAGCAAGAACAAAGGCTCTAAGGCAGGAGAGCTCTTGGTTCCTGCATGGTTCAAGCAGTGTGTTGGAAGTTGGTGGTAAGGAGAGAGGAAATGGGAGGGTGTTAATCAGATGATGCATGGCCCATGTGTTGTTGGCCCCTAGCTTTCCATCCTGGGGGACCAGGGCCTGGGTGAGCATTACTCTAGGACTGACCCCCAAAACTACAGCTCTAGGGCTGGAAAGATGGCTTAGCAGTTAAGGTGCCTGCCTGCAAAGCCAAAGGACCCAGGTTTGATTCCCCAGGACCCACATAAGGAGGCACATGTATCTGGAGCTTGTTTACAGTGGTTATAGGCCCTGGCAAGCCCATTCTATCTGCCTCTTTCTCCTTCCCTCTCTCTTTCAAATAAACAAACAAACAAACTACAGTTGTAGCGGACAGGATGGGTATGGAGAGTGGGGACCTGGCCCTCATGCTTGCCCAGATAGATATTGGAGCTTTCCCACCAGGTCCTTGAGCCAACAATACCTCCATGCTTCCATTTTCCTACTAAGAAAACCAAGGGGCAGCTAGGAGTGAGGGTGCATGCCTATAATCTCAGCACTCCAGAGGCTGAAGTAGGAGGGGGATAGTGAGTTCCAGGTCAGCCTAGGCTACAGTGGGATTCTGTCTTAAAAAAACAAAAGTAGCCAGGTGTGGTGGCACAGGCCTTTAATCCCTGCACACAAGAGGCAAATGTAGGAAGATCCCAAGAGTTTGAGGCCACACTGAGACTACATAGTGAGTTCCAGATCAGCCTGGGTCACATTGAGACCCTGCCTCAAACAAACAAAACTATATAAACAGAAAACCAAGGGGCAGTTGAGAAATAATATGAAGTGGACGAGGCTACTTTCTGAACATTTTATTTTTTCAGCTTTGCCCCTAACTTGGCATAGGGTTGTAGTAAACTGCTAAGGGGAAAGCCCTCACTTGCCCAGTCCAAGCCCTTTTGGGGCCTCTGACCAGCCCCTCCTGCTTGTTGAGGGAACCAATGCCCACTGCTTTGCAAAGCGGAGGGTGGGGGTTAAGCAAACAGGCGCCTTAGCAGCTTCAAAGGACAGGGCGGAGGCCAGAGAGGGCTGGGTGTGGACCCTGGCTCAGGGTGCCCCTTGTCCCACACCCACCAGCTCCCTCACAGATGCTGCAAGGAGGGTCGTTGGAGCTGCAGGCCTGGCATCTGCATTTACCCAGTACCTTCCTGAGATCAGTCTACCTCCGGGCCGAGTTTTGCCCAGCAGGCTCCCATCTCCATGAGTAATATTTAACTTGGAAGGGCCCTTGGACAACTGCAGGGGAGAAGTTAATAACAAGTTTGGATTGCAATCTGCTTGCCAGGAAAGGAGAGAGGGGGAGGCATGGAGAGAGGACAAAGTTGAGAGGAAGAAAGGAGGGCAGGAGGCAGGCCAGGGAAGCAGGGTTTGATGGACAGCTTGCGCCAGGGACTGTAGGGCAATGGTCTGTGTTTAGTCAAAGGCCTGAGCCTCTAAAGAGCTCGGCCCTTGAGCCGTAGGACCCCTTTTCCCCTGGGAGTGGGAGCTCTGAGGACAACTAGCTGGCAGACACACACTAAACATATGGCAGGGCCCCAAGCCTCAGTTTCCCCTGCAGAAATCACCATGAATCAAGGAGGGATCTGGGGATCTAGCTCTGGGGCAGAGAACATTACACACACACGCACACATACACGCATACCCCTGTCTAGCACAGAGGCCTCTCAACTCAAGGCCGGAAAAACCGATGAGGCTGGAGCAAGGATGAGTTTCCAACAGGTGGGGGAGGGGGGAGGGGAGGCCTGGAGAGCTGAGACAAGCTCACCCCAAACAGAGGCCCCTGCAGAGAGCCAGCTCCTACAAGGTTGACTGCCACAGGCCTGGGCTGCACAGAACCCCAGCCATGTGCCCTCACCACAGGAAGCTGCATGGCCTCTCTTGGGGCAAAACCTGCTATATTGATGTCTCCAGCACTTGTCTGGCACAATGTGCCCCTGAAACACACAAAGGATGAGTAGGAATCAGGGTCCAGGCCAGGCAGACAACACATGGGTGTAGGAGGAGGGGAAATCTTGTTGAGGAGTCCAGAACCCCCAATTTTTTTTTCGAGGTACAGTCTTTCTCTAGCTCAGGCTGACCCTGGAACTCACTATGTAGTCTCGAGGTGGCCTTGAACTCATGGTGATCCTCCTACATCTGCCTCCCCAGTGCTGGGATTAAAGGCGTGTGCCACCACACCCGGCAGAACCCCAAATTCTTCAGCTTCCAGCCAATCTCCTCCCTGGCCTTGGAGTGCTTTCTCACTTAGAAGAGAGGAAGGAGGCCTGTGCTAAACTCCAGTCTCCATCAGACCTCAGCTGCAAATGTGATAGTCCTGTTCTAAAGAAGTAAGGAAACAAGATGTCTTTGGTCCCTGTACCACTTGGCTGTAGACCAGGTCCCCCCACCAAAACCCAGTTCTTCTAGCAGCCCTTGAATCCTTGGTCCTAGTTCCATCAGGTAGGGTAAAGCCACTCTAACAGACTTATCTCTGTTCCACAATGTCGCATATCTAGTGTTCAAGTTAGCAACCAACTTCCCATGTAGCTAAGGATGGCTCTGAATTTCTGATCCTCCTTCCTCCACCTCTCCAGTGCTGGGATTACAAGTTTGTGTAATGAAACTCGTGGTTTTATGCAGTCCTGGGGATTGAACCCAGGATTTCAAGCATGCTGGGTAAGCACTCTACCAACTGAGCTACATCCTCAATCCCACATATAGGTTCATATATGTTCCCCAACAATACTTTTTTCACAAATGTGCACTTTCACAGGTAAAAGAGTACTTCTCCCCTAACTTTGGGCTGTTCTTGATTTGCCAGAAGCAAAAAGTCTGTCCTCTCCCTCTTGAGTACATCATTGGAGGAGAGAGGAACTTTGCTCCTAGAGCCTCAGTGCCACCAAGTTATGTCTGCTATATGGAAGATGCTCTAGGGACCCTTTTCCCACTTGTTGTACGTGCTTTGCCCTGCCCTCTGCAACTGATCTCAAAAGTTAATCAGGTATGGTGGCGCATGACTTTGATCCTAGCACTTGGGAGGCAGAGGTAGGAAGACCACTGTGAGTTCAAGGCCACCCTGAGACTATATAGGGAATTCCAGGTCAGCCGGGGCTAGAGTGAGACCCTACCTCAAAAAAACAAAAATAGGGCTTACCAGTTAAGGCATTTGCCTGCAAAGCCAAATAACCTCAGTTCGATTCTCCAGGACCCAGGTAAGCCAGATGCACAAGGTGGTCCATGCATCTGGAGTTCATTTGCAGTGGCTGGAGGCCCTGGCATGCCCATTCTTTCTCTCTCCCTCTCCCCCTCTTTCTCTCTCACTCTCTCAAATGAATAAATAAATAAAAGAAAATAAAACATTAACAACAACAACAACAACAAAAGCCCCCCCAAAACAAAAATAAAGCCGGGCGTGGTCGCACACACCTTTAATCCCAGCACTCGGGAGGCAGAGGAGTATCAACGTGAGTTCAAGGCCACCCTGAGACTACATAGTGAATTCCAGGTCAGCCTGGACTAGTAAAACCCTACATCAAAAAACAAAAATAAATAAATAAAATAAAATAAAAATAAACACCAAAAATAAATAAATAAATGATAAATAAAATTTTTAAAAAGTTAAACTGAGGGAGCCAGGTGTGGTGGCGCACGCCTTTAATCCCAGCACTCGGGAGGCAGAGGTAGGAGGATCACAATGAGTTCGAGGCCACCCTGAGACTACATAGTTAAGTCCAGGTCAGCCTGGACCAGAGTGAAACCCTACCTTGAAAAAACCAAAAAAAAAAAAAAAAAAAAAGTTAAACTGTTGTATTTTCAACTTCCCAGTATGGGACTCGGGCATCTCAGTTAAAGCTTTCCAATCTGAGTGGAGCTTCTGTGTAAAAGGTTTGTACGAATAAGGGCCTTTCCCCCCCAAAGTATGTCTTTGTGGCTAGTCAGGTATACCAGGGCCCTTCCCTCTCCTTCCTTTGCTTCTTGCTTCTCAAGGACAAAATCAGCCACCACTCCCAAGCCAGTGACTGATCTCTGACAAGGGGAAGTCTGGAATCTTCTGCCAGTGTGTAGCGGCCTTCAGATTAGGCTGAAAAGGAAAAGGAAAAAAAACAGAGGCCTGTCATCTGCTCTGCAAGATAGTTTTTTTCAGGGCTCCCACCAGGTGTGCTGATAAGTGAGGCACTGAAGACTGGAGCTTAGGGTAGATGGGCAGCAGGCCTCTGGAGACGTCTGGGAAGCATTACGGAGAGATCCCCATGGCCAGTGATGTAGCAGAACGAGTCCACATGGAGGACCTTTTGGATCCAGGTGGGAGCCCCTCATCCATTTGACCCTCCATTGCTTACCCACTTACCACCAGCTCTGGCCATTGAGTTTTGGAAGTCTGTCCAGGCCAACATGAGCTGCAGTGTACTTGCAAACCACGCTAGAGTCTCAAGAGCTAGGGTAAACAAACGCATGGCCAGGAGCGGTCTGGTACACGGGTTGCCTTGTGTCCGGTATGTACAAGTTAACCGAAGTTAACTTCATCTACCTCCTTTTACTTTTTCATGGGCAGCTACGCTACGTTAAACATGACCTATGAGCGCTTTCCGTTTCTGCTGGGCAGGTGTCCTGGGAACGCTTCCGACTGAGAAGTCTCCCCACCAGCGGAAGACACCAGGCTCAGGACCTGAACCTAGAGGAAAATTGGAGCTGCGAGATCGCAGTGTGCGGAACTGCCCCAGCGGGCGCGAGGGCGGGCAGGCGGGGGACCTAAGGGCGGAGAGGACTGGGCTGGGACGAGGTCTGGCGAGGGAGGTGTTTGGGAGGGGCGTGGCGCGGGAGAATCGGGATCGGAAAGGGGAGGCGGATGGACAAAGGAGGGGAGAGAGCGCAGGGTGAGTCTGGGTGCGGAACCTGCCCGGCCAACAGAAGGCAGCATCTGCACATGACCAAAGGGGAGAGGCTGGCTAAGACCGCGCTGCTCAGAGCCTGGTTCCATTGGTCTGCACCCCACAGGACGTCCCAGGCTCGTTTAGCACAGGCCAGTCACCCTCTGGTCTAGAAAAGGCTGGGCAGTAGGAACAAGGCCATGGGAAGGATCTACCCCATCTGACCTCCTGGCTTTGTGCCTACCAAGCCCTGGACACACCGGGTGGTGGGCAGGCCCCTGAGAGAAGGCAAGATCTTTTCTAAGTCCCTGCCCACTTGGCCTGAGGTTTTTTTTTTCCTTGGTGCTCCCACTTCCTGCAGCCAGGAACTCTCATGATGTGGAGCAGGGAATCAGCTATTTAGGGAGTTGATCTTCCCCAAGGAACATCCCAGCGGGGCTGGATCCCTCAAAAGAGGGGGGTAGGGGCAGAGGAGATCCAGGGGTGGCTTCCAACTAGCACAGTTCATTCAGTGTATGCCAAGGTTATAAGCTACAGCCAGAGCCAGGCGCAGGCTCACAGCACTGGCAGGATCAGTGGTGTGCCAGACAGCCAGGCTTGAGGACACTAAGGGACACCAGCCAGTGTACTGGCTGCAGAGGTAGTAGACTGAGGGTATCTAGGATAGCTAGGTTGGCCTATCTGTGGGAGATAAGAGGTGGCTAGGAGTCAGGCGTGGTGGCACATACCTTTCATCCCAGACAGAGGTAGGAGGATCCTTGTGAGTTCCAGGCTGCACTGAGAATACAGCGTGAGACCCTACCTCAAAAAACAAAACAAAACAACACAAAACAAAATAAACAAGAGGGGGCTAGGTATGGAAGCTGAGTCAAGGTGGACAGCCCTTTCCCTACAGGACTTTGGGGCCTCCCAGAGCCTGGGAGGCAGCTCATGGGGCACAGAAACTCTGAATAGCAGGACTTGGCCACACCAGCTGCCCAGCCTTGATTGGATCTCTAAAAATGAAGAACCTATGCCTATCAGGTTCAGAGGGCCACTTTATTGCATGATCCCCAGCAGAAGACCATGTGGTGTCACTAAGTTGGGAAGGTCTGGTTTTATAGTCAGCTTGGTTAATCACTGTCATGTGTAGTGTGACAAGCAGACAGATGCCTTAGGCCTTAGCTGTCCCATCTGTATATGAGGCCAATGGACAGCCTCTTCAGTTTGGGGTTGGGTGTGGTAAAATAGTGGTCCTTTGGAAGTAGCATGCCTCCAGGGGACCATGTAGGGATAAGGGCTAAGGTCCCAGAGGAAGACCAGTGGGAAGTGGCTCAGAGAGGACAAACCTAGCTGGCAGCCCCACCTGTTGTGTCCCACCTGCTCAGACCCCAGATGCAGACTGCTAGTGCCTTTCTGAGAAGTTAGGGACTTGTCACTTCCTCTATCCCAGGCAGGGCCTTGGGGCACTGACCAGCTCCAGAGCTGGGAGGTGAGGGGCTATTTGGACTGTAACTGCTTGCCATCCCTGGAGTCAACAGGTCAGCACCATGCTAAGAAGAGCCATGCTGAGTGGACTTGGCCACACAAGCTCTGGCTTCCAGGAACAACTGGCTTGACCACATCCAGATGGAGCCAGGACAGCCTTCAGTGGGGAGCGTGTAAGGAGCACTGGCTTTGCAATCAAGTAGTCTATGGAAGAAAAAGAGGTGGTTAAAGCAATGGTTCAGTGGATAAGGTGCTTGTTGGGTTCAGTTCCCTAGTACCCATACAAAGCCAGATGCACAAAGGAGCATGTGTGTCTGCAGTTTTTCTCTTTCTCTCTCTCTCCTTACAAATAATAAACACAAAGAGGAATAGAATGGGACAGGGCTGGTTGGTGTCTCATGGTGACAAGGGACCCTGCCACCTCCAAGGAACATCTCGGGCCCATCTTGGGCTGTAGGTGGGCAACAGACGTGAGTTCTGTTGATTAATCACTACATCTGGATAGGAACCTTCCCCAGGGGGAGCTAAGGATCTTGGTCTGGTCTCTGGCCTGAAGGAAGGTAGCCAGGCCTTGGGAAAAAGCCTCAGTAGATCCCTGCTACTTAGCTCCACTGAGAGCTACCCACAGCTCCTGGCCAGCTGGGTACACAGCTCCACCAAGGAGGGCCCCAGGGACGGGAACAGCTTCACACATCCCTCACGCAAGAATGGGGTGACATGGAGCTGAGGCTAGCTGGAGCTCCAAGTTGCCCATGAAGGGTAGGGCTGAGGGAAGCAGGGCACCTCCTTCTTGAGTACCAAGGGAGAGAGCAGTGGCTAGGGTCATGAAGGACAGTGGCTGCAGTCTAGGCCCTGGGAAGTCCTGGAGTGCCCAGGTTTGCTGGGATAGCCATAAGCCAAATTCTTCAAACAGTTTGTGAGGGAATACAAAGGTAGAAAGAGAAATGAAACATTGTGCCAAGGTGCAGCACTGGTAAATTGCCCATGCGCCAATAAATAATCCCCCATCCATGCTCATACAAGCAAGTCTAATTAAACTCAGTGGGTCACAAAATATATCAAAGTAATAAGCCTGGCATGGCACAAACCTTTAATCCCAGTGGTCAGGAGGCAGAGGTAGGAGGATCTCTGTGAGTTCGAGGCCACCCTGAGAGGACATAGTGAATTCCAGGTCAGCCTGAGCTAGAGTGAGACCCTACCTCAAAAAAAAAAAAAAAAAAAAAAAAAAAAAAAAAGACATCAAAGTAGGGGCAGGAGAGATGGCTCAGCAGTTAAAAGCACTTGCAATATCTGATGGCTTGGGTTTGATTCCTCAGTACCATGTAAAGGTGATGCACAAAGTGTCTGGATGCGTTTACAAGAGGCCATGGCACACCCATTTTTCTCTCTCTCTCACTCTTCTAGCACATGAAATAAAAACATTTAAGGGGCTGGAGGGATGGCTTAGTGTTTAAGGCACTTATCTGCAAAGCCAAAGGACCTAGGTTTGTTTCCCCAGGACCCAGGTAGGCCAGATACACAAGGTGGCACATGCATCTGGAGTTCGTTTCACTGGCTGAGGCCCTGGTATGCCCATTCTGTCTCTCAAATAAATAATAAAATATATTTTTTAAAACATTAAATATTTTTAAAAATATATTTAAAAACATTTAAAAAGCCGTATCTCAGCACTCGGGAGGCAGAGGTAGGAGGATCATCATGAGTTTGAGGCCACCTTGAGATTACATAGTGAATTCCAGGTCAGTCTGGGCTAGAGTGAGTCCCTACCTTGAACCCTCCCCCAAAAAAAAACATTTAAAAAAAGATATCTGGGCTGGAAAGATGGCTTAGTGGATTTGGCACTTGCCTGTAAAGCCAAAGGACCCAGGTTCAATTCCCCAGGGCCCATGTAAGCCAGATGCACAAGGTGGTGCATGCATCTGGAGTTTGTTAAAATAAACACCCCCCACCCAAAAGATATCAGCCAGGTGTGGTGGCACACGCCTTTAATCCCAGCACTTGAGAGGCAGAGGTAGGAGGATTGCCATGAGTTCCAGGATAGCCTGAGACTACATAGTGAACCAGGTCAGCCTGGGCTAGAGCAAGATCCTACCTGGAAAAAAAACAAAACAAAGAAACAAAAAAAGATATCAGGCCTGGAGAGATGGTCTAGCAGTTAAGATGTTTGCCTGAGAAGCCAAAGGACCTTGGTTTGATTCCCCAGGACCCACATAAGCCAGATGCACAAGGTAGAGCATGCATCTGGAGTTCATTTATTGTGGCTGAAGGCCCTGGCATGCCCATTCTCTCTCCTCTATCTGCCTCTTTCCCTCTCTCAAATAAATAAATTAAATTAATTTAATTTAATTTATTTATTTTATTTATTTGAAAGAAGAAGAGAAAGAGAGAGAGAGAGAGAGAGAGAGAGAGAGAGAGAATTGGCATGCCAGGGCTTCCAGCCACTGCAAATGAACTCCAGATGCATGTACCACTTTGTGTATCTGGCTTATGTGGATACTGGGAAATCAAACTGAGGTCCTTTGGCTTTGCAGGCAAATGCCTTAACCGCTAAGCCATCTCTCCAGCCCTAAAAAAAAAAAAAAAAAAAAAAAAAAAAAAAAAAAAACTGGGCATGGTGGAGCGTGCCTTTAATCCCAGCATTTGGGAGGGAGAGGTAGGAGGATCGCTGTGAGTTCAAGGCCACCCTGAGACTACATAGTGAATTCCAGGTCAGCCTGGGCTAGAATGAAACCCTACCTCAAAAACGAACAAACAAAAAACAAAAGCAAACAAACAAACAAACAAAAAAACCGAACAAACAAGCCGGGCGTGGTGGCGCACACCTTTAATCCCAGAACTTGGGAGGCAGAGGTAGGAGGATTGCTGAGAGTTCGAGGCCACCCTGAGACTACATAGTGAATTCCAGGTCAGCCTGGACCAGAGTGAGACCCTACCTCGCAAAACCAAAAAACAAAATAAACAAACAAATAAACAAAACAAACAAATAAAAAAACCAGGGCTGGAGAAATGGTTTAGTGGTTAAGGCATTTGCCTGCGAAGCCTAAGGACCCTGGTTCGATTCCCCAGGACACACATAAGCCAGATGCACAAGGAGGCACATGCATCTGGAGTTCGTCTGCAGTGGCTGGAGACCCTGGCATGCCCATTTTCTTTCTTTCTATCAGCCTCTCTCTTTCTGTCTTATAAATAAATAAATAAAATATTTTTAAAAACCAACAAACAAAAAGCAGCCTGGAGTGCTGCTTCCTAAACAAACAAACAAAAAACGATATCAGAGTGGAGAGATGACTCAGCCGTTAAGGTGCTTGTCTACAAAGCCTTAGGACCCAGGTTTGATTCCCCAGTACCCACATAAGCCAGATGCACATAGTGACACATACATCTGGAGTTCTTTACAGGCGCCAGAAGCCCTGTCATACCCACTCTCTGCCTCTTTCTCTCTCTGAAATAAAAATATTTTTTTAAAAAGATACAAAAGTAAGCCGGGCGTGGTGGCGCACGCCTTTAATCCCAGCACTCGGGAGGCAGAGGTAGTAGGATCGCCGAGAGTTCGAGGCCACCCTGAGACTACATAGTTAATTCCAGGTCAGCCTGGACCAGAGTGAGACCCTACCTAGCAAAACCAAAAAAAAAAAAAAAAAAGATACAAAAGTAGGTTTATTGTCTGTAAGTACAGAAGTTGTCAATGATAATAATTTTAAAAAGATACCAAAGTAAAAGGGGGACTAAGTAAAAGGAGTGCTGCTGGAAACCTATGCCCCCTCCTGGAGGTAGAGGGGCCTAGAAGGTTAAGGGACAGCCAGCATCTGGGTCAAGGGCCTCCCCATCAGCAGGTTTCCTGTAAGTGCTGCTGAATCAGGGTCAATGCTGACTCTGCTGAAGCTGAGAAACCACACCCTCTCTGGGGAGTCCCCTGGGGCTCCTATTCACCCCCCAAACCAATAAACCTTGGTTTCCACTTGACTTACTGTCTTCATATGGGTGGGCCCTGAGGTTCCCCCTTCCTTTCTGCCCTGAGTTCCTTTGAAGCTCTGGGGATGCAATGGGGACACAATGTACAGGACTGCCTTCAAGAAGTTACCCTACAGTTCCCACAAGTGCTACAGGAATAGCTAGAGAGGTGAGAAGTGGGGAGTAGGGAAACTTCATGTCAGGGCAGGGCCTGAGGGGCACAGGAGCCCTCTGTGGGGAGGGCTACCAGAGTAGAGGCCCTGGACTGGAGAACAAAAGGACCAAGCCATAGGAGGGTTTGGAATGGGAGGAAGAGTTTCCTGAGTGTATAAAGGGCCACTGTGAATAGACCAAGGTGGCCAGGAGGGTGGCTCAGAGACTAGAGCTTGGAAATGGGGTTTGCCCTGCTGACCCCTAATACCCTTTGGCTTTTGGTTATTTTGGTTGGTGGTTGGAGGCTTGACCCTTTCCTGTTTTCAGCCTGCTGACAGGTCCTGGTCATGACACTCAACCTGAGCCATGAGGAGGTACCATGAGGGAGCTGCAGTACCCTAACATCCCCTTGCCCCCACACCTCATGTGTGGGCCCAAATAACCACCCTGCTTATTGGTGGATCCTGCGATGTTTCCCAGGCAACTGTCTCATACAGCCTGTCTGCCTGGCACTCCCACATCCTGTAAATGCTGCCGTGCCTGGCTCCAGGCAGCCTTGCCTGCTTGGCACACACAGGCCAGCAGGTGTGAGGAGTGCAGCCTGCTGCCTGGCTACGTCAGAAGGTCACTTGGGCAGAAAAGCCAGCCCGGGCCTCTCGGCCATTGTCACCGGCCAACAGGCACTGCTGGGGCACCCTGTGAGGATGTCATGCTGTTTTGCCACACGGTGAAGATGGAGGTAGCCAAGTGCCACACGCATGCGCCCAGGAGTGCCCACCTACCACACGTTCCACTTGGAAATTAGAGGACTGGGCCACTTTCTGGGCTTGATCACGCTGGCTGGCTGCCATTATGACCCATTTACAAGACAGCTCAACAGCAGGTCCATTCCCCAATTAAGCAAGGAGGATGTGGGGGAACCAAGTAGGATTTGGATGGCCTCCATCAGCTTCAGGTTGGAGTTTGACAGGTTCACTCAGCCCAGTGGTTGACCAACCTCTTGCAGGGCAGAGACCAGTCAATGGCCCAGCTTTGGCACTAAAGGAGCGAGGAGACCATTCACACCACTCTGAGGATGCAGGTTACTGAAACACCAATCTTTTTCTTTGCAGCAGAAGGGAAGGGGGGACAATCTTGCATTGTTGGCTGGCAGATGTTCATTTCTGGAACCAGCTTCAGGGAGATGGAGTTTAGACTTTTTCTTGAAAAGTATCATCTAGAGCCAGGCATGGTGGCACACGCCTTTAATCCCAGCACTCAGGAGGCAGAGGTAGGTGGATCACAGTGAGTTTGAGGCCACCCTGAGACTACATAGTGAAATCCAGGTCATCCTAGGATAGAGAGAGACCCTACCTCGAACTCCCCCCAAAAAAAAAAAGTGTATCATCTAGTGGTGAACAAAGCCAAAGAGAGGAAGTTACCCCTCAATCTAGGCCAGTCTGGTGATACAGGGAGTCTCCAGAGCCCTGCACACTTGGTACTTTGTGCTTCACTCAAAGACATCCCCTCCAAAGGGCTGTATTCATCTCTTTTTTTTTCTTCTTTTTTCAAAGTAGAGTCTCACTCTAGCCCAGGGTGGCCTGAAATTCACTATGTAGTCTTAGGGTGGCCTGGTACTCATGGTGATCCTACTTTATTTTTTAAAAATATTTTTAGTGCCAAAGAGATGGCTTAGTGGTTAAGGCGTTTATCTGTGAAGCCTAAGTGCCCGTGTTTGACTCCCCAGAGCCCATGTAAGCCAGAAGCACATGGTGGTGCATGCTTCTGAAATTTGTTTGCAGTGGCTAGGGGCCCTGGCATGCCTATTCTTTCTCTCTCATAAATAAATAAAATGTTAATTTTTTTTTTTGCCGGGCGTGGTGGCACACGCCTTTAATCCCAGCACTTGGGAGGCAGAGGTAGGAGGATTGCCGAGAGTTTGAGGCCACCCTGAGACTACATAGTTAATTCCAGGTCAGCCTGGACCAGAGTGAGTCCCTACCTTGAAAAACCAAAAAAATAAAAACAAAAACAAAATAAAATAAATAAAAAAAATTTATTTGCAGAAGGGGGGCAGGGAGAGAAAGAGAGAATGAGAATGAGAATGAATGGGCACACCGGAGCCTCTAGTCATTGTAAACAAACTCCAGTTGCCTGCATCACTTTGTACATCTGGCTTTATGTGGGTACTGTGGTATGGAACCTGGGTTGTTAACCTCTGTAGGCAAGCGCCTTAATTGCTGGGCCATCTCTCCAGCCCCTCCTACTTTATTTCCTATTTTGAGACAGGGTCTCATACATCCCCGGCTGGCCTCAAAATCTCTTAAGTAGCAGAAGATGATATTGAACTTCTGATCCTCCTGCCTCTACCTCTCTAGTACCAACATCACATGCCTGGACCATCGTGCCCTGTTTTATGTGATGCTGGGGCTGGAACCCAGGGTGTTGTGCATGCTACCCACAGAGCTGCATTCCCCAGTGCTGTACTATTCTTTTGTAAACATGAATTTTGGCTCACAACAAACTTGTTTCTGCAGTACAAGTGTCAGTCCCAACCAGAAATGATTTTCCAATAAAGTTAACTCTCTGTCACTGTAGCAGATGGCTCAGGGAACGTGAGTCTTTTCATAAAGTTCAATTTTTTTTTTCAAGGTAGGGTCTCACTCTAGCCCAGGCTGACCTGGAATTCACTCTGTAGCCCAGGCTGGCCTCAAACACTCATAGTTGGTTATTCTCCAACCATAGCCTCCTGTGTGTTGGGATTATAGGCATGCCCAGTGTCCCAGGGTTTTAAAGTGGCTGGTCCCTGTAGGCCCAGGTGACCCAGCAGGACAATGGTGAGCAGAATGGGAAGAAGCAGGTTTCCTGACAATTACTGGCATCGGCATGACAATGGGTAGAATTCCTCTAACCAGCTCCCTGCTAGGCTGCAGGTTGCAGGGCCTGCCACCCAGCCCCCTTGCCAGTGATGATGGGGGAGGAGGGACATTAATACTGAACTGTGAAGACAGGAAAGCCCCAGTAGGACAGCATTCACACTTGCTCTGAGAGCTCCAGGCCCAGAGGACTCATGTGTCTGCAGCTGGTACAGTCTGGCCTGGGGTCAGTGCCTCTCTCCCCTGATAGCCAAGGGTAATTAAGGCCCATTGGAATGGCTAAGGCCAAAGGATAGTGGAATTTACCTTCTGTACCTCAAGAACCTGCACCTCCCTAAATGCAGGGCACTTCAGGAGGACTTCAGGAGTCCATAGCCTTGCGGCGAGCCCTTGGGCCAGTGCAGTCTGCTTGGGCTAGCCATAACATGCTCCTGGTCCTGTCCCTCTTGGGCCAAGTGGCTGAAGCACCTGTGTAGGATGCTGAAGACCCCAGGAAAGCCCTGATGTTCAGGTTCCAGGGAATGGGTAAGCTGAGACTTCCTACTTGGAAAAGCCTCTGCTAAGGGCATCAGCACCCACATAGAGCCCTCCAGTGCTTTGCTGAGCACTGTTTGCCTTTCTTCAGGCCTTCCTCCTGCCTTGGGAGCTGGTGGCAGACCTCCTAGTCTCTAAGATCCTAGAGACCAGGCCAGTGGGGACCAAGAACACAGGTTGTTCCATCACTAAGGGTCTGTAGGGTCCTGGGAGTCCTCACACCTGGATCCTCGCCTGGGCAGCTGAGCCCCAGATCACTCCAGCTCCAAGGATCAGAGGGCCTACTCTGCCCTTGGCAGTTCCTCTCAGTTTCTAGTACTCACCCTTATGGAGTCTGCATTCTAGCACAGTCAGGCTCCCATGCTGACTGCAGGACACTCCTACCCCACTGCAGGACAGACCCTGGGCACAGGTGCTTGCTCTGGGAATATTTGGAGAATAAGCTTGCTCATCCCCTTCAAATCTGTAGATCAAAGACAGCTCAGTTCAACTCCACCCTTAAGACTTCAGCCAGGACACACAACTTCCAGGATAGACCACTTGGAGGATGGGCCAAAGTGGGTGAGTGGGGGGCGTGGATCAAAAGGAGACTGGGGGGGGGGCGGCGCTGGAGAGATGTCTTAGCAGTTAAGGCACTTGCCTGTGAAGCCAAAGGACCCAGGTTCGATTCCCCAGGACCCAAGTAAATCAGACGCACAAGGTGTCTGGAGTTCGTTTGCAGTGGCTGGAGGCTATGGTGTACCCATTCTCTATTTGCCTCTTTCTCTCTCTAATAAACATTTTTTTAAAAAGGAGACTGGAGGAGAAGACAGAAGACAGACAGGCAGCCAGGGCTTGGGGGTGGGAGGCAGGATTCTGAAAGGAATTAGGGCCAAGTTGGAAAGCAGATGGGGCAGGAGAGGCTTTTGGAGCCGTGAGAAGCCACCAATGAGCCCACGCCTGCACAAAGGTGTCTGGGCGTCTGCCGCCACCAAGCGGTGAACTGCGGGGTTGCCGGCAAGAGCGTCAGGTGGGCAGGAATAGGGATTAAGGGAAAGTCTTTGCGCAGCCCTGGCCCCTTGCTGGCCACCTGGATTTCGTAATTTTTCGTAGTTTGACTGCGTCTTTCCTTAAGGAAGGAGCTCACTTCCTTTCCTTTCTCCTGTAAGGAGAAGGTGGAGGCAAAGATGGAGCCAGGAGCCTTATCTATTCATGGAGACGTCCTGGGAAAGGTTGCAGAGCTGGAAATCGAGGCAGGACTGGTTTATTACAGCTGGGAGATGGCAGAGCCACACGCCAGGCCGAGCCTTCCAGCCCCGGGAAAGCTTGCACCCCGTCCCGCCTCTCCCTAGAGGACGACAGCCGCCGACTTTCTCCGAAGGCCTCGGGCTTCCAGAGTCACCGAGGGGAGCTGGCCGTCCGCAGGGGCGGCGCCCGCCGGGACCGCTCCACCGCCCACTTCCGCCCGACGCTGCCGAGGAGGATGGAGGAGGCGCCGAAGCCGAGGGGGAGGCTGAGCCGGCGGAGGCCGCCCCCCGGGGCCGGGTGAGGGGGACGGAGGCGGCGTGTACGTGGAAAGGGGGGCGCGGGAGGGGCCCGGGGTGCCGCGACGTCCCGGCAGTTCCTCGCCCCACGTGCTTTCCGGAACCGCCCCGCACGCCACGCTCCGCTCTGCACTCCCAGCGCCCTCGCCCTTCCGCTCCCGCCCGCTGATTTCGCCTGTTCCTGCATCGTTGCAGTCTCCCCCCACCACCAATAAAGTCCACTGTCCCTTCACTGTAGGCCCCTCCTCCATGATCCCACCCCCCCGACCCAGCCGGGAGCCCCCTCCTCCCTAACTCCCCACTGTGGAGCCCTACCCCTTTGCTCCCCACCTTGGAGCCCCTTTCTTAGGATCGCCTCCAATGGAGCTTCCTGTTCCTGACCCTTTCTGTGCTTCTCAGGCCCCCCAGCCACCACTCCTGGTCCCTCCTAGAGAGCAGTGAGAATAAGCCCTGGGCTACTCTGCTGCGCATGGCCCTGGACAGCCAGCCACTTCCACCATTACCTGCCTTTCCTGACCAGGTGTGTGTACACAGGGACCAATGGGGGTGGCCTGGGAAGGGGTGTCCAGACCCCTGAGTAAGCCAGCGTGTTGCTGCCTATGTTCTCATGTTCCCCTGTTCTGCAGGATCCTTCACCTGACCCAGAGCCCACTGTACCTCCTGAGGTCTTCACTGTGGGACCCAACGTCTTCTCTTGGACGCCTTTTCCATCTGCCCTTAAGTTTTCTGGCAGCTCCTACCACCTGTTCCGTGGAGCTGGGGATCCCATGTGGTCACCCACACAACCCCTGAAAGAGCACCCACCACTGGAACCCTGTGGGACCCTCAGCACCCAGGAGCTGTTATCTGTGCAGAGTCCACCGGATCCCTGTGGGTCCTCCAGCACTCAGGAGCAGCTGTCAGCTCAGGGTCCACCAGCCTTGCAGAGCTGCCCAATGTGCCAGAAGGAGTTCCCTCCCACGTGAGTGCCCCACTCCTGACCCTAGGCTCAGGACAGCCCTGTGTGAAACCACCTGCTTAAAGCTAAGAGAGTGCCCAGAGGCAGCTCTGGCATTTATTTTTTATTTATTTAGTTTTTCTCATTTTAGCTCCAGTCTGATCTGGAACTCACTATGTAACCCCAGGCTGGCCTCAAACTTATAGAGATCCTCCTACCTCAGCCTACTCAAGGCTGGGACTTCAGGAATGCACCAGCATGCCTGGCTATCCTCTCTGGCCCTTTAAAGTCATATGCAACAGAAACTCGCAGAACCTAGGTCCTGCTGTTGCATGTTTGGAGTCTACTGCTCTATATCTGTGGGACCTCCTACAGATAAGGGCAGGGCCATTCTCTCTGTCTGCCCACATCAAGGTAGCTGTCATGTGTACTACTACCCTGAGCTGGTCTCCAGAGCCAAGCCAGGCTTCTAGACTTCCATTCTCTTCCATGGCACAATTGGGCTTTTCAGAATGAAGTCTCTCCCTCCCCCCATCCCCACAAGATGTTTATTTTGCCGGGTGTGGTGGTGCTCACACCTTTAATCCCAGTACTCGAGAGGCAGAGGTAGGAAGATCACCGTGAGTTCAAGGCCACCCTGAGACTACATAGTGAATTCTAGGTCAGCCTGAGTGAGAGTGAGACCCTACCTTGGAAAACAAAAACAAAACAAAACAAAACAAAACAAAAAAAGATGTTTATTTTGTTTAATTTTTAAAATTTAGGAATTGGATATCATTGTGAAGGATTTCTTAAATATTTGTAGTTATTTGCAAACAGTATGTGGGCCTATTGTCCTTCTGGGCAAGTTGAGTGCTACCCTCCTTGGAGCCTTTTCCAAGGCATTACTGCCAAGGTCATGGGTATGAGAATCAGGACAGTGTGAACAAATTTTGTGATTTCTTCATGAATTGGTCAGGGGCAGAAGATTTCAGATGTCATGTGTCCTTATGTCTGTATGCCTTGGGTCTACAGCAGAAACAGCCTGTGAAGGGGATGGAGTCCAAAGTCAGCTGTTAAGAGGGTGAAAAACAAGAGTAAAGTACAAAGCAATCAAAGTAGTTATCAGAATGCAGATAGATGGAACCCTAGTCAGAGTCTAACAGGCTCCTCCAAATGTGATATTTATGTCAAAACCAAGCCTTTATCAGGTCTGAGTGGGGAAACTCAGTCCTGTCCCTCAGCATCCCCCATCTCCACTCATGCCCACACAGCTCAGCCAAGGGGTGTTGAATGTTGGTTGCCTTGAATCAGATCCTGGCTGTCCCTGGTGAGATCTCTTCTGTGTGACAGTGAACGTTTTTGTTAAGCTGATACATCCTTGCTTCTTACCTATTGCAGTTGGGAGGCTGGGAGGAAAATTCGTTTCCCCTTCAGCCTCTTAAGATTCCTGATGTTTCCAGAAAGCCCAGCTCTCCTCATATTCCATGGGGCCTTTTGTCTTTGGTGCACTTGTATTTCTAGATCATCTCAAAAAAGATTCCCAAAGACAGGGTCATTGGAGAGTGAAGCTCTGCTCCTTGGGTGCTTTTCAAGCCTCTGTGTGAGGGCTTGGCAAAGTGTCTTGATTTTTCTGAAGTAGGTGGTCAGCAAGGTAGTTACAGGTCTTCGTGTGTCTATAGTACTTCTAGTATGTTCTTTCATTGGACTGTAAAGATGACTTATAACATTTGACAGGATGCAAATGTTATTGCAAGCAGTTGTTATACCATGTTGTTTAGAGAGTAATAACAAGGAAGTCATTTTAAATAATGCTTTTTATCATGGTTGTTTGAATCTGCAGATGTTGAACCCCTAGATAGAGATGCCACTGTATTTTCTGATATCCACATGTTAGACAGGCAGCTGGTAAGACAGGCTGCTAGATGGAGATGCTAAAATCCAGAACACTCACTTAGTTCTTACTCGTATAGTGAATTCTTCATGGTTGTTGATTATATTTTTTCTTTATTCTTTTTTTTTAAAATCTGACAGATGATTTTAAACATTTTTCAAAAAAAAAGGTGAACCCACCCTGTCCCACTTTCCCATGATTCTTTATTCTTAAATGTTGTTATTATTAATTTATTTGTAAGGGTGTGTATGGGCACTCCAGAGCCTTTTACCACTGCAAATGAAATGCCAGATTTTGCATCACTTTTTGGGTTCAGCTTTATGTGGATGTGTAGGGCGTTGAATCTGGGATAGCAGGCTTTGTAAGCAAGAACCTTTAACTGCTGAGCCATCTTCCCAGCCTGTTTCTCTCTCTTTTTTTTAGAGAAAGTCAGGCATGAGACATGATTTTAAATGTTTTATTAATGTATTTGAGAAAGAGAAAGAGGGAGAATAGGTGCATCAGGGCATCCAGCCACCACAAACAAACTCCAGACACATGTGCCACCTTGTGCATCTGGCTATCTGGCTTACGTGGGTCCTGGGGAATCAAACCGAAGTCCTTTGGCTTTGCAGGCAAGTGCCAAAACCGCTAAGCCATCTCTCCAGGCCCCCCCCTTTTTTTTGAGGTATGATCTCACTCTAGCCTACGTTGACCTGGAATTTACTATGTAGTCTCAGGGTGGCCTTGAACTCATGTCATCCTCCTGTCTGCTTCCCAAGTGCTGAGATTAAAGGTGTGTGCCACTATGCCTAGTCCTCTTTTTTTTTTTTTTATTTTCATGGTAGTGCTAGGGGGATTGAATCCAAGGCCTTGCACATGTTAGACAAGGACTTTTACCATTGAGCTATATCTCCAGCTCCTTCTTTTTCTTTCCCTCTCCCCTTCTTTCTTTCTTTCCTTTTCTTTCTCTCTCTCTCTTTTTTAAAGTTTTTATTTATTTATTTGAGAGAATCAGAGAGAGACAGAGAGAGAGAGAGAGAGACAGACAGAGAGAATGGGCACACCAGGGCCTCCAGCCATGCATGTGCCACCCTGTGCATCTGGCTTACATGGGTCCTGGGGAATCGAACCTGGGTCCTTTGGCTTTGCAGGCTGAGGGACTTCAGAGGGCCACTGTTTGAAATCTCCTATGGATAGAGCCACTGATGGTCACCAAGAGCAGTGGGGAGCTCAGGTTGGGTGAGGGGCTTTGCAGGGCAGGTTGGGCTTCTTTAGCCTTTGGGATGCCTGCTTCCCTTTGCACTACGACTTCAAGGCCCAAGGAGTTGCTTCTGGCCATCCATGGAGGCGGGGGAGGGGGTCCAACCAGGTTGCCATGTCATGGGAGGCCTTTGAGGGCAGAGAGTGGGCAACTGACCTGGCCAGCCAGCAGGGTGTCTAGAGGATCCTTAGGATCTGCAAGGATTTCACCCAGCATCTGGGTAGGCCCACCAGCCTCTACATCTACAAGGCAAGCCCACTGCTGGACATTGTGATGAAAGCCTCGGGATGCCTGGAGCATGTTCTGCAGAGAGGGAGAAGTGGCAGTCCTGCTTCAATAGCTTTAGGTAGGACCAAGTAACAGTGGTCTAGGAAAAGGGACTCGACGGCTATGGTAGCCACATGGGTAAGGTAGGTACAGGAACTACAGGGAGGGATACAGGGCAGTCAGGGGAGGGGTAACAGTGCTTGGTGGACTGCTCCATCTGAGGGCCAGGCCATGGGATACCAGGAAGGCAGCCTGAACCCTAGAAGCAGAGTAGGGGATACAGACCTGTGGTTTGCAGCTCAGTGGACTTGGCCACTCTGGAGAGCCATGTTTTAGCAGTAGTATGCAAGGGACAGCCACTCACATAAGGATGCTGGCCTCATGGCCTTTAGTAAAACCTGGGGCCAAGTCTGCTTAGCCTCTTAGCTGACTACCCCAGCCCAGCTGCACCCTGGAAATCACAGCCAGGATGGTCAGGCCGGGTGTGTTGGCACACACCTTTAATCCCAGCACTTGGGAGGCAGAGGTAGGAGGATCGCTGTGAGTTCAAGGCCACTCTGACACTACATAGTGAATTCCAGGTCAGCCTGGACTAGAGTGAAACCCTACCTCAAAAACCAAAAAGAATGCTGATGGTCAGATGAAGTCAAGGGCTCAAGTACCTGCTTTGTTTGTATGCTGTCACTGTTCTCTGGTCTTGATGATCTCCCTAAGGCTACTTGCGTAGTACCATGCCTTCCTGAGGTACAGGTTCTGCATGGACATTGTAGAATCACAGGTCTTGAACCCAGTTGATTGAATCCTGCATTGTGGAGCTTGATCCTTCTACATCAAGAAAACCAATTCCCAGGCCTGAGTTGTAGGACCTCCTGGGTGCTCTGTCTGCCTCTTAGAGAATGGCAGGCACTTGTCCTATAGAAATTCATACCTTTGTGCCTCTTCCTTCCTGATAGCCCACTGGGGTGGTTTTCACAAGAGGAAGAACTTCCCTGGCCAATGGGCATACCCAGGGCAAAAGGGCTTGTTCTGCACCTGCAGACCCAATGTGGAACCTGCAGCCTCTGCACTGTCTTTTTTGCCTGTACATGGGCATTTGGCATAAGCTAGGGTGAGGATATACACAGGCTGGTTGACGGGTGCCAGAGTATCTCAGGTGGGAACCAATTAGACACTGCTCAGGGCAGGAATCTATGGGCCTGAGAACTGTGGCCTAGAGAAGGGCTCTCAGGAAGCAAGTCCTGACCAAGTCTTCTAAAGTTGGGGTGACACCTCCCCACCCTTCCCTTGTGCTGACCAGTCACTGAGGAGTCCAGTGCTCCTCTCAGTGGCTCAAGAGGGTGTGGAGGTACCCTTTCTGTGGCCAGCACTCTATGAAGAGGCCTTGAGACTGTGTCTCCTCCCCTTTGCAGGCTGACCCAGCTGGATGTGGACAGCCACCTTGCTCAGTGCTTAGCTGAAAGCACTGAAGACATAGTGTGGTGATGGGCTGGAGAGATGGCTCAGTGGTTAAGGTGCTTGCCTGTGAAGCCTAAGGACCTATGTCCGACTCTCCAGGTCCCACGTAAGCCAGATGCAAGGTGACACAGTGCGCAATGTCGCACATGTACACTAGAGTGATGCACACGTCTGGAGTTCTATTACAGTGGCTGGAGGCCCTGGCGCACCAGTTCTCTCCCTCTCTCACACTCTTACTGCCACTCTCACTCTTGCATAAAAAAATTAAAAGGGCAGTCTGTTGAGCTCGCCTCAAAACAAAACAAAACAAAAGACACAGTGTGTTGAGCTGCCAGATGGCCTCACTGCCCCTGCTCAGTTTCCTCTCCTCAGCACCCAAATCTACATGCGATCAGGATGTGGCTGCTGAGGTGCTTCTCCTCATGGACACAAGGGCGTGAGCATTGGGACAGAGCGCTCATCACTGGCACAGTCAGAAAGCAAAAGCAGCAGATCCACCATGATGGCTCATCTTCCCATCAGCTTGACAAGATTTGGAATCTCTTAAGAGACACACTTCTGAGGAAGTTTAACTGAGGAGGGAAGAAGACCCACTTTGAATGTGGGTAGCACCACCCCATGGGTTGGGGGGTCCCACTGAATAAATAGAGAAGAGGAGAAAGTGAGCTGAGCACCAGCATTCATCTCCTGCTTTCTGACTGAGGATGCAATGTGATTCATGCTGTCGCAGCTAGAGCTGCTCTTACTGTTATGATTTCTCCCCATCATGGACTGTGCCCTCAAACTGTAAGTCAAAATAAACTCTTTCTTAAGTTGTTCTTGTCAACAAGGCAGAACTGGGGTCTGGCTCAGTGGAACACATTTTCCTAACTATAGACCTGACATAGTGGGTCCCACTTCACAGCCACATTTTAATTCTCCCAAATTAATTTTCAAGTGCATTCACCTTCCCACATTACAAATGAGCACAATGCCTGAAAAAGACCTTCTGAAAAGGCTGCTATTGTTAGGGTTCTTTTGACAGGGGCCTCAACATGGGGGCCCAAAGGTCTCAGGCAAGTTGCCTGTAGGCCAGAGACTCAGATGCTGGTCCCTGACTCAGTCTAAGAGAAAGGCCCCAGAACCAGGGAAGCCAATGTTCTCTCTCAGTGAGAGACAGGGTAAGCTGGGGCAGAGGAGCTGGCCCAGGAAAGAAACATTCCTCTTTTCTGGTTTTGTTGCTCCTAGGATAGTTCTCCCTACTTGGTTCTGTTTCTGGAAATGCCCTTATAGAGCCCCTCACGTCAATGATGCTCTTCCAGCTTTCTGGGAATTCCTAATCCAGTTAGGTTGGCATTACTCCATACTGTGATTCCAGTACTACAATATCCTGAGAAAGGCAAAGCTACAAGGCAGTACAGACCAGTGGTTGCCTGGAGCCAGGAGAAGGAAGGAAGGAAAGAAGAGATGGAGGGAGGTGGGTACAGCAGTTTTAGGGCAGTGAGCTGTCTCTATCTGACCCTACAGTATTGGACAGGTGGTTCCATGTCTATCTAAACCCACAGAATGCACTAGAAACAAACTGTGGGCTCTGGGAGGAAGCTCTGTGAGCTCAACTGTGAGGACAGATGCATCTCATGGGGATGGTGACAGTGGCAGGGATATGAGACTCCCGCTCTTCTTGCTTTGTACTGAGCCACAATCTGTTCTAATAAGGAACGCTAAGAAAAAATGGCTTCAAACCTTTTCCCCACCATACACCTACTTTAAACAAAAATAATAACAATAAAAGCATTTTCATCAAAGTCTTTAATAGATGTGCAAGAATACGAACGACCTTGGCCGTGGAGGGTGAGAACATCATCCACAGAAGGAAAACCGGCCGGCGACGGGCTCCACGGATCAACCGTACAAAACCACATGGTCATATTACCGCTTTACAATCAATCAGGAAGTCACCAGTTTTCATGAACCATTTTCAGAAGACAGGCACTATCATGCCTGGAGCTGATGGCAAATGGTAGGTTTTTTTCCCAAGCCACACTTCAATACATCCTTCACTTTCTTTAATTTATAAAACAAATTACTGTATATAAAAATCTCCCCCTCCTGGTGGGCACAATGTTATTCACATGTTTGTACATGAGCAGTCAAACTGGTAACCAGCTAGTCATTTGGCAATAGGGCAGTATTTGAAGAAACACCTCCAGTTCTAACAAACCAAGGGCCCCTGTGCTAGTTGCCAAAGAAGCTGTCACTGCCCCAAAGCAGCACATGGAGAGGGACTCCTAGGAGCTGGTTTGCTTTTGGACTACTTGTGGGTGTGGGCTCTCTGTGTTCCAAGAGTTCTGCTTGTAGGCAGGTGTGAGTGCACCGGTCCTCACAACAGGGCTCTGACCACCTTAGTATCCCCAGGCTGGGCTGGATATCCCCGGGAGACTCAGAAGCCAGCTTTTGGGTTGTTTTTTGACCAGTCTTTGGGGATAAGTCTTACTAGCAGACATTGGGAGTGCTGGTGGGAACATGTCCATATTTAACAGAAGCTACAAGGTTACCCAGAAGCCCAGACTTGATATAAGGTGCCAGAAACTTGGGCTGCCTCAGGGGCCTCTGGAACATGGTGCTTGGTGTTCTGTCCTAGCACCTTGATCCTGGGTGTGAGTCTGTAACGTGTTAAGTGCCAGATATGGCAGTGCCTGAGAAACCTGAGTGTTGGGGTGAGGACTGTCTTAACAACAGCGCCTCATAGTTCTGATTTTCTCTAATCTTCCCCAAGGCCTGAGGCATGAAGCAACTGTGACAGGAGACTGGAGTGCACACTGCCTGACACAGAGGTGCAAGGTCTCACACTGGCAGAGGAGGGGATCAGGATGGTGCAGGTCATGTTCCCAACATGGGCCAGCCCAGCTCAGGTGGCCAGGAGCACTCAAGTCAGTGCAGTCTTCTCGCTTGCACACTGCCAGATACCCAAGGTACTCAGAAGATGGCTCCTGCCACGCTGATCTACTAAGGACTTAAATGACTTCTTTTCAGAAAGTCTTGTGTTGGCCTTACATGCTGCCCCAAATCTAAGGAAGAGGAGGATGATGAGTGTGGCAGTTATGGAAGCAAGAATGCTTCCTCAGAAGACTAGGATTGTGGGTATTCTGTCACTTTAAGGCTAGGGTCCATCACACACATTTTCTAATCTGGAGTATTTTGATAAAAAATATTTTTCAAAAATCTAATGTATAACACAAAACATCTTGGAGGCACTGGCTAGTGTTTTCAGAAATATATTTTGTGCGGACTTAGTTTTCAATTTTGTCCCCCCCCCCCTTTTTTTGGTCTACTGGTGCTTTGGTGAGCAATGTTTAGAATCTCTGCAATCCAGTTTTCTCCATCAGAGTCCAGTGGGCTGATGGGACCAGCTCTGCCAACCTGGCCAGGGTGTCACTTCAGCCTAGGACCTCCCACGGCTAGCTGCACACTCGTATGAAAATACTTGTTAAATATTAACAACAGGAACTTACCAGGGTTTAGAAATGTTCTGAATCTGTAACAATTCTTGCTGCAGTGCATCCCTGCGGGCACTTGGATGCCCATCCCCGCCTATATTCTGCCTGCTGGGAAGGCGCAGCTCCTCCTCACGTGGGGGCTGCATTGGGGACGTCACATTGGGTGGGTGCCACTCAGAAAAAAGGCATCAGAGGAAGCTTCCACATCATCGGTACATTTTATTCCTCAGGACATTACACGCTAACTTTCCTGGAGCGGGTCAGTGCATTAAGTTCTGTTTCTGCGGAAAATGTGCACCTTCAAAATGGCATGACAGTCTTGCCCTCCAGTAGGGCTACCTCGGGCATAGGGAATGATTCCTCCAGCACAAAGTCAGCCTCTGGGGCCCGGACGCGAGAGGCTGCTCTGTCCAGAAGCACCGGCCAGGTGCTTCCCTCTGCGGTCTAGGCGGCCAGCGTCCCTCCCAGGCTGCTTGGAGCCTCGTGCCCAGCCTGACATGCATATGCTGTGGTTAAGGGAAAAGTGACAGGGTCATTCACAGGCGTGTCCACGACAGAGATGCTCACAGCCTCACACGGACTCCTCAGTGGAGAGCAGAAGCGGGTTGATGTACTCGAAGCCTTCGAACTCGGACTGGTCGATTCTCTTTATGACGTCCCTAGAAGCACAGGAAGGGGATGGAGAGTGCTGGCCATGTTCCTTCCCTCAGGTGCTTCCCCTCTCACCTAATCCACTGCAGGAAGCAGGGATTCCAAGCAGGAGGCCAGGTGTGGGTCTGGTTACAGACTGCCCGTGGCATGGTCCCCAGGGCTGGGCCATTCAGGACATGCCCCATTCTCATTGTTGTTGGGGTATCCAGATGCTAACAGTGTTTTTCCCAGGACTTACTCATCATCTGGGGTGAGCTGCACAGGCTCGCTGGTGAACTGCGTGTCAAAGTTGTCCAGGCCGTAGTCATCCGTGATCTGCGGCTGGAAGGGAGGCAGGGCCTGCTTCTTTTCCAGCTGGGAAAAGCAACATGGGAGCAGTGTCAGAGGGGTGTAGAGCATACACAGCACCCATCTAATTCTTTACATGCATATAAATCACAAATGAAGTGGGAAGCTCAGCTGATATTTGAATACCAAATGTCTTCCTCCTAAAGCACAAAATCTAGGAAACAATACCCAATGCCAGAAAAATTCTACTTGGACTAACAACTGCTGGAAGTGCAAGTTCTGAGGATCACTGTGCCAGGGATGAAGAGACCCCTGTGCCAGCTGGGAATCTGTGCCTGGGAAAACACCATCACTGTGCCAGGAAGCAAAGGTTGGTGGCTGGATGTTTTCTTTTTGTTTAGAAGTCTTAAAGCCAGGTGTGGCTCATGCCTTTAATCCCAGCACTTGGGAGGCAGAGGTAGGAGGATTGCTGTGAATTCGAGGCCAGCTTGAGACTACATAGTGAATTCCAGGTCAGCTTGGGCTAGAGAAAAACCAAAAAAATAAAAAGTAAAAATAAAATAGGACTGGAGACATGGCTTAGTGGTTAAAGTGCCTGCCTGCTAAGCCTAAGAACACCCCTCCGAGTCTCCAGGTCCAACATTTAGCCAATGCAAAGTGACATAAGGGTGCAATGCTGCACTTGCCCACAAGGGGGTGCATGCGTCTGGAGTTCATTCACAGCGGTTGAGAGGCTGCTGGCGTGCCCATTCTGGCTCTCTCTGACTCCCTCAAAAAAAAAAGGGGGGGGGCTGGAGAGATTGCTTAGCAGTTAGGGTGCTTGCCTGTGAAACCTAAGAACTCATGTTTGAATCTCCAGGTCCCACATAAGCCAGATTCACAGTGATGCAAGTGCACAATGTTGCACATATGCACAAGGGGTACACGCAGCTGGAATTCATTTGCAGTGGCTGAAGGCCCTGGTGTGCCCATTCTCTCTCTCTCTGCTTCTTTCTCTCTCTCAAATAAAAATAAAAAAATAAAAAAATGCCAAGTGGTAGCTCATGCCTTTAATCTCAGCACTCAGGAGGCTAAGGATTGCTGTGAGTTACAGTCTGGGCTAGAGAGTGAGTTTTTTTTTTTTTTTTTTTCTGAGGTAGGGTCTTGCTCTAGCTCAGGCCGACCTGGAATTCACTATGTAGTCTATGTAGTCTCAGGGTGGCCTTGATCTCATGGCAATCCTCCTACCTCTGCCTCCCAAGTGCTGGGATTAAAGGTGTGCACCACCATGCCAAGCCAGAGTGAGTTCTAAGTCTGCCTGGGCTAGAGTGAGACCCTACCTCAAAATAAAGGGAAAGAAAGGGCTGGAGAGGTGGCTTAGCAGTTAAGATGTTTGCCTACAATGCCAAAGGACGCAGGTTCGATTCCCCAGGACCCATGTAAGCCAGATGCACAAGGTGGCCCAAGTGTCTGGAGTTTGCAGTGGCTGGAGCGGTGCACCCATTCTCTCTTTCTCACAAATAAGTAAAATTAAATATTAAAAAAATTTAGAAAATATGTGCTGAAAATTTGCCCTCTGCCCTTTTTGGTTGGGTCCCTTCAGGACTTTTCTTGTGATAAATTATAATCTGTAGTCTCTTACTATTTAGAAACCAACCCTCGAGTCTCCCAGTGCTGCTCAGCAGAGAATGCACCAAAGGCAGTAAGAGTCATTAGTGGTTGATAGGCTTTTATTTCACCTTGAACAGGTCAGTATCCAAGAGGAGGGATGACTGAGTGCCAAGTGGCACTATGATGCATGTGGGCAAGGAACCCCCCCCCCTTCAGTATCATTCTTACACCCACTCATGCTTGGTGACACAGCCTCTTGCACTTGCTAATGGAGACAGCCAAGTGTTTCCCTCAAATTCTATTGGGATCTGCTAGGGGGCAGGCAAGGTTAGGTCTGGGTTAGTGCTTTTGAGAAAGGCCAAGGCTGCAGGTGTGGGTTCCCTCTGCTCTCCTGTGAGAAGCAGGAGACCCCTGCCTCACCGAGGATAAGGGTTCAAGGTGCCACTGTAGAGGTGGGAAGTACCTCCAGACCCCAAGAATAAACTTGTTCTTTATAAGTTAATGTCTCATCGTGTCTTCTGTCATAGCAGCATGTCTGACTAGTACATTCACAACTCACATTCATTAATTCATTTTCTTTTTTTTTTTCGAGGTAGGGTCTTGCTCTAGTCCAGGCTGACCTGGAATTTACTATGTACTGTGAGGGTGGTCTTGAACCCAAGGAGATCCTCCTACCTCTACCTCCTGAGTGCTGGGATTAAAGGCATGTGCTATCACACATGGCTTAATTCACTTTCTTTACCCTGTTTTTCCTCACACAGATCTGCTCTCCTGTGCTGGATCAGGCTTGTTCCTGAGGACTGAGATCCAGCTATTAGCCAGATTGCTGATCTTAAATAGCAAGAACAGATTGGAAACCTGGAGCTGGACACTGTCCAGAGCTCTGCAGGCCACTTCTTGCTGAGAACCAAGGCTGCCCCAGTTCTGCTTTGAGGATCCCCATAAGCCCGGGCCATCTTCTCCTCACTTCAAGCCCCTCAGTGCCATTTTCATAGCTCCTTTTCAGCCACCAGACCTCCAGACTGGGGCTGTCTGATGCTTTTCCTTAGCAGGCCTGCCCACCCTTACTCTTCTTGGAGCAATGCTACACTGGTGTCAGCTCTTGTCCTAGGCCAAGAGGACAGAGATAGTAGGTGCTACCTTGGAATTACATCCACAAGGCCACTGATTACAGTAACTGGGGTGGGTGTTAGATTGTGCTATGCATGTTGAGGGTCTTGGGAGCCCAGCCTGAGACAGGCAGTTGGGCAGATCACAGCTATACAAAGGGCCTGTGGCAGCAGTATGTTTGATATGCTGAGAGCCAGAGGAGCTTTGAGAAGTCTGATAGGAAGAACTTAGGGTGACAAGGCAAGAGGCCCCTGACAGAAAAAAAAACAACCACAAAAACAAACCTGATTGAGAGGGGGAGGGAATATGATGGAGAGTGGAGTTTCAAAGGGGTAAGTGGGGGGAGAGAGGGAATTACCATGGGATATTGTCTACAATTATGGAAGTTGTTAAAAAAAAAAAAACAGACCAAAATAGTCCTATGCTTGGACAAAGATGCTGGGGTGCTAGTGGAAGTGGGGAGAAGTACATAAGGATGGGAGTACTGGGGGAAGTCTTATACACTGCTAAACATCAGCTGTAATGGGCAGAGGGGGTGACCTTGTTGTGCAGAGGTAGTCCCAGACCCAAGCACCTAGATACCTGGGTGTCTACTGCGGCTACACTCATGTAAGTGATAGAGCAGCTCTGGGTCAGCTGGGGGAAGCCTAGGGTCAGTGGGTCCTTCTAGTGCTGCCTCGGAGATTCATAGTAGGGGCGAGTACCAAATCTCCTTGCTGCCCACATCTATCAGCATCCTGAGTCCCATAGTCAGACCTCAGGCTTGTACTTCACCTTGGAGGGACTGAAGCTGTACTCAGTGAAGCTAGTGCTGGGTTTCACACACCCAGAGACCTCAAGTAACACCAGAGTGCGGGTGCTATGGGAAAGAGCTAGGCAGCCCCTTAAGAGGCTAGGCAGAGGGATGAGCTGACCCTCAAGTTACCCTGAGGCATGTGCCCAAGAGAACTAGAGACACGTCCCAACAGACACGCTGCATGAGCCTCCAAAAAGCCAATTACAAAAGCAAGAAGGTGGAGATGACTTAAGTGACCATGAGCAGGTGAATGGACAAATACAAACAGCCCATCTGTGCAACCAACATTGAGCTGCAAAAGACATCTATGACAAGGACAAGTCTTGAATCACTTCCTCCAATGACCCACCACTGCATGGGGTCCATTTTTAGGTAGAGTCGAACAGGCAAGTCCAGATGCAGAACACAGACATGGTCAGGGTGGGGGAGGCAAAAGGGTGACCACCAATGTTAAAAGGTTTTCTGGGTCAGGGACAAAAGGTTCTGCCAGCTAGGGACAAAAGGTTCCAGCACTTGGGAGGCAGAGGTAGAAGGATCAGTGTAAGTTTGAGGCTACCCTGAGACTACATAGTGAATTCCAGGTCAGCCTGGGCTAGAGCAAGACCCTACCTCAAAAAACAAAAAAAAAAAAAAAAAAAAAAAAATTCTGGATGTGACTGTAGTAATGGCTGCATACCTCAGAAATGTGCTCAAAATCAATGTACTGTGTGCATCATGGGGTCACAGACCTCCCTGACCCCTCACATCACTCAGAACCACATGGATATCCACCTGGAGGGGGCTGGCCTGAGATCACACACCATTAATATCATGTCCACCCACTCATGGTGAAGCAAGAGTGGTCAGAGATGAATGCTCTGAATATTGACTAAGTATCTGAGCTCCAAGGGACAGCACATCAGGTTCTGACTGTGTGATAATGCAGCCAACTCTAGAAGAGCTGTGGGTTGGGGGCCAGTGACTATCCTGACTGCTTGCTGTTGCCTGGCTAGTCTAGTCCCTTCCTCACCTCCTCACAGGACCCACACATACAGAGGATAGCCGTCTAAACAGAATGGCTGGCCATATGGACAAGATCCCTCTTTGACCCCAGGGATGGGGTGTGACCATCAGCACTGGCTGTGGGCTATCTGGAAAGTGCAGTGTGGGATGGGGCAGGTGCACCCATTGCACAGAGCTGGGGAAGTTCCTCATTTACTCAATGAGCTAAACTATTTTCCCACCAAAAGAATATATTTTACAGGTTATACTTCAATAACTCTGCAGCTGCTTATTTTGAAATTAGTTATATTCCATTTTCTTCTAATATCAGTAATGGACTGGAGTTAGAACCTTGAACCTGGTACTTGCCACTCCGGTCAGTAACTGGGGACAAGATAGATGAAGACCAGATAGTTCTTTTTGAAAACCGTCACCAAAGAAGATTCCTTTGGGGCCCAGACCCACACAGCAGGCATCCAAGCCCACACATCACATGGGGATAGTGAGGGGCCTTTCAACACTTACCAGGTCCCAGTCTATGCTGCGGAAGAAGGCATGGGACTTGATGTCAGAAAACCCAGTCTGTGGCCGGCAGCCGAGCCTCTCTTTGGGGTCCTGATGTCAGAGTTCAAACAAGGATGAATCAGGCTCCCCAAGGATGCCCTTAATTGAACCTGTACCCAACAGGGTGACCCGGCTTCCCCTATGGGAGCATCCCACCTCTAGCTGCTCTTCTGTGTCCAGCCAAGTGTGACTTTCCCTCAATTGGGTTCTTTTCCCAATGGGGTTCTTTCTTCTTTTTCTTTTTCTTTTTGGTTTTTCAAGGTAGGGTCTCACTCTAGCTCAGGCTGACCTGACCTGTATTCTCAGGGTGGCCTCGAATTCACAGTGATCCTCCTACCTCTGCCTCCCGAGTGCTGGGATTAAAGGTGTGCACCACCACACCCGGCTTATTTTTTTTTTTTCTTAAGTATCAATAAAAATAGGATACTCAAAATGCAGAGCTCCAGTGTCAAAGTGGGAATTCAAACTCACACCTGGGAAGGCTGGCAGTTGACAAGAAACAATGGCCAGAGCAGTGGAGAGACTTCACCCACCTACCCCATTCCAAGGACAGCTTGATATCAGGGAGCCAACCAATGGAACATTCTGTCACTATGACCAGGGCATACCTTATTTAAAAATCCTTTCAATACGTGTGAGGCTTTGACAGAGAGGAATCGGGGGATCCGGATCGGCTTTTCCAGAATAACTGTAAGGATGGGAGCCAGGTGAGAATCCTCCTCAGCCATGTCTGCTTTGCCTGGTAACTTGCAGGGCTCCTGAACCCTTTTTCTTTTCTGGGATAATCTCACTATACTGTAGCCCTCTTGGCTTTGAACTTGACACCAGCCAGCCAACCTTGTATCCGGAATTGCAAGGGCATGTCATCAGACCTGGTATAGGCTCCATTTCTGAGCAGGAGTTTTAGGTGCTCAGGCTTGTGGTGGGGAAGCCCTTCCTGTCCCAGAGGCTACACTGATTTCCTCTGGCTCCTGAACAATGGCTCCTCCCTCACCACCTAGGGCCTCAGGCACCTGGAAACTTCTGCACACTGGCCACCAGAGGGCGCCGAGGGACAACCTACTCACCTGCCTTCACAGGGAATGTGTTTGTCTGGGCAGAAGGGAGTTGGGGCTAAGTGTGTTCTCTTTCCAAATGACCCACAGCAAGGTGAACCCTACCCCCACATTCACCTCTCGCCCACTTCCAGTATCCATAAGCTACTGTGGGAACAGGCTTCCAGAGAAATGGTTCCACTTGTATTTTTGGTGGCTCTGAAGTACCAACCCAGGCTGAGAAGGGAAGAAAAGTAAACTAAGGGGCAAGGAAGGTGCTGGGGACCCTGGCTACGCACCTTGGAAAAGGTAGTCCTCTGTGTTCATGTCAGGGTTGTCAGTGATGATGTCGAAGGGGGAGCGTCCGGCCATCATCTCAAACATGAGGACGCCCAGCGCCCACCAATCCACGCTGAACCCTGGGGAGCAGGCAGATGTCAGACGGGAAGAGTCCATGCTACTTGGTGGTCAGTGAGCCATCTTGGTTTGTCTGACATGCTCGATCATCACAAATATGAGTGTGACAGAGGGAGTCAGTGTTTGTTTCTCTGGGCATCTGGGTTTGCCTTCATCTACTGTGCTGGGTTCTCTGTTTCCTTCTCAGTTGCAGAACTGCGCATGTAGGCCATGACTCCTCCATGTGCACTGTGGGCTTCCCAAGCTGTTACCTGGCTCTTCAGTTCTGTTGGGACGTCTTTGCTACACAAACACATAGAATGGATCCAAGAATGTTCCCTCCCTTGGTCTTGCCTTTATTTACTTATTTTTTTGAGACAGTCTTGCCTTGTACAAGACTGGCCTTGAACTTGTAGTCAGCCTCCTGGGTGCTGGGATGACAGGTACAGGTCATCATGCTCTGCTTTGTTCCTGCTTTAAAAAATTATTTGCAGGCTGAGGGCTGGAGAGATGGCTTAGCGGTTAAGGCACCTGCCTCCTAAGCCTAAGAACGCCGGTTCCAATCTCCAGTGGTTCCAATCTCCAGGTCCCACGTTTAGCCAGATGAAAAGTGATGCAAGGGCGCAATGCCGCACTTGACCACAAGGGGGCGAACACATCTGGATTCAGTTCACAGCAGCTGAGAGGCTGTTGGTGTGCCCATCTCTGTCTGTTTTCCTCTCCCTCTCTCTCTGTCTCTCTCTGTGTCTCTCTCCAAAAATAAATAAATAAATAAATAAATAAATAAATAAATAAAAATTATTTGCGGGCTGGAGAGATGGTTTAGCGGTGAAGGCACTCACCTGCCAAGCCTAAGAATGTCCATTTGATCTCCAGGTCCCACCTTCAGTCAGATGCAAAAATGAGGCAAGCACGCAATGCTGCACTTGCCCACAAGGGGGCTCATGAATCTGGCGTTTGTTCACAGTGGCTGAGAGGCTGCTGGCACACCCATTCTCTCTCTCTCTGTCTCTGTCTCTCTCAAATAATAATAAATAAATAAAAAATCTGTATATGTGTGTGTATGGGCATGCCAGGCCTTGCTGCTGCAAATGAACCCCAGACATGTGTGTCATGTTTTGTGTTTGACTTACATAGGTAGCTTAAAAATTGAACTTGGGCTGGCAGGCTTTGCGCTCAAGTGCCTTTATAACCATTAAGCAATCTTGCCAGGCCCCTGTTTTTTTGTTCCCCCTAAGACAGGGTCTCACTCTAGCCCAGGCTGACCTAAAACTCATTCTGTAGTACCAGGCTGGCCTCAAACTCATGGTGAGCCTCCTACCTTTGCCTTCCAAGTGCTGGGATTAAAGGTGTATTCTACCATGCCTGGCTTCCTACTCATATAATTTATTTGAGAGAGGCGATAAACAGATAGATAGAGAGAGACAATGGGCATTCCAGGACCTCTATACACTGCAAATGAATTCCAGATGCATGCACCATCTTGTGCATCTGGCTTATGTGGGTACTAGGGAATCAAAACTGGGTCCTTAGGCTTTGCAGGCAAGCACCTTAAATGCTAAGCCATCTCTCTAGTCCTGTAAGTTTATAAAACCCTCTTTTCTCAGATAAAATACTTTCTTGTAATTTCTTCTTCATTCACTGTATTTATTTGTTTATTTTTGGTTTTTCAAGGTAGGGTTTTACTCTAGCTCAGGCTGACCTGGAATTCACTATGTAGTCTCAGGGTGGCCTTGAACTTGTGGTGATCCTCCTACCTCTGCCTCCTGAGTGCTGGGATTAAAGGTGTGCGCCACCATGCCCAGCCACTGTTTTTATTTTTAAAAATATATATTTTTTTTTTTTTTGGTTTTTCGAGGTAGGGTCTCACTCTGGCCCAGGCTGACCTGGAATTAACTATGTAGTCTCAGGGTGGCCTTGAACTGGCGATCCTTTTGCCTTTTAAAAATTTTTTATTTTGTTTGGGAGACAGGGAAAAGACAGGGAAGAGACAGATAGAGAATGGGCCTCCAGCTACTACAAACAAACTCCAGATGCATGTGCCACCTTGTGCATCTGGCTTATGTGGGTACTAATTGAACGTGGGTCCTTAGCTTTCACAGGCAAGTGCCACTAAGCCATCTCTCCAGCTCTGTTTTGATTTTTTAAAAATGTTTAAATAGTAAATTTGTGAGGAACACGATTAGAGGAGTGGGAGATGCTGCTTTCAGCTTTGTGGGCATGCACACATAAAGAAATCTGTATACATACATACATATATGTGTATGTATACACATGCAGAGATCAGTTTACATGGACAGCAAACTGTATGCCCCACATACCACATGCTATAACACACACCACACATGCAGATGCACATACCCTTCATGCTACACACACACTACATACAGAAGCACATATCTCTCTCATATCCTATTACTGTTTTCATTCAGAAGAAGAATAACAGAAGCAGGCTCTACTACTGTCTGAAGGGTACCCTGGCTGGCCTTGTGTTAGGCCCTGAGGCACTTCTGCCATTCCCAGCGATACCTCATTTCTCTCACAGATGCATAGTCAGTGCCCACAGGCTTGGCATTGCCTGGACTTGACCTTGGGGTCTGTTTTTGCTTATGTATCTTTTCTACCACCCTGGCCTTAGGGGACTCCTTGGTAATAGGAACCTGTCCAGGGTCCTCCAGGGAGGTTTGCATAGGCTCAGAGACTGAGGAAATAGCAGGGAGGGGGTGTGAGTGCTGATTTGGATGTAATATGAAGTATTTGGGTGTCAATTTCTCCCTGCCTGCTGGGCCAGGACCCTCAGAATGGTGGGTTGACAGTCCCTGCTCTGAGTGAGCATCACCTGGGAGGGAAGGCTTCTGGGAGGAGTCCATCTGCTTCTCAGTGGCATGTACTCACCATACTCCTCTCCCCGCAGGATTTCCGGGGCGATGTAATTCGGGGTTCCACAAAAAGTGCTTGTTGTGTCGCCAGGGCCCAGGCCTTCCTGTAGGGACAGAGTTGGGTGTGTGTGTGTGTGAATCTCATGCAGGGAACCCATCGCAGGGAGACATGCTACAGGGAAAACTGACTTAGGACAGCTGCAGGCCGAGGTCTTGCATGCCACCACTGAGCTGGGTAGAGTCAGTGAGACAAGGGCAGGCAGGCATGGTGGGGACTAGTGAGGCACACACCTTGCACATGCCATAATCCGTCAGCTTGATATGCCCATCTGCGTCAAGGAGGACGTTGTCCAGTTTCAGGTCCCGGTAGATGATACCCCTTTCATGAAGGAAGTTGAGAGCAATACAGATCTCAGCAGCATAGAACCTGGGGTGGGACATTCTGTGGTCAGCAGGACAGTGGCAGGCAGCTGGCTAGGGGCTAGTATAGACAGAGACTCACAAGGTGCCCAAAATCCTGGTCATTATGGAAATGCAAATCTAAAGTACAGTGACATTCCACTTCTCACCCTCTAGGATGGCTACTACAAAACAACCAGAGAATAAATGAGGATGTGGAACACTGTAATCCTGTGCACTGCTAGTGGGAATGTAAATTGAAACAGCTATTAAGGAAGAGAGCAGGGAGGCCCGTCAAAACGTGAAAAATAGGAGCTGGGTGCAAGTCAATGGGAAGTGCTTGCTTAGCATGCACAAGTATGATCTCCAGCACTAGAAAAAAACCCAAACATGAAAAGTAGAACAAACATATGACCCAGAAATTCAACTTGTGCATATATACTTAAAAGAACTGAAAGTAGGAGAGGAAGACCAGTAAGAACAAAGCCTAAGCTGAGCATGGTGGCTCATGCCTTTAATCCCAGCACTCGGGAGGCATAGGTAGGAGGATGGCCGTGAGTTTGAGGTCACCCTAAGACTACATAGTGAATTCCAGGTTAGCATGTTCTAGAATGAAACCCTACCTTGAAAACTAAAAAATAAAATAAAAACAAAAAAAGAACAAAGCCTAACTACCTACACAAGGCCTTCATCATAGGAGAAAAAGATAATGAAAAAGATGATGGCATCAAAATAAAAGAGAGACTAATTGAGAGGGGGAGAGGATATGATGGAGTGGATTTGAGAGGAGGAAAATGAAGGGGGGAGGGAATTATCTTGGTTTATTGTCTATAATTATTGAAGATGTCAATAAAAATGTTAAAAAGAACAAAGTCTATATGAAAATGTATAATGAACTCCATTACTTTGAATGCTAATTTTAAAAAACTCAAGAAAAGGGTTTGGAGATGGCTCAGCAGTTGAAGATAAAGAGGAGTCAGAGGAAGAAGAAGAATAAGAGAAGATGATCATTTATCCATACAACTGAAGAAAGATTATGTAACTTTTTTTTTTTTTTTTTTTTTTTTTTTTTAAGGTCTCACTCTTTGACCACTCAGGGTAGCCTCAGATCCTAATCTGGATTAAACTCGCCACCACGCCCGGCGTACTTTTTTTTTTTTTTTAAGGCAGAGTTTCACTTTCCAGACTAATCTGGAACTCACTTTGTAGCCCAGACTGTCCTTGCACTCATGGGAATTCTCCTACCTCAGACCAAGTACTGAGATTATAGGTGTGAACCACCATGCCCACAGTATATCTAACTTTTAAAAGGTAAAAATTTCTTTTTTAAAATATTTATTTGCATGTGTGTGTATGATATGTACACACATGTATGCATGTGCACATGTGTGCATGTCAGAGTCTCTTGCTGCTGCAACTGAATGCCTGCCCAGTTTTATGTGGGGGGCTGGGGAATTTAACCTGGGCTGGCAGGCTTTGCAAGCAAGTACCTTTTAACTACTGAGTCATCTTCTCAGGCCCCAAGAAGAAAGCATTCTGACACAAATTACATAGTGAACCACGAAGACATCATACCAAGTGAAACGGATTAAAAAAGACAATACTTCATGTCCAGACAGAAGATGGGTGCCTGGGGCTGGGAAGTTAAGAGGTTCTGTGTATGTGTGTGTGTGGGGGCTACAGTGTGAATGGCTTAACACCACTGAGCTATATATATTTAAATAGTTGAAATGGTAACTTTTATGTCAAGTGTATTTTACCACAAGTTTTATAAAAAGCAAGTGAGCTGTTCCTGACTTGCCTACCTTTCCAGGAAGGAGGTAAGGTGACTCACAGAACCTCATGAATTTTTTTTTTCAGGTGAGGAAAAGGGAAAGTTAAGGAAAACAGGAAGGAGCCATCTGAGTTAAATCTGCTCCCCTAGCTTTCATGTGAGGCCCTGGGCAGCAAGGAAAATATAGGGACAGACAGTAGTCACTCAAGAAGTGACATCTCTAACAATTCTCTCATGCCTGCCATGCTTTATCATTGAGGTAACTTGCTCTCACATTTTGGTAACTTGCAAAAGGATAAAATCAAGATGTGCCTGTAAAAACAGCTCAGAAAGCCTGTCCTCTTGGTTGGATGGTGCTGCAGAGGGAGAAGGTCCCTCAGAGGTGCTGGAATTCTTCACACCGTAACAGAAATAGTTGCATCGTCTTTGCCATTTTCTCCCCAATCTTCACCTCCTTCCTTTTACTGCTGACCTCCTGAGGAAGGTTCCCAAGCCACCCCTGCCTGGCACCTCATACCCACCTGGCATGCTCCTCTGGAAGCTTCCTCTGCCTCTGCATGTGGAACATGAGGTCCCCCCCGTTGACATACTCTATGACCAGGAACAACCTGGCAGGAGAGAGGAGTAGGCAGGATTCATGTGTTAGCCTCACTCTGACCAATACTCAATTAGCACTGCACAGCATGTCTCAGACTCACTTTAGACCAATACTTGATCAATGCTGCCAGAGTCAGTGGAAGCCCCCAGAAAAAACACAGGGTGAAAGGGAGGCTGAGCTTTGTGCCTGGGTCAGTAAGGTGTGAGGCACTGTCTCAGAGCCCAATATCTGCTCCTTGTGGTACAAGACCATGATGGGTGTGGCTCATTATGTGCACACTTGTTTTTGGGGAAAAGAAGAAACAGATTTAGACATTCATTCACTCATTATTTCATCACTATTTGTGCTCCCAATGGTGCTAGACATGTCTTAGGGTAAAAAAGGTTGACATAAAGCCCACTATGGTTGGAGATGGTGGACAGATGATCAGAGAAGGAAGAGAGGCCTGGAAAGAGCATGGGATAAGGAGAGAACAAAGACCTGCAAGACCTGGAAGCAAAGCAAGCCTGGTTCAGATGGGCTGAGGGAAGCTATGGGAGCAGATACTGTGTACCTTTGTGTAGACCAACACCAGGAAATATAAGAGTGGTCAGTCCAGGCACAAGGGGACCTGACCCCCTCGTGAGAGAGGGATGGTGTGGACCATAGATGAGGCAGTGAGGAGAGACTGGGTTGAACTGAACAGACTTGCCAGTGAGTTAGGCACCAGGGAAGAGAGATAACAATGAATTTCACTTAAGTGTCGAAGCCTGTACACCAGGCAGGGACACAGAAACTCCAATGTGGAATGCTACAGGTCTACAGGGCATTGGGTACAATGAGTCTACAAGCCACTATCCTTCCAAGTCAGTGAGAGGTTGGGCAAGAGGTCAGGACACAGGACAGGGCAAAGGAAGTATCCAAGCTTCATTGATACAATCATGTCAGTTTGGGAGCTGGGAGTGTTCTAAACACTGACCATGTGTTTTCTTTTACTGATAAGATCTTTTCTGTATTTAGTAAGATTCAGTTTTCAAAATTCAGTTCACACACAAGTTCCCAGGCATACCCTGTTAAGGGCATCATGAGGACATGTGGGCTAATGGCTTCCTTCTGCCTAGACCAACTTTGCTGCCTCAAAGAACCTCCAGCAGAGGGTGGAAGACCTTGCCGGGCGTAGTGGCGCACGCCTTTAATCCCAGCACTCGGGAGGCAAAGGTAGGAGGATCGCCGTGAGTTTGAGGCTACTCTGAGACTACATAGTTAATTCCAGGTCAGCCTGAACCAGAGTAAGACCCTACCTTGAAAAACAAACAAACAAACAAAAACAAACAAACAAAAAAAAACCAAACCAAGGAGCTGGGCACAGTGGCGTATGCCTTTAATCCCAGCACTCTGGAGGCAGAGGTAGGAGGATCGCCACCCTGGGATTATATAGTGAATTCCAGGTCAGCCTGAACTATAGTGAGACTCTACTTCAGAAAAACCAAACAACAACAACAACAACAACAACAACAACAACAACAACAACAAAAACCCAAACCAAACCAAAAGATCACTCAGCAGTTAAGGTAAAGCCTGACAATCTGGGTTCCATTCACTAGTACCCACATAAAGCCAGAGGCATATGCATCTGGAGTTTGTCTGTAGTGGTTAGAGGCCCTGGTGTGCCCATTCTGTCTCTCTTCTATTTCTCCCTACTTGCAAATAAAAACAAAACAAAACTGGGCTTAGATTGATGGCTCAGAGGTTAAGGTACTTGCCTGCAAACCCTAATGACCTGAGTTCGATTCCCCAGTCCCCACATAAAGCCAGATGTATAAAATGGCGCATGTGTCTAGAGTTTGTATGCAGTGAGGCCCTGGCATGCTGGTTCACTCTCTCTCTGTTTGTAAATAAAATAGAATGATTTTTTTTAAAAATCAGCTGCAATGCTGGGTGTGGTGGCACACACCTTAAATCTCAGCACTTGTGAGGCAGAGGTAGGAGGATTGCTGTGAGTTTGAGGCCACCCTGCAACCATATAGTGAATTCCAGGTCAGGCTGGGCTACAGTGAAACACTACCTTGAAAAAAAGTTGGCTGCAAATCATATACTAAGCTTTTAAAATTATGTATTTATACAAGAAACAACTCCAAAGATGTGGAAATCAGACAATGCTCCCAATACCAAGTATTCTAATAAAAATCCTGAAATGGGGCTAAAGAGGTGGCTTAATTCTCAGCAAAACACAGCGTGCTGAGAATTAAGAAGTTACAACATAAACCTGGGGCTGGCTAACACCTGTGTCTGTTGAGCTGGAATTCACTATGTAGTCTCAGGCTGGCCTCGAACTCATCCTTATCCTCCTACCTCTGCCTCCATAGTGCTGGTATTAAGGTCTAAAGGTGTGCACTAACACACTCAGCTCCCTGCCCTCCACCCCCAAGGTAGGGTTTCCTAGCCATTGCAAATGGATTCCAGATGCACATGCCACTTTGTGTATCTGGCTTTTACATAAATATTGGGAAATCAAACTTCCGTTGTTAGGCTTTGCAGGGAAGTGCCTTAGCTGCTGAACCATCTCTCTAATCCTGTTTTATTACTTTTTTGTGCATATATACTCATGTACATGTGAGGTATGCCAGTGTGTGGAGGCCCACCTCAGGTGCTATTCCTCAGGTACTGTTTACCTTATTTTTTTCATCCAAAGAGGAAAGGCAGGGTAAAGACATGACAAGGAGTTAACCCAGATAGTCAGTACCACAAAGGAGAGAATAAGAGGCCAGACCCACAGCTGAGGCCCTAAGAGAACAAGGTGAGGATCAAAGCCCCTCCACATTAAAGATACAAACCAGGAGTAGTGCACAGTGAATAGAAGGGAATCAGACCCCACACTCCCTGACCTGGAAAAGCTCAGTTCTCTGGGAAAGACGGACAAGGAAACCTGACAAGACTGGTCCAACAGGAAGATCATATCTTGTCCAAAGAAATCTCCAGGAGTGATGAGGGGGTAAGCTGTCTCAGATGTCTCCAAGGATAAGTGCAGAGCATGTTATGAACTGTTAGAGTGTCAGTGTAACCTGGAGAGGCTAGGGTTCTCAGATATCAAGGGACACAAGCCCCACACTCTTCCCGGAGTTAGACACAGTGTCCGACAGAGAAACAAACTGACTCAGGAAAAAGCATGATAGCCAAGCAGCCACTTAAAGGGCTCAGGTGAATGTTATTACTCAGAAAATTGACCTGGGTTCGATTCCCCAGTACCCATGTAAAGCCAGATGAACAAAGTAGTGCATGCATCTGGAGTTTGTTTGCAGTGGCAGGAGGCCCTGGCACACCCACCATTCACTCTCTGTCAAATAAATAAATAAAAATTTATAGCTGGGCACCATGGTACACACCTTTAATCCCAGCATTTGGGAGACAGAGGTAGGAGGATCATCTTGAGTTCGAGGCCACCCTGAGACTACATAGTGAATTCTAGGTTAGCCTGGACTAGAGTGAGACTCTACCTCAGACTTTTTTTTTTTTTTTTTTTGGTTTTTCGAGGTAGGGTCTCACTCTAGCCCAGGCTGACCTGGAATCCACTGTAGACTCAGGGTGGCCTCGAACTCATGGCGATCCTCCTACCTACCTCAGACTTTTAAAAAATTTATTTTGGTGTTTCGAGGTAGGGTCTTGCTCTTGCCCAGGCTGACCTGGAATTTACTATGTAGTTTCAGCCTGGCCTTGAACTCAAAGCCCTCCTCCTACCTCTGCTTCCCAAGTGCTGGGAATAAAGGCATGTACCACCACACCTGTCACATTCAACATTTAAAAAAATTTTTTTTATTATTATTTTATTTATTTTTGGAGAGAGACACAGAGAGAGACAGAGAGGGAGAGGGAGACAGATAGAGAATGGGCACACCAGCAGTCTCTCAGCTGCTGTGAACGAAATCCAGATGAGTGTGCCCCCTTGTGGGCAAGTGCGGCATTGCGCCCTTGCGTCACTTTGCATCTGGCTAAACGTGGGACCTGGAGATTGGAACCAGGGTTCTTAGGCTTAGCAGGCAGGTGCCTTAACTGCTAAGCCATCTCTCCAGCCCAACATTTTTTTTTTTTTTTTTTTTTGGTTTTTCGAGGTAGGGTCTCACTTTAGCTCAGGCTGACCTGGAATTCACTATGTAGTCTCAGGGTGGCCTCGAACTCACGGCGATCCTCCTACCTCTGCCTCCCGAGTGCTGGGATTAAAGGCGTGCGCCACCACGCCCGGCTCCCAACATTTTTTTTTTAAATGTACTTTTGCTGGACATGGTGGTGCACACCTTTAATTCCAGCACTCAGGAGGCCTAGGTAGTAAGATTGCTGGGAGCTCGAGGCCAGCCTGAGACTACATAGTGAATTCTAGGTCAGTCTGGGTTAGAGCAAGACCCTACCTCAAAAAACAAAACAAAACTATTGAATGGGGACTGAAGAGATGGCTCAGCGGTTAAGGTACTTACCTGTAAAGCCTAACAACCTGGGTTCAATTCCGCAGTACCCACATAAAGCCAGATGCACAGAGTGGCAAGCATCTGGAGTTTGTTTGCAGTGGCTGGAGGCCCTAGTGCACCCTTTCTCTTTCTCTCTGCTTGAAAACAAATAAATTAAAATATTAAAAATTTTTTTGAATGGGGTTGGAAAGCTGGCTCAGTGGTTAAAGGTGCTTGCTTACAAAGCATAATGACCTGGGTTTGAGTCTCCAGTACCCACATAAAGCCAGACACACAAAATGGCGCCCACGTCTGGAGTTTGTTTGCAGTGGCAGGAGGCCCTGGTGTGTCCATATCCCCTTCCCCCCCTCAAATAAATGAATAAATAAATATGTTGAATGTGAGAGTGTGCACTGTATCACAGCACTATGAAGGCAAACACAGGCAGATCCCTGGGACTCAGTGGTCTGCTAGTCTAGCCTACTTGGTGAGCTCTAGGCCACTGAGAGACCCTTTCTCAAAATAAAGGTAGGAGTGATGAGATGGTTCAGTGGATAAAGCTCTTGCTGGACAAGTGTGAGGACCAGAGTTCATAAATACCAAATGGGCATAGAGGCTCATTTGTAATAATCCCAGCTCTCAGAAAGTGGAGATGGGATCCTCAGGGCAAGCTGGCTAGTTAGACTAGCTGAATCATCAAGGTCCAGATTCAAGTAAAAGAGCCTGTCACAGCAAATAAAGTGGAGAACGAAAGAAAGAAAGAAGCCTGACCTCAACTTCTGGCCTCTACATGCACGCATACACATATGCATGAGTACACATGCACAAACACACATATACACAAGCAAAAAAAAGGTAGACAGTGTTTCTTACTGTCCTTTGGCCTCTACATGCATGTGTATATAAGTGTAGCCACACACACACAAAAACATGCACACACATATTACAAAAAGAAAGAGGGGACTAGAGAGATGGCTTAGTGGTTAAGGTGCTTGCCTGCAAAGCCTAAGGACCCAAGTTTGATTCCTCAGTACCCATGTGAGCCAGATGCACAAGGTGGTGCATGCATTTGGACTTGGTTTGCAGTGACTGGAAGCCCTGGCGTGCCCATTCACTCTCTCTGTCTCCTTCTCTCTCTCTCAAATATAAACTATAAAAGGAAGAATTATTTATTATTATTTTTTTAAAGAAAGAGGGCTGGAAATATAGCTGTTTGCCTAGCATGTGTGGGGCACTAGGTTCAACTCCCAGTACACAAAGAAGACAGGAAAGAGAGAGAGAACACATAAAACACAGGCATACTTTCAGGGCTGATCCTGAAAATTACTTCAACAATAGGAACTCCACCTCCCAGTGGAGCTTGTAGAACAAGGTACTGTCCCCAAGACAAGGCATTCCACTCTGGAGGGAGGGAGCTGCAACATATTGAGCTCATGACCACCTACTATGACCCAATCACATAAGACTGAGGACCTGGCTTAAGAAAGTGTGACCCCCACAAAGCAACAGTACACCCAAACTATCTTATCCTTAGAGTACTTTGTCACTTCCTGATTGGGAATAGTAAATCCCTGTCACTAGAGTGTTCTGTGTGGTTCCAGGCAGTGGGAGACATGCCCCAAAGTGGGATACACCTCTGTGGACAGAGGCAGAATACCCAAGTGCCCCTCGTTGCTCAGGGCTTCATGGTGACAACTCACCAACAGCTGCCCTTAGTGTTCCTAAGACAGCACAGAGTCCACACTTAACAAAAACACCCATCACTCCCTGGTGAGCTGCAATCCACAGGCCTTGGAAGAAGCCTTCTTTAGCTAGAGCCTATCCAGTGGCTGGAGCCGACTTACAGCTGGGGCTGCTCTGGAACTACTTAAGGCACTATAGACAAAAGTGAGCAAAATCGGGCTTTTGAGCTGTCATGCTGTCAGAACTAAGGCTGACATGGCTCCCACGCTTAGCTCCACAGCTGCCACTCAATGTAAGCTCTTTCCATTCTGGGCTCACAGTATGATGCCAGCAACTGTGTGTGTGTGTGGGGTATCTGATGGAGCCTGATTCACCAACCCCAGGAGGAAGGTATCTCCCTCCTCATAGCCTACTCGGTACTTCCTGCCAAGTTCACAGCCCGTTTGGTCCTGCCAACACTGAAGTCACTGTGAGAACCTGTTTCCCTCCAACACCTTTATCCATACCACCTCAGACTCAACCCCCTGAGGGGTGGACCAGGTCCACTCTGCTCACTGTCAGGTCACTCTTGCTGGTTCTCATCATGTTGGCCTCACCTGCTTTGTCCACCATACCCACTGGATGCTCTCCATATCCAGCCCAGCCCAGGGGGTTCCTGGGCCTACTTTGTTCACTCTTGGGAGACCATACAGGCTCTCTGAGGCTAGGGGACTCAGGTCTTCCAGTTGCTATTGCCAAGAATCTATTCTTCACCCCAGACCCTCCTGGGAATGAGGCCAGCTCCCCTCCCCACAGACTACCACCCAATAAGAGCCCTGGTGGCTGTTCACATCTCAGATATACCACATGCCTATGAGCTAAACTTGAGCTCCTGGCCCATCAACCTGCTGACACACATGGGGGCCTGTTTCAATTGTTACCACATCCAAAGCTGGGTGCCAGTCCTCTGGGATACATCTGATACATCTGTAACAGATTCTAGGGGAGTTTACTTACTGCTCTGAGGAAAAAGTATCCCCCTCTCAGCACTGTCACAGATTTTAAGGAGCTGTTTATGACAAATGACACACAAAGGACAGTGTGATGAAGTGGCATCTAACACCTAGAAGCCATGTTAGCGGGCTGAATTTCTTCAAGGGTCTAAGTCAAGCTGCCTATGGAGGTCCCTCCAAGAACACAGGGTAATCAAGTTTACCCCTTGTAAAGGCTGAGAATCTTCCAAGCATGGTGGTGCACGCCTTTAATCCTAGCACTTGGGAGGCAGAGGTAGGAGAATTGCTGTGAATCTGAGCCAGCCTGAGACTAATTCCAGGTCAGCCTGGGCTAGAGTGAAACCCTACCTCAAAAAAAAAAAAAAAAAAAAAAACCAAAACAAACAAACAAAAAAAAAGTGAGCACACTCCATGCCATGCTTGTAATCAAAAGAAAAACAACAGCAGCAAACAGAAGGAAAAGGTAACTAAATACTATTTTCTTTCTGTTGCCAAGGATCAAACCCAAGGCCAGCACATGTGAAGCCCATACTCCAGCTAAGGCTACACTCCAGCCAGCTGTGACTGCTTAAGTGACAGTTTGCTCCTCTATGTAAAAATATCCTCAGGCCACACTTTAATCAAAGAGATACATTGGGGGCTTAAAAGGAGTCATTTTGGTTTTCAATTTAGTTCAACGTTTTTTCTGGAATAGCTTGAACCAACGCAGTTTGTCTGTTTTGGAGATTTGTGGCTAACTAGTTATGGCTACTGTTTGTAAGGGACTATGTATAGATATGGGTGCAGCTACCCTATACACAGATGCTTACTTTGTATTAAATACCCCTGCCCTTGTTTTACAGTGTGCTAGACATGTGTTGAAGTCCATGCTGACCTGAGTGATCAGTTCTGTGGGGCTTTCCAGAGAACATAGCATAGCTGGCCAGAACAGGCAGCACTGGATTTGGGAAAGAAAGAAAGAGATCCTTATACCTGCTCAGAGGCCCCTTTATGGCCTGACTGGCCCATGTGGAAACCTCTGTGTTTTCTTTACCACATTTCCACTCTTGGCTGCCAGTGAACACCAGCTTCCTGCCCAGTTTCATCAGTTTCCTGTTGTGTGGGATTCTGCTGGGAGTTGGAACACAGTGACATTCATCCAGCCCCTAGCAACAGGCTCATGTAAGACCTCAGGGTGAGTTTCATGGAGAGAGTCCTTGCAAATCCTGCAGTGACTGTGCCAATTGGATGAGGCAAGGCAGCCAGGCATAGCTCGCACCAGAGGGAAGCTATCCAGATTTTCTGTTATGGCTGCCTTGGCACCTTCAGGATTTTCATAGGCAGTGGCGTGGGTGTCCTGGTAGCTGTCTTTTACCCTGCACAAGGTTGGTGAGGGCTTCTGGGCAGTATGGGCAGCCCTCCCACCAAGTCTGACTTAGAGAGCAGCTGGTCTTCTTTCCCTCAGACTGTACACAAAGCTGCCACTTGCTGGTGCAAAGACACAGTACCAAGAAGAAAGGCTTCTCACAGCAGAGCTCACATTTCTCATCAGATTTCCTGGAACTAGCTTTGCTATAAATTTCTGCTAATCCCACAGTACCTTCCAGAACATTCTGCCCATCCCCAGCTCTGGGTCTGTTCAAAATCCATGGACATTCATGGCTGTCTGTATCTTAGATCAGGCTGCAACATCTTACTGGTTCTCACATTCACTCACAACTCACATGAGATCTATACATGTTCATTTTATATGTGTAGGAAACATGATTTTACCTTTTTAAAAAACTTGTTCATAGCTGGGTGTGGTGGTGCACACCTTTAATCCCAGCACTTGGGAGGCAGAGGTAGGAGGATCAACATAAGTTCGAGGCCACCCTGAGAATACAGAGTGAATTCCAGGTCAGCCTGGGCTAGAGTAAGACCCTACCTCAAAAAATAAAAAAATTTTAAAAAACTTGTTCATTTATTTATTTGCAAAGAGAGATAGAGGAGAGAGAGAAAAAAAGAGAGAATGGGTATGCTAGGGCCTCCAGCCACTGCAAAGTAACTCCATACACATGAACCATCTGGCTTTACGTGGTACTGGAAAATCGAACCTGGATCATCAGGCTTTGCAAGCAAGTGCCCCAACCTCTGAGCCATATCTCCAGCCCTGATCTTACCTTTTTAAATTCTCCCCTTAAACCACCACTGTCAGGTATTAACCAAATGTTCGAGATTCAAAACTACACAGCATAGCCTTCATGACTAGAAGGGGAAACAGGCATATATGTTCACTGAGGGTCAAAGCAGATGTATATAAACATCTGGGACAAGACATAAAACTCAGCCAAACTATGTCAGATGCTTCCAGAGTCAGTGACAGACTCAGTGATTAGGTGTGTTCAGGGTAGTATGGCTATAGATCAGATTCAGATAAAAAGAAAAAAAGCAAAGAAATTGATATGCACATTAATGATATGGACATTGAAGGCTGCTGCATGCAAGTTGTCCCAACACTATTCCTGTACCTGGGCCCGTGTGGGGAGCTCTTTTCAGGCCAGGTGCAAATAGGCTGCACTTTGGGTGACCTGGGTGGACGTGAAATTGGAACAGTTGACCCTTTTTAGATCAGCATCCCTGCAAGTTTACATCAGAACAAAATCAGTTTTTTCCCTTTGGGAACTCTAGGGCTAGGCTAGGCTGAGCTGGGCTGCCTTCCCTCAGGCATGTTCCTACTTACAGGAGATGTGGTCAGGGCCAGGACAGAGTGGAGGCAGGGCAATGGGGATACACAAAGGAGACCATTGACTATTAGATCTTTCTGGTGGTTGCAGCTCCAAGAGAAGAGGAAAGAGGGTGGGGAGGCAGGACTACATCAGGCAAGGGCTGGGAATGAGTACAGAGAAGGCCAGGGTCTGGGCACAATGGTCTTTTCCTTATATACAGGAAGCTTGGCATCCTCCCACGGGGAACTAGGGAATAATAACTGCCACAAAGCAGGAGGACAGACCAGAGCTTTCTACACATGGCTTAGCTCTACCCTGTGGAACCAACAATGTAGGGAGCCTTGGTGACTGGACACCCTGAGGAGGCTGTGGCCAGGCTTCCAGCAGGTGAAAGGGCAGAATCTGAGACATATTTAGAAGGCAGAGCTAGTGAGAACCAGGGAAGGAACAACTATAGAACTTCTAGTGGATGACAGGAAGACAGGATAACACTGGCTACAAATCGTATAGCATGCTTAACAGGTCTGGGGTAAGGCCAGCATAGGCTAGTGGTTTGGACAGACAGGGGTCCACAGGCCCACAACTGAGGATAGGAGTGAGACAGTGCTGGGTTGCTTGTCTTTAAGTGTCTCCCCCTCTCAAGTCTACAGACTCCATCAGCTTTCCTGGTTCCTAGCGTGTAGACAGAAGATTGTGAGATTTCTCAGCCTCTTCTTCATAGTGCTAAGAAGACTGCCTGCTAAATACCTTCTGGGAGTTAGAACTTTAGGCATGATAGAAGGACACCTTCATGGTCAGCCTCTAGTAAAAATCTGAGTTGTCGGGCTGGAGAGATGGCTTAGCGGTTAAGGCACCTGCCTGCTAAGCCTAAGAACCCTGGTTCTAATCTCCAGGTCCCACGTTTAGCCAGATGCAAAGTGATGCAAGGGTGCAATGCTGCACTTGCCCACAAGGGGGCGCACACATCTGGATTTTGTTCACAGCAGCTGAGAGACTGCTGGCGGGCCCATTCTCTATCTGTCTCCCTCTCCCTCTCTCTCTGTCTCTCTCTGTGTCTCTTTCTAAAAAATAAAAAAAATAGCCAGGCGTGGTGGCGCATGCCTTTAATCCCAGCACTTGGGAGGCAGAGGTAGGAGGATTGCCGTTAGTTCGAGGCCACCCTGAGACTACATAGTTAATTCCAGGTCAGCCTGGACCAGAGTGAAACCCTACCTCAAACCCCCCCCCCCCAAAAAAAAATAAAAAAAAAAAAAAAAAAAAAAAAATAAAAGTACTGGACTAATGTGTTTGGTGAAGGAAATGTCAAGGCAGAATAACATTAAAAAAATCTGAGTTAACACAATTTGTTGTTAGAGGACTTGGGACAGGACTTAGAAGTGTGTAGTTTCCTCTGGAATTTACCTCAAGCACCTTCTACTTTTGTCTATTTCTGTATGTTTATTTTTGAGACAGTTTTGTTGCATAGTCCAGGCTGGCCTCTAACTCAAGAATCTCCTGCTTCAGCCTCCTGAGTGTTAGGATTACAGACATATACCGCCACACCCAGCTCCATTTTCCCATTTTATCCTTGTGGTGCAATAAGCCATTGTCTTGAGCCCAGGACATGACATGCGAAGTGTGTCCTGGGACTGAATCACTGATCAGGCAGGGACTTGAGGGTTAAACAAGTCAACAGGCCTCCCAAATTCTAAGTACCACGTATTATCTTAGACTACTAGATTTCAAACATCTTTGAAGCAGAATTCTAACACACATAACAAATCACATTATGAGTAAAGCTGCTGGTACTTATTATTTCCCTGCTTGCTTACTAGCATGAGCATAGTACCTCTGAACTTGTTCTGGCACTCCATACCAGACCCAGCACCTGTACTCAGTAGGATGCCTTCAACAAAGATTCCACAAATGGAATCTCATCAGCTCAGATGTATGTTTACCAAATGACACCAGCCAATGAGAACCACAAGTCTGATGACCTAAAGACCCCATACTTGCAATTTGGGGTGTCCTGTAGAAGACAGCTGAAACCACAGCCCAACTAACTTCTGGGTAGCTTTAAATTTTTTTTAATTTTAAATTTTTATTTATTTGAGAGAGAGAGAGAGAGAGAAATAGGCAGGCAGAGAGAGAGAGAGAGAGAGAGAGAGAGAGAAAGAAAAAGAGCGAGAGAAAGAAATAGGCAGGTAAAGAGAGAGAGAGAGAGAGAATGGGCATGCCAGGACCTCTAGCCACTACAAATGAACTCCAGATGCATGCACCCCCTTGTGCATCTGGCTTATGTGGGTCATGGGGAATTGAACATGGGTCCTTTGGCTTTGCAGGCAAGCACCTTAACCGCTAAGCCATCTCTCCAGCCCCTGGGTAGTTTTGTTTATATTTAATTAATTAATTAATTATTATTGTTTTTGTTTTTTTGAGGTATGGTCTCACTCTAGCTCAGGCTGACCTGGAATTCACTATGCAGTCTCAGGGTAGCCTTGAACCCATAGCAATCCTCCTACCTCTGCCTCCCAAGTGCTGGGATTAAAGGCATGAGCCATCATGCCCAGCTTTTATTTTTATTTATTTAAAACATTTTCTTTAAAAAAATTTTTTTTGTTTATTATTTATTTATTTGAGAGTGACAGACAGACAGAGAAAGAGGCAGATAGAGAGAGAATAGGTGTGCCAGGGTCTCCAGCCACTGCAAATGAACTCCAGATGCATGCACCACTTTGTGCATCTGGTTTACATGGGTCCTGGAGAATTGAGCCTCGAACTGGGGTCCTTAGGCTTCACAGGCAAACACTTAACCACTAAGCTGTATCTCCAGGCCCAAAACATTTTCTGTTTTTTATATTTTATTTATTTGAGAGAGAGAGAGAGAGAGAGAGAGAGAATATGCACACCAGGGCCTCCAGCTATTGCAAACTAACTCCAGACACATGCGCCCCCTTGTCCATCTGGCTTATGTGGGTGCTGGAGAGTCAAACCAGGATCCTTTGGCTTTGCAGGAAAAAGCCTTAACAGTTAAGCCATCTCTCTAGCCCCTATTTTTATTTTTGAAAGAGACAGAGAGAGCCAGGTGTGCTGACATCACACCTTTAATCCCAGCACTTGGGAGGCAGAGGTAGGAGGATCGCTGTGAGTTCAAGGCCACCCTGAGATTGCATAGTGAATTCTAGGTCAGCCTGGGCTAGAGTGAGACCCTATCTTGAAAAAAACCAAAAAACAAAACAAAAAAAAAGGAGACAGAGAGTGAATGGGTGTGCCAGGACCTTCAGCCTACTGCAAACTAACTTAAGATGCAAGCTATGGAGATTTGAACATGAGTTCTTAGGCTTTGCAGACAAGTGTCTTAACTGCGAAGTCATCTCTCCAGCCCAGTTTTTTTTTTTTTTAAATTTAATTTATTTATTTGAGAGAGAGAGGGAGAGAAAGAGGTAGATAGAAAGAGAATGGACACACCAGGGACTCCAGCCACTGCAAACAAACTCCAGATGTATGCACCATCTTGTACATCTGGCTTATATGGGTCCTGGGGATTTGAACCAGGGTCCTTTGGCTTTGCAGGCAAGGTGCCTTAACTGCTAAGCCATCTCTCCAGCTCCTAGCCCAGTTTTTTAATTTTTGAGGTAGGGTCTCACTGTAGTCCAGGCTGAACTGGAATTCACTATGTAGTCTCAGAGTGGCCTTGGACTCACAACAATCCTCCTACCTCAGCCTCCCGAGAACTGGGATTAAGGTATGCGCCACCACTTCTGGGTGGTTTAAAGAACAAAGCAGCAGAATCTTCTATTTGCTTACCGACTTGTTGTTTGAAAGCAAGAGTGTAAACCAACGAGAAATGGGTTGCTGGACGCCTGCTCAAACACATGCTTCTCTGTCTGCACCCAGTCAATATCCTGAAATAGAAACCAGACAGTGTTAATGAAGCTCCTTAGCATTGCTTATGGGCACCCTGGGCAAGGCTGAGGCAAGACAGGAAAGTCTTCCTTCTCTGCCAGACTGGAGCCTGGATTACACAGCAACCTGTCTCAAAAAGTAACAAAACAAAATCCATCACCATTGCTATCACCAACTACTCCATCATCCTCATTTTTTTTTTTTTTTAGTTTTTTGAGGTAGGGTTTTACTATTGTTCAGGCTGACCTGGAATTAACTATGTAGTCTCAGGGTGGCCTTGAACTCATGCAATCCTCCTACCTCCGCCTCCCAAGTGCTGGGATTAAAGGTGTGTGCCACCACGCCCGGCCCCATCATCCTCATTTTGACACCATCTTCCCTTGTGGTCACGACCATTATCCTTCCATCCCACCTCTACCACCATCACTGCTACCACCTCCTTCTCTATCCCAAGTCATCCTACCATCCTTTGGGCTCTCCATGCACTAGCCTATGTGCTCCCATAATTCTTGGAACGTGGTATCATTTCCATTTAGCACACAAGAAAACCAAGGGCTAAGCAGATTCCCTAAGGTCTTCAGCTACTGAGTAACAAGCCTAGGGACAAGCCATAATCATACCCAGAGCTCAGCTTCTACCACAGGACTGCCTCCTCTCACCTTGTGCTGCAACTCAAAGATGAGCAAAGTCAGAATCTACTTTAGTCTCAATAACTCCACAGCTTGACTCCAGTCACAGGGAGCAGAGGTGGATGAAGCTCCTAAAACCCCAGGAAGAACTCCCTCATTTTAGCATGTGGGAAAGTGAGAGGATTCAAATAGTTTGGCTTTCCCTACAAGAGTTTTTTTTGGGAGGGGGTAGGAGGAAACTCTTGGTATGTTCCCACTTAGTGAGTGGAGAATGCTGTAACTCCTACAGCCTGTTTTCTGCTGCCCGTGTCCCAGGGTCTCCACCACACAGAATGGCTTCAGCCCTCTTTCCATGTGGAGGCCACCCAGCCCCACCTTACCCAGGCTTCAGACTTGCTGGCCTAATGGCTGCCTGACCTGACCTCCATAGTAAGGCAGCTTACAGTGGTGACATGAGGCCATGTTACTCAGCTGCTTAGATCAAAACCCAGAGGATGAGCTGTCCTCTATCCCTCACAGCCTGGACGACCTTTCTTCAGCAGCACCTGCCCACCCAGATTTGTGACTGCACTACTGTGTGTTGTGATTTATAGGAAGAGCCACTGTGTTGAGGTACCATATAGGCATGATGATGCAAAATTGGTGGAGAAGGTGGCATGACAGCAACTCACCGTGGAACATGACATAAGAAGAATCAATGTGATTAGGAGAATTCACTTGAAACCATCCAAGCATTGGCAAACCAGGGTCAGATAAATGGGTCTGATGTCTGTGGTGATGAGATGGGTGAGCAACTGCATGGAGAAATAGGGCAAGACTGGTGGGTCCCGCTGGAACCAAGGAATAGGTAGCAAGGGTAGGAAGCAGACCCAAGGGTAGCAGGAGCCAGTAGGCATTGGTCAATGGATAACTTGAGGCAACTCCTCAGGCCTTATTCAGAACCACATCCTGACACAGCAACTAAGGGGAGGATGGCCAGGCCAGACTCAGGAAGCAGCAGCTACAGTAGAGCCATAAGGCAAGGAGGACCCAGAGAGGGAACCATAGGCTGCCCCTGCTCAGAGAAGGGTTGGCACCTGGGCTGGGATTGAACCCAGGTTCTCATGTATGCTAGGCAAGTGCTCTACCGTGGAGGGTAGGTCTGAGGCTTCCTGCCTGCATCCTGGCCCCTGTGGGTGAAGTGAACTGCTGAGAGAACAAACTCCTTCTTAGGCCTTTTCTTAAGGTCTGTTAGTGATTCAGGAATAACCCTGTATGCTGAAAAGGGATTTGGAACCCTCATGTGCTGCTGGCCAGTGGTGCAACCCAGAGCCTGTTTTCTCACCTGCAAGTCATGAGTACCACCACTCACGGCTAAGGGACCACTTTGACGGGCTGTGCACTGTACAAAAAGTACATTGCTGGAGAGTGAGTGAAGGTCAAACCCAGCCTCAGCTCCAAGCCAAGGTGGGGAAAGGGGAGCTCTGTATGACTTGACAAGCCTCAGGCCTACAGGTGCCAGTGATGACTGAACAACAAACAGCCTCATTGCTTTCTACAACCCAGCTTTTCTCTGTTCCTGAGATAAAATGAGTACTTGGTTTGACAGCAAGAGCAAACACACACAAAAAGTTGTATGGCATCATTGTCATAAAGGAAATGAAAGTCAAAGCCAGAGGGTCACCACACATAACTACCCAGAGGGGTACTACAAGGGAAAAACAAAACAAAACAAGTGCTAGCAATGACATGGAGACACTGGAACTCTATGACTGTTGGTAGAAGTGTAAAATGATGCCACCACCATGGAAAAAAGTCTAGAAAGGCTAGAGAGATGGCTCAGCAGTTAAGGCACTGCAATTCTTTAAGCTCTTGGGTTTGATTCCCCAGTACCCATGTAAAGCCAGATGCACAAAGTGGTGAATGCATCTGAAGTTCATTTGCAGTAGCTAGAGACCTTGGCACACCCATTCTCTCTTTCCTTTCTCTCTTTGCAAATAGATAAAATATTAAAATAACAAGGTCTAGACGTTTTTCCATAAATTACACCCAGAACTAGCACAGGACCCAACAATTCCATTCCTATGTATACCCTAGCATGGATGGAAAATGGACTCAAACAAATACTTATATACGAATGTTCGTTGTATTGCTGTTTACATTGGTGCAAAAAAGTTTCACTCTTCCACATAAAGTGGAAATGACACAAATTTCTAATAGGTAAGACATGGCATGATAGAATATTATTCATCCACGAAAGGGAATGAAGACAGAACACAAGCTATAGCATGGATGGACCTTGAAAACATCAAGCTGAGAGAAGCCAGTCATGAAAGATCACCAGTCATATGACTCCATTCATATGAAATTCCAAAACAGGAAAGCCCATGGAAACAAAAAGCATAATGGGGTGCAGGGAGCGGAGGCACAGGGAGAATGATAATTACTACTGAATGGTGAGAATTGCTTTTAGGAACAGACATGTGATGGCTGATGATCCTGCTAAACACACTTAAATGCACAAAGTTACATGTTTTAAAGATTTTAGTTTTATTTATTTATTTATTGGCGAAGGGAGAGAGAGAGAGAGAGAGAGAGAGAGAGAGTGAGAATGGGCATGCCAGGGCCTCTAGCCACTGCAAACAAACTCTAGATGCATGTGCTACCATGTGCATCTGGCTTACGTGGGACCTGAGAATTAAACTGGGGGCCTTAGGCTTTGCAGGCATGTGCCTTAACTGCTAAGCCATCTCTCCAGCCCAGGTTACATGTTTTAAAACAGTTTCAAACAGCAAATTTTATATTATATGCACTTTACCACAATGAAAGAAACATAGTAATGAAATCAGAATAAAGATTCTAAAAACAAGGTTATGGGTGCAGCTCAGGGATAGAGTATTTGCCACAGGGCTCTAGGTTCAATTCTGGAAACTGAAAAATTCAAACAAACTTGCTCTTCCCACCCTGGAGAAATGGGAGGCTTGCTGCAGGGAGAATAGCTGGCTTAGCCTATCCCACAAGTTGTGTGTGGTGCCAGCTGAATCTAGCAGGGCCCACTTGCAGAAAGACTGGGGACAGTACTCCAAGGGTACCTCCATGTCAAACATCCAGATCAACTCAGTGCAAAGGATTTCAAGTCATTTCAAGGATGACATCATCAAACTGTTGTGATTTTGCCACACACAAACTTTGGAAGTGAAAGCCTAGGACTCAGTACATTGGTTGTGCCATTAAAGCCCAATGTTTAATTTAAAAAATTTAGCCAGGGTGGTGGTGCATGCCTTTAATCCCAGCACTCAGGAGGCAGAGGCAGGAGAATTGCCATGAGTTCGAGGCCACCCTGAGGCTACACAGTGAGTTCCAGGTCAGCCTGGGCTAGAGTGAGACGCTACCTAAAAAAAAAAAGCAGGACATGGTGGCACAGAAGTAGGAGGATCACCATAAGTTTGAGGCCACCCTGAAACTACATAGTGAATTCCAGGTCAGCCTGGACCAGAGTGAGACCCTACCTCGAAAAAACAAAACAAAACAGAGCCGGGAGTGGTGGCACACGTCTTTAATCCCAGCACTTGGGAGGCAGAGGTAGGAGGATCGCTGTGAGTTCGAGGCCACCCTGAGACTACATAGTGAATTCCAGGTCAGCCCGAGCTAGAGTGAGACCCTACCTCAAACAAACAAACAAACAAACAAACAAACAAACAAACAAACAAACAGGGAAAAAAGACAACCCCCTCCCCCCACAAAATTTGATTTGGTTATATGTGTTAATGTGTGAGTGTGGGCCCATATGAGCTACAGTGCACATATGGAGGTAAAAGAACAACTTTCAGATTGGTTCTTGCCTTCCACCTTATTTGAGGCATAGTCTCTCATTGTTCACTGTTCCGCTTGTGAACTTCTGAGATATTCTCCTAGCTCTGCCTCTCTTCTTGTCATAGGCACAATGTCCATCACAGTTCTGGCTTTTGCACAGGGTCTGGGGATCTGAGCTCAGGTACTCAGTTGTGCAACACATGTTTTATCCACAGCCTTTGATGACTTCTTCCTACATAGTACTGTCTTGTTAGAAATCCCATGAATCCCACAGGATGCTTTGGAAGAACGCATACTTACCTCGTCATCGTGGACGAGCTCCTTCTTCACCACCTTCATGGCATAGATCTGGTCATTCTTCTTCAACCGCACCAGGAGGACCTTGGCATAGCTCCCACGCCCAATGACTCTGATGAGGTCGAAGTCCTGCAGCCCAAGACCCTGAGAGATTTTGATCCCATCGACCCCATCAATGACAGGCTTAAGGTCCTAGGAAAGGATCCAGAGAGCAGAGAAGCAACATATGTCAGAGTCAAAGAACTGTATACCCATCTTATGGAGGGTGATGTAGGTCTGCTCTTCAGCTCACAGCACCCCATAGTTCATGGAGCCTTGGCTCATGTTCTAACACCCTCAAACTCCCATTTACTCAGGGCAGAAAAACTGAGACTGTGGGAAGGCGCTAGAAACAGTGGTTCTTGTGAGGGACATGTGGGCCAGCCCACTAGATCAGGGTGCAGACATAGACCTAGGCCATTTGAGTAGGCCCTAGGGTCACCTAGGCAGGGCCTCCCTGGAGGAGGCCATTGTAAAACTAGATCAGGGAACACCTGCTGAGATTTGTTCTACAGTTTCCAGAAAGTCACCATATCAAGGTCATTAGAGATCATGAGGAAAGGGCATAGCAATCCTGCTGGGAAGAGGAGAGTCTGTCCTATAGGATAATTCTTGCCAGGAATTATCTGTCCAGGAAGGAGCTAAGCAAGGAGCTGTCTGACAGGGAGCATGGGCTGGATATCCAAGGGTTCTGTCTTGCTATAGACAGATGAGGCAGGCAGAAAACACTAATCCTGAGTTTGCTGTGTGCCCATCATTGTGGAGAAAAGCCTGAACCTGTTTTGGAAGGGTGATGAAAAGAGACTGGAATGCAGCACCAATAGACATCACCAGAGCTAGGTGCATGCATGAAGCTTGATGGAGCTGGATGGAGCCTACTGGTCATAATTTGGGGAAAGGGCAGCTCAGGGGTTGCCAGGCCAGGGAGGCCAAAGGAGGCAATGAAAGGAAAAGCTTATGGGCAAATAAAATGTGGCAAAAATTCCAACTCAAAAGCCAACCTTAGATGCAGCTGGGACTATAGCTCAGTGATACAGCACCTGCCTAGCATGTATAAGGCCATTGGGCCCCCAGTGGCCTGTGAAACAGTGGCCTCTGGGGGATTTCCAAAGGATGTCTATAGGAAGGCACAAGATTAAGAATGGTAACCCAGCCGGGCGTGGTGGTGCACGCCTTTAATCCCAGCACTTGGGAGGCAGAGGTAGGTGGATCACCATGAGTTTGAGGCCACCCTGAGAGTACATAGTGAATTCCAGGTCAGCCTGGGCTTGAGTGAGACTCTACCCCAAAGAAACAACAACAAAAACAACTACAACAACAAAGAATGGTAACCCAGATGCCAACAAACCCACAGTCTCATGTGAGTCCAGTGACAGCTTCTTTAACATACCTAAGTCATACCAAAATTCACATAAATGCCCCAGAAATGAGCTATGGAACTCTTAAAGAGAACACTGGAGATATCAACAAACTATTCCATATACTTTACCTCAGAATCATCTTTGATGTTGTCATGTTTCCGAGATGAAGAAATATAAGCAACTAGTGGAGAAAAGAAAACAAGGACATTATATGTGTTAGAACCACAAGGATCTAGTGAGCCCACACCCCTGTGCAGGGATGCAGTGGTCTGGGCCATGGCTATAGTTGCTCAGGGCAAGTCTAGGATCCTATTTTAGAGACTCCCATAGGCTGGGCACATGACTCAGTGGTAGGGAGTGTGCCTACTTAGTATGTGTGAGGCTATGAGTTGAATTTCCCCTGTTGTCAAAAAAAAAAAAAAAAAAAAAAAAAAAAAGCAAGAGTCCCATAAATGATGTTTGCTGGACTCTACCTGATCAGCTGAGTGAACATGGTGTTGAACCTGCTCCTTGACCTACAATGAGCAATGAGGTCACAACCTGAGAAACAAATCACAAGCTGAAATATTACCTACTGAAAATGCAGTGTGTACAAATTAACTCAGAGCTGAGCACAGTGGCACATGCCAGTAAATATTAGCACTCAGGAGGGCTGAGGCAGGATTACTATGGGTTCAGGGCTAGCCAGGGCTACAAAGCTACATAAGTGAGACAAAGAAAGAAAGAAGAGAGAAAGAAAAGAAAGGAAGAAGGGAATGAAGTGCTTAGAATATTTCCATTAGCATTCTTTTAGCTGGGCAAAATCTCTAACACAAAGTGGATTTAAGAGAAAGTGTTGAAAATCAACATGCTTGTATGGAAGTGCTTTTGTATTACCATAAAACTAAATATCATAAGTAGAATCATAACAAATCTGGAACCATCTGGAGTCAATTTAGTTTTAGTAGTATGTGGATGGAGGAGGATGCATGAGCTCATGGATGGATGGGAGGATTATGGACAGAAGGATGAGTGGGTAGGTAGATAATGAATGGACAGATGATGGGTGGATGGCTGGATAGATGAATGGTTGATAAATGATTGATGGATGGATGATGATGGGTGGGTAATGGACAGATAGATGATAGACATATGGATTATGGATGAGTGAGTAGGTAGATGATGGATGGATGATAGATAGGTGTTGAACAGAACAATGATGGATGGGTGGTTGGGTAGGGGAGGGTAGTTTATGTGAGGTGCTATAGTAAATGTTTCATGTTCTGAGACCTTGTTTCATCTTTCAAAAGCCTAGAAAGCAACAGGCTCACTTTTATCAAACAGGAGCTACAGTACTCACATACTATGCTACAGCCCACAGAAGTGTAGTGGCTCGGAGCTGAGCCATCAGTTCAACTGGTATTTGAAATCTCTAAATGCTTCCTGCCATTAAAAAAGTCCTTCTTGCTGGGCGTGGTGGCGTACGTCTTTAATCCCAGCACTTGGGAAGCAGAGGTAGGAGGATCGCTGTGAGTTCAAGGCCACCCTGAGACTACATAGTTAATTCCAGGTCAGCCTGGGCCAGAGTGAGACCCTACCTCAAAAAAAAAAAAAAAAAAAAAAAAAAAGTCCTTCTTGGGACAGGAGTGCTCAGCACTGAAACATCTCTAAAACAACTTCCAAGGCTCAGGGTCCATAGCAGAAGAGGTGGTGGAAATGTAAGAGCCAAAGAAAGAGTAGGACTCCTTATAACGTGCTCCTCCAGACACAAAATGGCCTGGATATCCATGACCTTGCAGTACCTGACACTACCTACATAAGACCATCATAATAGGAGGAAAAAGATGATGATATCAAAATGAAAAGAGAGAAAGATTGAGAGGGGGAGGGAATATGATAGAGAGTGGAGTTTCATGGGCGTTGTGGCGCACGCCTTTAATCCCAGCACTTGGGAGGCAGAGGTAGGAGGATCATTGTGAGTTTGAGGCCACCCTGGGACTACATAGTTAATTCTAGGTCAGCCTGGGGCTAAAGTGAGACCCTACCTTGAAAAACCAAAAAAACAAAAGTCAAAGAGAGTGGACTTTCAAAGGGGAAAGTGGGGGGAGGGAGGGAAGTACCATGGGATACTGTCTACAATAAGGAAGTTGTCAATAAAAAAAATTAGAAATAAAAGTCCTTCTTACCCAGGTGTGGTGGCGCACACCTTTAATCCCAGCACTTGGGAGGCAATGGTAGGAGGATCACCATGAGTTTGAGGCCACCCTGAGACTATATAGTGAATTCCAGGTCAGCCTGGCTAAAAGTGAGACCCTACCTTGAAAAACAAAAAACAAAAACAAACAAACAAAAAAATTCCTTCTTCCCCTGTAATCTCCCCCCACCCCAATCAGGGACTATGCCACATCTTGTATGCAACATTTCCCACATGTTGTCCCACAAGGTCAGCTCTGTGCAGTGTCCAGAATGTGACCTAGTGGTCATATGCCAAGTGCTATGCAGAAAAACTGAAGTTAGCATGAAGGTACTCATCCCTGGTTCCCAGTAATGAAGATATTACTGCCTGGCAGCTTCCAAGAAAGGCCAGCTGCCCCATCTCTCTCTGTGGGCACTAAAGGGAGGCTCTGCACAGCACTGCCCTTAGCCCTATCTTGCTTGCCCACCTTGCAAAAAAGGAAGGACAGAGAAAGGAGGGAGGGTCAGGAAGGGAGGAAAGCAGCAGGCATTGCAGTGAAATAAAGGGGTACCCACTTCCATCAGTCTCCTCAGAAGGAAGATCCACACTATCATTCTTGTCATCTACTGGAGGCTCTTGGGAAGGCATGACAGAATCCTGCAAGAAACAGTCCCATGAGAATGATGGGACAGAAGTGACAACACAGCTTCTAGACTTTATGATTATGTACTGCAGTAAGTATACAGGAATATAAAAATTAAATGCTTGACAATACACTGAAAAGATAAGACTGTAAATTACCCATAAGTTCACAGGAAGAGGTGAACACTTAGTACTTTGGGCTGTGGCCTTCCCAGGAGTTGTGTGACAAAGGGCACTTTACACCATGTTTGGCAATACCACCATGCTGCATTGTATTGTCTTGCTAGCAGTTAGGTCTCTGAGTACCATTCTAAGGGTTCTAGGGGTCCTGTGTAGCGGAAGTCATATTGGAGATGGCTCCTAGCAGTGGCCACTTAGGGTCCAATCACTAGCCTCACTCAGCTGACTGACCATGTCTCTGGGTTCATCTAATTGTCCTAGGGTCATAGGGCACATGCATCTTCATAATTTTTGGCAGATGTGACAAAAAGGATCACCCAGCACCAGCTTGCATGGGTACCTCCTGTTCTAGACTCTGGCAATATCAGGTCGAGACTTGGATCTGAACCCTGTTCTTATTTGTAAGAGGTGGGATGTTTCTCTTTCTGCCTAAATGTGACAAGACACAGATGACCCAATCCTCTCTAGGGCCTGAGAGGTTTCCATGTCTAGGCCAGGGGTCTGCTCCCAAGGCTTTGAGATATAAGAGGGCTGGCAGAAACACAAGTGGCAGAAGACTCAGTAAACAATGTGCCAGGGGACTTGGGCCTTTCCAGGCCCACGTTTTGGGAATGGTGGCAGGAGGGTGCTGTCTCACAGGCTAATCATGAGGTACTTCATTGAGGCTTCTGGTAAGGGGAAAAAAATACCCAACTTTTATCTCTAAAGCACTCAAGAACTGCTGAAGTATACAAGGAGGCCCTACCCTTTTTTTTTTTTTTTTTTTTTTGAGGTAGGGGCTCACTCTGGAAGTCATTATGTAGTCTCAGGGCGGCCTCAAACTCATGGTGATCCTCCTACCTCTGCCTCCCAAGTTCTGGGATTAAGGGCATGTGCCACCACGCCCAGAAGCCCCTACCCTCTTGCAGAGGATAGTGGAGGCCTTCCAGGAGGACAGGCGCCCAGAGGGGTTTGGGATTAGGGGCCTTGCCTCAGACATTGTCTGTATCATCACTGTAACATACAGGGCTCCTCCTTTGGAAGTAGGGGCAATATCATAATCTTTCAGACAGACAAGGACCAAGGGTCACCAAAGTTAGCTTGGCCAGTGGCCTGGAAGCTGGTTGCCCTCCCCAGGCCCGACTCACCATATGCCTCCTGCAGGTCAGCGGGACGAGGACGTGGCAGCGTTTATGGACTAGCAGCTTGCAGTTGATGCACCTGTAGCCCTGCCTCGCGAGACCCCATATCCTTTCGCTGCACTGGCCACAGTACGCTCTCTGCAGATGGGAATGACAAGTGTCAGGCCCAACCAGCCCTCCCAGAAGCCCACACCACACTCAGGGGCCTGGGTAGGAACTTGGGTAGATTGTAACAGTGCCAATTCTCTCAGAAGACAGCAGCTGTGGGGAGAATAGCCAGTACCTAATTTCTGGATGCCAGACCTGCCCCAGTTCAGTGACTCTTGGGCTTATCTCAATGCTGGGAGAGTCCTGTACAGCATGAAGATTAAAGGTGACGAGACCCTGCATCAAGCAAAGCCACCATGTTTCAGGGGCTTTGATGTGGTGCCCACTGGGCTGGTTCTGTTTGGGTTGATCAGCCTAGGGTTTATAGGTACATGATGGATGCTCCTCACTGACTCTCCTTAAAACTGGCCATCTTCTTTTGAAAATGTGATTGCTGGCATTCTGACCTGTGAAAACTAAATTGCCAAAGGGCAATTATCTGAGTTTGCCATTGTTGTTTCCAGCATTTTCCAAGATTTTAAATTTCATGTTTCCAATCAGTCTAAATTAACTAGATCAGCCACACTGGTGATGCTCTTATAATTTTTTGAATTTTACAGGATGAGTGAGAAGGAATGTGTCAGCCCTAGTCAACCTCACAAACTGTGTCCTATGCCACGTTGGGGCTTCTGTACCTACCAACAAGAGCGTAAATTCCTCACTTGGAACTTGCGCCAGGAGTAACTCCCTTAGATGTTTAGCCTTTTATTATTTATTTATTTATTTATTTATTTATTTATTTATTTTTGTTTTTTGAGGTAGGGTCTTACTCTAGCCTAGGCTAACCTGGAATTCACTATGTATTCTCAGGGTGGCTTCGAACACATGGCAATCCTCCTACTTCTGCCTCTTGAGTGCTGGGATTAAAGGCATGTACCACCATGCCTGGCTTACTTATTGCTTTTTTGTTTTTTGAAGTAGGGTCTCACTCTAGTACAGGCTGACCTGGAATTCACTCTGTATTCTCAGGGTGGCCTTGAACTCATGGTGATCCTCCTACCTCACAAGTGCTGGGATTAAAGGCATGTGCCACCACACCCAGCTTACGTTTGAGACAGGGTTTCATGTAGTCCAGGCTGGTCTGAAACTCTACATAGCAAGGATGACTGAATTTCTGATTGTGCTGCCTCCACTGCCCAAGTGCTGAGATTACAAGTATGTACCACCATGCCTGGTTTTCTTATGTGGTGCTAGACTGAACCTAGGACTTTGTGTGCACTAAGAAACCAATTTACCAACTTACTAACTGAGCTATATATCCTTAGTCCTTCTTTTATCATTATTAAAGCATTTCTTTCTTTACAGAAAGCCTCAGAAACTTTTTTTGGGGGGCTGGAGAGATGGCTTAGCAGTTAAGGTGACTGCCTGCTAAACTTAAGAACGCCCGTTCCATTCTCCAGGCCCCACGTTTAGCTAGACGCAGTGACACAAGGGTACAATGCTACACTTGCCCACAAGGGGACGTACACATCTGGAGTTCCTTCACAGCAGCTAAGAGGCTGCTGGCATGCCCATTCTCTCTCTCTCTGACTTTCTAAAAAAAAAAAAAACAAAAAAACTCTTTTTCTTGTTGTTTTTTTTTTTTTTTTTTTTTTTGAGGTAGGGTCTCACTCTGGTCCAGGCTGACCTGGAATTAACTATGTAGTCTCAGGGTGGCCTCAAACTCTCGGCAATCCTCCTACCTCTGCCTCCCGAGTGCTGGGATTAAAGGCGTGCGCCACCACGCCCGGCTGTTGTTGTTGTTTTTTGCAAGGTAAGGTCTCACCGTAGGCCAGGCTGACCTCGAACTCACTCTGTAGTCCTAGGCTGGCCTCGTACTCATGGTGATCCTCTTATCTCTGCCTACTGAGTGCTGGGATTAAAGGCATGTGCCACTATGCCTAGCTTCAAAGACTCAAATTAAAGACATGACAGAGTCCAATAGTGTGAATAGATTCATAAGGAAATTGATCAGAGGCTGAGGAGATGGCTCAGTAGATAAAGCACATAAGCCGGAGTACCCAAGTTTGAATCCCAAACCCCATGTAAAAAACTGGATTATCTGGTGGGCTTCTTTAATCCCAGCATGCTGACACTGATGATGAGACGAAGGAGGAGATGGGAGAATTTCTCAGAAGCTCATGATGAGCTCAGCAAAGAATGGCAGAGCTAAAATCCAGAAAGAGAGACCCTTCCTCAGATGAGGTGAATAGGTGAGACCAAGACAAAAACTGTCTTCTGACCTTACAAGTGCACCATGGTACGTGCATGCCTGCACTCACATGAATCCCACATAACACACAAATAAATAAATGATAAAAAAGAAAATCAATCAAACCCTCATAACACAAGGACATGAGGTGAGGCCTGGGAACAAGATATATACCTGCCCTCATGGGAAGTACCTGCTCACGGGGCCAAGAGGCACTAAGAAGCCAACTTCTCAAAACAGAAAAGTCTTGCTCAGGAAGCCAAAGCAAATTATCTGTAAGTTCACAGGCAGAGTCACATGACCAGCACCAAGGACAGTAGTGACCAACAAATGCTTGTTGGGGACAAAACATACAACAGGGGATGGAAAGATGGCTCAATGGCTAAAGGCATTTGCTTGCAAAGTCTGCAGGCTTAGATTCAGTTCCCCAGTCTACCAAGTAAAGCTGGACAGGTATTCATTTGCAGCATCAAGAGACCCTGGCACAACCCCCACTATGCATGCATGCACATATAAATAAATAAAAAAAATTAAACATAGGGCTAGAGAGATGGCTTAGCTGTTAAGGCATTTGCCTGCAAAGCCAAAGGACCCAGGTTCAACTCCCCAGGACCCATGTAAGCCAGATGCACAAGGGGGTGCATACATCTGGAGTTCGTTTGCAGTGAATGGAGGCCCTGGGCACCCATTCTCTATCTGCTTCTTTTTCTCTCCCTCTTGCTCTCTGTCAAATAAACAAATAACAATAAAAATATTTTTTACAAAAGAAAACATATAACTGGGCATTGTGATGCACTTGGGAGGCAAAGGTAGGAGGACTACTGTGAGTTTGAGGCCATCCTGAGACAACATAGTGAATTCCAGGACAGCCTGAGCTAAAGTGAGATCCTATCTCAAAAAAAAAAAAAAATCCCCTCCAAAAGAAAACATGTAATACATGCCATCAATTTTAACTTTGGTACCAGAAAAAAAAAAAAAAGATATTCTAAACCCTCATATATTGACCAAATCAACTGTCTCATAGGAAACTCCCCAGAATGTTCTAGAACTATTTGACTAACATTTAAGTCTTGGTTTAGGGGCAACTCCTGAATGCTGTATCCTGAATTCCAGGAAGGAGCAGCTCCAGCCTCACAGACCTAGACCTGGCCCTAGCCCCCTTCCTTGTGGGTCATAGCCTCAAGAACACTAGTTACGACTTAACAAATAAAGTCACATTTTTTAAAAGGTACAATCTCACTTTACCCCAGCCTAACCTGGAACTCACTTTGTAGCCTAGGCTGGCCTTGAACTCATGGCTATCCACCTACCTCAGCCACCTGAGTACTGGTATTAAAACTTGGCTAAAAGGTCACATTTAAAAAAAATTGGGCTGGAGAGATGGCTTAGGGGTTAAGGCGCTTGCCTCCTAAGCCTAAGAATGCCCGTTCAATTCTCCAGGCCCCATGTTTAGCCAGATGCAAAGTGATGCAAGGGTGCAATGCCACACTTGCCCACAAGGGAGTGTACATGTCTGGAGTATGTTCACAGGGGCTGAGAGGCTGCTGGTGCTCCTGTTCTCTAACTGTCCCCCCCACCCCGCCCTCTCTCTCTCTGACTCAATCAAAAAACCAAATTAAGCCAGGTGTAGTGATGCATGCCTTTAATCCTAGCACTTGGAAGGCAGAGGTAGAAGGATCACCATGAGTTATAGGCCACCCTGAGACTACATAGTGAATTCCAGGTTAGCCTGAGTTCGAGTGAGACCCTACCTTGAAAAAAAAAGTTATTTATTTATTTATTTAATTTATTTGCAGCTAGAGTGAGACAGAGAGAAGAGAGAAGAAAGAGAGAATGAATATGAATGGGCATGCTAGGGCTTCTAGCCACTTCAAACAAACTCCAGGTGCATGTGCCACATTGTGCATCTGAGTTTATGAGGGTACTGGAGAACTGAACCAGGGTTGTTAGGCTTTGTAGGCAAGCACCTTAACCATGGAGACATCTCTCCAGGCCAAGTCATATTAAAAAAATATTTTATTCATTTATTTGTAAGCAGAGAGATAGAGAGAGAGATAGAGAGAGAGAGAGAGAGAGAGAGAGAGAGAGAGAGAACAAACAAAAGAGTATGGGTGCATCAGGGCCTCCAGAAACTGCAAATGAACTTCAGATGCATGTCCTCTGTGCATCTGGCTCATATGGGTACTGGGGAATCCAATCTAGGTCATTAGGCTTTGCAAGCAAGTGCCTTAACTGCTGAGCCATTTCTCCAGCCCAAAAGTCACATTTTTAATATGACATTTTAAATGTGTTTAGTTTTCTAAGTTACCATTTGACATCATTTTTTTTTGAGGTAGGGTCTCACACTAGCCCAGGCTGACCTGGAATTCGCTATGTAGTCTCAGGGTGGCCTTGAACTCATAGCAATCCTCCTTCCTCTGCCTCCCTAGTGCTGGGATTAAAGTTGTGTGCCACCACACCCGGCTTTTTTTTTTTTTTTTTTTTTTGAGGTAGGGTCTCACCCTAGCTCAGGCTGACTTGGAATTCACTATGTAGTCTCAGGGTGGCCTCGAACTCATGGCGATCCTCTTACCTCTACCTCCCAAGTGCTGGGATTAAAGGTGTGCGCCACACACCTGGCCCATTTGACATCTTCACTCAAAATGCTTGGGTTATATATAAAGGAAAGTTCATGGATATCAGGTGTCTTAAAATATTATTATTATTATTATTTATTTATGAGAGACAGCGAGGGGGGGGAAAGGGAATATATGAGCACAGCAGGGCCTCCTGCCACTGCAAATGAACTCCAGATGCACATGCCACCCTGTACATCTGGCTTACATGGATACTGGGGACTTGAAAATCCAGGTGGTTAGGCTTTTTTTTTTTTTGGTTTTTAGAGGTAGGATTTCACTCTAGCTCAGGATGACCTGGAATTCACTATGTAGTCTCAGGGTGGTCTTGAACTCACAGCAATCCTCCTACCTCTGCCTCCCGAGTTCTGAGATTAAAGGCACAGTGTGTGGTTTCAAATTTTCAGAAAGTGTTCCTCCCTTCTCTGTGTTGCTGTACCTGGGAAGTAGCCTTGTGTCTCAACTGTCCACTGAGCCACTGGCTGGACCTCTTAGAGCTGTGGTGAGGTGAGGCTGGGGCTCATGTGAGGCACCAAACTGGTACCTCTCAGGGCCTCAATTACCTCAGCAAACAGCAACTCCAAGCTCCTAGTTGAGAGAGGGTCAAACCACAGCCATGGTCAAAACCAGCCCATTACCTGTTTTTGTATATAAAGTTTTACTGGAACAGACACACCTACTGGCACACAGTCTGTTATTGCTTTTGAGCCACAATGGCAGCACTGAATAGCTGCAATGACAGAGGCATAGACCTAAAAAACTGAAAGTATGGGCTCTGATCCGTTACAGAAAATGCTTGCTAACCATTTTAGTTGTTTGGACCAAAGAGCTTAGGAGAATCCTTAGGGCCCCACCCAGTGGCATCTTCTGCGTCTGTCTCCCTGCCCATTCTGAGAGTTGTCTTTCCTTGTGACCCCAGTGAGGCATGGATCCACTGCTTCCTGTCCACTTATAATAAAAGGACAAAATACTCAGACCATCCACTCAGCCTGCCCCATGGCACACAGGCCTGGTGTATAGCAGCAGACAGCCATTACAAGGAAGGGAACTGTCAAGTGCTATGGCTCAAGTTCCAAGTATAGGTGGCTTTTTCATAGCAAAGGGAGCCATGTTTCTTCAAGTACTATCTCCACTCCTTGCAAGAACACCATGGAGTTGACCTCTGGTGGTGGATTCTTCCCTTTGGATTGATCGAGGGTGGAACACCTTAGCCTAAAGTAGCTGCTGCATATTTACAAAGCACTTTCTAGGAAGTAGGGTCCATGTCTATCCCTTAGCTTGGGGTAAAGCAGACTCCCCACAGCTTACACAGTAACACTGGGCAATAGTTACTTTCTTTTTAAATATTTTATTTTTATTTATTTATTTATTTTTTTTGGAGAGAGACACAGAGAGAGAGAGAGAGAGAGAGAGGGAGAGGGAGACAGATAGAGATGGGTGCGCCAGCAGTGTCTCAGCTGCTGAGAACGAAATCCAGATGCGTGCGCCCCCTTGTGGTCAAGTGCGGCATTGCACCCTTGCGTCACTTTGCATCTGGCTAAACGTGGGACCTGGAGATTGGAACCACTGGAGATTGGAACCAGCGTTCTTAGGCTTAGGAGGCAGGCGCCTTAACTGCTAAGCCATCTCTCCAACCCAGCAATAGTTACTTTCAATGTCCTAGACACTACTGTTTTTTTTTTTTTTTTTTTGTTTTTTTCGAGGCAGGGTCTCACTCTGGCTCAGGCTGACCTGGAATTCACTATGTAGTCTCAGGGTGGCCTTGAACTCTCGGAGATCCTCCTACCTCTACCTGTTTTTTTTTTTTTTTTTTGTTTTTTTTGTTTTTGTTGTTGGTGTGTGAGTACAGATGCATATACGCCTGTGTGTGTGTGTGTGTGTGTGTGACTTTCTCCCTTGTTTGAGGCAGTGTCTCTCATTCACTAATGCATTTGTCAGGCTGACAGGTGAGCTGTCAGAGGATTCTTCTCTCTCCACCTCCCCTATGGTTATAGGTGTATCATACCTGGGCATGGCAGTTCACTCAGGAGGCAGATGTGAGTTTGAGGCCAGTGTGGGACTACATAGTGAGTTCCAGATCAGCATGGGCTACAGAGTCCCTGCCTTGAAAAACAAACCAAAACAAGCCTAGTGTGGGGGCTGGAGAGATGGCTTAGCAGTTAAGTGCTTGCTTGTGAAGCCTAAGGACCCCGGTTTGAGGCTCGATTCCCCAGTACCCATATAAGCCAGATGCACAAGGGAGCACATGCATCTGGAGTTAGTTTGCAGTGACTGGAGGCCCTGGTATGCCCATTCTCTCTTTCTCTCTGCCTCTTTCTCTGTCTGTCACTCTCAAATAAAAAATAAATAAAAATAAAGAAACACACACACAAATGTCCAGTGTGGTGGCACAGGCCTTTAACCCCAGCACTTGGGAGGCTGAGGTAGGAGTTCAAGGCCAGCCTGAGACTAATTTCAGGTCAGTCTGCACTAGAGCAAGACCCTACTTTGAAAAACCAAATAAATAAAACAGAGAAATAAGAAAAAAAATAAAGACCCCTTGTTCTGCATGGCCAGTTTTTTTTTTCCATAGAGACTTGCATCATTAAATAGTTTTTATAATCTTTAAAACCTCAATCTTGGGCAGAAAAGATGGCCTAGTGGTTAAGGCGCTTGCTTGCAAATCCTAAGGATCCAGGTTCTATTCCTCAGTACCCATGTAAAGCCAGATGCACAAGGTGGCATATGTATCTAGAGTTAGTTGGCAATGGCTGGAGGCCCCCCCTCAAATAAATAAAACCTCAATCTATCTGTAACTTACTTTGACATCAAGAGAACTTGGTCTTTTTGCTTCCTGGCCAATACTTAACCAACAGACTCAGTATGATTGACAGGAGGGTTCTTCTTCCATTATTAGAAATGCTGGGTCCAATCTGTCAGGCTGATTTGCAGACTGGACCTCCCCTATTGTGCCCCATCCTCTGCAAGTCACATAGGTGAGGGAGACCATGACATTCTCTTGTTCTCTACCTTTGACTCTCACAGTAGAACCTTTTCCTTCTGGAAGCCAAAAGGAAGTTGAAGTACAAAAGCAGAGCCAGGTGGGAGCCACAGGGTTTATGGGACTGACACCCTCATGTGGTCCCTGATTTATCAATAGAGAACATGGGAAATTATCTCTTCCTGTGGGCATTTTTTTCTCCTTTACCTCTTGCTGATTCTCATAAAACCAAACATGCAGCTCTTTAAATCTTAAAAATGGAGTGACACATAAAGCCAGACAGAAAAAGTGGCACAAGCTTCTGGTATTTATTTGTAGTGGCAAGAGATTTTGGTGTACGTACGTACACACACCACACACACACACACACACACACACACACACACACAATGTGTGGACAAATAGCTTTTTTTTTTTTTTTTAAAAAGTAGGATGATCTGACCACTGTTACAGCTCACATAGACTAATGGGACAGAGTGGCCTCTGGTCTCTGAGCAGAGAACTAAACAAGCAGGAAACAGGACCCAAGGGGAGTTTGGTAGGATCAAAACTACTGATGGCCACTGGCTCCCACACCTGCAGCTCTCCCTCCGAACATTCATTACAATAAAGGACAGGCCAGCATTCAGTGTGTCCCTACTATGTGCCAGGCCTAGGAATACTAGGACCATCTGAATGGGGCAGTACAGAGAAGGGACTGCGGCGGCAGACCTCTGCCAGGGTCTCAGTGACCTCTGTATCACTGTCCCATGCTTGCTGCATTCTGGGTTTCCAGCACCTCCTCCAGGTTGACTTTCCAAGCACAACCAGACATATCTCCTCTGGACTGGCTGCCTTCCTGGGTACTAGCTTATATCCCTCCTGAGTGTAGTACCTTCAAACACTCCGGCTGCCACTCAGGAGCTTTTCCTCTGCCCTCCATTCCCATCCCAGTCACATTAGCTCTTGGGGCAGCATTGATGGTGGCCCCTGTTCTTTATTTTAATATTTTATTTTTAAATTTTTATTCATTTTTTGAGAGAAAGAGACGGGGAGGGGAGAGAAAGGAGAGAGAGAGAGAGAGAGAGAGATTGAGAGCCTCCAACCACTGCAAATGAACTCCATATGCACCACCTTGTGCATCTGGCTTATGTGGATCCTGGGGAATCAAACCTGGGTCCTTTGGCTTGGCAGGCAAGTGCCTTAACCACTAAGCCATCTCTCCAGCTCTGGCCCTTGTTCTTTACACATAATAGGCACTCAGCATTAAAGGCACAGCTCACACCCAACAGATTACCCAGGGATCCAGAAAATAGGCAGCAGGCCTATGTGCACAAGGTGGCACATGCATCGGGAGTTTGTTTGCAATGGTTGGATCCTCTGTCATGCCCACTGTCTCTCTTTCTCTCTCAAATAAATAAATAAATAAATACAATATTAAAAACATTTAATTCCAGCACTCAGGAGGCAGAGGTAGGAGGATCGCCATGAGTTTGAGGCCACCCTGAGAATACAGAGTGATTTCCAGGTCAGCCTAGGCTAGAGTGAGACCCTACCTTGAAAACCCAAAAATAAATAAATAAATAAATAAATAAATAAATAAATATATATATAAATATATATATATATATATGAAACAAAACAGAAAATGGGCAGCATTCATTGTGTGCTGGGTGGACCAAAGCTGCTTGAGGAGACCAGAGAGAAGCCCAAGGCTGAGGAGGATAGTGTGTAAGGCCACGTGGTAATGGAATGACGTGAGTGTCAGTGGCTGCCCTGAAGATGCAGTGGCCTCAACATGACTCTCCCATCATGGCATATATTCACCCTACCTTTGTGTCCCTTCTTGCTATTCCCATCATCACCTATATTGCAGATTGCAGGAAGCAGGGCAGAGGGGGCAGCATGGAGTTGACCCAGCAGCATGGCTGCCTCAGTTTCAATTGCTAGGCCAATGGCTACCCAGTGTAAAGACAAAGAGCAGGAAAAAGTGAGGTTCACCGGAAGTGGTACTCAAGGGGCTGGGGCAGGGAATTCCATGCAATGCTGCAGTAAGGATAGGCCCCCATGCTTCCATGCACCCCAACCCACTCCAAAGTAGGAAGGACTTCCTTCATTGCGGAATGGGGTCATTCCTGAGCCACTGAGTCACCTGCACTGAAGAGCACAGGAGCACCATGAGGAGAAAGCTGGGGAACTAAGCCAGTGTCCCTTCAAAGGGATGATCACTGGAGGGACAGAAGCCCTGGAGGTGGGGTTACGTGGGCTTCTGGAGCCCAGGGGGACCCTTGAGGCCCATAGGAAGCTTTGTGCACTGATAAGGGTAAGCAGGTTGTGTTCGGTCACACTTGGTTCTTCTAGGTCAAGAAGCAGGCAGGCCAGGGCCTGAGGGTCAACAGGGACAATCAAGGATTACATAATCAGGGATGGGAAGGGACACCCAAGACACATTTATGAGTGGCCATTGTTTAAGGAGAGGAGAGTGGCTGCAGGGGAGCTACATAAGCCCAGAGCAGCCCTGTGAAGATTCCCCACCCTCAGCATATTTCCATAGTCCCTGGAGTTGGAGGCTCAGGAGCTTCTCCAGTCCAGTATGGCAGGGGCAGGAGCAGGAGCAGGAAGTGCCTCCACCTTTTTGTTTCACTCATACAAGTGACAAAGAGCTAGAGAGATGGCTTAGCAGTTAAGATGCTTGCCTGCAAAGCCACAGGACCCAGGTTTAATTCCCCAGGACCCACCTAAGCCAGCTACACTAGGTGGCACATGTCTGGAGTTCATTTGCAGTGGCTGGAGGCCCTGGTGCACCCACTCTTTCTCTGCCTCTTTCTCTCATAAACAAACAAACAAGCAAACAAACAAAGTGATAAAAACAGCCTCTGTAAGGGAGTAGTCTGAGGGGCCACTCACCCTGTTAAAGCGCTTGGCTTGGAAGAGGTGGCCGTTGGCGCGGTAGAGCTTCCTCCATCTTCTGGCCCCACGGCGGTAGATGGATTCTAGAGAGGATGTGAAAGAAGTGTAAAGAAACAGAGCCTTAACTCAGGAGCCTGGCTCCCCCATGCAAGGGACAGATGGGAACAGGCCATTCCTGTCCAGGTGCCTGGAATAGCAGCACTGCCCAGGCTGTGGAACTCCAGAGCTGAAATGACAAGCTTCCCCAGGTCGAGGCTTCACTTTGTCTCTCCTCACATGGTTCTCATGTTGTCACAGTTGTGGCTACTGAAGATGGCAGCCTGGGTGGGAGGACAGCAATCACAGGCCCTGGACAGCAGTGTCTAGACAGGGTGTCTGGCAGGAGCAGGCGGGGTCCAGAGAGAGGATGGCTACTCCCCCAGCCCAGGTGACTCAGTCTGCAGCCCTGCTGATCCCTGCCTGTTTGCCTTTACTCTCTTCCCTCTGGGCAGCTCCTGAAAACCAGCCCCCTTTTCCATACAAGGACAAGGTTCAAATGGGCCATGATATTTACATATGACCATCTGAGGAGAGAGAACGGATGCCACGCTGGAGTTCACGGTCAGCCTGGAGGGCTCGTATACCAGCATCATTTCAGTGACTCACCCAGGCCTGAATCTCCTCTAACTGAGGGACCTGGGGCAGAGGAAAGCCAAACCCACAGAGCACTAATGGAAAAGTCACTCTGAACATCGTTTTGTGACATGCAATCATTTACACTGGAAGAACAGTCATTCCTAAAAATGTGGTGAAGCTCTGACCAGAACTATCACCTAGTACTTTTTACTCTGTGACTCCCAAACCCCATGACATAAGCATGTGGAAACAAAACCTCCAGAAATACAAGATACAATGGGAAGCTTTGTGCTTTTATAAAATCCCATAGCAAGAGCGACTTTCATGGACCTAATGAAAGTGTGAATATTCCAAAGTGGAAATCATAACAGAATGTTTTTTTAAACAAGCAAATTACCAGATCTGTCTAGAAACCACTGGAACCAGGTCACAGTAACTACAAAACCTGATTCTCTCCTTTTAAATAGGAGACTCAGTGAGGAGCTGGAAGCTGAGGTTCCTCTGGGAACTCAAGAGGAATGTAGGCCCCCAAACTAGGGGCAGCTTGGCCACCACAGCTCCTCTGCAGGCCCCACACCCCAGCATCCCTGTAGACTATAATCCAGCTCCCTTGCAGGCCTCACACATGGCAAGAATACCCCTCAAGTGAAGCTTCAGTGACACCTGGTAGAAATCAAGTGTTGCCTGGTGACCCTCACAGGTTTCCAGCCTCAGATGAGATCAGTATGTAGGCAGCGCCAGTCTTTGCCCCCTCCTACTACATTCACCTGGGACTTCAGGTCTGAGGCCCATTCGAGGCACATACCACTGGGAGTGGCTATACCTGAGTCATCTGCTCCCATATCTCCATTGATTTCCCAATGAGATTCACGTGCCTAGCCTGGTCACCCACATCCTTGGGACTCTGTTCCAAATACTCACAGGCCTGGCCATTCTCCTATATAGCACCCACACCTCTGGATACCTGAAGAGAAGGGTAAAGGTGTGGAGTGACCAGGGGACAGAGACAGAAACAGAGGTGTGAAACAGTTGGCTAACTGCCAAAGTAGAAATAAAGCAGGACCCATGGGCTGGTTTCCCTGTCCTGTATGTCCCATGAAGCCTTTCAAGTTCAACCACAGCCTTGAGAAACAAAGGGCCAGCCTATAGAGAAGTGAAGGGACTCAAAGATGCCATAACAGAATGAACTCACCAGTGGATAGGACAAAGAGCCCTGCATGGGTCCCCAGGGTCAGGATCACAGAAATGACAAGTGACCAATACCAGCCACCTACAGGAAGGAATCCTGGATTTCTCTGTTGAGGGACTGGACTGACTCTGTCCCCAAGTATGCATGGTGGTGCCCTAACCCTCCAATGGGGCATTATTTTGAGACAGGGCCTCTGAGAAGGTGATTATGGTAAAAGGAAGGCATGAGGCGAAGTTCCATGCCACAGAGTTAGTGTCCTCACAAGAAGAGGATGGCACTTGTTCCCCTTTGTTACACTTTGAAAGTTTCTGTCTGGTAGCTCCTGACCCAGCCTCACACTGTGGAAATGCAAATTCCTAACTAAGTTCCCGTGATTTATATAACCCAGTCTGGAGCACTTTGTTGCGATAACCAGAATGGACTAAGACACTCACCTCACCACCTCACACACATTTGGCCCTTCAGAAAATAAGGATTTAGGGCTCGAGAGATGGTTCAGTGGTTAAAGGCACTTGCTTGCAAAGTCTGATGGCCTGGGTTCAATTCCTCAGTACCCTCATAAACACAGAAGCACAAAGTGGCACAAGCTTCTAGAGTTCCTTTGTATTGACAGAATGCCCTGGCATGCTCTGTCTCTTACTCTCTCAAATACAGAGATGTGGTAGTTTGAATATATGGCCCCCAATATATTCAATGTTTTATTACTTTATAGTTTGCATCTACAATCACCTTCCTAGAGGCAATGTCACTGGGGGCTGGTCTTAAGGTGTTAATGGTGGGTTTGAGATTCCATTGTAAAGATATGCAAAGTGTGCCTAGCAGGAGTTCCTGTAAGTGCGCTGTGACTTTTTGGCAGTAGTTTTGCTCTGTGTGCTGTGTGGCTGGGGGCTTTTGCTCTTTTGACTGGTCCTGTGGAGAGCAGGCCACTTCTTCTGCCATTATGGAACTTCTCCTGGATCTGTAAGCTTCAATAAATAATATACCTTCCTCCATAACTGTGCCTGGTCTAGAAGTTCATCTCAGCGAACCTGAAACTGTCTGGTACAAGAGATAAAAATATTTTTATTTGATTAATTAATTTGAGAGAGAGATTGGGCACACTAGGGTCTCTAGCCCTGTTAACAAACACCAGAAGCATGCGCCACTTTGTACAGCTGGCTTATGTGGGTCCTGGGGAATCAAACCTGGGTCCATTGGCTTTGCAGGCAAGTGCCTTAACTGCTAAGCCATCTATCCAGCCCAAAAATATTTTTTTTAAAAAAGAAAGAAAATCAGGATTTGTAATCCCAACACTAGGGAGGCAGAGGTAGGAGGACTACCGTGAGTTTGAGGCCACCCTGAGACAACATAGTGAATTCCAGGTCAGCCTGAGCTAATGTGAGACCCTACCTCGAAAAAAAAATCAGGATCTGAACATGAGCAGCAGAATGAAAGTAATCTTTCAGAAGAAAATGTGGGGGACAACCTTCACCTGAAGGGAGACTCTGAAGAGGTAAGATGTCAAAAGAGGGAGGTGAGAACATCAGGGCACACACAAGTACAGGTCCCCTATGGGTCAACAAAGACAAGCCGCACACCTGCAAGACAAAGCCTAGCAGTTGCTAGTGCTGAAGATCATCTATGAGCCAACAAGGGATTGAACAAGGAGGACACAAATGAGCACTTCACAGATGGCAAATGAGACAGACAAACCCAACCTATGAGAAATTGGAGACATGGGATCCCTCTAGTGGGGAGGGATTAACTAAATTAATTTTCCCACAATCCCTACACTGTGGAGGAAGGTTATATTCCTAAGGAGGAACTAAGTTAGCATAAAAACAGGTTTGTGAAGAGTAGCATCTGTTCCTGTGGGACATTAATTCTACCACTCCTGGATTATGGCCTGAGAAAAACTCCCATAGGGGCTCCTCAAGCATTCAAGACTACATTAAGGGTGCTCACTTCGGCAGCACATATATTAAAGAAAGAATGCATCAAGGGCTGGGAAGATTTCTCAATGGTTATTAAAGGCATTTGCTTGCAAAACCTGATGGCCTGAGTTTGGTTCCCCAGTACTCATGTAAAGCCAGATGCACAAAGTGGTGCATGTACGTGGAGGTTGTTTGCAGCAGTACTAGGCCCTGGTGTGCCTATTCTCTTTCTCTCTCTGTGTGCTTGTAAATAAATAAAGCTGGGCATGGTGGTGCACACCTTTAATCCCAGCACTCAGGAGGCAGAGGTAGGACTGCTGTGAGTTTGAGGCCACCCTACGACTACATAGTTAATTCCAGGTCGGCCTGGGCCAGAGTGAGACCCTATCTCCAAAACAAAAACAAAAATGAAAAAATTTTAGAGCAGGCATGGTAGTGTATGCCTTTAATACCAGCACTTGGGAAGCAGAGGTAAGAGGATTCTTGTGAGTTCAAGGCCACCCTGAGACTACATAGTGAATTCCAAGTCAGCCTGCGCTAGAGCAAGACCCTACCTCAAAAAACCAAAACAAACAAAAGTACACGAAAAAAATTTTTTCAAGGTAGTATTACCTTGCTAAGTATTTTTTTTTTAGGGCTGGAGAAATTGCTTAGCAGTTAATGCACTTGCCTGCAAAGCCTAAGGACCAGGTTCAATTCTCCAGTACCCATGTAAGCCAGGTGCATAAGGTGGCCCATGCATCTAGAATTCATTTGCAGTGGCAAGAGGCCCTGGTGCATCCATTTTCTCTCTCTCTGCTTATCTGCCTCTTTCTCCCTCATAAATAAATAATAAGATTAGAAAATTTTTTTTGAAAAAAAAATTTTTTAAAAGTAAGAATGTTGGCGAGATGGCTTAGCAGTTAAGGCGCTTGCCTGTGAAGCCTAAGGACCCATGCTCAACTCTCCAGATCCCATGTAAACCAGATGCACAAGGTGACGCAAGTACAAAGTTGTACATGTGTACTAGGTGGTGCACATGTCTGGAGTTTGACTGCAGTGGCTAAAGGCCCTGGTGTGCCAATTCTCTCTTTCATAAAAAAATTAATAATAAAAGTAGGAATGCATCAAGCCAGGTGTGGTGGCACATGCCTGTAATCCAAGCCTGGGCTACATAGAGAGACCCTATCTCAAAATAAATAAATAAATAAATAAAATAAATAAATAAATTAATTAATTTTAAAAAAGGCTGAGGTAGGATCACTGTGAGTTCAAGGCCAGCTTGAGTCTAATTCCAGGTAAGCCTAGGCTAGAGTGAGACTCTACCTTGAAAAAAAAACCCACCCAACTAACAAATCAAAAATAATATTTCTTGCTGGGCATGGTGGCACATACTTTTAATCTCAGCACTCAAGAGGCAGAGATAGGAGGATCTCTGTGGGTTCGAGGCCAGTCTGCGACTACATAGTGAATTCCAGGTCAGCCTGGGTTAGAGCAAGACCCTATTTTGAAAAACCACACACAAAATAATGTTTAAAACAAGTAATATTTCAAGAGGCCCAGGTCTATGGACAAGAGTACAGATAAATAATAAAACCATTATATGTGGGCTGGAGAGATGACTCAGCAGTTAAGGAGCTTGTCTGCAAAGCCCAAGGACCCAGGTTTGATTCTCCAGTACCCATCTAAAAGGCAGATGCTACATGTGTCTGGAGTCCATTTGCTGTGGCTAGAGCCCCTGGCACACTCATTCTTTTTCTCTCTCACCTGTTTCTCTCTCATTAATAGAATAAAATATTTAAAAATAAAGCAAATAAAAACAGGTACATGTACATCCAATAGACAATGATTGCTGAAAAATGCGTCTCTAGCCATTCAGTGGCTCAAAGACATCTTTCAAATATAAAAAGTCAAATCCCAGGGTTGGGGAGATGGCTCAGCAGGTAAGAATATGTGTTGTGGGTTGGAGAGCTGACTTAGTGCTTGCCTGCAAAGCTTAAGGATGTAGGTTTGATTCCCCAGTACCCACATAAGCCAGATGCACAAGGTAGCACATGCATCTGGAGTTTGTTTGCAGTGGCTGGAGGACCTGATGCACCCATTCTCTCTATCAGCCTCTTCTTCTCTCTCTCCCCCTCCCCCTTCTCTCAATTAAATAAATAAAATATTAAAAAAAAAGAATGTGTGTTGTACAAGCATGAGGGCCTGAGAGGGTCTGATTTGCCCTGAGTTTAATTCCCCAGCATAGATACAAACAGCTGGGTGTGGCCATGTACATCATAACCCCAGTCCTGTATGGGGAGTAGAGACCAGAGAATCACTGGGGCTTGCTGGTCAGCCAGTCTGCCCAAAACAGGCAGCTTAGGTTCAATGAGACTATCTCAAGGAATAAGGCAGATGACAATGAGTATTGCCATAATAAATCTGTTCCTTACAAATGATCCCACCTCAGGTACTTTAGGGAGCAATGCAAAATGGTCCACCAATGCATGACAACCAATGTCCTCCTTTGGCTTCTGCACACATGCTCATGGGATGTGAGCATCTGTGCATGTGCATGCATGTACATGCACACACACACACACTTAAAAAAATAAAGTCAAGCCGGGTGTGGTGGCGCACACCTTTAATCCCAGCACTTGGGAGGCAGAGGTAGGAGGATCGCTGAGAGTTTGAGGCCACCCTGAGACTACATAGTTAATTCCAGGTCCACCTGGACCAGAGTGAGACTCTACCTCGAAAAAAAAAAAAAAAAAAAAAAAAAAAAAAGTCAAATCCTGGACTAGAGAGATTGCTCAGTGGTTAGGTAAACTCCCTGCTCAAGTGGGAGAGGGCCTGAGACTACCTGAATTCAAATCTCCAGATCCCATGTAAAATAGCTGGGAGTAAATCTCATCCCTCAGGGGAGCAGAGCCCAGCAAGCTCCAGAAACAGTAAAAAGAGATTTCAGCTCAAAAACAAGTCCAGGCTAGGTAGAAGAGCAACAGAGGGGAGCACACGATATTCCACTCTGGCCACCACAGGCATGTGACCCTTCTCCCAAAGGCAAGTATTTTGAGGTGGCACATACACATGCATTCACCACACAAACATTACATACACACACACGTGTGCATGCAACCCCCAAAAAGGTCAAATTCCAGATAAGTGAGGCACTGTTATAAAGTCAGAAAAATAAAATGAATGGTAGACTGTCTTAGAACACAGTGATATCATAAAATTTTTCTGGCTAGTGAATATCAATTCTAAATTGCTGGCTGCTACTGCGTACATGTCCATTGCACCAGGCACTTTGTATTCCTGATGTGCATCAAGTTACATTAAATGACATAAAATTAAAATGTCTATGGTGCTGGCGATTGAACCTAGGTCCTGCACATACTAGGAAAGTGCTTTGCTACTGAGATACAACCCTGGCCTTCTTTTTGCTTTTTATTTTGAGTTTCACTAAGCTGCCCAGGATGGCCCTGAACTTAGTGATCCTCCTGCCTGGGCCTCAGGAGTAGTTGGGATTGCAGGAGTGGTGGTCTAAATATGAATGTATGTCCCCCATAACCTCAGGGACTTTTTTTTTTTTTTTTTTTTTTTTTTTTTGGTTTTGCGAGGTAGGGTCTCACTCTGGTCCAGGCTGACCTGGAATTAACTATGTAGTCTCAGGGTGGCCTCGAACTCTCGGCGATCCTCCTACCCCTGCCTCCCGAGTGCTGGGATTAAAGGCGTGCGCCACCACGCCCGGCACCTCAGGGACTTTTGACCTAGGTTGAGCTTATAACTTGATCTCCAGCCCTAAAGTGGGTGGAGAGCAGTTTTGAGCTCTGTGACAGTTTTGTGGCGCTGGCTGTTGGTGATGTCTCTCTGCTTGGATTTATGGAAGTGAGCTAGCTTCTTCCATCATTAATGGCACTTCCCCTAGAATTTATAAGCCTAAAGCAAACGTTTTTCCACCTATAAGCTGCTTCTAGTCAGATGTTAGTCTAGCAACATGAACCTAATTGCAACATCAGGCATGTACCACAATCTCACTTGGCTCCATCTCACGTTTTAAATTTAAATATCGGCTATGTTTGGGGTGTGTTTCCAAAAGTTCAAGAGTTGGGATCTCAATCACCAAAGTCACATGTAGATGGCATTTGGAGGTAGGGCTGTGGGAGGTTATTAGTGTTAGATGAGGTCGGGAGGAGTTCAGGAGTGGGATCTCCACATGGCAATAGTGGCTTGACAAAGGAGAGACCTGAGCTAGCAAGACAGTCTCCTCACATGATGTGCTCTGTATTATGACAACATGAGGCCCTTACCACTGTATTCTCAGATTTATATCCTCTTGAACTGTGAACAATAAACCTGTTCTTTTTTTGTTTTTCGAGGTAGGGTCTCACTGTATCCTAGACTGACCTGGCACTCTGTACTCAGGCTAGCCTCAAAATCACAGCAATCCTCTTACCTCTGCCTCTTAAGTGCTGAGATTAAAGGTGTGTATGCCACCACTCTCAACTCAGTAAACCTGTTCTTTACAAATGGCATTTTCCCCCTGCATTTAAATTTTTAAAAAAATTTTGTTCATTTGATCTAAATGCCCTTATCTCAGGTACTCTGGGCAGCAATGCAAAATGGACCAGGACTTCGTGTGGAGAGGAGCATATGTAAAAGCACACCCTGTTCTCTGTAGGCCTGGCTGTTGAAGATTCAGTCAGGGTGGGAAGCTCAGGGAGCCATAGGCGTAAATACCTAAGAAGGAAAAGCTGCAACTATGAAAAGAAATAGGGATTAAATTGGTATAAAGACTACTAGGAGGGCTGGAGAGATCGATATATTGATAATTGGGATAAAAACTATTAAGGGGGCTAGACCCAAGTTCAATTCCCCAGGACCCACATAAGCCAGATACACAAGGCAGTGCATGCCTCTGGAGTTTTTTGCAGCGGCTGAAGGCCCTAGCACACCCATTCTCTCTCCCTCTATCTGCCTCTCTCCCTCTCTGTCTCCTTCCCTCCCTCTCTCTCTCTCTCAAATAAATAAATAAAATTTCTTAAAAAAGATTTAAAACCAGGGTTGGAGAGATGGTTTAGTGGTTAAGTGTTTGCCTGTGAAGCCTAAGGACCCCGGTTCAAGGCTCAATTCTCCTGTACCCACTTAAGCCAGATGCACAAGGTGTTGCATGCATCTGGAGTTCGTTTGCAGTGGCTGGAGGCCCTGGTGCACCCATTTTCTCTGTCTCTCTCAAATAAATAAATAAAAATAAACAAAAAAATTAAAAACAAATAATATTCAGTCTCCACATAAAGGCACTAATAAGGCTGTACTCTGCCAAGCAGGATAGGGCCATGTGTATATCTATGTATTGACTCTTTCCCCAGAAGAGGGCCTGGTAATCTTGGGCATTTTGGCCAACTCCCAGCAGGTGGACATGGCCTACCTTAGTAGTTTTTTTTTTAATTTACTTATTTATTTGAGAGAGAAAGAGGCAGAAAGAGAAAGAGAGAGAGAGAGAGAATGGGAGTGCCAGGGCCTCCAGCCACTGCAAACGAATTCCAGATGCATGCACCCCCTTGCGAAGTTGGCTTATATGGGGCCTAGAGAGTTGAACCAGGATCCTTTGGCTTTGCAGATAAACACCTTAACCGCTAAGCCATCTCTCTAGCTCCCAAACTGAATGTTCTTTAAAGAGATGCATATGGGTACCAAGTCTGCTAGAGGTAGATCTATAGTGTTCATGTGTCAACTTGGCTTGGCCTAACTGATCTTAATGTTTCTGCAAGATTGTAAATGGATATATGGATGAGATTAACATTTAAGCCTGTGGACTTTAAGTATAGCTGGTGGCCCTTCCTCCTAAGGTGGGTGGGCCTTGTCTAGGCAGGTGAATTCCTGAACAGACCAGACAGGCCTCCCTGGAGGAAGTAGAACTTCTGCAGCCCAGGTTTTGGGCTTTGAGATTGACCTGCAGCATTGGCTCTTTCCCAGATCTGGTCCACCCTGCAGACTTTGGACATCCCTGCTTCCATTATCCTATGAGCCAATTCCTCACAATTCCTTTCATGTTGTGGTGGTTTGATTCAGGTGTCCCTCATAAACTTAGGTGTTCTGAATGCTAGGTTCCCAGCTGATGGCAATTGGAATTAACACCTTTTGGAGGCAGCGTATTGCTGGGGGCAGGCTTATGTTTATTATAGCCAGTTTCTTCTTGCCAGTGTTTGGCACACTTTCCTGTTGCTATTGTCCACCCAATGATGGCAAGGAGGTGATGTCCACACCTCTGCTCATGCCATTGTTTTCTCCTGCCATCATGGAGTTTCCCCTCAAGCCTGTAAGCCAAAATAAACCCTTTTTTTTCCCCCCACAAGCTGCTCTTGGTCAGGTGATACCTGTCAGCAATGTGAACCTGACTGCAACACATGTACATGGCCTGTTGGATGTTTCTAAAACACCTGGTTCACACAGGCTGCCAGGGAGGTCAGCCACAGGAAGGTATTTTCATAGCCTCTGGTAGTGGGCACACCAGGAGAAATTAGGGGAGCACCCAAAGGTGTCCAATGCGCCAGCATCATTACTGGGACGATATTGGCCAGGCAAGTGATGGAATAAGCAATAGTCAAGTATCCTGCACATCAAGAAATACGTAACAAAAAATAATATATACTTCAAAATTCTCTTTTTTTCCTTTAAAAATCTTTTTAAATTTTATTTATTTATTTATTTGAGAGAGTGAAAGGGAAAGAGGCAAATGAACTCCAGATGCATGCATCATCTTATACATCTGGCTTACATGGCTCCTAGGGAATCGAACCAAGATCTTTTGGCTCTGCAGGCAAACACCTTAACTGCTAAGCCATCTCTCCAGCCCCCCACCCCCTTTTTTTTTGAGGTAGGGTCTCACTGTAGCTCAGGCTGACCTGGAATTCACTCTGTAGTCTCAGGGTGGCCTTGAACTCACAGCGATCCTCCTACTTCTACCTCAGGAGTGCTGGGATTAAAGGTGTGCACCACCACGCCTGGCTTTCAAGATTCTTTTATTATACTATTTTAGACTATAAAGGCAGTAGAGACAGTTCCTGTGCTGATCACTGCTCAAGCTAAATTTGGGATCAGCGCCCATCCTCTCCAGCTTGGTGTTAGACCCACTCAACTTCCTTTAAAAGCTATTTTAGTGGGGTATGGTGATGCGTAATGCATGGTTTTAATCCCAGCACTTGGGAGGCTAAGGTAGGAGGAGCACTGCAAATTCAAAGGCCAGCTTGAGACTACATAGTGAATTCCAGGACAGTCTGGGCTAGATAGAGTGAGAGCCTACCTCAACCCCCACCCCAAATAAGCTTTTATTATTATTTTTTATTTGTTTGTTTTTTGAGGTAGGGTCTTCACTCTAGCCCAGGATGACCTGGAATTCACTATGCAGTCTCAGGTTGGACTTGAACTCACGGCGATCCTCCTACCTCTGCCTCCCAAGTGCTGGGATTAAAGGTGTGAGCCACCACAACCGGCTAAAAAAAGCAATTTTTAAAAAATGTTTTATTGCCAGGCGTGGTGGCACTTGCCTTTAATCCCAGCACTTGAGACGCAGAGGTAGGAGGATTGCCGTGAGTTCAAGTCCAACCTGAGACTGCATAGTAAATTGCAGGTCAACCTGGGTTAGAGTGAGACCCTACCTCGAAAAACCAAAAAAAAAAAAAAAAAAAAAAAAATTATTGAGGGACTGGAGTGAAGGCTCAGGGGTTGCTTAGCTGCTAGTGATAACAACCAGGGTTCGATTCCCCAGTGCCCATGTAAAGCCAGATGTACAAAGTGGTATATACATCTGGAGTTTGTTTGTGGTGGCTGGAAGCCCTAGTGCACACTCGTGTGCACGCTTACTCTCTCTCTGCCTTTCTCTGTTTCTCACTCTCTGCTTATAAATAAATAAATAAATAAATAAATAAATAAATAAATAAAATATTTTACTGATTGATTGTATGTGTGTGTTTATGTGAGTATATATGGACATGTGTGTCACAGTGTATGCACGGAGGTCAGAGGACAACTTAGAGGTGTTTGCACTTATAGTTACCTTCTCATTGCTGTGATAAAGCATCCAACCAAAAGCTGCTGACTGGAGGAAAGGTTTTTTTCTTTTTTCTTTTTTGGGTTTTTGAGGTAGGGTCTTGCTCTAGCCCTGGCTGACCTGGAATTCACTATGTAGTTTCAGGCTGGCCTGGAACTCAGAGCAGTGCTGGGTTTAAAGGTGTGTGCCACGGCACCTGGCCTGGAGGAAAGGTTTTATTTTGGCTTAACAGTTTTCAGGGGATGCTCCATGATGGCAGGGGGAAGCATGGCACAAGCAGAGATTAGATATCACCTCTGTCACAGCAGGTGAAAACAGCAGCAGGAGAGTAAACTGAGCTCTGGCAAGAGGGAGCTGACTGTAATAGCCCTAAGGCCACCTCTAGAAATGCACCTCCAGCAAGGCTCCACCTCCCAATTGCCAAAGCTGGGACCAAGCACTCAAAACACATGAGTTTATGGAGGACATCTGATTCAAACAACCCTAGTGCTCTACCTTCTTTGAGACAGGGTCTCTTGCAGCTGCAAACAAACTGTCAGACTACAAATGAGCTTCAGATTCCCCTAGCTTCACCTCCGGTTGCTGCAGGTATACTGGGATCACAGATGCATGTGTCATGCTGCATCCATCTTTTTTTTTCTTTAAGGTAAGGTCTTGCTCTAGCCCAGGCTGACCACTGGGGATTCTCTACGTAGTCTCAGGGTGGCCTTGAACTTGAGGTGATCCTCCTACCTCTGCCTCCTGAGAGCTGGGATGAAAGGCAGGTGCCACCATGCCCGGCTAGCAGCCATCTTTACATGGGTGCTGGGGAACTGAACCTGGGCCAGCAGATTTGTAAGCAAACACTTTTAACCACTGAGCCATCTTACCCAATAAGCCCCAATGAGGTATTTTTAATTAATTAATTTATTTAGGAAAGATAAAGAGGCAGATGGAGAGAATGGGCATGCCAGGGCCTCTAGCCACTGCAAACGAACTCCAGATACATGCTCCACCATGTGCATCTGGCTTTATGTGGGTACTGGGGAGTCAAACCTGGGTCCTTTGGCTTTTCTGGCAAGCACCTTAACCACTACCAGCCATTTCTTATTTTAGAAAGAGAGAGAGAGAGAGAGAGAGAGAGAGAGAGGGAGAGAATGGGCATGCCAGGGCCTCTAGCCGCTGCATATGAATTCCAGATGCATGTGCCACATTGTGCATCTGGCTTTTTGTGGGTACTAGGGAATCAAACCTGAGTCTGGGTCCTTAGGTTTTGTAGGCCAAGCATCTTAATCACTGAGCTACCTTTCCAGTCCCCAATGAGCTAATTTTTTTAGATTTATTATTATTATTATTTTTGAGAGAAAGACAGAGAGATAGGGGAGGAAGACAGAGATGGGCGCACCAGTAGCCTCTCAGCTGCTGCGAACAAAATCCAGATGTGTGCTCCCCCTTGTGGTCAAGTGCAGCATCGCGCCCTTGCATCACTTTGCAACTGGCTAAACGTGGGACCTGGAGATTGGAACCGCTGGAGATTGGAACCAGTGTTTTTAGGCTTAGGAGGCAGGCGCCTTAACCGCTAAGCCATCTCTCCAGCCCAGATGTATTATTTTTATTCATTTATTTATTTATTAGAGACAGAGAGGGAGAGAGACAATGGGCACGCCAGGGCCTCTAGCCACTGCAAATGAACTCCAGATGCATGCACCATCATGTGCATCTGGCTTACGTGGGACCTGGAGAATAGATCCTGGGTCCTTACGCTTCATAGGCATGTGCCTTACCACTAAGTCATCTCTCCAGCCCCTAGCTATTTTTCAAACAGTTTTAAATTTTGGAAATCTACAGAGACAGCACAGTGCTCTGTGAGACTCTCCTATAAAGATAGCACTGCTCCCTAAGACTCACTATAAAGACAGCACAATGATCTCTGAGACCTCTACCCAGTTTCCTATTGTCCTCATTCCCTTTAGTGTGTTACATCACATTTGACACTATCACCAAACCAAAACAGACACTTGGCAAAGTGAAGTCTGTGCTGTGTTAAGATCCTTAATCTTCCCAGGATCCCATCTTGAACCCACATGGCATAATGGGATTTTCTGGGACTGGAACAGTTTCTCAGAGTCCTTCCTCCCAATGGGCTTGCTTGTATTGAGAAGGCTGGCCAGGCACCACAGAAGCATCCCCTGACAGTAGTTTGCCTGTGGTTTCTTGAGGTGGACAGAGTTATGGCCTCTATAATTTCAGAACCAACTGGACCCTTCTTTGAAACCTGAGTTCTCAAAGGATTACAGCTACCCAAACCGGACTGTTCAAAGTCCTCAGTGTACCAGTTTCCCTAAGAGAAGAATAGTCCTGGACACAGCCACACGCTCTGTAGTTTTCTGGGTCTGTGGACTAGGACACTGGAGGCCATGGGAACCCAACTGTCTCTCCCACGTGGCACAGATGTGCCTTCAGATTTGGGTTTTTACTGGCCTGTGATAACTATTCCAGATCTAAGCAACAGCACTGTAAGTGTGTGCGCAGAGTCTTCTGGGAACAGAGCAAGTGATGCTGGGCACCTCCACCCCCTCCCAAGAGGAGGGAGATATCTTTGGTCTCAGGGGTAAACCTAAGCTGTAAGGAAGGGCAGGTGGGGGTGGGACACAGCCTAGCTGACATGGTGCAGGAGGCATTTGTAATGTGTCAGCCCTTTCTGTGGGTGCTGAGCTTAGGCTGGGGAAGGAACCTGGGCCTCAGTTCAGAGCTAGTTCAATGCCACATGTCCAAAGAATATCAACCTGCCACCTCCCAGGTTCTAGCAAGGGGTGAATAGCAACAAGTCATGGAGAGTGCGTAGGCTGCTCTTTCTTTTAGCCTTAATTCTGACAACCTCAAAGAGCTTTCTGCTTGTCTTTGAAATTCTATAATTAGGTTGGTCACAGGAATTTTAACAAGCTGTTTCCATGGCAATCTAACATCTTGAGCACTCTGACAAGGCAAAGAAAACACATTTTAAAAAGCTAAGCTCTGATCAACAGGCCACCCTCCTCTAGATTTGGGGACAAGCAGGTGGCTGAATTCCAGCAGTAGATAAGAATGAAACTAGAGGCTCTTCCTTCACTAGAAGTGATTTGGCCACACAGTGTGAAGAACACTGAGCACAGTTTAGTGACTAAGCTTCAAGGAAAGCCCAATTCCTTTTGCAGTAGCCCCAGACCAGTGAGCAGCAAAACCAAGCAGCCAGTGAGGTGCCCTGGGGCCAGAGGGGCCTCACAGAGCTGGGGAAGAGCTATCACTGAGGGCAGGGACTAAGGAGCTCAGGTTCTTCCCATGCAGAGATTTTGCCTGGATTCTAAATCTGTCTTTCTCCCCAGGCCCCAGTAATGCATCAGTTCCTCCTAGGCAAGAATTTGCCATAAAACAGCAGTGACGAGGAACACATGTTTTTTGGGGTATAATGTGTGGTGGGGAATGGGGACACAGAAGGGCTGTTTTCTAGCATCAGTTTACCTGGATGGTGTCCAGCCCTCCTGGGAGCTGGGCTGAGTATTTGGTGTACCAATTCCAGGGGTCCCTGCTCCCATTAACCGTCCATTCTTCCAAAAGTTCCCAGGCTACATTCAGCTGCCATGTGACTTTATACATATAGGTGTTTGGGGTTTGGGACAGGACACCCCACCTTCCTGGTTTAACCTGAAAGACCACCATGCACAGATCAACCTGGGCCTTCAACATAGGGCACCTGATCACATGGGGGTAACAGTACAGACAGTATCACAGGACACCCATGGGGAACTGCTGTTCATTTGCCACTGGCTGAGTCCTTATCACCACACTTCTGGGTCTGTGTGGACAAGAACGGTTTGTTCCTTCTTTACACCTGGTGGGCACCATCCCAGGAGCTGGGGGCAGCAGTAAGGATGGGAGGAACAGCCCTTAGAAGGTGAGAAGGTAGAGTGGGGTGACACAGCTAAGGACCTTGAGGCTGGCTCAGGGCTAGGGCAGGGGCTGAAGTATGCCCCCTCCATGTCCTTGGGACTTTCCCATCCTGGGCCTGTAACTCAAGCTTCCTGTTTCCAATCACTGATATATTTCCCAGCTGAAAATATGACTTAAATATGCCATGCTTTGAAATGCAGATAAAGAGTAAACACTAAAACCACAAAAACAGGTCTGGGAAGAGGATGGGAACCACTGCAACAGTAAACCACAGCTGTGTGGGAGATGGGCCCGTTCGTGAGCTGCAGCCAGTCCTGCCTCCCACACAGCCTTTCTGCCCTTCCTCACAGTCAGTCCATTACTAAAAGCCCAGTGAGTGTCCCTGTGCAACCATATCACCAAACAGGATGTAGAAAAACACATAGCAAAGGAATGGCTAAGGAGAGCTGACCCACACCAGGAAGCCATCCAAGCCCCTCATCTTGAAGCATCCAGGATGGTCAGAAATCATAGTAGCTGCTGCCCTATGGGAAGTAACTACAATTACAATGGGGACCTTTGTCTTACAAGTCAGGAATGGGACAGATGATGTAACATACTAGCTTCAGTGGGGACTAACCTGGGTCATAGCCACCAGATAGCAATTCGGATGAAAGCTGGGGGAGAAAAATAAGCTGTGAAACTGGTCATGGTGTCATATACCTGTAATTCCAGTTCTTGGCAGAAGGACTGTCATTGAGTTTGAGGCCAGGCTGGGATGCACAGCAAGACCCTGAGTTTGATTCCCAGCACCCATGTGAAAATGCTGGGCATGGTGGGAAGTTGGAGGCAGGAGAATTTCTGGGGTTCATTGGCTAGCTGAATTGGTGAGCTCCAGGTTCAGTGACACTGTCTCAAAAAAAAAAAAAAAAAAAGGCCAGGTGTGGTGGCACAAACCTTTAATCCCAGCACTCAGGAGGCAGAGGTAGGAGGATCACGGTGAGTTAAAGGCTACCCTGAGACTACATAGTGAATTCCAGGTCAGCCTGAGCTAGAGTGAGATCCTGCCTCAAAAAACAGACAAACAAACAACCCCCAAAAACAAAAATCCCAAAAATAAATTAACAAAAAATAAAGAAAGAGGGCTGGAGAGATGGCTTAGCAGTTAAGGTGCTTGCTTGCAAAGCCAAAGGACCCAGGTTCAATTCTCCAGTACCCATGTAAACCAGATGCACAAGGGGCACACACATCTGGAGTTTGTTTGCAGTGGCTAGAGGCCCTGGCACGCCTCCACTTCCTCTTTCTCTCTCAGATAAATAAATAAATGAATTTTGAAAAAGTTTTAAAAAATAAAGAAAATATAGTCAGAAAGAAGGTACTTACTCAGAGTGATATCTGTGTCATTATCAAGATATCTTATTGACAATTCTGATAATGTCTCATACTTTTTTTTTGAGGCAAGCACGACAGACTGGCCTTTTTTTTTTTTAATGTGAGAAGGAGACAGAAAAAGAGAGAGAAAGAGAAAATTGGCGTACCAGGGCCTCCAGTCACTGTAATTTAACTCCAGACACGTGTGCCACTTCGTGCACATGTGTGGCCTTGCATACTTGTGTCACCTTGTACGTCTGGCTTACATGGGATCTGGAGAGTTGAACATGGGTCCTTAGGCTTTACAGGTAAGTGCCTTAACCACTAAAAGCCATCCCTCCAGCCTTGTTTTTTTTTTTTTTTTTTTTTTTAGGTAGGGTCTCACTTTAGCTAAGGCTGACTTGGCACCCACACTATAGTCTCAGGCTGGCCTTGAACTCATGGCAATCCTCCTACCTGCCTCCTGAGTGTTGTGATTGGAGGCATATGCCACCACATCTGGGTCCTTAGGCTTCACAGGCAATCCTCTTAACTGCTAAGAACAGGGAACATCTTCCTCAGAAAGAATTCAGGTTGTTTATGAAGATCTAGGGAACTCCTTTAGGGAAGAGATAAAGAGAAGCTAGATCCTTCTCTGGTCTCTAACAAAGTGAAGTCTTCCCAGGGCAAGCTCAAGGACGTTCCCTGCTTTTACTTTCTGGGGGCCCAGTCACCCTAAATTGCCTTAATCCCTACTCTGAAAAAGACACAACTCTAAATGCCATTAGAGAGCTGGGGCAATGACCAATCTGGCTTCTTTAAGCTGAGTGGGGTTGTTGGGTATGGCAGTTGGGAAACTTCTCCATTGAGTTTATCTCAAAAACCCTAAAAATTTCAGTCAGTATGCTGGGCATGGTGGCACATGCCTTTAATCCCAGCTCTCGGAAGGCAGAGGTAGGAGGATCGCCATGAGTTTGAGGCCACCCTGAGACTACATAGTGAATTCCAGGTCAGCCTGGGCTAGAATGAGACCCTACCTCAAAAAACTAAAAACAAACAAACAAACAAACAAACAAAAAAAATAGAAACGAAAAACAAGGCCGACTTGTTAGGCATGGTGGGGCACCCTGAGTATTCACACACTGAGTGAGGTTATAGGGTGGTACAGTGAGCACAGGTCATTTCTGGGCCATGCCTACAGCTTGCAGCCACAACAGATTGTCAGTGACATCTGCCCACAGCAATACCAAAGACACTCTAAGACCCCAGACTAAACTGCAAAGCTGCAGACAGTAGTTTTGAAGCTGAAATGTGTTGAAGCCTATGAAACTAAGCCTAACCCCAGAAGAAGACACAGGGCACACAGAACTTGGAGCTTGTTCCTCTGGTGCCTGTTGTGAGCAAGTACAGGACTTGCGTGGGGACATGCTGAGAGATAGTGCCCACATCCCAACCTCTGGCAGTATACCCAGGAAGAGCAAGGCAGAGATCCCTGAGCCTCATTAGCCCCACCTGTGGGCACATACCTTCCAGGTGGATAATTGGACCTGTGAGGTCCCTCTTCACTGCAGAGGCTGGGAGGCAGGTCTGTGCTACCTTCTGGGACAGCAGTAAAATGAATTCTGGAAGAGCCTCTCCATCATAAGGAGAGGAGGAAAGAGCAAGGCTCACAGTGGTGTGAGACAAGTGGGGTGGCTCTTTCCAGAAGGAAAATCCTGCTGTGGACAGGCAGCACTGAGGCTGGATCACATGGGCCCCCTGCTGGACAGCCTTGTCACGACACAGTGGCTGAAGAGGCCCTGGCCAAATCTCACTGCAAAGTCTGCCCAGGATTGAGCCTATTCAAAGACAGAACTGGATTTACTCTCACAAGGAACAGGAATGGAAGGCAGGTGTGACAGTCAATATCATTAACTTGACAGAATCTAGAATGACCTAGGAGACAAACCCCTGAGCATGCCTGTGGGGATTTTCTAGATCAGGTTGAATTTTTGTTTTTTTTGTTTTTTGGTTTTTTGAGATAGGGTCCCCCTCTAGCCCAGGCTGACCTGGAATTCACTATGTAATCTCAGGGTGGCCTTGAACTCATAGTGATCCTCCTACCTCTGCCTCCCGAGTGCTGGGATTAAAGGCGTGTGCCACCACCCCTGGCTTAGATCAGGTTGAATGAGGTGAGGAGACCCAATCCAACTCTGGACAATATTATCATATAGCAGGCATCTGGGAATAAAGGGGAAAAGAAAGTGTGCTGAACATTAGCATTTGTCTGTCTCTGCTTTCTCAGTGCAGACACAACGTGACCATGTGCCTCATGCTCCTGCTACCGCGCCTTCCCTGCCATGATGGACTGCACCCTCAAACTGTGAACCAAAATAAACATTTGTTTCCTTGAGTTGCTTCTGTCAGGTATTTTGTCACAGCAATGAGGAAAGAAACTAATATAGTAGGCAACTAGAGTCAGACTGAGGAATCACATTTCAGGGTCTTAAAGTGAAAAAAAGCTAAAGCAAAAAAAGGTCTTGAAACTGCTGGAAATTATGCAACAGGTCCAGCAGGTACAGGAATCTGATGCTCCCCTCTACCTACTGTGATCAAGCAGGGGGTGTAGGAGGAGGGGCCACCTCTGGGTCTTAGGAATCCCTAGCTCAGAGTAGGCTCAGAAGTGTCCTTTTGTCATCAAATACCATCAATAAGCATAAAAAAACTGGGAGTGGTGGCATATGCCTTGGGAACTTGGGAAGCAAAGGTAGGAGAACTGCCATGAGTTCGAGGCCACCTTGAGACTTCTTAATGAATTCTAGGTCAGTCTGAGCTAGAGTGAGACTACCTTGAAAAACAAAAATAACAACAACAACAACAACAAACCTGGGCTGGAGAGATGGCTTAGCAGTTAAGGCCTGCAAAGCCAAAGAACCCAGGTTTGATTCCCAAGTACCCACGTAAGCCAGATACACAAGGTGGTACATGTGTCTGGAGTTTGCAGTGGCTGGAGACCCTGGTGTTCCCTTTCTCTCTCTCCCTCTTTTTCTTCTTCAAATAAATAAATAAATAAATAAATAAATAAATAAATAAATAAACACAACTGACCCTGAGAAAGGTTTGGGCTCGAGCTACATTCCAGCAGTTCAACCCATCACTTATAAGAACATTACTGTGTTGTGATACAAATTAAGTCTTAAGAGGCTAATTTCATAATTTCTACAGAAAGTTGTATTGCACTATCTCCCCAGCCTATATATTAACTTCAAAATACTCCATTGTGCTGGGTGTGATGGCACACACCTTTAATCCCAGCTCCTGGGAGGCAGAGGTAGGAGGATCGCTACGAGTCTGAGGCCATCCTGAGACTACATAGTAAGTTCCAGGTCAGCCTGAGCTACAGTGAGACCCTACCTTGAAAAATCAATCCCCCCTGAAAACAAAACAAAACAAAACAAAAACAAAAATGACCACTGCTAACAAATTCATGCCAAGTACAGCTCACATACACATAAGGAACAAACATACACAATATTCTGAGGCCTAAAACCAATAATACCACTGCCAACTTTTGTGTAACCATTGCACTGGACTCTACCCTCAGACCTAAAGGCCAAGGCTAGTGCTCAGGAGCTTGAATCTGTGGCCACACTGAGGCCAGCAATGGTTAGGATATGGGGCAGAGTGGCACAAGCAAGACCATGATGATGAAGTGCTGCTGTGTGAGATACATATCAATAGGAGCTCCCAATGTGAATGTGACACTGCAGGAATAGTGATGCAGCAATGATCAGTCTCACTCTCCATCCAAGGATGACCAGCAAAAGCTCAAAAATCCAAAAGCCATGTGGAGGAGGGGCCATGAGCAGGTGCCCCTTGTCCTCACAACCTGAATGCTTTCTGATTCTTTGGGTGCTACATAGAAAGCAAGGCCTAGAGCTCAGCTTGCTGATGTCTTATTATAGTCAAAAATTGGGGTCCACAGCAGAGCTCACCTCTTAACTGCTCTGGAGGCTGAAGGTCTGAGGGCAGGTGCTGACAGGGCCAGGCTCAAGACAGGCCTCTCACTGGCTTTTAGGCAGCTGCATTCTTACTGTGTCCTTCACAGTGGACAGTGAGGCTGAGAGCAAGGTCTCTGGAGTCTCTTCTTGTGAAGATACTAATCCTACCTTGGATTCCTATCACCACATCCTCATGTCACAAAGGCTCGCTTTTAGTCATTCTACAACAAGGTCCCCAAAATTCATGTCCTCACATACAAAATACATTCACTCCATCCTGCCAGCCCCCAAAGTCTTAACTTTTCCCTATGTTATCTCTAGAGTTTAAAGTGCTCAGTCTCTCTGAAATATCATGGCCTAGGCAACAAAGCTCTATATCAGCCCAATTCTAAAGGAAATACCTGAAAAGAAGGAAGTGACAGATCCCAGGGAGGTCTAAGACCCAGCAGGGCAAATCCCTGAGATTTTAAGGATGAAGACAAGCCAGGAGCAGTTTTCTAGAGAAACAAAGTTATACAGCAACAACCTTATTTATTTTTTATTTTTTGGTTTTTCGAAGTAGGGTTTCACTCTAGCTCAGGCTGACCTGGAATTCACTATGTAGACTCAGGGTGGCCTTGAACTCATGGTGATCCTCCTACCTCTGCCTCCCGAGTGCTAGGATTAAAGGCGTGCGCCACCACGCCCGGCTAACAACCTTAAACTTTAGCATGTGGCCTGAAGCTTTGCTGAATCCTAAACTGCACAAGTTCAGGACAAGAATCCATAGAACCAGGCAGAAAGCAGCTGCTAAAATTAAAAGACAAGAAGCAACAAAAGCCAGGCAAAGATTTTGACCAACGCATAGTGTTGGGCGATAAAGCCTAGGAATAAAGGTCCTGGAAAATCCTAATCTTTCTCCATCCATTCCAGAAGAGACATACTTGCATTAAAGGTGACATGAGAAACTGACTAGACCCGAGTGTGTCAAGGGGTCCTATCGCAGCCTTTCCAGCAGGGCAGCTGCTATTTACATGAAGACTACCAGGAGGCAGGAAAACAGGAGCAGGTAGCCAAACAATGAATAGAAAGCAATACCAGGGAATTCAGATGTCTAAAATACACTTCAAAAGATAGATGAAATGAGAGAATTTCAATAGTAAATTCTAAGTATAAAAAAAGAACCAAATGGGAATTTTAAAAGTGAAAAATAGAGTAATTTAAATTAATAATTTAAGAGACAGATGAGTTGAAATAAGAGACATCAGTAAGAAAAACCAGAGTGCACTGAGCTTTGTGGCATACAGCTACAATCCCAGCATCTAAGAGGCTGAGCAGGAGGAGGATGAGTTCTAATGCCACAGAAAAAGAAGCCAAGGAATGGGATTACTGCCCACCTGGAGCCCAAAGTCTGGTGGGAAACACCAATCATGTAGGAAGAAAGAAGGAAGGCACTTTCCACACAAATAAAAACAGATAATTGTCAGCCCAAGTATAGTGGGAAAAAAAAAAAAAAAAAAACCTTCCTTCCCCACTTCTTCAGGCAGAAGGAAATTGCCTTAGAGATAGCACAGCCATGCAAGAAGAATCAGAGGACATCAGAAGGGTGATGGAGGCACAGGGTGAACACTGCCGAAAACAACACTGGTGCTTTGACTTTAGATATACTTTATGTATACTAGGAGACACACATTGGTTAGGTAGAATTAAATTGTTATAAGGTCCTTATATTATCTGGGAAATGGTTAAACTATTCCATTTAAGTTATGTTCTAAAGATGTGTCTTTTAATTTCTAATGCCTATTAAAATAATTTGGGGTGTCTTCCAACTCACTATGTAGCCACAGATGTCCTGACTCTTCTGTTGCTACCTCCCAAATGCTGGGATTATAGGCATGGGCTACCACGCCTGGTTAATGCAGTGCTAGGGATCCAACCCCAGACTTCATGCATTCTAAGAAAGCACTTTACCAACTTAGCAACATCCCCAGCCTATAGTTTTTTTTTAAAGCATTATTTAACAAATCTAGTAAGAAGGAGAAATGGAATAAGCCCCTTGATTAAACCAAAAGAAGTCAAGAAAGAAAATGGGCAAAAGAAAGAACAGGTGGAAGAACATAGAAGTCAGTGTGGCACCAAGGGTAAATGGACCAAATGCTTCACTAGAGGACACAGACTGCCAGGTGAGAATAAATGCTAGCTGCTGCTTCTTAAAGCCACACACAGAATATGGCACTGCAAGTATGAAGTATAATCTCTCTCTCTACTGTGGACTCTGTATCCAAGGATGTAGCAACCTCAGATGGAAAATATCAAACAAAAAGCCACTTTTTTGTTGACAACCTAGACTTGATCTAAAGTCTAGGTTACATGCAAACACTACAGCATTTCATAGATGGGATCTGAGCACCTGCATATTTACATACTGCAGAGGGGGAGGCAGGTAGAGAAAAATCCCCTACAGACACTGAGGGATAATTGAAAAAGGAAGGGAAAACAGACCACATAAACAGTAAGATCCCTTTTCCTCACTCCCACCCAGAGCTGGAATAGTTATACTATTATTGGATAAGTGACTTTAAAACAGTGCTGAAGAGATGGCTTAGCAGTTAAGGTGCTTGCCTGTGAAGCCAAAAGACGCAGGTTCAATTCCCCAGGACTCGTGTAAGCCAGATGCACAAGGTAGTGGATGCATCTGGAGTTGGTTTGTAGTGGCTGAAGGCCCTGGTGTGCTCGTTCTCTCTCTCTCTCTCTCTCTCTCTTTCTCTCTGCCTCTCTCTCTCACACAAATAAAATAAAATAAAAAATAAATAAGGGGGGGGAATGAATATAGATGGGTATGCCAGGGTCTCCTGCCTTCAGATATATTCACCACTTTGGGCATCTAGTTTTACATGGGTAGTGGGGAATTGAAGCTGGGCTGCAGGCTTTGCAAGCAAGCGACTTTAACTGCTGAGCCATCTCTTCAGCCCTAAGTAATACTTTTTCATCTTGAAGACTGACATTTCATGAGGATTAAAGTGCTCATGAAGAGGAAGACATGGAAGTTGGGTTTGGTGGTGCATACTTATAACCCCAGAACACAAGAGGTGGAGGCAGGATGATCATGAGGTCCAGACTAGCCTCAGCTCTTACAAAGTGAAGACCAAGTTTCAAAAAGCCACCCAGGACCCTTCCAAATTTATATAGGATTTAAAGCATGAATCCCCCAAACAACAGAAAATAGCAAACAGGCAGGACATAGGAATGCACACCTATAGCCCAGAACTTGAGAGGCTAATGTGGACACTTGGGAATTTGAGGTTAGCCCATTTTTGAAAAGAAAAAATAGGACAATAACAAAAATTAAGCCCAAAGCATATAGAAAAAAATAATAAAGAACAGAGCAGAAATCAATGAAGTAGAAACAAATACAGAAAAAAATCAGAAAGCCCTATATTTGTCTATTTGAAAAAATAACTAAATTTGACCCAGGTTCAATTCCTCAGAACCCCACATAAGCCAGATGCACATGGTGGCTCATGCATCTGAAATTTGTTTTCAGTGGCTAGAGACCCTGGTACACCCATTTTTTTCTATCTCAAACAAAAATAAATAAATAATAAGACTACATAGTGAATTTAAGGTAGGGTCTCACTCTAGCCCAGGCTGACCTGGAATTCACTATGTAGTCTTAGAGTGGCCTTGAACTCACAGAGATCCTCCTACCTCTGCTGGTATTAAAGTGCTGGGATTAAAGGCATGTGCCACCATACCTGGCCTATTTTGTCACTTTTGTTTCCCTTTCCTTTTTTCTACTATCTATCTTTAAGTCTGCTAGTTTTTCCTCCAAATAATTTAGGTGTGTCCCACAAGTTTATCTCTGTTACTACCATTGTCATTTAGTTGAAGAGATATTTTAACTTTGCGTTTTTAAAAAAATCTATATAAATTTGGAGGGGTCCTGGGTTTTTTTTTTTTTTTTTTTTTTTTTGGGAGAGAGACAAAGAGAGAGGGAGGGGAAGACAGAGATGGGTGCGCCAGCAGCCTCTTAGCTGCTGCGGACAAAATCCAGATGTGTGCGCCCCCTTGTGGTCAAGTGTGGCATTGCGCCCTTGCGTCACTTTGCATCTGGCTAAACATGGGATCTGGAGATGTGTGAGAGAGGTAGAGAGAGAATGGGTGTGCCAGGGCCTCCAGCTGCTGCAAACAAACTCCAGATGCAGGCACTACCATGTGCATGTGGCTTATGTGGGTCCTGGGGAATTAAATCTAGACGCTTTGACTTTGCAGGCAAGTACCTTAACTGTTAAGCTATCTTTCCAGCCCATTTATTTTTATTTTTTAAATAATTTTTTTTTGAGAGAGACAGAGAGAGAGGGAGAGAGCAAGACAGATAGAGATGGGAGCGACAGCAGCCTCTCAGCTGCTGAGAACGAAATACAGATGTGTGTGCCCCCTTGTGATCAAGTGCGGCATTGCGCCCTTGCATCTCTTGGCATCTGGCTAAACGTGGGACCTGAAGATTGGAACCAGTGTTCTTAGGCTTAGGAGGCAGGCGCCTTAACTGCTAAGCCATCTCTCCAGCCCTAAATCATTTTTTTAGAAAGAGTGAGAGAGTGAGAGAGCGAGCAAGCAAGCAAGAGAGAATCGGCATGCCATGGCCTCAGCTAGTACACTCAAACTCCAGACATTTGTGCTACCTAGTGGGCATGTGCAGCCTTGCACTTGCCTCACCTTTGTGAGTCTGGCTTAAGTGGGATCTGGAGAGTTGATGGGTCCTTAGGCTTTGCAGGCAAGTGCCTTAACCACTAAGCCATCTCTCCAGCCCTTTTGTTTTTATTTTTAGGCAGAGGGAGCTGAGACAAGGTCTCTATACAGCCCAGGGTGGCTTAAAACTTGCGATGTAGCTAATGCCTTCCTTGAACTCCTTTTTTTTTTTTTTTTTTTTTTGGAGGAGGTAGGGTCTTGCTCTGGCCCAGGCTGACCTAGAATTCACTATGTAGTCTCAGGGTGGCCTTAACTCATGTCTACCCTCCTACCTCTGCCTCCCAAGTGCTGGGATTAAAGGTGTGTGCCACCACGCCCAGCTGACCTTGAACTCTTGATCCTTCTACTTCCACCTTTCAAGGGCTGGTATTACAGGTATGCAACATTATGCCCAACTTCTAAATAAAACGTTTTAATTAATTAAATTAATTGTTGTGCTGGGGATGGAACCCAGGGCTTTGTGTGTTTTAGGCAAGTGCTCTCCCACTGAACTACATCTCCTCAATTAGTCTTTTTAAAATTAATAAGCCAAGTAGTGGTTAAGGCGCTTGCCTGAAGAGCCAAAGGACTCAGGTTCAATTTCCCGTACCCATATAAAGTCAGATGCACAAGGTGGTGCATGCGTCTGGAGTTCGTTTGCAGTGGCGAGAGGCCCTGGCATGCCCATTCTCTTTCTCTCAAATAATAAGTAGATAAATTTTTTAAAAAAATTAATAAGCCAGGGCTGGAAAGATGGCTTAGCAGTTAAGGAGCTTACCTATGAAGCCTACAAACCTAGGTTCGATTCCTCAGATCTTACATAAGCCAGATGCACATGGCAGCATATGCATCTGAAGTTTGTTTGCAGTGGCTAGAGGTCCTGGCATGCCCATTCTCTGTGTTTATCTCTCATTCATAAATAAATAAATAAATAAATAAATAAATGCTTAATTAAAATTAATAAGCTAATTGTAAATGTATAGAAGTATAAAAGATGAACAGCAAACACAATCTTGAAGAAAAATAAAACTGGAAGACTTTACAAGTTTAGATATTATGGGTGACTGATGATAAAGCTTAAGTAATTAAGCCAGTGTGGTATGGGTGAAAAGAGTCAGAGACCCTACAGACAACTTCATTCATGACAGGTCCACTGAACTGCATGGGAAAGGATGGCCTTAATAAATAGTCCCAGAGGAAAGATCCTGACCTCTACCTCACACCATATAGAAATTTCACTTATATCATTTGGAGAACTTATTAAAGCTTGCAGGGAAGGGTATGGGAGATATGTACAGGACCTTGGGCTAGGGGACTATGGTGGTTTGAATGGATGTCCTCCAATAGATTCAGGAGTTTTATTAAAGCTTCTTGGATTTCCAGCTGTCTGGATGGAAGAGGTATTTGGGAGTGGATCTGGGAATTCCAGCTAAAGATATGCAAAGTTTTTGAGTGTGCTTCCTTATGGTATTGGTGGTGGTATTTCTCTCAGTATGGACCAGTGAAAGTGGGCCACCTTCTTCTGCCATTATGGAACTTACCTAAATCTGTAAGCTTCAATAAATCCCTTCCTCCACAACTGTGCCTGGTTTGGAAGTTCATCCCAGCAACTTAAGCTGACTGCAGCAAGGACATTTCTTTAACAGGATACTAGAAGGACTAATTATAAAGATTTCATTTTTAGCTGGGTGTGGTGGTGCACACCTTTAATCCCAGCACTTGGGAGGCAGAGGTAGGTAGATCGCTGTGAGTTTGAGGCCACCCTGAGACTACATAGTGAATTCCAGGTTAGCCTGGACTAGAGAGTGAGACTGTACCTAGAAAAACAAAAACAAACAAACAAACAAACAAAACAAAAAAAAAAAGAGATTTCATTTTCTGTTCACCCAAAGACAATTAGAACGAAGGGGGCTGGAAAGATGGCTTAGTGGTTAAGGTGTTTGCCTGCAAAGCCAAAGGATCCTGGTTCGATTCTCCAGAACACACGTAAGCCAGATGCTCAAGGGGAGCATGTGTCTGGAGTTCATTTGCAGTGGCTGCATGCCCTGGTGCACCATTCTCATTCTCTCTCTCTTCTTTCTCTCTCTCGAATAAATAAATAAATAAAAATATATTTTAAAAAAGAATGAAGGACAAGCTACTGAATGAGGAAAGATAAATAATCAAAGCCTTTATCTCCAAAATATATAAAAAGCACCTATGAACCAATAAAAATGATTGTGTTAGGGGCTGGAGGGATGGCTTAGTGGTTAAGGCATTTGCCTGTAAAGCCAAAAGACTCCGGTTCAATTCCCCAGGACCCATGTTAGCCAGATGCACATGTGTCTGGAGTTCATTTGCAATGGCTGGAGGCCCTGGCATGCCCTCCTCTCTCTCCGTTTCTCCCTCTTTCTCTTTGTTAAATAAATAAATAAAAATAAAATATTAAAAAAATGATTGAAATGGTTCAGCAGTTAAAGGTACTTGCTTGCAAAGCATGATGACCTGGGTTCAATTACCCAGTACTAACATAAAGCCAAATACACAAAGTGGTGCATGCATCTGGAGTTCCTCTGTAGTGGCAAGAGGCCCTGGCATGCCTATTCTTTCTCTCTTCTTGCAAATAAATAAATCAAAATATGTTAAAAATGATTACATTAGCTAAACTAGTTTCAAATAGCTATTAAGTAAAAGTTATAGGAAGCTATAATCTCAACATGTTGGAAAGGAAAACCAAAAGTTCAAGGTCAGCCTGGCTACATGATGAAATCCTGTCTCAAAACCAAATAAAATAAAATAAAATAAAATAAAATAAAATAAAATATAATATAATAAAATAAAACAAAATAATCTTAAAAATAAAATAAATTAATTAAAAAATAAAAATAAATAAATAAAAAATAAAATAAAATAATGCCGGGTGTGGTGGCACACGCCTTTAATCCCAGCACTTGGGAGGCAGAGGTAGGAGGATTGCTGTGAGTTCAAGGCCACCCTGAGACTACAAAGTTAATTCCAGGTCAGCCTAGGCCAGAGTGGTGAGACCCTATTTCGAACCCCCCCCCAAATTAAATAAAATAAGTTGGGTGTGATGGTGCCTTTAATTCCAGCACTAGGGAGGCAGAGGTAGGAGGAGTTCAAGGGCACCCTGAGAATACATAGTGAATTCCAGGTCAGCCTGAGCTAGAGTGAGACCCTACTTTTATAAACCAAACCAGAAGGAAATACCTAGTGCTAAAGTTCTAAGTGGAAAGTTAAGCCATCCTCTCAAGTACCAAGGAACCAACAGTGACAACAGTCAGCTTCAACTGGAGCAGCAAAGAAATTTCTTCGTTGTTATCCTTTATTAGAGTGACCTGAGCTAACATGATGTTTACCAGTCTGCTATTTTATTCTGTCTCCATGTCCTCACTATACAAGAAATAACTTTAAAATGACAATTATGTCTTCTGTTGGGCTCTGAGGAATACATACTGTCTCATAGGATGAAGTGCTGCACGATTCCAGAAAGGCAAGTAGTCAATTAAGATCTCTGGAACTTGATGCCAGCCTGGGATACATAACAAGACCCTGTCTGAGAAAACCTTAGCTACTGGAGATAGAGCTCATTGGTAGACTGTGGAGTGCTTGTCTAGCATGTATAAATGCCTAGGTTTAATACACACACACACACACACACACACACACACACTTGCACACACGCAAAAAACCACATACATACAGGTCTTGCCAGTTAGAACTGAGGCCCCTTGAAGGACCAGGTAGGCTCTGGCCTTGGAGCTGCCAATGTTACTAGAGTGGGGCTAGTCCACGGGCAAAAGGGCAAGTATAAGAGTGACCTTCAACTCCCTGAAGTGACTTCAAATGGCAATTCTGATTCACACACACATCAAAACTGTAACTCCATCAAAAAAAAAAAAAAAAAAAAAAAAAAAGGAAAGAAAGGAAAAAATAAAAAAATTAAAAACAGTCAGGTGTAGTGGCACACACCTTTAATCCCAGCACTCAGGAGGCAGAGGTAGGAGGATTGCTGTGAGTTCCCTGAGACTACATAGTGAATTCCAGGTCAGCCTGGGCTAGAGCAAAACCCTACCTTGAAATAACAACAACAAAAACAACAATAAAGGGCTGGAGAGATGGCTTAGTGGCTAAGGCGCCTGCCTGCTAAGCCTAAGAATGCTGTTTCCAAAGTCCAGCGGTTCCAATCTCCAGGTCCCATGTTTAGCCAGATGCAAAGTGAGGCAAGGGCGCAATGCCCTACTTGCCCACAAGGGGGCACACGCATCTGGATTTCGTTCACAGCAGCTGAGAGACTGCTGGTGCGCCCATTTCTGTCTCCCTCTCTGTCTATCTCTCTCTGTCTCCCTCTCCAAAAATAAATAAAATAATAATAATAAAATAAAAACAAAAACAAAAAAACCCACTATAACTCCAGAGCGTATTAAGGACCTTTTCCTTTGTCCTTTTGCTGGGCATTTGGCTGATGAAAGTAGCAGATCACTGGGGCTGGAGAGATGTCTTAGTGGTTAAGGCACTTGCCTGCGAAGCCTAAGGACCCAGGTTCAGTTCTCCACATCCCATGTAAGCCAGATGTACATGGTGATACATGCATCTGAAGTTTGTTTGCAGTGGCTAGAGGCCCTGGTGTGCCCATTCTCTCTCTCCCTCTCTCCCTGATAAATAAATAAAAATAAAATTTAAAAAAGCAGGTCACAATGAAGGATGAAGATGTGTCCACAACTCTTAAGCCAGGGAAAGAAAGCAGAGCAGAGTGTCTGGGTTGGCCCAGGAGTGGAGTCAGGTCAAAGCCACTAGAGTTTGGGATGTCTCTGAGCTCAGGGCTTCTTCCACTGTCTTATTTATCCTCACAATGACAAGAACAGAGAGGTCATCAAGGATCTTCTGGGCACCTGGCCACCTGCTCAGTCATGCTGCTTGTGGCTTCTGTGCATGGTGCAATGGCCTCAGCTTTAACACACTGGCTCACGTCCACCTTCCCTCTAAACACATACAGTGTGTTTTAAGAGCAATTTAGGAGACTTGGAGCAAAGCCCACTTTCCCTTCTTGTAGATCCTGAATCCTATGTCCCATGTCCCAGATCCAGGTAATAGTTGTGGGGACATGCAAACAGGATTGTGTGATTGTGTGACTGCTTTGCTGTCTAATATGTAAGAGGTCTGCAGCCCAATCAGTGATGGAATACTTCTCACCTCTGAGCTAGCCAAGGTGACAGCAAGGCACACTCAATGCATGCTCCCCTTCTGAACAAACACCAGTGTCTTTCCCCCAACACAGCTTTTCCACTGGTGAGAATGCTGGTAGACAGATGGCTGCACATGGGTTGAGTACACACACACAATGTGTGCTGACACTAGAAGTCTGATTGATGAGAGTAAGATGATAAACAATAGGTTTGGTTTTTTGGTTTGTCTTAAGACTTTGTGTGTTTTTTTGGTGCTGAGCCTAGAAGAAGGTAAGCAAGTCTTCTAGCACTAAGCCACACCCCACCAACAAGAAACAATGTCTTAGGACAGGACATCAGTATTCCCTGCATCAGGAGCACAATAGTTTAATGGGAATTGTAACCAAAGTGTTCCTAGTGTCCAAACAGATGTCACCCCAAGGGACAGTGATAAGAATGGCTCTCATAGAACAAACCCCTAAGTGAGGTCATGGAAACCTCAAAGATTGCAAAGGTAGGGGTTAAGATCCCAATGCTTGGACCCAGTTAGTCTGACTTTCCCATCAGGGAGGAATCCCTGCTCCCCATGATGGATTTGTTCACTCATGTTTCTGCTGGGGTGGCCAGAGAGGAGGCAGTGTGGGCCAGCATGCAGTAGTTTGTCTGAGCTCTCTTCCTATGAGCAACACAATACCTGAAGCCCATGGACCAGAGCAGAGGCAATCTATGGAGGCCAGAACCTGACAGCTAGGACTGACACCAGTTCCAAGCTAGTGTCCCTGGGCTTTGGCAGAGCTGGTAGAACCTTGCTCTCAGTTTTGGCATCAGTGTTCTTAGTGTGAGCACTGTACCTGGCTGGTCAGGATTTTTCAGGGGCCTATAGTGGTCCCATGGCTCCTGGGTCAGAAAAGGCAGGCAGGGATAGACCTGTGGATGGTGACTTCAGGGGCTGGAGAGATGGCCATGTGAGAAGTGATAGATGGCATCAGGTGGATATGAGAGTAGAGAGAAGGAAAGATTAAGGAAGCACCCTGAGACAGGACTGCAGGGAGGACCGGTTCTGGGGAAGGAGACACTGTCTCCTATGCCCCAGCCAATTATGAAGGCCATCAATTTTGCTGATGAACCTATCTGACTTTGGCCCTGATATCTCTCTGAACCAAAGCCAGGGTAGCTGCTTCCTTTGCCTCTTCCTAGCTCCTGATGGACTCCATAAAATCTGAGCCTTTAGGCCAGGTGTGGTGGCCCATGCCTTTAATCCTAGCACTCAGGAGGGAGAGGTAAGAGAATTGCTGTGAGTTTAAGGCCAGCCTGGACTACAGAGTAAGAGTCAAGTCAGCATGGGCTACAGTGAGACCCTACCTCAACCTCCCAAAAAAGCATTTGCCATTAATGTAACTGGCTTCTGGGTCTGGACCCCACCCCAACCCTAAGCAAGGCTGGTCTGTAAATAGAGAATGAGCCAAACCTCATCCACAGGGCTATAGGAGAGCTCACACTGATTCCCTCATTGCAGTGCTCCACAACACCAAGTGCACATATGCCCCTCATCCACCTCAACCTTTGCCACTTTGTCCATACCACTGCAGATGCTCCAGAAAACCCAGCATAATGTTAGGCCCAGCACAGGTTCAGGCCCAGTGGGTCTCAAATCTACAAATATCCCATCTTGCAACATTCAACAAAACCACCCATAAGTCCCTTACTGCCTTGGCCTCATCTCCCATCCATTCAAGCTATTAGGATGCCAGGCCCAGTCCTCAGAAGAATGAGACAGTTGCCCAGCCTTCAGGAGCCACCAAGGTCATTGTCTGGTTCCAGGAACAAGAGACATACTTGTGGGAAATAGGGAGGTAGGCTGTTTTCCTCTGCCAAGAACAAGACAGGCTTCCTAGAGGAGGGATGAGAATTTCCAAGGAGGAAGCCAAGAAGACAAATTGGGGGAGAAAGATGGAGGACCACGCTGAGTAATGGGGCCAAATCTGAGAAGGGCATGATGCATCCAGAGACCAAAAGAGACTCACACAGTGCTATCTCTGATGCCCTCTCCAAAGCTCTACTGAACTGTGGGTTCCCTGACCTCAGAACTTCTATAGACATAGCAAAAGGCTGGTCTCTCATAGTCCTAAGTTCTGATGTCTCATGCAAGGTTCTTGGTGGGTAACTCCTACCTACTCAGCTGGTGTATGAGGACACACAACTCAGAATGTGACAATCTGGTAATGCTGAGGGAGGATTCATAGACACCCCCAGAAGCCCTGACTCTAGGGGTTCACCCCAAAGAACCCGTTGGCAAAAGAGATTTGCTCCATGTCTTCCAAGATTCTCTAGGACAGCTGTCTATTATAGAAAATGAGGGAAGGACCTCACACCCATTAACTATCCCAGTATGCTCTGTACCATAGGAGTGGGAGCTTGCATCTACAGGGTCCATAGAGCAGAATGCCATCTGCATCAAAAGGGGGAGGGATGCAGTGCCCATGCAGGGTGCATAGCTAGGGAATGCATAGCTGGGCATGGGGAAGCTATCTCATCAGCAGAGCAGCCAAGAAAAGGAGCCAGTTATGGACAGCAGCACCCTGAGGCGAGGCTTTGGTTCATGCAGGAAACAGCCATCCTTGAAGCCCTAAGCCACATGACTCTGTTTCTAGGACATTTTGAACATGCCAGAGTTACAGAGGTGGAGAGAAGTAGAGTGTTTGTTGGGGTGAGGGACGGTAGGTGGAGTGTGGTGGCTCTAAGGGATAGTAGGAGGTGAATCCCTGTGGGGATGGGACAGTTCTGTGCACTGACTGGTTACACAAATCACATGTGATGACACAGACCAACACACATGATGGTGATTTGCAGGTTTTGACACACTGCAGGTATCACCAGACATCTGAGGTATGAATGAAGGGCAAACATATCTTAGCCCAAAGCTGCTCTCCTCTTTCAGAAGGCAGCACCTGTCTCCCTCTCCATACTCAACTGCCCACACATGTTTGTGTATTTACATAGACTTGCCCATACTTACTTATCTGTAAGGACCTACCCCCAGCCTGTCAATTATATCTGGAGCCTGCCTCTCCTCTTGGACCCTCTGCAATGACTGTCCTTCACCAAGTGGGGAAGCATCGTGCCCCCAGGCTATTGCTTATCCTGCCCCATGCAGCTCTAGGCTATCTCCTGCTCCATACCAGTTATCATGCTTCTCTTACCCACATAACCTTTCTCTGGGGAAGCCCTGGTTTCTTCCTCCTAATTCCCATCTCCAGTCACACTGGCTGCCCTGGGTTACTACCTATCTGAGAAGGTCCTCCTCCTCACTTCCTTCTCTCAGATCCCAGATGTGGTCACCTTTGTGGAGGGCACGGCCTTCCAAAAAACGCTCTCTCTACTATCCTTCCCTACCACCTGTCAGCTTGGTACTGCTCCCAGGTATTCATTTGCTCGCCCCAAGACACAAATTCCTTGAGGTTAGGAGATACATCTGGCCCCTGAGCCAGACACAGCCACCTTGAGGCCTACATGTAGCCCCAAGACCCAGGTGACTTCTGATTGAAAGAGCTCACATCAGCTGAGCATGGTGGTGCACGCCTTTAATCCCAGCACTTGGGGCAGAGGTAGAAGGATCACTGAGAGTTTGAGGCCACCCTGCCCCCTTCCTCAAAAGACTAAACATAGTGATGTGGTTTTTTCCCGGTGTTTGGGGGGAGGGGTTTAGTGAATTCTAGCCTGGGGAGGTGGAGGAAAAAGAGTGAGACCCTGCCCCTGAGGATGTATGGGGATTCAAAAAAAAAAAAATAAATAAATAAATAAAATAAAATAAAAGAAAAGAAAAGAAAATAAATAAATAAAATAAAATAAAATAAAATAAAATAAAATAAAAGAAAGAAAGAGCGAGCGAGCTCACCTCATCCCCTATAGCTCCAGGCTAGGTAGCAGAGTCCACCTGGCCACCAACTGCAGCCTTCTTCTAGCTCTTCAGAGCTAGATTTAGTGGAAGAGGTCAGAGCTTGTCCCCACTTCTGATGCTTTGCTGACAGCTTTTGAGCTCTTCCCTGACTCTCCAGTTCTACATCTTGAGTTGATGAGCAAGTCTGGGGCTCCCCACTCTGGAGCTGGGAGAAGGTCAAACCCTGAAATACTGGGCCTGCTCTCTCAAGCTGCTTTGGGTCAGCTTGGAAACCTCTGCTGTCTCCAGAAAGCCTTAGTATACAAGGAAAAAACAAAACAAAACAAAAAAAACCCTTCCCTCTCACTGTGTGTATCTCATTGTCAACATCATCCCAGAGCCAATGCTGGATGGTGCCTGTCCCCAGATCTGTGGTGATCTTGGGATGAAACTGCAACTTTGGTGCCCAGTCCAGGTGTTGCTCAAATGAGGCACCACTCTCACACCCTTCCTCCTGCCATCTGGAGTTGAATGCCAACTGTGAGCCCCATAGAGAAGAGCATGCCACCCACTCAGGTGCTCTGTCATTTACTTGATAGTCCCATCTTCCCTTCTAGATCTTCTTAATGACAGAAACTATATCTGCACCTCTATTTTTAGTGTTTTTCACTTAGCATGTACTACATAGATGTCCAGCCACTCATAGCTCCTGCCTGGTTGAAAAAGTCTCCAGCCTTAATGAAGACCCTACATGCTTTGGCTACAGGATATTGAGAAATCAAACTTGAACTGTATGCACTCTCCTTGCCGGGTAGCTGTCAGTGTTGGAAAGTGCTCTGTGCAGGCTGCTGTGGGAGAAAAGTCATAAACAATCTTAATCAGCATGGACCCTGCAAATTCCACAACTGGCCAGTCAGACAAGATGTACTTACTGGTGTAATAGTAGCATGACTACTATGGGGGGTAAACAACTGTACTCTAATTGAATTTGAGGCCTGCTCCATGGGAGGGAATTCATGTCTAGTATTGAAAACCTTATCAAAAGCCTGTGGCTTGGGAGGTCATAATGCCCTAGGGGGGAAGCTACTACTGTTGTTTGGCTAAATGGGTAAGTTGTATCCATCAAAGTTTCCTCTAAATATTTATGTTTATGCCCATAAGCTGCTCTCACCTTTGGTCAAAGAAACTTGTTTGTTTGTTTGTTTGTTTTAATATAAGCAAGTTGCTTTATTTATTTACTTATTTGAGAAAGAAAGAGGCAGATACACACACACACACACACACACACACACACACACATATATATATATATAGAGAGAGAGAGAGAGGGAGGGAGGGCCTCTAGCCATTGCAAACTAACTTCAGACTCATGTGCCACCTTGTGTATCTGGCTCTATGTGGGTACTGGGGAATCAAACCTGGGTCCTTTGGCTTTGCTGGTGAGCACCTTACCACTGAGGCATCTCTCCAGCCCAAAGACATTTCTTTTTGCAGACAGAAGTGAATACTAGGGAGGCTCAAAACTCAAAGTGCAAAGAGTAAGTGATTGTTGAGGTCTCAGCACTAAATAAGACATGTGTGTCCTCCAAGACTCAGGAAAAATTGTAGGAGAGGGTCACAAAAAATGTAAGAACTAGCAGATAGGGAGCAGTACTCTGAAACACTACCTTCGGGACATGAAGTGGCCACTCCATTTTTAAAAGTATTTTATTTTGTAAGAGGAAAGAGAGAGAGAGAGAGAGGGAGGGAAGGAGAGAATGAGGATGGGTACAGCAGGGCCTCTGGCTGCTACAAACAAACTCCAGATGAGTGTGCCACTTTGTGCATCTGTACGTGGGTAGTGGGGAACTGAACCTGGGTCATTAGGCTTTGTAGGCAAGTACCTTATACGTGGGTAGTGGGGAACTGAACCTGGGTCATTAGGCTTTGTAGACAAGTACCTTAACATTTGACCTATTTCTCCAGCCCCTGGCCATTGCATTTATGATCTTGTAGTGACTACTGTTACTTGTAGAAGACCTGCATAATATTAGGTCAATCATCATGGATAAGGAAAGTGGGAAAAAAACCCATCAAAATAGAAGGATTTGCTGGAAAGAAGGGAATAAGTGGAAGGGAGATAAAAGAAGAGAGGAGGGCTGGAGAGATGGCTTAGCGGTAAAGGCGCCTGCCTCCTAAGCCTAAGAACGCTGGTTCCAATCTCCAGCGGTTCCAATCTCCAGGTCCCACGTTTAGCCAGATGCAGTGATGCAAGGGCACAACGCCACACTTGACCACAAGAGGGTGCGCACGCATCTGGATTTCGTTGGCAGCAGCTGAGAGACTGCTGGCATGCCCATCTCTATCTGTCTTCCTCTCCTTCTCTCTCCAAAAAAAAAAAAAAAAAAAAAAAAAAAAGAAGAAGTGAGGAAAAAAAAGAAGGTAATGGAGGGGATAATGTTGAAAATACATATGCACATGTATGAAAATTGCAAAAAGGGGGAGGAGTACATCTGCTTGGTTCCAAAATGCTCTAGCTGCTGGAATGGACATGCAGAGAATACAGCTACAAAACTGTCATGAAGTCAAAGATTCACTTATCACACTGAATAAATAAATAATAAAAGGGCGGGGAGAGATGGCTCAGCAGTTAAGGTGCTTGCTTTCAAAGCCTAAGGACTGGAGTTTGAGTCCTTAGTACCCACATAATGATAGATGTACAAGGTGGTGCATGCCTCTGGAGTTCGTTTTCAGGGGCTGGAGACTCCAGCATGCCCATTCTCTGTTTCTACTGGCCTCTCTCTCTTTCTCTCAGATAAATAAATAATAAAAATGAAACACTTAAGCCAGGTGTGGTGGCGCACACCTTTAATCCCAGCACTTGGGAGGCAGAGGTAGGAGGATCGCCATGAGTTCGAGGCCACCCTAGGACTACATAGTGAATTCCAGGTCAGCCTGAGCTAGAGTGAGACCCTACCTAAAACAAAACAAAACAAAACAAAACAAAAAGAAATACTTGTCACATTGGTGTTGAGATGGTTGGAGTGCTATCCATTCAGCAAAGAGATGCTCACCAGCGACTGTGTGGGTTGGCAAACCTGTGTGGCTCAGAAAAGTGAAACCATTCCCATTACAAGACCCAGATATGCTCTTCCACTTCAACAGCACAAACTCCTCTTTATGAGAAACAACACTTCTCCACCCCCAGGTTAGGAAAAGAACACAAGGGGAGGTCACACAGAGACTGTATTTTTTATATTTCTTTCCTATAAGGTGACATACAATAGAGAAAAAATTTCACTAAGTTGTCAGTAATTTATAAGTGCCCAAAAGAACACAAAATATAAAACACAACAAAACTGGGAGGCCTTAGAAAACTCTAGGAAAAAAAAAAAAGAGCTCAAGCTGGGCATAGTGGCATATGACTTTAATCCCAGTACTCAGGAAACAGAGGTAGGAGGATTCTGAGGCAAGCCTGGGACTAGAGAAAGAAAGAGAGAGAGAGTTCCAGGTCAGGCTTGGTTAGAGAGAGACCCTACCTCAGGGAAAGAAAGAAAGAAAGAAAGAAAGAAAGAAAGAAAGAAAGAAAGAAAGAAAGAAGAAAGAAGGAAGAAAGAAAGAAAGAAAGAAAGAAAGAAAGAAAGAAAGAAAGAAAGAAAGAAAGAAAGAAAGAAAGAAAGAAAGAAAGAAAGGGAAAGAACGAAAGCAAGCAAGCAAGCAGGCAGGCAAGCTAGCTCGCTCAAGCAAAAACCTGAGGGGGGAAAAATGCAAAATCCTACATCAGAGCCTAGGGATGTGTCTAGAAGGGTCAGGGACATTCAACCCAAGCTGGTGTGCCCCTCCTGACAAAAGCCCTGAGGTGTACTCCTCCACATGTCGGGAGGTAAAAGTGAGACTGAAGAGGAGGGGCGGGATGGAAACTGGACTGGTATCCAAAGCCTTATCCACAACCCTCCCTTGTGAGAACAGCCCTTCCATTTCACAGATGGTGGCCATCCCATGTGACATTCCTGAGTCATCATTAGCGTGCATTGATCTACCTATGTGTCTGTTAAGCAATCTGCTCTGTCCATCATATATTCTCAATGTATCTTTGTATATTCATCTGTCTACAATGAATCCAATGTATCTCTATGTATCATCTATCTACAATGTACCCACCATAATTCACAATGTATCTCTTCTAAGTATCCATCATCTATCCACAATGTATCCATCTATATACAATGTATCTCTGCTATGTATCCATCCATATCCAATGTATTTATGCTAAGTATCTATCATCCAACCATAATGCAAAAAACACAAGGGTAGCATAGTATACAGGACACATCCACCTCAGCTCAAGCCCCTCAGTCTGGCTGAGCCTCAGGCTTGTGTCCTGGTACAGAGTCCCAGCTTCATGGAGTCCCATTCTACTGGGGCCAAAGGACAATATCCAAAGCAAATAAACATATTTCTTCAGGGAATGAAGGAGCCAGGACAGGAGAAGAGGAATCTCACTAGCAGATGCCAGGTGCTAGACCAGTAGCCAGTAAGCTAGGCTTAGGAGAATTGAAATCCAGTGAACCTGCCATCCTGGGCCCTGGGTCCCAGTGGTTGACAAAGGACAAACTTAGTAGATGTCCATGGCTCATTCAGGGATGAATGAATTATAAAATTCAGTGAGTAAACAGGTGAATTAGCAAGAGCTCCTTGGAGCTTCTCCTGGTGTTTGACAAAGTCAAAATGTAAAAAGGGAGGTGGATGGGAAGAGGGTGATGGGAGTATCAGTAAAGCCACCAAGGACTCAGAAGGACACCCACTGGTTTTCCTTCATAGAGATGGCTTATCTAGTGCATAGTTTTAGATATCTTAAATGACATGTGTGACTTAAATCAGCTTTGAGGAGAATCAAATGACATGTGTGATTCAAACCAGCTTTGAGAATCGCTGTAAGGTCAAGGCCATGCTGAGATTGATTACATAGAGAATTCCAGGCCAGCCTGGGCAAGAGCAAGACCCTACCTCAAAAAAACAAACAAGAAAACAAAAATCAAAAACCGTTTTGGAGCTGAACAAAGGAAAGAAGCTGAATCATACTAAAATGAAGGCCAACCTCTGTGATCTCTGGACCCACCCAGGAACCCCTTCCTCAGCTAAGCCTACTAAGGGTGCTGCCTCAGAGGTACCGTTCCCCAGTCTAAGGTATGGGGATACAAAAGCATCTCTAGATACCTGCAGAAGACACTTGAGCTGGCTAGTCTATGGTCATGAAAGGGGAAAGTGCTGAGGACAGATGCTGCTGCTCTGAGCAGATCACAGGGCCAAGCTTGTCCCTCAGCTCTACTCTACTGAGGTCAGATTTGCCACCCACTATATTCCCAAACAGGGAGCTTTCTGGCTCCTGATCTGGGAAAGGGTCTCTCCACAAAGTCCCCTGCAGAGCATAGACTCCACTTTCTGTTTGCCTGTCTCAGAGGGAACTAGAAATGCAAATCAAAAGTAAGCTCCTGTGTTATTGTCATTGTAGTCACTGCACACAGGACCTGACTCCTGGGAGCTAATGCCCAAACAAGGCCACGTGAGGAGAGACATAAACTTATGCCTTGGGAACAAGACCTGGACCTCACAAGCCATAGATGTGATGGAGGAAAGGGCCACCAGGTGGGACTACCAAGAAGGGACAGAGTAGAAATCTGATCAGCATCCTGGTGACCACTGGGCAAGCAGGGCAACAAAGCCAGCTGCCCAGCATGGATGTTACTGCCTTGGTGGAACCCTCAGCAACCAAAGATCTCCACCCTAATGGATCTCTTCATGTGGCCAATTGTGAAATAAACTTGGCAAAACAATTTCTACTGCAAAATAAAACTAGACACAGAAAAGGTTAGCTGGGGCGGAGGCTGTCCTTCACTGTCCTCCTTAGGCTAGTGTTTACAGAACTATGTCTTTTTTTCTTTCTGTCATTTCTCCTGAACACCAGTGTATAAATCTGTCTCTCCCCTTCCTAGCCAGACTGGGAAGGGGGAAGCACTTCTTTAGTCCTGAGTATTTTCCTGCTTGCCTTCCACATGTGTTTTGCTTTGGGGTACTTTCTCACTTTCCTTCACTTTTTTTTTTTGAGGTAAGGTCTTACTCTAGCCCGGAGTGACCTGGAATTCACTATGTAGTCTCAGGGTGGTCTCATACTCACAGTGATACACCTACCTAACTCTGCCTCCTGAGTGGTCTTTTAAAAAAAAAAAAATATATATATATATATATATATAAAGAGAATGGGAATGTCATGGCCTCTAGCCATTGCAGCAAATGATCTCTAGACACATGCACCACCTTGTGCATCTGGCTTTATGTGGGTACTGGGGAATTGAACCAGAGTCCTTTGGCTTTGCAGGCAAGCTCCTTAACCACTGAGCCATCTCTAGCTCTTTCTCTGGTCTTTTACGTGAAGGGGATCTTTTGGTTCTTATGTTGCCTTCCACATGTGGGTATATGTGCCTCCTTCAGAGTCCTTTCACCTGAAATTTTTCTGTGATGGAGATTCTCTTGTCTCCCCTCTCCCTTTACAGCCAAGCAAGGAGAAGAATCCTCCCCTGGCTTGAGTCTATCAGCTGGTCTCCACCCTGGATCTTAACTTTCCCCTAAAATAAACCTCACAATTCATAATTTCTCCCTAAATAAACTTAGTAATTCAAAATTTAAAAAAAAGAACTATGTCAAGTGAGAGGACTCTGGGGATACTTCACAGTCACAAATCAGATGAAAAGGAACTCACAGCTTTAGCAAGCTGGGCCAAATCAGGTACTCATGCTGTACCTAGAGGTCAAGGTACACTGTATATCCCCGAGTTCTGCCTTTGCTCTCAGAAGCATTCTTATCAAGCATCGTTAACTTGAAAACATGCTTCAAAAATTTTTTTTCTAGGACTGTCCTGAGCTCAAGGCCACCCTGAGACTACACAGTGAATTCCAGGTCAGCCTGGACTTCAGTGAGACCCTACCTCAAAAAACCACACAAAAATATTTTATTTTCCTGGAGGCTGGAGAAATGGCTCAGCAGTTAAGGCGCTTGCCTGTAAAGCCTAATAACTTGGGTTTGATTGCCCAGTACCCACATAAAGCCAGATGCACAAAGTGGCACATATGTCTAGAGTTTCATTTGCAGCAGCTAGAGGCCCTGACTTGTCCAATCTCTCCCTCTACTCCCCCCTTCTCTGTCTCTCTCTGCTTGCAAATAAAATAAGTAAAATACTTTAAAAAGTATCAATACAAGCCGGGCATGGTGGCACACGCCTTTAATCCCAGCACTCAGAAGGCAGAGATAGGAGGATTGTCGTGAGTTCGAAGCTACCCTGAGACTACATAGTGCATTCCAGGTCAGCCTGAACTAGAATGAGACCCTACCTCGAAAAAACAAAACAAAACAAAACAAAAATACACATACATACATACATATTAATACAGCTGGGCGTGGTGATGCACGCTTTTAATCCCAGCACGTGGGAGGCAGAGGTTGGAGGATTGCCATGAGTTCGAGGCCACCCTTAGACTACAATTTTTGTTTTGTTTTGTTTTGTTTTTTCGAGGTAGGGTCTCATTCTAGTTCAGGCTGGGATTAAAGGCGCACGCCACCATGCCCGGCTTTAAATTTTTATTTTTAAAGTTTTATTTATTTGGGGGGGGGTTGGAGAATGGGCATGCCAGGGCCTCCAGGCACTACAAACAAACCCTAGACACATGTGCTACTTGTGCCTCTGGCTTGCATGGGTCCTGGGGAATTGAACCAGGGTCCTTTGGCTTTGCAGGCAAATGCCTTAATCACTAAGCCATCCCTCTAGCCCAAAGTGCCTTTTTAAAGCAGGGACAGGACACTGTAAAAGCTGACAGTAAGATGCCTCAGGTACTCTTATCTTTGTGCCTTCAGCCTCAAAGGGGGATGAAATAGTATCATGGGATTTTAGATAGATACTCCTTGAGTGATTAACATGTCTACGTGCAGAAGCAAGCAGGTGGCCCAAGTGAGAGAGAGATGAGAAATGAATGACACCAGGCTAGCATCCTGCTTTAGCCACCTTGTGGTTCAATGATGAGCCATTGTTCCTTGGCAAGAATAGCTTCTAAGTGCCAGTCACAGAAACCATCATTTCTGGGAGGAGTATTGTTTCCAGATGTCATTCAGTGAGTCTCTCATGCCCCCATGCCCATGGTGGGCATCAGATTCTCAGCCACTGGGTAACAGTCACAGGCTCCTATGGCAACAAGTCCTTATTATGAGCAATAAATATACCCTCCCCTAGAAGCAGAGGACACAGCAAAGGGCTTGGCCCACCACCATCGCCACTAAACAACCACAGTGGGTCCACACCTTGCACAGGAGGGGTCCAGCCAAGACACTGGGTGTCTACAGAGGGAAGAAAGCATGAGACAGCTAGGCTTGAGACATGGGCATGTCCAAGAGGATGTACAAACAGTGAAGCCCTGAGCCAAGGACTGGACATTAGGGGAAGCAAGATCTGGGACCAAAGGTGGCCAGCAGAACCAACTGCCTAAGTTTCCTGATATCCTGGAAGCCACTGGAGGCTGGTAGCGACAGCTGGTGTCCATACCATGCTAGACAAAGAGGAAACAGAGAATGGGGGTGAAGAACTTTTGTGCTTTTCACAAGTAGGAGAGTGAAAGAGATCAAAATTCAACTTGGGGCTGGAGAGACAGCTTAGCAGATAAGGTGCTTGTTGCGAAGCCTAAGGACCCAAGTTCGACTCCTAGAATCCACATAAGCCAGATGCACAAGGTAACACATGCATCTGGAGTTCATTTGCAGTGGCTAAAGGCCCTGGCATGCCAACTCTCTTCTCATAAATAAAAATTAAAAAAAAAAAACCCTGAACTTGAAGAAAAAGAACAGTACAATGTCATAAATAATCTGAGGCCAAGAAGAGTTAAGAAGGAAGGTGGACAAAGGTTATTGGTAAGACCCTACTGCCGAAGACACCATATGCTGTTGGTACAGAACATGGAGAGACCTGGCTGGAATCTGGAAGAGAGTCAGTCCTCAGACAGTTAGCTTATCGAGTGCCAGAAGGTGCTATATGAGCCACTGGGGGAAAGTGACCAACAACGGTCCAAGTAATGAGTGATCTAAGCTTCTCAGCAGCAAACAACCTGATGGGATGCTCACACAAGGGCAATAGTGGCATACAGTCATGGTGGGTACCAACTGCTCTTTTTTGTTTGTTTGTTTGTTTGTTTGTTTGTTTGTTTGTTTGTTTTTTTTGAGGTAGGGTCTCACTATGGCTCAGGCTGCCAACTGCTCTTGATTTGGCTAAAAGATCCGCCCAGTGGAATGGAACCCATAGCTGGAACTGGGAAAGAAGTTAGAACCATATCCAAAAAACAAGCCTGTTCTCTAATATCAAGCTCCCACCAATTGTGGGCTACAAGAGAGCTTATACCTATGAAATTCTCTCTAAAATAATAATGGTTATCATATTTATCTGGTTCTGACCTCTCTCTCCATTGGCGAATATGCTTCTCTTTCTCAGATGGATGCAGAACCTGAGGAGAGAATTAATCCATTGCACCTCACCAGGGCTCCAGCTGAAACCATAGAGTAACGGGGGAAAATGAGCAAGAGTGCTGCCTTCTTGGTGAACCTGGTACCAACACAAGGGTGAAGGAGATAGAGTACACTCAACTCCTACCAAACAAGATATCCAGAGACACAGAGGCTCCCTGGACCTCTCATTGAAGCAGACCTAAAACGATCCCAACATGGCTCAGGGAAATTCATGGAAGAGGGGGTGGAAAGATTGTTAGAGCCACAAGTTGGGACATTTATGCACAGAGACATTGCCTCTTCCCCATAACTGATGGCTACCCCCACAATGCATGACCCACATTCCCCAACAAGGAGAGTCCCTTTGGAGGGGGGAGTATAGGGAGGAGGCTACCAGCATGACTGTATACAAACTATCTACATAAAAAAAAGAAGAAGAAGAAGGAGGAGGAGGAGGAGGAGGAGGAGGAGGAGGAGGAGGAGGAGGAGGAGGAGGAGGAGGAGGAGGAGGAGGAGGAGGAGGAGGAGGAGGAGGAGGAGGAGGAAGGTAGAGCCACATGCTATAGGACAAGACATCATAGTAGATAACTCCAAAAAGACAATACTCCAAGATCTGACATGCAACAACCACTGAATCCACCTCCAAGGCCAAACCACCTGCCTAGTGCTCCCCATAATCTTCTACATGAAAACCAATAGAGGCAGGGATGCCATAAACCCCAGCCAGGGTCACATGGGTTGGCATGACAGTGAGGATGAAAGCCAAGTTCCTCTCAGTTTGAGTCACAGACCAGGCCCTAAGAGAGGGGACAGTTGGCAGGTGACAACATAGGACTCTGAGGTTATGAATTGGGACAGAACATTATAGAAAACGTTAGTCCCAAAGGTGAGTGCTTGTACTGGGACAAGACTACCTGGGAAAGTCAGCCAAGTGAGATAGGGGAGAAGCAAAGGGGGTATAAAGAGAGCAGTATGAACTTCAAACTCAAGAGATCAGGATAGTACCTCCTCCTAAATCCAGAGCCCAGCACTCCCCACACAGATATAGTCTCCCAGAAAGTCAGCATACACTCTGCTTTGGGGCTCCTGACCCCTCATGTTGCATGTTTACAGTCCTGACCACATGCAAACATTCACATCTGGACTACCTTTCCCCCACCCACACAGACAAGCTTCACCCACCTGCTATCCTAATCTATAGCATTATCCAGGGTAGGGGCAGGGGCGTGACTTTATGCACTGAGAACATGTGAGGCACTAGATATACCTGACCACTGAGGAGAGAGGCCTGCAGGACCTAGGACATCAAGTGTTCCACAATCACCAGGAGCTTCCAAAAAAACTGGATGAAGCTCTACCATTAACTCTGTATCCACAGCATCCACACACGGGAAGAGGTACCTTTTAGCGGCACTAGGACTTGGCTATAGTCTCTCTTATGGACAACTCCTTCTGTCTTCTTCATATAACCCCTGATGAAGCATTCCTATAACACTGATCAGTGAGTGTATGGTACCTGACCCCAGCCTTCCCAGTAACAGGTCTGTCCCTAAAGTGGACAGTGGCCTAATCCATTATGAGTAAGAATTGATAACTTTAAAAAATTATGTTTATTTGAGAGGGAGGGAGAGAGAGAGAGAGAAGGTGTGCCAAGGCCTCTATTCACTGCAAATGAACTCCAGACGCATGCGCCATTATATGCATCTGGCTCACATGGATACTAGGGAATCAAACCTGGGTCTTTAGACTTTGCAGGCAAATGCCTTAACCACTAAGCAATCTCTCCATCCCAGAATAGACAACTTTTAAAAGTTTACTTGGGAATAAAATTTAAGAGTCACCCCCAGCCTACCCACCTGATCCTGGTGCATTTGGCCTCCTCCAACCCCCGGGGATCATGACCCTGTCTCTGTTCTGCCCACTACAGATAATCTGAGCAAGAGCTGCATGTCTTTAAGTCCTGTACTCAGGAGGCAGAGGTAAGAGGATCACTATGAGTTCAAGGCCACCCTGAGAGTGAATTCCAGGTCAGCCTGGACTAGAGTGAGCCCCTATCTCAAAGAAAACAAAACAAACAAACAAAACACATAATCTAAGCAAGAAGGTCTGAAATCTGCCCTGTCCTTCCCTCAACCTTCTGTCTGCTCACACTAAGAATGGGCTTCTGGCTTCCTAGGATAAGCCATCCTTTACTGTTTAAAATTAATTATATTTAGGGCTGGAGAGATGGCTTTGCAGTTAAGGTGCTTGCCTGTTAAGCCTAAGGACTCATGTTCGACTCTCCAGGTCCCACGTAAGCCAGACACACAGTGATGCAAATGCTCAATGTTGCACATGCACACCAAGAGGTGCATGTGTCTGAATTTGACTGCAGTGGCTGGAGGCCCTGGAGTGCCAATTCTCTCTCTCCCCCTCCCTCTCTCTCTTACTTTAAAAAAAAAAAAAAAAAGGTCAGGGCTAGAGAGATGGTTTAGCTGTTAAGGTGCTTGCCTGTGAAGCCTAACGACCCAGGTTCAATTTTCCAATGTAAGACAGATGCACAAGGTAGCACATGCATCTGGAGTTCGTTTGCAGTGGCTAGAGGCCCTGGCATGCCCATTTTCTGTCTTTCTCTCTCTCTGCTTCTTTTTCTCTCCCACATAAATGAATAAATAAAATATACACACACATTATATATATACATATACATATATATGTATATATATATATTTCATATATATATATGAAAGGGTATTCTGTTGGGCTTGCCTCAAAAAATTTATTATATTTAAACGCTCCCTTTTTCTAGAACAGAACCTCTAAACCCACAAATACATTATGCTGATTTTGTTTCCTAGCACAAAATCTCCAGCTTTAAGCTGGGCATGGTGGTGCATGCCTTTAATCCCAGCACTCGGGAGGCAGAGGTAGGAGGATCACTGTGAGTTTGAGGACACCCTGAGACTTGAACTCTGCATTCTGAGAAAGCCCACAAAATTTTGAGTGCTTCTGGCCCCACATACCTTTTTTTTTTTTTTTTTTTTTTTTTGGTTTTTCAAGGTAGGGTCTAGCTCAGGCTGACCTGGAATTCACTATGCAGTCTCTCAGGGTGGCTTTGAACTCATGGCAATCCTCCTACCTCTGCCTCCCAAGTGCTGGGATTAAAGGTGTGCACCATGACCATGCCTGGTCCCCACATACCTCTTTAAATTTTTTTTTTTTTAAAATTTATTTGCGAGCATAGAGAGAAGAGAGAATATGGGTATGCCAGGGTCTCCAGCTGCTGCAAATGAACTCCAGATCCATGTGCCACCCTGTGCATCTGGCCTTATGTGGGTACTGGGGAGTTGAGCCTGGGTCATTAGGCTTTGCAGGCAAACACTGAGCAATTAACCATTGAGCAATTTCTCCAGCACTCACTACCATGTACCTTTTAAATGATTACGAACTGGAAAGAAGGATCTTCCTGAACCTCTGTAACTGAGTGGCCCAACAGTTGTTACAGGAAGTAGAGGCTGGAGATTTAGCTATTTTGGGGCTCTGCTATTCAGTGCTTCACCCCAGCTAGGTGTCCTGGACTCACAGGATCATGTGGCTGCTTCCCTTCTCTCTAATGCACTGGGCCTTCTCTTGAAGGCTCTTTGACATACCCACATTCACTTACGGGCAGAACATGGGGAACCAAGGCTGTATGATGAATGAAAACAAGAATCTGGGGGAAGAGATGAAATTCTCACTCATTACTTCTTACACTGCAGTTATATTGAGGACAATGAGGACAAAACAACCAACTCCCTTCTGGGGATACAGTCATTCTGCAGCTGCGAGTACCATCTGATACAAATTTTGCTCCACACAAATCTTGTCCTTTCTTAAAAATTGTCATAGTATAACTTAACCAGTTGTGGTGGTGCTTGACTATATCCCAACACTCCAGAGGCGAAGGAAGGAGGACTGTGAGTCTGAGGCCAACCTGATCTATATAGTGAGGTCCTGTCTCAAAACAAAGAAGATACAATAATCTATTACTTCATTCCCCCCCCAACAAATTAAAAAATAAGCACTGACAAAAGACATGGACAAATTGGACCCCTTGTACACTGCTGGCAGAAAAATGTTCAATTGTGTAGCTGCCATGGAAAATAGTATGGAGGTTCCTCAAAAAATTAAAAATAGAATCACCATATGATCCAGCAATTTCACTTCTGGGTATATACTCCAGAGAATAGAAAACAAGGTCTTGAATAGCTATTTGCACACTCATATCCACAGCAGCAATATTCACAACAGCCAAGAAGTGGAAGTAACCCAAGTGTCTATTTATGGATGAATGAACAAAGAAAATGTGATGTATACATACAATATTATTCAGCCTTAAAAAGAAAGGAAATTCTGACAGAAACTACAACATTGACAAGCCCTGAGGACGTTATGCTGAAATTAGGCAGCACACAAAAGGCCATGTCCTCTGTAACTTTTCTGGGATGGATGTCATCCAGTTCACAGAGACACAGTGGAACTGTGGTGTTCAGGCCTGGGTGGGTAGGTGGGGGATACTTAGTGCTTTATGGGGTCAGTTTCAAGTTTCATGGAGTAAAAAAATTTTCAGGATTGGCTGCACAATAATGCAGAACTTATATATGGTTAAAATGGTTAATTTTATGTATTTTTTGGATAAACAAACATGGCAGGCTTCCACTACAGCACCTCATGGCATAACAGACTGGCAATATTATTTTTGGGGGAGGGTTCAAGGTAGGGTCTCACTCTAGCCCAGACTGACCTGGAATTCACTATGTAGTCTCAGGGTGGCCTCAAACTCACAGCAATCCTCCCACCTCTGCTTACTGAGTGCTGGGATTAAAGGTGTGTGCCACCACATCCCGCCAAGAAGCACTTTTTTAAACATTTATTTTATTTTATTTATATGGGGAGAGAGAGAGGTAGGGGAAGGGGGGGCACACCAGGGCCTTTAGCTGCTGCAAACGAACTCCAGACACATGTGCCACCTTATGCATCTGGCTTACATGGGTCCTGGGGAATAGAACCTGGGTCCTTTGGCTTTGTAGGGAAGTGCCACACTGGCAATCTTAAAAAATTACATTTACAAAGTTCAGGCATATGCTAGATTATGATGTTAAGAAAATTAAACTGGGGCTGGAGAGATGGCTTAGCAGTTAAGCCGCATGCCTGTGAAGCCTAAGGATCCAGGTTCGATTCTCCAGGTCCCACATAAGCCAGATGCACAAGGTGGCACATACATCTGGAGTTTGTTTGCCATGGCTAGAAGTCCTGGTATGCCCATTCTCACTTACTCTCTCTCTATGTCTCTAATAAATAAATAAATGAAAATAAAATCTTTAAAAAACAAAAAAGAAAGAAAATTAAACTGGGGCTGGGGAGATGGCTTAATGGTTAAGGCATTTGCCTGCAAAGCCAAAGGACCCAGGTTCAATACCCCAGGATCCACGTAAGCCAGATGCACAAGGGAGTGCATGCATCTGGAGTTCGTTTGCAGTAGCTGGACGCCCTGGTGTGCCCATTCTCTCTCTCCATCTCTCTACCTGCCTATTTCTGTATCTCTTTCTCTCAAATAAATAAATAAATGAATATTTAAAAAATTAAACTGTAAATTGAATGGGGGTGTCATTTAATATTGTCAAAATATTTGTAGGGAATAAAGTCTGAGAATAAATAAATCAAATGCTCAAATCAAAAGAACCAACAAACATCCTCAAGGTGGTATGAGATTTATTAGTACCCTACAGGGACATTACACCAAGCTCTGCCAACCAGGGCTCAGACTACATGTTTTATATGTCAACTGGTGAGGTAGCCACAGCTAGGATCCCTGGAACCTCAGACTGTGAGGTCTGTCTGGGCTGGTTCTGGCTCCCACATGCTTTTGCCAACATGGAAACCACAGAGGAACAGGAATGAGGAATGATGCTATAGAAGATGCAGGCTTCCAGTAGGAGTACAGCTCAAAGAAAAGCATTTGCAAGGCCTGGGTTCATCACTGCATAAAATAAAACAAAGATGCAGGCTCTGTTTCTAAATATGCAGAAGACGTCTTTTGGTAAGCATCAGAGGGCAGACTATCCTGGTAGACTGGGGCCCACTCTCAGGGCTTCAAGCTCCCTGAAGTAGCTGGCTAAGGGGGAGGATGTCACAGCCAACAAGCATCCTCAAGGTGGTATGAGATTTAATAGTACCCTTCAGGGACATTAAGCCAAGCTCTGCCAACCAGGGCTCAGACTACACCTTCTTGGTCAGCAGAACCCTCTTGAGTCAATTACATACTGTCTGCTACAAACCCACCAGGAGTGTGAAACCAAGAACAGTTTGGTGTATCCAGGGGAAGAAGCCCTGGGGCAGCTGCTGACTGAAGACTCATAGACCATGAACTTGTGGGAATCCCACCAACAATCTCTCAAGGGCCAGTTGTGAGTTGAATGCATCAGAAAATGAAGCCAGCTGTCTACAAGTCATGGAGAAAGGAGGGAAAAAGTCTTCCTTGCAGCCCAGTCTACACCTGGATCTAGTGTTTCTGGTAGCAAGTTTATCTTTCTGGTGGAAAGACAAACTTTTACTGGCTCAGTACAAACCACAGGCTTCCTTTCTCAGCTGTTCCCAAGTCTGTCAAATAATCACCTCTGGAAGGTGATCAGACCGAGTATGGAGCCCTTAGGAAGGCATTGGTGCCTTACAAGAGGAGTCTGAGGGAGTTCACTTGCCAATTTCACTATAAGAGGACCTGGTGAGAAGACACTATCTCTGAACCAGGAAGTGGGTTTCATCAGTCACCAATCTGCCAGTGCCCTGACCTTGAACTTCTAGCCTCCAGAACCAAAGAAATATCTTCCTGCTGTTGCTAAACTCCTGGCTGCAGTGTTGTATTCTGATAGCCTAACTCCAGGAAGATGCAGACCTGAGAGAAGAGGGCAACCCCAAGCCTCAAGTGTGTGCACCACTGACTCTGACATCCTCTACTCCAAGCACCTTCACTCAGAACCTGGAGTAGGGTCTGAGTGAACAAAATGCAGTCTCCAGAAAGACTTCAGGATTCCTCACTGCCATCCCCACCTTTGTGGGAAAAATTCTACTTGGGACCTTGGAGTATAGGACAAGGAGGGTTTAAACTCCAGAATGGACTCTGGCTAAAAGAAGATCTACTTGGTTAAGTTCTGTCACTCTTAGAAGACAAAAGAGATTTGGAGCAAAGTGAACATTCACATGTGTTAGTATGTTTTATATGTCAACTCCTCCAGTCTTGCACTCAAATATGATCACATCAGTGCTCTGCCCCAAGAATTCGGTAGTACTGAGAGGAGCTTCAATACCCCTGCCTGCTGGACTCTCCAAACACAAGCCACAAGACAGTGGGGGGCCAACCCCCAGCATCACCATGTCTAGGAGATACCACAGGCCCAGTGAACACAGAGCCTAAGAGCCATGATTCTCACCATAGCCACCCTCCCCAAATCTCCCAACATCCTCTGATAGCCCAAAGTGGTCTTTGGAAGAACTGTGTTGGCTTATAAAAGGCAACCCTTAGGTCCCCAGATGCAGAGGATCAGCACTCTTTCAGTAACACAATCTCACCCATGTGGCTTCTCTGACCTTCGCTGCTCTCAAGAGCAAGTGAAGCTGTTTTGCAGTTTAAGAGTCTTCAGTGACCCTTCAGGAAGAAGCCCAGGGTATCTCCAACCTGAATTCTGTTCTGTTAAGCACAGTGGCCAGAGGACAGGAAAGATAGGAGTGATTGTGGGTTCCACAGACTGCCTCCCAGGTGCTCTACAACCAAACCAGAAACCCAGGGGCCTTCAATCCTTTCCTGGAAAGATGACACCCATACCACTGGGGCTTCTACAGAACACCCCAACATGTTATGGAACCAGGCTACCTCTAACCCCTCTTGTCTTAATCAGGTGAGTTCCAGGGTATCACCTTGCCTGTCCATGCAGGAGCTCTCTAGTATAGCTCCTCTCCCCTTTGCCCATTTTTTTTTTCAAGGTAGGGTCTCACTCTAGCCCAGGCTGACCTGGAATTAACTATGTAGTCTCAGGGTGGCCTCGAACTCACGGCGATCCTCCTACCTCTGCCTCATGAGTGCTGGGATTAAAGGCGTGCGCCACCACACCCAGCAAACTTCCTATTTACCCATGCTGAGCACAAATCATGGACCAGACACAATGGTCCTGACCTGTCCCCTCTCCTTGGTGCTCTTTCCTTAGACACTCATATCTCTCCACTTTGGAAGCACACTGATGGGGCAAACACCCTCCATGTCCTCCTGGTGGCCCCAATTAAAGCCCCAAGCCCAGATCTTACCTGGGAAGCCCACCCATCTGGCCCTAGGCCCTACCACTCAATTGGTTATGCTCCTCAAAGACTAAATGAGGATGTGCAATTAACCCTTCAATGTCCAGTCTTCCCAACACCTGCCCACCTTCCAAACCACTGTTTCTGGTTCCCAGAATCCATATAGTATCACACTGAGAAAACAAAAAGAGAGTGAGGCTACTCTGTTAAATCTTTCCCCTTGCTCCAAGGTCCATTTAGAGAACAGTCACAAGGGTTTGGTTGACAGCAGAATGCTATTGAGGTATCAACACACAGTCCAGGCTGACCACCACTGAGAATGAAAATAAAGCAGGGAAGATGGGCTGCAGGTGAATCTCAAGACATCATCATTACAAAGTCCAAATAAGGTCAGGTGTGGTGGCGCACGCCTTTAATCCCAGCAATTGGGAGGCAGGGGTAGGAGGATTGCCATGAGTTTGAAGCCACCCTGAGACTACATAGTGAATTCCAGGTCAGCCTGAGCTAGAGTGAGACCCTACCTGGAAAAACAAAAACCAAAACAAAAACAAAAAAAGTCCAAATAAGGAAATGAGGAAACTGAGATGGATAGCCAGGTGTGGTGGCTCACACCTTTAATCCCAGCACTTGGGAGGCACAGGTAGGGGGATCACTGTGAGTTCAAGGCCAGCCTGGGGCTGAGGCTACAGAGTTCCAGGTCAGCCTGAGCTAGAGTAAAAACCTGCCTCAAAAACAAACAAACAGGGCTAGAGAGGTTAAGGTGCCTCCCTGCTAAGCCTAGGAATGCCCGTTCTATTTCCAGGTCTACGGATAGCCAGACGCAAAGTGACACAAGGAGGCGCACACATCTGGAGTCCGTTCACAGTGGCTGAGATGCCTCTGGCACACCCATTCTTTATCTCTCTCTCCAAAAAACAAACAAACAAAACTGATGCTGACTTCCTGGGGGGCACCAGGGCCCTCAGAGGGAACTGGGGTACTGGTCACAGTTTTCCAGCTTGCAGCGGGGACAGAGGATTGCATAGTATTCTGCTTCCCAGTGGACAAGTTCATATGTGCCTTGTTGGTATCATTCTTTCACAAATTTTTGAAAAATATAAACATACTGATATTCTGTTACAAGAGTGTCGTGCCTTCTGATTCTGAATTGAGGAAAGGACGTGTGACTCATAACTTGGGCACAGGAAACTCAGTGCACCTTCACAAGGAGAAAAGATATTGGGGCACTCATGATGGACTTGGGAGCTGTGAGCCAACAACTAATCTTGTGCTTTCAGCATTCTCTTAAAAAATTAATAAGCACATAAGACTAGAACAAAGTAAAACAAAGGCATGCTCTCCACAGAGTACCAGGAAGGGCAATTTTAATTTTGTTCTAATACTTTGTTATATATTTCAGATTTTCTACAGTTAGCACATATACAACAGAAACACCACTTTACATAAAAATGTAGTTCTTTTCTCTGCTGCCATCATGGCCCCTGGAGATATACACATGCGACCTGCTCAGGGTTGGCTCCATGGCACCCACAGCCTGACCTAGCTAGAGGAGGTGACACTGCACATGAGCTAGCTACTTAGCTCATCTCAACAGGCTCAACTCTTGAGACTTTTGGAGGCAGCTCCTAATATAGGAGGGGTGCTGGGCCATGGAGACCACAGCTGAGTACACCATTCTCACGCAAGATGCTTAACTTGAGCCACAGAGCCTCTGTAGGGTTCTAGCCATGGTTTTCAGCAGTAAGGATGCACCAAGATCAAAGCAGAGGGGTTCCATCCTCAGGGAGCCTTCATGTGGACAGGATGCACTAGGGGATAAGATTTATACAGAGGGAAGCCTGGAATTTGAGCAGAGACTACCATGGAGGAAGGATGGAGGAAAGAGGAGGAGGAGAATGGGAAGGACTGCCCTCAGGGAAGAGCTGTCAAGGCAGAGGGTGAGGACAAAGGCAAAGGAGTCACACTTGCCTAGCCAGAGAACCAGGGAGAAAGGGTCATAAAGCGGGATAGGGATGGAGCTGCAGCTTTGGCTCTCCTCAGGTTCAAGGCCCAGAGGAAGGGTGATTCGTGGAGCCTGAGCAGACAGCTGAGGGACTGTGAAGTGACCATCCTAAGGCTGCAGAAGTGGAGGTCATGGAACTACCACTCTAACCTTGAAGCCCTGAACCTTCCCTATGCACAGTGGGAGATAAAGCACTATTCAGAGCTGGCACTGCCATCATTATAACAAAGGATTCCTTCAATCCAAGCATCCAGGCAGCCAGCACGTGCCAGTCACCATGCAGCCTGCCCTTCACGCATGTCTCCAGTATCCCCCAGCTTCAAGGCCGAGCCTCTCTGGAGTACAGGCACTGACCAGTCAAGCCACTTGTCCTACTACCACCTCAATGTCAAATGCAGGTTTTCTTCTGTAGCCTGTGGAAAAGAGAACTCTAGCCTTGCTTTCAACAGTAGATGAGTCTACAAAAACAGGAGAAAATGTAAGCTCTCCCACCTTGCCAAAAAGCTATTTTGGAACAATGAATTGGCTGAGCTAGTCATTATTCTTTATACAACTGAATTATGGGTGACACAATTCACATTTTGTTTCTATATCTTAGGATATTACTTCTGGTAATAAAACATAAAACTTTTCTGGAGAATGGGATAAAACCACAATCACTGATGCACAAGTAAGGCTTCATTAAAACCCTCTGAACAGGGGCTGGAGAGATGGCTTAGCAGTTAAGGCATTTGCTTGCAAAGCCAAAGGATCCTGGTTCGACTCTCCAGGATCCACATAAGCCAGATGCACAAGGGGGTGCATGCATCTGGAGTTCATTTGCAGTGGCCAGAGGCCCTGGCATGCCCATTCTTGCCCCCCTCCTCTCTCTGCCTCTTTCTCTCAAATAAATGAATAAATGAAATATTTAAGGTGCTTGTCTGCAAAGCCTAAAAATCCAGGTTATTTTTTAAAACTTTTTTTGGTCTATTTTTATTTATTTATTTGAGAGTCACACACACACACACACACACACACAGAGAGAGAGAGAGAGAGAGAGAGAGAGAGAGAGAGAGAATGGGTGCACCAGGGCCTCCAGCCACTACAAACTCCAGATGCATGCACCACCTTGTGCATTTGGCTTACATGGGTACTGGGGAATCGAGCTGTGAACTGGGGTCCTTTGGCTTCACAGGCAAATGCCTAACTGCTAAGCCACCTCTCCAGCCCACAACCCAGGTTTGATTCCCCAGTACCCACGTAAAAGCCAGATGCATGAAGCGGTGCATGCATCTAGAGTTTGTTTGCAGCAGCTGGAGGCCCTGGCATGCCTATTTTCCCCTCTGAGCACAGGGTTGTGAACAGCACATGAGCCATAAGAACCACCAGCACCTCAGGATACTAGTCAAAGTCCTGGTGCTGGGCTGTGTTCTGGGGTTCCCTTATCAGCAGAGCTAGTCATTACCATTCTTCCCATGCTGTGACACTCCAAATACATCCTTTTTTCTGTTCCTTCTAGAAAGTTCTTTTGTTTAAAAACAGATGAAGGAGCCAGGCATGCTGTGCACACCTTTAATCCCAGCACTCAGGAGGCAGAGGTAGGAGGATCACTGTGAGTTCAAGGCAGTCCTGAAACTACAGAATGAATTCCAGGTCAGCCTGGGCTACAGTGAGATTCTACCTTGAAAAACAAAAACAAGAAAGCAACCGCCCCCCAAAAAAAACACCAAATGAAAGGCTGGGGTGCAGCTCACTGGTGGCTCACTTACCTAGCAGTTGTGAGGTGCCTAGTTCTAGCAAGAAAAGGAAAAAAAATCATCATAGGCACACACCTATGATGCTAGCATGCAGGAGGATTCTGATTTCCAAGCCAGTATGGAACTATGGAATACATAGTAAGAGACCCTATCTCAAAAGAAGGAAGGGGGTGGAGAGATGGCTTAGTGGTTAAGGTGCTTGCCTGTGAAGCCTAAGGACCAATGTTCAACTCTCCAGGTCCCACATAAGCCAGACACACAAGGTGACACAAGCGCACAAGGTCACACATACACACAAGGAAGTGTATGCATCTGGAGTTTGACTGCAGTAGCTGAAGGCCCTGGCATGCCAGTTCTCTTCCCCCATCCCCATAAAAAAGGCCAATCTGTTGGCCTTGCCCCAGAAAAATAAAATAATATAAAATAGTGGAATGCTTGCTTACTGGGTCTTTCTGGTAACCTTCCACTTGAAAGAAAAAAAAAAAAGAAGGAAGGAAAATTTCCTCACCCCAATCTTATAAATTGTTGGTAATAATGATGTAAAATTATTTTAAGATTGTTTTCAAATTTGGGGAAAGTTTTACCCATTTCTCTCATTGAAGGGTCACAAGACTATAGCTAATTCCAAGCTTTTCTGTGTAGTGATTAGTCTTAAACATCCTTTGAAGCATGACATGTTTTGCTGAGCCCTCACTGTGGTCCTCATTATTTTTTCACATCATGCTAGCCTTGAACCTGCCCAGGCTGGCTTCAAACTCATAATCTTTCTGCTTCAGCTTCATAAGTACTGAGGTTACAGATGTGTGTCCTCACACCTAACTTGAAAAGATCTTATGGTCCTATATAGGAATTTTTTTCATTAACCCTACTAGAACAAAACCTTGTAATTCTCTAGAGAGGTTTCTCTATGGCAAATATTGAAAAAGTATCAGTTGAAAAAGAAACCAAATTGTATTTACCAGTACAAAATATTGAGGGAAAAATACAGAAACATGCCAAACAGATAATAATAATGGGTCCCATTAATGCCTTTTTTCTGGATTTTGCAAGGATTCTGGCATTTTTGGTAGTTAAAATTGCATTATACACTGCATGTGTATAATGCACCTTTTATCCCAGCACTCGGGAGGCAGAGGTAGGAGGATCGCCATGAGTTTGAGGCTACCCTGAGACTACATAGTGAATTCCGGGTCAGCCTGGGTTAGAGTGAGAACCTACCTTGAAAAACCAAAATAAAATTGCATTATGGTTTGGAGAGATGGCTTAGTGGTTAAGGTGCTTGCCTGCAAAGCCAGAGAACCCATGTAAACCAGATGTACAAGATGGTGCATGCGTTTGGAGCTCGTTTGCAGTGGCTGGATGACCTACCCATTTTTCTCTCCCAAATAAATAAATAAAAATAAAACGTTTTCAAAAATTATATCAGATTTAATTTTGATTTATTTTTTTTTTTTTTTTTTTTTGGTTTTGCGAGATAGGGTCTCACTCTGGTCCAGGCTGACCTGGAATTAACTATGTAGTCTCAGGGTGGCCTCGAACTTTCAGCAATCCTCCTACCTCTGCCTCCCAAGTGCTGGGATTAAAGGCATGCGCCACCACGCCCAGCTTTATTTTGATTTCTATTCTCATCCCACCTAAATATACACGTAAACTGTTATAACCTCAAAATGATAGATGAGATGAAATAAACACAAAGAAGAATACATGCTAGGGCCAGGCATGGTGACACATGTCTTTAGTCCCAGCCCTCAGGAAGCTGAGTTAGGAAGATCACTGTGAGTTTAAGGCTAGCCTGGGGCTACAGTTAGTTCCAGGTCAGCCTGGGCTAAGTGAGACCTGCCTCAAAAAGACAAGAGCCGGGTGTGGTGGCGCACACCTTTAATCACAGCACTAGGAAGGCAGAGGTAGGAGGACTAGCCACCCTAAGAATACAGAGTGAATTCCAGGTCAGCCTGGGCTACAGTAAGACCCTACCTCGAGAAACCATTAAAAAAAAAAAAAAAAAAAAAAAAAGCATATATGTTAGGAGCCTGGGGAGATGGCTCAGTGGTTAAAGTTATTTCTAGCAGCCGGGCGTGGTGGCGCATGCCTTTAATCCCAGCACTCAGGAGGCAGAGGTAGGAGGATCGCCGAGAGTTCGAGGCCACCCTGAGACTACATAGTTAATTCCAGGTCAGCCTGGACCAGAGTGAGACCCTACCTTGCAAAACCAAAAAAAAAAAAAAAAAAAAAGTTATTTCTAGCAAAGACTGCTGGCCTGAGTTCAAATCCTGAGCCACTCACATAAAACCCAACAGGGGGCTAGGGAAATGGCTTAGTGGTTAAGGCATTTGCCTGTGAAGCCTAAGGACCACAGTTCAATTCCCCAGGACCCACGTAAGCCAGGTGCACAAGGGGGCACATGCATCTGGAGTTCGTTTGCAGTGGCTGGAGGCCCTCCTGATGTGCCTGTTCTCTCTCTTTCTCTCTGCCTCCTTCTCTCTCTCTCTCTCAAATAAATAAATAAATAAATAAATAAATAAATAAATAAATATTAAAAGAAAAACCCAAGAGGCATTTGATTGCAGCAGCAAGAGACACCAGTGTACACACACACATACACACACATGAAAATAAATTTTAAAAAGAATATATGTGAAGTACACTTTATGCAACAGCAAAGTGTAACACACACACACCTATTTTTTATTTTTAAAAAATTAAGTATATTTCAAAACATTGGGTATATATGGATTCAAGTATATGAAAACAGTAATCTTTCTTAAAAATATATTTTATTTATTTATTTATGAGAAAGAAAGAGGCAGAGGAGAGAGAGAGAGAGAAAGAGAGAAAGAGAAGGAGAGAATGGGCACACCAGGGCCTCCAGCCACTGCAAATGAACTCCAGATGCATGCGCTCCCTTGTGCATCTGGCTTACGTGGGTCCTGGAGAATTGAACCAGGATCCTTTGGCTTTGGAGGCAAATGCCTTAACCGCTAAGCCATCTCTCCAGTCCAAAATAGTAATCTTTATTATGACAATTCTTATTTTTTAAATCATATTGTTTTATATAATTGCAAAATAAAATAAGAATGCCCCAGAACTATAGATAAATGAACCTAGTTAACCCTGACATCCACAGCATGGTCCCATAGAAGACAAGAGGATCCAGAGCAGCCCATAGCGAGGTATGTTCTAGGGACGGAGACCTAAAACAAACCCAGGCCTGCACAAAGTCATGGATGAGGCAGTTCTGAACCTGCTGTGTCTGCCTTTGGAGCCAGGGAACAGGAATGAATATGCTAGTGGCCAATGGCTAAGCTTGAGAGAGCAGATGAGAGGGAAAAATGGAGGAACTGTTGGGAGGCTGTCTAGTACAAGACAGGAGACATTAGGAGCCCAAGATTAGACACATGCTCAGCCCCAGCATGTTGCTCATAGGGCCCAGTATTTTTCACCAAAAGGAAGAGAGCCAAGCTTCTTGGAGTCATGGGTCATTCCAGGCTGGAGCAGACAAGTACAAGGTGATCACTGACTCAGAAAAATACAGAAACATGGATTGGGAGAGATGGCTCAGCCAGTAAAGCGCTTGCCATGCAAGTGTGTAGATCTGACTTCAGATCTCCAGCACCCACATAAATGTCAGACAGGTGGATGGCCTCTCTGTAATCCTAGCTCTCAGGATACGAAGATGAAATCTCAGGACAAGCTGACTAGCTAGGCTAGCTGAATCTGTAAACTCTGGGTTCAGTAAGAGACACTGTCTCAAAAATAAGGAGGAGAGGATTGGAGAGATGGCTTAGCAGTTAAGGCACTCACCTATGAAGCCTAAGGACCCATGTTCGACTCCCTAGATCCTGCAGAAGCCAGACACACAAGGTGACACATGCATCTGGAGTTCAACTGCAGTACTAGAGGCCCTGGTGCACCAATTATCTCTCTTGCTCATAAAAAAATAAGGGTAAGAGCAACTGAGGAAGACACCTGACATTAACTTCTGGCCTCCACATGTACACACAAACACACATACATACATACATACATGCACACACACACTACACACATATACATGCAATAAAAAAAAAAGAAAATAGAGAAACACATGTAAAAGCACATGGGTCACAAAGGAGACTCCTGTCAACTGAATATATATGACCAATGGTTACATTTATGACAGTTACAGAAATTTAAAGAGAGTCAGTCATGGTGGCATACTTCTATAATTCCAACACTCAGAAAGATCGTAAGTTCAAGGCTATCTTATGTTACATAGGAAGACCCTGTCTAAAAAAAGAAGAGGAGGAGGAGAAAGAGGAAATTTCTAGTAAGAAATGTTTTATTCATTTAAAAATTATAAACCCATCACATACATATATAAATAACACTATTTTAATGAAATATGTAACTGTTAGTCATGCCATAAGCCTGGGGCCAGCAGTGAGCTCAGAACAGCAAGAGGGGACAGGAATTAGCATCGAGGGTCCTCAATGTACACCTCTCCTCCCACCACGAACATCTTCTACCTATAATCCCTGTGAGGAGGGCATAGGCAGCTTACAATGGGGCTTCATCCCTACCACCCATTTATAAGCCAGGAACCTGCTGTACTTCCAAAGGAGTTCAACACACAGTCCCTTCAAAGACCCAAATTCTTTTCTTCCAGTGACCTAGGAGGACTAAACCAATTGTGAACTGGGCCCTAGGTACTTAAAACTGAGTTCAATAGCATAACAGCTTTGAAAGCAGCTTCCTGCTCAATTCCACTAAGACACAGGGAGAAGAGAGAGCAAAGGATTAGCCTGAGGCAGATACCTGTCACCTACCTTGCTTGGCCTGGGTTTGATTCACCATTACCCAGATGCACAAAGTGGTACTTATCAAAATAATGGACTGTCCAATAACTGGACACATTCAAAGGAAAGGAAGATGGCTCACCTGACAGTATCACAGAAGAACAAGTATAGAGTACAGGAGGATGCCTGTGTCCAGTAGTGGGAACCTATCAAGCCCCACAAGGTGTATACATGCCAGGATTGCCAGTTCAACTCCACACTGCCTGATTCTGTTTGTAAGGCAGGCATCACTCTGGCTGCCCACACATGGCTACAAAACCAAGGTCTAGAGAGGGCACACAGTGCAGTATGTCTCCCTTCTAGTTCCTTTGATTCTGGCTTGACCTTGAGGCTCTGAAAGCCTACCTCTCCACTCCTAAGTCTCTGGCCCCAAAGACTTCTCTGAGGGTCATGCCTCCTGTCCAGACATATCCATGACCCAATCACTGGCCCAGGACCCATTCTTCCTCTGTCCAGCAACCCTTATGGCCCCTTTAGCCCCCTGCCATGTCCCAAAGAGCCAATCTAGAAGAGCTCCAAAGCCCAAGGTGGGGTCACCTGGGGCAGTGATACAAGTAAAGAATCCTAACCCAGACAAGAACATGTCTGTCCACACCAACAGGTGAGTGATTGAAAAATTAGTAAGACTATACAGAAAACTTTTACAGAATTTCCACAGATTCTCCACCCTTGGAGGGGATGGTATGATACTTACCTCTTGAGTGTGGTATGCAGGGCGACATCTTCCCTGAGTAGGCAAAGAACAGGGATGATCACTTCTCAGTGGAAAGACCTGGCCTATAGCTTAGCCAGGCTATCGACATCACCAAGATTAAATCATGTGGACACTGGACAGCCTGAGATAACCTGATGTGACAAGAGGGGTCTTCACCTCCAAGGTCTTCCTCCCCAAATCCCAGACAAACCCAAATCAAGAGCATCACAAACACATGGCTAACACCTTCTACAGTGTCATAAACTTCAGAAATGGGCCACCTGAGGAATTGTCACAGACAAGATGAACCAAGAGACAACTAAATGCAACTTGGGGTCCAAGGTGGCATGCAGAATGGTCAAGGTAATCTGAACTAGTATAGACATTAGCTGGCATTTCAGTACTGGCTATTGGTCATCACTAACATTATATTAGTGGAAGATGCCTGAATGCTTTGTCTCAATTCTGTTAAGTACAAAAGTGTTCCACAAACATTAAGACTTTAGGTCTGTCTTTTGTTTTGTTTTGTTTTTTCGAGGTAGGGTCTCACTCTAGCCCAGGCTGACCTGGAATTCACTCTGTATTCTCAGGGTGGCCTCAAATTCATGGCAATCCTCTTACCTCTACCTCCCGAGTGCTGGGATTAAAGGCGTGCATGACCACACCCGGCTATTTTAGTTTTTTTTTTTTTTAAATTTTGTTTTGTTTCCCAAGGTAGGGTTTCACTATAGCTCAGGCTGACCTGGAATTCACTATGTAGTCTCAGGGTGGCCTCGAACTCATGGTGATCCTCCTACCTCTGCCTCCTGAATGCTGGGATTAAAGGTGTGTGCCACCATGCCAAGCTTTTAGGTTTTTTTTTTTTTTTCCCAAGGTAGGATCTCACTCTAGCTCAGGGTGACCTGCAACTCACTCTGTACTCCCAAACTGCCTTGAACTCATAGTGATTCTCCTACCTCTGCCCCATGAGTGCTGGTATTAAAGGCATGTGCCACCACATCCAGCCAACCTTGAATTCTTGATCCTCTTGCCTCTACCTCCAAAGTTCTGGGATCACAGGGTTACATTGCCATGCCTAGTTTTATGCAGTTCTGAGTGTAGAATCCAAAGCATCATTCATGCTAGGCAAGTACTTCACCAACTTAGCTATATCCACAATCTAAAAGCCCAACACTATTTTAAAAAGGAAGATCAGAAAACAACAAAGATCACTTGGAAGCTAAAAGACAAGAAAGGGCCAAGAAGGGTAGCACACATATATAAATCCACTTGGGAGGCTAGGGTAGGAGGATAGTATGTTCCTAGCCAGCCTAGCCCACACAGAAACTCTGTCTTAAAAACAAAACAAACAAACAAAAAATTAGGGGCTGGAGAGATGGCTTAGTGGTTAAAGGCACTTGCCTGCAAATCCTGGTGGTCTGGGTTTGATCCCTAGTACCCAGTACACAAAGTGGAGCATGTTTCTAGAGTTGCAGTGGCAGGATGGCCTAGCGTGCCCATTCTCTCTTTTCTTCTAGTCTCTTCGCTTTTCTCTCTTTCTCTGATGAATAAATAAATAAATATTTACGAAAAAAATGGATGGGGATCTAGCTCAGTGGTAGAGCACCTGAGGAGGCCCTTGGTTTAATCCCTAGTATCTCCTCCCACAGAGTCAGAGTCAGGTGTAGTAATATATGCCTGTAATCCCAGCACTCAGAAGATGAGGCAGGAGGACTGCTACAAGCTCAAGGCTAGCCTGAGATACATAATAAGTACCATGCCAGCCAAGGCTACATGACAAAACCCTGTAAAATACCAAATGAGGACTGGAGAGAGAGCTCAGTGGTTGAGGGACTTCCCCTTAAAGTCTAACTATCTGAGCTGATTTTCCCAGTACCCATATAAAGCAAGATGCACAAAGTGGCACAGGCATCTGGGGTTCATTTGCAGTAGCTAGAGGCCCTGGTTCATGCATTCTCTCTTTCTGTGGAGAAGGGTGGCCCACACCTTTAATCCTAGCACTCAGGAGGTCAAAGTAGAAGGGTTCTGTGAGTTTGAAGCCAGCCTGAGACTAAATAGTGAATTCCATGTCAGCCTGGACTACATACAGCAAGACCTTACCTCATAAAAACAAAACAAAACAAAAAAGGAGCTGGGCGTGGTGGCGCACGCCTTTAATCCCAGCACTCGGGAGGCAGAGGTAGGAGGATCGCTGAGAGTTCGAGGCCACCCTGAGACTACATAGTTAATTCCAGGTCAGCCTGGACCAGAGTGAAACCCTACCTCGAAAAACCAAAAAAAAAAAAAAACAAAAAAACAAACAAACAAACAAACAAAAAAGGTGGGGGAGTAGGAAGGGGGAAGAAGAAGGAAGGGAGGGAAGATGGTTTAGATGACAAAATCTGATGACATTTTCCTGGGGAACAGGAAAGACTGCAGGACCAGTTCAGGAGGCCCAACCAATGTCCAGAAGATGCTATAGAAAGACATAATGGAAGGGAAGTCACTCATCCAAGAAAACCAGACTATGAAGCTCCCTATATCCAAATGCTGTGTGTGTTGTATCTTCAAAATCTACAGCACAAGAGACCAAAAAGTCCCACATCAAAGAACATTATCAGGAAACTTGAGAATAGGATGAGCTTAAAAATGTTGAGATACATACACACACACACAAACACAAACACAAACACACCCCAAAATGCCCAACTTTGAAACCCTGTGGGGCTCATTAGGAACATGGTTTCTGAACCTAGCTGCATTATTATCACAAGTGCAAAAACAGCAAGAGTGTTTTTGAGAATTTTCAAGTTTTCAACACTTTGCTACCCACTTCCCCTTTCTCGGGCTTGTGGAAGGTGTCTCAACATTAGGTTATGCCAAGAAAGAGAAAACAGAGGAGCAGAACCCAGAGTACCAGCAGAGGGGGTGGTAGCATTTCTGAGTTGGTCTAGGGAAGTCCTAAAGAATGCATGAGGGGAGCAGTGCAATGGGGCTCCAGAGGAAGAGGCGTCCCAAAGGAAGAGAAGGCAACATTGAAGGATGATTTCCTTAGCTGCAAAGCTAGGACCTCTCAAAAGCTCTGAGAGAGGGCTGAAGAGATAGCTCTGAGGTTAAGGGCACTTATTTCCAAAGCCTGATGGCCAGGGTTCAATTCTCCAGTACCCATGTAAAGCTAGATGTACAAAGTGGCACATGTGTTGAGTTCATTTGCAGTGACAGGAGGCCCTAGCACACCTGTGTTCTTGTTCTCTTTCTTTGTCTCTCTCTCTCTCTCCTTGTAAATAAGATATGTTTTTTTAAAAACTCTGAGAGACAAAAATCAGAATGAATGTTAGCTCCAATTTAACCAGAAATTGCACAAAAATGGGAATGTCATTTGTGTGGTCCATAGATTCAATCCCAGGTCCTGTGTTACTTGTCGGCACAGAGTGGCTCCATCTTGCTGGAACAGAACCCTATTTGGGAGGACAAAGGAAGACAAGCTGAACTGACTTATGTAGGGGGAGAGGCAGAGAACCAACCTAGATGGAAAATGTCTAGTAATAACTATACAAATATGTTACCTAGAAACTTAGAAATAAAATGTCAAAACAAAACTGCCACCATGGATATGACCCCTCAAAGTAGCAAGGGTCAGGGTAGGGACCAGGAGAACTGCCCTCTTCCAGCCATATGTCACTATTTAGCACTATAAAACAGAAATATGAAAAATTCAAAATAAAAATTTAGGTACAAAAATAACATACAATGCCAAATTAATGGCTGCCTTCCTGTGCTCAACACAATCTCATTTGACTCTCTCATTGCTCCCATTTCACAGTGGGGCAAATCAAGGCAGCTGTCCATGTCTTCACAACCAGGGTGGCAAGGGGTGAATGCTGGCAGCTATACCTCACCCTGGTCCTTCACCTCTGACCAACCCAGGATGGCTTCATCTTGCTAGAACTTGTACTTTTTCAAATCTCTGACAGAAGAGACACTGAAAAAGCAAATTTTCAGAGATCAGATACCTTCAAACCCAGTTCAAACCCTAGCACTGTGAAAACCCCATGTGTGCCTAACAAATAAGTGAGGGCCCAATGGAGGCTGAGGCTGCCTCCCATGTCACACTGGGGTTCCGGCACCTTGAAGGCTTGCTAGTCAATGGGGCAACCTGGCTCTGGGTAGCTGCTTGATAGTGATGAGGTGCACTCTGTCTGGTTCTGCCCACAGGCCTTAGAGACAGGAACAGGAAAAGCAGCTAGTTTTAATGAGGTGCCCTACTCCACATATTTAAGATAGTCCTAAAAATAAACTACCATGTTCAAACACTGGTGGGGGTTTCACCAGGCTGTCTCCTGGATGAATAGTAACTGCTGATACTTTATCTGAACAGTAAAGAAGTGAAAGGCTGAGGGTGAGATGGTTTATTTTGGATAAGGCTTTTCTATTCTTTCATAAAACAACAAACCCTGAGCCTGCTCCATGCTTGGTTCCTGAGCTGAGAGCTAGATACCTTGGGTTTCTTAGCCACCCTGTGGAGTAACAGTTGTTGGGATAATTTATCCTGTCAGGAGGGGAGGGTACAATATAAGCAAAGGCCCTGTACACAAGGCAGCAAGGAGACAAGAACATGAGGCCAGACTGGTAGATGCCCAGGAGCACCAAAGGACAAGTATAAAAAGGGAATGTTCTGGGCTCTTAAGATGTCATCAGACTTTCCTGAATAGGGCACCATTTTGGCTCTAGCCCTGTTCAGCAGCCCATTCACCCAGGATGGCCCTTCTGAGCAAGACAGATCCAGGTCATCAAAGGGAATAATGGGCACCCACCTTGGGAATCCCGAGCAGTTTGGAGCCTAAACCCACCTTGGACTGCCCACCTGATATTCAGACCTCAACTCCTTTGCAGTGACCAGAACACTGTACACACACGTCAGAGAAGATGATGTGGTATGGGGAAACTTCCTAAAACACTAATGGGAAGTTTCTGCTGGCAACACAGCGAACTCTCATGGTCCCCACCAGGCCCCAGCTGGTCTAGGGCTACCAGGATCCCCACTAACAGCAACCATGTAGGCTGATTAGGGCTCCCAAGGTCCCATGGCCACTTTGAGACACATGATCCAACAGACTGCCAGGCGGCCTAACAAGTACTTCAAGTTAGCACCTTGGGGGTCACAGGGAAAGTCTAGGAAGTGAGAGCAGCGCTCAGAGGCAAACAACACACAAGCACCCAACTCCTTACATAACTAATGATGGCTCTGAACTTCACAAAGATGCGGGAGAAGGAGCTTGCTAGTGGCTGACACAGCTGAAATAGAAGTCTCTATGCACATTTAGTCAAGACCCCAAAACAGGTAACATGCAGTCATAACCCCCTCTGCCAGCATCCATAAAGATGGCCTTGGGGGAGAGGGGCCCTAGCACTTTGAAGCTGTTCCCTGATTGTGGCTCTGTGAACCCAACTAAGGGCCACAGGGCCAGAAGCCACTGAGAAGTCTGAAGCCCCATGCCAGTTCTAGAGATCCTGGTGGCATAGCCACATACTAAGGTTCAAGTCAGCCTTTCACTGCACGCGAGTGGTTAAAGGAAAGGGGCCATAATATCCAGTTATCCCAGAGAAACTATGACACAGCTCATTTTTCCTCTCTAGAAGACACCAGTATGAACAAACATCCTGCTAGTTGTCTTTCCCTCCCACCCATCCACATGCCAAATTTTAATAATTCAAGGACCCAAAACAAACAAGACATGCTTGAGACCTATGCTAGCTGTGTGAAGCAGCCTATGTCTGGGGGAGGGGTGCCTCTGGCCCCTAGGCCTTGACAGCACCCACATCCTCCAAATGCGAAATAGCCCCCTCTAGCAGTCTTGTCCTCCCAGGCCCCAAGGCTCCTGCCAGCATAAGCTAGTTGTTTTTTTTGTTTGTTTGTTTGTTCTTTTTAAAAAAATTTTGCAAAATGGACGTCAGAAAAGCATCCCCATTCCAACACTCCCCTACACAGCCCTTGTACCCCGAGATCTACCTCCAACCATCTCAGAACAGAATACTGGACACCAGGGCCACGCTCCCAGCTGACATCCGAGGACCTTGATGGAGCAAGCTGTGCACGTTAGCGCTGTTTGTGCCACCCAGACTCCAACATGACGCTGTCATCAGTGCAAAGCCAGAGCTCTGGCAGGCTCATGCCTGAAAGACCACAAGCAGGAGCTGCACTTGTTTATGGAAACAGGTGCTGGCTGTTTAAGCCCTGGGCCTGGCGCCCAGGGTGCCCAGACCTCACCATTGTGGTCCCATCGATCTGTCCACTTGCAGCAATGCAGAGTGAAAAGAAAGCAAGACACCCACGTTTGTTCTGGCCGCAACACACAGACTCACGACTGTAAAAGCCCAGCCACAGCAACGCTCCCAATAGCCAGAGGCTCCCTAGGGCAGGGCTGGTGAAGAAATCAGGCTTCCCTGAGCCCTAAGCCTCACCAGCCTCTGCAACAACTGCCCACCCCATATCTTGAGCACATACCATCCGTGCACATCTCCTTCCCTCACACCCGCGTCAGCCGCATTGCTCACTCAGCATGCTCCTCTATAGCTTATTTTCTCTGAAAATCTGTCACCAGGAAAAACAACAGCCTCTCAGTGTGCTTCCCCCATCACTGTGAGATGCTGCAGCGGCATCCCTGCCCAGCTGGCAGCCCCGACTCAGTGCCGGAACATCTGTGCAGCGTGCAGGCTGTGGCAAAGCCACGACGAGCCCTGAAACACTGACTTGCAGCAGCTCCACAGCCCCATCCGCTGCATACATAGGGCCTGCACCACCACCGCCTTGGGCCTGGTAGAAAATCCACGGGAGAGATGCGCATTACTCACCGGCTTTCTTCTGCTGCCTCCACAGCACAGAATTCTTTATGCTCTACCAGCAATGGATGTGCAAGGAGGCATCTTCTGTCCCTTTAAAGAGCTGATGCTGTGTCCCCTGGCCTCCGACCGACCGACAATAGGCAGGGTGGGCTATGGCTGGAGGGGCAGACATCTAATGGAAGGCTAACTGCCCTGCTCCCCGCCTCTCACATCCCTGCCTCATGTCTCCAGGCCCGGGTGGTACCGGCTCCCCTGGGAAGCTACAGCCTACAGCCGGCAGCTGAGGCACAAACTAAAACACGGCATGGATACGGAGGAGCTGACGTCACATGAAAACAAGCGGCTCTGCACTGAGCCAGTGCTGGACAGGACAAGGGCCAACCAGAGCCCAGGCCAGGCAGGGCTCACGCTCAGTAGCCTTTAAAATGCCATATCTAGGAGACAGCTAAGATAGCCCAGTCTTCCACATTAGCTCCACACTGGGGTTCAGGGCATATTACTCTAGGCATGACAAGTGATCCAAGATCTGCATCCAGGATGGGCTCCACACAAATGTCCATGGACTATGAGCACCCACTGGTATGAACACTTATAGGCTGTGACCACCTGGGCCATGAGCACCCACAGCCATAAGGGGACTTTGGCCCGTTCAATGACAGACAAACTCTAGAGTCAAATGGTATTTGCATGTTGCTGCTGTGTCTACCACAGGGAGGGGAAGACAGACATTAGCAAAGGCAAAAATGGGGAAAGCAGCTTCACAGGAAGCTGGATAATCCCTCCTGGCCTGGCAGCATACACACCCAGGTCAAGGTAATAGGTGGCCCATGACCCAATGCAGGATCTTATTCACTGTGCTGTGTCATGCCCAGTTGCTGCCAGCCTGGTCTCCAAACCAACTGGGAGTCAATGATGGGCTGGTTGGTCCTTACCTCACACCTTGGCACTTGAAGCTCCCCAACACCCAGCTATACCTGCATATGCTCACTCCAGTTCATCCCCCCTTTGGTTTTTAGAGGTAGGGTCTCACTCTAGCCCAGGCTCACCTGGAATTCACTATGTAGTCTTAGGCTGGCTTCAAACTCACAGTGATCCTCCTACCTCAGTCTCCCAAGTGCTGGGATTAAAGGTGTGTACCCCCATGTCAGGCTACTTTTTTTTTTTTTTTTGCTTTGTTTTTTGTTTTTCAAGGTAGGATCTTACTCTAGCCCAGACTGACCTGGAATTCACTCTGTATTCGCAGGATGGCCTTGAACTCAGGATGATCCTTCTACCTCTGCCTCCCGAGTGCTGGGACTAAAGGCATGTGCCACCACGCCTGGCTAAACCTGTTTTTTTCTTTGGGGGGTGGTGTTGAGGTAGGGTCTCATTCTAACTCAGGCTGATCTGGAATTCACTATGTAGTCTCAGGATGGCCTTGAACTCCGGACGATCCTCCTACCTCTGCCTCTTGAGTGCTGGGATTAAAGGTATGTGCCACCATGACCAGCTTAGTTTATTTTTTAAAATAGTTTATTTTTATTTATTTGAGAGAGAGAAGAGACAGCAAGAACAGGTGCACCACAGCCTCTAACTGCAGCAAATGAACTCCACATGCATGTACCCTGTTGTGCATCTGGCTTACGTGTGTCTTGGGGAATCAAACCTGGGACCTTTGGCTTTGCAGGCAAACGCCTTAACCACTAAACCATCTCTCCAGCCTGCCCCCCACTTTTTTTTGAGACAGCATTGCTATGTAACCCTTCCTGGCTTATACTTACTACGTAGCTCAAGTTAGCCTTGAACTTGCCTCCCTCCTCCTGCCTCTGCTTCCTGAGTGCTGGAATTATGGGAATAGACCACCATCATGCTCAATTCCTCCAGCTGAAATAAACATGAGAATGAGGCACCAGTCTGGCCAGGGAACACTGCCTCTTTCTTCAGAACCCACTCTATGCTCATACTGACACCATATGGGCAAGACTACACTCTGGGGTAAAGGTGTGAACAACCCACAGTGATCCAACTGTGTGTTTGTTAGTGGGGAGGAGGTGGGGAAAGGTCAGTATCTTGCCCCAATCCTTGTATCTGGAAAAGAGGGTCAGGAGTGTGACAGCCCTGCTCAGACCTCTGCTGTGATCAATTATAAGAACATCCCAGTATGTGGACTATATTTCCTTATTTTCTGCATTCCCAATGCATTGGCATTTGGGACTTGTTGACATATGGCATAAATGGACCACAGTCCCACGTTCTGGCAGCAGGTCTCCCCTGAGTGCTCACAGCCCCTGGTTGGTCATAGCAGGTGGGTGCTTATGGCCCCTGGATCCAATTCCTGGAGGCAGCACAGGTTTTACTCTGCAACAAATTTACAAATGCAAACCAAACTCAGACCCACACTATAAACCACCTTCTCTACTGGGATAGGCCAGCCAAGCCAAAGGTTGTTCACCCAGCCTTGCCTGGTCTTTCACATGAAACTCATAAAAGTTCAATCTCTCTCTCATATGCACACACACACATGAACACACCCATATTCCCTCTGCATGGAGTGAGACCCACCCATGACCTATGAGCTTGTTACTTAGTTACATAGTACTAACAAGCTTGGTGTTGGTGGCCTTGCCATACTAGAATCACAGTAACATAGTCAACTCAGAGATCTGTGGTTTTTTTTTTTTTTTTTTTTTTTTGCATTCACAATATGAACTCCAGGCCAAAGCTCTGAGTTCAAATTCAAACCTTTTCAGTCAAACACCAAATGGCCTTAAGCTATCTCCTCAAAGGCAAGGCTTCCCTCCTTTGGCAGGGAACCAGCTATACACAGGTCATTTCAGAAATTTATAAGCATGATACTTGGAGTGCTCCTGTTCTATAAACAAGGCATAGCAAGCCACAGACATCTGGTACTCTAACTCAGCAAGGTAAGAATGGTTCTTGGGCCAGGTGTGGTGGCACACAAATGTAGGAGGACTGCTGTGAGTTCAAGGCCACCTTGAGACTACATAGTGAATTAGAGGTCAGTATGGACTAGAATGAGACCCTACCTTAAAAAACCAAAAGGAAAAAGAATGGTTCTTGAGCCTGTTGTATCAGCAGACCTTTGGCACTCAAGAGGTTGAAGCAGGAGGACTGCAAATTAAAGTTTTCGTTTGTTTGTTTGTTTGTTTGTTTGTTTTGGTTTTTCAAGGTAGGGTCTCGCTCTAGCCCAGGCTGACCTGGAATTCACTATGTGGTCTCAGGGTGGCCTTGAACTCACGTGATCCTCCTACCTCTGCTTCCCGAGTGCTGGGATTAAAGGTGTGCACCACCATGCCTGGCGATTCTTTTTTTTTTTAATATTTTATTTATTTATTTATTTGAAGGGGGGAGAAAGAGAGAGAATGGGTGCACCAAGGCCTTTAGCCACTGCAAACAAACTCCAGACACATGCACCACCTTGGCTTACATGGGTACTGGGGAATTGAACTTGGGTCCTTAGGATTTGCAGGCAAGAGCCTGAATGGCTAAGCCATCTCTCCAGCCCAATTCTTGTATTATTTATTTGAGAGTGAGAGAAAGAGAGAGAGAGAGAGAGAGAGAGAGAGAAAGAAAGAATAGACATGTTGGGGCTTCCAGCCACTGCAAACAAATTCCAGACACATGTGCCACCTTGTGCATCTGGCTTTAATGGGAACCAAACTCAGGTCTTTAGGCTTTGAAGGCAAGCACCTCAACTGCTGAGCAATCTTTCCAGCCCCACATTTATTACTCTTAAAGCCAACTGCATTTAAAAATATTTTTTAATATTTTATTTTATTTTATTTTGGAGAGAGACACAGAGAGAGGGAGAGGAAGACAGATAGAGATGGGCGCCCCAGCAGTCTCTCAGCTGCTGCAAATGAAATCCAGATGAGTGCGCCCCCTTGTGGTCAAGTGTGGCATTGCGCCCTTGCGTCACTTTGCATCTGGCTAAACATGGGACCTGGAGATTGGAACCAGCGTTCTTAGGCTTAGGAGGCATGCGCCTTAACCACTAAGCCATCTCTCCAGCCCAAAATATATATTTTATTATTTATTTATTAGAGAGAGTGAGCATGGAAATTCCAGAGCCTCCTACCTCTGCAAACAAACTCCAGACCACCTTGTCCATCTGGCTTTATGTGGATACTGGGAAATCAAATCCAGCCCATCAGGCCTTGCAAACAAGCACCTTTACCTGCTGAGCCATCTCTCCAAACCATTTTTTTTTTTGTTTTTTTTTTCAAGGTAGTGTATCGCTTTAGTCCAGGCTGACCTAGAATTCACTATACAGTCTCAGGGTGGCCTTGAACTCAGGGTGATCCTCCTATCTCTGTCTCTTAAGTGCTAGCATTAAAGGTGTGTGTGAAATCATGCCAGGCATTGAGTCTTGTATTTTAAATTGATTGAATAAAATAAGTCGGGTGTGGTGACATATGCCTTTAATTGCAATTCCAAATCAGCCTGGGCTACGGCGAGACCCTACCTTGAGAAACCAAATAGTAAAATATTTTCAGTCACATGAAAGTGTGTAATAACAGAAATATTAGTGTCCATAAGTTAAATTTTATTGGGGCACTCAATGCCCCACCAAGCTTTCTGGGCCTTCATTGAAAAGCCTTCAGATTATAATGGCTTAGTAGTTAAGCGGCTTGCCTGCAAAGCCTAAGGAACCAAGTTTGATTCCCCAGTACCCATGTAAGCCAGATGCATAAGATGGTGCATGCATCTGGAGTTTGTTTGCAGTGGCTGGAGGCCCTGGAGCTGCCCATTCTCTCTGTCTACTTCTATCTCTTTCCAATAAATAAATAAAATATTTTTTAAAGCCGGGCGTGGTGGCGCACACCTTTAATCTCAGCACTCAGGAGGCAGAGGTAGGAGGATTGCCGAGAGTTTGAGGCCACCCTGAGACTACATAGTGAATTCCAGGTCAGCCTGAGCTAGAGTGACACCCTACCTCGGAAAAGCAAAAAAAAAAAAAAAATTTAAAAACCACAACATAACTGAACCATTATGCCATGCTAGGCTTGAATAAGAAAAAAGTGTTCAAAGTAAAAATTTACATATGTGATTAGCACTCTATCACAACCACTGACTTTGACCAATTTCACTCCTCTGGGCCAGTCCAGAATATTCATCTTTGCAGAATTTAGATAATGCAGGCTGAACTAGTAAATTGTTAATTTTGTTAGAAGTCCATCTTAGGTACAAAAGCAGCTTTTTCAGTTCATTGTAAGTAATTTGAGACAAGGCTGAATGAAGTGACTAGTGCCACTTGATGCAGAACTCTCATTCCCACTTATCACCAGCTGGCAAGGTATAGCAGGAATATTGTGGAACTGGCCTCACTGAGCATGTTCCAAAAGTCTAAATGTTATTAGACTCACCCCCGCCCCTTTTACAAAGGGAGAAACCGAAGCACCAGGCACTTCACTTATCTGCCCAAGGTCGTGCTGTAGACTCACCCAGCAGGATGTCCAGCCACATGAATGTCATGCTCCAGTGCCTTCATCAGCTTGTTTGTTGTTTCTGCAGTGCTGGGGATGGAACCCAGGCTTTCCAAACACTAAGCCAGCACCCTAACAGTAAGCCACATCCCTTGCCCTCTCCTAGCACCATGCGATGACCCAAGGTGCTGCAGGCTGCTCTCCGGACAAGTTACCACCAGAGAAGGACAGGGATAACACCAGATTCATGCCAAGACCCCTGTACTCTGGTCTATTTCTGGGTCACTGTCTTACCTGCCTCAGGAAGCACACAAAGCCTTGGACTCAGAAAAGATGGTTCAGAAGCCTGACAGATGGGAGGGAAGTGAGTGCAAGAAGTGAATAAACAGGCTGGTGGACATGCCGGACAAGAGCCAGCCTGAGGATCCTGTCTTGTGCAAAGCTGCCATCCACTTAAGGCTCCAAGGTCTCCCATCAGAGATGCACAAGGAGCTTCAGTAATGGCTACCCCTACTCCTCACAGTCTCCACCACAACAGCATGAGACCACATATAAATCAGAGGATGGGGTAATCAGACCAGTCCCAACAACCCAAAAGGAGATGGAAGGCAACTGGACCTCAGGGTAGCCACCAAGGTAGCAGTATAACAGCGGTTACCAATGACATATGTCCACATCCTCCTCCTAGAACCTGTAGGTGTGACCTTACTTCCTGGTGAGGTTAGACTCTCACAAAGAATGTGCTTATGTTAATCAGGTGGATCCTGAATCCTATGACAGGCATGAATGACCACTAGAACAAAAAAATAAAGAAATTCCCAAGAAAATACTAGCAAAACAAATTCATGCAATATGCTAAAAACAATTATACACCATGACATAATAGGTTTTGTTTATGGGAATCAAGGAAAATTTAAGGTAGAAAAACCAATCAGTGTGACACGCATTAACAGAACAAAGGAAATACTTGATATCAACACAGAAAAAAGTTTTTTTTTTTTTTTGATTTTCTGAGGTAGGGTCTCACTCAAGCTCAGGCTGCCCTGGGATTCACTATATTGTTTCAGGGTGGTATCGAATTCATGGCACTCTTCCTGCCTCCTTAATGCTGGGATTAAAGGCGTGTGCCACCATGCCCATCTTAGAAAAAGTATTTGACAAAATTCAACAACCTTCATGGTAAAAATAATCAAACACCTAGGAATAGAAACATATTAAAACTTATAGTGAAAGCCAGGTGTGGTGGCACACGCCTTTAATCCCAGCACTCAGAGGCAGAGGTAGGTGGATCACCATGAGTTCGAGGTGTGCCAAACATTGGCAAGGGGACACTGGCTATAATACCCATAAGCCTGCCCCCTACAATACACTGCTTCCAGGAGGAGTTAATTCCCAAATCTCCATCAGCTGGAAACATAGCATTCAGAACACCTAAGTTTATGACAGACACCTGAATCAAACCACCACATCCAGTGTCCAGAAAGTTCAACAGCCTCCCAAACAATACTAAGCAGTTGAGGATCAAGTGTTCAAGCATGTGAGCCTATGGATGACATTTCACATTTAAGCCCAGAAATAAATCCTTGCAGATGCATGCAAATGATTTAACAAGTGCCAAGACCTTCCACAAAGAAAGGAGAATCTTTTCAACAAATGGTGCCCAGAAAATGGGTTTCCACAAACAGTGAAATAAGGTTGACCTCTACCCTTCTATGAAATGTAAGAATTAACTCAAAATGGGTCCATGACCCAATGTAGAACAAAAACTACAAAGCTCTAGTACTGAGAGTTTGGCTTGGTGGGAAAGTGCTTAGCAAGCATGTACTAGGCTGTGGGTCAAATCACTAGCACAACACACACGCACACACACACATGCACACACACAAACACACACCCCTGAACCTATAAAACTCTAGAAGAAAATACAGCATAAGAGTCATGTACCTGGGCCAGGCGTGGTGGCACACACCTTTAATCCCAGCATTCAGGAGGCAAAGGTAGGAGGTTTGCCATGAGTTTGAGGCCACCCTGAGATTACATAGCAAATTCCAGGTCAGCCTGAGCTAGAGTGAGACCCTACCTTGAAAAACCAAAAAAATGTTAAAAAAAAAAAAAAAGTCATGTACCTGGAATAATTTGATTTCTCAGATGTGGTGCTAAAGGCATAGACAACAAAAGGGAAATAAGCCGGGCGTGGTGGCGCACGCCTTTAATCCCAGCACTTGGGAGGCAGAGGTAGGAGGATCGCCGAGAGTTCGAGGCCACCCTGAGACTACATAGTTAATTCCAGGTCAGCCTGGACCAGAGTGAGACCCTACCTTGCAAAACCAAAAAAAAAAAAAAAAGGGAAATAAGTCAGTGTGGTGGTTTGACTCAGGTGTCCCTCATAAACTTAGGTGTTCTGAATGCTGGATTCCCAGCTGATGGAGATTTGGGAATTAACACCTCTTGGAGGCAGTGTATTGTAGGGGGCAGGTTATGGGTATTATAGCTAGTGTCCCCTTGCCAGTGTTTGGCACACTCTCCTGTTCCCATTGCCCACCTGATGTTGGCCAGGAGGTGACGTCCACTCTGCTCATGCCATCGTTTTCCCCTGCCATCGTGGAGCTTCCCCTCCAATCTATAAGCCAAAATAAACCCTTTTCCCCACAAGCTGCTTGTGTTAGTTTGAATAAATGGCTCCCAAATTATTCAGTGTTTTATTAGTTTGGCTGGAGGCAGTGTCACTGGGCGGATCTTAAGGTGTGGTGGTGGGTTTGAGATTTCAGTCTAAAGATATGCACTGTGCCTAGCTGGAGTTCCTGAGGTGTGCTGTGTGGCTTTTGGCTTATGACTTTTCTCTCTGTGTTTGGTCCTGTAAAAACAGGCCAGCTTCTTCTGCCATTATGGAACTTCCCTTGGATTTGTAAGCTTCAATAAATATCCCTTCCTCCATAACCTTGCCTGGTTTGGAAGTTCATCTCAGCAAACCCAAAGCGGTCTGCTACACTACTCTTGGTCAAGTGATTTCTGCCAGTAATGCGAACCAGACTGCAACAGTCAGACTTTAAGAAAATGTAAAAACTTATGTTAAAAGGCTCATTCAGGGTTGGAGAGATGGCTTAGCAGTTAAGGCACTTGCCTGCAAAGACCAAGGACCCAAGTTTGATTCCCCAATACCCACGTAAGCCAGATGCACAAGGTGGCACATGCATCTGGAGTTTGTGTGTAGTGGCTGGAGGCCCTGGCATGCCTATTCTCTCTCTACGTGCCTCTTTGTCTCTCCCCCTCTCTCAAATAACTAAATAAAATATTTAAAACAAAAGCCTCATTCAACAAAAAAAGCTACACAGACAAAATATTTGCATGTCCAAGTCCAATAAGAGATTAAGATCCAGAATATACACTGAATTTCTAACACTCACAACAAAACAGGCAGATTCAAACATAGGCAAAGGACACAGGAGCAGCACTGCAGCCTGTGGTCCTGGCTTCTCAGGAAGCTCAAGCAAAAGCTTGAGAGCAGCCTTGGCACACAATGAGACCTTGTTGGGGGGCTGGAGAGATGGCTTAGTGGTTAAGGTGCTTTCCTCGGTTCGATTGCTCAGGACCCACATAAGCCAGCTACACAAGGTGGCGCATGCATCTGGAGTTCATTTGTAGTGGCTGGAAGCCCTGGCATATCCATTCTTCCTCTCTCTCTCTCTTTCTGCCTCTCTCTCTCAAGTAAATAAATAAAATATTTTTAAAGTCAAGTGATAAATTTAGTTATATATCTTCTTCAATAGGTAGGGTTTTAAAGTCAGGCTGATAAATTTAGTTGAATATATCTACCTCTTCAAGAGTATTGGGATTTAATAATTCAAAACTAAAGAAAACTAAAGGAATAAAGTAGTGACATGCTATAGTATACAGCCCTGAGAAGGTGTTGCTGAGTGAAAGAAACCAGGCGTGAGACCATGTAGTGTGAGATCCTTTTTATATGAAATGACCCAAACAGGCAAAACCCACAGAGACCAAGAACAGACTATTGACTAACAGGTGGAGGGGAGGCAGAGTGTCTGCTGAGGTCATGGGATTCATTCTGGATAAGGGTAGAGCTGGTAGCTGAGCAATGAGCACTAAATGCTATTAAGCTATTCAACAAAGTGATAGAAACAGTAAATGTTATTCTTTATAGTTAGGAGAAAACCCATAAAGGCCAAAAAAATTGTGACTGGTGCCAGGTACTCAAGGGGCAGGCCAGTTGTATATGCCCAAATCACCTGTATTATAACCAGATCCTGCAAAATTTTCATTTTTTTTCTTTTTGGTGCATGTGTGCTCATGCATGTGACTAGGAACACATATGTGCCACAGCATACATGTGGAGATCAGAGGACAACTTTTGGGTGTCAATCCTCACCTTCTACCTTGTTGGAGGCAGGGTCTCTCGTTGTTCACTACTCCATTTTCCAGACTAGCTGGTCTATAAGCTTCCAGCATACTCTCCTGTCTTTACCTTCCTTTTTTTTTTCTTTCATGGTAGGGTCTCACTCTAGCTCAGGCTGATCTGTAATTCACTATGTAGACTCAGGGTGGCCTTGAACTCATGATGATCCTCCTACCTCTGCCTCCCGAGTGCTGGGACTAAAGGTGTGCACCACCACACCCAGCCTCTACCTTCTTTTAACCATAGGCATGCCAGGATTACAGATGGCCATCACAGCATCCAGCTTGTCCATAGATTCTGGGGATCTGAACATGGGTATTCACAGTGTGCAGCTAGTGCTTTATCCTCAGCTCCATATTTTCAAATTTTCATCTGCCTCTGGCCATGATCTGTCTATCCATACATCTCCCAGGCCAACTTCTGCAGGTACCAAAGTCACACAGTTCCCATGGTGGCCCCACTGACCACAATAGGGTTTTCCTGTGTCTAAGATGGGCATGAACCTGAGGACAACGGAATATCCAAATACAAAGCCTGAGAAACCCATCTGAGGATACTACCATTTCATACATACCCGGAGAACAAAGGCCATCCTGCACCTTAGTGCACCATCCAGCCAAGGTGTCGTCAGCAGAAAAGGCAGAGGGATGCAAGAGCAGGGAGAAACCTTCTCCTCTCAACTACTCAAGGATCCTCCCCAGTACCTAGCCTATGACCTGCTAAGCAAAGGATTTATGGAATGTTCTGACAAACTGAGTGGCCATCAGAGCCTCAGAGCCACACCAGCAAGGACCTACTCATGTGCCCAGGTCAGTTCTTCTCAAGGATCAGCCACATTCTCTGCATGCACACAAGGTAACATGGACCTACTCTATGTCACGCCCAACTCCTACCCTCCAGCAGAGATCCCAACCCCTAAGGCATCCTATGACCCTTCCTATGCTGCAACAGCCCCACCAACTCAGAGCACTATCACTAAAGCATCCACACAGGGAAAGGAGAGCACTTGAGTCTGAGCCTCTGAGTCAGGCTAAGACAGGTGCACAAATGCAGCTGGCTGCCCCATTGCCCTGTGCCAACAGGTCTGTCTGGAGACACTCCTGGCACGCAATGGGTCAGATGAACAGTTTTGTCACCGTGGTCATAAAGTCATTCAGGTAGCAGACGGATACTATCTGAAGCTCCTGCCAGCTATTGATCAGCAGCATGAAGGCCAAGGAGTGTGGTGACAAGACAACCTTATCTTCTCTCCCAGGTGTTTACCTTATTTTATTCTTTTTTTTGGGGGGGGTATGTGTGGATTTTTTCAAGGTAGAGTCTCACTTTAGCCCAGACTGACCTAAAACTCACTGTGTAGTCTCAGGCTAGACTTGAACTCATAGAGATCCTCCTACCTCTGCCTCCTGAGTTCTGGGATTAAAGGTGTGCCACCACGCCCTGTTCTATTTTATTTTTTTATATACTCATAAAGATACCCTGTTGTGTGACAAGTCCCTCTCTTGGCGCATGGACATGCCAAAGGAAGAGAGTTCTGGAACAGCAGGTAGCACTACATAAGAAACTGCATAATCCTATAGGTAACAAGGACTATAAAACAACATGCCAGCCCACCTGCTCTGAGGCCTCTATACAGACTGCCTGGGGCTGTACAGGAGACTACCCTGTCACCCAGCCTATCAAGAGCCTCTCCAGGCACACCCTCCATAACCCACCTTACTGATCTCCTCCCTTGATCCTCCTACTCCACACACAGTCCAGGGTGGGCTAAGTACCTGCTATCCCAAGTATGTTGGCCTATGCAGCCTTGGGCTTTTCTCCCTTACTGCTCAAGTGCTCCAAAAGCTCTCACCCCAGGGGCCTTCTCAACACTGCTTGTGAGATACAATCAAAGACAAGGACAGGAGCTCCCTTTGGAACTCACTGCTCCTGGAACCTGGTGCCCTTATCTCCCACCAAGAGACTCAACAAGAAAATAAATAGGGCAGCACAGGATGGAGGGAGGGCAGATCAGGCTTGGGGTGGCCTACACTGGGGCAGATGTATTAAGGCAATGTCCAAGTTTCCTAGCCTGCCTGGGTCTTTTCCTCCTGAGAGCAAATCAGGGCACTTCTTGAACCTTCCATCATGCTACCAAATGACCAAGTCAGCTCCTCCCTGATGAAATGTTAGCCAGAAAACAGTGGAGGGCACTAGCCAACATGAAAACTGTCCTCAAGGCAGTAACAGCAACTCAAGCTGAGGTCATACTCTTCACCAAGGCAAATGTCCCTGGGCTCCAGAGCCCTGCTTCATACATGGCACCCACACATTTCCCTGGCATGATGGATCAGCTGTTTCACCCATAACATGCAGCACATGTTAAAAGAAATTCAACAACTGAGCACTCACTGTCTTCTCCGGGACAAGGCATGCCTGGCTGCTCAGGGATGCTCGGGAAAACTAGACAGAAAGAAAGAAAGAAAGAGAAAATAAGAGGATTAGTGTCCCTTGTGCTGTTAACTCTGTCCTTTCCCAAATCAGGTCAAAGGGTTCACCACAGGGCTCATGAGGACTTTCTCTTGGGAGACATTTTTTAGGGCAAAACCTAAAAAAACATAAGCATCTCCATGTGTCAAACCCTATTTGTAAGACTTTAGGGGGAAAAAGCATCCTGTGGTTTCTAGACAGCAGAGTTATCAGAAGAAAATTAGTCCTTTGCATTAACAAATTAATGCAGAGACTAGAAAGGATGGCAATTACACCAAAACTGGCATTTTAAAGTGAGGACTGAGGGGCTGGAATGATGGCTTAGTAGTTAAGGTGCTTGCCTGCAAAGTCAAAAGACCCAGATTCAATTCTCCAGAACCTACATAAGCCAGATGCACAAGGGGGCACACACATCTGGCATTTGTTTGCAGTGGCTGGAGGTCCTGAGCACTCATTCTCTCTCTTTCAAATACATAAATAAATATAAACACTTAAAAAAAATGAGGACTGAACCTAGGGCTTTGGGAATGGTAGGCAAGCACTCTATCACTAAGCTACAGCCCCAGTCCTGTTGCCAGGCTGGTCTTTAATATTTGATCCTACTGCCTCAGTCTACTGAGTAGCTGGGGTCGTACCAGGCCCAGCTAAAGTTGACTTTTAAAAGTACATAAAAGCATCATAAGATTTTAAAATCACAATCCCTCCATGTGGCTTTGTAATTCTCAGGTGGTCTGTCAAAAATGCCCATGGTTGATGAGGGTTCCCTGGGGCCACCCATCTCCATAGGCCACATGGGCAGGTGAAAAGCCCACCCACAATCACTCACCGTGAATAATAAGCACTTCATCCCTGTACTGACAGGCAAGGCGGAAGGCCTCCTCCAGCTCCATTTGTGAGGACACCGTGCAAGGATCACCTGATAGGAGGTAGCAAAAGGGACCATTGAGGCTCCAAAGTCTGAAGGCAAAGAGGTCTGAAATGGTGCTCATGTAGCACACTGACCCATGTTTGTTGAGCAAAGTCTCACTGTCCATGATCAGCACACAGCATGGTTGGGAGACCACAGACCAGCCATCCAGACCAGTGAGTGGTTCAGCCAGGGGTCCCATCAATCTTCCGAAGGAAGCAGTTTTAACTCGTATATCTAGGAGCTTCAAAAGCTTTTGGGTGGCAAGAAAAGTCAAGAACCTTCTCCTAGGTGGCCCATGTAGCAGGAGAAGTCCCTGATCTCTAGGTTGGACAAAAAGAAATGTATAGAGTCGGGACTGGAGGGATGGATTAGTGGTTAAGGCACTTGCCTGCAAGGCCAAAGGACCCAGGTTTGATTCCCAAGGACTCATATAAACCATATGCCCAAGGTGGCGCATGTATCTGGAGTTTGTTTGCAATGGCTGGAGGCCCTGGAGTGCCCATTCTCTCTCTCAATCTCTCAAATAAATAAATAAATATAAGAAAATTTAATGCCGGGCATTGTGGTGCACACCTTTAATCCCAGCACTTAGGAGGTAGGAATTCTAGGTCAGCCTGGGCTACAGCAAGACCCTTCCATGAAAAAAAAAAAATTTAACAAAAACAAATATATAGAGTCATACTCTGCCCAGTCTGCAACTTACAACTGCAATCAGTCATAAGGGAGAAGGAGTTCCTCCTGACCAACTCCCCCATCCCCATTTTCTTTTTTTCCTTCTTTCTTTCTTTTTCTTTTTTTTCTTCATTTTTCGAGGTACAGTCATTCTAGCCCAAGCTGACCTAGAATTCACTACGTAGTCTCAGGGTGGCCTCAAACTCATGGCGATCCTCCTACCTCTACCTCCCAAGTGCTGAGATTAAAGGTGTGTGCCACCATGCCTGGCCCCATTTTCTTTCCCACGCCTTTAATCCCAGCACTAGGGAGGTAGAGGTAGGAGGATCGCCATGAGTTTGAGGCCACCCTGAGACTACGTAGTGAATTCTAGGTCAGCTTGGGCTAGAGTGAGACCCTACCTCAAAAAACAAAAACAAAAAAAGTAATTTATTTATTTATTTTAGAGAGAAAGAAAGAGGCAGAGAGAGAGAGAGAAGGGCCTCTGGCCACTGCAAACAAATCCCAGACACATGCATCACCTTGTGCATCTGGCTTATGTGGGTATTGGGGAATTGAACCTGGGTCCTTAGGCTTTGCAGGCAAGCACCTTAACCACTAAGCCATCTCTCCAGCCCATTTTCTTTCTTCTTCTTCTTTTTTTATTTGAAAGCAGAGAGAGAGAGAGAAGAGAGGCAGACAGAGAATGGGCATGCTAGGGCCTTTAGCCACTGCAAATGAACTCCAGATGCATGTGCCCCTTGTGCATCTGGCTTACATGGGTCCTGGAGAATTGAACCGGGATCCTTTGGCTTCATAGGCAAACGCCTTAACTGCTAAGCCATTTCTCCAGCCCCCATTTTCTTTTATTTCAATTTTTTTTCCAAGATAGGGTCTCACTGTAGCTCAGGCTGACCTGGAATTCACTATATAGTCTCAGGGTGGCCTCGAACTCACAGTGATCCTCCTACCTCTTGCCTCCTGAGGGCTGGGATTAAAGGCATGCACTACCATGCCCAGCTATTTCAAAATTTTTTAAAATATTTTTATTTGAGACTGAGAGAAGGAGGCAGACAGAAAGAGAGTATGCAAAATAAATAAATAAATGGAAGTGAGCGACTATGGGCACACCAGGGCCTCTTGTCACTGTAAACAAACTCTACATGCATGTGCCACTTTGTGCATCTGGCTTTACATGGGTACTGGGAATCAAACCCAGGCCATCAGGCTTTGCAAACAGGTGCCTTTAACTGCTGAGCCCTTTTTTCCCCTGTGTTTGAGACTAGAACCCACTATGCTTCAGGGACACACCCTTCTGTCAGGCATTTAAGGCTACACTGTTCAGCCCAAATGCAGTTCCTAATTATTCATTTGTAGGTATCCATACTGGGGAAATGTTGATTGTACTAAGTTCAGTTACACAGCTTTACATCTTGTGGAAGAGGATGGAGGCTGCTTTTGGCAAAGCCCAATGAAACTCAGATTAACCAGCACAGGACTGAGGCTACCTTCACTATCCACCCATTTGAGGGTGAGAGGATGTTGCTGGTGTAGGCCACACATATCCCGCACTTCCTCACAGAGCTCCTCAAAGGTTGTTGAGGCATCCACACTTGTGATCAGGATGTCCCTGGAAACAAAGAGGACAGAGATATTTGTAACCAGAGTCACATCTGAATCAGATTATACACTGCTTATTAATTGAACAAGTTAGATTAGATAAATGAAATTAAAATCTTCCCCAAAATAATATAACAGATACCCACAAACATGAAATAGGAACTACTGACCAGTTTTCAAAAATGACCCCCCAAGACTCTCTATAAAAGGTCAGAAGCTGGGCGTGGTGGCACACACCTTTAATCCCAGCACTCAGGAGGCAGAGATAGGAGAATTGCGGTGAGTTTGAGACCACTCTGAGATAATATCCAGGTCAACCTGGGCTAGAGAGAGACCCTACCTTGAAAAACCCAAAAAACAAACAACCACAACAACAAAAACAGGTCAGTCTGGGATGATGGCACACACGTCTTTAATCCCAGCACTTGGGAGGCAGAGGATCGCTGTAAGTTCAAGACCAGCCGGAGACTACATAGTAGAATTCTAGGTCAGCCTGGGCTAGATGGAGACACTTCTCAAACAAACAAAAAATAGGTTAAAACATCAGATGGCACCCTCTGGTGGAGGCCAGGCAACTGCAATGTGAGGGTCAGTTTACCCCCATTGCTTTCATTAAGGTAAAACATGACCATCATCAAGCCTTTCCTTAAACCTTAAAGCTACAAACCAGGACATGTCACCTAGGAAAATGAGATGGGGAGAATTTAATGATTCAATAATCAAAGCAGCTTTTTTTTTTAAGCCCTGAAGGGATGACTTGACCCACTTTGACCCAAGTGCAGCTGTGACATAATTCCAGGGACAATTTTTAGAAAATCAAGTCACAGAATGTCATCGCCTTGTATCTTTTTACCCCAAAACAAGATTTGAACCTCTATAGTAGGGTTCCTAGCCCTTCCCAAGATAGCCCTTCACTGGCAAAGGAAAAACCTCACCTGTCCCCAGAAGACTGACAGGCAGAATAGAGCCTCAGAAGCACCACATTTCCATGGAAACTCTGAGCAAGAACCACACCCTTGTCGAATTCACTTGAAGCTGCAGTAAAAATCTACCCATGTCTGATGCCCCATAGTGAAGGGCTTGCAGAGGGAAACCCAAAAAACTTTCAGACAGAAATATAGGTTGAGGTGGTTGCTGATTACCTGGGTTCCCCACCAGGCTGTCTGAATTGGATCTAACACACTTCTGACAAAATTCAGAGTAACAAGGACCTACACTTTCCAGTCCCCAGCACAGCAGCTGGGACCTTTTGGGACCAGCTTCCCCAACCCTGGGGGCTGGGGAGAGATATCCCCAGCTGCTCACTCCCTCCTACCAGAACTGGCCATCCAGCACCTGCCCTAGATCTACACACTGCATAGAAACGGACCAAGCCTGATTCACCACAGTCTGTAGAATAATGGCAGATAAGGAAACTGAGGCACAGAGGCTAAGTGGAGAGGCTTCACATACCAAGTTCCCAGGCCCCTGTCATCTGGGATCACGCTGCCTAAGTACCCACACTATCCAGCACACTAAGAATCCTTCTGTTGTGGACCTCTCTCTTCCTCCTCCCTACTGAAAGCTATCCTCTGCCCCCTCTGAGTGCCTGGAGGACAGGGGAACAGTTCCCATGAGGCCCCAGAGTTTTGAAAGTGCATTTCAGGCTGAGCCACCATCCTGGTCACATCCTAGCTTAGGAGATGGTTCTAGATGTCTACACCAGCCTGGACTACTCCTCCCTGATCCTAGGTCTCCAAGGACCACAGCATGTCCTCTAACATTGAAAGCAGAGAGAGAGAGAGAGAAGAGAGGCAGACAGAGAATGGGCATGCTAGGGCCTTTAGCCACTGCAAATGAACTCCAGATGCATGTGCCCCTTGTGCATCTGGCTTACATGGGTCCTGGAGAATTGAACCGGGATCCTTTGGCTTCATAGGCAAACGCCTTAACTGCTAAGCCATTTCTCCAGCCCCCATTTTCTTTTATTTCAATTTTTTTTCCAAGATAGGGTCTCACTGTAGCTCAGGCTGACCTGGAATTCACTATATAGTCTCAGGGTGGCCTCGAACTCACAGTGATCCTCCTACCTCTTGCCTCCTGAGGGCTGGGATTAAAGGCATGCACTACCACGCCCAGCTATTTCAAAATTTTAAAAAATATTTTTATTTGAGACTGAGAGAAGGAGGCAGACAGAAAGAGAGTATGCAAAATAAATAAATAAATGGAAGTGAGCGACTATGGGCACACCAGGGCCTCTTGTCACTGTAAACAAACTCTACATGCATGTGCCACTTTGTGCATCTGGCTTTACATGGGTACTGGGGAATCAAACCCAGGCCATCAGGCTTTGCAAACAGGTGCCTTTAACTGCTGAGCCCTTTTTTCCCCTGTGTTTGAGACTAGAACCCACTATGCTTCAGGGACACACCCTTCTGTCAGGCATTTAAGGCTACACTGTCTAGCCCAAATGCAGTTCCTAATTATTCATTTGTAGGTATCCATACTGGGGAAATGTTGATTGTACTAAGTTCAGTTACACAGCTTTACATCTTGTGGAAGAGGATGGAGGCTGCTTTGGCAAAGCCCAATGAAACTCAGATTAACCAGCACAGGACTGAGGCTACCTTCACTATCCACCCATTTGAGGGTGAGAGGATGTTGCTGGTGTAGGCCACACATATCCCGCACTTCCTCACAGAGCTCCTCAAAGGTTGTTGAGGCATCCACACTTGTGATCAGGATGTCCCTGGAAACAAAGAGGACAGAGATATTTGTAACCAGAGTCACATCTGAATCAGATTATACACTGCTTATTAATTGAACAAGTTAGATTAGATAAATGAAATTAAAATCTTCCCCAAAATAATATAACAGATACCCACAAACATGAAATAGGAACTACTGACCAGTTTTCAAAAATGACCCCCCAAGACTCTCTATAAAAGGTCAGAAGCTGGGCGTGGTGGCACACACCTTTAATCCCAGCACTCAGGAGGCAGAGATAGGAGAATTGCGGTGAGTTTGAGACCACTCTGAGATAATATCCAGGTCAACCTGGGCTAGAGAGAGACCCTACCTTGAAAAACCCAAAAAACAAACAACCACAACAACAAAAACAGGTCAGTCTGGGATGATGGCACACACGTCTTTAATCCCAGCACTTGGGAGGCAGAGGATCGCTGTAAGTTCAAGACCAGCCGGAGACTACATAGTAGAATTCTAGGTCAGCCTGGGCTAGATGGAGACACTTCTCAAACAAACAAAAAATAGGTTAAAACATCAGATGGCACCCTCTGGTGGAGGCCAGGCAACTGCAATGTGAGGGTCAGTTTACCCCCATTGCTTTCATTAAGGTAAAACATGACCATCATCAAGCCTTTCCTTAAACCTTAAAGCTACAAACCAGGACATGTCACCTAGGAAAATGAGATGGGGAGAATTTAATGATTCAATAATCAAAGCAGCTTTTTTTTTTAAGCCCTGAAGGGATGACTTGACCCACTTTGACCCAAGTGCAGCTGTGACATAATTCCAGGGACAATTTTTAAAAATCAAGTCACAGAATGTCATCGCCTTGTATCTTTTACCCCAAAACAAGATTTGAACCTCTATAGTAGGGTTCCTAGCCCTTCCCAAGATAGCCCTTCACTGGCAAAGGAAAAACCTCACCTGTCCCCAGAAGACTGACAGGCAGAATAGAGCCTCAGAAGCACCACATTTCCATGGAAACTCTGAGCAAGAACCACACCCTTGTCGAATTCACTTGAAGCTGCAGTAAAAATCTACCCATGTCTGATGCCCCATAGTGAAGGGCTTGCAGAGGGAAACCCAAAAAACTTTCAGACAGAAATATAGGTTGAGGTGGTTGCTGATTACCTGGGTTCCCCACCAGGCTGTCTGAATTGGATCTAACACACTTCTGACAAAATTCAGAGTAACAAGGACCTACACTTTCCAGTCCCCAGCACAGCAGCTGGGACCTTTGGGACCAGCTTCCCCAACCTGGGGGCTGGGGAGAGATATCCCCAGCTGCTCACTCCCTCCTACCAGAACTGGCCATCCAGCACCTGCCCTAGATCTACACACTGCATAGAAACGGACCAAGCCTGATTCACCACAGTCTGTAGAATAATGGCAGATAAGGAAACTGAGGCACAGAGGCTAAGTGGAGAGGCTTCACATACCAAGTTCCCAGGCCCCTGTCATCTGGGATCACGCTGCCTAAGTACCCACACTATCCAGCACACTAAGAATCCTTCTGTTGTGGACCTCTCTCTTCCTCCTCCCTACTGAAAGCTATCCTCTGCCCCCTCTGAGTGCCTGGAGGACAGGGGAACAGTTCCCATGAGGCCCCAGAGTTTTGAAAGTGCCATTTCAGGCTGAGCCACCATCCTGGTCACATCCTAGCTTAGGAGATGGTTCTAGATGTCTACACCAGCCTGGACTACTCCTCCCTGATCCTAGGTCTCCAAGGACCACAGCATGTCCTCTAACACTAAAGTTTGTAACAAGAACCTGGAGAGAGCCAGGTGTGGTGGCACACGCCTTTAATCCCAGCACTCGGGAGGCAGAGGCAGGAGGATCACCATGAGTTTAAGGCCACCCTGAGACTACATAGTAAATTCCAGGTCAGCCTGGGCTAGAGTGAAATCCTACCTCAAAACAACAACAACAAAAAAATAATAACTTGGAGAGATGGCTTAGTGGTTAAGGTGCTTGCCTATGAAGCCTGAGGACTCAGGTTTGATTCCCCAGTACCCAGAAGTACAAGGGGGTGCATGCATCTGGCATTCATCTGCAGTGGCTGGAGGCCCTGGTGCACCTGTTTCTCTGTTTTTCTCTCTCTCAAATAAAGAAATTAATAATAATAATAAAAGAACCCGAACAGGAAAGAAGAGCCACCAGTTTGGGTGTCTGCAATCTCAGAAAAGCTGGCACCTCAGCTTGGGAGCATATTGTCCAAACCAAGCTCATCTATGACCCCTGTGTTGCCTGGCACCCCTCAGATATGCGTGACTGCTGGGTATGTGGGTGGGGATCTTGAACTTCAGAGAGGCTGGGGGGGATTAACAGAAGGGCAGATGGGCTTTTCTTAAATTTTGTGTGTTTATTTATAAGCAGAGAGAGATATGAGACAGACACAGAGAGAGAATAGGCATGCCAGGGCTTCTAGCCACCACAAGCAAACTCCAGATGCATGTGCCCCTTGTGCATCTGGCTTACGTGGGTCCTGGGGAATTAAACCTGGATCCTTTGTCTTTGCAGGCAAAGGTCTTAACCGCTAAGCCATTTCTCCAGCCCCTTTTGGGGGTTGTCTTTTGAGGTAAGGTCTGGCTCTAGCCTAGGCTAACCTGCAATTCACTGTGTAGTCCTAGGGTAGCCTCCTATTGACAGTGATCCTCCTCCCTCTGCTGGGATTAAAGCATGCACCACACTTGGCTTGTTTTTTTGTTTGTTTGTTTTTGTTTTTTTGGGTTTTTTTGGTTTTGGTTTTTCCAAGGTAGGGTCTCACTCTAGCAGGCTGTAGTCTCAGGGTGGTCTCAAACTCTCAGCTATCCTCCTACCTCTGTCTCACAAGTGCTAGGATTAAAGGCTTGTGTCACCACACCTGGCTTTTCTTTTCTTTTAAAATATTTAATTTATTTATTTATTTGAGAAAGAGAAAGAGGCAAAGAGAGAAAGAGAGGAAGGGAGGGAGGGAGGGAGAGAGGGAGGCACTCCAGCCACTGCAAATGAACATCAGATGCATGTGCCCCTTTGTGCATCTGGGTCCTTATGTGGGTCCTGGAGAGTCGAACCAGGATCCTTTGGCTTTGCAGGCAAATGCCTTAACCAGTAAGCCATCTCTCCAGCCCTGCTTTTCTTTTTTAAAACAATATTTTTATTGGGCTGGAGAGATGGCTTAGTGGTTAAGGCGCCTGCCTCCTAAGCCTAAGAACGCTGGTTCCAATCTCCAGCAGTTCCAATCTCCAGGTCCCACGTTTAGCCAGATGCAGTGACGCAAGGGCGCAATGCGGCACTTGACCACAAGGGGGCGCACACATCTGGATTTCGTTTACAGCAGCTGAGAGACTGCTAGCGCACCCATCTCTGTCTCCCTCTCACTCTGTCTCTCTCTGTGTTTCTCTCCAAAAATAAATAAAAAGATAATAAAAAATTTAAAAAATATTTTTATTTATCTATTAGCAAGCAGAGAAAGAAGGGAATAGGCATGCCAGGGGCTTCTTCCACTGCAAATGAACTCCAGATGCATGTGCCATCTTGTGCATCTGGCTCTACAACGGCACTGGGAAGTTGAACCTGGACCATCAGGCTTTGCAAGCAAGTGCCTTTAACCTCTGAGCCATCTTTCCAGGCCCCAAACTACCCTTTCTAAGGACAGTGTTTATCCCTGAGCTGTGGCCCTACCACCTCCCTCAGAGCAGCAGCATCTCACCCTAGATCACTGCCTTCTGGGACAGAACTTCATCCTGTCCCACAGCTTTCATAGCTGAGGGTGGATCTCTGCAGATACTTTCCGATGTCACTACCTGTGGTCTGCAAGCCCTGCAGAGACACTCAGGTAGTCAGACAAGAAAAAATGGAGAGAAGTGCTTGGGAAAATTATCTTCTGGGAAGGGAGAACAGAGGGAGTGAGGAGGGAGAGGGGAAGGGAGGGTAGGGGAAGAATAGGGAGAGGGGAAAGGGAGCAGGAAGGGGTGGAGAAAGGGAGAGAGAAAAGGGTAGGGAAAGGAAGAGGAAGGGGTGGGGGAGGGATTCCATTTTACCAGCCAGGGAAACTGAAGTCAACAGGTTGAATTACACTGCTGGTAACCAAAGCGATCCCCAGGGACCAAAACAAGAGAAAAGCAGGCATGGTAGCCAAGCCTGGGATTGAGGACACTGCTCATGGTCCCGGACTGATAGCTGAACTGACCATGGGTGCAGTGCCCAACCACTCGAAACCCTCAGGGTGTGACTTTCCTCCGTTAAGGACCAACCCTGTGTTGCTCAGTTTGGGAATTCCAGGCTGGAAAGGTAACTGCAGTATTTGTGATTTGCCAGGCTCAACACAAAACCTGAAAGGTGGATGCACCCAGGGTCTGAAGACACAGCACAGCTTTCCTTTTTGCCAGCTACACTCCAGGCTAGAGGCAGCACTTTGGACCTGACCTCTTTGGGTGAAGCTCACTACCAGACACCCCACTGGGCAAATCCCCTTACCTTCTGGCTTTATCACGAACCCCACCCTGACTCCAGAGCCACCCCACCCTGACTCCAGAGCCACCAAGCACGGGGCCAGAGTGCTGGAGAATTGGTTGGAAAGTTTCCATGACAAACTGTGGGGCTAGGAAGTCCCTAAGGTCAAACTTCCTTCTGCTCAAGCAGAAAACCACCTCAGAAAATGACAGCCACTTGCTTGAATTGCCTGGATGGCTAGCAAGGAGCACTTTGCAAAACCCCAAGGAATGCTGAGAGCCCAGTTCACCCGCTGGGCAAGCATTCCTACCCACTCCCTCCCCACCCCAACTGCAGCAGTGGTGACCCTTGACTGTTGACCTTTGACCTAGGAGTACCCAGGTCTCAGGTCTGGTTTCTGGAGACAAAACATAGGTGGAAGAAACAAAGTGCTTGTCTTCCACTACGGAGGTCAACAACTGAGGGGCGGGACCCTGTGATCCTTCAGCTGTTGCTGGGCGGACCAGCCACCAAAGCCTCCACCCCTCCTGCTCAACAGTGCTCCAGGGCAGCAGCAATGACACCTAAAGATGGCCCCAATTCACAGCAAGGCGGGCACAATCTAGACGGCACAGCCAGGACCAGCACCAAAGCAGGCCTCCAGCAAACTGATGGAGGATTCCATCTGTCCAGTCCCCAAAGACAGAACAGGGCTGTATTCTTTTTGGAGTGCTTAAAAAAACCAAAAAAACACAAAAACTCCTGTCACCCAAAACAAGTTTCTCAAGTGTCCCCAAGACGTGACAGGGCTGCTCTGTTCTCACCTTTGCAGGCGCTCATGGGTACACCTCCCCATGAGTTCAAAACTAAAACCCTGTATTTCTCGATATCCCTCCCCCCTCGCGTTTTTATTGGGGGGCAGGGTCTCACTCTAGCCCCAGCTGACTTAGAATTCACTGTGTGTAGCCCAGACTGGCTTAGAACTCATAGCAAACCTCCTGCCTCTGCTCTACAGTACTGGCATTACAATCCTGTGCCACCACACCCATTTTCCCTCCCTCCCTTCCTCCCTTCCTTCCTTCCTTCCTTTAAGGAACTCACTTTGTAGCCTAGGTTGGCCTTGAACTCAAAGCGATCCTACTACATTAGCCTCCCGAGTTTTCTGGGATTAAAGGTGTGAGCCACTTAATCCTGATTTTTTTGGGGGCAGGTGGGCGGAGGGAGAAAATGCACCATAAATTTTCACCATCACATGGAAACTTTTAGTTCTTACAGGTTTGTTTCCTCCGTGTCCCTAACCCATCGTGACCAGGGCGAGGAGCGCGCAGCGACGCCACTGACTGAGCCTGCCCGGCGGGCGCGCAGTTCCCCGCGGGTGACGATCAAGGGCAGCGGAGCGCCGCGTCACTACCCAGCCTTCCCCCCCGCGGCCGCCCGGAGCTCCCGACGGCGCCCGGGCTCTGCTCAGCTCTGCCTCTGCCCGGTGTCCGTGCGCTCACCCGCCGAAGTGCGCCTTCAGGCGGACGCGGCCGCCGCTCCCGTCCATCTTGGCGTACGTCCTGCTGGGCATGGCGCGCTCCGGCCAGCCGCCGTCAGTGTTGCGCCTGGGGCGCTCGGGCCATGGTGCGGGGTCCCGCCTCCCCTCGCCAGAGGCGGGACGCGGGATGTCAGGTGAAGCAGACGACAGAACGCGGAACGCGGAAGGGCGCGCGCTGCGCGGGACCGACGGCGCCCGCCCGGCCAACTCCGCGAAACTTGGGCTGCGGGAGGGGCAGGGTGGGCGCGGCCGGCGAGGGCTGGAGGGCGGGGAAATGATGAGGGAGGGGGCGTCTAAACATGGCTGACTGGACGACCAATCGATGAGGCTGACAGACCCGGCCGTGGCACCTGTGGCCAATGAGAAGGAGGCGTGGCCGCTACCTGAGCCAATCCTCTGGGGAATGCGCGGCCGCAGCCCAATGGCATACGCGGGGCGGACTACCTGTCGGGGGCGGGGCTTGTCCACCTGCGGCCAATGGGAGCGTGTGCGGCTCCGCTCTGCCTGGCAACGGGGGCAGAGGTGGCGGGGAGATTCCGGCCGTCTGCTACAGAGCTGCGAGTCTGGCGCTGCGCGTCAACTCACCTTTGGGATCGCGGTGTGGAGACGACCCGAGAACTTTCTTCTGGTGGTGCACATGTTCAGGCGCTCCGCCGTGGGAGCTAGCTGCCCACGCTGAGGAGACGCGACCGGAGGAAGCACCCCTGCAAATCCGAGGTCTCGGGCCGGGAAGAACCATCTACACTCGCTGTCCCTGCTCCGAACACTTGTAAGTACTTCTAGGTCCTTCGCTTTCATTCCACAGATGCTCCTGGCGCTCCTTGGTGCCAGGCACTGAGGTGAACGTGGAGGGCCTAATGGACATGGTGGCCATGGTCATAGATCCTATAGTGTTCCCCGACAAAGCTCTGTGCGCTCCTTGTCCCCCCTCGGTCCCTTTCTTTGGAACGCTCCCCCCTGCGCGCGCGCGTACACACACACACACACACACACACACACACACACACACACACACACACACAGAATGTTCCCCACCCACTCCCATACTTTACATAAAATGATCACTTCCAATATTTTAAATATCTTTTGATATGGGACTGGGCTATGTAGCTCAGGTTCTCCAGTGCTGGGATCACAGATGCGTGTCACCCCACAGCTGGTTCACAGACTTTTTTATTTATTTTCAGTATTGGGAATTGAACCCAGAACATTGCACATGCGAGGTAAGTGCTCCACCACTGAGCTACATCCCCAGCCTGTTTTTTACTTTTGACTCTCCTGCCTTTATCTCCCAAGTGCTGGGATGACAAGCTTCTTGAACTTTTTCTTACCTTCACCTTGACAGCACCCTAGAGTTTTATTCTCCAAAGCTTCTTCCACCTTCTCCTGGTCACCCAACCTTTATTATTTATTTACTTGGGGGTGTTGTTTAAGACAAGGGTTTCTTGTGTAGCCCAGACTAGTCTGGAACTTGTGATCCTCCTACCTCACCAAGTGCTACCATGCCCAAAAGACAGCCTATAGTCTAGGTTACTAGGCTTCAGACCCCAGTGGCTTCTGACCCCTAGACAGGTGTCCCCTCAGCCCTGTTGAGCCTCATGCTGTCCCACACCCTCCCAGTTCTGAAAGCTTCCTCTACTGCCCTGACCTCACCTTAGCTACTGCTACCTGTGTGGCACCTTTCTAGGGACTCTGCTCCCCTACATAATCCCCACATACTACCCCCCTCGCCATCTGCTAACTCTCACAGCTTTACCTTTAACCTGTTCTTACAGTCTAAGCAAGCCCAGTACCACCCTTAGTGGTTCCCATTGCCCTTGTATGAAAGCTAAGTCCTCATTCTAGACCACTGGTCCCCCACAGGACTTGAGACCCCATTCCTTTTTGCCCTCACTATCCCCTGTGCTCATCCTGGCTTGTACCTTCTCAGATGCCCATCCAGGCTGCTGTCACACTTCTTTGAGTCTATCTAACATATGTGACACTCATGTGAGCAATGACTCCACTACCACCTTCATGAGGTGGGGTTCTTGTATCCCAGCTCCAGCACACAGAGCTCCAGGGTCCTCAGTTGGGCTGGAAGGAGGGAATAGGGTAGAGGGTGATGGACGTTGCCTGGACCAGGCATGACAATGAGCAATCCTGTACCCAGGAGGCAGTGTTCATGATACTAGGAGGGTCTTACTGATCAGCAATCCAGCTGGCCCATACTTAACCCGAACACCAGTCCCATATCCATAGCAGTGGCCTTGTCTATTGGAGCTCATTCTGGTATGCAGCTTTGGGCACTTCTCCTGACTGAGGCAGTTTAGAGTGACTGGACCCAGGAAGTAAAAAGCAGGAACGTCCTTGGGCTTGCCCTCCACTTTTCCTGAGATCTGTGAAGAATATGGCCTCTCCTCTTGCCTAAAAGGAGTTCTCTAGATCTGTTTTTCCATAGACAACCTTTGTCCCTCCCTTGGGAGGAGCATTTCTGGAAAGTTTAAACCTGTTCCTGACAGTGAGGTTGGCTAAACTCAGCCCCAAACCCTGGCTTCATGGCTGGTTAGCTCATTCCTCATTCAGAATCTATAAATGACCCCAATTTAAGTCACAGGGTAGGCTCTCACCTCCCTCATGGTGGGAGCTTTATGTACCTTTATTTCTCTCTCTCTTTATTTTTTGAATTAGGGTATCTCTCTAGTCCAGGCTGACTGGAATTCACTATGTTGTCTCAGGCAGGCCTCAAATTCACTGTGCCACCATGCCCAGCTTGTCTTTCTCTTATTCCAATAAAGTCTCTATAAACCTTACCCTCTGGTCTATGGATTTTATTTCTTTAGATTCATGAGACAAAAATCCAGGGTACCCTAAATTTATTGGTACACTGGTGTATTGGTGTGTTTGCAAGGAAACTCAAAATTTCCATTTCATGAGGGGCAGGGAAGAAAAAGATATGCCCTTGGTAGGACCAGGCCATCTGATGGAGAGTGGGTGCAACAACTGAAGCAGAATTTCCTCCCTGGTTATCTAACCAGAGGAGGAAGTCCTTGATGCTACTACCTACCTTAGGTAGGAGGGGCTGGTTGGTTTGTACCCCCCTCCCCAGACCCTTTTGGTTACAAGAGCCTGAGCTGGCTGGGAACCTTTCCAGCCAGGGAAGCCTTGTTCTGCAAAGAGCCTATGGGGACCTCTGTTCTGGAAGCTGGGTCACCACCAGCCAGCCCCCAATCCTGTAGAGGGAAAACAGGCAGGGTGACTTGCAGTGGGGGGGGCACATTTAACCCAGGTAGGAGGTCTCTGTGGATTCCATTCCCAAGTCCAGCCCTGGTGGGGGGCGGGGAATGACCTGCCACAAGGAGTCCCAAAGGCTCTTATTGCAGAATATTGAGAACCTGAAAATTAGCTGTTCAAAAAGCCTCCTCAGGCTTCTGGAGTCCAGAGGGATCCCTCTCTGGCCTTCCTCTCCCAGTGGGTAGAAGCTTGGAATTGCAAAACAAAAGCCCCATCCAGGCTCTAGGCCTCCACTGGAAAGGTAGGGCAGGTCATAGGGATGATTCCCATAGCCAGATTCCCCCAGCTGGTGAGGCTTCTGGGCTAAGAGACCTAAAGGCATGCCCTGTGGGTAAAGCCATGGTGTTGCCTGGCCAACTGCCAGTGTTTGTTCCCAAATTCACCAACTACTCCCCTCAGGCTAGATCCCCAGGGTACCCCCCCACACACACACACACACATACACTGCCTCTCCAGATACCTACCACAGCAGAATGAGTATCTGTGCTGGAGCCACACTAGCTTCCAAGGCCTCAGGTTCTGACCAAAGGAGGGCAGGGTTACCACTCTGGCCACACCAGTCACAGTCTGGTATAATGGCAGGTTTCAAGGACTCTCCCAAGGCAGGTGAGGTGTGGTGGTAACTCTTGAAACCAGTAAGGTGAGACAGACACCAGGTAGGTGTGAAGTGGCCCAGGGGCAGGTAAGACAGACATTTGGCACAGACACTGAATACTCCCATAATCACTATCATCACTTGTCTCCTAAGTAAGGAATGTTAGCTGGTTGTAAAAGTGACCCAGACTTATAAAGTTCCAGTTGCAGGGAAGTAGGGGAAGGTGGAGCTTCTTTCCCAAAGCCCAGCTGGGCAAGGGGCCAAAGATGCCAGGTCAGCACTTTCCTATTACTCCTGGGACCAACCAGCCAAGGGGCAGGGTGGATGAGAAGAGGGAGCCAGTGACCAGGAGAGGGCCAAGTGAGACTGAGGCCATCTCCCTCAGGGCTGGGACTCCCAGGCTGCTCACCTCCACCTCCAGAGATGTGGCTCTGAAGTAGGCCCTGGCTTCCCTCAGGGTTTCTTTGGTAATGTTCTTATGCTGAGACCCTCCTATGACAGGAACTTCCATATGATATGTCTGTCCCCTGAGGAGGGGCTCCTAGCCCCACCTCCAGGATAGCCCTTTGCTCATCAAAGCTCACATAGCATTTGTGCTGGCTGCATACTAGGAACAGCTTAGGAGCTGGCATCTGCATGTGTAGGAGCCTATGGATTATAGTTATTTCTCCCACTGCCAGGTGTGAGGCTGACCTGGGTGGAGCCTGGCGAGGACCCCAGGGGCCACAGGAAAGGCCCAGAACATGCTGACAGGTGGTTGGCACTCATAGTGGTGGGTCAGGCAGCAGATGTTTCCTTTCTTTGTCAGGGGTGAAACGAAGAGAAGCAGCCTCAAGTGACAACACCCACTTCATTCATTGGCTATTGCTTGAGAGCCCAAGCGCCAGGACTTGTTCAGGGATCAGTGATATCAGGCTCGTGCCTTCATGTAACCTGCATGCTGGTTGGTAGAGACCAGGTCCTCAAAGAGGATGGCTTGGGGATCTGAGGACACGTGCAGGGAAGAGAAGTGGTAGCCATGCAAAGACCATGAGCCTTGGAGAGAAGGGAGTTTTGTGAAAGCCAAGGCTGTGGTAGCAGTGACGAGGAGGATGGGGAGTGGGTGAAAGGGTTGGGGAGGCACCTGAAATTCGGTGTGCTTATATGCCACGTCCAGTTTTGCCTTGCCTCCATATTTTGCTGTGACTAGGAGTGTGACTGGTCCTGGGGCAAGTCATCCTTGCACTGCAGGGTGCTGAACAGTATAGTGTATCCCTTCTGACCATCCCTGAGTGCTAGTGGCTTCAACAGTCTCTGCAGTACCTAGCTTTCCCAGGAGGGGGCAAAAGAAGGACGCCAAGGAGGAATGGACTCACTTGAACCCACCTGGCAGCAGCTTGTGGGTCTTGGTGTTGGCCTGGGAGGTAAGAATGCTATATGTCCTGCTCCCTCAGTGACCGCAGCCCTGCGTGATGGGCTCCTCGATACCAGGCCAATATGCTCCCGCTTTTTCTTCATGCTCAAGGTCTGTGGGATGCTTTCTGATCCCCCAGCACCTACCACCAACTTGACTGGCTAACATAGATCCACCCTTATCTACAGACTGTGCATCCAAGTCTGTTCCTCAAGGGTGCCCTCCTCAGCCAGCTGTCTTTCCACCTTTGGGTCCTCAGTTTACCACAACTCAGTACTCCTGTGAGCTAACCAGTCCTATTAAAAAGTCTACAGGTTGCTAGGTTGGGCCTCTTGGTGCAAGACTATATTCCTAGCAATTTAGGAAACTAAATCAGGAAAGTTGAAAGTTCAAGGCCAGCCTGGGCAACTTAGTGAGAGATGACTGGAGGTGTAACTCAGTGGCAGAATGCTTGCTTAACATGCACGAGACCCTGGGTCTAATTTTTTACTCATTACTTCAAAACACAAATTCCTGTCCTATTGTTGAAATAGGGTTTTGGTTTTAGTTCAGTATACAATTTGGAAACATGTTCAGTAAAAATCCTACCAAATAAAAGAACAGGTCATAGTGGCACACATCTATGATCCCAGCCCTTGGGAGGCAGAGGTAGGAGGATCACTGTGAGTTTGAGGCCAGCCTGAGACTACATAGTGAATTCCATGTCAGCCTGGGCTAGAGCAAGACCCTACCTCAAAAAACAAAATAAATAAATATTTTTAAAAATCCGTACAGAAATGACAAGAAGTCATCCTACTGCCTTGGATTTAATGTCAAATTAAAAAGAAATCACTGTCAAGAGGATCTAATAAACTGCTATACTATATGATGCAGTGTGATGTCACTGAGAAAGAGGTTGAGTACTGATTATATATTACTTAGAATATAGCTGAATATATTTATATATTTGGCTTTTCGAGGTAGGGTTTCACTCTGGTCTAGGCTGACCTGGAATTAACTGTGTAGTCTCAGGGTGGCCTTGAACTCATGGCGATCCTCCTACTTCTGCCTCCCAAGTGCTGGGATTAAAGGTGTGCGCCACCACGCCCGGCTGACAATATATATATTTTTTAAAAATATTAAATATGAAATATGGGCTCTGGCACAGGAAAACATTGCTCAAAATTAGGAAAACCAAATGAAATACATACTTAATATTCAAAAATATTAATTATATACTTAATGTGTTAAAATATTAATTGCTTCATGTTGAAGTCCATGGTATGGCCATAGACAGTACTAACATTAGGAAGTCTAGTTAAAGGACAAATAGGAACTATGTGCATCTTGTAACATTACTTTGTACAATTCTTTATTTTTTTAATATTTTTATTTTTTGAGGGAGAGAGACAAAAGCAGACAGAAAAAGAGTTAGTATGGGCATTGCAGGGCCTCCTACCACTACAAACAAACTCCAGACACATGAGCCACTTTGTGCATCTGGCTTGACATGGGTACTGGGGATGCAAACCTGGGCTATCAGGCTTTTAGGCTTTATAAGCAAGTGCCTTCAACTGCTGAGCCATCTCTCCAGCCCTGTACAATTCTTTAAATAAACATTTTACAGAAGATAAATGAATAAAAACCTATGGACTGGACTGATGATGTGTATGAGAGAGAAAGATTTGAGAGCTGATTCTGTGTGTCCATGTGTATGTGTTTATCTGTGTATGTTTGTGGAGCTATCTCTGTGTATGTTGTACATGTGTGTATTGTATTTGGGTGTATGAGCCTGGGCATGGAGATGGTATTGGGTTATACTGGGACCAGCAGAAGCAGGAGATCCAGGAGAAGGGGTAGGCTACTGTGTCCAGGGGCCAGAGAGAGAGGAGGATAGACAAGGGAATACCAGCGTCCAGCCAGCTTCTTCCTACACACAGCTGAATCTGGAAGAGGCAGAGACCGCTCCCCAAGAGCTACACACTGCAAGGGGCAAGATTGCAAATCACCACACAGGACCAGTCTATACCAAGAGGCTGCCTTCAGCCCCTTTTGTGGACTACTCTGGGGACATGGGAGGACCTGAACTTGTTCTAGGGTATCTGTCTCTCCCACTATCACTACCTATTTCTCTTACTGTCTCTGTCTCTATTTTGCATGCATACCCAGGCCTCCCTGGGTCAGAACCTGGGCCTGAGATATCAGGTTATCAGAGCATGTGGGGCAGATAGGCACTGAGGGTCCCAGGCCTCAGAGAATAGACTAGACCCCACAGCACCTCCCCCAGGATTAGGGCTATTTAAGACCCAGTGGAGGCTGAGGAGGCCCTGCCAGAATCACGTCGTCATGGCAATGCCAGCAACTGCTCCAGGTCTAGGAGCACTATTTTAGCCCCATGAACATAAAGAAAATAGAGTCACAGTAACTCGTCACATGGTGATTCCAATGGTGGGGCTGGGAAATATATCCCCACCCTCAGCCTGTGCCCTTTGCCAGATTTGTCTCAAATTGTCCACAGGGGACCTACGGCACAAAGGGTAGCTGCAAAGCAAGTCCTGCCTTCCATGCTGTCTGCCTTTTCTCAAAGGCTGAGCTCAGGGGCTTGATGAGAGGGTATGCTTATGATCTGTTCCTAGGGCAAGCTTTCAGTTGCATAGACAGTCAAGGCATCCCCTAAGTCCCTGGACTGGAAAGGATGTAGGAGATGGGCCCTTCTAATCCCCAACTTGGAATTGGCTTTTTAAATTTTTTTTTATTTTTGAGGTAGGGTCTCATTCTAGCCCAGGCTGACCTGGAATTCACTATGTAGTCTCAGGCTGGCCTTGAATTCACAGTGATCCTCCTACCTCTGCCTCCCGAGTGCTGGGATTAAAGGCATGTATCACCATGCCCAGCAGGACTGGCTTTTTTTTTTTTTTTTTTTTTAGTAATACTTTGTGTTTATTTATTTATTTGAGAGAGAGACAGAGATCGAATAGGTGTGCCAGGGCCTCCAGCCACTGCAGACAAACTGCAGACGCATGCGCCACCTTGTGCATCTGCCTTACATGGGTCCTGGGGAATCGAACTGAGTCCTTTGGCTTTGAGGGCAAATGCCCTAACCACTAAGCCATCTCTCCAGCCCCGGGACTGGATTTTAAAAAGCAAGCAGGCTGGGCGTGGTGGCGCACGCCTTTAATCCCAGCACTCGGGAGGCAGAGGTAGGAGGATCGCAGAGAGTTCAAGGCCACCCTGAGACTACATAGTTAATTCCAGGTCAGCCCGGACCAGAGTGAGACCCTACCTCAAAAAAAAAAAAAAAAAAACAAAAAAAAAAAAAGCAAGCTAACAGAGGAACCCAGACCCTGAGGAGTGCCCAGGTCATCTGACCAATAGCTGTACTCTAGGACCCAACCCAAGGAAGACCTAGAAATATAGGGAGCTCTTATAGTACATGGCAAGTTGCTTCAATGGCCAGGGTGGGAGGTGATTGTGACCAGCAGTGGAGTCCAAAGACACCATGGGCTCCACTCAACCAGTGGCCTATATCCTTTGAGGTAGAAGGTTTCAGGTTTAGACACACAGACACAAACATGTGCAAACACATACATACACACACACCCTGGCATTGACTTGGACCAGGCAGGAGCCACTTTGCCAGGACATAAGGAGGCAGGCCCCTGCTGGGTGGCACTGGCCCCAGCAAAACAGCAGATGGAAGAGCAAAGGCTGCTCGGCAGGGAGGCGCCAGGCTTGAAGGTCTTGCAGCCTGGCTGTGTCCAGGTGTCTTTTGGAAGTGTCCAAGCTTCCCCTTGCAGAGAAAAGATCCTCAGGCCTTGCATAACTAAGGATCAGAAGCCTCCTGTGGGCAGAGTCAGCCTTCCTTCCCCCTGATAAGCTACTTTCAAGACTGGACCTTATTTAATCATGGTGTGTACACACTGCCTTTCTCCATTGTATGGGAGAGGTAGTACAGCTTCAGGAGCTGCTTGGAGCACCTTGTCCAGCTCCTGATGTTGGCACCTAGGGGACCCCTGAAAGGGTGACAGGGTGACCTGAAGGTATCAGTGTAGGTGCTAGCTTCCAGTTGACCCCACCCAAAGCTTTCTTGATAATGCCCAGGACTGTGGATTCCTTGGTTCCTTGGGACATGGAGACTATGGGGCTCTTGTCCTGGCTGAGTATCCAAAACTCAGGGCCACCCTTCTTCCAGCCAAGTTGACTGCACAGAGATTGTACCCCTGGGCTGTTCAGAGAAAGGATACTGAGGGCAGGAGACATGGTTTAGCGGTTAAGGCACATGCTTGCAAAGCCAAAGGACCCAGGTTCAATTCCCCAGGACTCATGTAAGCCAGATGCACAAGGTGGCTTATGTATCTGGAGTTCGTTTGCAGTGGCTGAAGACCTGGGCATGCCATTCTCTTATCTGCTTCTTTCTCCCTCTCAAATAAATAAAATTTTAAAAAATTAAAAGAAAGAAAGCCAGCATCGTGGTGCATGCCTTTAATCCCAGCACTTGGAAGGCAGAGATAGAAGGATCACCATGAGTTCAAGGCCACATAGCTCAAGACTACACAGTGAATTCCAGGTCATCCTGGGCTAGAGTGAGACCCTACCTCGAAAAACAAACAAACAAATAAAGGATACTGAGAGGGTCCCTTCCAATTTGAGTAAGGGTAAGGAGCCAGCCTGACTTGAGTCTTTCTCACTACATAGCCAGACATTTCTCACATGTGGCATGGAAGATATTTCATCTCCCTGTCTAGTGGGTGCAGCCTGGCAGAGCCCTCAGTCAGTATTCTGTTTGCATTTCTCCTCAAAAGCTGTCACCCAGACTGGAGCCTGGAGCCAAGTCAAAAATATAAGTGATACCATGGAGTAGCCACAGGATCCAGACACTGTTCTAGGTGCTTCTGTGACTGAGGCCACAAGGACCCAGTAAGGAAGAAACATTATTGTCTCATTTTGTGGAAAGTGTTAGTCCATCACTGTGACAAATATCTGGGAGGACTATCAACATTTTTGTTGTTTTTTCCAGACAGGTCTTGCTTTTTGGAGAGAGACACAGAGAGAGGGCGAGGAAGACAGAGATGGGCGCACCAGCAGCCTCTTAGCTGCTGGGAACGAAATCCAGATGCGTGCGCCCCCTTGTGGTCAAGTGTGGCATTGCGCCCTTGCATCACTTTGCATCTGGCTAAACGAGGGACCTGGAAATTGAACTGCTGGAGATTGGAACCAGCATTCTTAGGCTTAGAAGGCAGGCACCTTAACCGCTAAGCCATCTCTCCAGCCCTTGAAACACTTTTTTTTTTTTTTGGTTTGTTTTTTTTGAGGTAGGGTCTTGCTCTAGCCTGGGCTGACCTGGACTTCACTATGTATTCTCAGGGTGGCCTTCAACTCTCAGCGATCCTCCTACCTCTGCCTCCCTAGTGCTGGACTTAAAGGTGTGTACCACCACACCTGGCTCTGAAACACTCTTGAACTACTGTGAGGACACTATGTCAGAAACATAGGTGGATATATTTGTGTCTTTCCACAATGTCAAAATTTATTGAATAACAATAAATTCACAAGCAAAGTTGGTTCCTTGTTTCCCTTGATAGCTGGCCATTGGCAAACACAGGTTCTTTTATTTCAATCTTTACTAATATTAACTCTCAAATCACATGTTACACATTACACAGTAAACAACTATCTTTTGTCTATATAGCTATCTCTTTTTTTTAAAAAATATTTTATTATTTATTTATTTATTTGAGAGAGAGAGAGATACAGAAATAGGCAGGTAGAGAGAGAGAGAGAGAGAGAGAGAGAGAATGGGTGCGCCAGGGTCTCCAGCCACTGCAAACGAACTCCAGATGCATGCACCCCCTCGTGCATCTGGCTTATGTGGGTCCTGGAGAATCGAGCCTCGAACCGGGGTCCTTAGGCTTCATAGGCAAGCGTTTAACCGCTAAGCCATCTCTCCAGCCCAATATAACTATCTCTTTATGTGTGTGGGTTATAGAATGGCTATGAAGGGGCTAAAAAGGGCCACCACAGGCTTTAACAGCTGATACATGTATAAAAAGTCTCTGCAGGGATTAGATAATAAGCTCTTTAAGGGAGCCTCTGTGGTCTCTGGCACAGAACCATGCAGCTAGGTTATAGATTTGAGCTGAGCCTCAGGGTTGAGTCAAGCTGTGGAAACAAGTGTAGGATTAGGGAGGCCACAGAGGTGAAGAGCAAAACTTTGGTGAGACAGACAAACAGGTGGATGGACAGACTACAATTCAAGTAGGCTGCATCAGCAGTAGGAACCAAGTCAAACTGAAGCCCCCAAGACAATCTATAGTTCCCTACCTTTGGTCCCGTGACGCATACACTGGGTAGTCAAATGACAGATCAGTGGGAGTCATCGTCATCACAGTGTTAGATGTTCTTCTCTCTCTCTCTCTTTTGAGGTAGGGTCTCACTCTCTAGCCCAAGCTGACCTGGAATTCACTATGTAGTCTCAGGGTGGCCTCGAACTCACAGTGATCCGCCTACCTCTGCCTCCCAAGTGCTGGGATTAAAGGCGTGCGCCACCATACCCAGCTTAGGTGTTCTTCTCTTTATGGGACCCAGGTGAGGGTGTTGCACCCTTCCTTGGTATGTTCAAAGAGTTCTCTGGACTGGCTTTCCAGATATAATTTTAATATGCCCATGTACTCATATGGTCCCTGTATTAGGGTTATCTAGAGGAACAGAAGTGATAGAATGAATTGGTATTTTAAAAGGGAATTTATTGCATTAATTTATGGCAATCCAATAATAGCTGTCTGTAGGCTGGATAGTCAAGGATCAAGCCCTGGTAGCTGCTTAGTTCATGTAGCTGTTTGCCTGGGTAGTCACAATCTAGAACTGAAGGCCTGGAGGTTCCTGGAAATCTGAGAAAACTTGGTTCCAAAGCCAGGTGTGGTGGTGCACACCTTTAATCCCAGCACTTGGGAGGCAGGATCACTGTGAGTTCAAGGCCACTCTGAGATTACATAGTGAATTCCAGGTCAGCCTGAGCTAGAGTGAGACCCTACCTCAAAAAAACAAAATGAAGAAAGAAAGAGAAAACTTGGTTCCAGCTGGGTGTGGTGGTGCACCCCTTTGATCCCAGCACTTTGGAGGCTGAAGTAGGAGGATTGCCATGAGTTTGAGGCCATCCTGAGACTACATAGTGAATTCCAGGTCAGCATGGGCTAGAGTGAGATCCTGTTTTGAAAAAAATAAAATAGAAAACTTGGTTCCAAAGCCAGTGAAGATTAACCAAACAGGATAGAGGCATGTACAAGAGAATGGTGAGGTAAGGGGCTCAGTGAGGTAAAGGCGCTCACCAGTGAGTAGGAAACAAGGTGGGAAAAAAGGGATTGTTTCCTCTTAGGGATTCCTTTTTTTTTTCTTGAGAGAGAGAGAGAGAGAGAGAGAATGGGTATGCCAGAGCCTCTAGCCACTGCAGACGAACTCCAGACGCATGTGCCACCTTGTGAATTTGGCTTACATGGGTACTGGGGAATCAGTCCTGGGTCCTTAGGCTGCACGGGTGCATGCCTTAACTGCTAAGCCCTTTCTCCATCCTGGCATTCCTTATATACAACCTATCACTGAGAGGGCAATCCACTCTGGAGGAGTTAATCCTTACTGGAAGTCAATCCTTCCTGGAAGCAGCCTCAGAGACCTGCCCAAGAGGAATGATCAAATTGACAACAGAAATTAACCATCACAGTCCCGTTGACTTTGACAAGTTTATTATGTGGCACCCTTTTTGCTTTTAGGAATGTTATCAGTATGTGCCTTATAGGTGGTGTCTGTGTGTACAGCAGGTACAGAGTCACCCTGCTTCTGCCTTTGCATTCAAAATGGAGTCTCTAAAGGCAGGGTACAGACTTATTGCAACAAGTTAGGCTGGCATAGAACCCTTGGAAGTACTCCTGTCTCTGCCTACTAAATGCTGGGATTACAGACATGAGCCACCACCATACCCAACTCAAAAAAAAAAAAAAAAAGCCAGGCATGGTGGTGCACGCCTTTAATCCCAGCACTTAGGAGGCAGAGGTAGGAGGATCGCTGAGAGTTCGAGGCCACCCTGAGACTACATAGTGAATTCCAAGTCAGCCTGAGCTAGAGTGAGACCCTACCTCGAAAAACCAAAACACAAACACCAAACTATATATATGTTGTTTAAAGGAAGTTTATTTTGGCTCACAGTTTCTCCATGGTTGCCTGGTCCTATAGTGTTGGGCCTGTGTCAAGGCAGAGCATTATGGCAGGGAGCATGAGGCAGAGCAAAGCTTTTCACTTCATAGTGGCCAGGAAGCAGAGAGAGAGAGAGAAAGGATGAGGTCAGGATCCTGGTATCCCTTTCAAGACCATACACCTCAGTGACCTTCTTCCACCTCTCCCCAAAATTTCGCCATTTCCCAACAGTGCCACAAGCTGGCAACCAAGTCTTCAACACAGGGGTTTGGCGGGGTGGGTGGGCATTAAAATCCAAACCCTAAGACAGATGAAAATGTTGAGGTCCTAAGAGTCTATGTTACTTACCTAGGGTTGTACAGACAGAGAGAGACAGTGAGTGGTAGGGTGAAGACTTGTTCTAACTTTGGTGCCCCTGGCCATTAAGTGATATGACCTCCCTTCTAATGAGAAGCCATATCCACAGTACAATTTTATATTTCTGTTACATGGAAATTACTGACTTCTTGACTGTAGGTGCTCCCTCAGCTTGTCTACAGTTCATGGCAGCTGGAGGGACAGTCCCTAAACACACATATGGTCAGTGTCTTATCCAAATGCCCCACCTCTGGTGCTGTTTTACCCCACGACTTTCTGTCAGCTGGAAGATGGGAAATTGACAGTCCCCCTAGGGATAACCCTCAGCCAGCAAGAATGGAAGTGGCCTCCCATCCTCAGTGGGATGATTCTGAGCTTCATGCCAGGTGGTTCTGTAGAGGGTCTCCAGGACAGCTATAGCATGGTTTCCAGGTCAGCCTGAGCTAGAGTGAGATCCTCCTCAAAAAAATGAACAAGGCAGAGTGTGGTGGCACATGCCTTTAATCCCAGCATTTGGGACGTTGAGGTAGGAGGATCACTGTGAGTTTGAGGACAGCCTGAGCTACAGAGTGAGTTCCAGATGAGCCTAGGCTACTGTGAGACCCTATTTGAAAAAAAAAAATAAGTAAATAAACAAGATAAGTAAACATGGTGCTGGGGAGATTGCTAAGTGGTTAAAGACTTTCTTTGCAAGCCCGCCAGCCAGAGCTCAGAGTCCCAGCACCTACATAAAAAAGCCAGATACAATATGTAATCTGTAATACCATTGTGCTTATGGCATACGAGGCAGAGTCAGAAGACTCCAGAAGCTCATGGGCCAAGGAGTCTGGCTCTCTCAGCAGCAAAAGCAGCAAGAGTGACCCTGTCTCAAGGTAGAAGAAAGGATCAACACTCAAGATTGCCCTCTGACCTCTACATCCACTGTGGCACATGTGTGTCCATACACATACAGACACAGAAACACATGCATATATTTTATTTATTTATTGTAGATTTTTGAGGTAGGGTCTTGCTCTATCCCAGGCTGACCTGGAATTCATTATGTAGTCTCAGAGTGGCCTCAAACTCGTGGTGATCCTCCTACCTCTACCTCCCAGGTGCTGGGATTAAAGGCATGTGCCACCACGCCTGGCACAAGCATATATTTTTTTAAAAGTAGATTTGCAGAGGTTGGGCAGTTAGTTTGCTCACTAGTAAAAAGACAAGGTTTCCCATTGATTGGATGTGGAATAATGTCAATCATCCAACAGAGCACTCTGGATCACCACGAGTCAACCATTGCCTCAGGAGGTCATGAAGGTAAGACCTACAGTATGTATGCATTTAAAGAGATTTCTGTCTATAGTATGCACAGGGCAGAAATGCTTAAAATCAGGCCTGTGAACTAATTGTGAGGGCTAGTGACCCTACAGGTGATGCACAGGTTTAATTGATGGCTCTACTGAGAAGGAGGTAGGGGTTCTGAGTCCTGATAGAGAGTCAGTCTCTGAGAACTCACCTGATTTTACTCCACTAGTGAAGGAGAAGAAGCTTCCCAGTCTGGAGTTCTCAAAGTACCTTGTAACATGATGCTTATTTATTTATTTATTTATTTATTTTTGTTGTTGTCAAGATAGGGTCTCACTCTAGCACAGGCTGACCTGGAATTTACTTTGTAGTTTCAGGGTGACCTTGAACTCATTGTGATCCTCCTACCTCTGCCTCCCAAGTGCTGGGCTTAAAGGCATGCATCACCACGCCCAACCTACATGATGCTTTTATAAATTTATTAAAGCTGCTATAGCAAGAGGCTGCAAAGCACGCAGCTGAGACAACATACATTTATTGTCTCACAGTCCTGGAGGCCACAAGACTGAGCCTTCTTTCACTGCATCCAGGACTAGTAGATGGGACCAGACACAACCGGAACAAGGAAGTTAGAGCACTTGCTGCCGGGAACAATAGCTACTATACTGCAGTCCTGGCCAACTGACCCAGCAGTGAGGTCAGCCCCTTCCTCCTTCTTGCTTCCTTCTTCTTCATCTTTTTTTTTTTTTTCAAGGTAGGGTTTCACTCTAGCCCAGGCTGACCTGGAATTCACTATGTAGTCTCAAGGTGGCCTCAAACTCACAGTGATTTTCCTACCTCTGCCTCCCAAGTGCTGGGATTAAAGGTGTGCACTGTGCCCCACCTGGCTTTTTTCCCCCTTTTTTGAAGTACTTGGGATTGGACCTAGGCTTTACTCATACTTTGCAAGCGCTCTTCCACTGAGCTACATCCCAGGCCTCTTTTCACTTTTTATTTTGAGACAGGGTTTCACTAAATTGCTTAGGATGGCCTTAAGGTCATTTTGTAGCCCAGATCAGCCTTGAGCTTGAAATCCTCCTGCCTTAGCCTCTTAAAGTATCTGGGATGACCAACCTGTACCACCAGGCCTGACCCATGATAGGATTTTTTTTAATTAAAAAAATTATGTATTTATTTGCAAAAGAGATGGGGGGGGAGAGAGAATGGGTGTGCCAGGGCCTCCAGCCACTGCAAATGAACTCCAGATGTATGTACCACCTTGTGCATCTGGCTTATGTGGGTCCTGGGGAGTCGAACCTGGGTCCTTTGACTTTGCAGGCAAATTCCTTAACCGCTGAGCCATCTCTCCAGTCCCCATGATAGACTTGCGAAGAGAGAAGAGAGGTCATTGCTCTCTTTTGCCCATGTACAAGGTACAAGAGTACAGAGAAGGAGGTCGTCCATCTGCTATCCAAAAGAGCACTCTCATCAGAACCTGATCTTGCTGGCACCATGACCTTGGATGTCCAGCCAAGAGTTCAAGAGGAAGCTTGTTCTCCTCAGAGAAGGATCCTAGAACACCTCACCCATATACATTGACTAGAGTCCCCCAAAGTTTTTCTCTGCTGCCATTCACCATAGCAACTATGCCCAAGTAGAGGACACCCACAGTCTGAAGGACTTTCAGATACAGAGTCTGAGTTACCCCAAAGTCTTATTGCTGTTCCTCTGTGCATGGTGGCTAATGGATACTAAGTGACAGATGGAATTCTAGCCAATGGTTAACTCATAGTCAATCCAATAGGTTGTGCACCCATGGTGGGATCATGCCCTGATCCCCAAGCCCTGAGGGAATCCTCTCATTGTTTCTCCACATTGTACCTTTATTGGCCCTCACCAGCACTCTCTCAGCCAGGAACTTTCCTCATCCTTGCTGCAGGATGGCCTGTGCATAGCACTCCACACATCCCCCAGGACCCATGTGGTCTGCTTCAGGCTTTATTCTGCAGGAAGGCATAGCTAGGTCCTGCATAGCATGGGGAGTAGATGTCAAGTCCCTGAATTGAGACACAGAAGAAATGCTGAGAGTTTATTTCAAATAACATTTACAGTGAAGTAACACACAGTGCAAAATAACAATACAATGACACTGTCACATGGCTGCAATCCCAGCACAGGGGAGGCAGAGGCGGAGGCAGATCCTCAGAGCTTGCTGGACAGTCAGTCTATCCTACTTGGTGAACTTCAGGACAGTGAGAGACCCTGTCTCCAAGGAAGTAGACAGCACTCCTGACAATACCACACAAGGTTGTCCTTTCTCCTCCACATGCACACACATACATGCACACCTCCACACACTAACACATTCACACTTGTGCATATGCACATATGCATAGTAAGATATAGTGAGGATGAAACAATGTTTATGCTCTGCTTTTATATATTGAGAGCCCTATGTAAAATTATATTGGAAGATTTTTCAGTTCTGTTCTAATTGTCTGCATGCCTGTACAAAAATCCCATGTGATATGGTAGTTAATATACAAGGTTATCCTTATGACATGCCAAAACAAGATTTATTTTCTCATGCCAATAGTTCATGGGAGTTCAGAGTTAGTGATAGTGATAGGGAGTTCTCTATAAAATCATGTGTCATGGCATATGAAAGCCTTGCTGTTGTACCAGTCATTCCTGGTACCACACTGAGTGCTGACATCTACTTATTAGAAAAGAAGATGGAAGGCAAACAATGAGGAACTTTCACTGCCAAGGCTATAAGTGATCCACACACTTTCTGTTTTTCACATTATCTGTAGGTGAACTTAGAAATGTAGACTAGGGGCTGGAGAGATGGCTTAGCAGTTAAGGCACATGCCTGTGAATCCTAATGACCCAGGTTTGATTCTCCATGTCCCATGTAAGCCAGATATACATGGTGACACATGCGTCTGGAGTTCGTTTGCCGTGGTTAGAGGCCTTAGCATGCCAATTCTCTCTTTCCCTCCCTCTCTCTTTCTCTCTGTCTCAAATAAATAAATAAATAAATAAATAAATAAATAAATAAATAAATAAATAAATCTTAATTTAAAAAAAAAAAAGAAATGTAGACTAGCAATGTCCCTAAGAAGAAGTAAAATGATTTAGGGGGCCATCCAGACATTTATGTTGCAGGATGATAAAGATGGAGACAGCTCACATCTGTATGAAAGAAGCACAGTTGGGTAGACAGCAGGCCTGAACAAAACCTAGAGGGAGCACTTATGATATAGCTGTTATTGCTCCCAAGAGATTATTAATCAAGTCAAGCTTGCAAAACCGCAGGTTTTATTTAGATCAAACATAATCAGGTCTGGAGGGCTTAGTGGTTAAGGCACGTGACAAAATTGAACCAGTGGTCCTAAGGTCTCCTCCCACAAGGGAATCTGTTGTGTGGTATGCCTCACCAATTCCATCAAGTAAGACAAAAGAATCATTAGCAGGTGAAATGGTCAGGAGGATTACCAAACACCTGCAGACGGTAAGGCATTTACTGGGCCCCATATTCAAGCATAGTCATTGGTTTGGGGATTTGATAGCAGGAATCCCAAGAGTCAGCTGTAGTTGTCATGGACTCAGTACAGGTGTACCTGTGGTAAAAGGTATTACATCCAGCATGTGGAGGGAGATGGGGAGGACTCCAGGGTCACAGGTATAACAGGGTTCTTCCATTGGAATCACACAGGGCATGGATGGTCACGCTGGCAATGAACCATGGCACCATATGTCCCCAGAGTTGTCCTGGGATATGTCACCTAGGCGTCCTCTGCCTAGCACGCATACATGAAGCTCTCACAGTAAGGCTGGTGAGATAGTTCAGTGCAGTGCTTTCCTCATAAGCTTGAGGACTTGAGTTTGATCCCCAATACCCATGTTTAATGCTGGGCATCATACATCCCTGTTATCCCAGCCCAGGGGAGGTGGAGAAATGGTATGGCAAGGTGTTTGCTGCACAAGCATGGATACACAAGTTTGGATCCCCATAACCATCCCTAGGGTTTGCTGACTGGACAGATTTTCATAATTGGCAAGGCCCTGGTTCTGTGTGAGACCCTGGCTCCAAAAGTTGGATGTATTAGATAGAAAATATAACTCTGGATATGCAGATTTCACAATTGATGTTGCATGTTATGTTATATTTATGGATGGTCTCTATGGCAACACTATTCTGTTTTTCTTACTACCTTTTTAGTGTGCTTTGAGTGATAATCACAAGAACTTTAGATTTGTTCATTTGGGTCACGGTTGTTTGACAGTTGGGATCTTTGGTGCTTACATATGTTTGTGGCAGTTGAAATATTAATTAGGACAGTGTTCTAATTCTTTGAAGACTATTATTGATATTAAGATGGGGTCTCAAACTCACAACAATCCTCCTAACTCTGCCTTTCAAGCACTAGGATTAAAAACAAGGATCAAGGGCTGGAGAGATGGCATTAGCAGTTGAGGCGCCTGCCTGCTAAGCCTAAGAACCCAGTTCCAATCTCCAGGTCCCACGTTTAGCCAGATGCAAAGTGACGCAAGGGCGCAATGCCGCACTTGCCCACAAGGGGGCACACTCATCTGGATTTCATTCACAGCAGCTGAGAGACTGCTGATGCGCCCATTCTCTATCTGTCTCTCTCTCCCTCTCTGTCTCTCTGACAGGAAAGAAATATTATCTCAAATTAGTTTTAATTTACATTTTCTTGATGGTTAAAAAATGTTTATACACTTTTTTATGTTTATTGGCCATTTGTATTTCTTCTTTAGAAAGCTCTCTATGCAGTTCTGTAGCCCATTTTTAAGTTATGTTGTTTCATTTCTTATTATTTACTTTTTTTTGAGTTCTTTGTGTATCCTAGATACTAATCTTCTATGTGATATATAAATGTAAAAAATGTTCTTACATTCTCTAAGCTGCTTCATTGCTCTATCCTTTGCTGTACAAAAGCTTTTTTTAAAAGCTTAAATGCGCTTTATTTTTAGACAACCTACATGACATGTTTTTTTTTTTCCTTTAAAAAAAATGCCTCCACTCCAAATAAGTCAGTCAAAATAAAAGATCAAGATGACATCAGTCCCATTCTTCTAGTCCTGGTGGTGTATGGTTGGCAAGCAGCAGCCAGCTGCGATGACGGATGATAGATCCAAATTACTGCCACGATATGTTAACATTTTTCCATGTCTAAACCATCCTTACAGAAAATCATGAAAGGAGTTACACCATCTTCGCGATAGTTCAGGAGAGGAACCGTGCCATCTAGATTCATATTTTTAAAGAATAAAAAAAAGCCGGGTGTGGTGCCACACACCTTTAATCCCAGAACTCGGGAGGCAGAGGTAGGAGGATCACCATGAGTTCCAGACCACCCTGAGACTAATTCCGTGTCAGCCTGAGCTAGAGTGACACCCTACCTCAGAAAAACACAAAACAAAACAAAACAAAACAAAACAAAACAAACAAAACAAAAGGGTAGTTATTGAAATTAGCAAGGATGTGCTTGATTTGCTCTGCAGCCCCTGTCATAAAAGGCTTTATTATTTCTGGTTTCTGTTCTCAAGTTTGCCTCTGAGTGATTTCGTGTCATCTTTGATGTACTTCTTGTAGGCCTCTTTTGTGAAGCTGGTTTCCTGTAGGTGATGGTTCATGACAATATCAACACCAGTGACTACAGTGTTTTCAGTACCTTCACCCTCCGGGCCTTCAGCAGAGGCATTTCCACCAATGAGCGAGTCCGACTGACCATCTTGCCCTTCACCTCCAGGCACAGGCCATCTGTGATCTTGCGCATCTTGTAGATGTCGGAAAACAGCTCATTGTGGCTGATGAGGTCCTGGTAGATGATCATGGTGGCACCTGGGGGTGGGGAGCTGGGGTGGCGCTGGCCTAGGATCTTGGAGCTGTGCTGAGGTAGGGAAGGGGGAGCAGGTGGAAAGCCAAAAGCTTTTTTAATGTTATGAGTCCCAGCAGTTTGGCCTTTCTTCCTGAGCAACTGTGGTTCTATTCAGAAGGTCCTTGCCTCTCTCTCTGTGCTGAAGTGTTTCCCCAATTTTTCTCAGGACTTTCAGAGTTACGAGTTTGTTTTTTTTAAAAAAATATTTTCTTTATTTATTTGAGAGAGAGAAAAAGAGGCAGATAGAGACAGAATGGGTGCTCCAGGGCCTCTAGCCACTTCAAATGAACTACAGATGTAGGCACCACTTTGTGCATCTGGCTCTACGTGGGCACTGGAGAATTGAAGCTGTGTTCTTAGGCTTTGCAGGCAAGCACCTTAATGACTAAGCAGTCTTTCCAGCCTCAGAGTTACAAGTTTGATATTCAGGTCTTTGACTTTTTTTTTTTTTGTTTTGTTTTGTTTTGTTTTGTTTTGTTTTCAAGGTAGGGTCTTGCTTTAGCCCAGGCTGACTTGGTATTCACTCGGTAGTCTCAGAGTGGTCTTGAACTCATGGCAATCCTCCTACTTCTTCCTCCCAAGTGCTGGGATTAAAGACTTGCACCACTATGCCCAGCTTGATTTTTGAGCATTAATAATGACCAGCATCTATTTTCATCCTGTTTTCTATTTTCATTCATATAGGTATGCAGTTTTGACAGAGCTATTTTTAAAAGAGAATGTCTTCTCTCCAGTATATTTTTGTCAAAAATCAGATGGCTGTATTTCCTTGTGTCTATATCTGGGTTTTGACTGTAATCCCTTGATCTTCAAAACAGTTTTTGTTAATGGTGATCTGTAATGTATCTTAAAGTCAGGTATGCTGATGCCACCAGCCTTTTTTTTTTTTTTTTTTTTTTTTTTTTTTTTTTTTTTTCGAGGTAGGGTGTCACTCTAGCTCAGGCTGACCTGGAATTCACTATGTCGTCTCAGGGTGGCCTCAAACTCATGGTGATCCTCCTACCTCTGCCTTCCTAGTGCTGGGATTAATGGCATGTGCCACCAGGCCTGGCTACCAGCCGTTTTTTAGTGCTCAGTATTCCTTTAGCTATTTGGTTTTTTTTTTTTTTTTTTTAACCCTACTAGAAAGATAAGATTGGAGAAATAGCCCGGCATGGTGGCGCACGCCTTTAATCCCAGCACTCGGGAGGCAGAGGTAGGAGGATCGCCATGAGTTCAAGGCCACCCTGAGACTACATAGTTAATTCCAGGTCAGCCTGGGCCAGAGTGAGACCCTACTCAAAAAAAAAAAAATCAAAAAACAACAACAACAACAACAACAAAAAAAGATTGGAGAAACATAGGTAATAGATATATAGATAGATGATAGAAAAAAGGTAGGGATAAAGAGAATATGGGGGAGATGAAAGAAAAAATAGAAGGAAAAGGGAAAAGGCACTACAAAATTAGAAATATCAAACATACAACTTATTTATGACTGGCATAATAGATATACATCAGGGAGCTCTAACAAATCAATATATATTATTTTATTTATTTTTTATTTTTTATTTTTTATTTTATTTTATTTTATTTATTTAATTTTTTTTGGTTTTTCGAGGTAGGGTCTCACTCTGGTCCAGGCTGACCTGGAATTAACTATGTAGTCTCAGGGTGGCCTCGAACTCTCGGCAATCCTCCTACCTCTGCCTCCCGAGTGCTGGGATTAAAGGCGCGCGCCACCACGCCCGGCTTTTTCAATATATATTATTTGAGAGAGAGAGACAGAGAGGAAGAGGCAGAGAGAGAGAGAGAATGGGTGTGCCAGCGGCTCACAGCCTCTGTGAACGAACTCCAGATGTGTGTGCCCCCTTGTGGGTAAGCGCAGCATTGCACCCTTCCATCACTTTAGTCTGGCTAAATGTGGGACCTGGAGATCAAACCAGAGTTCTCAGGCTTGGCAGGCAGGCGCCTTAACTGCTAAGCCATCTCTCCAGCCCCAAATCAATATTTTTGTCTTAGTGGGGTAGGTTTTGAGTTCTTTCCTTTCCTAGCATTCTTTTCTTTAGCAACCTGCCCTGATATGAAAGTTGCAATTAGCACTTCCAGTTCAAGCCTATATACCTGACATGGAGGGATGCATTTCCTTGTATAAAACTGCCCAGTAACCTTTAGGGGTGACTTTCTATCTCACCAACATTGAATGTGAAGTTTGTTCCCTCTTTGGTGAACTAAGGGCTTGGCTCAGGTGTTTAGTTCAGTCTGCTCTACACATCAGCTGTGCAGGATGCTGTGAGGTATGGGTGGGGGTGTGCTTCTAATCCCTTGGAGGCCTGAGTTCTCCTGAGAAGCTGAGAAAAGGTGACATTTATCTTCGCATCTTTCAACAGAGAAAAACAAAGACAATTTTAATAACAATGCATGAGCCTGGCAGGGTGGTGCACACCTTTAATCCCAGCATTTGGGAGGCAGAAGTAGGAGGATCGCCATGAGTTCAAGGCTGCCCTGAAACTACATAGTGAATTCCAGGTCAGCCTGGGCTATTGTGAGACCCTACCTTGAAAAAAAAAATGCATGAAATTTTAAAGCTATGACAAGTCAATATTATTTTACAACTTCTATGAGGATAACAAGATTACAATGGAATTGCATAAAAATGTCAAGTGTAATTTATATATAGTGAATTCTTAATATCATTTGATGTTCCTAGTTACTGACTTAATTGACACCACTGAGAAAAATCAGAAGAGCTATTTGTGGCAAGGTGGAATAACCAATTGCCAGACATTATCTGAAGAAAGTGTTGAAGTTAAATATTTTTTGTTTCCTAATAATTTATATATCAAAAGATATTCATATTGCTGTCAACAACTTTTTTTGTGTGTGCTGTCAACATATTTACCATCCTTATATAATGAATGGATACTATATAGGAAAATTTCCTAAAGAACTTAAGTCAGGCATGAGAAGATTCTTAATTGAGCAAAGTGTTTGCTGCACAAGCATGTGTACTTGAGCTTGGCTCCACATAATCATGTAAAAATAGTCATGTGGTGGAATGTACCTATAATATGGAAGTATAGAAGAGTTTAGGGCTGGAGAGATGGCATAGTGGTTAAGGCGCCTGCCTGCAAAGCCTAAGAACACTCGTTCAATTCTCCAGGTCCCACAGTTAGCCAGACGCAAAAGTGACACAAGAGTACAATGTCACACAAGGGGGTGCATGTGTCTGGAGTTCAATCACAGTGGTTGAGAGGCCACTGGTGCACCCATTCTCTGTCTCTCTCTCTCTCTCAAAAAAAAAAAAAAAAAAGAGTTTAGTTGGGTGTGGTGGTGCACACCTTTGATCCCAGCACTCGGGAGGCAGAGGTAGGAGGATTGCTGTGAATTCGAGGCCACCCTGAGACTACATAGTGAATTTTAGGTCAGCCTGAGCTACAGTGAGACCTTACCTTGAAAAAACAAAACTACAAAAAAAAAAAAAAGAGAGAGAGAGAGAGTTTGCTGACTGGACAGACTTTCATAACTGGCAAGGTCCTGGTTCAATGTGAGACACTGTCTTCAAAAGTAAGGGGGAGAACAATTCAGGAAGATGTTTTTTAATTGCCCCTGGTTTAAAAGATGCATATCTTTGGATGCACACATCATTGACACATACTTGCAAAGAAGTGAACACATTATAGATGTACGATTTCTCCATAAGGAACCTGAGAAGAAGTGGTGTGGAGAACGAGTGTGATGTAATGACAATCATTCAGATATCCTAAAGATTTTAAGCCACATAAGAATAATCCAATTTCACGGAGATACTTTGAATGCATCTTTTGATGTGTGTGAATGTACTTGAGGTCTGTAAATATGGGTGTGAATGTGTGTTACCCCATGGATATGAAGGTAGTATCTTCTCCTTCTGCTCAACTGAGACCTTGTTTCACACTGTGGTTTGGCTCCTTTGCTTAGTGTGCACCAGTCTACTGGCCTATGAATTTCTGGATTCTCCTGGCTCAACTTCCCATTTGATGTAGAGGAGTTGAGGTCACAGGTCTCTGTGCCACTTTGTGTGGATGTGGAGAAATCAAACTGTCTGAGCAAGCTTTTCAGCATGTGAATTTATCCACTGAGCCATTTTCTCAGCCATTTCAATGTATTTGACTTGGAAACAGCATTCTTAACAAAAGATATATTGGCACATGTAGTTATATATTAAAATCATGGTTTTGATGACATTGATTTATATAGCTCAAGACCTGGATTTTGTAAGGAAATAAATCATTGAACATAATGTATGTAGGATCATATTTGGTTGTATGAAATATTGCACTAATTAATCATAGCTCACAAAATTTCAGGAAGAACATGCTAGGTAAAAGCCTACTGGGTATTTAAAAAAAATCTAACACCTTTTTTTTTTCATCTCTAGACTGATCTAATGGTTCATCAGAAAGTCTAGCCCAGGAGGTGAGAACATGGTTCTAGAAGCTGGTGACCAAGGGACGATGGATGGACTATGCCCAGGTAAGGCCGGCTGCCTCTGGCTGGCGAGGCGAGGCCAGTGTCCCCACAATAGAGTCCTACACCTTGTGTCCCCATGCCTTGTGTCCTCATGACAAAACCCCCATGGCCACCTCAGCTCTGGTGGACTCCAGCCTCCGTGACACAGCACCAAGGTGCCTGGCTTGGGTGGACTAGGCCTTCAGGGCTCAGGAGAGATTCTGGGGGGAGGTGGGTGCAGAAAAGCAGCATGGCCCTTGGTTCCCTGGGCCTTGGAGGACTTTGCAAACTGCTTCCAAACCTGTGGCATTTACCTCAGGAGCAAATGTATGCCATCTTCCAGAGGAAATGGGAAAAAAGTAATCTCACCCTGTCCCAAATCCCCAGCCCCCCCCAATACTATTTAATATTGAGAAATAATAGTGTTGTAGCCTGAGTGAATAAGTACTCTTATGGTAATTGTACTTCGAGTAAAGGTATATTTAATTGACAAACTTATATGCTGGGGTAATTAATGTATTGTGTAGTTGACTAAGGGAATTGAAGACTTGGAAGAAGTGGAATTAGAATAATGGACAATGTAAAGTTACTTTCATTGGAAGTTGTGCCAGTTTGGGGACTCCTCTGGTAGAAAGCTTTATTTTCACATGTGGCTGATGCCTGAGCATTTCTTTTGTTTCTATGTAAATGAGAAATAGTAAGGTTGTGTTATTAGACATAATGTTCTGTTTAAACTTAGTTTATGGTATAGAAACACCATGATGGATTTAGTTATGAGATAATATGGTTTACAGTACAGTGTGCCTACACACACACACACACACACACACACACACACACACACAAATATGTATATCGTTATTGTGGTGGTTTTAATCCGATGTCCATCATAAACTCATGTTCTGAATGATTGGTCCCCAGGTGATGTGGGTAGGGCCTATCTCAAGGAGGTATGTTCCCAGGGGTGTATGTTTTTTTTTTCTTAGCTCCTAGCTTGCCAGTGTTAGTTTGACTCATTCTCTTGCTGCTGTTTTCCCCCTGCTGTGGCAGAGGTGATGTCCAGCCTCTGCTCAGCCATGCTTTCTCCTCACATGCTGAAGCTTCCCCTGGAGACTGTAAGCCAAGATGAACACTTTCCTGCTGTTAGCTTTACCCAAGCCATAGGAAGATCACTATAGCAGCTACTAAAGACTAGTAGGATGGCCGGGCATGGTCATAAAATATATTTTTAAGGGCTGGAGAGATGGCTTAGCGGTTGAGGCATATGCCTGCGAAGCCTAAGGACCCAGGTTCAATTCTCCAGTTCCCACATAAGCCAGATGCACATGGTGACGCATGCATCTGGAGTTTGTTTACAGTGGCTAGAGGCCCTGGCGCTCCCATTCCCATTCTCTCTCTCTCTGTCTCTAATGAATAAATTATATATATATATATATATATATATATATATATATATATATATATATGAATATTTTGGAGTGATTGTGTGTGTGAGAGACTATAGAAGGTAGTGGTGAATCTGTAAAGTCTTGTTAAAAATACCTTATCTGGGCCTGGAGAGATTGCTTAGTGGTTAAGGCATTTGCTTGCAAAGCCAAAGGATCCTTGGTCAATTCTCCAGAACCCACATTAGGCAGATGCACAAGGGCCCTGGCGCTCCCATTCTCTCCCTCTCTCCCCCCTCCTTCTTTCTGTCTCATAAATAAATAAATAAATAAATAAATAAATAAATAAATAAATAAATTTGAAAACACACACACAAACAACAACAAAAGTTCCTTATCTGAGCTGAGGTGATGGTGTGTTGGGTAACAACACTTGCTGAAAGCATGAGGGCCTGGGATCACCTGAGTCCATTTGAGTTTGGTTCTCTAGGATGCACAGAAATGGCTGCCTGTGTCCATGCACGTCGGTCATGCCAGTTCTGTGGAGAGCTCAGAAGAGAACATGTCTCAGCTTCAAGAAAACCCCAGCTCCCCATTCACAGAGATCGTCTCAAGAAAATATCAGGGTGACAGAGGGAAGAAGACACCAGACATTTTCCTCTGCATGGGCAGATCAACATGTATAGATGTATACACCACACACACAAAATTACCACACCACATATATTGTGCATGACAGAAAATGAGGTATAAAATTACCAGGACAAAATGATAAAACTACAGAAATGCACCAACTAAAATACAGCACAAAATTTTAAATCTATACATATAATAGTATGCAGGTTTGTAAAACTGTCTTAGTCATCATAATAATGAGGTATGGATGAGCTGTGAATTCTAGATCATCCAAGAAAATATTCTTGGAGAAAAATAAACTTATGTAATTTGGGAAATGCTGTGTCTAGCTCTGTTACTGGCACTAATCATCTATGAATTGTGCAGCCCTCATCGGATTTTTTGATGCTAACCATTCTGATTAGATACTGGGATTTCAAAGGAGTTTTTTCATTTCCCTTATAGCTAAGAATATTGAACACTTTTTTTGTTTGTTTGTTTTATTTTTCAAGGTAGGGTCTCGCTCTAGCTCAGGCTGACCTGGAATTCACTATGTAGACTCAGGGTGGCCTCGAACTCATGGTGATCCTCGTACCTCTGCCTCCCAAGTGCTGGGATTAAAGGCGTGCACCACTACACCTGGCTGAACACTTATTTTTATATTTGTTTTTTTGAGATAAGGTCTCACCCTATTCCAGTCTGACCTGGAATCCACTATGTAGTCACTCACAGTGATCCTCCTAACTCTGCTTCCTGAATGATGGGATTAAAGGTGTATACCACTATGCCTTATTGTACAATTTCTCAAAAAAATTGTTTTGTTTGTTTACATATTTATTCATTCATTGGCATGCATTGTGTGAGGGAACCTCAGGACTTATTGCTCCTGTCAAGGAATGCTAGATACTTGCAGCACTTTTTTGCATCCAGCTTATGTGGTTGGCTTGGGAATTCAACCTGCGCTAGTAGTGCTGGCTGAGCCATCTTCCTAGCCCATGTTGAGAAATTAAGATAGTCATTAGCCATTTTTGTTTGTTCTTTTGAGAACTCTTTGTTCTATCTCATAACCTACTTTTAAAAATTATTTTATTTTAGATGTATTTCAACAGGTTATACTCCTTAACCCCCACGCCCCTGCTCCTGTTTCCCTGGGGCCCTCCTCAGTGGGGTTATGGTGTTCACTGTGGGCTCATGAAGGCCTCAGTTAGTTGTTTGGGGTAGCTGCAGACCAGGCCTCAGGGTATTCCTACCTATTCTGTGACCCTTAAAATTTTTCCTTCCCCTCGTCCGCAATGTTCCCCAAGACTGACAGGCCTATTGGCAGTCTGATTCAATGTTGAGTTGTCTGAAGCCACTGGATTTCTGCTTTGATGGGTTTTGATAGATCACCATTCTCCTGGAGCTGGTTGTCAGGCTAGCAGTAAGAGCTGTGTTCATGATTCTACTTCTGCAATTTCTCCTGGGACTTGAAAAATGTGGTAGAGCTGCCATGTGTCATGGTGGGCAGTCAGCTGTCTTCTTGTCTTATCAATGCATCTTGGCTCTGGTCCATTTTTTTCTGCCTTCTGGAAAACAAAATAGATTCTCCAACCAAGAGTGGGAGCAGCTTGGGTTAAAGGGGATATGCAAAGATATTTGAGAGATTTTTGGTATGTAAGACCACTCCTGTTCTCCAGAGAGCAGTGGGGGGGCTTCTCTCTGAAGTCTGTGAGTTTCCTGACCATGGGATTCTGACTTTGTTTCCAGTACCAGGTATGAGTTCTCTCCCATTGAGTGGGCCTCACATCAAATCAGAGAACAGTTGGTTACCTGCAGAGGCTGTGTTCCACTGTTGCACAAGTGTGTACTTCTTGTAGTCTACAGGATTCCCTGCTTATTCATACTGTTGGTGACTATTTCCACACACCCCCTAGTGGCTCCCATAGAGCTTTCCAGCACTATGAGGGCTAGCCAGGAGGAAGTTAGTTTCCATTTTTGTTCTAACATGGTATTCCGATGTCCTGTGATGACAGACTAAGGTGTCTTTATCAATAGGGCCTAACATTTTAGTCCCAGTTCTGGGACTGGGATTTACCAGAGTCCATGGTTTTAAGATTAAATTTTTTCCACTGTCTGTTGGGACTGTCCTCCCTTGCCCAATATATTCAGTGTTTTTTTTTTATTGGTGGTTATATTTTGTTTGAGATTCCATGTTGCAAAGCCTGCAGGAGGAGGGTTTCCATGGAACTGACTCATGTTGGCTAAATGTTTGTGTCATCTCCTCCCCACTGTTCCTACTCCCTACCCTTCCAACCCCCTCCCAGCCTCTATATTCTATTCCTCACCTAACCTGTCAACCAACTTCTCATCTCCTCCCTCCCTCTTTCTTCTCTATCCTAGTCTCATTCTGGATTTACACCCATATTCTTGATGCTTACTTCTCTTTTCACTCAATTTCACTTGATCCCAGACAGGGACCATGTCCCATTTGTTGATTGCTTGCTGTATTTCCTTAGTAAAAAGAGTTCTGTCTATACATATAATATTCTATAAAATATATTCATATATATATATATATATAATATGTACCTAATATATCTATGTGTGTTTGTGTGTGTGTGTGTGTGTGTGTGTGTGTGTGTGTGTGTGTGTGTGAATAAATAGTGATATGGAGAGAGAGAAACAAAGAGACAGAGAGAGAGAGAGTCAATTGACCCACCATGGTTCTACCAACAGAAGTCGAACTATAAAAGTAATCATGTGTGAACTTGTGTTTGCATCACTTTGTGTGTCTGGTTTACATGGGACCTTGTTAGTCAAACATTGGTTGTTAGGCTTCTCAGGCTGATAGTTCACCCTAACCATTAGGACATCTCTCCAGCAGTAAGATTACAGTTCTTTCACTACATATGGATTTTGATCTTTTTTTTTTTTTTTTTTTTTTTTTCTATCTCACATGTCTGGAAAGCTGAGGGCAGTTTGAGAAAAACTTCCTCACCTATGCAAAGGTCACTGTCAGGGATAGCAGCTGCTGGAGAAAGGGGTCACACACATGGTTCAGGTCTTTCTAATGAATCAGGGATCCATTCCCCGTGAGTCTCTTCACCAGGCTCAGGTGTGTGTAGGTAGGAACCCGATGGATGATGGCTGAATGAGGAAGCTTTTGCTGAGGAGTGCATGCTTTGGGCATCTTGGATGAGACTAGTTGAGGCGCTGGTTCTAGTGCTGCCATGAAATGCAAGGTGGCCTCCACGCTCCTGTGACTCTGGCCCTAGATGACAACCGGTCAGGAGAAGCTACCCTGCTGATACACAAAGCATATCAGCATGGCCCAGAGCGGGACTTCTGGTGCATCACTGACAAGGGGTTTACAGGATTCCAGTGCACTGAAGAGAAAGGCTCCAGGCTTTAAATTGTATATTCAAGAAAGGTCCTACAATGTACCACCTCGAAGAGTCCCAGGATGTTCTTCTCGTACAGGCCAAACCTTTCATGTGGGATCATGTCATCTACGTTTCATGAATCTGCCCATGTTAAAGGATTTGGACACGCATGTTGAATTGATGCAATAGGAAGTACCTTACATGGCATTGCATTTGATCGAGTTCTCAATACTGCTGACAGCTTTCTGCTTATAGGTTGTGCCTCTTACTGAGAAGTCAGCACCTGAGGTGCTGGGAGCATAGGGATCAGGACCATCTTGGAGATGGTGATAGATGGAACTGGCCTGAGGAGTCCCAGGTGCACGGGGATGACAGTTTGCCTACCCAACCATTACCCTCCCACTCCTCATCTTCTTCTGCTTGCTTCAGCCCTTGTAGGAAATCTTAGGAATCCTTGTAGAAAATCACTTTTGTGTCAAACTTCTCCAAGGGAATGACACCATGTGCATCCTGACTTTCCCTTTCCTCAAATTCTGCATTGCATGTTGCCTGGGTGATTATGCACATTGCCTTCTGCTCAGGGTTGTCCAGGAGCCCTTGGAGGCACTGCATGGTATTCCTCATTAACACAATTTGGGGTGTGGGTGGGGAACTTCTGCTTGCTTCACAGACATAGAGGCCCAAGGCTGCAGTGGAACCCATTTTCCCAAACAGAGTTCTAACTGCCCCTACATAAGGCACAGTACTCCCAGTGCCTGCATTCCTTGTACCTCTCATGCCCCCTCTCCATCATTCTCTCGGCCAGGAATTTGCCTCACCCTTGCTGCAGGATAACCTGTGCATGGGCCCCACCACCCATCCCCCAGGACCCGTGCATTCTGCCTGGCTCGTTATTCTTCAGGAAGACATGAGTAAGCCCTGCAGAACATGGGGAGTAGGTGTCAAGTCCCTGAATTGAGACACAGAAGAAACGGCGAGGTTTTATTTCAAACAACATTTGCAACAAAGTAACACACACTGCCAAGATAACAATGCAATGAAAATGTCGTGTTTCACTTGAAGAGAATGATAGCGATAAAAATGTAGCTTGTGCCAAGAGGCAAGAGGGGGTCTAAGGATCCAGGCTAAACTGGTGCACACACTGGGCTGTGTTCAGTGTTGGTGGTTTCTGCATTGTCTGCGTCTGCTTGAAGTGCAGACTCTGGCTTGTATTCCATCACTTCAGGAAGGGCACCTGGTTGGGTCCCGGAATCTAAGGACAGAAAGAGATTTTTTGCTGATGGAAGTCCTCTCGAGGGAACGAGGCACTGGAGTTGCAGGAAAGACTATTTCCACAAGACGATGGCTTTTCCTCAGCCTTTGAAAGACCAACAAGACCCCTGCCTGCCAGCTCTTGTCCCTACCAATGTATCTTCTGATACTGGGGCCCAGCCATAGCCCCTGAAAACTATGTGTCCCTCAAGAAAGTCCAGGGAATCTCTGTACCCAACATACTTCCTGCACATTGAACACCTCTGCCAACATCCTCACCCTTGGTGTCTTGAATCAAAGAACCAGAAAATAAAAGGCATATTTGTCAGGCCCATAGCAAAACGGTTTGTGCTACGAGGACTCAAGCTGGAGGTAACACAAAGGCTGCTCTGTGAAGGGACAGAACTGGCCCTTCCTGCATAGTGGATACAAAGGCTGACATAGGATCTCAGGGTCTCAAGATCCCTGTTGCAGGAATCAGAGACACTGCAGCTAAGGATGATCTATGAAAGGCGGGTGTCTCGTCTGGTGTAGTGAGAGACACGGCAGGTCCTCAGCAGGAAGCAAGTGTACTGCCAGGACCACCAGTGCCACCCATGGCCCGTGGTGCACAAAGTGGTCCTGACAGCGTTGGACATGGATCCCTGACAGTAAATATGCCTGGAGCTCAGCCTGTGGAGGCGTGAGGGAGGGCCCTGGACTTAAGCACGCAAAGTGAGGTGGAGCTGCTAGAGACAAGGCTCTAAAGAGATGTGGCAGTTGACAGGCAGGAGAGGCAATACCACCGTGATGAGGGCCTTTCCTAAGGCTGTCCTTTCCCAAGACAGACTGTCAGGCCGTCTCCCGTTCATGACCAAAGAACAGGAAATCTGTCTAACTCCTGTGAACACAAGGCTCGGGATTCTGCCCCTGCCCCTGTAGTGACTCTTCCTCACAGGTTCTTAGGAGCCTATCCCATTCTTGCTCCCCATAGGCTCTGACTCACCTGATTCCTGATTCTCAAGCTGGGATAGCAGAAACTGCACACGTGGCACCAGATTAGAGGCAGCCAGGTTTTCTTTAATGTAGGTCATGAGCTGGTTCATGGTTTCCACATCCATACACGTCAAAAAATCTTCTGGATACTTGTCAATCCACGTCTCCAGGAAGGCGCTCATGGCACTGCGATAAAAGATGGACACCTGAGTCAGAGGCCTGGCCTCTCCTTGCCCCTGATAGTGTCTTTTGTCAAGGAGGCTGCCAATCATGAGCTGCAGACCCTACAGAACATGGACTAGGTAAGGTCCAAGTGCACAGGAGGCTAAGACCACTTGTTACACAGGCTCTGGTGGAAAAAAAAAAAAAAAAAAAACAGCAGAGAAAATGTGCCAGGGAGCGGCTTGTATGAAGATGGTTTCTCACAGGAGTCAGTTCTGGGCCTCCTCACTTGCCATGAACTCACACCAGGTGTGCTTTCTTCCTATTCTAGACAGTGACTCTGGCCTCGGGATTGTAAGCAGAACAGATGTGAGGGATTTGGAGATTGCTTTGTCCCGAGACCCACTTCTTCACTTTCCCCACTGTATAGATCGAAAGTTGGGCTTCTTGACGCAAACCACACTCACCTCTAAACATGTATAACTAGAGAAGAAAGAGGGAAGTGGATGAAGAAAGCCCATCTCTCACACCTGCCTGGGCATTTATTTAAAGAGGAGAGGGATTCCCAGAGTGGATTGGGGGCTCTGCGGATTGTTATATTTTCTGGTTTCTGAGTTCCTGGAATTCGCCTGCACAGAGTAGAGACACTGCATTTTGTTCAATGAGTCATTCCCACCCTGTCCTAGATGTCTCAGGATTCACTGGGTTTTATGTAGCTTCCCCACAAGACCCCCCTACGCTGGATGCATTTGGAAGATGCGTTTCAGGAATTCTTTTAAAATTATGAGAAGATTTGCCCAGCTATCTCAGAAATAGAGGCGTAAGGTGCAAAATGTCTTTCTGGAGAAAAGCTTCACCCATGCAGCATGCCCAGCCCTGGAAAGCACCATTCCAGCATGACACCCACGCGAGCGTTATCTGATCTCAAACTCCCGTGTACTAACAAGAGGGAAGGTGAAGAGATAGGCTCTGAGATGGACAGAGAACACCTACGAAGCGGGCAAGATGATCTGAAAGCTTGGGAAGGATGTGTGCACTCACCTATTGAAGACAAGGTCAAGGACCTGCTGGGTGGTGGCAAAAACGCGGTAAACCCTGAGGAATGAGTACACGCAGCGGAAATCTTGGTACTTCAGGTTACGTATCACCACTTTGAGATACCTCTCTACTATGTCATCACAGCTGGGTGAAACCTTGTTGTGTTTAGCAAACACTTTAGGGCATATGATCTTGCCCTGAGCAGAGACATGGAGGAAGCGTTCAATCAGTAACAGCACTAGCAAAGGGGCTCTTGAAACCCCACCACGACGTGAAAACCCCACAGGACCTCCACACAGAGCGCATACATACCTGGTCTGTTCTGTGGGCTTGTCCCGGACACCAGTCTGCCAGTGGGTCTGCCTCAGCTGATGAACCTCTTGGACTGCACACTGATTCGGTGGGGCTCTAGGGGAACAAGGATGGAGGTATCAGTTATGGAGGTGCTAGGAAATGGCTTGCTGTCACCCATGCATGGAGATGAAACGACAAAAAAAAATAAGACCTATATTATTCTCTCTTTCAAAAAAATAAATGATAACCACCTGAGGGTGCTTGGACAATGACCGGGGTGTGTGAGTGTCCACCTGGATGTGGAACGATGCTGAAAGAAGGCATGGAGTTCGTTGGCCAATGAAGGGAAATGAAATGAAGTTTTGGATCAGAAAATGGAGGTGAGGGCAAGCACTGGGTGACCCATGGTCATCCTGGTGTTTCTGGGATACTCTCACTCTCCAATATCAGTAAGAACCCATGTTGTTAACCGTGAGTGACATAATGTTTTCCTGAGGTGTGATGCTATCTTGACCCAGCCTGCGATGAGCCTTCCTTAACGGCTCTCCTGGCCGACTGCAAGGAGCAAGGACCACATCCATGTATCCAAGTGGGAACAGGGAGGTCAAGTTCAGTGGAAAGATTTTACCAAAGTTTGTCTTGTGAATGAAGCATTCTGCCACTACTAGACAGGTGACCCTCTTCAGTATTCATCATCACCCCCAAAGGACATTCACTGAGGGCCACAGTCCACTAAGGGACATCATGGGAGACTCCCCAAAGGATGGTATGCAACATAGGAACATGTATGACACACGAGGTTCCAGGTTTACACAAGCAGAACCAAGTTGGTTGGGAGCCCCCTCCCCATGTGATCAGTGGTGAGACTGGATCTTTCCGACAGGGAAATATTGACACAGTGCCAGAGTCTCAAGGTCCTCGTGTGACTTTGTTGAATGAACAGTCACAAACATCCCAAAAGTAAGATGGCACCGTGCTGGGAATAGACTCTTTACCTGGCCTTGAGAGACAGCCTCATCCAAGCGGTCCTCTGCCACCCGTAGAAATGTTCCAGAGATCGCAGAGGCCTCCGGCAGGGATTCCTTTTCCCCCTGAAATTGGACAAAGGGAAATGCAATCACAGAGACTGTAAGCATGTGTCCAGACTCCCAACAGGCTGTGAAAACACCTAACAAACACTGTGAAATATTCCCACACACACCACCCCCACACGTCTCGTTCTGAGGTCTGGAACATCCCACGGAGCATCTTAGTATATGCCCGCTCTGCTGTCACTTGAATCGATGAGGCCCAATGAGGACATCCAGGGCCTCGGGTGAGAGACCAGGGGAGTCTCTGAAGGAAGAGCAGGAGTGTGTGCAACCAGGAGAAGGACGTGAAAGGAAGTGTCACCCAGAGAAAACTACTGGCATGACGAAATGCTCAATATCTCAGATTCATTTTGAAGTTGATGGGAATTTTGTGCCCACCCATGGGCAGGACAGTGAAACAGTTGCTGGATACCTGATGGTCGGGGTTCAGGCTTGGCCGTCACTCCTGCTACCGGCGAGACGCCACGGGAGGATGTCTTAGGAGATTCCCAAACAGGGTGATACCCACCTTAAAATCCAGCATCCCACAGGAGCCAACAGGCCTGCACAGATGCCTTTCCACCTTGCTTGGAGAAGCAACTCCCGCCTTGCCATTTGGCCAGTAGAGGGACTGGAAAGGAAGTCTCGGACACCACAATAGTGGTACACCTCAAGAGACCCATGGTCATTGTTAGCGTTTCCTGATGGAAACACTCCCAGTCCTTCAGTAGGAAAGGTGATCGAATCCTAGGAGAAGACTGCTTACCTGGCTTCGGGGATCAGCCTCATGTAGGTTGACTTGTGCTGCCTCATCAGATGGGCCCGAGATCATGGAGGCATCAGGATGGACTTCACGGGCCCCCTGAGGGTGGTCAACAAGGGAAATGAAATCACCAAGGATGTACGAACAAATGAATCCTGCCTCCAAACTAGACTGTGAAGAGCCATACAGAATGCGTCTTGCATAATCCACGTCACCCTGCACCCAGGCATCACTCTCTGGGCTCTGAAACAAGCCAGGGCGTGGCCTCCATCTGAGTACACACCTGGCACTGATGTGCCTCGGGCATGTGATCCCCCTTGGTTGCCAGGCCCTCAGGTGAGACCTCCTTGGAAATCTCCACAAGGAGGGCAGGAGTGTCAGCACCCTGGAGAAGGACAAGAAAGGCAGCGCCATGTGCAGAAGTGAGTGGAGAGCGTGACTACTCAGTGTCTGCTGTTGTCGCTTAGGTTGATGGGACTTTCAGTGATCCACCCGGAGGACAATAGTTTGTGGATTTCTGGGACAAGAATAGCGATGAGCTGTGCTTGTGGGTCAGGTTGGTCCAGCAGGCAATCTGCCAGCTGGGCCTGCACACATGCCTTCTGGCAAAGGAGCGTGGACCTAGTCCGTATGGTCCTAACGGGAACAAGGTGTCAAGATCAGTCAGGCAGACTAAACTCTCTCTTCACTACCAAGCCTTGTGCAACAATCACACCAAAAATGCCCTTCAGTTGACACTCTAAGAAGTGGACATAGGATGCCCCATGGGCACCAGGTCCTCCTGTGAACCCTCCAGGAGGGCCTGGCCCAGAAGTGAGCTAAGCCAGGAACTTGAAAACTGCACAGGAATATAGGGTGACTCGAGCTGCTCCATGTCTCATGCTCACTCCGACGTTTATGGAACGTTTGTATCTACAAACGTGCAGGATCAAAGTCGGTGGAGACCTCGCAAGAGAAGTCTTGTTACCTGTGCCAAGGGAGCATCACTACCCAGCCTATAATCACTTAGCGGGGATGGCTCTGTTGCCAGCCGGCAGTGAGCGTGGCCCAAGGGGATGTGGTCCTAAAGGGATCAAGGAAGTCAGGTTCAGTCAGAGGGATGGTACATAGTGTCTGTTAGTGAACAAGCATTCTGTCACAACAGAATGGACAATCCAGTTCAGTGTTCATGCTCACACAGTATTTAGATACAGCGAGAGCCCTGGGCACCCAGGGGCATAAAGGAGATTCCTGACCAGGATGACATCCACGTTAAGAGCACAACACACACAAGGCCACAGTCTTGCCCAGGAAATTTTCCTTCTGTGTTGTGGAAACTGCCCGTTCTAGGTGTGATCTGGAAATAGACTTGATAGGAACTCCCACCCAGGCAAATCGTGCCACACAGCTAGCGTCTTGTGTGCATTGTGCGTTTTGACCGGCATATATACTCCAAATATTTAGAAGCAAAAGTGGTTGAGTCCTGAGAGAAGACTACTTACCTGGCCTGGAGTGTCAGCCTCACTGGGGCTGATCTCTGTCACCAGGTCAAGGGTGCCCGAGATGTCACCGGCCTTCAGATGGGATTTAGCGGGGACCTGATCATAGTCAAAAAGTAAAGGGAAGTCGGGTGTGGTGGTGCCCACCTTTAATCCCAGAACTCAGGAGGATCACCATGAGTTCAAGGCCACCCTGAGATGATATAGTGAATTCCAGGTCAGCCTGGAGTAGAGTGAGACCCTACCTTGAAAACCCCAACTCCCCCAAAAAAGAAGAACGAAAGAAGGAAGGAAGGAAGGAAGGAAGGAAGGAAGGAAGGAAGGAAGGAAAGAAGGAAGGAAGGAAAGAAGGAAGAAAGGAAGAAGGAAGGAAGGAAAGAAGGAAGAAGAGGGAAATCACTGAGTACAAAAATGCCTCCTGTTTACCCACCTGCTTGTGCAAAAACACATAGAGATCTGTCAGTGATGTTCCCAGTGCAACCCCACCCACACAGCATTTTCTTCAGTGTGGATCCACCCATGGAGACATTTTCCTAGATACCTGGCACAGGTATTCTTTGGGTTCGTAATCCCCAGTGGGCTGCAGGTTCTCTGCGGAACCTTCCCGGGAAGTCTTCCCCAGAGTTTCTAGAGTGTGGACAGCCTGGGGAGGGACAAGACAGGAAGTTCAAATCGCATGGTAAGATATTGGTGAGACAAGCCACTCCACATTTCTTGCTCCGTCTGAGGAAAGGTGGTGGAGTCCAGAAACATGATTGGTTACCTGGCCTAGAACCTCAGCCTCAGCTTCCTCCGAACTGACCTCTGCCCCCTCATCCAGCTGGCCAGAGGTCACACGGGGCTCAGGATGTGTTTCTTTTGTGCCCTGAGAGTGGACAAAAGGAAAAGTGCAATCACTGAGAGTGAACAAAATTGCTTCCCGACACCCAACCTGGCTGTGAGGAAACACACACACAAAGGGATCAGATCCAATGTCTCACACACAGAAAATCCTTGATGAGACACCCTTCTCATCTTATGCTAATCTTGAGGCTTCTGGGACTTTCTTCCACCCACACCAACTGCACCTAACTTGGTGGAGACCGGGAGGAGAAGGCTAGTTACCTGGCATGGTTGGTCATCATGGCCCAGCCTGCAATCTGCAGGCTCTCCTGCTAGTTGGCTGGCATCATTGGCCATGTCCGTGTGACCCTAGCAGGAACAAGGAAGTCAAGTTCAGCTTGGATGATGGTACACAGCTATTTCCGGGCTTGGAGGCATTCTGCCACATCTACGTCTGTGATCCTCTCTGAAGGACACACTTCATTCTGAGTTTTCCTGGATACGCACAGTCACACTCATTCCAGATCACGTTAGTGGAGACTGAGGACTAGCCCGCTTACCTGGCCACCGGGATTCTTCCCATAGGTGGCTTGTAGGGTTTCTTCTTTGGGCCTCCTGTCCTTTTGTTGATGGTGTGTCTGCGCGCTGGTGCAAACAGCGACTCCCAGCCCGGGACAAAAGTCCTTTTTTTCTTTTCGTTTCCAGGGGAGTCTCTGAAGGAAGAGCAGGAGTGTGTGCAACCAGGAGGAGGATGTGAAAGGAAGTGTCATCCCTAGAAAATTACTGGAAAGAAGAAATGCTCAATATCTAAGGCTCATTTTGAGGGAGATTGGAATTTTGTACACACACGGGCAGGGAAACAGTCAGTGGATACCTGAGACAACATTGGTTACCTGATTGTTGGGGTTCAGGCTGGGCTGTCACTCCAGCCTAGCTAGCGAGAGGCCACTGGAGGACATCATAGGAGATTCCCAAACAGGGTGATACCCCCTGAAATTCCATCACTACACAGGAGCCAAGAAGCCTACAAAGATGCCTTTTTCCCTCTTGGTGGGAGAAGCAACATGCCCGCTGCCATTTGTCCAGTAGAGGGAAAGGGGAGGAAGTGTCAGATACCACCATAGTGGCACCCCTCTAGAGACACAAGGTTATTGTTTAGATATCCTGATGGAAACACTCCCAGTGCTTTTGACGTAAAGGTGATTGTTTCCCGGCAAAGACCACTTACCTGGCAGACTCTCGGGTGTGTCAGCCTCATATAGGTGGACTTTTGCTGCCTCACCAAATAGGTTTGAGATCATGGTGGCATCAGGATGGATATCCCGGGCCCCTGAGGTGGTCAACAAGGGAAATGAAATCACCAAGGCTGTACCATGAAATGATTCCTGACTCCAAACTAGACTGTGAAGAACCACACAGAAATCCCTCTGGCATAGTCCATGTCACACTGCACCCAAGCATCACTCTCTGGGCTCTGAAACAAGCCGGGCGTGGCCTCCATCTGAGTACACACCTGGCACTGAGGTGCCTCGGGCATCGATCCCCTTGGCTGCCAGGGCCTCAGGTGACACCTCTTTGGAAGTCTCCCCAAGAAAGGCAGGAGCATCAGCACCCTGTGGAAAGGCAAGAAAGGCAGCACCATGCACAGAAGTGAGTGGAGATCATCACTGCTCAGTGTGCGCCGCTGTCGCTGAGGGTTATGGGACTCACACGCATCTACCTCCAGGACACTAGTTTGTTGAGTTCTGGGACAGGAATAGTGATGACCTGTGTTTGGGGGTCATGTTGGTCCAGAGGGCAACCTGCCAGGTGGGCATGCTCATCTGCCTGAAGGGCAAGGGCGTGGCCCAAGTCTATGTCATCCTATCGGGAACAGGGTGTCAAGTTCAGTCAGGCAGACAGTACATAACCCTCTCTTCTCTACCAAACCTTCTGCACCAACTACACAGAAAATGCTCTACAGTTTACACACTAACAACTGGACATGGGATTTGCATGGGCACCAGATCCTTCTGTGATACCTGGCTCAGGTCTTCTTTGGGTTCATAATCCCCAGTGGACTCCAGGTTCTCTGCGGATCCTTCCCGGGAAGTCTTCTCCAGAGGGGCCAGAGTGTGGATGGCCTGGGGAGGGACAAGACAGCAAGTTCAAATCGCATGGTAAGATATTGGTGAGACAAGCCACTCCACATCTCTTGCTCCGTCGGAGGTTAATGGCACTTTCCCACCCACACATATGCAGAAGGAAAGACTGTGGAGAACTTGGAGGACATTAGATACCTGTCCAGAGGGGTCATCCTGGCCCAGCCTGTAATTCACAGCCTGGTTCGGTTCCTCTGCCAGTGGGCACTGAGAGTGGGCCATGGAGATGTTGTCCTAAAGGGGGACGGTGGTCAAGTTCAGTGTGAGCGAGCGCATATATGATCATTTGATTACCAAATACTCTATCACAGCTGTCAAGATAATCTTGTAGCTCTCACATTCATGCAGAAAGAGCAGAGAATGAGGTCCTTGGTAAGCAGGGGTCATGAAAGGAGACTCCAGAACTTTTCAGAGTGTGTCTGGCTGTGAACACAGACCTTCGGGAGGAAAGGTGCCAGGATGCTGGGAAAAGACTGCTTACCTGGACACCAACGTCAGCCTTGTCCTCACAGACTACTGCGTCCTCAACAAGCCGGCCAGAGGTCGGGCAGTCCTCGGGATGGGATTCACTGGCACCCTGAGGGTGGACAATATTGAAAGTGAAATCACTATGCGTGCACAAAAATGCCTTCTAATCCCAACCTAGGAGGGCTGTGAAAAAGCACAGTGAAGAAAGCTCCAAGGGATTGCCAGTCATAAGACACCCAGACATCTCTTTCTGGATTCTTGAAGAACCCAAGGGGACATATTATATACCTCCTGCTGGTGTTCCTTGGAGCCAGCATCCCCACTGTGCCCCAGGACCTCTGGAGATCCCTCAGGAGATGCCTCCCCAGGAAGGTCATAAGTGTTGGTGGCCTGCAGAGGGACAAGCAAGAAAGTCTAGCCCAGGAAAAGTAGTGTCAACATGGGCAAAGAAGTGAACTGTCGTGTCATCGTAGGGCAGCCTGCCATCCCCTGGCTGGGCAGACCCTCTCACTACTGGGCAATGGTCATGGAAGTCCGTCTGAAAGATGGTACCAAACTCTCTCCTGATTGCCAAGCATTCTGCCATCACTCCATGTATGATCCTCACCAATATCCCCACTGAGGCACCAAGGACATAGGGTGAGGACAGGAAGAATTAAAAGACATCCTACGATATTCCCGAATTGGATAATATTCATTATATAACCTGCTATTACTTACAAGCACATAGTCATGCCCAGAAGGGTCTCCTCCATGGTGGGGGGGCACACATTTTACCGGGGCGGGGGGATCTAAGAATACACCTAAGGAAAACAGTGTCACACTGCCAGGGACTTACGGTCATTGGGAGATTTTCCTGATATAAACACTCACAAAAATTCAAAAGGAAAGGTGGTAGAGTCCAGAAACACGATTGGTTACCTGGCCTAGATCTTCAGCCTCAGCCTCCTCCGGACTGACCTCTGCCCCCTCGTCTACCTGGCCAGAGGTCACACAGGGCTCAGGATGTTTTTCATTTGTGCCCTGTGGGTGGACAAAAGGAAAAGTGCAATCACTGAGAGTGAACAAAAATGCTTCCCGACACCCAACCAGGCTGTGAGGAAACACACACACACACACACACACACACACACACAGACACATGCACACACACAGAGACACAGACAAAATCCTGTGAGATATTCCTTGGAACACCGCATCCCACACAATACTTTCTGGGTTATAGAAGAACCCAAGAGGGCATCATTCTAGGTACCTGGCATTGGCCTTCCTTGGAGATAGGATCCCCCATGTGCTCTGGGACATCTGGTGAGCCCTCTTGGGAAGCAGGAAGGGCAGGAGTATAAGGTGCCTGGGCAGAGACCGGAAACAAGTCTCACACACAGACAAACCTTGATGAGACACGCTTCTCGCCTCATGCTCACTATGAGTTTTCCGGGACTTTCTTTTGCACACACCTGCTGGACCTAAGTTGGTGGAGACCCGGGAGGAGAAGGCTATTTACCTGGCCTGGTTGGTTATCATGGCCCAGCATGCAATCTGCAGGGTTGACAGGCTCTCCTGCTAGTTGGCTGGCATCATTGGCCACGTCCATGTGACCCTACAGGGAACAAGGAGGTTATGTTCAGTTTGCATGATTGTACACAGCTGTCTCTGGACCTAGAAGCATTCTGCCACAACTACGTCTGTGATCCTCTGAAGGACTCACACTTCATTCTGAGGTTTCCTGGATATGCACAGTCGCACTCATTCCAGATCACGTTAGTAGAGATTGAGGACTAGCCCGCTTACCTGGCCACCGGGATTCTTCCCATAGGTGGCTTCTAGGGTTTCTTCTTTGGGCCTCCTGTCGTTTTGTCGACGGTGTCTGCGCCGCGGGTGCAAACAGCGACTCCAGGCCCGGGACACACGTCCCTTTTCCTTTTCCGTTTTCTTTTCCACATGTTCCTCACTAGCTGAGGCACAGCAGCACCACATCATTATCAGAATGAAGGGTAATGCCTACTGAGCCCCTACATGGGATTCTAATCGGTTGTCTCCCTGTGTTCCATGTTCTGTTTGTTCTGTAGCCAAGGACTCCAGTAGGTCTGTTTCTTCTTTTTTTTTTTTTTTTTTTTTTTTTTTTTATGGAATTCTCTAGCCAAGGTCACTTTTTGTGGTCACTTCTCTTTTTTTTTTTTTTTTTTTTTTTATGGAATGTCTAGTTTGTGCAAGGCACTTTCAAAGTGGTCTACCATGTTCTCGGCTTCCTGTCCCACATGCCACGTGTCCAGCTCATTTGGCCTCTTAGCCTTAGTATTCTGCCCAGCTATAAGTCTTTGTAGGAAGTGCCAAGCCCTGTGAAATAAAGCTCCCCTGCTCCTGCACTCATGGCATTATTGGTTTTCACCTCACCGCTGGGAGTTTATTTGAGGACCTCTCCCTCTCTCTCCTGATGTGCTCTATGCTCCATGACACCTTCCACCATTCAAGTCCTTTCACTACTCCACTTCTGCAAGCAGTGACTAGAAAGCCAGAGCAAGTAAACAGAATCAACAGAGAAACTTGAGAGCCAATGTGTCAATCCACACGTTGACTATCAAAACCCTCAAGGGTTTGCCTAAGGACATGTCTATAAGAAGTATCCCAGCAGACATTCAGCATCGTCAACAATGACTGAGGTGGCTAAGTATCAAACTTGTATACAGATGTTAGAATTATCAGATGGGGACTGAAACTTACCACTATTCATATATTTAAGGATATGAAGGACAAATGGGCACTATCATGGAACAAATAAATAAAGGGATGAATCTATGACAGAACCCAAACTTTCATCCCAAAACTGAAGCATGAGAACAGATATAGAAAATGTCTGATGGAGAAGCAGCAGCCTGGGCATGGGGAACAATGCATTAGCTTGAAGCCCGACAATTTTTCCAAACTCAAAATAGTACAAACAACATAAAACCTACACATCAGCATGTAATGCTCAAGCTGCAGAAAACCAAACAGAAAGGAAACTCTTGAATGCTTAGTAAAGAAAAAAAAAACTGTATCTTTACAAAGGAGCCAAGAGTATTCTACTCACCAGAAAGCTCACAAAAAAAGAGAAAATGTGGCAAAATATATAAAATCTTGATGGAAGAAAAAAAGCCTCCCAGAAATTTGCATCTGAAGAAACTACATATTAAAATGAAGCATAAATGTACTCTTCTGAAAGTTTTTTTAATTGACCACTTCCATAATTTTAGACAAGAAACCATGGTAATTCCTTCTCCCCGTCCACTTTCCCCTTTGAAACTCCACTCTCCGTCATACCACTTCCCTCTCTCAATCAATCTCTCTTTTATTTTGTTGTCATCATCTTTTCATCCTGTTAGGATGGTCTTGTCTAGGTAGTGTAGTCACTGTGAGGTCATGGATATCTAGGTCATTTTGTGTCTGGAGGAGCATGTTTTAAGGAGTCCTACCCTTCTTTTGGATCTTGAATTCTTTCCACTAAGTCTTCCTCAATGGACCCTGAGCCTTGGAAGGTGTGATAGAGATATTTCAGTGCTGAGCACTCCTCTGTCACTTCTCAGCACCATGGTGCCTTCTGAGTCATCCCAAGGTCAGCGCCATCTGAAAAGAAAAGCTTCTCTAACCAAAAGTGAGAATAGCATTAATATATGGACCTGAACCTTAAGAGAAGTGCTTACTGGGCAGTTTGGTGAGCACAATATATACATTTAGCCAGACACCAGCAGACATTACAACCCTAGGGCTCATGACTTCCCCTGTTGTAGATTTTCTTTTTTTTATATAATCTTTTTTAAGATTTTATTTTTATTTGTTTATTTATTAGAGACAGAGAGAAGGAAAGAGAGGGAGAATGGGTGTGCCAGGGCCTCTAGCCACTGCAAATGAGCTCCAGATGCTCATTTGATTCCTGGAGAATCAAACCGGGTTCCTTAGGCTTCATAGACATGTGCCTTAACTGCTAATCCATCTCTCCAGCCCCCGCCCCCTGTCATAGATTTTCAGTATCAGGCGTCTATTCCCTTCCATGGAGTAGGCCTCCAGTCCAATTGGAGATGGTGATAGATGGAATTGGCCTGAGGAGTCCCAAGTGCATGGTGATGAAGTTTGCCTCCCTAACAGTACTGGAGAAAAATCACATACAAACCTCCCAATCCTCATCTTCTTCAGCTTACCTCAGCCCTTGTAGGAAATCTTAGCAATCCTTTTAGAAAATCATTGTGTTGTCATCTTCAAGAGAATGAAACCCTGTGCATCTGGACCGCCCCTTTCCTCAAATTCTTCATTGCATGTTGCCTTATGTACACTGCCTTCTGCTCAGGGTTGTCCAGGAGCCCCTGGCAGCACTGCATGGGATTCCTCATTAACACACCTTGGGAAGGGACTTATGCTTGTTTCACAGCCATGGAGCCTCAAGGCTACAGTAGAACTCATTTTCCATGAAACACAGTTCTCTTGACCACAGGGTCTGTATACCTAACTAACTGCCCCTACATAAGACACCGTACTCCCACTGTCTGCATTCCAGTAAGAGTTTCTGTGGTAGAAGAGGACTAGCAGGAGTCCCTGTGGGTGTGGGTCAGAGAGAGTAGCCATCCTGGGTAGGAGTTAGCATGAGAAACTCATGGAATCTGGGAGGAAAAGCTCTTGAGGTTCCTTGGACACAAGGTAGACAGCTTCCCTAGTGACGACTAGACAAGAGTAAGTTAACGGAGGCCAGTCCCTGGCAGGGCAATCACTGTAGCGGAGGTACCCCAGCCTGTGAGAGAGCTGGCCAGGGATGGATAGGCAGGGAATGGATTAATCCAAGTACAGTTTCATGTTGAGAGGCTGATGAGCTGGGGGAAAGGCTGGACTTGTTTCACCAACCCTCCATGGTCTCTTTCTCTCTCTCTTTTGGTTTTTCGAGGTAGGATCTCATCACTCTGGCCCAGGCTGACCTGGAATTAACTTTGTAGTCTCAGGGTAGCCTCGAACTTACAGCAATCCTCCTACCTTTGCCTCCTGAGTGCTGGGATTAAAGGTGTGTGCCACCACGGCCAGCTCTGTCTTTTTTATTAGTTCTTGTTATAATAACAGTTCCCACCTTACAGAGTAAATCACAGATTAAACAATGTGGTGCCTGAGCAGGTGTAAGCAGAATTGGGGGAAGGGCTGCAGGTGTTTCTAAGGCTGCATCTGGTTCAAGCAGCAGCTGTAGGAGACAGATCTTGTTTGCCAGCAGTGCCAAAGTCCCAGGGATGTTCACTCAGCCTTGTAGGCAGCAGGAACCTAGAACTGGAGTTGGTAGGCAGATGCTCCATGGGATTGGAGCTTACTGGCACAGGTCATAAAACATATTCTCAACTTTTCCTCTTTTTTGCCTCTCCCTACTTAACCTCATAGTTCTTGTTTTTCTTCTGGGCTCATAGTTTTGACTGAATTAAACAAAATGTTCATACACCCAGAACCTTGGAATGTGACTTATTTAGAAACAGTCTTTGCAGACATAGTTGGCTAAAATGGACCATATTCTGGTCCTAGGTTCAGAACTTCTGGCCTCCAGAGCCCTGGGAAAACAGATCTATTATTTAATCCCTCTAGCTTGTTGTGGTGGCCTAAGAAACAGATACCCCAGTCCCAGATCAACCTGTGTGGGCTCTGCTTAAGGGTAACTCACAGGAGGTCAGCCCTCTGTGGGGGCCTATGTGTGGTGTGGTATGGTGTACTTCTGCCTGCCTCACTGGGAGGAGGGCAGGGTTGGAAGCTGGGGGTGAGGAGCAGTTGTCTTAATCCTGAAGAAAGAAACTGGGGTACTGTCCCTGACATCCAGGGCCCCTCCTCTCACAGCCTTGGGGAAAAGCAGCCCACGTTCACAGTACACACTCCAGCCTGGGACGGCGATGATGGAGATACCAACCCCCAGAGAGCTGTCCACACTAGGATAAGGTGCTTCCTGCCTGCCACCATCTGTCCTCGGTACATTTGATGGAGGAGGCACCAATATCCTCTTCCCAAGCTGGCTTCTCTCAGCTGCAGACCTTGATCCACCCCTGGCCTTCAATTGGCTCCTGTCCTCACCACTGTAACAGAAGCCCATGTTTGAAAAGCATCAATTCTTCCCATCCTTCCTTCTGCCCTGTAAACATGTGGGCAGAAATAGCAGCCTGCAGGCTGAACGGAGTGATTGCTGGTTGCGGAATCAAGTGAAGGCTGCTGCCCGGGTGGGCCTGGCTGCGTGGGAGCCTGAGTTAGTCGCAAAGCCTGCTTTAAATAGCTCCCCGTGGGTACACGAGGCAGAAAGAGGGCAGCCTGCGGGTGGCAGCGGGTGACAGGAGGTAGGACAGAAGCAGGTGGAATGGTCAGGTCCTGGGGTTGGAGAGGACTCAGGTTGCTGGCCTCTGGGCCCAGGTGAACCCAGCATCTTTGAGAATTTGAACCCACCAGCTTCTCCTCAAAGGTTTAGAGATATAGGTGACCCTGCTTGCTTTTTAGTGGGGGCAAGACTCTGGCTGTGCCTGGGGTGGGCAGTGTTGGGCTAGCTGCAGTGTACACCATCTAGGGCTTGGATCTCCCACCCTGGGCAAACCTCTGGGCTCATAGAGGTAGAAATAGTAAGTAACTTTGCAGGAGACCCAAGGAGCAGAGGTGCCAAAGAAAGGAAAAAGCTTGTGCTCCTGGACCGGCACAAGGATGCCCTTATGGCTATTCCAAGCTGGTTGGCCTCAGACTGCCACTTCCTGATGACTGGAGGTGGCATGGAGCCTCAGTTGACCCAGATCCAGCTGTTGTTACCTGGACACCTACTCTCTGCCGGGTCTCAGGCTATTCTCTGAAGCTCTTGTTCACACGGGGGCCCGATCCTACCACACTCTGGATGACCTGACAAATCACAAAGCCACCTCCTTTAGAAAAGAACAGCCTGGCAGCCAAAAGAGAAGAGTCCATAGGAGGTAGAAGGTCTTTGAGATGGAGGTAGACGTGGTAAGCACTGGGCTGTTGTGGTCTGGACAGAGGAGCCAGTGTTCTCTGCCCTTTTGGAACAGGTCAGCCCTGTGTCCCTGGACCAATTAGTGACTTTATAACTCTGACACCTACAATGGTTTGTGGCTGCTGAGGGCCACATCATACTGTGGACACTCTTTCTATTTTACAGACACTACCAAGCTCACCAGTGGGCTGCGGTGGAGCCTACCAGGAGAGTGCCACATCGCCACTGTGACATGGTGTGGTGCCACCCTGATCAGGCAGGGTGCTGAGCCCAGCTGACTGTCACCTCTTGAGCTAGTGGTTGCTGGCTCTGGCTAGACCCTGCAGCAACAGCTGCTCTGTTAATTGTACCTTTGTTTCATCTATGTTGCAGACCCAATGTGTGAAAAAGCTGGGTCCCCTAATTAAGAACTGCCTGTCACATGTTTCAGTGGCTTCAGGATCCTCACAGTGCACTGGGAAGGGACTGAGGGATGTTTGTGGGGCCAAAAATGGCTTCTGAGTTTCCATCACTTTGTTCAAGAAGATGCCATTAAAAAAAAAAAAGAAAAAAACTTGGAAGGCTGAGGTAAGAGGATCACTGTATGTTCAAGGCCAGCCTGTGACTACATAGTGAGTTCTAGGTCAGCCTGGGCTAGAGTGAGTCCCTACTTCAAACACACACACACACACACACACACACACACACACACACACACACACACAAAGAAGACACCAAAGTGGCATCCTAGGCCCGGGCCTTCACCAGGGGACTCCTTAAGCCATCTCTCCACCTCTACACTTCTGCCCTCCTTGAAGTCCCAGACATAGCCAAGTGGCACATGTACCAGGATGCAGCCCCCAAGCTGCCCTGGTCTCTGGTCTGTCTCCACCTCTGGGATTTCAAGAAGGCACTTCAAAGGCACACAGTTCTGAGATCTGGAGCTCTCAGGTCATGCTCCCAGGCCTGCTTCTGGCTCTGAGAAAATGGCTCCATGACAGGAATGAGACAGGGACCAGTCATAATGTCAATGTTACCAATGTTGGTTCCTCTCGTTCCCAAATACCCCCAGTATTCTCTAGCCAGCCAGTATCCTTCTTGGGACCTTGACCCCATTGCTTCCCTTGTGCAAGGTTTTGTGGATTTCTGCAGGCTGCCTCCACCCAGATACCTCCCATCCAGCCCGTGGAGAGAATATTGGTACAGTCACAGGTAGAGGAGGCTGTGGCACAGTGGCCATATACAACAGAGACGGTAACCAGCAGCCAGGCTAAGGCTTTATTTCATGCTGAGACCAAAGAGGCCTTGAGATATCCTCCATTGTTTTGCCACGACAGTGACCATCCACCCACGCTCTTCCTGCTCTCTGATCCTGATCCCATAGAGCAAAGGCCTGGAAATCAGGATCAGTCTGAATCTAAAAATTCACAACCCTTAAAGACCCAACAGTGCCAGGCTCAGCCTCAGGATCAGGTCAGCTCTGCCTGCTTGTCCAAAACCATCCTGCTTCATCTGCAGGGAGTGCAGGCTGGTCTTTAGTGTGAGGCTGGGGTAAAGCTCAGGAGGCCAAGGCTTCTTCTCCATCCCATTTTGAGACACCCAGAAAGAGGTCTTCTTTTGGGAAGTCCTGTCAGCTGGCCCCCTGGCAGCAGGGTGAGTAAAAGTGGCCCACGGACTGCCCTCACATGGTGTATGCAGCCCAATAGATGACGTTGACAGCCGCAAAAGCTGCAGGGAACACTGCACGAGCATAGATGTCAATGGTGTCTGCGTCAATGGGCTTGAGCCTGGCACGGATGCCCCCTGGGCCTCCTGTTCGGGGCCCTCCTTCCTTTTTCGCCTCCACCTCCACAGACCTGTAGGAGCCCATGAGGTTCCCAGGGGCACGCCCCTGCCGTCGAGAGATGGCCAGTTCTTGGCTGACCCCAGCAGCAGAGAGGGAGAAGAGGACGATGGCGTTCTTTACATCCATCTGCAGGGGGCATGGAGAAACAGGGTCTGAAGCACAGCTCCCAGGGCCCTGTTGATCAGAGCTTCAGTACAGGATGCCATTCAGGCCAACAGCAGCCTCTTTCTCTATGCTTAGCAAGCTGTGGCCTACAGCTGGCTGGCCTGGTTGATCCCAAGCAAGGCAGCACCGCCCCCCCCCAACTCACCCCCAGTGCCAGGTGGGGATCCATCCTTGGTTCTAAACTCTGAGAAGCCTCACCCACCCTCTCACCTCTGTCCTTGGCTTTGTGACCTTGACCTTGACCTTTCGCTTTTTCCTGTAGTCAGCATTGAAGTGGGCAAAGGCATACTCCACCAGGGCAGCAAACACAAAAACGTAGCAGATCCAGAAGTATACATCCAAAGCTTTGATGGCTGATGCTCGTGGCAGGGAGGAGCGGGCACTCACCATGAGTGTGGTCATCGTTAACACAGTGGTGATGCCTGGTGGGCACAGGTGGCCATCGTTGAAGCCCTACCATCTCCTTCCCACCCTAGCTCAGTAGGCTTGGATCCCAGAATGGGAAGTCCCCTCCATACCTAGAGACACTCTGGCAGGTACTGCTGCCTGGCTAATCCAGAAGGAGACCCAGGACATGGCGACCAGGAGGACAGAGGGCATGTAGGACTGGATAATGTAGACTCCCCGGTTCCTTCGAAGCTGGAAGTGCAGGCTGAGCCGTGGGAACTGGCCAGCTGTCGGAAAAGCCTACTGTCAGAGCAGCCTTCCCTGTCCACCCCACCTGACTCAAAGAGTGGTGATGGTTGGGCCTTGGGCCCACTGTGAGGCTCAGAAGAAAGGCCCTAGAACCTAGCCCTCCATGCCCACCCCACATAGCCTCTTGCCCTAGGTCTGTCCACAAGGGAGGCTGGGTCACCCAGAGAAAGAAAAGGATAGAGCATCTGATCTTGCTACTCAAGTTGAATGGGCCCTCAGGGACCCTTTCAGCCAGTGGGGGGCTCCATTTCTCAACACTCCATGCACACCCACGTTCTGGAAGGAGACAGGGGGTCTAGTCCTGGGGCTAAAAGAGACCCCCCAACACACACCTTCAGGTCCTCCCTAAGCCCAGAATGCTAAGAAGAAAGCCCTCAGAAATAAGACAGTAGAAACCTACTGATTCCACATAATGGCATGTCCCTGTCTAGTCTGAGCACAGCCTGCAGTACTCAGCTAGTATCTAACCAAGTGATTTTCTAGATGCATCCTTGGTCCCCAGAGCTGACTAGTGGCTCAGTACAAGAAAACCACAGGCAGCTCACAGGAACACCCCTGTGTTACCAGATTTGAAGTTCATCAGCTCTGTGGTGAAGCGGTAGCTAGTGATGGTGAACTGAGCCAGCTGCAGCCTGTCCAGCCCATGGATCTGCTCCTGGTTCTCAGACCAATAGTAGACAATGTCCTCAGAAGAGTAGCCATCTGTAGTGGGCAGCAGGACCCAGCATCAGCCCCTGGCAGCCTCACAGGAAATCTGAGGTGTGAGGCCAACCAGGTGACAGGAACAGAGCAGAAGTCCAGTCAGGAGCAGGGAGGCCCTCAGCTCGGGGACCACATCCTGCGCCTTGGGGTAAGGGGATAGAGCTAGAGGTACTGGCAAAAGTGGGGGATAGCCTGGTGTGGTGGTGCACGCCTTTAATCCCAGCACTTAGGAGGCAGAGGAGGAGGATCACAGTGAGATCGAGGCCAGCCTGAGACTACATAGTTAATTCCAGGTCAGCCCAGGCCAGAGTGAGACCCTACCTCAAAAAACCAAAAAAAAAAAAAAAAAAAAGCCAAAAACTAAAAATAAAAGTGGGGGACAGCTAAGACCCAGGTCAGCTGTGTTGGGACAACCTGACTGCCACAGTCCAGCTCTTCCAGGTCCTCTCTCACTGGTACTGGCCAAGCCTCTCCAGGTCTTCTAGCCCCTTCTCCTCCCATCCAAACTATTGGCTCATGTTCTGATGCTACCCTGCCTTCTGAGCCAGGCCAGCATTGCCCAGGCCCTAGTTAGACAGCCTCCCAGTCATCTGTGTGTCCTTCCCCACTGAAGAAGCCAGTAGGGCCCCACCCACAGAGAAGCCCATCCTGCCTCAAGGTGATCACTCACAGCTCTCCAGTTCCAGCATGCACTCCTGCTCATCCATGGGGTACTTGGCGAGGTCCATGTCACAGGCCACTGTGGAGGTAATTCTGCACAAAGCAGGTCATGGAGCCCTCTTAGAAGCTAGCAGTTCCTCTGCACCCAGTAGGCAGAGAAGCTGCCTGCTCCAGCCCAGAGAAGCAACCTGCTCATTGGGGGCCACCTGCAGCCTCAGCTGCCTCTTGGGCTTTGTTGACATGCTATCTCACATTTGGGTAAAGTCTGAAAATTACAGTCAACTTTATAGACATGAATGAGTCTTCCTTTAGGACTATCAAGTACTAGATTATGGGCTGGCGAGGGCTTTGTGGTTAGGGCACTTGTCTGCAAAAACCAAAGGGTCACGGTTCAAATCCCCAGGACCCATGTAAGCCAGATGTACAAAGTAGTGCATGCATATGAAGTTCATTTACAGTGGCTAGAAGCCCTGGCATGCCCATTTTCTCATTCATTCTCTCTCTCTCTATCTCTGTCTCTCTGTTTCTTTCTGTCCTCTCTTGAATAAAATAAAAATCTAACCCTTAAAATGCTTGACTGTCCAAAATAGAGACTTATGAGGCAAGGACCAGCCTAGGCTCTCCAGATCTTGGTCTAAGGGACAGCTGATAGTCACAGAGGAACAGACTAAAGGTTGCCAAGTGCTCTGACTTTCCAGGGGAGACCACACATTTAGATTCTGGTGTATAATCTCTTTTGTTGTTGTTTGAAAATCTAGAACTCACTTTGTAGCCCAAGCTGGCCTCAAATTCAAAGCGATCCTCCTACCTCACTGCTGGGATTAAAGGCATGCATCACCACATCAAATATACAACACCATACCTGGCAGAACATTGAAGATTTTTTTTCAAGGTCGGGTTTTGCTGTAGCACAGGCTGACCTGGAATTCACTATGTAGTCTCAGGATAGCCTCAAACTCATAGAAATCCTCCTACCTCTGCCTCCAGAGTGCCTGGCACATTACAGGATTTTTTTTTTTTAGGTTTTTAAAATTATTATTATTTAGCCGGGTGTGGTGGCACACGCTTTTAATCCCAGCACTCAGGAGGCAGAGGTAGGAGGATCGCCACAAGTTCAGGGCCACCCTGAGACTACATAGTGAATTCCAGATCAGCCTGAGCTAGAGTGAGACCCTACCTCAAAAAACCAAAAAAATAAAAAATAAAATAATAATAATAATTATTATTATTATTTTTGGTTTTGCAAGGTAGGGTCTCACTCTAGTCCAGGCTGACCTGGAATTCACTATGTAGTCTCAGGGTGGCCTAGAACTCTCAGCGATCCTCCTACCTCTGCCTCCCGTGTGCTGGGATTAAAGGCGTGCGCCACCACGCCCGGCTAAAATAATTATTATTTGAGACAAAGAGGGAGAGAGAACAGGCATGCCAGGGCCTCTAGCCATTGCAAACAAACTGCAGATGCATGTGCCACCTTGTGTATCTGACTTACGTAGGACCTGGAGAATCAAACCTGGGTCCTTAGGCTTCTCAGGCAAGTGCCTTAACTGCTGAGCCATCTCTCCAGCCCAACTTTTATTTATTTATTTGCAAGCAGAGAAAGAGAGACAGAATGGGAATGAGCATGACAGAGCCTCTGGCCACTGCAAACAAATTCTAAACACATGCCAATTTGTGCATCATGGGTACCAGAGAATTGAACCCAGGCTATCAGGCTTTGCAAGAAAATGCCTTTAATCCCTAAGCCATCTCTCCAGCTCCTTTTTAAAAAAAAAATTTTTTTTTGCAGGCTAGAGAAGATGGCTTAGCAGTTGAGGCCTTTGCCTACAAAGCCAAAGGACCCCGGTTCAATTCCCCAGGACCCATGTAAACCAGATGTACAAGGTGGTGCGTGGGTCTGGAGTTCAATTGCAGCGGCTAGAGGCCCTGAAGCACCCATTCTTTCTCTCTCTCTGACTCTTTATCTCTCTCTAATAAATAAATAATATGTTTTAAATATTTTTTCATTACAAGATTTTCACATTTTTTAAAGATTTTTTTATTTTTATTTATTTATTTATTAGAGACAGAGAGAGGGGGAAAGAAAGAGAGAGAGAGTGAGAATGGGCACGCCAGGGCCTCTAGCCACTGCAAACGAACTCCAGATGCATGTGCCACCATGTGCATCTGGCTTACGTGGGACCTGGAGAATCGAACCGGGGTCCTTAGGCTTCACAGGCAAATGCCTTAACCACTAAGCCATCTCTCCAGCCCGATTTTCACATTTTTAAATTTGTGTGTTTATTGTGTGCATGTACACACCATGGCACACATGTGGAGGTCAGAGGACAGCTTTTGTGTTGGTCTTCATTTGTCTACCTCCTCACTATGGATTCTCATTGCTGTTCTTGGTGTAAGCTTCCAAGAAATTCCCATCTCCACCTTCTATCTTGCACTTCTGCTGGAATTACAGAAGCCTATCACAGCTCTGGCTTTTCACATGGAGCCTGGCAATCAAATTCAAGTACTCCAGCTTGAGTGGGTAGCACTTCATCCACTAAGCCATCTTCCCACATCTTCCCAGGCTCCAATCACTTAATCTTTTGTTTTTTTTTTTTTTTTTTTTTTTTTTTTTGGTTTTTTGAGGTAGGGTCTCACTCTGGCCCAGGCTGACCTGGAATTCACTATGTAGTCTCAGGGTGGCCTCGAACTCACGGCGATCCTCCTACCTCTGCCTCCCAAGTGCTGGGATTAAAGGCGTGCACCACCACGCCTGGCTTCTTAATCTTTTTTATTTCACTATTTATGTATGTGTCTGGTGTGTGTGTGTGTTTGTGTGTGTGTGGACATGGTTGTATATATGTGTGAGGGCATGTGCATGCCATGGTAAAGATATGGAAGTTAGAGAACAACTTTTGGGTCATTCATCTCCTGTCCACCTCAAGGCAGGATTTCTCACGCTGAGTTCTTGCTCTGTTCTTCTGCTATGCTCACCATGAATTCTAGGACTTTCTCCTGTCTCCGTGTCCATCTCCCAACTCACTTTCAGTTTCAGAGCATTCTCCTGCCTTCTACCTCCCTCAAAACACCTGAAACTCACCATTAGCATCAGTGTGCTGGGATTAAAGAATCCCAGCACTTTACATGGAGTCTGGGGATTGAACTTGGGTACTTCACTGAGCAATCTCCCCAAACACTGATTTTTAAAATGTTGTCAACTTACTTCATTTTTAAAAGGTACCCATCTGGAAACAGGTGTTCAAGGAATGTATGTGCATGTATGTTCATAGTAGTATTGCTTACTATAGCCAACAGGTAGGAGCAAATACCCATGAACAGATGAAGGGACAAGCAAATGGAGTTTGTCCACGTAATGGGCCATATTATTCAGCTGTGAAAGAGAATGAAGCACTGAGAGGTTCCAACACAGATGGGCTTGAAAACATGGTGGTGCTGAGGGAAACAAGATAAAAAGGCCATGCAGAGCCAGACGTGGTGCACATGCCTTTAATCCCAGCATTCGGGAGGCAGAGGTAAGAGGATCACCATGAGTTCGAGTCCACCCTGAGAATACAGAGTGAATTGCAGGTCAGCCCGAGCTACAGTGAGAACCCTACCTCAAAAAAAAAAAAAAAAAAAAAAAAAAACCACACAGGGCAGGGTATGATTCCATTTGTGTGAAATGTCCAGAAGAAGTGAATCTGTGTGGCAGAGTGCAGATGGGTGGTGATCAGGGTCTTCAGACTAGCCAGGGATGGTGACTCATGCCTCTAATCTCGGCATTTGGGAGGTAAAGACTGGATCAGGAATTCAAGGCCAGTCTCACTACACAGTGAGTTTGAGATCAGTGTAAGCTACAAGATACCTTGTTATTCCCTTTAATGTCATTAATTTATATTATATGACTTTAATTCCATTAAAAAAAAAAAAACATCTGCCAGGGTCTCCTGTCAGCAACCTCTAGAGCTGATATCAACTACACAGTAAGCTGGGAGCTGGAGGATGTAATTAGCATCACAGCCTACCATCCTAGCCCCAGCTCCCAGCATGAGTACCCCATGGCATGTTGCTGCCGGGGCCTGGAAGGCAGGCTTGGCTCACCGGATGCTGTACAGGATCACACCGTCGGGCTGCAGACGGATGAGCTTGTTTTCCACAGTCACGTCATGGAACCAGGCAGACTTGGCATTCACGATGAAGGTGTCAGGGAGCCACAGCTTATCCACAAAGCGGCTGTCCAAGCCCAAGGTCTCATTGGTGTGGTTGTAGGAGAGCCTGCTGTCCCTCCAGCTCTGATGCAGGAACACTGTCATGGTATATTCCTGTGGGCATGGTGGAAAGCAGAAGCACTGTCAATTTTTGCTCTGTTCCTACGGTCACACAGACCAGTGAACAGTACTAACCATGTTTGCTTCAGAGATGTGGTCAATGCTGGCCACCTCCAGGGCAAGAGCCACGTTCACAGGGGGACCTGCAAAAATGAGGAAGGCTGCTGAAGCCGGTGCAGCAGAAGCCCCAGCCTGGTGCCCTCGCTGCTCTGCTAGGCCAGGGCTTTCTATTCAAGTCTAGGAGACAGGACAGGAGGGAGGAGCCAGGGCTTATGCAGAGGACTGAGAGTTAGTATATAATTGCTACTATGACCTGAGGAGAGCCACCTTCTACCATGCCCCTGAGGGACCTAGGCTTGAAGTCCAGTGGACCTCTGAGGTTGGCAACCCAGAACCCAGCAAGACCCACACACACAGCCAACCCAGGGGTGGAGCTGACCCTTCCCCCCCCCCATGCTCCCACCCTTGACAGCCACCACACCTCCAATGCCAGGCCGGAAGTTGCGAGCATAGCCCTCCATTAGGTCGTCCAGATTGGGTAGCCAGGATATCTCCAGATTGGAGCCCACATAGTCTCCAATGTCATTCATTGCTCTGGGAAGACAAGACCAGCTGGGTGTAGACAAGCAGAGCACCAGAGCCGAGGGATGGAGCACTGTCCTCAGGTGCTGAGGATGAGCAGGTGCTAACCCCCTCCCCAGGCCCTGGAGGACACAGAGGAACCCCCAGGTCCTCCATGCTCCTCACCTGGCCTGAAGGGAAGCTGCCCTATGTCCCCGTAAATGTGTGAGCCATGTCCTCAGGCTCCCTGGATGGCCTCCCTCACTCCCTTTCCCATCTATCCTAGGAGGAAAACAAGAGGCAGGACAGGTAGCCACCTGACCCAACATTTCTTCTCAAAGGTGCTCATGGCCTCCTTGTCACCTTCTGACACTGAAGCTTCCCAGGAGATTCTTTGGGAGAAAAGAAGTGTGAAGGATGGGAAAAGGAAAGAGCTGCCTCCAAAGTGGGCCCAGAGGCTTCTCTGATCCCCAGCTCCTTCAACTCTCTCCAGGTCTGCTGCAATACCCCCCCCCCCGCCGTTCTTTCCACCTCCACTTCTTCCACCTGGCCTCCCTGAAGCTCCATATCCTTAGCCCCTCTTCTTGTTCCCAAGTGCTTATACCCCACTCTATCATATTTTGAGTCCTGCCTCGAGACACAGCTCCAGGAATCACTGAGGAATTGTTCGTAACCATCCACTCCTCCATATCCAAATATCAAGTGACTCCTTGGTAAAGACTACAGTCTAGGCAGAGGTCCAAGTCTCCTGGAGAGAAACAATGCAATTGGCTTTAAGAGTAATAAGTGTGGGGCTGGAAAGATGGCTAAGTGGTTAAGGTGCTTGCCTACAAAGCCTTATGATCCAGGTTTGATTCCCCAGTAAGCATGTAAAGCCAGATACACAAAGTGTTACATGTGTCTGGAGTTTGCAGCAGCTAGAGGCCCTGGCACACCCATTCTCTCTGTTTCCTCTCTATCTCCCTCTGCTTGGAAGTAAATATATTTCAAAGAAAAAAGAGTAACGAGGACTGGAGAGAAGGCTTAGTAGTTAAGGTGCTTGCCTGTGAAGTCTAAGGACCCAGGTTCAATTCCCCACAGCCCAGGTAAGCCAGATGCACATGGTGGTGTATGCGTCTGGAGTTCATTTGCAGTGGCTAGAGGTCCTGATGTGCCCATTCTCTCTCCCCCCCATAAATAAATAAATAAGTTTTAAAAAGAGTAATGAATGTGGGCTGGAGAGATGGCTTAGCAGTTAAGGTGCTTGCCTGCAAAGCCTAAGGACCAAGGTTCGATTCCCCAGTACCCATGTAAACCAGATGCACAAGGTGGCACATGCATCTGGAGTTTGTTTGCAGTGGCTAGAGGCCGTAGCATGCCCATTTTTCCCCTCTCTCTCTTCTCCTCTCTCTTTGTCTAATAAATAAATAAAATATTTTTTAAAAGAGTAGTGAATGTTATATGGGGCTGAGGATGTAGATAAGTAGTAGGTAAAGTTCAATTCCCAGCACCATGTAAAACTGGAAGTGATGGTGCATGTCTGTAATGTCAGCACTTGGGGGAGGGAAAGGCAGGAGGAGCAGGACTTCAAGATCATCCTCAACTATGTAGTGAATTTGGGACCAGCCTTGTCTCAAAACAAAAAATGAATACTACAGGGGCTGGAGAGATGGCTTAGCAGTTAAGGTGCTTGCCTGCAAAGCCAAAGAACTCAGGTTCAATTCCCCAGGAACCACGTAAGCCTGATGTACAAGGTGATGTGTGCGCCTGGAATTTTTGCAGTGGCCAGTGTCCCTAACACACCCATTCTCTCTCTCTCCCTAAAATAAATAAAAATAAAATATTTTTAAAATGAATACTACAGATGGGGGAAGGGAGCTGGTCAGGATCTTTCCTATCTAGACTAAAGACAGAACAGGGAGGGGACAGCCTCCCTGAGGAAGTGACATCAGAGCCCAAAGGCAAGAATATGAGTGTCCAGGGCAGAAGCAATGGGACAGAGGGTTCTGGACTATGAGCAGAGAAGGCTCAGTGGTTCTGGTGAGGAGGGGGCACAGAGGGTCCTATATGTGGAATAAATCACCATTTGGATTAAATTCACTTTTTTTTTTAATTTTTTGAAACAAGGTCTCACTCTAGTCTAGCCTAGGTTGACCTGGAACTCACTCTGTAGCACATAATTTGAGTTGTCAAATTCTCAGTGATTGTCCTACTTCAACCTCCCAAGTGCTGAGATTAAAAGTATACCCAACTTTTTTTTTTCAAGGTAGGGTCTCGCTCTAGCCCAGGATGACCTGGAATTCACTATGTAGTCTCAGGGTGGGCTCTAACTCACAGCGATCTTCCTGTATTCCAAGTGCTGGGATTAAAGGCGTGTGCCACCACATGGGGCACAATGACTCTTGAATTCACATTTATTTTATTTTATTTTTATTTGAGAGAGAGAGGGAGTGAGAAAATTGGTATTCCAGGGCATCAACCACTGCAATCGAACTCCAGATGCTTGTACCACCTAGTGGGCATGTGCAACCTTGTGCTTGACTTACCTGTGTGTGTCTGGCTTACCTGGGATCTGAAGAGAGATTAACATGGGTTCTTGGGCTTTGCAGGCAAGTGCCTTAACTCCTAAGCCATCTCTCCAGCCCTTAAATTCACATTTTACTTTTTATTTTTATTTATTTATTTCATTTTATTTTTTGGTTTTTCTAAGTAGGGTCTCACTCTAGTCCAGGCTGACCTGGAATTCACTATGTACTCTCAGGGTAGCCTCAAACTCACAGTGATCCTCCTACCTCTGCCTTCCAAGTGCTGGGATTAAAGTCGTGTGCCACCACACCCAGCTTTAAATTCACATTTTTAACTCAAAATTCTGCCAGATGAGGTGACATATGCCTGTAATCCCAGGACTTTGGAGGTGGGAGCAGAAGTATCAGTAATTCAAAGCCAGCCTGTGATACATAAGACCCTATTTCAAAAAGCCAAAAATGAAAAAAAAAAAAAAAGAAAAGAAAAGAAAGCCAAAAAGGAAAGCACATATATCCATAATCTGATTAAATTATGTGACATAGCCTGGGAGCCTGGACATGACCCCATCTTTCCCTTCAAGACCATGTTCCTGTCATACTCTTAGATGGGTCTTAGGACCCCCTGAAGAGCTGCGGCTGGGAAAGCAACAGCAGTGGAGTCTCAGCACCCCCCCACACACACACACTTTTCATCCATCCCACTTTTTTGTTTCATATATTTGACTTTTGGCTGGGCGTGATGGCACATGCCATTAATCCTAGCACTCGGGAAGCAGAAGTAGGAGGATCATTGTGACTTCAAGGTCACCCTGAGACTATATAGTGAATTCCAGGTCAGCCTGGGCTAGAGTGAGACCCTACCTCGGAAAATAATAATAATAATTCATATATTTGACTTTTTATCTACCTGGTATAACTACTTTGGCCCATCATTATGAGCAAGACAAAGCATCTGGTCTACTGTCCATTCCAGACAGAGAGACATTGCTCTGCACCAGTTCCCCAGGGTGATGGCCAGGCAGATCTGGGGACAAAGCAGGCACTGTGGTTACAAAGTATAAGATGGTTAAATTAAGTCCTGGTCCCTTACAAGGCACAATTAAAAATGCAAATGGAAGTCACCCTGAAGTACAGATATAAAGGGGCTTTAATTAGGCTTTATTTTTGGACTAGCCAGCTGCCATCTAGCTAGCCTGGAGTGAGGCCATCAGGAGACACTGTCCTTCCTGGACCCATCTTTTGCTGTCTCAAGCCAGTGATATGTACTTGTACACTTTCCCTCCATCTCAGTCCTAGGCTTGCTTGAAGCATGAAGACAAACCCTCAGGAAGTTCAAATCGAATTTGCAGAGCAAAAGCATTTGCTATCACCTGGGAGCAAAAAGGAAGTAAGGCCAGCTGTGGTGGTGCACGCCTTTAATCCCAGCACTTAGGAGGCAGAGAGAGGAGGATCATTGTGAGTTCGAGGCCAGCCTGAGACTACCTCTTGAATTCTAGGTCAGCCTTGGCTAGAGCGAGACCCTACCTCAAAAAGCCAAAAATAAACATAAAAAAGGAGTGGGGGGGGGGGAAGTAGGCCTCACTCACTTATCCCAGTGACGCTTCCCTCTCAGTATAGTGACTGCTGTTTTTCAGCTGTGAATGGGTGCAGAGGGCCAGTGTTGGGGTAGGAGGAGTAAGCTCCATGCCAAACTTTGGGATTTGGAGGCCTTATGTTCCCAGGCTCAGGACAGGTTGCACAGGGCAGGCAGTACTGATGGGGAAGGAGGGCATGGGCTGTACACCCAAGGAGCAAGGAGCCCAGCATAGGGTGAGAAGGTCTCCACTCTGACTGGGGAATCACACATATCTTGGCAGAGAGCTCCTGTGGAGCCCAGTGGTAACCTTAGAGTTGGGAAATCCTATGGACAGAATGGAAAGAGAAGCTCAGAAACATATGCCAGGCTCTGGTTTAGGGATTTAAACTCATGGGGAAGAGCAAGAACCATTAAAACACATTAGCCTGCCCCCTTGGGCTACTTCCAGTGTGTTATGGGTCCTCCATCCCCCCACACTGAGAAATGAATCTACCTACCCCTATGACTTGTCTGTGCCCCTGGGGACAGAAAGGAAGGTGGGTGCAGCTGAGCCAGGCAGCGGATGCTCCTTGCTGCTACAGCATCCATCCACCGTGCACAGAGAAGCCCACGGATCCCACAGCTCTTCTTTTAGAGCAGCACGCGCCTCACTAGCATCCCAGTTACCAAGGCAAAGTGGAGCGCTGCGACCATCACACTGTGAGCTCCAGGGAGATGGAGGTGCCAACAGCCTGGGAGGGACACCCACATGGGGGTGCAGTCGGCAAGCTCAATGCCTGCTGCACATGCAGGTCGTCTTCTGACTCAGGACCCAGTCCACAAATAAAACATGCACACTCTCCTCCTATCCCACCAACCTTTCTCATCAGGAATGGCTGGGATCTGGACTGAGTTGTGACAGTCAGCATGGTTCCCCCAAACCACTCCAGAGATGAAGACCTGGAGGCTAAAGGAAGAGGGGCGGCATCTAGAGTGCAGGGGGACACAAAAGTTGATGGGTGGGAAGCCCTGCACTATACTAAATCTGAAGGTCACCACAAGGACTGAGCTGGCAGCTGTGTCCCTGCTTTCTTCTTACCTTGGGGACAGCCTTTAGGCCTGCCCCAAGCCAAGCCAAAGGCAAGAGAAGGAGATTTGGACAGAGTCTTCTAGAGGGACAGAATAAAATGTGGCAAAACTAGTTTCCATCAGAGAATGGGATGGGAGCTTAGCAAAGCCTTTCTCTGTAAGATGGGGATGATGGCAAAGACCAGGGTCTCTCTCTTTGCCCAGCCTTGGGTCCCTCAGCTTTCCTGCCCAGGTAAGCTGGTATAACCAACATCTCAGGATCCACACACGTCAGGATTCAGAATTTTTCAGATTTTGGGAAGGGGATAGCTACATATACAGACTTGAGGGAGGGGTCTGGAGGATTTCCCAGCAAGTAACCTATAAATAGGTTCTGTAAATAGAATGAATAGACAAAATTGGGCCTCTTGTCAGTGCAGGACAGGGTTTGCCACTGAATGAGTGTTGGCAAAATGCTCAGACTAAAACATCAGGATCTCAGAACATTTTAGGCTTCAGATTCTTGACTTCAGGGCTGTGGGCAGGGATGACAGCTGACCTGAACCTCAAGTATGATAGCTGCAACTAGGCCACTACACTCCACTCTTAGGGAAAGAAGGGGAGAAAGGACCTTGGAGACTGAAGAAAGAACAAAGCCCTTCCCAAGACAGGGGCTGGTCAGAGGCTCATGGTCAGTGCCTGTTCTGTGATTTCCAGCCCAATAGCTTCATCTACAACTAGACCTAGGCCTTCCAGGCCAATCCCCTACCCACCAGCAGGGAAACTCAGACACCTGCATAACATGCTCTCTGTCTACAGCCATAGCACAGGTTGATCTGCAGCCGTTTCTGGTGTCCAACAGTCTCCCATACACATCAGTCAGTTGGTCCTCAAGTCCAGAGTACTGGGACATGTACTGCCTATTTGTCTGCTGACCTTCATTTGCTTCTCATGACTACCATGGCTGGTGGCTGGGCTCAGTGCTGTGCCCAAGATACCCTTGTGACCAGGGTCCCATTTCAGATCCCAGACAGGAGAGAAGGCCCTTAGGGACTGTTGGGTGCTGGAAACTGGGGGGCTGGAAGCTCCACTACACAGGCCTTCCTTCTCAGACTCTTCTTGCTCCGGGGAAGCAGATCCCCTTCTCCCCTAAGAATCCAGAATTTCCTTCAGTGTGGTCACCTCACTGCCATCCACCTGCGCTTAGTGAACTTTGAGACGCATCCTGAAAGAAGACCCCCACAGCGACCCTGACCCTACTGACACAATGTTGGAAGACAAGCCTTCCTGGGGCATCAAGCACACTCACGTCTCTCCCAGCTCTCGGGTTGACGCCTCCTCTCTCTGCCCCAGTTTCTTGATTCTTTCCTTTCTTTCTACCCGCCCCTCGTCCTCAGCTCAGCTCCCAAATCAGCCTGCCAGGGGCAGACTCAGTGAGAGGAGGCCGAGGACGCAGGGAAGCAATCCACTCAGGCTAGGGGGACCCATAGCCACCTGGCCTCTCAGTATGTCCTTGTCCCATCCCAGGGCTTGGTGTTCAGCACCGGGGACGGCGGACAGCACCAGGAAGGCGGACAAAGAGGACCGCAAAGACCCTCAGCCACAGGACAGCGTCGCGGCCAATTGGGAGAATAGCCGCCCGGGATGGACGTGGAGATGAGGACTCGGGGTCCCGGAAGCTCAGGCCCGGAGCCCCGTCGAGGGCACCCTAGGTGGAGGAGTCCCCCCCCCAGCCCCGCGTCGCCCACCCCCCACCCCGCGCGGGCGCGGCTCACCTGGCGCCGCGGTGCGGCTGCACGCACAGCAGCAGGAGCGGGGCCAGCAGCCAGCCCAGCACGTCCATGGCCTTGCGGGCTCGGCGCGGGACGGCTCCGGCCGCCCTCGGCGCCACCAAAGTTGTTTCGCCTGTGTCCGCGCCGCGGCACCGGAGGGGAGGGAGCGCCCGAGCGCGGGCGGGCGGGCAGGCGGGCGGGCGGGCGCGGGCGCGAGGGGCGGGCGGAGCGCAGAGCCAGCCCCGTCCGACTCCGCCCTGCGCCCCGCCGCACCCCGCAGGCTCCACCGCGCCCCGCCGCACCCCGCGCCATCCCCCTCATCCTCCCGTGTAGTGCCCGAGCACCCCGCATCCCCTCTGGTGCGGGACGGGAGTTCTGCGCCCCGGACCCTGCAACTGCTTTCCTCCCTGGCTGCAAACGGGTCTGTTCCTCCGCCGGGGAGGCGACCAGAGCGCAAGACCCGAGTGGACACCACGGATCGTTACCGAGCTGAGCCGCCGAACCTCGTCCCTGAAGCGGAACTTGCTTGGGCAGTTTGTATGGGGAGGACGGAGATAGCAAATATGAGTTGCCTGGGCGAGGGGTGTCTCTACAGCCATCATCATCTCTACATTTGGGGGAACCTCCCCTTGCCATGTACACTCACCCACACCACCACCATTACCATCAGAAGCAGCTCCCAGGAGACCCTTCATTGGCCAACTGTGAGGGAGAAAGCTGGTGGGCACTATTGGCCAGACCCTGTGGCGAAAAGCCTTACTGGACAAAGGAAAGACACTGACTGCTGGGTCTGGGATGTCAGACCCCATCATACCTGTCCACAAGCCCTGCGATGGGACAGGCCTCCATGGGAAAGTAGAGGCCTCACATACCTCTATTAGTTCCTTTGAACACCAAGTATTGGGAATTCCTCTTAGGAAGCTAATCACTAACTTTAGTCGTTGTTCAGTTTCATTTACTCACTCTGGACACCTGTCATCAGCTGACAACCTAAAGCAAACTCATGAGAACAGTTAAGAATGGACAGATTCAGCCTGGTGGTAGTGCATGCCAGAATTCCCAGATATTTGGAGGATGAAGCACGACAATCAGGAAGTTTAGTCCACCCTAGTCAACATAGCAAGATTCTGTCTCAAAAAAAAAAAAAAAAAAAAAAGGAGTAAGCAGGTACTTGCCCTGAAGTAGGCTAAATCTCCTGAGATGACTGGCCACTTCCCAGAGCAGACCAGCAAAGGAATGTAGAAAAGGATGAGTTATGGGGTTTCTAGCACAAAGAGGCCCCTGCCTTGTTTCTCCTCTCTTTTTGCCTTTCTTTCCTTCTCTCTCTTCTTCCTCTGTTCCCTTGCTTTTCTCTCTCCCTCTTAACAGTGTAGCTCATAGTAGCCTTGAACTTGCTATGTAGCCAAGAATGACTTGAAAATCCTTATCCTCTTGCTTCTACTTCCTAAGCATTCACCATCATGCCTGGCAAATTTTTTATTTATTTATTTATTTATTTAAGCATTCACCATCATGCCTGGCAGTGAACCTCTGCCTTTTGCCTGGCAAAAAATTATTTATTTGTGGGTGGTGGAGAGCACCCACAAATGAGCATCAGACACTTATGCCATGTTTTACATCTGACTTATGTAAGTGGCTCTGGATTTGAACCTGAGCTAGCAGGCTTTCTTTGCAAGCAAGGACCTTTAATCACTGAGCCATCTTCCCAGTCTCCACCTGGCAAAGTTTTTGAGAAGTAATTTGCCACCATTTCTGAGCTTCAGTCTTACTGTACTGACTTGTGTAACCGGTCATTCTCATCCACCTCTCATCCAGGCTTTGCCCAGGGAAGCTCCAGCTGTCCCAGACTCAGGAAAGCCAGATGGAGAGCAGCCCCAACCAAGGACAGGATGCAGAGCCTTGGTCCTGTGTGACTGTTAAAGAACCTCAGACTTTCTGATGTGCACATGCCTAGCCTGCCTGCCTCCCCTGCAGACACTCCAGGTTGTCCCCACACTCTCCACTCCCAATTTTGCCCTGAGGGAAGTGCCTCAACCTCCAGGCCACAAGGAGGCCTCTGTCAAAGCAAGGCTGTCCATCTCAGAGGTGTGTACTCCTTGCCAGGCACCTGATCAACTCCCTGCCTCCCCACTCCCCTGGCTCCAGTCTTGTGCACTGAGAACATGGTATAGGAGGCCTGCTACCAGGCTCCCAGAACCGCAGTGAAGAAGAAACTGCAACTTCAAGCATAGGCATTTGATTCCCAAGTCTATGAATTCTCCTTTAGTTTATGTGATGGTGAATCTTCATTGCCAACTTGACTGGATTTGGAATGAGTTATACCTCTGGATGATGTGTCCGTGAGAGTGTTTCCAGAGAGGTTTAACTGAGAAAGGACAACCTGTCCCAAATGTGAGCAGCACCATACCACAGACTGGGGTCCCAAGCTGAATAGCAAAGGAGAAAGCAAGCTGAGCACCAGTATTCACCTCTTCAGCTTCCGGACTGTGGATTCAATTTGACCAACTGCCTCACACTCCTGCTATCATATCTAGAGTTCCTCTCTCCCTCCCTCTCCCTCTCCCTCTCTCTGTCTCTCTTTTTCTCTCTCTGACATACCTTCCCTGCCATGATGGACTATACCCTCAAACTGTTACTAAAACAAACCCTTCCTTCCTTAAATTGCTTTAAAAAAGAAAGCTTAGCTGGCATGGTGGCACATGCCTTTAATCCCAGTAGGAGGACGCCGTGAGTTCGAGGCCACCCTGAGACTACTAGTGCACAGTGAATTCCAGAATTCCAGGTCAGCCTGAGCTACAGCAAGAGCCTACCTCAGAAAACCAAAAGGAAAAAAAAAAAGAAAGAAAACTTGTGTAAGCTGGTCATTCTGATCCAGGTCCACACCTTTAATCCCAGCAGTTTTGAAACAAAGGTAGAAGGATTGCTGTGAGTTCCAGGTCAGCATGGGATAGAATGAGACCCTACCTCAAAACAAAACAAAACAACAATATCATCAACTTATGGCTGGAGAGATGTCTTAGCAGTTAAGGCACTTCCTGCAAAGCCTAATGAGCTGAGCATCTGATGTATGTTGGCAACAGCTGGAAGCCCTGACATGCCCATTCTCTATGTCTCTGTTTGTCTCCCTTTTCTCCATCTCTCTCTGCTTGCAAATGAACAAATAATATTTTTTTAAAACATATTTTTTTTGTGTGTGTGTGTGTGTGTGTGTGTGTGTGTGTGTGTAATGTGCTGTGTGTATGGAATGTGTGGCGCCCCACATGCTTGCCTACAGCAGGGTAGGAGGGGTGCTTGCCTATGGTAGCTGGAGTTGGACATCAGATGTCCTGTTCCATTGTTCTGCCTGGTCTTGTTTTTGAGACAGTCTCTTTACTGATTCTGGAGCTTGAGGGGCTCTGATGATTTGTGGGTCTCTGCTTCTCTGTGGGGCTGCACCCATAGCTATGATCAGCTGTTTACATTGGATATGGAGATTTGAACTCTGACAGTTTCAGAACCCTTCAGGCCATCATGCTTGTGCAGGAAGCAGGCTTAACCACTGAGCCATCTCTCAAGCTTGTAACTGTTTTTTTTTTTTTTTTTTTTTTTTTTTTTTTTTTTTTTTTGAGGTAGAGTCTTGCTCTAGCTCAGCTGACCTGGAATTTTCACTATGTACTTTCAGGCTGGCCTTGAACTCACAGCAATCCTCCTTTCTATGCCCCCTGAGTGCTGGGATTAAAGGTGTGTGCCACCATGCTCAGCCAGCTGTTTTTATTTATTTGCACATGTGTGAACATGTGTGTGTGGGGGGGTGTGCCTTGGCCTCTTCTTGCTGCTGCAAATGAACTCCAGATTTATGTGCCACATTTTGTGTCCAGCTTATTTAGGTACTTGGTAATTGGACTTCAGCTAGTGGGCTTTGAAAGCATGAACCTTTAACTACTGAGCCATCTCCAAGATCTTTATGTTGTTTTTGTTGAGTATTTTGTCACAGCAGTGAGAACAGAAACTAATACACCTCTCTTACAAGTAAAACTGGCTTCTCCTTCAGATAGGATCCATTCATAGCCCTTGGATACTCAGGGCAGTGGCTGCTGCCTCTTCATTCCTTGTAGGGAGGCCTGATGCTCTTCCCATATGGTACTGGGTAGGACACCTGGAGGGTGTGAAAACTGCCTCCTTATGCAGCTTCAGGAGTCACTGGCTCAGTTCCCCCATAGATAGCAAGACTTTCCATGGCATTGAGAAAGCCATAGAAATGTGGTCTGCTGGGCAGCTTGATCATCAGATGACCAGCCCATAGCCTCTTTTACTTTAGTTTTGGATGACCATTTTGTCAGTGTTCCCAGCACATGGGAAGGAACTGTGCAAGTGTGAGTCTCGGCAGAGAGCTGGCCTGAGCCTATGGCCATGGCTCAGGCTCCGAAGCAGCAGGCCAGCCCCAGGAGGTGGAGGTGAGTCACATAGCCTGGGAGAGGAAACTGCTTTAGCTAAATTTAAAATCCCTGCCTGATGGGTTTGTGGAGTTGCTTTGTTATTTTTCTGGGAGAACTGCACTAAATAGAGAAAATGGCAGTAATACAAATGGGGTTTCATTGAGCCTAGAGTATAATTATTTATCCTATGATTTTCAGATGTAGTGGTTCATCTGGATAAGGAGAGGAAACTTGGCAGAAAGGATCAAATGCAAAATATTCAGAGCAGCCTTAGCTCTGTCAATTCAAAGGGAGGCTGTGGTCCACTCAGGAAACAGGTTTTGGATGGGGAGATAGCTCAATGATTAAGCACTCACTGCATAAGGTTGAGGATCCCACATGAAGCCAGACACAGTGGCAAGCATCTACAATCGCAGGGCTCCTACTACAAGATGGGAGCCAGAGACAGGAGAATCACTGGAAGCTACCAGTTAATGAGAACAACAAAGAACTCTGCCCCAGACAAGATGGAAGGCAAGGACTGAAATCTGAGGTCGTCCTCTGACCTCCACATGCATATTTGGCATGCACACACATGCACTCACACACATGCAAGATTAAAGAAAAAAATGGTGTCACAGACCTATAATTCCGGCACTTGGGAGGCTGAGATAAGAGGATTGCCATGAGTATGAGGCCAGCCTGGGGCTACAGAATGAGTTCCAGATCAGCCTGGGCTAGATTGAGATCCTACTTTGAGAAAACAAAACAAAGAAAGAAAGAAATTAAATATATCAGAAAATGGAAAGAGCTCACATGCTTATGGATGGAAGAATTAATATCATGAAAATGGCAAAAAAAATCAATATATAGATTCACTACAAATCCAATCAAAATTCTAGCACCATTTTTTTTTTTTTGCAGAAATAGAAAAAAAAAGTAGGGCTGGAGAGATGGCTTAGTGGTTAAGGCGCTTGCATACAATGCCAAAGAACCCAGGTTTGATTCCCCAGTACCCACATAAGCCAGCTGCACAAGGCGGCTAGAGGCCCTGATATGTGCATTCTCTCTCTATCTGCCTCTCTCTCAAATAATAAATAAATAAATGTTTTTTAAAAGAAAGAAAAGGGCTAGAGATATAACTTAGTGGTTAAGGCACTTGCCTGCAAAGCCAAAGGACCTAGGTTCAATCCCCCAGGACCCACGTAAGCCAGATGCACAAAGTGACACATGTGTCTGGAGTTTGTTTGCAATGGCAGGAGGCCCTGGACACACCCTTTTCTCTCTCTCTCTCTCTCTCTCTCTCTCTCTCTCTGCCTCTTCTACTTTCTCTCTCAAATAAATAAATTTTTAAAATATTTAAAAAAAAGAAGCAGAAATTTCAATACTTGCTGCACACACTTAGACAAAGACACACAAAAGGGCTGGAGGGAAGACTTAGCAGTTAAGGCGTTTGCCTGCAAAGCCAAAGGACCCAGGTTCAATTCTCCAGGACCCACGTAAGCCAGATGCACAAGGTGGCACATGCGTCTGGAGTTCATTTGCAGTGGCTGGAGGCCCTAGCACGCCCATTCTCTCTCTCTCTCTCTCTCCCTCTTTCTCTCTGTCAGGTAAATAAATAAAAATAAAAAATAAGCCGGGTGTGTTGGCACACGCCTTTAATCCCAGCAGTCGGGAGGCAGAGGTAGGAGGATCGCCGTGAGTTCAAGGCCACCCTGAGACTACATAGTGAATTCCACATCATTCTGAGCTACAGGGAGACCCTAGAAAAAATAAAAAATAAAAATAATAAAAACAAAAAATATTTTTAAAAGAAGCACACAAAAAATCTTAAAATTCATGCAGAAGCACAAAAGGTCTCAGCCAAAAATGTCCTTAGCAAAAAGAATACTGCTGGTGACAGTCAGGCATCCATCCTTTGTGAATCTTGAGCTCTCTGAACCTTCCATTGACATCTGACTATAGAGCTGATGCCTCTACTACAGAAGCTGAGACAGAAAATGTGCTTTGAAGCCCCTGCCTTTGGGATTTGTTTCAAAGTGATGGATGGCTTACTAACATGGTAGTCTTCTGTATCTAACTTCTTTCTCTTGGCATAATGTTTGTGAGATTCAACTAAAAGTTGTTGTTGCTGTGTTGTTTTTTTTCTGGGCTATATTGCATTATCTGAATATACTACAATTAGTTTTACTTCCTACCTGTTGATGGTCATTTGGGTTGTATCCAGTTTTGGCTATTATGAGTAAAGCTGCTTTTGAACATTCAAGTATGAATTTTTGAGTGGACATATGCTTTCATTTCTTTTGAATAAATATGTGGGTGTAAGATTACTGGATTTTAGGTGGATGCATGCTTAATTTATGAGAGTGCCAATCTGTTTTCCAAAGTGGCCAAACCTTTTGTGCTCCCACCAGGGATGTGTGAGGTTTCACCCCACCAACGCTTAACACTGCAAGTCTTTAATTTTGCCCCTCCTATGGCTATTTTTAAGGTATCTCATTGTGCTGGGCATGTTGGCTCATGCCTTTAATCCCAGCACTCAGAAGGCAAAGGTAGGAGGATCACCATGAGTTCAAGGCCACCCTGAGATTACACAGTGAGTTCCTGGTCAGCCTGGACTAGAGCAAGACCCTACCTTTCAAAACAAAACAAAACAAAACAAAACAGGAGCTGGAGAGATGGCTTAGTGGTTAAACACTTGCCTGTGAAGCCTATGGACCCCGATTCTAGGTTCAATTCCCCAGTACCCACGTAAGCCAGATGCACAAGGTGGTGCACGTATCTGAAGTTTGTTTGCAGTGGCTGGAGGCTCTGGTGTGCCCGTTTGCTCTTTCTCTCTGCCTCTTCCTCTCTCTCAAATAAATAAATACATTTTTTTTTAAAAAAGTATCTCATTGTAAATTTCATGTGCAATTTCCTAGTGACTAACATGCCAAATACTATGGTGGGGGATATATGTGGTGTGTGTACTGCATGGGGTGTATGCATATGTGTGTATATATGCATATACCCCATGCACACTAGTGAAGAGAAAAGGTGTCCTCATCTATATTTTTTTTGGATGTAGGGTCTCACTCTAGCTCAGACTGACCTGGACTCACTCTATAGTCCCAGACTGGCCTCGAACTCATAGTGATCCTCCTACCTCTGCCTCCTGGGTGCTGGGATTAAAGGTGTGTACCACCATGTCTAATTTTATTTATTTTCTTTTTAAAAAAACTTTATTTTTATTTATTTATTTATTTGCTAGAGAAAGAGAGAGAATGGGCATGCCAAGGCCTCCAGCCACTGCAAACAAACTCCATATGCATGTGCCACCATGTGAATCTGGCTTACATGGGTACTGGGGAATTGAACATGGGTCCACAAGCTTCATAGGCAAATGCCTTAATCACTAAACCATCTCTCCAATGCCCCCCCCAACTTTATTTTTATTTATTTATTTTTTTGAGGCAAGACCAACATACTGGCCTTTCTTTCATGTGAGAGAGAGCAAGAGTGAAAGCAATAGAGAGACAAAGAGAGGTAGAGAAATTGGTGTGCCAGAGTCTCCAGCCACTGCAATAGAACTCCAGACGTGTGTGCCACCTTGTGTGCATGTGCGACCTTGCACATTTGCGTTACTTTATGCATTTGGCTTATCTGGGACCTGAAGATTCGAATATGGGTCCTTAGGCTTAGCAGGCAAGTGCCTTAACCACTTAGCCATCTCTCCAGCCCTATTTTTTGGGAGTTTTTTTCTTTTACCTGCTGTAGGGCCTCAGTGTGGACTGAAGCCCAGGCTGATCTGGAATTCACCATGAAGTCTCAGTGGGAGGCCTGGAACTCAGCCAGTGATCCTCCTGCAACCTCTGCCTCCCAAGTGCTTTTTGGTTTCCATTCTGTTCCTCTAGAGCTGACTAACCACCATGCCAGGCTGGGCTTTTTTTTTATCTTGAGATAAGAGAGATGGGGGAGGGAGGAAGAGAGAGAGAGAATTGGCATGCCATGAGTTCAAGGCCACCCTGAGAATACAGAGTCTCAGGGAGGAATTCCAGGTCTCCTACCTCTGCCTCCCAACTGCTTGGTGGGCCAGGCTGGGCTGAGATACAGAGAGAGGGGAGGGAGGAAGAGAGAGAGAGAATTGGCATGCCATGAGTTCAAGGCCACCCTGAGAATACAGAGTGAATTCCAGGTCACCCTGGGCTAGAGTGAGATCCTACCTCAAAAAAAAAAAAAAAAAAAAAAAAAAAAACATGTATTGGATTTGCTGGAGAGTGGAGTTTCAAAGGGGAAAGTTAGGGGAGGGAGAGAATTACCATGGGATATTGTCTACAATTATGGAAGTTGTCAATATAAAATAAAAATTGGGGCTATAGAAATGGCCTTAGTTTTTAAGGTGCCTGCCTGCCAAGCCTAAGAACAAGTGATGCAAGAGCACAATGTCAATGCCACACTTGCCCACAAGGGGGCTCACATGTCTGGAGTTCATTCACAGTGGCTAGGAGGCTGCTGGTGCACCCATTTCTCTCTCTCTCTCCCCCCCCCGTCTCTCAAAAATAAAAATAAAATAAAAATAAAAATTTAAATTTAAAATAAATAAACATTTATTAAGCTGGGCATGGTGGCACACACCTTCCAGCACTTGGAAGACAGAGGTAGGAGGATCTCTGTGAGTTCAAGGACACCCTGAGACCACATAGTGAATTTTCCAGGTTATCCTGAACTACAGTTAGACCCTACTTCACAAAACAAAACAAAACAAAACAAAACAAACATTTATTGCAGGTGTGATGGTATATGCCTTTAATTCCAGCATTCAAGAGGCTGAGATAGGAGGATCACTGTAAGTTCAAGGTCAGCCTGAGACTAATTCCAGGTCAGCCTGGGCTAGAGCAAGACCTTACCTTGAAAAAACAAACAAAAAACATTTTGAACATTTTGAATGTTTTGTAAATATTTTCACCCAGCCTGGGGATTTACCTATTCATTTTCTATTCCCCTAAAATAGCTTTTTTGTTTTGTTTTGTTTTGTTTTGTTTTGTTTTGTTTTGTTTTGTTTTGTTTTTCGAGGTAGGATCTCACTCCAGCTCAGGCTGACCTGGAACCCACTATATAGTCTCAGGGTGGCCTCCAACTCATGGCAATCCTCCTACCTCTTGCCTCCCAAGTGCTGGGATTAAAGGCATGTGCCACCACCATGCCTGGCTTCAAAGGTTTTTTTTTTTTTTTAACATTTTATTTTATTTATTTATTTATTTATCTGAGACAGAGAGAGAAAGAGTGAGAATGGGTGTGCCAGGGCCTCCAGCCCCTGCAAACAATTACTCCAGACACATGCACTTTGTGCATCTGGCTTACATGGGTCCTGGGGAACCAAACCTGGGTTCTTTGGTTTTGCAGGCAAGTGCCTTAACCACTAAGCCATCTCTCCAGCCCCATAACAATTATTTATTTATTTATTTAATTTTGGTGTTTAAAGGTAGGGTCTCACTCTAGTCCAGACTGACCTGGAATTAGTCTCAGAGTGGCCTTGAACTCATGACGATCCTCCTACCTCTGCTTCCCAAGTGCTGGCTCATTTATTTATATTTTTTGCTGAAGGGTCTCACTATACCCCAGGCTGACCTGGGATTCACTATGTAGTCTCAAGTTGGCCTCAAACTCACAGTGATCCTCCTACCTCTACCTCTCGAGTTCTGAGATTAAAGGCGTGCACCACCATGCCCGGCTTCCTTACTTTTTTGTTTGTTGTTGTTGTTGTTGTTGTTATTATTATTATTATTATTATTATTATTATTATTATTATTATTATTTTGCTTGTGTGCACATGCACGTGAATACCAAGATCTCTTGCCACTGCAAAGAATGTTGGTCAGTTTGTGTAGGTGGCTGGGGAATTGAAGCCAGGCCAGCAGATTTTGCAAGCGAGTACTTTTAATCACTGAGCCATCTCCTCAGACCTACTTTTAAAAAAATAGTTTTTTATTTATTTGAGAAAGAGAAAGAGGCAGAGAAATAGTATGAGTGCGCCAGGGCCTCCGGCCACTGCAAATAAAAGTCCAGACTCATGTATCACTTTGTGCATCTGGCTTTAACATAGGTACTGGGAAATTGGATTTTGCAAGCAAGTGCCTTTAACCACCTAGCCATCTTTCCATAACTCCCCCATTCCCAACACACACACACACACTTTTTAAAAATGTATTTATTTATTTATTTTTATTTGAGACAGAGATAGGGAGAGAAAGAGAAAGAGAGAGAGAGAGAATGGGCATGCCTGGGACTCAAGCCACTGCAAACAAACTCCAGATGCATGCACCACCTTGTGTATCTGGCTTACATGGACCTGGAGAATCTAACCTGTGTCCTTAGGCTTCGAAGGCAAGTGCCTTAACTAAGCCATCTCCCCAGCCCAATACACACTTTTGAGGCAAGTTCTTGCTAAGCTGCTCAGGCCGGCCATGAACTCATTCTGTAGCCCAGGAAGAATTGGAACTTGCCATCTTCCTGCCTTATTCTCCTGAAATTACAAAACTGCATCACCAAGTACAGCTGGAAAAATTTATTTAGCTATTTCAAAGGTTTCAGTGCTGGTTCCATTGCTTCTGGACCATGATAAAGCAGAACATGACAAGGGTATAGCAGAGCAAAGGTACTCACCTCATGGCTTCCAGAAAGCAGAGAAAAAGACAGGAAGGGTATGGGGACCCACCTCCTAGTTCTCAACCATCTCCTAACAGCACCCTCTGATTAACTCATTGATTACATCAAAGCCCTCATGATGCCATCCCCTCACAAGGACCAAACCTTTAACACATGAGCCTTCTGGGGAGATACTTAATAGTTAAACTATTGGTTATTATAAATATGGCTGCCTAATGACCCTACTCAGCTACTGGCAGAGGCCACCCAGAGGAAAGCAGGCCCAGCTCCAACTCTGCCACAGATCTCTATAGCCTGCAGCTAGAGGCTGGCAGCTGACTACACTCATTCCAGCTAAACCTAAGTCTTCTTCTTCTTCTTCTTCTCTTCTTCTTCTTCTTCTCCTCCTCCTCCTCCTCCTCCTCCTCCTCCTCCTCCTCCTCCTCCTCCTCCTCCTCCTCCTCCTCCTCCTTCTTCTTCTTCTTCTTCTTGTTTTGAGATAGGGTCTCAATCTCGCTCAGGCTGACCTAGAATTCACTATGTGGTCTCAGGTTGGCCTCAAACTCACGGCGATCCTCCTACCTCTGCCTCCCAAAGTTTTGGGATTAAAGGTGTGCACCACCATGCCCGGCTAGCCCAAGTCTTTCTTGAGAGGTGATGGTGTCATGTCTTGATATGACTGCCATACTAGCTTTCAGAATAGTACCCAAGTACCATGTAATGGTAGCCAATGAGGATTTTTTTTTTTAATTTATGAGAGAGAGAGAGAGAAGGAATGGGCATGCCAGTGCCTCTGGCCACTGCAAACAAATGCTAGGCTCATGTGCCACTTTGTGTGTCTGGCTTTATATCGGTACTGGGGTATTAAACCTGGGACAACAGGCTTTGCAAGTCAGTGCCTTTAATTGATAAGCCTTCTCCCCTGCCCCAGATTTATTTTATTTTATTTTTGTTTTGTTTTGACATAGAGTCTCACTCTAACCCAGGTTGATCTGGAACTCACTATGTAGTCCCAGGCTGGCCTTGAACTCACAGTGATCTTCCTACCTCTGCCTCCCAAGTGTTGGGATTAAAGGTGTGTGCCACCACACCCAGCTTTGTTTTGAAAATATTTTTTAAATTTTTATTTATTTATTTGAGACAGAGAGAAAAAGAGGCAGATGAAAGAGAATGCCAGGGCCTCCAGACACTACAAACAAATTCCATGCACCACCTTGTGCATCTGGCTTACGTGGGTACTGGGGAATTGAGTCTAGATCCTTAGGCTTTGCAGGCAAGTACCTTAACTGCTATGCCATCTCTTCAGCCCCTAATTATATATATATATAATTTTTTTTTTGCTTTTTTGAGTTAGTGTTTCACTCTAGCCCAGACCTGGAATTCACTATGTAGTCAGGGTGGCCTCAACTCACAGCGATCCTCCTACCTCTGCCTCCCGAGCTGGGATTAAAGTCGTGCACCACCAGGTCCGGCTCTAAAAATATTTTTTATTTATTTATTTTCAAGTAGAGAGAGACAGAGAAAATGGGCATGCCAGGGCCTCTAGCCACTGCTAACAAACCCCAGATGCATGCACTACTTTGCACAGCTGGTTAGGCTTTGCAAGCAAGTACCTTAACTGCTGAGCCATCTCTCTAGCCCCCCAGATTTATCTATTTATTTGTTTGCTTGTTTGTTTGTTGGTCTTTCGAGGTAGGATCACTCTAGCTCAGGCTGACCTGGAATTCACCATGTAGTCACAAGGTGACTCATAGTGATCCTCCTACCTCTACCTCCCAAGTGCTGGGATTAAAAACATGTGCTAAGCCGGGCGAGGTGGCACACGCCTTTAATCCCAGCACTCGGGAGGCAGAGGTAGGAGGATCGCCGTGAGTTCAAGGCCACCCTGAGACTACATAGTTAATTCCAGGTCAGCCTGGGCCAGAGTGAGACCCTACAAAAAAAAAAAAAAAAAAAAAAAAAAAAAACATGTGCTACCATGCCTGGCTCCCAGATTTATTTATTTATTTATTTATTTTATTTATATTTTTATTTTTTGAGAGATAGGGACAGAGAGAGAGAGAAAGAGGCAGAGAGAGAGAATGGGTGCGCCAGGGCCATTTCAGCCGCTGTAAACAAACTCCAGATGCGTGCACCCCCTTATGAGCAAGTGCAGCATTGAGCCCTTGCTTCACTTTGAGTGTGGCTAAACATGGGACCTAGAGATTGGAACTGGCATTCTTAGGCTTAGCCTTAACCACTAAGCCATCTCTCCAGCCCCCAGATTTATTTTTTTGAATGAAGTTATGGTTACTGATATATTTGATATGTGTCAATCCCTTGCAGTTTACCTTTATTTTTTAGATACTGAAATTGTCCTAATTTTAGTCAGTTGGGACCCTTTACATTGGCTAATGTGTCCTCTGAAACAGTACTTGGCTTCTTACTAATCTCTCATTTTCTTTTTCTTTTTTAAAATATATTTTATTTATTTATTTGAGAGAGGGGGGAGAGAGAGAGAAAGAGAGAGAGAGGATGGGCATGCCAGGACCTCCAGCCACTGCAAATGAACTCCAGATTCATGCATTCCCTTGTGCATCTGGCTTACATGGGTCCTCAAGAATCGAACCAGGATTCTTTGGCTTTGCAGGTAAACATCTTAACTGCTAAGCCATCTCTCCAGCACCTAATCTCTCATTTTCTATAGACAAGTGTGGTAGTTTGAATGCATGATGCCATAGACTGAGGTATTTTATTAAAATTAAATTTATAGCTTGGGTATCCAGCCATCTGGCTGGAGATGGTGTCACTGGGGGGTGGATCCTGCCCTAAGGTGGGTTTGGGGACAGATCCAAATATGTGGAGAGAGCAGTTTGAGCTCTGCTTGTTCTAGTTTGTGGTGTTGGTTGTTGGTGGTCTCTCTGCTTGGATCCATAAAAGGGAGCCAGCTTCTTCTACCATTGATGGAACTTCCCCTGGATCTGTAAGCATGAAGTAAATACTTTCCTCTCATAACTGTGTCTGGTTGGATGTTCCTCCCAGCAATGTGGAACTGACTACAAGATATTCCAGGATCATCATGGATGTCTTCTGCTTTTGAACTTGTGACGGTTAAGTTTGTGTCAAGTTGATCTGTTTAGGAATCCATAGACATCCTCATAAGTGGATCTCTGAGGTTGCTTCTAGGAAGGATTAACTAAAGGAGGAATCTTTCCTCCAGATAAGCCCTTCCCCCAGAATGGGCAGCCTCTGGGTGGGGGAAATTTCTCTAAAGAAGCTCTGGGAAGGAAAGTATCCCCTCCTGCCACCTGGTTGCCAGTGCTGCTTGCTGTTCACTGCTTGGTGCTTACTGCTTTCCAGCGTGGACTGAAGAGCAGCGTCTCTCCAGGACACCTTCAGGCCTTCAGTGTTGGATCGAGACTGCTGAGGCATCCAGCCTCGTGGACTGAGCAGCTACCAGGTTCCTTGACTCTCAGGCCTGCAACCTGCTATTGTTGAACAGTTGTAAGCTAATCCAATAAATTCCCTTTTAATACAATTCATTCTCTCGGTCTGTTCCCCTAAAGAGCCTTGACTAAGACAGAACTGAAAGCAGGCACTTTTCCAGGAAACAGTCATTCTACTTGGTATGTAAAACAGTCTAGGCACTGATTCCTGCCAGGTGGGTACCTGTTTCCAGATGAGCCCGATCCTAGAGACAGTCCTAGACACTTTCTTTTCCTTCTTCCCTTTCCTCCTTCTTCATCTTTTTTTTTTCTTTCTCAGTGCTGGGGATGGAACTAAAGGACTTGTGCATGCCAGGCAAGGGCTGTACCACTGAGCCTTAATTTTGGAGGGAGCAGTGTGGATGGATATTCTATACCTGCCAGTGTGGAAGCCAGCCACACAGGCTTCCTGAGCACAGTATGGCTATTATAACTGAGAAGTGGAATTTCAAGTCTTCCAATTAAAGCTTTCTTTTTTATACAGCCTCACTGTAGCCCAACCTGACCTAAAATTCACTCTGTGGCCCCCAGGCTGGTCTTGAACTCATGACAATCATCCTACCTCAGTTTCCCGAGTGTTCGAATTAATAGTGTGTGCCACTATACCTTTACTACAACAAACAATAGTGTATAAGTATTTATTTTAAGTATTTCATTAATTAATTTTAGTTTTGAGGCAAAGTCTGTATAGCCCTGGCTAACCTGGTATTCCTGATCCTCCTGCTTCAACCTCCAGAGTGCTGGGTTTACAGACATATGCCACCATGCCCAAATTAATTGTAACTTATTTATTTATTTATTTTAGTTTTTCAGGGTAGGGTTTCACACTAGCCCAGACTGACCTGGAACTCACTATGTAGTCTCAGGGTGGCCTCAAACTCATAGCGATTCTCCTACCTCTGCCTCCCGAGTGCTGGGATTAAAGGTGTGCGCCACCATGCCTGGCACTAATTGTAACTAATTTAAATAGCCACATATGTTCAGTGGCTAATCAACTGGATAACTGTCAATCTTCTCATTGGACATAACAAAGAAATATACTTTAAAGGAAAAATTGTATTATTTTGTACTAAATCTCCCATTCAATATCAGGACTGTGGGACTTTTATTTCTTGTATTTGTATCTCTTCTTTCAAGCTGAAAATACTGGTTTCTAACTAACACCACTACTTGGCTTTGTTTCACTTCATAAAGTAATTTCAGGGTAGCAATATCTCAACTGTCACCAAAGCTATTGCAAATAGCTGAAGATTTATTCAGTTCCTGTTGTCACTGAGATATTGTCTACTAGTACAATCAAACTGTTGGGGATTTTATTTGTTTCTCTTTTGTTTGTTTTTGAGACAGGATTTCTCTATGTAACCCAGGCTAGCCTGCAACTGAAGAAGATCCTCCTACCTCAGCTTCTCAAGTGCTAGGATTATAAGTACTGTGACAGTGTGCACCATGCCTGGCTTAAATTTTTGGGCTTTTAAATCATTTGAGGGCTGGAGAAATGGCTCAGTGGTCAAGGCACTTGTCTGCAAAGCCTAAGCACCCAAGTTTGATTCCCCAGTACCTACATAAAGCCAGATGCACAGGGTGGCATATGCATCTGGAGTTTATTTGCAGTGATTAAAGGCACTGACTCACCCATTCTCTCTCTCCCCCCTCTTTCTCTCTCTCATTCTCTCTCAAATAAATAAATAAAATATAAAAAATAAAATCATTTGAAATTACCTTTTTTATTTTTTTTTTTTTCAAGGTAGTGTCTCCTCTAGCCCAGGCTGACATGGAATTCACTATGTAGTCTCAAGGTTGCCTTGAACTAACAGAGATTCTCCTAACTTTGCCTCCTGAGTGCTAGGGAAGCTTGTTGTTTTGGGGGGACAGGATTGTTTTGTTTTTGAGTTAGGGCTCAGGCTGGCCTTGAACCAACTGTGTAGCTGAGGATGACTTTGAACTTCTGAACTTCCTATCTTCACTTCCCAAATGCTGGAGGATTTCAGATATGCACAACTTTACCCAGTTTGTAATATCTCTCTCCTCTCTTCTCCTCCCCTATACTCTTCTCTCTCCCCCATCTCTATCCCTTTGAAGCAGTGTTTATAATAGGTTTTTAAATTATTTATTTATTTGTTTGCAAGCAGAGAGAGATAGAGAGTAGAGAGACAGAGAGATAGAGAGAACTGGCACCCCAAGGCCTCTAGCCACTACAAACGAACTCCAGATGCATGAGCCACTGTGCATCTGGTTTTATGTGGGTACTAGGGAATCGAACTCATGATATTAGGTTTTGCATACAACCACCTTAATGGCTTAATATATATATTGCTCCCCAGCCCTATAATTTTTTTTGTTTTGTTTTTTGAGGTAGGGTCTCACTCTCTAGCTCAGGCTGACCTGGAATTCACTATGTAATCTCAGGGTGGCCTCGAACTCATGGCAATCCTCCTACCTCTGCCTCCTGAGTGCTGGGATTAAAGGCATGCACCACCACGCCTGGCCTATAATTTTTTTAATTTTTTAAAAATTTATTTTAGAGAGACACAGGAAGAAGTAGACAGAGAGACAGTGAAAATGTGCATATCAGAGCCTCCTGACACTGCAAACAAACTCCAGATGCATGTACAGCCTTGTGCATCTGGCTTTATGTGGGTAATGGAGAATTGAACCTGAACCCACCTAGGCCATCAGGATCTGCAAGCAAGCACCTTTAATCACTGAACCGTCACTCCAGCCTGGTTTAAAATAATTTTTTTTTTTTTTTTTTTTTTTTTTTCAGGCTTTTTCTGAGTCTCAGGGTGGCCTTGGTCTCACAATCCTCCTACCTCTGCTCAGGCTGGGACCTGGAATCCACTAGGGTCTCAGTCTCAGGATGGCCTTAAACTCACGGCAATCTTCCTACCTCTGCCTCCCAAGTGTTGGAATTAAAGGTGTGCGCCACCACGCCTGGCTAAAATAATTTTTAATGTACTTTTTTGGTGTGTGTGTAGAATATGTGGTGTGGTGTGTGTTGGTGTATGTATGTGTGTGTATGTATGTGTGTGTGCAGCTGTACATAACCCATAATCACATATGCAGAGACCAGAAGACCTCTTGTGTCTTCCTCTATTGCTCTTCTACATTTATTTCTCTGAGAGAGAGCTCTTACTAAGTCTGGAGTTCCCTGTCTTTTGGTTAGACTGACAGATTGAGGAGTCATATTCAGCATTGGGGCCAAGGCGTGCATAGCAATGACTAGCTTTTGGGGGGGGGATGCTTGAGGTAGGGTCTCACTCTAAGCTCAGGCTGGCCTGGGATGGAACTTAGGTCCTCATATTTGAGCAGCAACTGCTTTTATCCACTAAACTATTTCTCTAGCCCCTTTGATATTCCTTTTTTTTTTTTTTTTTTTTTTTTTTTGGTTTTTCAAGGAAGGGTCTTGCTTTAGCCCAAGCTGACCTGGAACTCACTCTGTAGCCTCAAGCTGGTCTCAAAATCATGGCAATCCTTCTACCTCTGCCTCTTGAGAGCTGGGATTAAAGGTGTGCACCATGAACCGGCAGAGGCAGGAGGATGGCTGTGAGTTCAAGGCCACTCTGAGACTACAGAGTGAATTCCAGGTCAGCCTGGGCCAGAATGAGACCCTACCTCCAAAATACCCAAAAAAAAAAAAAAAAAAAAAAGGTGTGCACCAACCACTACACCTGGCTAATATTACTTAAAAATTTTTATGTTAGTGCTGGAGAGATGGCTTAGCAGTTAAGGCGCCTGCCTGACAAGCCTAAGAACACCCATTAGATTCTCCAGGTCCCATGTTTAGCCAGACGCAAAAGTGATGCAAGGGCATAATGTCACACTTGCCCACTAGGGAGTGCACGCATCTGGAGTTCGTTCACAGTAGCTGAGAGGCCGCCGCACGTGGCCATTCTCTCTCTTTCTCTGTCTCTCTCTCTCTCAAAAAAATATATATATATATATATGTTAAAAGCCAGGCATGGTGGCGCACGCCTTTAATCCCAGCACTTGGGAGGCAGAGGTAGGAGGATCGCCATGAGTTCAAGGCCACCCTGAGACTACATAATGAATTCCAGGTCAGCCTGGGCTAGAGGGAGACCCTACCTCAAAAAAAAATTGTTTGCATGTGAGCATCTGTAAGCAGAGAGATGAGAGAGAGTGTGTGTAGTTGGTACACTAGGACCTCTTGCAGCTGCAAACGCATCATCAATTTGTGCATCTGGCTTTATGTGGGTACTGGGGAATTGAACCTGGGCCAGCAGACTTTGCAAGCAAGAGCCTTTAACCACTGAGCCATCTCCCAGCCCTAATATTACTTTTTAAAATATTTATTCATTTATTTATTTATGAAATAGAGGAAAAGTATGACATTCCAGTGCCTCTTGCCACTGCACATGAACTCCAGATGCATGAGCCACTTTGTGTATCTGGCTTTATGTGGATACCTGAGAATCAAACCTGGGTCATTAGGCTTTGCAGGCCAGTGCCTTAACTACTGAGCCATCTCACCAGCCTCTAATATTACTATTATGAAAAAAATTAGTTAATTATTTGAGAGATGAGAGAAAGAGAGAGAGAAATGAGTTCACCAGGGCCTCCAGCCACTACAAACGAACTCCAGATGCCTGCGCACTCTTGTGCATCTGGCTTACGTGGGTCCTGAGGAGTTAAACCTGGGTCCTTTGGCTTTGCAGGCAAGCACCTTAATTGCTAAGCCATCTCTTTTATCTCTGGTTGCTTTTTAATGTAAGAAAATGCTATTGTAGGGGACTAAGGTGATGGCTCCATGGGTAAAATGCTTGCCATGCAAACATGAGGACCTGAGCTTGGATGTTCAGCACCTACATAAAAATGCCAGGTGTGGCATTGCATGCCTGGAATCCCAGCACTGGAGAGGCAGAGACAGGACAATCCTTGGAGCTTGCTGCCAAGCTTGTCTTGGTGAGCTCTGGTCTCCGTGGGAAACCTTGTAACTTAGAAAGTGATTGAGGAAGACATCTGACATTGACCTCTGGCCTTCACACACATGTGTACTCATACACATGTGAACACACATGTACTCCAGACACTCATATACTCAGAAAAAAAGTAGGAAAAATACATATTATGTGCTTTTTGCCCCTTGCAGATAAAACACTGTGTACACTGTCCTACACTCTAAATATCTTTTCCTTAACATGTCCTAGCACTCTCTCCACAGCAGACCATAGAAGCAGGTCTTGCACCCTCGACATCTGAGCTACACTTAGATGCTGTGCCCTGTCCTCTTCTACTAATTCCCTATCCATGGACTCTGGCTGCTCTGTCTTTGTCCTTCTCTTTTCTAGTAGAAAAATGCAATGATCCTCACAGAAAGGCCAAAAGAAGCAAATTGAAAAGAAAGAAGCTTCAGTATTTGGTTGGGGTTGGGGAAGAAGACTATGATTAAGTTCTCTTACAAAAACTATAATGGGGACTAGGGAATGTAGGTCATTGATAGCATTTGCCTAGCATGTGTGATGCCCTTGGTTCGATCCCCAATGCACACACACACACACACACACACACACACACACACACAAACTGTAAGAAGCTCACAATCCTGAGAAGGAAAAGATCTAGCTCTGCTGAAGAGAGGTGGATGCAGGGTTTGAAGGCATCTCTCTGTAGCCTCCACTGATGTTGCCACAGCCTCTGTACTTTTTTACAGGGCTTCTTGACACTGACACTCCATTCTGAAGATAAACCTCAAAGAGTGCCAGGCCTCCAGATGACTCTTCAGAGGCCAGGTGGACACATCCATTTACTGCTGAGCCCAGCTGAGACACAATCTGGTGACAGCACTACCTCATGTGTCCAAATATAATCCTAGGAGCCAAGCAGGTCACAGAAGTAGGAGTCAGATGTCACCAGCTAGAGGACAGGAGTCTACTTGGACTGAAAAGTGAACTGCAGGAGTCCGAATTCAGATCCAGCACAGCTAGGTATGTGGTGGTGTCTACTTACCATTAAAAAATAAATAAATAAAAACTGCAATGGGCTAGGGATGTTGCTCACTTGGTAGAGAGCTTGCCTAGCATGCACAGAGTCCTGAATTCAATCCCAGCGCTACAGAGGTGGAGAGAGGTTCAGAAGTTCAAGATCATCCTAGGCTACAAAGCTAGTTTGGGGCCAGCTTGGGCTACATGAGCTCCTGTCTCAAGAGAAAGGGGAGGGGGGAGAAATTCCAACTTGTTTTCCACTTAAAAAAATTATATGTAGCCGGGAGTGGAGGCATGCCTTTAATCCCAGCACTCGGGAGGCAGAGGTAGGTGGATCACCATGAGTTCAAGGCCACCCTGAGACTGCATAGTGAATTCCAGGTCAGTCTGGGCTACAGTGAGACCCTAACTCAAAAAATCAAAAAAAGAAGCCAGGAGTGGTGGCGCACACCTTTAATCCCAGCATTTGGGAGGCAGAGGTAGGAGGATCGCCATGAGTTCGAGACAACCCTTAGAATACAGAGTGAATTCCAGGTCAGCCTGGGCTAGAGTGAGACCCTACCTTGAAAAACAAACAAAAATTATATATATGCCTTTTTTTATCTGCTCACCCTTGTTCCCAGTTACCTGGGGGCCTTCCTCTATGGGTTTACGGTATTCACTGTGGGATTATGGTATTCACTGTGGGGTCATGAAGGTCTAGTCAGTCCCTATGGGGTAGCGGGGAGATTCCAGCTTTTAGTCAAATGTTACTGTTGTTCTTGACAGTTGATCCAACTTAAACAGGCATGGGCCAAACCATCAAGCCATTATGTCTCCGGGAGGAAGATCAGAGTGTCCTCTGGCGCTCTCATCCTGGAGGGTGGTCAGCACACCCGCATTACGCCTGTGCAGGAGACGCGTTGGTCCGAACCGCAGCCCAGCCCAGGGGAGAAGTGTGTTCCCCCGCCCGCTGCAATGGAGCCTTCCGTTGTCATGGAGATACCCGCCCAAACTACTCAAACTCCTGGTGGCTGAGGGCCATTGCTGAGAGACTGCCACTGAAAAAACATTGCAGAGGGTCAGTACCAAAGGGACCATTGCCAAGGGGCCTCTGCTGAGGGTCAGTTCCTGAGGGACCATTGCTGAGGGTCAGTTCCTGAGGGGCCATTGCTGAGGGTCAGTTCCTGAGGGGCCTCTACTGAGGGTCAGTTCCTGAGGGACCATTGCTGAGGGTCAGTTCCTGAGGGGCCATTGCAGAGGGTCAGTTCCTAAGGGGCTTTGCTTAGGGTCAGTTCCTGAGGGGCCATTGCAGAGGGTCAGTTCCTGAGGGGCCATTGCTGAGGGTCAGTTCCTGAGGGGCCTCTACTGAGGGTCAGTTCCTGAGGGACCATTGCTGAGGGTCGGTTCCTGAGGGGCCATTGCAGAGGGTCAGTTCCTAAGGGGCTTCTGCTTAGGGTCAGTTCCTGAGGGGCCATTGCAGAGGGTTAGTTCCTGAGGGGTCTCTGCTGAGGGTCAGTTCCTGAGGGGCCTCTGCTGAGGGTCAGTTCCTGAAAGGCCTCTGCCGTGGGTCAGTCCCAAGTGCTGGGATTAAAGGCGTGCACCACCACCCTGGCCCAAATGGTCAGTTTCTGAGAGGTCATTGTGAGGGTTAATTTCTGAGAGACTTTTCTGAAAGGGTTGCTGCTGAGAGGCCATTTGCTTAGGGGCTCCAGCAAGGGACTGGCAGAGAGCGGTGGGTGCAGGGGCAACCCATGGTCTGTCCCAGAGCTGGCATGTTCTGAAGCTTTGGCGTATAGTCTAAAGGCATCAGGGATGACTCAGTGCCTGGAGTCTCCAGTGAGGGTGAGCTATTATGGCCGCATGGCCAAAGTGGTCTGCTTCCCTGTATGCTACTTGGACATGTGCATGGGTCTGAGAGGCAAGCGTGGTTCAGTTGGGCTGTTTGTTTGTTTGTTTGTTTGTTTGTTTGTTTGTTTGTTTGTTTGTCAAGGTAGGGTCTCACTCTGGTCCAGGCTGACCTGGAATTCACTATGTAGTCTCAGGGTTGCCTCGAACTCACGGTGATCCTCCTACCTCTGCCTCCCGAGTGCTGGGATTAAAGGTGTGCTCCATCATGCCCGGCTGGGTTTTTGTTTGTTTGTTTGTTTTTGTTTTTGTTGTTTTTGTTGTTGTTTTGGAGAGAGACACAGAGAGAGACAGAGAGGGAGAGGGAGACAGATAAAGATGGGTGCGCAGCAGTCTCTCAGCTGCTGTGAACAAATCCAGATGTGTGCGCCCCCTTGTGGTCAAGTGCGGCATTACACCCTTGCGTCACTGCATCTGGCTAAACGTGGGACCTGGAGTTTGGAACCCAGTTCTTAGGCTTAGCAGGCAGGTGCCTTAACCGCTAAGCCATCTCTCCAGCCTTTTTTTTTGTTTTGTTTTTTAATAAACAAATACTCCTTTATGCGTAAAAACACTTGGTAAATGTTCCTTGAGCATCTGCTGTGGGCCAGTGTTAAGTGAATCTTTTTCCCTAGGGAGATGCAAAACACATCAACTCACCCCAGATAAGACACAAATGGCAAACCAAAGTATGATTACACCAAAACCAATTCTGATGAGCCAATGAGTTAGAAGAGGTTACTTACAGAGCAGGGTGACGGGATGCGCACAGGAACACAATTATATGTAACTCCCTCCTTGACTATCCAGTAACTCGTGATTCTTATTTCTTTATCCTTAGTTTTACTGCCTATGAATTCATTCCTAAACAATAGCTAAGTGTTACCATTTATTATTTATTTACTTTACATACTTAAAAGGCAGGGTGAGGGGTTACCTCCAGGAATGTGGAGCCCCCAATGCAGCTGTATCACTGAGAAGCCTTTTCCCAGCATGAATGACGACCTCCCGATGGCTGCTTAGGGCTGCTTGTACCTTGATCTGTTTACCCTCTATATACTTATCTCCCCCTGAGGCCTGTGCATCATTGTATACAGCCAGCACGGGGGTGCCTGAGATCTCAGGGGAGGGTCTCATGACCCTCCTCAGGTCCTTCTATGGGGGAATGTCAACAGGTCCAATCTCAAGAGTCTCTAGTGAGTTGTCCCAGCTGCTTTGTTCCCCCAAGGTCTGATCATTTATTTGTTACTCTTCAAGATTCACATTTTTTACTAGACTCAGACTTGGAAGTAGAAGTTTTCAGCGAGGACAACCTGCGTCTCTTGGCAATCTGTTCCTGGTGTTTTCTTTGGCATCCTTCATTCTGTTGGCCAAAAAAGTTGGGCATATTCTGCAGCCTCTTCCTTGGGTTTCTCAGTGTGTTGTTTCTTCAGAGTGATATGTTGGTGTTTGTGTTGCAGGACACATGGGATAACAAGACGCTGAATCTTGGGTGCTTCCGTTCTAAGCTTCTTGACCAACATTATCTGCTTTAGAGAGATGGAAAAGTTTGCAAATTCTACCAGCCCTTTTGGGTCCCAGCCAATGTGGCACCATAGTATCTGTCAGACCAGGAACATCTCAACGTCCTTCTCTGCCCCCCTCCCCAGAATAACCAAGTTGAAAACAACACTCAGATTGGCATCCACAATGTATTTGCAGGCAGAGAGAGATAGAAAAGAGGCAGAGAATGGACATGCCAGGGCCTCTAGCGACTGCAAATGAACTCCCGATACATGTGCTCCTTTGTGCACTGGCTTTAAGTGGATACTGGGGAATCATACACGGGTCGTCAGGCTTTGCAGGCAAACACTTTAACTGCTGAGCAATCTCTCCAGACCCCCTCCTTTTTTGGACAGAGTCAGAGAGAGAGAAAGAGACAGATAGAGAATGGACACTCCAGCAGCCTCTTAGCCACTGTGAACAAATTCCAGACACATGTGCCTCCTTATGGACAAGTGTGGCATTGTGCCCTTGCATCACTTTTTGCGTCTGGCTAAAAGTGAGACCTGGAGAATTGAACAGGTGTTCTTAGGCTTAGCAGGCAGGCGCATTAAACACTAAGCCATCTCTTCAACCCTCCAGCCTCCTTTTTAAACAGGATCTTATATAATCCAGGCTGGCCTTGAACTCACTATGTAGCTGAGGATGATCTTGGACTTCTGATCCTCCTGCCTCCACCGTCTGAATGCTGGGATTACAGTCATGGGGCCATACCAGGTTTATGCAGGGCTGGAGATTTGTGAGTGTTAGGCAAGTACTTTACTAACTGAGTTACATCTCCAGCCAGAGGGGTAGCCCAGGCTGGTCTTAAACTCATGAGCCTCCTGCCTCGTCCCCTTCAGCATTTGCCTACTGCCATGGGCCATGATGGCTGGGTCACCTATCTTTTAAATTTTATATAAATGGAATAATAGTGTATTTACTCAAAAAAAAAAAAAAAGTCTTGGGCTGGAGAGATGGCATAGCATTTAAGGTGCTTGTCAGCAAAGCCAAAGGACCCAGGTTTGATTCCCTAGTACCTATGTAAAGCCAGATGCACAAAGTGGCAAATGCATCTGGAGTTCATTTGCAGTGGCGAGAGGCCTTGGCATACCCATTCTCTCTATCTATCTTTCTATCTGCCTCTTTCTTTCCCTGTCTCTAAAATAAATAAATAAAATTAAACGGCTAGAGAGAAGGCTTAGTATTTAAGGTACTTGCCTGCAAAGCCAAAGGACCCAGGTTCAACTCCACAGGACCCGTGCAAGCCAGATGCACAAGGTGGCACATGTGTCTGGAATTCATTTGCCCCAGCTGGAGGCCCTGATGCACCCTCTCTCTCTCTCTCTCTCTTTCTCTCTCTCTCTCTCTCTCTCTCTGTGCTTCTTTCTTTCTCCCACTCTTTCTCTCAAATAAATAAACACAAAAATATTTTAATTAAAAAAAAAACATTTTGAGGGCTGAAAAGATGGCTCAGCAGTTAGAACTTCTTGTGCAAGCATGAGGGCCTTGAGAAACCACTTGAATTCAATCCCCAAGACCTATATGAACAGGGGGATGTATGTAGCCTTAACTGCTGAGCCTTCTCTGTAGCCCCCTCTTGTGTCCATTCTTATTTGAACTGGAGTCTCTTACTCAGACCAGGTCTTGCAGTTTTTCATGAGTTCTGGGGATTCTCGAATCTCTGCTCCCTTATGAGACTAGAGTTGCAGATATGTGTGGCTATACCCAGCTGTTCATTTAGGTCTTGGGTATTGAATTCAAGTGGTCTTCTCAGGCTCTCATGCTTGCACAGGAAGTTTCCATCTTTCCAGCCCTCTAGATTTTTTTCTTTCTTTTTTTTTTTTTTTTTTTTTTTTGGTTTTTCGAGGTAGGGTCTCATTCTGGCCCAGGCTGACCTGGAATTAACTAAGTAGTCTCAGGGTGGCCTTGAACTCATGGCGATCCTCCTACCTCTGCCTCCCAAGTGCTGGGATTAAAGGCGTGCGCCACCACGGCTGGCCTCAGCCCTCTAGATTTTTAAAAAAAATTTGGGGGTGCTCACACTTTTTTAATATGTGTGAGAGAGAAAACTGGTACATCAGGGCCTCCAGCCACTGCAATCAAATTCCAGACTCATGATCCACCTTGTGTGCATGTGTGACCTTACATGTCCAGCTTACATGGGACCTGGAGAGTCGAGCATAAGTCCTTAGGTTTGGCAATCACTTTAACTGCTAAGCCATCTCTCCAGCCCTAGCTCATGCTTTTAATTCCAGCACTCAGGAGGCAGAGGTAGGAGATCATTATGAGTTTGAGGCCAGCTTGAGACTACATAGTGAATTCCAGATCAGCCTGGGCTTGAGAAAGACCCTACCTCAAAGAAACATGACCAGGCTGGGTATGGTGGTGCATGCCTTTAATCCCAGCACTCAGGAGGCAGAGGTAGGAGGATCGCCAAGAATTCAAGGCCACCGTGAGAATACAGAGTGAATTCCAGGTCAGCCTGGGCTAGAGTGAGACCCTACCTTGAAAAACTGAAAAAGAAAAAAATAAAAGATCAGATGATCCCCTAAGGACCTTTAGCCACTGTACACAAACTCTAAATGCAATGTGTTCATTTGCTTTTAGGTGGGTACTGGAGAATCAACCCCCAGTCATTAGGCATGTACCTCTAACTGTTAGAGGCTGACTTTTAGATAACCCACAAAATAATTACCAACCACAACAAAATTAACAGTAATCAGGGTTGGAGAAATGGTTTAGCAGTCAAGGTACTTGCCTATGAAGCCTAAGGACCCAGGTTCAATTCCCCAGTACCCACTTAAGCCAGATGCACAAAGTTTGCAATAGTTGGAAGCAGGCCCTGGTGCACCCATTCTCTCTATATATATATGCCTCTTCTATTTCTCTCCCTCTCTCAAAAAAAATAAGTAAATAGATAAAATGTTTTAAAAAAAACAGCAATCAGTTTGTGCCGATTTTCAGAAATTATCTCAAGACTCTCCTTTAGGATTTCTGTTTAAATCAGGAGTCAAACCCTCATATTGCATGTGACCGACTTGCCTTTTAAGGCCCTTTTAATCTGAAATGTTCCCCCTTCTTCTTTCCCCTGTGACATTTATTTGTTGAAGAAATTGGGTCACTTGTTCCATTTATTTTTATGTAGGTCTACTTTAATGTCACCCACAGGGTTTTATCGTTTTCTCCTTATAGCTCTTATACATCTTTTGCTGAATTTATTCTTAAGAACTTATTTTTATGCCAGGCATGGTGGTGCATGCCACCACACCCAGCTCAGAACTTCATTTTTTAAAATTTGATTGTAATTCGTAACTTTTCCAAATAATAATATATTTGAGTTTTATTTTTGAACTTATACTTAGCCATAAGTTGCCTCACTAATTCATCTATATATTTGTTTGGATTTTCTTTTCTTTTTTCTTTTCTTTTTCAAAGTAGGGTCTTCCTCTAGCCCAGGCTGACCTGGAATTCACTCCATAGTCTCAGGCTGGCCTTGAACTCACTCCCATCCTCCTACCTCTGCCTCCCAAGTGCTGGGATTAAAGGCGTGAGCCACCAGCCCCAACTTTTGTTTGGATTTTCTATATTTACTAATCATATATGAAGATAGTGACTTTTTCCCTTTCATTCCTCATGCTTTTTTAAAAAACATTTTTATTTATTTATTTATTCATTTATTTATTTATTTATTTATTTATTTAAGAAAGCAGAAGAGGGAGAGAGAATGTGCATGCCAGGGCTTCCAGCCACTACAAACAAACTCCAGACACATGCATCACCTTGTGCAGCTGGCTTATGGGGAATTGAACCTGGGTCCTTTGGCTTTACAGGCACATGCCTTAACTGCTAAGCCATTCCTCCAGCCCCTCCTCATCCCTTTTTTAAATTTTTTTAAATTTATTTGCAAGGAGCAAGCAAGCAAGAGAGAGAATGGGTGCTCCAGGGCCTCCAGTCACTGCAAACAAACTCCAGATGCATGCACCACCCTGTGCATCTGGCTTTATGTGGGTACTGGGGAATCAAACCCGGTTGTTAGGCATTGCAGGAAAGTGCCTTAACCACTGAACCATTTGTCCAGCCCACTTCATGCCTTTTATTTCTGTTTTTCTGATTATTCTCGTTGAGGGAAGCCAGTGAATACTAAAAATAATTACTTGTAATAAGCATTCTTGCTTTGTTCAGAAAGCATTTCTGGTGATTCTGGGGGTCACACCCAGGGCTGTACATAGTGACACGTCTGTAATCCTAACATTCAGGAGGCCAAGGCAGGAGGATTACCATGAGTCTGGGACCCGTCTGGGTTACATAGCATGTTCTAGGTCAACTTGGGCTACAGAGTGAGAACCTTTCTCAGAAAAACAAAACAACAAAATTTTTTTAAGGAATGCCTTTAATGTTCATGATTAGATATCATCTTTGCTGTAAGTCCTTTATTATAAATTGATCATTTATAATTACATAAGTTCATGAGCTACAAAGTGGTTATGATTAATAATGACTATCATGTAGATTAACTAAATCAAGGCACTTAATGTATCCATCACCTCAAATACTTAACACTCTTTATGATGAGAACATATGCATAATTTTAAAATGTACAGTACTTGTGCTGAAGCTTAGTGGCAGAATGTTTATCTAGCATGCATGGGAGTGATCCCCCCACAGGAAAATAAAACTTCTTGTCTGACACGTAGCCAGTAACAACAGCCAGTACCCTATTGTTGGCCATTTTCATCATGCTGTCCGACGGTCTCCCTCTTCCCCCAGGCCCTAGCCTTTTCTCTCTGCCTCCGTGGATTCATTGTGTTAGATTCTATAAATGAGCGAAACCAAGTAGCATTTATCTTTCTGTGTTTAACTTCTGTAAGTCATTCCTTAGATTTTAACCTGATAATTTCTTATGATTTTGCAAGTTTTCTTCTAAACTTTTTAAGAAAATTGCAAGACAGTAGAGAGATGGTTCATTAGTTAAGAGTGAGGGCATGAGAGGGCCTGAGACTGAGTTTGATTCCTCAGCACCATGTAAACTGAGCCTGGGCATAGTCATGCACACCTGTAACCCTAGTCTTGTGGGGAGCAGAGATGGGAGAATAGTTGGAGCTTATGAAACACTGTAACTCCAGGTTTAAAGACTCCCTCTCTCTCAAGGAAACATGTGGATGAGCCATAGAGGAGGACATCTGACTTCTCTTTTGGCCTCCACATGTACCCACATGGGATGCATGCATCTGCATACACTACACACACCACCACTACCACCCATACTACACATGCACAAGCAAAAAAAAAAAGAAAGAATTTTATCTAGTGTTTTAAATGATTTTCAGTGTGATGACTGATACATCTTACCAATTGCTTCTGAAATTCAGCCTCAGTAAGTTACTTCTTTTGTGTGAGACAGGGTTTCATGTAGCCCAGGTTGGCCTCAGACTCACTATATAGCTGAGGCTGACCTTGAACTCCTGATTCTTCTGCCTCCTCCTCCCAAGTGCTAGGATTATAGGAGTGTGCCACACATCTGACAAATCTCTCAGTCTTCCTCAGAGCATCTCCCCTCCATCTATGGGCCCATCACACTTGTCATTCCACTTCCCAGCTTCAGTTTGGTTGCTGTTTCTCTCCCTCTCTCTCTTTCTCTCTCTTTCTCTCTCTCTCTCTCTCTCCACACACACACACACACACAATATATTTATAAGGAGAGAAAGGTAGAGTGAGAGAGAAAATAGGTGTGACAGCAGGACCTCTAGCCACTGCAAACAAACTCCATATGCATGCACCACTTTGTACCTCTGGCTTTAACATGGATACTAGGTAGTTGAACCCAGGTTGTTAGGCATTACAGGCAAGCACTTTAACTGCTGTGCCATCTTTCAAGCCCTGGTTCATATTTCTTATTGTATTTGCCTTGTCCTTGTAAATTTGTGTACTGAAGCAAAAGAATCCTCCACTGTTTTTAGTGAAGGCTCAAGAGGAATCAAAGGTAAATACCACAAACAGGTATTTGCCACCACACCCAGCCAGTTGATTCTTATATATTTTGGGATTGATTTTTTTTTTTTCGAGATAAGGTCTCACTCTACCCAGGCTGACCTGGAATTTAGTATGTAGTCTCAGGGTAGACTCAGACCCATGACAATCCTCCTACCTCAGCTTCCCAAGTGCTGGGATTAAAGGCGTGAGCCACCAAAACTGGCTTCTGATTTTTTTTTGTTTTGTTTTGTTTTTGTTTTTCGAGGTAGGGTCTCACTCTGGTCCAGGCTGACCTGGAATTAACTATGTAGTCTCAGGGTGGCCTTGAACTCATGGCGATCCTCCTACCTCTGCCTCCCAAGTGCTGGGATCAAAGGCGAGCGCCACAATGCTCGGCTGGCTTCTGATTTTTTAAAATCTATGTTGATCTATATTTTATCATCATTCTTTTACAGCTAATTTCTGTCTCTGAATATGGAAGAAGGTACTAGCCCGTTCTCTGAGGAGGAGCTTGTGGACAATGCCCCTGTCGTGAAGGATGGTAATAAAAGTTTTGTCACAAAAATCAAGTCTTGGCAACAAGAAGGACAGATAGTGTGTCTCTTGGTTGTCCTTTAACTCCCTTTATTTCAGAAAAAAAAAGTACATCTGTTAAATTCATCTTTCTCTTAAACAGAGAACTTTAGTAATTGTCTCTAGTTGAAAGAATGACAAATGGTGGCTAAGAATTAGAAAGTAGCAGACCAGTTTTCCAGTTTCCAACATTACTATTGAGACATTGGATGCCATTTAAAAAAATTTTTTTAATTATTTTATTTATTTTTGGAGAGAGACACAGACAGACAGAGAGGGAGAGGGAGACAGATAGAGATAGGTGCGCCAGCAGTCTCTCAGCTGCTGTGAAAGAAATCCAGATGTGAGCGCTCCCCTTGTGGTCAAATGTGGCATTGTGCCCTTGCATCACTTTGCATCTGGCTAAACGTGGGACCTGGAGACTGGAACCAGGTTCTTTTTTTTTTTTTTTTTTTTTTTTTTTTTTTTTTTTTTTTTGCGAGGTAGGGTCTCACTCTGATCCAGGCTGACCTGGAATTAACCATGTAGTCTCAGGGTAGCCTCGAACTCACAGCAATCCTCCTACCTCTGCCTCCCGAGTGCTGGGATTAAAGGCGCGTGCCACCACGCCCGGCTTGGAACCAGGTTCTTAGGCTTAGAAGGCAGGCGCCTTAACCGCTAAGCCATCTCTCCAGCCCTGGATGCCATTTTAAACCTTTGAATGTGACATTATTTTTTGTTGCCTTTTCCTGAAAGCTTTTAGCATTTTTTAAAACTTTTCTGATGATCTGACTTTTTTCTGAGATTACTTGATTTGGGGTTTGTGCTGATCTCCAGACAACCCTTCCATCCTGGAAACTTGGTTCCCTGGCCATGGCCCATTTGTCTTCTGGTCCGTGGAAAGGGGTTTCAGCACCTCTGTCCCTGACCACCATATCCTTGAGCTTTGCCCCTACTGGGTTGGTGTGGTTCTATCCCCCAGCCTTCCTTCCCTCATCCTCCTTGTGGCTGTGGACTTTATTTTCTTTTCACTCATTTTTGTAGATAAACCCATAATTTGCCACATTTTGATTCTCAAAATTCTTGTCTTAGGGCTGGAGAGATGGCTTAGCGGTTAAGGCGCCTGCCTGCTAAGCCTAAGAACCCGGTTCCAAGCCGGGCGTGGTGGTGCGCGCCTTTAATCCCAGCACTCGGGAGGCAGAGGTAGGAGGATATTCATGAGTTTGAGGCCACCCTGAGAATAGATAGTGAATTCTAGATGAGCCTGGACTAGAGCAAGACACTACCTCAAAAAAAAATAATACAATAGGGGGAGAGATGGCTTAGCGGTTAAGGCACCCATCTGCCTAAGAATTTCATTCTCCAGCAGCTAGCCAGATGCACTGCGCAAGGGCGCAATGCCTCTTGCCCCCTCTCGCATCTGGATTTCTCTCAGCAGCTGAGAGATTCTGTCTGTCTGTCTCTCTCTGTCTTTCTCAAAAATAAATAAAATAAAATTCTCCAAAAATAAATAAAATAAAATAAAATAAAATAAAATAAAATAAAATAAAATAAAATAGAAAAAAATATTTTAAAAAAATTCTTGTCTTAGGCTGGGTGTGGTGGTGCACGCAGCACTTGGGAGGCAGAGGTAGGAGGATGACCGTGAGTTCAAGGCCACCCTGCATAGTGAATTCCAGGTCAGCCTGAGCTAGAGTGAGACCCTACCTCGAAAAAACAGAAAAAAAAAATTCTTGTCTTAGAACCCCTCTACAGTCAAAAGTTACTAGAGGGCTTGATAGATTGCCCAGTGGTCAAGGTGCTTGCCTTCAGAGCCTAACAACCCAAGATCAATTCCCCAATACCCACATAAAGCCAGATGCACAAAGTGGCACATGCATCTGGAGTCTATTTACAGTGGCTGAAGCCCCTAGTGTTCCCAGTCTCTCTTGTCTGTCTCTTTTCTATCTCTTTCTCTCTCTCTCTGCTTGCATAGTGAATTCCAGGTCAGCCTGAGCTAGAGTGAGAGAGACCCTACCTCGAAAAACCAAAAAAATAATAATGATAATAAATAAATAAATATTTTTAAAAACCAGCTATAGTGGCATATGCTTGGGAGGCTGAGTCAGGAGTATTGGCTGTGTTCAAAGCCAACCTAGGCTACATAGTAAAACCCTGTCTCTCTGAATAAGAGGAAAAAATGAGCTGGGTGTGGTGGCACATGCCTTTAATCCCAGCACTCAGGAGGCAGAGGTAGGAGGATCACCATGAGTTCAAGGCCACCCTAAGACTACATAGTTAATTCCAGGTCAGCCTGAGCTAGAGTGAGATCCTACCTCAAAAAAAAAAAAAAAATGAGGGCTGGAGAGATGGCTTAGCGGTTAAGGCGCCTGCCTCCTAAGCCTAAGAACGCCGGTTCCAATCTCCAGGTCCCACGTTTAGCCAGATGCAAAGTGACGCAAGGGTGCAATGCTGCACTTGACCACAAGGGGGCGCATGTATCTGGATTTCATTCACAGCGGCTGAGAGACTGCTGGCGTGCCCATTCTCTATCTGTCTCCCTCTCCCTCTCTCTCTCTCTCTCTCTCTCTGTCTCTCTCTGTGTCTCTCTCCAAAAATGAAAAAAGAAAAAAAAAAAAAATCCATAAAAAAAATGAAAAAAGTAAAGCTGAGCCAGGCCTGGGTGGATGTCTATAATCCCAGCACTTAGGCAGCTCAGGCAAGAGGATTGTGGCAAATTCAAGACCAGCCTAAGCTATATAATAAAACCTTGTCTGAAAAAAATTAAAGTAGCAATAATGAGCTATTGTAAGTAACACAGAATCTAGTTCAATCGAATATAGCTGCATCTTACATATCCTGTAGCCTCCCCAAGCTTCAATATACACCATGGAAACAAGAGGAAAAGATAGTGTTGGTACCATTATAAAAAGTTTGGGGTCTGGGTGTGGTGGTGCACACCTTTAATCCCAGCATTCAGGAGGCAGAGGTAGGAGAATCATTGTGAATTCTAGACCATCCTGAGACTATAGAGTAAATTCCAGATCAGCCTGGACTAGAGTGAGACCTTACCTCAAAACAAAACAAAACAAAACAAAACAAAACAAAACAAAACAAAAAAAAAGGGCTGGAGAGATGGCTTAGTGGTTAAGACATTTGCCTATGAAGCCAAAGGACCCAGGTTCAATTCCCCAGGACCCACATAAGCCAGATGCAGAAGGTGGCACATGTATCTGGAGTTCGTTTGCAGTGGCTGGAGACCCTGGTGTGCCCATTCTTTCTCTGTTTGTCTCTCTTCTATCTCTCTCTCTCTCTCTCTCTCTCTCTCTCTCTCTTTGCTTGCAAATAAATTAATTATTTTTTTTTAAAGTTTGGGATCTGCAGACCCTCAGAAAGAGTCTTGGTTTCCCCAAGAGTTTCCTGGACCACACTTTGAAAACCTTCCTTGCCCATGAAGTTCAGCTGGTCAGAATTTATCCTTAAACTTCAGACTTGATTGACTGGACAGGGGTGGTGTTTGGTTTTGGTGTGTGCGTGTTTGGGGTATTTTTGTTTATTTTGCATATGTGCACATGTATGTGTTGGGAGTTTTATTTATTTATTTTGCATATATTTCATGTGTTTGGGGGTAGTTTTTATTTGTTTTGCATAGGTGTGTGGTGTGCATGTATGTTTTTATGTGTATGGGTACATGTATGGAGTGTCTTCCTGTCAGTCTCTATGGTACTCTTTTATTGGGTGGGTGAGACTGTCTCTCACTCTAGCCCAGGCTAACTGGGAACTCACTCTATAGTCCCAGACTCCAATCCTCCTACCTCAGACTTAAAAGGAGTATGCTACCACACCCAGCTTTCCACCTTATTCTTGCGACAGGATCTCTTACTGAACCTACAGCTCATCAATTCAGCTAGACTAGCTAACCAGCAAGCCCCAGGGAGCCTCGTATTTCTGCCTTTCCAGTGCTGGGATTACAGGTGTAAGCCACCAGGCCTGACAGTTTATGTAGGTGCTGGTGATCTGAACTCAGGTATTCATGCTTGCATGACAAGCACTTTACTCACTGAGCCATCCCCCAGTCTGATTTTAGGGTTTTTTTTTTGGGGGGGGAGGTTCAAGGTAGGGTTACGCTCTAGCCCAAGCTGACCTGGAATTCACTTTGTAGTCTCAGGCTGGCCTCAAACTCACAGCGATCCTCCCATCTCTGCCTCCCAAGTTCTGGGATTAAAGGTGTGTGCCACCACGCCTGGCTGTTTTTAGTATTTTGAGGCAGGGTCTCAGGCTGGCCTTAAACTTGCTATATAGTCAATGATGACTTTGAATTCCTGATCCTTCTGCCTCCTCCTCCCAAGTGCTGGGATTATAGACATGCGCCACTATGTTTGACCTACATTTGTTTGTTTGTTTTTTAAGATTTATTTATTTTTATTTATTTATTAGAGAAAGAGAAAGGAGAGAATGGGTACGCCAGGGCCTTTAGCCACTGCAAACAAACTCCAGACACATGTGCCACCATGTGCTTACGTGGTTTACATCTGGCTTACGTGGGACCTGGAGAATCAAACCTGGGTCCTTAGGTTTCGCAGGCATGTGCCTTGACCACTAAGCCATCTCTCCAGCCCCATTTGTTTGTTTTTTAAATTTTGCCTTGATTTCTAGAAAAGCAAGAATTAGAAGATCCAGCATTTGAGGTAGAATCTCTTCCTCAGGATGCCGCTGACCAAGGATGCTCCAGGTAATTCATCAGGGTGCAGCTTCCTCCTCCCTTAACTACAGCTCTAGTGGGCTGTGGAGCTGTCAGGTGTAGATCACCCTGAGGTATTACTGAGTGACACGGCTGATGTGTGTAGCAAATGTTGCCTTTTATTTCAAGTTCAGTGAAAGGACAGAAGAATGCTGAGAAAATGAAGAAAACTGTCAAAGAAAAAATCCAGGACACTCACCTGCGGAAGAGCTTGGGCCTCCTGGACAAACTGCATGAGGAGAATAACCTTTTCATTCAGAAGACCCGGTGAGCTCACCTGTTGAGGGCCTAGGTGCTACCCAGGTCCCATGACTCAGCTGTCTCCTGCCTTCTGGCTCTGTAGCGTATGCATAGGAAATTCTGGCCCGTGTTTTCTTGAGAGCCCTATAAAAGAGGGTCCTGCTAGGGCCTCTCCTAGGAGCAACTTACCAAGTTCCATCAGGGATGACATCTTAGGCTTCAGCCTCATTTCCTGCTCCTTGGTCCTATCTAGGTCCCAGAGATTCAGAGGCTCTTGTTTCTTCTACTAGGCCCTCGATGGCCATCTGGCTTCTGCATGGGACCCAGGTATGACTGAGGCCTTAGTGGGCAGCCTCCTGCCTCTCAGGATACTGCTGGGCCTCACTGACACCTGATCTACTTGAGTTTATGTTAAGTTCTACCTGCCAGGGTAGTTAGGCAGCAACACCAAGTGTGTTCCTCAATATCTGGGAAGAAAATTTCAAACATACAAGAAAAGTTGGGCAGCAATCAGACAGCTATCCCCTCCATACCTTCACTAGACCACTGTGCTTAGCCTTTCCCCTAAAGAAGTTTAAGCACATGTGTCATAGCTGTGATTATTTTGCTGAGCTGTTTAAAAGCAAATTCAGGGGCTGGAGAGATGGCTTAGGGGTTAAGGCACCTGCCTCCTAAGCCTAAGAACGCTGGTTCCAATCTCCAGTGGTTCCAATCTCCAGGTCCCATGTTTAGCCAGATGAAAAGTGACTCAAGGGCGCAATGCCGCACTTGACCACAAGGGGGCGCATGCATCTGGATTTCGTTCTCAGCAGCTGAGACACTGCTGGCGCACCCATCTCTGTCTTCCTCTCTCTGTCTCTCGCTGTCTCTCTCTCTCTGTCTCTCTCCAAAAAAAATTAAAATAAAATAAAATAAAAGCAAATTCAGGGCTGGAGAAATGGCTTAGTGGTCAAGGTGCTTGCCTGCGAAACCTAAGGACCCAGGTTTGATTGCCCAGTACCCACATAAGCTAGATGCACAAGGTGGCACATGCATCTGGAGTTCATTTGCAGTGGCTAGAGGCCCTGGTGTACCCATTCTCTCCCTATCTGCGCCCCCCAAATGAAAAAAAAATAGAGTCAGGTGTGATGGCACATGCCTTTAATCCCAGCACTCGGGAGGCAGAGGTAGGAGGATATTCATGAGTTTGAGGCCACCCTGAGAATAGATAGTGAATTCTAGATGAGCCTGGACTAGAGCAAGACACTACCTCAAAAAAAAAAATAATACAATAGGGCTGGAGAGATGGCTTAGCGGTTAAGGCACCTGCCTGCTAAGCCTAAGAACCCGGTTCCAATCTCCAGGTCCCACGTTTAGCCAGATGCAAAGTGATGCAAGGGCACAATGCTGCACTTACCCACAAGGGGGCGCATGCATCTGGATTTCGTTCACAGCAGCTGAAAGACTGCTGGCGCGCCCATTCTTTATCTGTCTCCCTCACCCTATCTCTCTGTCTGTCTCTCTCTGTGTCTCTCTCCAAAAATAAAAAATAAAATAATAATAATAATAATAAAATAAAATAAAACAAAATATAGAAGCAAAATCAAGACATGATATTTTACTTCTATCCAGTGTCTCTCCTGACCAGAAAAAAAAAGCAGGTTTTCATATAAGCTCAGCACATGACATTCGCTAAAGAGACCAGTATTTACCTGGTATCACCCTATAGCCTCTCAGACTGCAGTTTCCCTACTATCCTCTAAAGGTCATGCTTTGTGTTTTGTTCTGTTGCTTTCATTTGAGGTAAAAGTCACATAACAGGATAACATAGCATGTTCTCTAGGCCCACCCTGGGAGCTGCTTTGGTCTGTGATCATGGCATGTCAACAAGGATCTTCAGCCATGTACAGCTGCCCTTCATGGTCCTGCTCTCATACAGACCCATATTGCCTGCATTTCTCAGCTGCCTGGGCACATCACCTTTGGGATGAGGCTGCACAGTTGGCCCTTTTGACAGGTTTTCAAAAATCAGTCCTATAAGCCCCATTAATGTCACTTGATAGAGTTAGAGAGATACTTGGAAAGACAAGGTGTTCTCTGTTTCTGGCCTAGGACCCCTAGACCCTGCCCCACCCTACCCCTTCAGAGGCTAGAGCTTCAGAAAACCATTATTCCAGTTATTGGTTTAAAATTTCAGAGAGGAGCTGTGTGAAAGTCGTAAGAGAATGGACCTCCTCATCAAACAGCAGGAGAACTTTGCAGCTGAGATCACCAGAGAAAAAGAAGCTAACAACATGTAGGTCATCCTGTGGGCAAGGAGGATGGAAAGCCAAGTGTGACCATGCTGTCAAAGTAGTACCATACCAGCTGGGTGTGGTGGCGCACACCTTCATCCCAGCACTTAGAGGCAAAGGTAGCAGGATTGCTGTCAGATCGTGGTGACCCTGAGACTACATAGTGGATTCTAGGTCAGCCTGAACTAGAGTGAGACCTTACCTTGAAAAACCAAGAATAATAATAATAATAATAATAATAATAATAATAATAATAATGTACCATACCATGGAGGTTCATTTGTTCACTAAGCACTTACTGTGTTCAGGTCAGGCAGCAGGTAGCCTTTCTCCAAAGTGGGCATAGGCAACATAACACAGACAAGGGTGCTGAGGTTGTAGAGTGGACAGAGCTGAGTCAAAGCAGCTCATAAAGTAGCCATCTTAGCCCGGGCCATTGTGATGGATGTGGCACCCCCCTCTGTGGAATTCATTTATTTATTCATTTGTTTATTCAATATCACTTTGAAGACCAGGCCTTCCTCAGACTTGTACTCCTCTGACCTCAGCCTCCCAAGTGTGGAGATTACAGGCCTGAGACACAAAACCCAGCTCTGTGTGGGATATTTAAACCCACCTGATTCTGTGAGATCAGCATCTCAGTGTTCACAGATAACCTCAGACTTCACCCATTACTAAAACCTGCTTCCTGACACTGACCATATACATGGGTGTCATTTAGTCTCTTCTCACAGATGAAGCCCTTCCTTTGGCTTCCCTTCACCAACATGTTACCACTGAAAGAAGATACCTGTTTACCATCCCTTAAAATGGTTGTATCTGACGGCATAATTGGGCTTCATCAATAGTGAGTGGTACACTGGGAGAAGCACAGTACTAGGAGGAAAGGAGGACAGAGTGAGGGTTCAAAGCAGCTCAGAACATAAGGGCTAGGTGGTGTTTCAGGAACTGTGCTGGGTCCTTCCTGGATCTGAGGCTTGTTGTTTTGAGGGTCCTGGCAAGTAGGGATTCAGGTTCTAGCTTCCTAGAGAAAAAAAGAGACCAGTAACAGAAAGAGATTTGGCTGGAATCAAGGCTGGGCCCTGCAGTAAGGCACTACCTTGGCCTCACATACTTAGTGGGAAGTGGGTGTAGGAAACACTTTACACATGCTACAGGGCTTCACTCCTGGTTGACCTGTTCAACTTCTTTCTTGAAATATGAGAAGGCTGAGGGAAGATGTCAGGCTGTCCTCAGCAGTTTCTTGGTGGGATCATGGTGTTTGCTGATATTCCGACCATCATGTCTTCTGTTGCTGTGCTCCAGGGCAGCTATGGGCCGTCTCCAGGCTGCATCCCGACGCCTAAACACAGAGCTAGAGAATGAGAGAGACCTACAGTCAAAAATCACTGCCACTCTAAAGAAGAGCCAGTAAGTCTACAAAAGCCAGGAAGAGTGGGCTCCCTGTTTAATTCATGGTTAGTTAGCAAACACAGATCTCAAAGCAGCTTGTGGGTTAACTCCTACTTTAAGGATTAAGAATAAAAAGCCAGCCGGGCGTGGTGGCGCACGCCTTTAATCCCAGGACTCGGGAGGCAGAGGTAGGAGGATCGCCGAGAGTTCGAGGTCACCCTGAGACTACATAGTTAATTCCAGGTCAGCCTGGACCAGAGTGAGACCCTACCTCGAAAATCCAAAAAAAAAAATAAAAAGAATAAAAAGCCAGGGCTGGACATGGTGGTGCACGCTTTTAATCCCAGCACTAGGGAGGCAGAAGTAGGAGTATTGCCATGAGTTCGAGGCCACCCTGAGACTACACAGTGAATTCCAAGTCAGCCTGGGCTAGTGTGTGACCCTACCTTGAAAAAAAAAAAGAATAAAAAGCTAACACAGTTTGCTCTTCCCTTCAAGCTGCTTATATTGAAAGGTAACATGTTGGGCTGGAGAGATGGCTTAGCAGTAAAGGCACTTGCCTGCAAAGCCCAAGAACTCATGTTCAAATTTCCAGGTCCCACATAAACCAGATGGTTGCTCCATGGAAGGCCTATCCCAGATCCTGAACCCTTAGCCACTGTAAACAGCAAGTGATCTCTTGTTTTCAAGGAATACCACGTGGCACATTGAGATGGAGAAGGGGAAATTTGAGGATGTCCAGAAGTATAACCAAGAGGAGGCAGAAGCCAGGCAGAAGTACCTCCAGGCACATGCAGTCCAGCAGCTCAGCAGGGAGAAAGAGGCCTTGGGGAAGGCAGAGAAAAACCAGCTGCTGAGGGCCTGGTAAGTGACACCAGATCCAGTCTTGTAGTCCTGCCACTATGCCTAGCTCATTGCCATATCTGCTGTTTCTATTCAGGCTACTGGTTATGAACACTCAAGGATCTCATCCTACACTATCTCCTCTTCCTCACTCACTTCCTGCTGCTCCATGATCTCTTCCCTCTCTATATCATCATCTTTGTTGGTCCCTTCCCATGCCTGCCTGGACAAGACCCTGCTTTTTTAGACGATCACTTTTTTTTTTTTGGCAGGGGGGCGGGGAGTTCAAGATAGGATCTCGCTCTAGCACCGGCTGTCCTGGAATTCACTATTAGTCTCAAGGTGGCCTCAAACTCATGGTGATCCTCCCACCTATGTCTCTTGAGTGCTGGGATTAAAGGTGTGCGCCAACATGCCTGGCCTCAATATCACTTTAAAAAATATTTTTTAAATTTATTTCCAAGGAAAGAGAGAAAGAGAATCGGTGCACCAAGACTTCTAGCCACTGCAAACAAACTCTAGATGCATGGGCCACTCTGTACATCTGGCTTTATATGGGTACTGGGGAATCAAACCTGAGTCGTTAGGCTTTGCAGGCAAGCACTTTAACCACTGGGCCATTTCTCCAGCCCCACCCAGTAGCACTTTTAACATCTGTGTCACTCATGATTCCAGCCCTGTCTAGAGTTCCTCATTCCTAACCTCGCCTGAGCCTGTACAAGATGGCCCACTAGGTGTAAGAGTCAGAGTGGGTAGTTTTAAGTGACATGTGTCCCAGCAAGTGTATCATGTGACATGACATTGGTTCCATTCACTACCCCACATCACTGCAGGAAGTCCTTGCATATCCAGAGAGAGCTGGGGATGAAACACCAGAGACTGGTAGAAGATACCCAGAGAAACCACAGGATCGCAGTGAAGTTCCTAAAGGCCTCCCTAGGACGGTAGGGTCTCCTCTTGAATCTTTCTTCTGTCAATGTCCTAGGACTATGGTTGCCTTGTTTTTGCTTGGAAATTACTCAATGAAGTCATCACCCAGTCAGTCATTGGAAACCAGTAGATCCACAATTTTAATTCTAAGTTATTTGTGTTCACAGGAAGACCATGAGACACAGTGAAGTCCTAGGGTCCAGAGAACATCCAGCTACCTGTCCCCATAGCCTGGCTGTGGGTGCCAGGGCCTGTCTCATGTTACCTTTGTGCTGTCACCTTTCATTATTTCCTTGGTGGAAGTGACCAGCACATAAGGCTCCTACATCTCTATAATCACAAACATCACCCTCGCATGTTGCTTCCTCCAGAATTCGGGAGAAAGAGAAGAAGGAGGAGCTGGAGTCCCGCGAGCACATGAAGCGACGCATGGATGCCGTGCTAGCACTAAAGAACAACATCACTGCCAGCCGTGTAAGTGCAGCCCCACCATCTGACCCACAGGCCCAGCACCTGCTTGTCCAACTAGCTGCCCATCATATTGGGTCCTGCTCCTATATCCTCAGTTTTCTGCCAAGAGCCAACCAGCCTGCTCAGCTGCTTGTTGCAAGTTCACCGTGCCTCCATCACAGACTTCCTGTCTGGGCTGTGTACAGGGGCCCTAGTGCAGTAGGAAGAAAACAACCCAACCCTGTTCTCAGAGGACATCATCTCAAAGAGTTGTGATGGAGCCGGCATTTGGGTTAGGGTCTGGGTTAGGTAGGAAGGTGATGTGGAAAAGAGCTGGACACACTGTTTTGAAGGTTCAGAGACAAGGGAACAGAGAGGAGGGGCCAGCTATATAGATGTCTGTGCCCCAGGGGCCCCCAGAACTGTGTGATGAGTGAGAAACACATAGAGAATTATAGACACTTGCAAACTGTCTACCATGGGATCCACAGATATCAGCATTGACTTAAGGACATCCATTCAGAGGAAAGGTCTACATGTGAGTATGTGCAAATGTGTGTGTACGTGCATGTGCTGGTGCTATGACTTCAGAGTTCCCTATTTCCAGGACACACTGAAGAAGTTTCAAGCCTGGGGCCAGGCCAGGGCGGAGCTGGCTAAGCAAAAGGCCTGTGCCGAGAAGGAAGCAATCCTATCCCAAGGCGGGGATGCATTCAAGCACCTTTTCCATCAACGAAAGCACCAGGAGCTAGAGGCCCAAAGGCGGTGAGGGCCAGTGGACACAGTGGAGCAAAGGGCTTGAGCCTTGTCCCACCAAAAGCAGCTATGGGATGTGGGAAGAGAGTTCCAATAATCCTCTACCTTCACCGCTGGCTCTGGCATTTTCAGACTTTCTGTAGAGGCTCTTGTTGGGGCTGGGACACTTCTTTCCTCATTCCTTGTTTGTTTCTTTGTTTGAGAACAGATATGAGAGAGATCTAGAATATGGGCATGCCAGGGCCTTCTTGTTCCTGCATACCAACTTCAGATACATGCCACTTTGTGAATCTAGCTTTAAGTAGGTACTGGAGAATCAAACCTGGGCCAGCAGGCTATACAAGCAGGCACTTTTAACCCCTAAGCCAACTCCCAAGCACCATCCTTCTCTGCTTGGCTTCCTGGTTCTGCATCTATGGGATTTCCGGGCCTCTGTGGCACCCTGCTCTTGGGAGGATGCCAGGGGCTCATCCTTCACATGTTACCCTTTGGCTTCACTCTCTGGTTTCCCCCAAGTCAGCGCTCAGTGTTGCCTCTGTGGTCCCATGATGGGGTGTGGGGAGTGAGTTTCCTGAGCCCAGGGTTTCTAAAGAGGACTGCCTCAGATCTGTCCTTTTCCACCTTGCACATAATGCTCTGGTAACTTCCACTTAACTAGTTTCTCCGTGCCTCTGTTTAAGCCTACCATCATTGCTGGGCATGGTGGCACACGCCTTTAATCCCAGAACTTGGGAGGCAGAGGTAGGAAGATCACCATGAGTTCAAGGCCACCCTGAGACTACATAATGAATTCCAGGTCAGCCTGGACTAGAGTGAGACCCTACTTCAAAAACCAAAACAAACAAACAAAAAAAATCTACCATCATTTTGGAGTGTCTGACCCTTTCCCTCTTTCACAGCATCTACCTGGTTTGTGGCCTGCTGACCCTCTCGCTGGGGCATCCTTCTCCTGCCTCTGTCTCTGTCTCTGTCTCTGTCTCTGTCTCTCTCTCTCTCTCTCTCTCTCTGTCTCTCTCACTCACTCACTCATAGTTCCTAACAGTTGTTCTGCTTTCACAAATGCTTTCACATTTGGTCTGGTGTCGGTTTCAGGGACCTAGTAAGTGAGATGTCCCCAAGCCCTGATGCTGCCCTTGCTTTGTGTCTCAGCCGGGATGCCCCAGCCATCAACCTAGAAACTAGGATGGAGCTGTTTATGAGGGCCAGGGTGTATTGTGGGGACTTTTAGATTAAGCTGGGAAAGACAGGACAGAACTGGACAGGACAAGGACAAGACTGGACAGAACAGGCAAGGCACAGCCATGTCACTCTAGTGGCTGCTAGGTACTCAGCTTGTAGGTGCTGAGAAAGGGGCACCTGGCTCTTGTCTGAGAAGTGTTTCCCACAGAGCCTTTGAGGAGGAACAGAAGCTCCGGAAGCAGGAGATCGTAAGTAGGATTTTGAAAGAGGAAGCTGAGGAGGAAAATCGGAAGAAGAAACAGCATCTACCTACCAAAACCGCACACCGACGGACTCTGAGAGACAGGACCTGGAACTACATCTCGGACTTCTGTGAAGGGAAAACCACTGCCGGGACCATCAACTACCCACTCGTAAGCAGAAAACTTCTGTTTTGCAGGTTGAGGTTATACGCTTAAGGGAGAAGGTAGGAAGAACTGAGGGCCCATGTGTGAGGAGACTGACCAAGCCCTGCAGCACCCAGCAGGGGGACTCTGTACAACCTTAGCAGAGTTGCCTCTCATATAAGTACACTAAGCGATGGTGCTACTGGAGCTCTAGAAAGTTGCCTCTTTGATATTGGGGCAAGTCCTTCCCCTTGTCCTTAGATACAGAGTTGGGTCAATCACAAAAGGAGAGACCTGTGTGGCCAGAGTCCACCTACTGCCAGGTATCACTAGTGTCTCCAGTCTGCAGCGTTTCTTTCACTCACCTGTACCAAGGGCCTGCTCTGATAGGATGGCATGTGGAGACAATCCCCACAGCTGGGAAGATGTGTTTCTAAATCACCTCGCCCTGGGGGTATAGGGCAGGGACATTCTCTCCTTTGCCCAGAAGCCTCCTTTGTACTCTACATCAACTGCTACCTCAGGCTGCTTGGTCTTTGGCCTCTGGGAGTCCTCCTGTGTATCTCAGTACATCATAGGCCATTTCTCAGCTCCCTGTGCCAGGTGGAACCTCTGCCCCTCTCCTCACCTTGGGACTCACTGGGGCCTTTGCACTTACCCTCCACTGAGGAAATACTCTGTACTGCTGCAGTGCTGCAGCGTTCTCTCTCCCGAGAGGCCTTCCCAGCCACTCCTGAGCCAGTTTCCCTCTGTTCCTATACAACCTCAGTCTGTTCTTCTGGAAATAAGTCCCATGGTTTGTAATGATTATTTCCTGTCCTCCAGGAAGAAGGGCCCTGGCTTATCCATGGTGCCCACTGTAAGGCTCAGTAAATAGCCAAAGCAACTCAGATGAGGCCTGATCCCCAAAACAGCTCTAGGGAAACCAGCACCACAGTCCTTCCTGGGTCTGCACAAGCTTTCTCAGGTCTGGTTATCATCAAGAAGAGTCACTGGGCATGGTGGAGCATGTCTTCAATCCCAGCACTGGGGAGGCTGAAAGGTAGGAGGACTGCTGTTAGTTTGAGACCAACCTGAGACTACATAGTGAATTCCAGGTCAGCCTGGGCTAGAGCGAGACCCCACCTTAAAAAAAACAAAAGAAAAAGAAAAAAGAAAATTAAATACAATGAGTACTGCCAATGAATGTTGGAGAGGATTACAGCATGTCCACCAATCAGAATGTTTCCCCATGAATGACGCTATCTGCTAGACACTGCTGAACACTGCAGAAAAGTATGAAATAATGTTTAGAAATGTGTATTGTGTTTAGGGCTAGAGAGATGGCTTAGCGGTTAAGGCACTTGCTTGCAAAGCTTAAGGACCTAGGTTTGATTTCCCAGTATCCATGTAAGCCAGATGCAGTGGCTGATGGTCCTGGTGCCCCCATACTCTCTTTCTCTCTCCCTCTCTCTCCAATAAATAAATAAATAAAAATATTTTTAAAATATGTGTTATGTTTTAAGTGGAAAAGTTACAAGGCTTGCAAGTACCATTGTCTCTGCATGAAAGAATGCTGTGGGGTTGTCGGGCCAAGTGCCCTGTAGAGCTCCAAGGAGTTTTGCCTTCTTCCTGTTCATCTGCAATCTCCATTTTTGAAGTGAACGTGTCTTATGTAAGGAAAAAGTTTAGAGACAAGTTTGAAAGGAAGAAGCAGGTAGACATCTCCAGCAGGAAGTAGAGTTCTTATTCTGAGATCGCAAAGGAGCACCTCACATTTCAGCAGTCTTGAGACTGGAAACATGAAATGTACTGGTAGTTTTTTTCAGGGGCTTTTATCTAGCAGAGAGGGTGGAGGGAGGGGGGATGAAGGAGTGGTGGAAGCAAGCTTCTTTCATCTGAGATAGCCCACCAGCTCCCCCAGGTTGTAAGTCAACAGTCTGCTTTCTTTCAAGGATAGTAGAGATGGGGGGAGTTTTATGATCTCCAGACAGACTCCTTGGGTCCAGGAGTTATTTGCTGAATTCCTGAGAACTTCAGTGAAGAAATTTGTTAACCTTGCTAACTCCTTCATCTTGCTTCATTGCTTCTTTTTTTGGGGGGGTGGGGGTGGTTCAAGGTAGTGTCTCGTTAGCCAGACTGACCTGGAATTCACTATGTAGTCTCAGGGTGGCCTCGAACTCACAGTGATCCTCCTACCTCTGCCTCTCAAGTGCTGGGATTAAAGGTGTGTGCCACCACCCCTGGCTTTGCTTCATTGCTTTCTTTTTTAATATTTTTTCTTTATATATTTGAGAGAGAGAGATTGAGGGATGGAGAGAGAATGGGCGCCTCCAGCCACTGCAGATGAACTCCAGATATGTGTACTCCCTTGTGCATCTGGTTTACATGGGTTCTGGGGAATCAAACCTGGGTCCTTTGGCTTTGCAGACAAGCGCTTTAACCACTAAGCCGTCTCTCCAGCCCCTTCATTGCTTTCTTCACAGCAAGAGAACGAGATGGCAATATGCCCCAAAACCCCCTCTCTACTGGCAACCATCTCCAGCGACTCTGTGCAGGGGTACCTGAGAACCATCAGTGCAGAGGAGATTCTGGATGAGCCAGAGATCCCAGGGCTGTGGACTGAAGACTATGAAACATACCAGGTAACAACTTTCCTGCCCCAGATCCTTTGCAAAGGCCAATCCCTGATTTGCACCCGGGGTTCAACTGCTACAACTGACAACTTCCTTCTGTGCCTGTTATTGTTTCCTCCAAACACCAGGTCCTTCCCTTCCTCCCAGAATCCCTGAGGGAGCTGACATGTGTATAATGATTCTAGACTCCCCTGCTGCCTGGGTCCTTATCATTAAGGTCTCAGTAGTAAGCTACACATTGCTATGTACTGCTGGGAGGAGCAGAGGGGCTTGAATGTTGCATTGCTTTGCTTACTGTCAAGGAAACATTTCTAGAAAAAAGGCAGGAGTTGAATCTTCTAAGAAACGTGCCACTGTCCAGAGTGCTGGTCCTCTGCATGACCAAGGGATGGCTTCAGCTTGTGAGAGGCAAGGCTGTGACTCCATCTGCCAGCTCACTCCTCTCAATTTCTGTACAAATCAAACTATCACTGCTATCTGGACAAAGCACTTGGTTCTGGCAATGAAGAAGACAGGCCAGGCTGGCAGTTCCACTCTAAAACCAGCAGAAAGGTAATGGGTACAGGCAGGTACCAGGCACTTTCCACCCTGAAGAGCTAAAGAAGTGATGGCTGACGACATAGGCAGCCAAGGTCCTAAGCATATTCCACACAATGTCAAAAGGAAACTAACTCTCAGGCCCATCTTGGATTACAACTCTCTCAGTTGCTAACATCAGTTAATGAGATGGTCTGGTTTGCACCAACATTACCACTCAGGAAGATTGGATTCTGAAAACTACTTCGAAAACCTCTTTCCCTTACTCAACAATCTAGAACATTCCCTTCTACTGTTCTTTCCCAGAAATCTGAGTTCAATATGTTTCTGATTTTCTTCCTTTCGTGTCTCTCTGTGTGAAGTATGGTGTCTCTATCTTACTCATGAGATAAGATGAAGCTGGGCCCATCAGAGTAATTTCCTGCCCTGGTAGCCACAGCACTTTGTAAGCTGTTAAGCCTTGAGCCCTCATGGGCCTTTGTCTCTGTGAATCCAAGGTGCCCCAAGAGGACATGGACAGAAAGCCTGTGGGTGGGACCAAGATGGACAAGGACATCCTGGCCCGCACTATGGAGAGTCTGCGCAGTGGGGTGGTCCACAAGCAGGTGGTGTCTGGGCGGGAGTTCAAAGGCCGCCCCTTCAAGAGCAAACCTGAGCTCATCCACTTCAAGGTGAGCCTGCCCTCTGGTGCAGCCATATGCATGCAGCTTTGGTGCTGGGGTGTGAGGGCTGGGAGGGTAGGCTAAGGAGCAGAAAGCACCTAGGTGCTTCTTAAAGGGAAAGGCCTGGACTCCTGGGAAGGGGTTGATAGGGCCCCTTCTGCTGGGCAGATTCCAGCTTTATGAGAGGTGGCCCCAAGCAGCTCAGACCCATACAACACACATCTGCTGGCTAGTATCGGCATGCACAAAGCAGGTGAGGCCACAGTAGGTTGCCTGGGCTTCTTTTCTCTCTCCTACCCTCCCTGTTCCTCACAAAGTTCATGTCTGGTGAGGGAGAAGTTCTCACAACATGGGGCCCTTCACTGCCCTTCCTGTATCCTCAGAAGACCCTTCTCAATTAATGGGAAACCTGGGGATTCCTTCTCTGCAGAGGATCCTTAACCTCTCATGCATTAATATCCAAGTGAACCACTCACTGGTACTCCTCCCTGACCTGCTCTTGAGGCTGCTGCTAGAGAGCCTGGCATCATGATGTCTTCTCCAACTCTGTAGGACTTTGATATTGGCAAAGTGTACAAGAAGAAGATCACGTTGATCAATGCCAGCTACACAATCAACTACTGCAAGCTAGTGGGTGTAGAGGAGAGCCTGCAGGATTTCATCCATATTGAGTGAGTCTGCTACAAAGGTTGGGTGTCTAGCCATGGGCCAGTTTTCCTTACAGAGTAGGGCGATGAAGTCATGAAGGCTAGCTCAGTCATCCCTGAATTACGACCACACTTTTGGCAGGTTGTCCATGTTTCCTCTGGTTCTCATTTGGCACTGTGGTAGTTCCCCTTAGAGCTGGTATGCCTTCTCACTATTTTCTGAACTGTCACTTATTTTTCTCTTTGTGCCAGTCTGTATTTATTTATTTATTTACTTATTTTCTCTCCATCTCTTTCTCCTCTTCCTCCACTTATACGCATGTGGTCACTTCTTTGCTGGCCTTTTAAGTATCATTATCTTTGCAGTTCCCATCTGCTGCTTTTCTTTTTTTCCCATTTTTCACTTTTGCTGTGGTTTCTGTGGTTTTTCCTCTTGTCTTCTGATCTTTGCCATCTTGCCTTCACCTTTGTTTGTATTTTTGTTTTGTTTTGTTTTGTTTAGGTAGGGTCATGCTCTAGTCCAGGCTGACCTGGAATTCACTATGTAGTCTCAGGGTGGCCTTGAACTCACAGCGCTCCTCCTACCTCTGCCCCCCGAGTGCTGGGGTTAAAGGCATGTGCCACCATACCTGGATCTTTTTGAATTTTTAAAATATTTTCTCTCTTTCTTTCTTTCTTCCTCTCTTTCTTCCTTTCTTTCTTTCCCTTTCTTTCTTTCTTTCTTTCTTTCTTTCTTTCTTTCTTTCTTTCTTTCTTTCTTTCTTTCTTGGTTTATAAGCAGAGGGAGACATAGAGGAGAGAAAGAGAGAGAATGGGCATTCCAGGGCCTCCAGTCACTGCAAATGAACTCCAGATACATGCAACACATTATGCATCTGGCTTTATGTGGGCACTGGGGAATCAAACCCAGGTCAATAGTCTTTTCAGGCAAGCAATATGCAATCCTCTTGCCTCAGATTCCCAAGTTGCTGGCAGTACATGTGTGTTCCACTGCATCCAGCTTATGGGCAAGTCTGGAGGTCCCCAGTGGCTTGAACATTCATAGCCCAAGAGTGCCCACTTCTGCTAGTGTGTGATGTGCAATTTCTTTTTATTTGAGACAGAGAGAGAGAGAATGGGCATGCCAGGGCCTTCAGCCGCTACAGACAAACACCAGATGTGTGCACCCCTTGTGCGCATGTGTGACATTACATGCTTGTATTACTATGCATTTGTCTTATGTGGGGACCTGGAGATTCAAACATGAGCTCTTAGGCTTCACAGACAAGCGCCTTAAGTGCTAAGCCATCTCTCCAGCCTGTGATGTGCAATTTTTATTTTATTTTATTTTATTTTATTTTATTTTATTTTTGGTTTTTCAACGTAGGGTCTCACTCTAGCTCAGGCTGACCTGGAATTCACTATGTAGTCTCAGGGTGGCCTTGAACTTGTCGTGATCCTCCTACCTCTGCCTCCCAAGTGCTTGGATTAAAGGTGTGCACCACCACGCCTGGCTTGATGTGCATTTTTTTTTTTTTTTTTTTTTTTCGAGGTAGGGTCTCACTCTGGCCCAGGCTGACCTGGAATTCACTATGTAGTCTCAGGGTGGCCTCGAACTCACGGCGATCCTCCTACCTCTACCTCCCAAGTGCTGGGATTAAAGATGTGTGCCACTACGCCCAGCTGATGTGCAATTTTTAAAGTGAGGGTTCAGAGATGGTTTAGTGGTTAAGGTGTTTGCCTGCAAAGCCAAAGGACCAAGGTTAGATTCTCCAGGACCCACATAAGCCAGATGCACAAAGTGGTGCATGCATCTGGAGTTCATTTGCAGCAGCTGGGGACCCTGGTGCACCCATCCTCCCTCTCTCTCTGTCTGTCTCTCTCTCTCTCTTTCTAAAATAAATAAAAATATTTAAGGAAGGAAGGAAGGAAGGAAGGAAGGAAGGAAGGAAGGAAGGAAGGAAGGAAGGAAGGAAGGAAGGAAGGTGGGCTAAAGAGAGTTAAGGCACTTGCCTGTGAAGTCTAAGGATCCAGTTTAGACTCCCCAGAACTCACATAAACCAGATGCACATGCTGGCACATGTGTCCTCTTGGGGGCTGAGTGGAAGTGGGCAATAGGAACTTTGTTCCCCTATTCCCTCTTCCTGCAGTTTTGCAGAATCTCCTAGCCATCTGCTGGAAATTGGTGTTTCTTTTACCCTCTGTGATAATTTGAATGTCTGTCTTCTGGCATGTTGAGTCACTTGCTCCTATTGGCCTGCAGAGTTTCAGGAGGTTGTCTGGAGAGCCTAGGTGGTCACTATTTCTTCAGCTGCTCCAGAGCCCTATTCCCCAGGCCAGGATTAGAGTTTATCACCACTCTTGGGTGATGTCATACATTCCTGTCTTCTGTGTGTGTTGGGGGGTGAGGTTTGCTGCTATAATTGTGATTCTCTGGAAGGTTCTTCTATTTCCACCTGGCTGTCTGCATCTGACAGTCCTAGCCCTCAGTGCCCTGCATTCTTACTGCAGTGCCTGGTCTGGTTGATTTTCTTTAGACTCATTGGGCTTCCTGGAGCTGAGGGTGAGTTCCTTGATCATTTCTGGGAACCTCTCAGCCCTGGTCCCCAAACACCACTTCTCCCCATTCCTCGGCTTTGCCCTATTCTTTCCATGTGAAACCTTCCCATTCCAGTCTCCTTCTTCTCCCTGTCCTGATGGCACCTGCTTCATACTCACCATCTTGTCTAGTCAGGCAGTGTGTGAGGTGCTGCCAGCTCACTGGTCTCTTCAGCTGTGTTTAATTGGTTGTTGAAGCTGCTGACTGCATGTCTTGTTTCACTGCTGCGTTTCTTATTTCTAAAAATTCCAAGGTATTTTTCAGATGAGCTGGCATTTCTTTGGCAGTGTCTTTTTCTTTTATTCTGCCTATAACTCTATTTTTATGACTTTACCATTTTAACCACACAGCTCAATAGTTTATTGGGTGAAGTTCCTAGAGCTTGGACCTGCTTCTCACTGAATTGGTTCATGCCCCTCTCAGTGGTGTGTCTCCATCCATGGAGATTCTGTGTAGTGTAGCATCAAAATACTTCTGCCTGGGGCTGGAGAGATGACGTAGCAGTTAGGCTTGCCTGCGAAGCCTAAGGACCCAGGTTCGATTCTCCAGGTCCCATGTAAGCCAGATGCACATGGTGGCACATGCATCTAGAGTTCATTTGCAGTGGCTAAAGGCCCTGGTGCACCCATTCTCTCTCACTTTCGCTCTCTCTCTCTCTCTCTCTGTCTCTAATAAATAAATTAAAATTTAAAAATGCTTCTGGGCTGAAGAGATGGCTTAGCAGTTAAGGCGCTTGCCTCCTAAGACTAAGAACGCAGGTTCCAATCCCCAGTGGTTTCAATCTCCAGGTCCCACGTTTAGCCAGATGCAAAGTGACGCAACGGTGCAATGCCACACTTGATCACAAGGGGGCGTATGCATCTGGATTTCATTCACAGGAGCTGAGAAGCTGCTGGCGCGCCCATCTCTATCTGTCTTCCTCTCCCTCTCTCTCTGTCTCTCTCTGTGTCTTTCAAAAAAAAAAATGCTTCTTCCTCATCAGAAAAATTGTAGGCTTCCTTCTACCTTGTACCATGGGAACATTGCCAATCAGGGTGAAGTTTATATTAAATTTTAAATTATGGGCTAGGGTGATGGCTCAGCAGTTGAGGTGTTTGCCTGCAGAGCTTGGCAACCTGGATTCTGATCCCCAGTGCCCATGTGGAACCAGATGCACAGAGTAGCACATGCAACAGCTGGAGGCTCTGGCATGTCCATTCTCTCTATCTCTCTTCTCTGTGTTTCTCTCTGCTAAAAATTAATTAATTAATTAAATGCTTGTGCATTTCCAAACCAAGCAAATTATGTTAAATCCAATATTGTGAAAATAGGCCTGGTACTGTAAGGAATTCTGTAAGGAGACTCTTTCTCTCACCCAGAATCTAGAACAGAATAGACTCCTATCTCAGCTCCCTGTGTTTGGGGCTGTTTTATTGGGTGGCTCAACTCACGGCCCTTCCCCCTCCCCATGTTCTTATTAGAATCTTAATCCCAAACCTGACACATGTCCCCAAAGTACCAGGGTCACACTCACCCCACAGCATTCCAAACCTCTGAATTTGGCCCCTGGGGGGACTTACCTCATTCTCTTGCTGGCTCACTCACTAGGCATTCAAAGATTACTTGGAGCTGGGCATGGTAGCACACACCTTTAATCCCAACACGTGGGAGGCAGAGAGAGAAGGATTGATGTAAGTTTGAGGCCAGCCGGGGACTACAGAATGAGTTCTAGGTCAGCCTGGGCTACAGTGAGACTCCACATTGAAAAGAAAGAAAGAAATAAAGAAATAAAGAAAGGAAGGAAGGAAGGAAGGAAGGAAGGAAGGAAGGAAGGAAGGAAGGAAGAAGAAAGAGGGAGGAAGGGAGGGAGAAAGAAGAGAGACAGAGAAAGGAAGGAAGGAAGGAAGGAAGGAAGGAAGGAAGGAAGGAAGGAAGGAAGGAAGGAAGGAAGAAAGAAAGAAATTTTGAGTATCTCCTGTTCACTAGAGAATGAGATCAGCAGGAAACACAGCAGACCTGGAGCTGCTCGTGGCCATGACATCTGGGCAGAGGTGCAGTTCCTGAGACAGATGGGAAGGAAAGAATCCAACAGCTCCAGCTGAGTGTGTGGTGACCATCCACCTTCACAGTGACCTAACCCATGTGCTTTGAATCCCTATTCCCACAGCTTTGACCCTCCTGGCCCTATGTCAGCTGGGATGTCCTGTGAAGTACTCGTCACTTTCAAGCCCATGGTGAGTCAAAGGGTCACACAGGGGTCCTGTTTTTACTATTTTATCTAAAAAAAAAAAAATTTTAACATCATCTTGAAATGCTGGCCAAATTACATGGTAGCTCCAGCTTACCAGCTGGCAGTATGGTAACTGTCCTCGCACCTGTGTAGCTCTCAGTGGGCTGTGAAGCACATTTCTACAGGCCCTGCTCGTGTGAGGCTCCTCTTGAGTGTGCTCTGAGGAGTGACATTTGTCTGGTAGTAGTCAGGGCCCAGCTGTGGTTATACAGATGCTGCTTGTGTAACTGGGTCATTATAGGAGTTTATGGTGATGGTATTATTTTATTTTTTAGGTAAATAAAGATCTGGAAGGAAATGTCTCATTTTTGGCTCAGACGGGTGGATTTTCTGTTCCATTGAAATGTTCAACAAAGAAATGTTGTGTAAGTTTGAAGCTATCTAGCCTGGCTGGGAACCTTAGTAAGACGTGGGCTCTTGGGAGTGTGGAGAACATGGGGCCAGAGCTTGGTTTGGTAGCAACCAGGCTCCTACTTGGACCTTGGGTGGGTAACATAATGTATTCTGAAAAGGTGAGTGCTCAGACAAGAGCTGGACAAGAGCTCAGACAAGTCTTGCTCGGTGTGAGGGCCAGACTTTTTCCTGCAGACAAAGGAGACAGGTTTCATCTGAAACTCCCGGTCCTTTATGCAGCAATATGGTGTGCCCCAGAGCACTTTCAACATCTGCCACATCAGTTTTATCTTTACACCATCCATTTCTTTTATATTTATTTATTTTTATTTATTTATTTTTATGAGAGAGTGAGTTTGGGCACTCCAGGGCCTCCTGCCACTGTAAACAAACTCTAGATGCATGTGTCACATTGTGCATCTGGCTTTACATGCATACTAAGGAATTGAACCCAGGCTGGCAGTGTTTGCAAGCAAGTGCCTTTAACCATCACTCAAACCCCCATTTTTTTTAATTTTAATTTTATTTTATTTTATTTATTTTTGGAGAGAGACACAGAGAGAGACAGACAGAGAGGGAGAGGGAGACAGAGATGGGCGTGCCAGCAGTCTCTCAGCTGCTGTGAACAAAATCCAGATGTGTGCGCCCCCTTGTGGGAAAGTGCAGTATTGTGCCCTTGTGTCACTTTGCATCTGGCTAAACATGGGACCTGGAGATTGGAACAGGGTTCTTAGGCTTAGCAGGCAGGCGCCTTAAGCACTAAGCCATCTCTCCAGCCCTCAAATTCCCATTTTTAAAAAATGTTTTTATTTATTTGAGAGAGGGAAACAGAGGCAGAGAATATGGTTGTGCCAGGGCCTCTTGCTGCTGCAAATGAACTCCAGATGCATGTGTCACTTTGTACATCTGGCTATAGATGTATATGGGGAAATTGAACCTGGGTCATCAAGCTTTGCAAACAAGCACCTTTAGCCAGTGAGCCATCTCTCCAGCTCCATACCACCCACTTTGCTGAGTGAGATGACACATGCCTTTAGTCTCAGCACTCGGGAAACAGAGGTAGGAGGATACCATGAATTTGAGGACAGCCTGGGACTACAGAATGAGTTCCAGGTCAGCCTAGACTAGAATGAGACCCTACCTGAAAAACAAACAAACAACAAAAAAAAAAAAAAAAAAAAAAACAAGGCCGGGCGTGGTGGCGCATGCCTTTAATCCCAGCACTTGGGAGACAGAGGTAGGAGGATCACTGAGAGTTCCAGGCCACCCAGAGACTACATAGTGAATTCCAGGTCAGCCTGGACTAGAGCAAGACCCTGCCTCGAAAAACCAAATAAAAAAATTAAAACCCCACTTCTAAGTAAATTACCAATATAATACTCAACACCCTTTTTAAAAATCCTGGGAAGCCAGGCATGGTGGTGCACACCTTTAATCCTAGCACTTGGGAGGCAGAGGTAGGAGGATTGCCGTGGGTTCGAGGCCACCCTGAGACTACATTGTGAATTCCAGGTCAGCCTGGGCCAGAGTGAGACCCTACCTCAAAAAACCAAAAAAGGAAAAAAAATCCTGGGAAAAGCCGGGAGTGGTGGCTCAACGCCTTTAATCCCAGCACTCCAGAGGCAGAGGATTGCCATGAATTCAAGGCCACCCTGAGACTGCAGAGTGAATTCCAGGTCAGCCTGGGCTAGAATGAAACCCTACCTTGAACAAAAAAAAAAAATTCCTGGGGCTAGAGAGATGGCTTAGCGGTTAAGGCACTTGCTTTAAAAGCCAAAGGACCCAGGTTCAATTCCCCAGGACCCATGTAATGCAGATGCACAAGGTGGCGCATGCATTGGGAGTTCATTTGCAATAGCTGGAGGCTCTGGTGCTCCCATTCTCATTCTCTCTCTCTCTGCCTTTTTCTCTCTAAAATAAATAAATAAAAATTAAATTAAATTAAGCTTAAAAAGAAATCCTCTCGCACGTCTAATAAACATAGGACCCACCATGTCACGATTTCTTACCACAGTGACACTGCATAGTAGACAACTAAATTTGGTGCTTGTGATAGATTATAGTGGACCTTTTTACCCACACTCACAGACCTGATCTGATCTAAGCTGGCCTAGGAGGCTGTGCTCTAGGGTGCTACCAGGACCTTCTGGGCATGGTTCCCAGAGTCCAGGGCAATACCCACCTGACATGAGTTTTTTTTTGTTTGTTTGTTTGTTTTGTTTTTTTTTTTTTGAGAGAGAGAGACAGAGAGAGAAGTAGAGGAAAACAGACAGAGATGGGCACGCCAGCAGCCTCTCAGCTGCTGCAAACGATATCCAGATGTGTGTGCCCCCTTGTGGTCAAGTGCGGCTTTGCGCCCTTGCGTCACTTTGCATCTGGCTAAACGTGGGACCTGGAGATTGGAACCAGTGCATTCTTAGGTTTAGGAGGCAGGCGCTTTAATCCCTAAGCCATCTCTCCAGCCCATGAGTTTCTTTTGGAGCTTGACTGGAGTAGAAATCAAAGCCAGTAGCACAAGTAAATTTCTGTCTTTGCTTACTTTACACCTCCCAACAATTCACTGGCCAGAGTAAGGCACATGTCCAAGTCCAACGTCAGTGGGACAGAGGTTCTAGATCAAGAGAGACTCAAGAATGTAATCTCAGGCTGGGGAAATGGCTTAGTAGTTAAGGCATTTGCCTGCAAAGCCTAAGGATCCCAGTTAGATTCCCCAGGACCCACATAAGCCAGATGCACAAGGTGGCACATGCATCTGGAGTTCACTTGCAGTGGCTAGAGGACCTGGCATGCCCATTCTCTCTTTCTCTCTATCTGCCTCACTCTCTCCCTCTCTCTTCTCTCTCTCTCTCTCTGTCAATTAAAGTAAGTTAAATTTTTTTTTTTGGGGGGTTGCAAGGTAGGGTCTCACTCTGGTCCAGGCTGACCTGGAATTAACTATGTAGTCTCAGGGTGGCCTTGAACTCACGGTGATCCTCCTACCTCTGCCTCCCTATGCTGGGATTAAAGGCATGTGCCACCATGCCCAGCTAGTTAAAATTTTTAAAAAGAATGTAATCTCAATGGCTTCCAAAAATAAGTTATTAAATAAATATAACAGTTATAAAAATGTGGTTTGGGGATAGTGGGAAGATTTGGATGTGAATTGAGTATTGGTTGGTTATCAAGATTCTTTTTTTTTTTTTTTGGTTTTTCAAGGTAGGGTCTCACTCTGGTCCAGGCTGACCTGGAATTAACTATGTAGTCTCAGGGTGGCCACAAACTCATGATGATCCTCCTACCTCTGCCTCCCTAGTGCTGGGATTAAAGGTGTACACCACCATGCCCGGCTTGGTAATCAAGAATTCTATTAGCTTTGTTAGTTTAGCGTACAGACTGCTGTCTCAATTCTCTGGTCTTTGTTCCATCCATCACACACCTAGAACAGTAGCCCCTCTCTCCACTTTTGGATCATGAAACTTACCAAGCTAGTTCTTTCATAGAATTTATGTGATTGTTCCCTATGGCTCCATTTAATGTGTTCCTTTCCCCTGGATTCCTTGAAACTGGATGCTAGGTTAAATTTTTGATAAGTTTATACTATCCCGTGTGCCTTGTGTACTTGTGCACTGTCCTATGGCTGCAATGAGCTTGCTGCTGCAGACACTGAGGCTCACCTGTGCAAGCCCTTCTCTCAGGTCAGGTCTAGGTAAGAATGGGAGCCCCATGCAGTCTGTAGCAGTCAAAAGTAGCTTCTTTAACAAGAACTTAGGCTACTCTCTGGAAAGCTTATGTTCACTTGCCTTAGGGGATCCATGTCATGCCCCAAGGGCAGGGTCCTCAGGAGATGGCCATTTGTTGAACAAAGAGTCATGGTATTGCCTAGGCATGGTTCTTTTAGCTTGAGTGTGGTGGGTCTGTGGCCTGTAGCTCATGGACACTGTGGAGAACATGATCTCACTCTAGAATATGGTTCTGTCCAGGCATCTGCAGCATAGCTGACCTCATCAAGGAATATCAACACCCAGCTACTTCCAACCCCATATGGCTACTCTCAATTCTTATCATTCCTTGAACAGAGAACTGCTGTTGAATTTTTTTTTTGGGGGGGGGAGAGAGAGAGACAGAGAGAGAGGGAGAGGAAGACAGATAGAGATGGGCGCGCCAGCAGCCTCTCAGCTGCTGCAAACGAAATCCAGATGTGTGCGCCCCCTTGTGGTCAAGTGCGGCATTGTGCCCTTGAGTCACTTTGCATGTGGCTAAACAGCGTGGGACCTGGAGATTGGAACTGGCGTTCTTAGGCTTAGGAGGCAGGTGCCTTAACCGCTAAGCCATCTCTCCAGCCTGAATTTTTTTTTAGGCAGAATATCACCCTAGCCCAGGATGACCTAGAACTCACTCTGTAGTCCAAGGCTGGCTTCAAACTGATGGTAATTCTTCTGCCTCCTGAGTGCTGGGATTAAAGGTACCCAGCTTGCTGATGAATTTCTTTCTTTTTTTGGGGGATTAAAGGCATGTGCCACCACACCTGGCTTGCTGATGTATTTCTTAAAACAAGACTCAGGAGCCCCAAATTGTCTTGACCACATGGATTTATAATTTTTGAGGTGGACTATGTCCCTGGAGGGCAGTATATGATTTATACAAATACTCATGGCAATCTGGCCTGTCCTGCCTGGAGTCAGATGCAGGCTTCCTCATGAAGAACAAGGATGAGGCTCCTCATAGCCTCTTGGGGCTGCAGCTAATAAGTAGGAAAAGAAATCTTGCTTTGGGGGCTTTGGGTTCCCTAGTTTATGGTTCCTGCAAGGACCTGCTCTCCTTGTGTTGAAGACCTGTCCATTCTGGAGCAGCCATCTTGTCTTACTCTGATGTCCTTTGGCAGCTATCTCTTGACAGGGAGCTCATTGACTTTGGCAGCTACGTGGTGGGTGAGACCACATCCCAGACCATCACACTGACCAACATTGGAGGCCTGGGCACCAAGTTCAGAATTCTCCTGGCTTCTGAGTCCTATGATATGGATGAATCCCAGACCATCGTGAAAATGGTGAGTGTACTACCAGCTCTTGATCAGCAGCCATGGCTGCCAGAGGTCCCTGTAGTTCTGCTCAACCAAGAAAAGGGTATGGGTCCTCCCAGCCCTGCATACAATCCCATATGTTATGTTTACAAGTAGATGAGGAGCTAAAAGGGTCAGCAGGTGAGGGGAGGGGAATGTGAGGGCAGCCTCACATCAGTAAGGGCAAAGAGGCCAGCTCTCACGAGGAGGATGCATATAGTCTGGCCTCAAAAGCAGTAGCAGTAGGATGCTGTCCCTGTCTCAGGCATATAGTAACAAGTAAGCCAGGAGCATCAGAAATTCCTGAAAGGGGGCAAGGTCCAATCAGATAGCTCCATGGGAGACCCCATGGCTGCACTTACATTGGTTCCCAAAGCATGAAAGGGGCCCTTGTCTTCTCAATACTTGTAATTTACTTGTCTTCACAGTAAATTACAGAAACCTTGGGGTGTCCTGAGTGTCTCACTAAATAAATCAACTCTTGGGCTGAAGAGAAGACTTAGCAGTTAAGGCACTTGCCTGCAAAGCCTAAGGACCCAGGCCCAATTCTCTAGTACCCGTGTAAGCCAGATGCACGAGGTGGTGCATGTGTTTGGAGTTCGTTTGCAGTGGCTAGAGGCCCTGGTGTGCCCATTCTCTCTCACCTGCCCTGCCTCAAATAAATTAAATTTTTTAATTATTTTTTTATTGACAACTTCTATACTTACATACAAAAAAATGACATTTCCCTCCCCTCCCCATTTCACTTTAGAACTCCAATCTCCATCATATCCCCTCCCTCTCTCCATTAGTCTCTCTTTTAATTTGATGTCATCATCTTTTTCTTCTATTTTTGAGGGTCTTGCGAAGGTATTGCTATGCACTGCAAGGTCATGGTTATCGAGGCCAATTTCTGTCTGGGCGGTTGCATTGTAAGAAGTCATACCCTTCCTTTGGCTCTTCCATTCTATCCGCCCCCCTCTTCCACAGTGGTCCCTGAGCCTTGGAGGGTGTGACAGCGGTGTTTTAGTGCTGGTAAATTAAATTTTAAAAATGAACTGTCATCCACTTGTGAATTGTAGGGGTCATTTGGGAAAGATAGATGAAAGAGGTCTCAGTAAAGACAGCTGAAACTCTTTGACTCAAGGGAAGACCAGAGCAATGGGGCAGCTGTGGTCCAGCCCGTGTGAATAGCAGGTTACTGCACAGGAGAGTCATGAGCTGTGGTCAGAACCAGGAAATAGAGCAGGTGGGATGGTGGGGAGGGGGACTAGGAACCAAGTTTACTCTGGGGAGGTGGGGACATGTTGCCCAGGACCCCTCTATATATGTAGGAATTCTGTCTCCAGTCAGTTGCAGAGGAAGCGGGGTCAGCTCAACCCAGGCTAGAGCAGAGTCAGCCTCTTGATAAATACCCAGCAGAGTGTGAGGGGGCCAGGCTTAGCAGCTCACAGGCAGGGTCCAAGATGGGCCATTCATGCCAGGGGCAAGGAAGAGTCAGCTTGTCCCAGATAAAGGAAGCAAAGGGTCATCTCCACCTGGGCAAGCTGATGCTGTGGTCCCAAGACCTGGGACAGACAGAATGAGAGCCTTGGATAGCTAAGGGGATATATGGAGCCAGCAGTCCTGGACCAGATACAGCTGTGACTTCTCCTAGGCCTACCCAGTGGCAAAGGGATCTGGGAACCTGAATGGGAAAGGGACAGTGAAGACACTGAGTTCCTTTTCAGAGCAGCATCTTCACCTATGAGGATAAAAGTATCTATGACAAGGTCATCCCCAGTTTCTCTGAGCAACAGATGGAGGGCAACGAGTCCTCCCCACTAGACATCCAGAGCCGGAAGGAGTCTGAAAAACCTTACGGTAAGGATTGAGGAGACCTATGGGTGGGTACCCATCTCAAGCTTCCTGCCTTGGTTCTTGAGCCAGCAGGGTCTTTGGCTTCAGCAGGGTGCTGGACAAGCCAAGAAGGTGTTGACAAGGGCAGAGGGACCTTTTAGGGACAGATGTCCAGGAGTCACTCTGAGCATAGCCTGCTCAGAAGTTCAGACCAGCCAGAGGGAGCAGAGGGCCAGAGTCCCAACTGGAAACTGGGGCGAGGCCTGGGGTCTAGGTGATGCTGGGGAGAGCTGAAAGGTACAAGTGACAGTAAATGTAAAAGATATATATTCAGATATATACTGGTTATGGAGTGGATTGAATTCTATTCATGTTGAAACTAACAGAAGATTGAGGGAAACCCCAGATTTCAACCATCAGACAAACTGACTATATTGTACATGTGGATGTGAGGGCAGCATACTGAGGGCCTACAAGGCTCTGTTCATGTGATGGAGACTCTGCAGATGCTGGCTTTAAGAAATCCACCAAGAGCCGGGCGTGGTGGCACATGCCTTTAATCCCAGCACTTGGGAGGCAGAGGTAGGAGAATCACTGTGAGTTCAAGGCCACCCTGAGACTCCATAGTGAATTCCAGGTCAGTCTGGGCTAGAGTGAGACCCTACCTCCAAAAACCAAAAAAAAAAAAATAGAAGAAATCCACCAAGCTTCTCTCATTCCTGTGGCTGAGGTGGGTGTTTGTTTCACACCAGTGGTTCAAAAGTGCAGGTGAGAGCTGGGCGTGGTGGCGCACGCCTTTAATCCCAGCACTCGGGAGGCAGAGGTAGGAGGATCGCCGAGAGTTCGAGGCCACCCTGAGACTACATAGTGAATTCCAGGTCAGCCTGGACCAGAGTGAGACCCTACCAAAAAAAAAAAAAAAAAAAAAAAAAAAAAAGTGCAGGTGACACATGAGGGCAGTTTGAAGAATTCTTTTTTTGTTGTTTTTTTTTTTGTTTCTTTTTTTTTTTCAAGGCAGGGTCTCACTCTAGCCTAGGCGCCCAGGCTAAACTGGAACTCACTCTGTAGTCCCAGGTTGGCCTCAAACTTACAGCGATCCTCCTACCTCTGCCTCCCAGGTTCTGGGATTAAAGTCTTGCGCCACCATACCTAGCAGTTTGAAGAATTCTTAACAATCTTGGGCTAGAGAGATGGGTAACCTCACTAAGTATAAACCCAGGTACAATTCCCCATTACCCACATAGGCCAGATGCACAAGGTGGCACATGCATCTGGAGTTCATTTGCAGTGGCTGGAGACCCTGGCATGCCCGCTGTATCTGCCTTTCTCTGAAATAAATTAATTAAATATTATTTTAAAAAAAAAGAATTCTTAACAATCCCAGTGGTAAAGAAATGCCCCAGCCGGGCGTGGTGGCGCACGCCTTTAATCCCAGTGCTCGGGAGGCAGAGGTAGGAGGATTGCCAAGAGTTCGAGGCCACCCTGAGACTACATAGTTAATTCCAGGTCAGCCTGGACCAGAGCGAGACCCTACCTTGCAAAAAAAAAAAAAAAAAAAAAAAAAAAGAAATGCCCCAACAAGGACATGGCCCTCACTCTAATACAGCCTGCTCTCCACCTTGTGACACTGTTTTGAATTGTTTTCATAATTTCATAATCTGAATTATGTTTCATAATTTTCATGCTTTTCTTTATATTTTTCTGCTTTAAGAGTTTCTTTTTAAGTTTTTTAAATGTTTATTTATTTATTTGATAAAGGAGGAAAGAGAAAAAGGCAGATAAAGAGAATGAGTGTGTCAGGGCCTCCGGCTGCTAAAAACCGACTCCAGATGCATGCACCACCTTGTGCATCTGGTTTATGTGGGTCCTGGGGAGTCAAACCTGGGTCCTTTGGCTTTGCAGGCAAGTGACTTAACTGCTACACCATCTCTCCAGCCCCACTTTAAGATTTTCAAACTTGCCAGGTATGGTGGTGCATGCCTTTAATTCCAGCACTTGGGAGGCAGAGGTAGGAGGATTGCCATGAGTTCAAGGCCACCCTGAGAATACAGAATGAATTCCAGGTCAGCCTGGGCTAGAGTGAGACCCTACCTCGAAAAAACAAAAAAAAAAACAAAAAAAAAAAAAGATTTTCAAACATGGTGGTGCATGCCTTTAATCCCAGCACTCAGGAGGCTGAGGTTAGGGGATCACTGTGAATTCAAGGACCTAGAGCTACAGAGTGAGTTTCAGGTCAGCCTAGGCTAGAGTGAGACCCTACCTTGAAGAAAAAAAAAAAGATTTCCAAACTTAACAGATTTTTCAGTTGTCTCTGCCCTTTTAGTCATTTTTTTTACATGCCCCAAAGTTATACAAACATGGAACATGGCTGGAGAGATGGCTCAGCAGTTAAGGCACTTGCCTGAAAAACATGGGATATAGACATAACTTTTGTGTTTAGGACAGTGATCCACCTCAAATAACTTTTATGTTTGGCACAAAGCAAGGCTCAGTTTCATCTATGTAATAGTCTCTTGTTCTGGAAACTTACATTGGTACATGTATTTGGGTATTACTTGTACCAATAATCCATTGACTGTCTGAGTGAGGGTGTACTTTTGGCTTTTTCCTGATTAGTTGGACCACTGGTCCTATGTCAATACACTTTTGGTGCCTGTCATTCAACCGTTTGTTTGTTTTGCTTTTTTGGTTTCTCATGGTAGGGTCTCACTCTAGTTCAGGCTGACCTGGAACTCATGGAGATCCTCCTACCCCTGCCTCTCAAGTGCTAGGATTAAAGGCATGTTCCACCACGCCCAGCTTCATTCAACCTTTTAAATAGTTGAATAGGGGCTGGATAGATGGCTTAGTGGTTAAGGCGCTTGCCTGCAAAGCCAAAGGACCCAGGTTTGACTCCCCAGGCCCCACGTAAGCCAGATGTACTATGTGACACACATGTCTGGAGTTCGTTTGCAGTGGCTGAAGGCCCTGGTGTGCCCATTCATTCTCATTCTCTCTCCCTCTCTCTCTCTCTCTCTCCCTCCCTCCCTCCTGTCTATTTTTGTATCTCTCTCTCTCAAATAAATAAAAATATTTTTAAAAAATAGTTGGATAGTTTAGGTTACTTGCATTTTTAATTTTTTATGAGAGAGAGAGAGGACACTGTGCATGGGGGTGATTGGCATACTTTTGAATTTATCAATTTGGGGAAGATTGACACCTTAGTATATTTAGTGTTCAGCCTATAAGAATGGCATATCAAGGTAGGAGGATTGCTGTGAGTTCAAGGCCAGCCAGGGACTACAGAGTGAGTTCCAGGACAGCCTGGAACTCTCCCCTCAAAAAAAAGAATGGTATATTTCCCCATTGACTAATCCTCAGCAATGCCTAGGAGTATACCATGAAAAAGTCTTATGCAGCCTGGTGTGGTGCTGAACGTCTTTAATCCCAGTACTCAGGAAGCAGAGGTAGGAGGAACACCATGAGTTTGAGGCCAGCCTGAGACTACGAAATAAGGTCAGCCTGAGACTACATAGTGAATTCCAGGTCAGCTTGGAATAGAGTGAGACCCTACTTTGAAAAACAAAAAAAAAAAAAAAGTCTTACATATTTTTGATTTCCTCAATCTGACAATCCTTGACTTTTCCAGAGTGGTTTTAGATATATTCAGGTTTGTTTCTACCATCTTATTTGCCTTTCAGAGAAAGAGAATGCAACAGGAAGCAGCACTGTGATGGTACTTCCCAGTGAGGAGCAGCCAGAGATCATGCTAGGAGAGGTCAGCCTGCCTGCCCATCTGAATCTTGGCTTCCTTCAGCCAAGAGGCAGCCCACAGTTCTCCAGCCCTAGCCACATCCTCTTCAACCACTAACCCATACCCTCAGGGAGCCCTTCCATCTAGCCAGAACCAGGCTGGATCAGCAGCCTCCAGGCACCTGTTGTCTCAGCCAGCACTAAGTCAGTCTGTCTCCATGCTGGGGCTGGGCAGGACTAGCACAGCAGGGCCAGATTCTTGAGCATGGGGCACCTAGTGAGGACATTGCCAGTGGGGCCCTCCTTGGCTAGAGGACAGTGTGTGTTTGCACAAGCTGGAGGGGAGGATGTAGTGAAAGATCCAGGCTGCCTTCACACTCACCCCTCAGCTGGGATCCCACAACAGTAAGGACTTGAGATCAAAGCCAGCTTCCGAACTAGTTCTTATGTGTGACCAAGGGCTATCATAAGGGTCAGTGGAATGCACCCTTATAAGGAACCGTGACTCCTACCTGCTGATTCCATGGTACCCTTCTTCCTATGCAGGTGTCAGAGGGGGAAATTGGCCCATTCAGTTCCATCAAAGTGCCCATCATCTTCACCCCAGTCACCCCAGGAGAGGTCCAGGCCAAGTTCAAGGTCATGTTTAAGAATTCACAGTGTCCATCAGTAAGTATCCCTGCTGCCACTTGATGTTCATTGTCCCTGGGTACTGGGAGGACCCTTCTGCTGCACAGCCACATCAGGCAGCTGCACTTGCCATGAGATTACCACTAGTTGGTGGCACAGATGGTTGGCATCTTTATTAATACACACACATATGCACATGAGTGCACACATATCCACACAGCCTACCCTTCCTTTCTTCCTTCCTCCTTCCTCCTTTCTCCCTTTCTTTCTTTCTCTCCCCCCTCTCTCTTTCTCTCTCTCTCTCTCTCTCTCTCTGTTTTTCAGGGTAGGTAGGGTCTTGCTGTAACCCAGGCTGACCTGGAATTCATTATGTAGTCTCAGGCTGGCCTCAAACTCACAGTGATCCTCCTACCTCTGCCTCCCAAGTGGCAGGATTAAAGGCATGAGCCACCACACCCAGCTCTCTCTCTATTTTTTAAAACATTTTATTTATTGGGATGGAGAGATGGCTTAGCAGTTAAGGCGTTTGCCTACAAGGCCAAAGAATCCTGGCTTGATTCTCCAGGACCCACATAAGCCAGATGCACAAGGGGGGGCCGTGCATCTACAGTTCATTTGCAGTGGCTGGAGGCCCTGGCGTGCCCATTCTCTCTCTCTCTCTCTCTCTCTCTATTTGTAAGCAGAAAGAGCCACAGAGAATGGGAGTGCCAGGACATCCAGCCTCTGCAGAGGAACTCCAGATGTATGCACCAACTTGTGTATCTGGCTTTACATGGGAACTAGGGAATCAAACTCTGGTCCTTAGGCTTTGTAGACAAGTGCCTTAATTGCTGAACCATCTCTCCAGCCCCTCTCTCTGTTTGCACAGAGCTGGGCATCAAACTCAGAGCCTTACACAAGCACTCTACCATTGAACTTCACCCCCAACCATAGCTTTTACGCTTAATTGCTAGAAATGTCGTTCTCAATTTCTAAGGGGTTAAATTTTTATTTTTTAATTATATATTATAACTTCATTAAAATATGATTTGGGGGGCTGGAGAAATGGCTTAGTGGTTAAGACACATACCTGTGAAGCCTAAGGATCCAGGTTCAAGACTTCAGGTCCCATGTAAGCCAGATGCATATGGTGGTACATGCATCTAGAGTTTGTTTGCAGTGACTATTGGCCCTGGCATGCCTATTCTCTCCCTCTCTCTCTCTCTCTCCTCTTCTCTCTCTTTCTCCCTCTCTCTGTCTCAAATAAATAAATGAAATGAAAATAAAATCAAAAAATATTTAAAATATGATCAGGGAATATAAGTTCTGTAGAAATATGAATTTTCCAGGGTGGTTTTGTGTTGAAGTGGACAGCACTACAGCCCAAAGGATACCTTGGGCAAATCCAGCTTGCCAAGTGTGAATGACCTCTAATCATGATCATTTACAGAGTGATGGTGTCTCAGGCAAGCCACTACATCAAAGACCTACCACCCTAATCACATTTTCCTTTTACCTATGCCAACAGACAGTGGGGATTGATAAGCAAGCAGGGGGAGTGATGATAACATCGCCAGGCAACAGTTGTTTTTTTTCCTGCCCATTGGATGTCAGCATTCATTATCCCATCTATTTTTTTTTTTTTTTTTGGTTTTGCAAGGTAGGGTCTCACTCTGGTCCAGGCTGACCTGGAATTAACTATGTAGTCTCAGGGTGGCCTCGAACTCTTGGCGATCCTCCTACCTCTGCCTCCCGAGTGCTGGGATTAAAGGCGTGCGCCACCACGCCCAGCTCTATTTTTTTTTTTTTTTTATGAGAGAGAGAATTGGCACCCCAGGGCTTCAGCCACTGCAATTGAACTCCAGACATGTGTGCCACCTTGTGCATATAAACAATTTTGAGCTTGTGTCACCTTGTGTGTCTGGTTTACATGGGATCTGGAGAGTAGATCCTTAAGCTTTGCAGGCAAGCACCTTAACTGCTAAGACATCTCTCCAGCCCTATCCTATCTATTTGATACATAGCTTGCATACATTCTTGTTCCTGTGCTGGCCAGGGTCTCTAGTCCCTCATCTTATAGTGCTTGCCCAAAACAGAGACAGTCATGTCAGGATGTCAGACCTAAAAAGCCAGACTTCCTGCAGTGACCTTAAAAAAAAAAAAGTTTAAGGATTGTCTGTAAAGCCTAAAGACTCAGGTTCGATTCCCCAGAACCCACATAGAGCCAGCTGCACAAAATGGCACATGTGCCTGGAGTTCGTTTGCAGTGTCTGGAAGCCCCTGGCACAACCATTCTATCTACCTCTTCCTCTTCCTTTTCCTCTGTCTTTCAAATAAATAAACAAAATATTTTGGGGGGAGGGTTTGAGGTAGGGTCTCACTCTAGCCCAGGCTGACCTGGAATTCACTCTGTAGTCTCAGGGTGGCTTCGAACTCATGGCGATCCTCCTACCTCTGCCTCCTGAGTGCTGGGATTAAAGGTGTGCACCACCATGCCCAGACCAAAATATTAAAGAAAAAAAAAAAAAAAAAAAAAAAAAGAAAAGTAGCCAGGCGTGGTGGCACACACCTTTAATCCCAGCACTTGTGAGGCAGTGGTAGGAGGATTGCCATGAGTTCGAAGCCACCCTGAGACTACAGAGTGAATTCCAGGTCAGCCTGGGCTAGAGTGAGACCCTACCTCAGAAAACCAAAAAAAGAAAAGAAAAGAAAAGTAAGCCAGGGATGATAGCCATGAGTTTGAGGCCACCCTGAGAATACAGAATGAATTCCAGGTCAGCCTGAACTAGAGTGAGACCCTACCTCAGAAAACTAAAAAAAGAATAATAATAAATAAAAATTAAAAAACAAAAGTTTTAAATTTTCATTGTAACTGGAGACAAGAATTATCTTAGAATTGTAATTTGCTGGGTGTGGTGATTCATGCTTTTTTGTTATTGTTTGTTGTTTTTTTCCAAAGTAGGGTTTTGTTCTAGCCCAGGCTGACCTGGAATTCACTATGTGTCTGGGGAGGGGGGGAGTGCCTCAAACTCACAGAAGTCCTCCTACTTCTGCCTCCCCAAGTGCTGGGATTAAAAGCACCACCACACCCAGCTGACCTGGAATTTACTATGTAGTCTCAGGATGGAATTCACAGCAATCCTCCTACCTCTGCCTCCTGAGTGCTGGGATTAAAGGCATGTGCCACTATGCCAGACTAACTCTGTCTTTTTTCAACAGCCAGGTTTTGTCTGTCAACCCAGACTAATAGCCTCCTTTTCTTGGGAGAACTTTAACATACTCACGAAACCAAAAACTGATATGTTTGGCATTATGGTATTATTTCTTCTATCATAACTTATGTTTGTTTACTTTATAATGTTATTTCCTATTTTTCAGTTTTCTTGTTTTTACTAGACTGATCAAGTCTGACCTATCCTATTTTTCTCTTTGTTACTTGGAATATAGTGGGGGTGGGGGGATTATTTTGTTGTTTTTCTTTTCATTTTTGTTTTATTGTTTTGTTTTTCCTGGCTAACTTAAAATTTAGTATGTAGCCCAGACTGCCCTAAAACTCACAGCAATCTAGCTGGGCGTAGTGGCGCACACCTTTAATCCCAGCACTTGGGAGGCAGAGGTAGGAGGATCGCCATGAGTTCAAGGCCACCCTGAGACTACATAGTGAATTCCAGGTCAGCCTGAGCTAGAGTGACACCCTACCTCGAAAAACCTAAAAAAATAAATAAAATAACAATAACAATAACAAAAAAAAACCTCACAGCACTCTCCCTACCTCAGCCTGATGATGGGCTGGGATTAAAGGCATAACAAGTAGCTTTTTGGGCCCAGCGTGGTGGTGCATGCCTTTAATCCCAGGACTGGGGAGGCAGAGGGAGGAAGATCATAGTGAGTTCAAGGCCACCCTGAGACTACATAGTGAATTCCAGGTCAGCCTGAGCTAGAGTGACACCCTAAGTCAAGAAAAAACAACAAAAAAAGAAAAGAAAGTAGCTTTTTGGGACTGGAGAGATGACTCACGGATTATAAATAAATAATCATATGAAAATGCCACAGAACTCCTATCATGTCTTGTTCAATTAGTCTTCCAGTACTTATAATATGGTAAAAGTCAAACCAGGAAATTTTGCTGACCTGTGTCAACACTGGCTTTGCTGAGCTGAAAAATAAGAACACATTGTTGAATTTACATGTTCCAATTCAGCTGTATTTCAGAGCCATTGGCATTGCCATGGACGTGCCAGTCTGGGTGCCAAGGCCCACTGTGGACCTGAAGATTTGCATGTATGACCGGCTCTACCAGGACTCCATCCTAGTCCACACACGGTGAGCCCCCTGGTGGCCAGTGGGAGTGTCACCTCTAGTGGCAAAGGAAAGTGGCCAGAGCTAATTAGGCTAGCTATACGTCTGGAGAAAGGTGACTCGATATCTGAGAAATTGCCAGGCATGGTGGCCCATGCATTTAATCCCAGTACATGGGAGGCAGAGGTAGAAGGATCTCTGTGAGTTCGAGACCAGCCTGGGACTACAAAGAGTTCCAAGACAGCCTGGGCAAGACCTTACCTGGGGGGCAAGGAAGGAGAGTATCTGAGAGATCCCTGTGTCATTGACGTGTTCTCATGGGGTAAGCAAGAGGTTCAGGGACAAGCCCGGGGCAGTGGCACACACCTTTAATCCAAGCATTTGGGAGGCAGAGGTAGGAGGATTGTAGTGAGTTCAAGGCCACTCTGAGAGGACATAGTGAATTCCAGGTCAGAAATGGCCACAGGGAGACTCTACCTGAAAAAGAGAGAGAGAGATTCAGGAACAGAGACAGATCTGAAGGCAGAGGAAGGGGCCACAAGCTAGGGAATGCCAGGACCTCCAGACACCTGAAAGGGTAGAAATGGATTGTCCTCTTCAGTCTCCACAAGGAATAACCCCTGCTAACACCTTGACCTTAGTCCAATCAGAACCACTTTGGACTTTTCTACTCCAATATGCTCAAAGAACAAGTTTATATTGTTTTAGGTCTCTGAGTTTATGGGAAGTGTGTCAGCAACTATGGCAAACACACACTTGCTCAACTCCCAGAGCCCCAGGTGAGGCTCCCAAGTGTCCGCAAGAACACAGAACATAGCAGCACCAGGAAAAATAAATGAAGTCTTGAGAAAATAATTATATCTATTTGCATATCTATTTGCAGTGTTTGCATCCAAACTTAAGAGTACAAATCTTCTCTGGAGCCAAGTGTGGTGGTGTATGCCTTTAATCCCAGCAATCAGTAGGCAGAGGTAGGAGGATCACTGTGAGTTGAAGGCCTCAAGGCCCTCAGAGACTACATAGTGAATTCCAGGTCAGCAAGGGCTAGAGAGAGACCCTACCTCAAAAAAAAAAAAAAAATCTTTTCTCTGAGAGTGCATCATATGGATGTGAATCCTGAGGCAGGAGCTTCCCATGTTTCATGTTCATACCACCTCTGAGTCACCAGCCCCTAGACCAAGGCACAGAACACTGCTGGCACAAAACCCTGTTACTATCCTTCTACCCACAGCAAGCACCTACCTGTAAGAAAAGCAAACAACCATATCATCACATCTCCACAGCAATAAGAAGGAAGTATTCTGAATACTGGGCTTGGAGCTGGGCTATATTACCTTGAAGCCTGTGCTTCAAGAAACACACCTCTTCCAGCAAGGCTCCACTTCCCAAAGGCCCTACAACTATCTCATTTGCCACCAGCTGGGAACCAAGTATTCAAAACACTTGAGCCTATGGGAGACATTTTATTCAAACTACCACAAAAGTCATCCTCCGAGCCAGGCGTGGTGGCGCATGCCTTTAATCCCAGTACTCGGGAGGCAGAGGTAGGAGGATCGCCATGAGTTCAAGGCCACCTTGAGAATACAGAGTGAATTCCAGGTCAGCCTGTGCTAGAGTGAGAACCTACCTCAAAAAACCAAAAAAAAAAGTCATCCTCCATTAATAGAGGTTCTAGGCCAATCTGAGCTACATGTCTGAAAGAAAGAAACAAAGGAGGGAGGAAGGGAGAAGAAGGAAAATAAGTCAGAAAAGAGAGAGGCTTTTGTTTTAGTACTTTCTTGGCCCTCCCTCATGAATCGCACAGGGGTGACTTTATAGTTGTGGACTCCCCTTGAAGACTCAGGTTCTTCCCACAGTGTCCCTCCTAACCCTCAGTGTCTATGGCATGACTTCACTGCTTCCATCTCTAGATCACTGTGGACTCAACCCTGGGACATATACAAGCAGAGATATGGGAAATAATGAGAAGTAGGCACTGGACAGCCATGGAACACACCAGGTCCATCGTAAAGAGGCATCAGAATGTTCTTGGACTGTTGATTCCAAGGCAGATCAGGGAAAAGTTCCGTGGGTCTGCCTCTCCATTTCCTCCTTTTGCTGAGAGATGATTCTACCTGTGGAAACAAAAGGAGGCATGCCCAGAGAGCAAGCCAGGAATGTTATCCAGAGCTGTCTTAGAAAAGGGAGTTGGGGGCTGGAGAGATGGCTTAGTGATTAAAGCACTTGCTTGCAAAGCCAAAGTACCCAGGCTTAATTCCCTAGGATCCATGTAAACAAGATGCACAAGGTGGTGCATATATCTGGAGTTCATTTGCAGCGATTGGAGGCCCTAGTACACCCATTCTGTCTCTCAAATACATAAAAATATAGGGCTGGAGAGATGGCTTAGCGGTTAAGGCACTTGCCTGCAAAGTCAAAGGACCCAGGTTCAATTCCCCAGGACCCACATAAGCCAGATGCACAAGGTGGCACATGCATCTGGAGTTCATTTGCAATGGCTGGAGGCCCTGGCGCACCCATTCTCTCTCTGTCTGCCTCCCTTCTATCTCTCTCTGCTTACAAATAAATAAAAAAAGAATTAAAATAAAATAAAATAAAAATAGAGAGAAAGGGAGTTGGGTCCAAGAAAGAAATAAGCCAGGCATGGTGGCACACACCTTTAATTCCAGTAGTTAGAAGGCAGAGGTAGGAGGATCACCATGAGTTCAAGATCACCCTGAGACTACATAGTGAATCCCAGGTCAGGTCAGCCTGGGCTAGGGTGAAAACCTACCTCGAGAAACCAAAAAAAAAAAAAAAAAGGAATTACTCAAAGGATTAAGCATGCAGAGTCATAGCTCTGACTTGGTGCCCTGTGACTTGTTGCAGATCAAAAGCAGCCCTACGCCTGAAGTTTGAAGTCTGCAAGGAACTGAGAGGCCATATAGAACTCCTGCCAGAGACAGGCTACATCCAGGCCCTGTCCTCCTACTCTGTGCAGCTCAAGTTCCTGCCTCGGTGAGAGTTGGGAAAAGCCTGGGCCATGATGGGAGAGGGTGGGCTACAGAGATGCCTTATACTGATCACTACCAGACATACATCATCCAGGATGCATCACCTGCCAGTAAGATGACCTTGGCGTCCTCTGTGTGTGTGTCCCGCTGTGACTTCTGCTCAGATACCATGAGCATCCTGCTATCTGTTGTCTGCTCCTAGTGATATGAAGATCCTTCCTTTTTTCATGACTCCCTGAGGTTCTGTGTCAAGCTGGGCACACACCGGAAATTTGTCTCTCCATCTTCATCCTGAGTCCTGAGGCTTTTCTACTTAGGAGGTATCCCTGTCATCTAGCTGTCACTGTATCCTCCCTATTCCAAGGCCCTTCTTTGTTCTCTTTTTCTTTTTTTTTTCTCCTAAACTCTTGCTCTAGCCCAGGCTGACTTGGAATCCACTATGATCCACTATGTAGTCTCAGGGTGGCCTTGAACTCACAGCAATCCTCCTACCTCTGCCTCCCTAGTGCTGGGATCAAAGGCGTGTACCACCACACCCTGCTTGAGAAAAAAAGATATTTTTTAAATATCTTTTTTATTTATTTGCAAGCTGAAAGAGAAGGGAGACAGACAGAGAGTATGGGCATGACAGGGCCTCCAGCTGCTGCAAACCAACTCCAGATGCATGGGCCACCATGTGCATCTGGCTTATATGGGACCTGGAGAATTGAACCTGGGTCCTTAGGCTTCACAGGCAAGTGCCTTAACTACTAAGCCATCTCCCCAGCCCTAATTTTTTTCTTTTTTTAAATATCTTTATTTTTTATTTATTTACTTGAGAACAACAGGCACACAGAGAGAGAAAGAGGAAGATAGAGAGAAAATGGGTGCACCAGGGCCTCCAGCCACGAACTCCAGATGCATGCGCCACCTTGTGCATCTGGGTCCTGGGAAATTGAGCTTAACTGCCCTTTTTTTTTTCTTTTTTTTTTTTTTCTACCTTTTTTTTTTTTTTTTTGAGATGGGGTCTCACTCTTCCAAAGGCTTACCTGGAATTCACTATTTATTCTCAGGCTGGCCTTGAACTCACAGTGATACTCTTACCTCTGCCTTCCAAGTGCTGGGATTAAAGACATGGGCCACAACACCTGGCTCCAAACATTTTTTTTTAAGTCAGAGTCTCACCATATAGTCCAGATTAGCACTGAACTCACTATATAACCCAGACTGACCTTAAACTCATACCCTTCTGGCCAGTGGTGTACACAATACCTAACAAAAGAAAACTTTTTATCAGTGTTGGGGCTTGAACTCAGGGCTTGCCCCCACTGACAGGTACTCTACCACTGAGGCACAGAACAGCCCCATAAGGAAACTACTTTTACACTGATTTTCAAATGGGCATTTTAATTCCTTTAAATGATAAATGCCTTATAAACTTAAAACACAACTACTGGAGGCTGAGGAAATGGCATAGTAAAGTGATAGTGTTTTCTGCATAAGCATAAAGATTTGAGTCCCCAGCACAAACATACACAGCACAGCAGTGCACAGCTATAATCCCACCACTTGGGAGGTGGAGCATTTGACTTTACATGGGTACTGGGGAATTGAACCCAGGTTCTTAGGATTTGCAGGCCTGCATTTTAACTGCTGAGCCATCTCTCCAGCCCTAACACTGATTTTTTTTTTTTCGGGTAGGGTCTCACTCTGGCCCAGGCTGACCTGGAATTCACTATGTAGTCTCAGGCTGGCCTCGAACTCACAGTGATCCTCCTACCTCTGCCTCCTGAGTGCTGGGATTAAAGGAGTACACCACCAAGCCCAGCTCCTAATCCTGATTTTTAAAAAATATTTTATTTTTTATTTATTTATTTGAGAGAGAAAAATAGGTAGTGGGAGAAAAAGAGAGAATAGTCGTGCCATGGCCTCCAGCCCTGCAAACAAACTCCAGATACAGGCCTCCTTTGTGCATCTACTTTATGTGGGTCATGGGGAATCGAACCTGAGTCCTTTGGCTTTGTAGGCAAGCGCCTTAACTGCTAAGCCATCTCTCTAGCCCCTAACACTCATTTTTAAAATTTTTTTATTGACAACTTCTTTAATTGTAGACAATATCCCATGGTACTTCCCTCCCTCCCCCACTTTCCCCTTTGAAACTTCAGTCTCCATCATATCCCCTTCCCTTCTCAATCAGTCTCTCTTTTCGGTTTGATGTCATCATCTTTTCCTCCTATTATGATGGTCTTGTGTAGGAAGTGTCAGGCACTGCAAGGTCATGGATATCCAGGACATTTTGTGTCTGGAGGAGCACGTTGTAAGGAGTCCTACCCTTCCTTTGGCACTTACATTCTTTCTGCCCCCTCTTCTGCATTGGACCCTGAGCCTTGGAAGGTGGGTTTGAGATGTTTCAGTGCTGAGCACTCCTCTGTCCCTTCTTCTCAGCACCATGGTGCCTTCTGAGTCATCCCAAAGTCACCACTATCTGAAAAGAGAAGCTTCTCTAAACAAAAGTGAGAGTAGCATTAATATATGGGTGTGTATATTAAGAGAAGTGCTTACTGGGCAGTTTGGTGAGCATAGTATAAACATTTAGCAAGACACCAGCAGACATTACACCCTTAGGACTCATGGCTACCCCCGTTGTAGGTTTTCAGTATCAGAGATGTATTCTTTCCCATGGAGCAGGCCTGTAGTCCAATTAGAGAGCAGTTGGTTTCCCCCATAACAGACATGCCACTATTGCACCCATTGGCTCATTTGGCCTGGCTGGCCAAATTTAAAGTTTTCAGTGTTCACTGTTGAGTATCTTCACTGGTGATTTCTCTCTTCCATTGAACTGCATGCAGCATAGCTTTTTAACTTTCTGTCAGCTGGTTCACATGGAGAAGGCTTTCAGCTCAGCTCCAGCAGGATTTCTCAGTGATCTTGCAGCCCAAGTATGTGAAGTCTTCAGCAATAGGGTCTTACCATCTATTCCTGGTAGGAAACCAAGGGCCTTGGCAACAGAATATAACATTTTGGGGGTATCTATGACCTCCCCGGCCAACAACTCACTGGTAGGTATCCCATCCCTGGCACTGAAAATTTTCTAGTAACAGTCTATGGCTTCTAAGTGTTCCATTGTCCAGAAAAGTAGGCTTCCATATGACTTATTTATATCCTCTTAGATTTTGATTAGTACTCCTTCCACCTTTCCTTTACTCAATCTCTTCCCCTCACCTCACTTAAGCCTTTTCATCCCCATCAATCTGTTCTTCTACTTACATATATACAATACCATCCTATTAAGTACCTCCCTCTCTCCCTTTCTATTCCCTTTATATCCCCTTTCTAGCTTACTGGCTTCTGCTACTGAGTTTGTTTTTTTTTTTTTTCTCACATAGAAATCCAATCATTTGTAGCTAGGATCCACATATGAGAGAACATGTGACGTTTGGCTTTCTGGGCCTGGATTACCTCACTAAGTATAATCCTTTCAAGATCCATCCATTTTCCACCAAATTTCATAACTTCATTTTTCTTTACTGCTGAGTAGAACTCCATTATGTAAATGTGCCACATCTTCATTATCCACTCATCAGTTGAGGGACATCTAGGCTGGTTCCATTTCCTAGCTATTGTGAATAGAACTGCAGTAAGCATGGTTGAGCAAGTATCTCTAAGGCAGTGAGACGAGTCCTTAGGATATATGCCTAGGAGTGGTATAGCTGGGTCATATGGTAGATCTATATTTAGCTGTCTCAGAAACCTCCACACTGGCTGGACCAGATTGCATTCCCACCACCAGTGTAGAAGGGTTTCTCTTTTTCCGCATCCTCGCCAGCATTTATAGTCATTTGTTTTCATGATGGTAGCCAATCTGACAGGATTGATGATGATGGAATCTCATTGTAGTTTTAATCTGCATTTCTCTGATGACTAGGGATGTGGAACATTTTTCTAGATGTTTATATGTCATCTGTATTTCTTCTTCTGAGAACTCTCTATTTAGTTCCATAGCCCTTTTTTTTTTTTTTTTTTTTTTTTTTTTTCGAAGTAGGGTCTCACTCTGGTCCAGGCTGACCTGGAATTAACTATGTAGTCTCAGGGTGGCCTTGAACTCAGTGATCCTACTACCTCTGCCTCCCAAGTGCTGGGATTAAAGGCATGTGCCACCACACCCGGCTTCCATAGCCCATTTTTAATTGGGTTGTTTGATTTCTTATTATTTAATTTTTTGAGTTCTTTGTATATTCTGGATATTAACCCTCTGTCAGATGTATAGCTGGCAAAGATTTTCTCCTATTCTGTAGGTTGCCTCTTTGCTCTATTCTATACAGTGTCCTTAGCTGTACAAAAGCTTTGTAATTTCATGAGGTACCAGCAGTTGATCTGCTAACACTCATTTTAGGTAGGACATTTTCTTAAGTTAGTATACAAAGTGATGGGTTTCTTGTGGTGTTTTCATAAATAAATGTCATTATATCGTGTTTTTTAAAGATTTTTATTATTTATTTATTTAAAAGAAAAAGAGGGAGACACAGAGAATGGGCATGCCAGGGGTCTTCAGCCACTGCAAAGAAATTCCAGATGCATGCACCACCTTGTGAATATGGCTTACATGGGTCCTGGGGAATCAAACCTGGGTCCTTTGGCTTTGCAGGAAAGCACCTTAACTGCTAAGCCATCTCTCCAGCCCATATCATGTTTTATTCATCCACATGCCCCACCCTTACCACTTCTATTTTTTTGTTTGTTTTGTTTTGTTTTGTTTTTTCAAGGTAGGGTCTCACTCTAGCTCAAGATGACCTGGAATTCACTATGTAGTCTCAAAGTGGCCTCGAACTCACAGCGATCCTCCTACCTCTGCCTCCCAAGTGCTGGGATTAAAGGCGTGTACCACCATGCCTGGCTCACTTCTATTTTTTTTTTTTAAGTTTTAATTTAATTTTATTTTTTATTTTTATTAATTTATTTATTTGATAGATTGAGAAAATGGGCACACCAGGGCTTCCAGCCACTGCAAATGAACTCCAGATGCATGTGCCCCTGCGAGCATCTGGCTAACGTGGGTCCTGGAGAGTCAAACCTGGGTCTTTTGGCTTTGCAGGCAAATGTCTTTACCGCTAAGCCATCCCTCCAGCCCTTAAGTTTTTTTTTCAAGGTAGGGTCTCACTCTAGGTCGAGCTTACTGTACTTCCAGGCTGGCATCAAACTCACAGCACTCCTACCTCTGCCTCCCAAGTGCAGGATTAAGGGCAAGCACCATCACGCCCAGCTCTTACCACTTCTATTTATTGAAATTGAAATGTAGTGGTTGAGATATGTGTCCATATCCACCAGCCACCATGCACTTGCAATATCACTCCTCTGGAAGCCTCAGAATCCACAGGTGTGCACACTGCACATCAGCTGCCAGTTCTACACAGCAGCAGGTTTGGCACATTGTAAATCTCATATAGCTTCTCTATTTTACAGTTTTTACATAATTTTACCAGTTTTTACATAATTTAAAAATACCATTTTTGGGCTGGAGGGGTTGGCAAATAAATAAATAAATAAGTAAAAAAAAAAATTAAAAAAATATATACCATTTTTGGGCTGGAGGGTTGGCTTAGAAGTTAAGGTACTAGCCTGCAAAGCTAAAGGAGCCAGGTTCAATTCCCCAGGACCCATGTAAGCCAGATGTACAAGGTGGTGCATGCTTCTGGACTTTGTCTGCAGTGGCTGAAGGCCCTGGAGGACCCATTATTTCTCTCTCTTTCTCTCTTTATGCCTCTTTCTCTCTCAAATATAAATAAAAACAAAAGAAAAGGTTGTAGAGATGGCTTAGCAGTTAAGATGCATGCCTGTGAAGCCTAAGGACCCAGGTTCAATTCTCCAGGTCCCACATAAGCCAGATGCACACGGTGGCACATGCATCTGGAGTTCGTTTGCAGTGGCTAGAGGCCCTGGTGTGCCCATTCTCTCTCTCCCTTTCTCTGTCTTAAATAAATAAATAAATGAAAATTTTTAATACCAATTTAAGTCAGTTTTATTGTCACACAAAATATGAAGAAGAAAAATACACTCAGGTGCACCTTGCCTCTTGCAGACACTCACTTGTGGAAGATGCAGGGAAGTACTTTGATAAAGACAGCCGAGTTCTGGAGGCTCCGATGACAATTTGGGTGGCTGACCAGGTTTGTGCAAGGAATGTCAGGCTTTCCTGGTAATCACAGGGTTACTATGGGTGCTAGACCTTGAACCCCTATAAGAGTACCCAAAAAGTTAGAACCCTGGTTTCAAATCCCATCTTCACTAGCTAGCTGTTGGTGTCCAGTGGCCTGACAGGCAGCTTTGCCTCCTGCCCACATGGCCCCCATTATAGTGGGGAAGAAGGGAGGGCAGTCATGGGCCAGAGAGGGCCTCCTGTTCCAGTCCAGGCAGGCAGGTTGCCTGAGTTCTCACTCACAAGTGCACACAGGCAGTGTACCCACATACTCAGATAAGAATATGCATGTGGACAAAATACATGTATACACAGGTGTACTCTGGTATACACAGTATGCCCTCACCAACAGGGATGTGTGTGTGTGTGTGTGTGTGTGTGTGTGTGTGTGTGTGTTTACACAAAACATAGAACATACAGTCACATATACTCACTGCTGCACCTGGCTAGTCCTTCAGCTGCTGCCCACACCCTGTGACTCTAGCTCGTGTGCTTACTCACCAGGGAACACAAGGAAATGGGGTGGTGGAGAGACTTGTATTCTGGAACTGGTATGCTGTTGGCCATCAGGCAGCTAAACAGCAGTGTTTATTGCATTAACGTCCAGTAACCAGGAATGTGCTTTGCCCTTTGCATCTAAGGTCAGACCAGTGGGGTTCATCGTTCAAGCCATTGTTACCACCTCAGACCTGGAAATCAACCCCTCACAGGTGCACTTTGGCTACTGCACTATCTACGAGGCCATCAAGACAGAGATCAGCCTCACCAACCACTCGCTCCTGCCCCAGGAGTTTGGATTCGTTGGCCTTCCCAAGGTACTTGCTGTGGTCAGGCCCTGGGGATAGAAAGCAAGACACAGCAGCTCTTCTCCAGGCCCAAGCATTGGGTACCAACATCGCTTCTGCCCTACACACCTGGCCTGCTCCTCATCCTTACTGGTCCCTCATCTTTCTGGCTGGTTGTCTCCCTCTGATGCATTGTACCCATAGGGCTCCAGACACTACCTCCTCCCTGCCCTATAGGACTTTCCCCACCTAGTCTCCATAGGGCAACCCAAAAGGATGCCCAGACCTAGCTGTCCTCAGCCCTTTCTGGGCTATTCCACAAAGACCCCACATTCACTCACACACTTAACTCACACACACTATACTAGGTAAGGTTGAAGACACCCATATGCACACACATCTCACACTCCTTTGTATGTGCACCCACAGAGAGAGACAGAGGCTCCACAGAGTACTGTCTTCACTTTAACTCTGATGTGTTCCCATTCTTCAGTTTGTGGACATCCAGCCCAATGATGGGTTTGGGACAATCTTGCCACTGGAAACTTTGTACCTTGACTTGATTTTCCAACCCACTAAAGCCAAGGAATACAACTTTGAGCTGGTCTGCAAATCTGAGATAAACCGGTAAGCCTGCCAGTCAGGGAGGGTATGTGACTCTGCTCAAGAGGTGGTGCCTTTCCCACTCCTCACCCCAGTTCACCTTGGATCCCACCAGTTGCCCACAAAGTTGGGCAACACTACTGCCCAACAGGAGCCCTAGACTGAGGAATAGACAGGTTTCTGGTCCACGTGCTCTTATACTCTGGACTCACCCTTATGAATGAGAGGAGAAGCAAACGAGTGTATGTGAACATGTTATGTAGATGAGTATACGTGAGCACAAACGTGCATTGTGAATGTGTATTAGTATAAATGTGCATGTATAAGTTCATGTGGGTTTGCTGCATGGGTATATGAAAATGTATTGAAGGGCCTGGTGTGGTGGCGCACACCTTTAATCCCAGCACTCGGGAGGCAGAGGTAGGAGGATCGCAGTGAGTTTGAGGCCACCCTGAGACTACATAATAAATTCCAGGTCATCCTGAGCTAGAGTGAGACCCTACCTCAGAAAAAAAATGTATTGTAGGGCTGGAGATAAGATTTAGTAGTTAAGGCAGTTGCCTGAGAAGCCTAAGGACCCAGGTTTGATACCCCAGAACCCACAAGATGCACATGGTGGCACATGTGTCTGGAGTTCATTTGCAGTGGCTAGAGGCCCTGGTGTACCCATTCTCTCTCTCTCTTTCTCTCTCAGATAGATAGATAGATGATAGATAGATAGATAGATAGATAGATAGATAGATAGATAGATAGATAGATATTGTATATGAATGTGGTATGTGAGTGCATGTATGTGAACCTTTGAGAGGATATGAGTGTGAATGTGGATTGTGTAGAAATGTATCAGTGTAGGTGTATATAAGTGTGCATCTCTGAAAATGCTTATTGGAGTGTGAGTGCATGTATAAGTCTGTGAGTGCCCTTGTATTCTAAGTGTGTGTGTATGAATGGGTGTGTGAGTGTGCAAATATGTATAGGACTTTAGGGATGTGCATGAGCATGAATCTATGGGTGGTTGACTATGTGTGTGAATATATAAGTGGGTGTCCATATGAAGGAGGCTAGGTGAACATGTGTAAACATGTGAACATGTGACTACATGGAGGGTATGGGGATGTGAATATGTGGCTGTGCATGTGTGATATATGCCCATATGGGTGAGTATGTGTACATATGGGAATGTATAGAGGCATGTCCATATGTGTGTATGTGAGTGTATGAATACATGTATGTGTCCATATGGGAATGAGTGAGTAAACAGACAAAAGGATTGAATGGATGTGTGATGTGCACATGGGTTGGCCCTGCTTGCAGTGACATGGGCCACTCTATGAGGCAAGAGCCTAAGGACAGTACTCAGTGGTGGTGAGAGAGATAAAGTAGATGATTAGTCTATGATAAGAGTGGTTCTTGGCTACTTGGGGTTTTTAGCTTCTGGTAACATGTTTTGAGGCAGAGGCCATGACCCAGAACACATCAAACTCCAGAGCATCTCATGTTGTGTCCAGCCTAGCTTGAGGCCACCTCCTGGAACCTGCATATACCTTTCCTTTATTTTCTCTCTTGTCTTGTCTCCACCCACATGTCCAGCCTGTGTTGTAGCTCTTTTCCTGAGCAGCCTAGGGCCAGCTCAGCACAACTCCTGTGGCTTATAGGATCATTTGCTCCCTAGTGAGGGGAAAGTTAAGCTTAGCTCATGGGCACCACTACTTTAGGGAGCAAATTGCAGATGGGAGACCCACAAGAGTGGCTTTGCCAGCTGCTGAGCTGAGCACCTCTGGAAAATAAGAGGGTTTGTTCTATCTCCCACTGAGGAAATTCCAAGAGCAGAAGCTACAGAAATATTGATGAATATGTATTGTTTCTTTTAAAAACTAGTCACAGGTAAATTGAAATTACCAAAACTTAAGACAAGAGCTATCTCAGAGACTCAAGGAATGTGTATGGACAGAGGCTTTACAACCCCTGCTCAGACAAGTTCCTTGTTCTCCCACATCTCACATCCAGACTGTCAGTAAATCCTTTGGCTTCACCTTGAAAATACATCAAACCACCCACATGCTCCTCACCAAGGGACCTCCTACCTCTACCCTCTTTTGTGTGTGTGTGCTTCATATATATGTAATGTGTATGGGAGTGGCTATATGGTGTGTGCATGTGTATGTGCCCTGTGGTGCCCCATGTACTTGCCTGAAGCAGGGGTCGGGGGCAGGCACTCATATGGTGGCTGGAGTAGAATATCAGTTGTCTTGCATCATTGTTCTTCCATCAGTTCTGTGAACCTGGGCAATTCCCTGGTCTCTGCTCCCTGGTCCTTGGTAGAACTGAGGTTACAGATGCATATGACCACATCTTTACGTGGGTTCTGGAGATTCAAACTCAAGGGGTTTTAGGCTCTCACACTTGTACAGGAAGCACACTTAGCCACTGAACCATCTCTCCAGCCCTGTATCCTTCATTAAGTGACCTGATCTTGCTTCCTGCCCCTTCTTGTCCCCAACACTTGGCCTTCTGAGTTTATGAACATCAGGCATGCCATAGCCCCATCAGTGTAAGAATGTCTATCTAAGCTGGACACGGTGGCACACACCTTTAATCCCAGCACTCAGGAGGCAGAGGTAGGAGGATCCACTGTGAGTTCAAGGCCATCCTGAGACTACATAGTGAATTCCAGGTCAGCCTGAGCTAGAGTGAAACCCTACCTTGAAAAAAAAAAAAAGAAGAAGAAGAAAGCCAGGCGTGATGGCACACGCCTTTAATCCCAGCACTCAGGAGGCAGAGGTAGGAAGATCGCCATGAGTTCAAGGCCACCCTGAGAGTACATAGTGAGTTCCAGGTCAGCCTGGGCTAGAGTGAGACCCTACCTCGAAAAACAAAAAAACAAACAAAAATATATATATATGTGTGTGTGTGTGTGTGTGTGTGTGTGTAGCCACCTGCAGAAGGTGCCTGAGATAGCTCCAAGTTTGAGTGGTTATGAGTAAGGCTATACTAAACATTCACATGGAAGATTTCAAGGTTTTATTTACCCAGAATCAATATCTAGGAAGTCCTAGGTTATATGATAAATGTGTGTGTGTGTGTGTGTGTGTGTGTGTGTGTGTGTGTGTAGCAGTGTTTCACTTTAGCCCAGGCTAGTCTTGAACTCATAGAGATCCTCCTACCTCAGCCTCCTGAGTGTTAGGATTAAAGGTGTATGCTACCACACCTGGCGGTAAGCTTTTTTTCTTAGGAAAAATATTTTATTTAGCCGTGTGTAGTGGCAAACATCTTTAATCTCAGCACTCAGGAGACAGAAATAGGAGGATAACAGTGAGTTCAAGGCCACCCTGAGACTCCATAGTGAATTCCAGGTCAGCCTGGGCTAGAGTGAGACCCTGCCTCAAAAAATCAAAACATCAGGCTGGGCATGGTGGCACACGCCTTTAATCCTTTAATCCCAGCACTTGGGAGGCAGAGGTAGGAGGAACACAGTGAGTTCGAGACCACCCTGAGACTACAGAGTGAATTCCAAGTCAGCCTGGGCTAAAGCAAGACCCTACCTCGAAAAATCAAAAAAACAAAAAAAAGTTTTTTTATTGGGTTGGAGAGATGGCTTAGCAGTCAAGGCACCCGCCTGCCAAGCCTAAGAACACCAGTTTGATTCTCCAGGTCCCACTTTTAACCAGATGCAAAGTGACGCAAGGGCACAATGCCACACTTGCCCACAAGGGGGCACACACGTCCGGAGTTTGTTCACAGCAGCTGAGAGACTGCTGGCGTGCCCATTCTCTGTCTTTCTATCTCTCTGTCTCTCTCTCTCTCAAAAAAAAATATTTTACTTATTTGTTTGTTTGAGAGAAAGAGACAAAGAGAGAGACAGACAAGAGAGTATGGGCATAGCACACCAGGATCTCCTGCCACTGCAAACAGACTCCAGTTACATGTGCCATTTTGTGCATCTGGCTTTATGTGGGCACTGGGGAATTGAACCCTGGTCATCAGGCTTTGCAAGCAAGTGCTTTTAACTGCTGAGCCATCTCTACAGCCCAGTAAGCAGGCTTTAAACCCTACAAGCCAAACAGTAGCTGTACCACTCTACATTCTATTTGTCCCACTTCCTCAGCAGCATTTGGTATTGTCAAATTTACTTTTTAGGGCCTGGGAATATACCTCAGACCCTGAGTTCAATTGTCAACACACAAAAGGAAAAGCAAACAAACAAAACAAAACAATCATGGATTTCTTCGTGGCCTGGAAGAATATTCTAATAGGTGTATAATGTATCTTATTGCAGCTTCGATTTGCTTTTCCCTAATGACTAATAACACTGAGCATCCATCCTTTCATATGCTTATGTGTCATAGATATATTGGTGTATTCAGAGCTTTAGTTGGGCTTTTGTTTGTTTGATTTCTTGAGTTCTTATTTTGTTTTTGCAGTTCTAGGGATCAAATCCAGGGCGTCAAACATGGTAGGCTAGGGCTCCACATTCCCAAGCCTGAAAACATTTTTCTTTAACTGAGCTTTGACAGCTTTTTATATTTTCTTGTTTAAATTTTATTTATTTGTTTGTTTGTTTGTTTGTTTGCTTGTTTTGTTTTTTCGAAATTGAGTCTCACTCCAGTCTAAGCTGACCTGGAAGTCACTATGTAGTCTCAGGGTGGCCTTGAATTCACAGTGATCCTACTACCTCTGCCTCCTGAGTGCTGGGACTAAAGACGTGCACCACCACACCCAACTTTTATTTTTATTTTTTAAATTTATTTTATTCTATTTATTTGAGAGAGTACGAGGGAGACAAAGAGAGAGAATGGGCACACCAGGACCTTTAGCTGCTGCAAACGAATTCCAGAAGCATGTGCCACCATATGCATCTGGCTTACATGGGTCTTTTTTGAGGTAGGGTCTCACTTTAGCTCAGGCTGACCTGGAATTCACTCTGTAGTCTCAGGGTGGCCTTGAACTCACGGCAATCATCCTACCTCTGCCTTCCAAGTGCTAGGATTTTTTTTTTTTTTTGAGGTAGGGTCTTGCTCTAGCCCAGCCAACCTGGATTTCACTATGTAATCTCAGGGTGGCTTCGAATACACAATGATTCCCCTACCTTTGTATACTACCTTAGTGTTGGGATTAAAGGCATGTTCCACCAAGCCCAGCTTTGTTATGAAATTTTCATATATATATATATATCATTGTATTTTGTTCATGTTCACCCTCTTTCATTCCACTTCTCCCTTCAGTGGTGCCTTTCCTCCCCCCAAATAGTCTCCCATCTGCTTTTGTGTCTCATATTTAACCCTAGATCCTCATGTAAGAAAAAAAATGTGGACCGGAGAGATGGCTTAGTGGTTGAGGTGCTTATCTACTAAGCCTAAGGACCCAGGTTCAATTACCCAGTTCCCATGTAAGCCAGATGCACAGGTGACACCTGCACCTGGAGTTCATTTGCTGTGGCTGGCGGCCCTGGTGAACCCATTCTCTATTTGTCTCTTCCTCTCTCCCTCTCTCTCTCAAATAATTAAATGAATAATATTTAAAGAAGAACTATGGTACTTTGTCTTTTATACCCTTTCTTGTTCACTCCTTCCCCCCCCCTTTTCTCCAAAGAATTCTCTCTTCAATTTTCATGTCAATGTATTTACAATCCTTACAGCTTTTTTTTTTTTTTTTTTTTTTTTTTTTTTTTTTTGAGGCAAGCCCGACAAACTGGTCTCTCTTTTTTTTTTTTTTTTTTTTAATTTTATTTATTTATTTGCAAGCAGAGAGAGAAAAGAGAGACAGACACAGAGAGAATGGACATGCCAGGGCCTCTAACCACTGCAAACAAATTCCAGATGCATGTGTCCCTTGTGTATCTAGCTTACGTGAGTCCTAGGGAATCAAACTTGGGTCCTTTGGCTTCACAGGCAAATGCCATTTCTCCAGCCACCACCCCCTCCTTTTTTTAATGCAAGAGAGAGACAGAGAGAGAAATGGTGCACCTGGGCCTCCAGCCACTGCAATTGAACTCCAAACTTGTGAGCCCCCTGTGTGCATGTGTGACCTTGTATGCTTCCATCACTTAGTGTGTCTGGCTTATGTGAGATCTGAAGAGTCAAACATGAGTTCTTAGGCTTCACAGACAAGTGCCTTAATTTTTTTTTATTTTGTTTTTTGTTTTTTGAGGTAGGGTCTCATTCTAGCCCAGGCTGACCTGGAATTAACTATGTAGTCTCAGGTGGCCTCAAACTCACGGAGATCCTCCTACCTCTGCCTCCCAAATTCTGGGATTAAAGGCGTGTGCCACCATGCCCAGCTTAGCCTTACAGCTTTTGATGAAATTTCCTTTCATTAATATGAAATAGGCTTCTTTATTCTTCTGACTAATTTTGACTCCAGATGTGTGCACCCCCTTGTGCATCTGGCTTACGTGGGACCTAGAGAAGTGAACCAGGGTCCTTAGGCTTCACAAGCATGCACCTCAACTGCTAAGCCATCTCTCCAGCCCTCATTCTTTAATTCTTCATTTCTGTGTGTCTTTGCCAATAAAATGTGCTTCTTGGAGACACCAGAGAATTGAATCTTTTTTTTTTTTTTTAACTTTTTTGGGGAGTTTTAATATAATACACCAGAAATCACTTTTTTAAATATTTTATTATTTATTTGAGAGAAAGAGGCAAAGAGAAGGAAAGAGAGGGAGAGAGAGAGAGAATGGGCATGCCAGGGCATCCTGCCACGGCAGACAAACTCCAGAAGCATGCAACACCTTGTATATCTGGCTTATATAGGTTCTGGGGAATTGAACCTGGTCCTTTGGCTTTGCAGGCAAGTGCCTTAAGCGCTAAGCTATCTCTCTAGCCCCAGAAATCACTTCTTTTGCAACTAGTTTTTTTTTATTATTTGAGAAAGAGAGTGGGTGTGCCAGGGTCTCTTGCCACTGTGTGTGCCTACCTCTTTGTGTTTTGTGCATTTGGCTTTATTTGGGTACTGGGAAATAGAATCCAGGCCACTGCAAACAAACTCCAGATGGATGCACCAGCATGTATATCTGGCTTATGTGGGCACTGGGGACTCTAACCTGGGTCCTTAGGCTTCACAAGCAAGTGTCTTATCTATTTAGCCAACTCTCCAGCCCCCCCTAATTTTATTTTTATTTTTTTTTTTTTTTTTTTTTTTTGGTTTTTCGAGGTAGGGTCTCACTCTAGCCCAGGCTGACCTGGAATTCACTCTGTATTCTCAGGGTGGCCTTGAACTCATGGCGATCCTCCTACCTCTGCCTCCTAAGTGCTGGGATTAAAGGCATGCGCCACCACGCCCGGCTCTAATTTTATTTATTTATTTATTTATTTATTTATTTTGGTTTTTCAAGGTAGGGTCTCACTCTAGCTCAGGCTGACCTGGAATTCACTATGTAGTCTCAGGGTGGCCTCAAACTTATGGCAATCCTCCTACCTCTGCCTCATGAGTGTTGGGATTAAATGCATGCGCCACCACGCCCGGCTTCTAATTTTATTTTTAAAAGCAGGTTATGGTTTTTTTTTTTTTTTTTTTTTTTTTTGTTTTTCAAGGTAGGGTTTCACTCTGGTCCAGGCTGACCTGGAATTAACTGTGTAGTCTCAGGGTGGCCTCGAACTCACGGCGATCCTCCTACCTCTGCCTCCCAAGTGCTGGGATTAAAGGCATGCGCCACCACACCCGGCGGGTTTTTTTAATTAATTTATTTATTTGAAAGAAAGAGACAGAGAGAAAGAACGAAAGAGAGAATGGGCACGCCAGGGCCTCCAGCCACTGAAAACGAATTCCAGATGCATGTGCCCCCTTGTGCTGGCTTTGCAAGCAAGTACCTTTAACCATTGAGCCACCTCTCAAGCTCCTCCTTTTCTTATGCTTATGTAATATTCCTTACAGTGTTTATAGCATGGGAAGATGTCTGAGTGATTAAAGGAGCTTGCTTGCTTATACATTTGTTAGCTACCTGCCAAAAATGTGCACCAGCCAATGCAGTATTTTCCAAACCTATTAATCAGGTAGCAAACAACCATGACCATAAGTCCCTGAGGCACCACCAATACAGCATGCCCATCCACCATGGTCAGTGTGTGTGGAGCTGTGTGTCTCCTCCACCCAGAGTTGAGGAGGGACTACCTGGGCCACTGCACAGCTAAGTACCACCCATGTTGGTCCCTTCCAGGTGCTTCAAGGTGTCTTGCCAAGCTGTGGGTGTCCACCCACCCCTGGAGCTGTCCCACTATCTGATCAAGTTTGCAGCCACTGCACTCTATGGTACCTCCGTGGCCACACTGTATGTTACCAACTCTCACCTGAGCATGAGCAAACTGACCCACTCTTTGCCCGGCATCAGCTCAGAAGATATGACCCCAGTGGGACCAACATCCTTTGAGTTCTTGCTGCCCTCCAACTCGCCCATCACCATCTCACCCACAGTGGGGACTGTGTTGCCAGGAAAGGTAAGCATGGGCCCACTGCTAGGCTGGGAAGCAAGGGCACCAGGCCACCCTCCAAGGTGCCTGGCTCTGCCCATATTAACCACGGGGTTTCAGTGATAGCAGGACCAAGAAACATGAGCCAGGGACAACATAAGGAGAGGGGAAGAGGGCACAGCACACACACAGCCTAGCCTGACCTAATAGGCAACAAGTTCCCCAGACAGCCCAGCGGGCAGGTTCCTGAATGGGCCTAGAAGAAAGACCCTCAGAATAGGGGAGTGTTGTTGGTTTCCTAGAAGATAAGGCACAGAGAGTTCACACAGTGCCTGCTCCAAGGAGGAAAGGAATGTGGCCAACTTCTACCTTTTATCCCTTTGCCTGGCCACCAGCAGGATTTCAGTGAATACAATTATTTTTAAACATTTTTTTGGGACTGGAGAAATGGCTTAGCAGTTAAGGTACTTGCCTGCAAAGCCTAAGGACTCATGTTTGACTCTCCAGGTCCCACATAAGCCAGACACACAGTGACATAAGTGCACAATATCATGTGCACGCACACACACACACACACACACACACGAGGTAGCGCATGCATCTGGAGTTCAATTGCAGTGGCTGGAGGCCCTAGCATACTAATTCTCTCTCTTTTTCTCTCATTAAAAACAAAAATGGGCCTGAGAAATGGCTTAGTAGTTAAGGCATTTGCCTGGGAAGCCAAAGGACCCAGGTTCGATTCCCCAGGACCCATGTAAGCCAGATGCACAAGGGGCACGTGTATCTGGAGTTCATTTGCAGTGGCTAGAAGCACTGGCGTGCCCATTCTTTCTCTGTCTCTCTTCTATCTCTATCACTGCTTGCAAATAAATGAATAAAATTTATTTTAAAAAAATGCCAGTCTAGCCGGGCGTGGTGGTGCACACCTTTAATCCCAGCACTCGGGAGGCAGAGGTAGGAGGATCGCCGCGAGTTCAAGGCCACCCTGGGACTACATAGTTAATTCCAGGTCAGCCTGGGCCAGAGAGAGACCCTACCTCGAAAAAAAAAAAAAAAAAAAAAAAAAAAATGCCAGTCTGTTGGGCTTGCCTTAAAAAAATGATTTTGAGCCGGGCGTGGTGGTGCACGCCTTTAATCCCAGCACTCGGGAGGCAGAGGTAGGAGGATCGCCGAGAGTTCGAGGCCACCCTGAGACTACATAGTTAATTCCAGGTCAGCCTGGGCCAGAGAGAGACCCTACCTTGAAAAAAAAACAAAACAAAAAAAAAAAAAGATTTTGGGGACTGGAGAGATGGCTTAGGTGTTAAAGGTGCTTTCCTGCAAAGCCAAAGGACCTACGTTCAATTCTCCAGGACCTACGTAAGCCAGATGCACAAGGGGCACATGAGTCTGGAGTTCATTTGCAGTGGCTGAAGACCCTGATGTGCCCATTTTCTCTCTCTCTCCTCTCTTAAGTAAATAAGTAAATAAATAAGCAAATAATAAATAAATAAATAAATAAAAATGTTTTTGGTCAAATTTAGCAAATATGGACATTTTGGCTTTTATCTCCTAGTGGGTTAGAGGTTGCTAGTTCTATCTTTCTTTACTCTGTTTCTCCCTCTCCTTCTCCTTCCCTCTCTCTGTCTTCCCTTCTTTTCTCACCTCTCCCTCCTTCTTTCTCCTTCTCTGATCCCTTAAGCCATCACTGTAATGAGTGTCAGGGAGACATGGTCAGTGAGACACTTTAACATGTGTTGTGAAGACATGTTCCATGGAGATTTGCTGCAGATGGTGGAAAAGGCTCCCTGTTCCCATGTTCTTTTCTTACTTTGGCCTCATTATAATGGGTGGGGTATTGATATCTTCATGACCCTTCACTCAGCATTTTGGATCATCCAACTCCACCCCCTCAACACACACACCCTACCTGAGTTGCACCAACCCAGCTCCCTGGGGCAGTGTTCATAGAGGGCTATCCTGGAAGGGTACATCTAAATTGAAATCTCAAAAATCCAGGCATCAGCAAGGTGTGGTGGCACACGCCTTTAATCCTAGCACTCAGGAGGCAGTGGTAGGAGGATCACTGTGAGTTCAAGGCCAGCCTGAGACCACATCATGAATTCTAGGTCAGTGAGACCCTACTTCAAAGAAACAACAACAGGGCTGGAAAAATGGCTTAGTGGTTAAGACACTTGCCTATGAAGCCTCAGGACCCATGTTTGACTCTCCAGATCCCATGTAAGCCAGACACAAAGGTGATGCAAGCACGCAAGGATGCACATGCACACGAGGTGGTGCACGAATCTGGAGTTCGATTACAGTGGCTGGAGGCCCTGGAATGTCAATTCTCTCTCTCTCTCTCTCCCTCCTTCCCTCCCCTCTCTATTCATCAAAAAAGGGCCAGCCTGGCATAGTGGTGCACACCTTTAATCCAGCACTTGGGAGGTAGAGATAGGAGGATCTCTGTGAGTTTGAGGCCACCCTGAGGCTACATAGTGAATTCCAGGTCAGCCTGGGCTAGGGTGAGACCCTACCTCAAAAATCAAAAACAGGGCTGGGGAAATGGCTTAGCAGTTAAGGCGTGAAGCCTAAAGACCACGGTTTGATTCCCCAGGACCCACGTAAGCCAGATGCACAAAGGGGCACATGCATCTGGAGTTTGTTTGCAATGGCTAGAGGCCCCGGCATGCCCATTCTCTCTTTCTCTCTATCTGCCTCTCTCTCTCTCTTTCTCAAATAAATACATAAAAATACATTTTAAAAAATCCAGGCATCTGCCGGGTGTGGTGGCGCATACCTTTAATCCTAGCACTTGGGAGGCAGAGGTGGAGGATTGCCATGAGTTAGAGGCCACCCTGAGACTACATAGTGATTTCCAGGTCAGCCTGAACTAGAGTGAGACCCTACCTCGAAAAAAAAAAAAAATCCAGGCCTCTAAGAGAGGAGTATGGTGCTGAGGAGGGTGATGCACCCTAAGGGAGTGACAGCAGCCCAGCTTCTCCCCACAGAGATGCCTGGTTCGGGTGACCTTCCAGCCTATACTGTCCCATGAGGTTATCCTCAAGGAAGCACTCCAGAACCTAAGCAAGAAAACAGAGACCAAGATGGTATGTGGAGGATCCAGGGGAGGTGCCTGGTGGCCAAAGGGAAGGGGTGCAAGGAGAGCAGAAGGGGATGACATGCCAGCGTGTGGGGTATGCACTGTGAGCCTCTGGCAACTGGGACCCAAGGACAGGCTTTTCTGGCACTGTGCCTCAAGCTGTTTCCAAGAGAGTAAAAGTTTTCTTGAAAGACCTCTCCCTCCCTCTTGAAAGTACCAGCAGGTAGCAAGAGCCATGGGTAGCCTGGGTACCTAGAGTTTTAACCAAAGCAGGACTGTGAAAAAGCCCAGCATGGTCTCTCACAAGTACCATGGGAAAAGCATAGAAGCCCTGGGAAGATGGCAAGCATACTGCACAATAAGCCCCACAGACTGTGCAGGCCTTGTATGCTGTACCCACCAGAAGAGTCGTGCAGTCACCAGTCACAGACCTTCCCTTCAACCACTTGTGTCCTGTATAGCACATGCATGGGTGAAGGGCCAGGCCTTCCTGCTACTCTTGATGCCTTGAGGTGCAGGAAAGAAATAGGATGGGTGAAGACCCTTGTTCTGCAGACTTTTAATCCCCTGTGCCTTGGTTTCCTAATTGCAGACATTGAAGTCAGTGTTCTAAGGGTCTCTGCACTGGGGCTTCCCACATGCCCCTATATGCTCAGTCTCCACCACTTAATCCCTTAATCCCGTTGTACCTGCTCAGTATTTCCTTAAAAGCCAGTTGGTTTTGGGGTCCCATTCACTCCAAACCTAAACCTGTGGCTCCGGCCACTCAGAGAAGCCTGGAGGAAAGTGTGCTTGCTTCCTGCCTGGCAGGGCAGAGTCCCTCAGGCAGCCCCACAGCAGCTGTTCCCGCTCACAGTTCCAAAAGGAAACAGCCAACAGAAAGGAACATGGGAGACAGTCTTTGTCCACGGGTCGAATGTACAAGGACCGACAGGCCAGGACCTCCGTTATCCAAACACTGGAGATGAAGAGGCAGGACAGTCTCAGGTAGGCTACAGGGATTTTACACTATCTGCATCCCACCAGGCCTCTCTGATGTAACTCACCTGGCCCAGGAAGACTTTCCCACGCACTGCCTGCTGCACTGGTCTGTGTAGATGTTGGTCCAGGGCTAATGGCTTTAGACACAACTAGATTCAAGGGCTCCCTTCCTGGGCTTTTGCCCACCCATTCCTCTGGGCCCAGTATTCCTTTGAACAGACTCTCTTCAAGATTTGACTCCAGCCTTCCTAGTATGCAAATAAGTTCAGAAAAGGTCTGATGAGCTGGGCCATATGCCCAGAAATTCCCTCTGTGATCCCAAGAATATGGCTGTCTAAGTGACAAAGCCTACCTGCTCCCCTCCCCTGGTTGGTCAGGATCCGGAATGAGGTAGATCCCCAGAGGAGCCAGAGAAGGGTAAGAAAGCCAGCCTGTCAGGCAAAATTGGTACAGTCACATCCTGGGACACAGGATGGCTCCAAGCTGCTGTCTCTTGCCCTTTTGACCATCTGAACCAGAGCCCTAGGGTGTGGTCTTGTGGACCCTCTCCATAAAAGGTGAGGGAGAGCTGGTCTCACACTGGGGAGTCCAGGAACAGAACTTTGAAGATCATGGGGAAAAGGCATGAGAATACTTTGTTGGCTTCTTTCCAGTTCCACCGAGTACCAGGCTGCCCAAGCCACCTTGACAAGAGATTTTCCAGGGAAGTTTAACAAGTTTGTGGTCCCCTGTGTCATTGCCAGTGGAGACATCAAAGACAGGAAGCCATCAGAACCTCTGAGCTTCAGGTATGGGGTGCTCGTGCCAGGTTGGGGGTGTGACTGGCCACAAACTGCCTTTCTTTTACTAGTGACCAGACCTGAGACCTGAGTGGGCACAGAGTTATCCCAATCTGCCTCAGTGTGTCTTTGTCTGCTCCTAGCCCCCACAACACCCTATACCTGGAACTATGGTGTCCAACAGTGGCTCCATTTATTGTGGTGACATCCAACGAAGGCAAGGCTATCCTTAACTTCGGGGATGTTGCTGTGGGTGAGTCCTGATTCTACACTGACATCAGCTCCAGTCCCTAGCACATGCTGTCTATCCCAGGGACCCAGGACCATCCTAGCTATCACTAGCTCCCCCACCCTACTGGGAACTGAACTGACTCCCTGCTGTGTTTCAGGACACCGCAGCATAAGGAAGGTCTCCATCCAGAACATCTCCCCTGAGGACCTTGTTATATCCTTACCCATGCCCAGTGCAGCCAGCTTTCAGGGGTGGAGGTGGGAGTGTCATCTGGCAGAGTCCACAGAGGTCAGATCTTCATCCTTAACACTAGGCCTTCAGGTGAAGTTCTCAGTGCTGAATCCCAATGGTCCGTTTGTCCTAATGAACCCCTCCAGCAACTTGTGCTCAGGCGAAACACAGGTTCTGGTGCTGTCCTTCACACCCCATGAGAGCATCTTGGTGAGTGCCAGGTCCCCAAGTGATGCTGTGACCCTGGGCTTCCCACACTGCAGAACCTGGTATGGCCATAGACCACTGCTACTATGCACTTTGGCCTGGATAATAATCAGCTAGGCCTGTGATCAGACTGTTCTAACCCTTTTTGCTGGCAAGTCAGCTAAGGCCAAGGGCCCCAGTATATCTCAGCAGTGGCATGCCATGAATCAGCCGCTCATGGATACATGTTGGCTGGTTGCTAAGGGACATGGTCTCCTTAGGCTCAAGAAACGCTGGACATTATCACCAAGAGAGGCACGCTCACCCTTACGCTCATAGGCACAGGAGTGGCATCCATGATCACATGCTCCATTGAAGGCAACGTCCTCAACATGGGCTACGTACTTGCCAAAGAGTCCATCTCCACAAGCTTCAAGGTGAAGCAAGTCTTTGCCCCTGGCCTAGCCTCCTGGGAGAGGGTTCCTTGGAGGCAGTCAACCCTATTGTTGGAAGAATCCAACTTGTCAGAGAGCCAGTGGAGACACAGGCTGGTCCCCACCCCAGCCTCCAAGAGGATGTCACTTTTCTACACTCCCCAGAAGGAGTCACAGGGCCTTTGTTTCTGGGAAAGCTGAGGGTGCCCCTCCTTCCACTCTGAGTCCAGCCCCTGGCCTGCAGGGTGTCCCATGTTATCTGCTTCAGGCCTTTGCGCAGAGCCACTCTGATCCTCTTATTGCTCTTCTACTCTCCTATTGTTCACTTCTTTGGAGTCCACTCAAGGGGCTGGGGAGATTGCTCAGCACTTGCTTGCAGATCCTGCCAGCCAGGTTCAATTCCCCAATACCCATGTAAAGCCAGATGTACAAAGTGGAGCTCCACTCAAGTGAGTGTGTGTGTGTGTGTGTGTGTGCGCCTCCAAGAAGAACCATGCTGTCCCTTTGGCTCCCTCACCTACATGAGCAAGGGCCTGCCTCCTGTTGTCTCATCCTGAGAGGTGCCTACTTTCCCACCTGCTTGGGTTGAGTTCTGAAGCAGAGTTACAGATAGGGATGGCACTGAGGGAGGGTGCTCTCCCGAAAGGGGACTAAGGGCAAGGAAAAGACAGGTAATGATGTAATTCAACTAAGAGGGGCTCTGAAGAATGGATGGCAGCACAGAGCTGGCCACACAGTTGGGCAGGAAAGCAGGCCACCAACCTGGGAAAAAACAACATGAGATGGATGAGGTGTAGAGGATCACAACAGCCCTAAATTCTGATAGTGTGGCCACTGTTGAAGATACTGCCTGGTGGGGCATACAGCATAATGCCAGCTGTTCACCCATCAGGTGTGGCCCAGCAGCAGGTAACCCAGACATGGGCACTAACCATAATCAGAGAGCGGCTCAGGGTGTGCTAGTCAGGTGACATTTTGCTCTTGCAGCTACAGAATGACTCCTCACTCCCCATCAAGTTCTGGGTGCGGCTGGAGAGCCTCGCCAGCAATAGGGCTGAGGTCCAGCAGCTGCTGCCAAACTTTCTCACCTCTACTGAGCAAAGGACCGAAGTTGTTGGTGAGTTGGCAGGGCTCCCGAGAGTCCAAGGGAGTGCAGGACCATGAAGGGATCTATGCTGGGCAATGAGGGCACCATTCAGAATAGGGTAAGTCAGAACTGGCCATGGAGAGGCCGGGCTAAAGGGAGTACAGAGAGGTGTCCACAGTGGGAGGCAGGAGAGGCACTATGACACATAGGGTTCTGAGTTCAGTGTGCACCAAGGCTTGGGGAAGAAGGCATGTTCAACACAACTCGTACCCTGCCTGCAGGCACCCAGAACCACAACGGCCAGAGTGTGTTCAGTGTCACCCCTGTTGAGGGCCTCATGCTTCCAGGGAAGGATCAGGAGTTCACCGTGACCTTCAGCCCAGACCATGAGAGCCTCTATTTCTCTGACCTACTCCATGTGGTGCTCTTCGAGAAGGTGAAGCTTACACACAGACAGGTCCTGCAGACCCCAGCCCACCCCAGGAGACATCCTTGTGTATCCCTTCCCTGCCCCTTCCTGGAGGTGGCCATAATTCCCAGGCCCCATCACTGAGGTAGCCTTAGTTCTCAATCACAAAACTGCAGGACAGGCTACTGTACTACTTTAAAAAATATTTGAGGGCTGGAGAAATGGTTTAGCAGTCACTTGCCTGTGAAGCCTAAGGACCCATGTTCAACTCTCCAGATCCCATGTTAGCCAGACACACAAAGGTGAAACAAGTGCAAGGTCACATATGCCCACTAGGTGGCACAAGCATCTGGAGTTTGATTGCAGTGGCTGACACCCTGGTGTGCCAATTCTCTCTCTCTCTCTCTCTCTCTCTCTCTCTCTCTTTCTCTCTCTAAAATTAAAAATTAAAAAAAAATGATTTAGCTGGGCATGGTGGTGCATGTTTTTAATCCCAGCACTCAGAGGCAAAGGTAGGAAGATCACCATGAGTTCAAGGCCACCCTGAGAATACATAGTGAATTCTAGGTCAGCCTGGGCTAGAGTGAGACCCTACCTTGAAAAAAAAAATTGAGCCAGGCATGGTGGCACATGCCTTTAATCCCAGCATTTGGGAGGCACAGATAGGAGGATTGCTATGAGTTCAAGGCTATCCTGAAACTACACAGTGAACACCAGGTCAACCTGGGCTAGAGTGAGACCCTACCTCAAAAAAACAAAAACAAGGCCGGGTGTGGTGATGCACGCCTTTAATCCCAGCACTCAGGAGGCAGAGGTGGGAGTATCACCGTGAGTTCAAGGCCACCCTGAGACTACATAGTGAATTCCAGGTCAGCCTGGACTAGAGTGAGACCCTACCTCGAAAAACCGAAAAAAAATTCCAAAAACAAAAAATATATATATTTGGAGCCGGTTGGCACATGCCTTTAATCCCAGCACTTGGGAGGCAGAGGTAGAAGGATTGTGGAGAGTTTGAGACCACCCTGAGTCTACATAGTGAATTCCAGGTCTGCCTGGACTAAAATAAAACCCTACCTTAAAAAACTAAATATATACATATTTTATATATATATATATATTTGGGCTAGAGAGATTGTTTAGTGGTTAAGGCATTTGTCAGCATAAGCCAAAGGACCCAGGTTCATTTCCCCAGTACCCATGTAAAGCCAGATGCACAAGGTGGCACATGTGTCAGGAGTTTGCAGTGGCTAAAGGCCCTGCTGCACTTATTTTCTCTCTATATCCCTCTCTCTCTCTATCTCTATCTCCCTCTCTCTCTCTCTCTCTCAAATAAATAAAATATTCTTTAAAATTATTTGTGTGTGTGTGTGTGTGTGTGTGTGTTGCCAGGGTCTCTTGCTATTGTAAAAGCATTCTAGATGCATGTGCCACTTTTGAGTCTGACATTATGTGGATACTATGGAATTAAAACCTAGCCGGCAAGGTGCCTTAAATCACTGAGCCATTTCTCCAGCCCCTACTGTATTTCTTGCCCTTAGAAAATTTCCCACCAGATCCTCCTGCAGGGCGCTGCCCGTGAACACATGATGTTCTTGGAGGGAGGAGACCCGCTGGACGTGCCTGTGGAGTCGCTGGCAGTGATCCCTGTCTTTGACCCAGAACACAAAGAAGGTGAGTCCCTACCATGGAAGCACTGGTATGCATGGTGGGCGGGGAGCAAAAGGACCTCAGGTATTAGTTAAAGGACCTGCCAGCACCCCTATCTAGCAAGAGAACACACTGAGACCCAGTGGAAAAGAGCAGGAATTCCTAGCCCATCACTCCCAGAGCAAGGCAGGATGGTCTCTGATAACCAGAGTGCTGAGGACCCCAGCCCCGCCCTGTACACAGGCTGCTTTTCCTGACTGTGGTTAAACCCTTTCACTCTAGTCCCTCCACCCAGCCAGTTCCCAGCTTGATATTTCCCCTCCAGAGGCTGAGGAGCTGAAGCCCGTTCTGGTAACTCTGAACTATGTCCAGTTTGACACAGACGTGTCAGCTGTACCTGCCACCCGAGAGCTACAGGTGGGCTGTATCCGGACCACCCAGCCAACACAAAAGAAGGTAACTACAACCCTATTCTTAGTGGCACCCTGAGAGCTTCATTGGCCTCCCCTACCTAGGGTAATTCTGGCTTCTCCCGGTCTTGCCCCTCATTGGGTTTGCTCGGGATTTCCTGGAAAAAGATGTAGAGTGGGAAGCCCTGGTCAGGGCTGAGGTGTGGGCAGAGCTGGGCACCCTCATCCCCCCAGTCCCACTGCCTCCCAGGAGTACCTGACCCTCTAACCTCCAGTAGTGCCAATGCCTCACAGACTGTCGAGTTCAGCTTGGACAGTGTCCCATGGCTGCAGCACAAGGGTTTCTCCATCGAGCCCTCCAGGGGCTCCGTGGAACGCGGCCAGATCAAGACCATCACCATCTCCTGGGTGCCGCCTGCTGACTTTGATGTAGGTGCCAGGACCCCAGGCTAGGCAGGGAGGAGGGGTGGCTGTGGTGAGTCCATGGGAGAGGTGGGCAGGGCATCTGGAAAAGTAGATCTGCCTGACTCGGGGTCCCCTTCCTCCAGCCAAACCACCCACTCATGGTGTCAGCCCTGCTGCAGCTCAGAGGAGATATAAAGGAAACATACAAGGTCATCTTCGTAGCCCATGTGGTGGCTGGCTCCTGAGGCCACAGGAGCCTCTGCAGAGTCCCTTGGGCTCTCCTGCCCACCTTGAAGTACTCTCCATACTGTGGCCCAGGCCTGTGACCTGGGCATCCCCTGCTGGGCAGGTTCAAATGAACAGTCCTCAGCATGACCCTTGAGCCAGGACCCCACAGTGATCCCCCACAGACATGGCAACTTTTCCTGACCTGGACCAAGTGAGCCCAGAGCCTGAGAACACCACCCCTGGACCCACACTAAGAACTACTGATACAACCACTTCATCATGCAGCCTGCTCCTTGCTGGGACCCTACAGAGATCCCCATACCCACTAACACCTGTCCAGGTTTTAGAAAACCCAATGAGAACCACACCCACAACCCTGTCAATAAACTATGTGAGCCAACACATATAGTCATTCTGTAGTGTGGGTTTAGCACAGAATGAAAAGTGGAAAAGACCCCCCCAGAGAATCAGCCCCATATACATACAACCCCCTTAATACATACACACACACACACACACACACACACACACACACACTCCAGTCCGAAAAACAATGCTGTGCCTAGTAAGGACCTTCTAGAGGGCAAGAGTCTTGCCAGGTAACTGTGGAGAGGCAACCTAAGCCCAAATGCTAGGAGATACCTCCCCCCTCCCCAGTTCTATATCATTGAGGGCAACAACAGGTAGTGCAGGGTGCTGAGGGTGAAAGGCCAGAGTTGAGACTAGCCTAGATCAAGGGCGGTGATAGAAGGAAGGAGACTGGGACAAGATGTTCTAAATTCCAGGGTAGGACCTTTAAGTCTCCCAGCTCCTCTCAAGTCCTCCTGCTGATCCCAAGCAAGAAAGGGTAGACAAAGGTCACGAGCCTAACTCACCCACATCCTCCTCTCACCCCTCCTCTCACCAGGCAGGGACCAGGGGAATGCCCTGCTTGTGAGTTTGTTTCTACTTGTCTGAAAAGGGTAGATCTTGCCTTCATGCCCATGACCCACTCAGCTCCATGATATGTTACTACATCCCCACCCCAACACCCCACCAGCTCTTGCCCTCTGAAATATGGCTTGTTGGATACTCTCCCAGAGCCTCCTAAGCCAGGCCCTCCTGTCAGTGAAGCACACCTACTCTGCCACTCGCCTGGAGCAAGCCAGCTCTGCCTGCCAGGGTGCTGGGGGTGAAGTGTGTCTGGATGCTCTCCTGAGCAAAGCTTTCCCCACTTTCCCCAGGGGTCTTGGTGCCTAGACACCATTGCCCCTGAGCCAGTGAGGTTGACCTTGAGCAGCAATTGGTAGGACTTCCGCTTAGTGGCCTTAGAAGTAGCAGACCCAGGTCCCTTGCTGTCACTGGGACTGACCAACTATCCCCCCAGATTCTTGGCATACTTCCAGGTTAGATAGAGAAAGAATGTCCACTAGGCCAAACAAGGCCATGCTCTGGGAAAGACATTTCCCCCCAGGAAGGCCACTCCTTTCCAAACCTGGTTCTGGCTAACCTTCCCAGGCGCTGTCTGAGAGCCTTCTCCTTCCTGGACTCGAAGATCTGGCCATGGCCTCAGGCTACACTCATGTACACTCCTTCCTACCTGATGCTGGTCCTCCAACACAGAGCATAGCTACTGCAAGGTGAAGGAGGAAGTGGGAACAGGAGCTAAGCTCATCAGCCTGAACAGGGTTGAACAGTGAGGAAGGGCCCTTGGGTGGAGGCACAAGGCTTCTGTGTGCAGGACAGCTGTGGGCAAAGCCCTGCATATTTCCCTACCAGTGGGGGAAAGACAGCAAACTCCCACCCAGGTGAGTGTGAACGCAACGAGGAAAGAACGCAAGGAAGGGCTGGAGAGATGGATTAGCAGTTAAGGCACTTGTCTGTGAAGCCTAAAGACTCATGTTCCAATGTCGAAGTCCCATGTAAGCCAGATGGACAGTGACACAAGCACACAATATCACGAACATGCAAACAAGGGGATGCACACTTCTGGAGTTCATTTGTAGCAGTTGAAGGCCCTGGTGCACCCATTCTCTCTTCCTCTCTCTCTCAAATAATTTTAAAAAGTTTTTTTTTTTTTTTTAAAAAGGCAAGGAAGGAAGGGTGAGTGTCTCCTGCCTTCCTCCCCAACCCTTGCTATGCGACCATCTCCTACAATCTGATCACCTGGCCCCATGGTAGTTGAGGACAGAACGGGCTGACAGGGTACCTAGCCTGGAAGGAGGAAGGATAAGAGTAAGAGTAAGGGTAAGGGTCTTCCTGGAAGCAGCAGCCCAAGGCCCTCAGCTAAGCAGTAGGCAATCCAGGCTGGAGTCATGGGGAGATGCTGGCTCCCCACGTTGAACATGGTCGGTTTTTGGTTTTTTTTTTTTTTGGTTTTTGGTTTTTCAAGGTAGGGTCTCCGTCTATCCCGGAATTCACTATGTAGTCTGAGGATAGCCTCGAACTCATGACAGTTCTACACCTTTGCATCCAGAGTGCTGGGATTAAAGGCATGCGCCACCACACCAGGCAGACCTGGTCTTTCAAGCCAAGTATTTTTGGAAAGTGGTCCCGCTTCCAGCTTCTCTATAGCTCAGAGCCAAGTCCAGGTTTCAGCCCAAGTGGTTTGGTCCCCAAATAAGTCCACAAAGTGAGTGCACTGGCAAATGTCTTTGAACCACCAGAGCCCCAGCCCTTTAATGGTGTAAAGCCCCCATCGCCTTTACCTAGAGCGTATGAGAGAGTACAGCATTCCTTTTGCACTGCGAGGCCACAGCCCAGGGCAGTCCTGGTCACAACTTTAAGGAGAGCTGGGGAACGCCAGGCCATGCCAAGTCAGCTGGCTGCTGGACAGAACCATGCTCAATACCCAGGACAAGACTTAGGGCTCCCCCAACGCCCCTGGGCAAGGAAGACTCAATGACTGCAGGTCCAAGAGCAGGGTGCAGAGGAGAGGGGGTAGACGTGTATGCGTGAGTGTGCGTGTGTTTATGTGTGTGTCACAGGACCACCGAGGGTAGGGCCGAAGTGAAGCTTGGCTTGGAATGAAGCATTACTGGGCCGGAGGTGGGCGTGACTTTCAGGGCCCTAGGGGTGGGGTTAACAAGAGCCGGGACTTGGAGCCAGGCCTCCTGACCACAAGGTCCAGAAGCGGGCAGGCGGGGACCTGGGTGGGCGGGGCCTCAAAACCGCAAGCCGGCCAGGAGGAGTTCCGCTGTAGACGAGGAACATGGCCCCCGGGCCGCCGGCCTCCTGGGGCCTCCTGCTGCTGCTGCTGCCGCCGCTCGTGCCGCTGCCGCAGGTGGGTCTGCTCGCTGGCAGGATCAGGGTACTTGAGGCGGGCCTGTGCACGGCCACGCCCCGCCATGCCTCACCCCAATCCCCACAGGTGGCGCTGAGTTCCTCGGACAGCAACTGTGACCCCTCGGACGAGTAAGTCACCGCGGGGAGAGGGAGGCGGGGCCTGGCTAGTGCCGCGAAGCTTCTAGCCAGTGTTTGAACCCTGCCATGTCCCGCCCAATCCAGGTGTCACTGTCCCCACAGGTGCCCGCCCCAGGCCCGCTGGAGCAGCCTATGGCACGTGGGGTAAGTGAAGGCCGACGTGCCAAGACGATGGTTGGACGGTTCATCCGAGGGATACCCAGTCCAAGCCCACTACACCGCCTTGAGGCACCTACTGTATTTGCTGCTCCCCCACCCAGGACTCTGGGTAGAGGGCCCCGGGTAGCCTGGGAGCAAGGCCGGATCACCGTCAGCAGAAGGTAGGATTGTGCAGTTAGCTAGGGACAGTGTGTCCTGGGAGTGAGCCCAAGGCCACCCCTGGCCAGCCCTGGAGAGACAGCTCAGCAGCCTGAGGCCAAGACGGGCAGACTGCTCAGGCCTGGCTCGGGCCCGGAAGGTCTCTGGCATGGAGACATTCTCTGGCTTTCTTTTCACCTGTCTCTTGTCCTGTTTCCGGTGGTTGGGGGTGAATGGACCCAGAGTAAAAGTACCCAGTGGTAGGAGACCAATCCAGGGGTAGGATCTTGCTCCTCCCTGCCAGGCTCATCTTGCTCACCGTACTACTACTGCTGCTGTGTGGGGTCACAGCCAGCTGCGTTCGGTTCTGCTGCCTCCGGAAACAGGCGCACACCCAGACACACTTGCCACCAGCATGGCAGCCCCGTGACCTGACGGTCACCCACGTGGACAGTGACAGCCCTGCTCACAGCACAGTGACCTGTGAGTACCTGGTGGCCAACTATCCAGCATGGGATGGGGAGGGACAATGTAGGGTAAATGCTGAACCCCTTCCATAAACCCACTTTCATTCTCTCTAGCCTACAGCTCTGTACAGTACCCACTGGGCATGCATCTGCCCCTGTCCTTCAATGAGCTGGACCCTGACTCAATGGTCCCTCCTGCCTACAGCCTGTATGCTCTTGAACTGCCACCCTCCTATGATGAAGTCATCAAGATGGCAAAACCCAGAGAGGAGGAGCCAGCTCCGTCCCAGAAACCCGATCCTCTCCCGGAGTCCTCAGAGCTAGAAACCACTCCAGAGCCCCAGGAGCCAGGCCCTAATGCCCAGTCACCTTAGCTGTGGCCCAGTGTCCCTTGAAGAGGGCAGTTCTTTCTCCTGGAGCCAGCAGACTATACCTTAGAGTCTTGGCACCTGGGCCAAGAACCCCTGCCTGCCCTACCATCCTTCCCCTGGGAAGGCCAGCCATCCAGCACATTGCTGCAGACTCGTTGCTATGCAATGCCGGCCAACCACCCTGCCCTGTGTTGGCCACCTCCCCTACACACACACCGGTCCCAGGCTGGCTGATGCTCTCAGCTCTAGCCCCCTGGTGAAGCCCAGCAGACCACCCTCAGCCCAGAGGAACCCCAGGCCTGAACCTTGTGAGTTCAGGACCTGCAAACCTGACAGTTTTTTTTGAGAGAGAATAAAGTTTATGTGTACATGGTCTCTGTGTATATGGAAAGAACTATAAGTCACCAGGGTAATGGGAGGCCTCAGGTAGCCACCCCAGTGCAGGCAGGCAGGCAGGGCAAGCATGGTAGCCATCTGGTATTCAGAGCCCAGCTCTGGGTGGTGGGAAAAGCCAGGGGTCATAGCATAAGGGACCAGGACTGTGGTTGGGTGGGAGGGGAGGGCTGTCCCAGATACTCTTCTCTAGGCCCATCTCCTCAACAACCCTCCCCTCTAGGTTGGGACATTAAAGCACACCAGAGTCAGACTGGAGCATATATTTGACACAGAACTGGGGACACTACAGGTGGTGGTGGTGGGAATCTGACTTCCCTGGCAGGCCTCCTGCAGTCAAAGCACAGCAGCTGTCCTACTGGACCAACATGAAGGACTCTCCAGTCATCATGGCCACAAACTCTGGAGGGAGAGAAGCAGGTCAGCAGCCTGCCCAGCTGCTCAGTTTCCAGGCCCATCCCCCACTCACCCTCATAGTCAGTGTTTTTTGTCCCCATCTTTGTCAGCCTCCTTTATCATCTGCCCAGCTTCCATTTCATTGAGAGAGTCACCAGCATTCATGAGCACATACCTGCTGGATCCTCACACTGAGCCACCATTTTCTGTCATCCTCCCATTCCTCCACCCTCTCCCATCCCCAGGCCCTTGAGCATGTTCCAGTCTATGTAGCCCTTGCTATCCTTGCCAAAGACCCAGAAAGCTGCTCTGTGTTCACCCTCCTGATTCTGGGTCTTCTCCTGGTAAGTCTCTATCTGTGCCAGGAAACTGTCACAGTTGAAGAACCGTTTGCCTTCAAGGCATTTTACGATCCCAGACTGAAGTGAAGGCTGGGCTGAGCCCCACTTCCAACCCCACCCCATGAGCTCTGTCTCTGCCCCACTCACCCATTCAGGTGACCCCAGCCCAGGGCTTCACCCCACCTCCCACCCTCTGGCTGTAGCTCACCATCTTTGTCCACATCCTCGGCCATAGAGACCAGCTTGCTCTTGGTGGAAACAATGTGTAGCAAGCTCATGAGCTGCTCCAATTTGCCTGTCTTCACCTCCCCATTACCCTCTTCATCAAACATCCCAAAGACATTTGTATTCCTTAATTTGCTCAGCTGACAGGTGCTCCATCTGCAGGGGACACCCACATCAGGGGTTCCCCTTACCCACCTCTACATCCATGGGAGGGTAAGAGGTGACCCCCTCCCCATGTACTTGGCCACCTTCAGAGCATGTAGTTAAAAATGGAGCCCCCAGCCAATGTGGTAATGCACACCTTTAATCCCAGCATTTGGAGGCAGAGGTAGGTGGATCATGTGAGTTCAAGGCCAGCCTGAGACTACATAGTGAATTCCAGGTTAGCATGGGCTACAGCAAAACTCTACCTCAGGGGGGAAAAAGGAGCCCCTAGCAGTTAAAATGTGCTTGTTTGCAAAACCTGATGGCCCATGTTCAATTCCCCAGAATCCATGTAAAACCAGTTGCACAGAGTGGTACATGCATCTGTAGTTAGTTGCAGCAGCAGGAGGCCCTTTCATGCCCATACTTGCACTCTCTCTCTTTGTCTCTGTCTCTGAAGTAAATCTCAAAAACACACACAAAAAAATCTTTTTAAAAAATATTAATTTATTTAATTATTTATTTATTTGAGAAAAAGAGAGAATGAACGGGCATGCCAGGGCCTCTATCCACTACAATGAACTCCAGATGCATGTGCTACCTCATGTGGCTGGCTTACGTGGGTACTGAGAGTTCGAACCTCTAGCCTTAGCTTTACAGGCAAGTGCCTTAACCATTAAACTACTTATCCAACCCCACAAAAAAAAAAAAAGTTTTTTAAAAATGGAGCCCTGGAGCTGGGCATGGTGGCGCATGCCTTTAATCCCAGCACTTAGGAGGCAGAGGTAGGAGGATCGCCATGAGTTCGAGGCCACCCTGAGACTACATAGTGAATTCCAGGTCCACCTGGACCAGAGTGAGACCCTACTTCAAAAAAACAAAACAAAAAGAAAGGAACCCTAGGCATGGTGGCACACAGCTTTAATACCAGCACTCAGTAGGCAGAGGTAGAGATAGGATAGTCACCATGAGTTTGAGGTCACCATGAGACTACCTAGTGAATTCCAGGTCAGCCTGGGCTAGAGCAACACTGTACCTTGAAAAACCAAAAAAAAAAAAAAAAAAAAAAAAATTAATGGAGCCCCAATTCAGAGCAGGCTTCTAAAGACACAGTGATGTATGTTGAACTTCATAGTAAGCAGGGCTCTGACAGGCAAGACTAAGCAAGGTGGGGGGTGGGGGGACTAGCATGAAGAATCGGATGAAAGGGACCAGTTAGGGACACAGGAGCTAGGGCATAGGCCATTGAGGGAGCAGCAGGGGCTTAGGTGTCTGTGGAACAGACCCTGGGGCCAAAGCAGGTGAAGAACACTGGGGACCAGCATCATGAGGAGCTCAGCCAGGCCAGGGTGATGTTCCCAGGGAAGGCTTCTAGCCCAGCATGCAGCCACTTTTGCCTACCCTCCCAGCGGCAGGTCCCTGGGCAAGCCTTCAGACAGTGGTGCTCTACTCTGCCTCTGGAGGGGACAGTGTTGGTGGTGGGAGGGCTTTGTCTCCACCATCCCTTTGCCTGCCCCCAAGGCTCCTGAGGCTCCCAGGAGGGCCTCACACCTTAGGTACTGGCTTTCCCCATTCTGTGCCTGCAGACCCTGTCCCAGAGGCTCCCCCATGGGCACTGCTTCTGGTTCGAGCTCAACCCACCATAAGTTCCAATGAGAACTGAAGCTACCTCATCATGTCTGTGGCTGGTCAAGAAGACAATACAAGGCAGTGGCACCAGGCTGCTATAGCACATGGTGCACTAGTGGCAGCTGGGTGTTAGCTCGGCCCAGCTGCCCAGGGTCCCTAGGGCCTAGATTCCAAAAGCCTTTTATGGGTGGGAAATCCTGCAGTCCCTGTTTTGGGATAGACTCAGTCCTTCCCTACAGGGCCCCTTCCTGGCCCTCCTCATGCTAGGATTGCCTTGCCTTGAACATAGGTGCCATTGGCCAGGAGCAGGGTACATGAGAGGGATTGGCCAATGCCATCCCTTCACACAGGTTGTTCACTCTTCAAGTAAAAACTTCAGTCTACCTCCCTAGAGGTGCCAGCCCTCCTGTGTTCAGCTGCAGGACTGTCATCTGAAGCTACCATTACTTACTTGTGAGACTTCTTGTGAAAGACCCACCTCAGCCAGATGGAACCTCATTGGTCCCAGCCTGTTTGGCTTCCCAGCCCCATGGACCCAGCACTCGGCACAGTGCCAACACTTGGCAAACACTCTAAAAGCAGAGTGACTGAACAGCAGGGATACCATCTCGCCCCCACTTGCACAGATGGGGATCATGGTCTCCAGCTCAGGGAGGAGACAGTCATGGCCTAGGGACCAAGCAGGTAACCTGGAGCAGATGACTGCTGGGAGGTTGGAAAGCTTCCTTCAGTCAATCAGGGGCTATTCTGGGAATCCTTAGGAAACCTGACCTCCCTTCAACTCAGAATAGCAAAGCCGGGTCCCTCGGAAGCCATGTGCCCAGGCTGGTCAGTAGCAAGGAGCCTCAGCCACACCCAGACCCTGTGCAACTACCTGTGTGTGTGTGTGTGTTCTGTCAGGTGTGCACCAGCCCCTTCTGTCTAGGTCTAAATAATCACTAGGCAGTGACGCTGACCCCCAACGCCATAGCTGGGATCCTCCCTGCTCCCATGCATGCACTGAGCATGAGTCCTGCTGGTCAAACCATAGTGCTCAGAAGTTTGTTTGTGCAGACCACAGTCCCTGTTGAGAGACTTTGCTCCCAGCCTCGGGTCACTGCCAGGATTAGCCATAGTCATGGTCAATCCCCTTATCCCTCCTTCTCCTTACTCCTCTGCATGGCCTTAAGGGACTCACACATGCACACTTGCCCCTCCCCCACAATATGACTGCCTGACAGCTCTGAGCAGGTGGGGTACTCAGTGTCCTCCTACAGCCTAGCCAGAGCTCTGCCTGCCAGAATACTCAGAGCTGCAGAATGCTCCCTTTTCAGGCCCTCGCCAGCTGCCAAGGCCAAAAGATTTGTGCTGACGAGGGTGAGATGGCTCCAACAGGCCTCTTCTTGGCTGAGGTCAGGGAAAGGACTGGAGAAGAGGCGAATTTTGAGTTTGGTGGGTGGAAAGTGATCCTTACCTTCATCATGACTGTGATGTGGCCTTAGTTTCTCCCACTTGGTGTCTTCTCCCTGAGCTGGGCAGTCTCGGCCCCATTGATGCTGAGTGATTGGAGCCGCTGAGGTATTTGTTCAATCATTTTGCATTTAAACAGTTTGAGCAGGGTGAGGGGCTGTTTACTGAACATCTCCCAAGGGCACAGGGTGAGGGGACATCTCACAGCACCCAACCCAGGCCTACACTGGATTCTGGGACCCAGGATTCCAAAGGAGAGGCAGCAGGCTACAGAAAGATGTTCTCATGGCCCTGGACAGCCAAGCCTTACATCTCTCACCTGCCTGTGGCACACAACTGTAAACAACAGGCCCAGCTATCTGCATTCCCACACCGTCCTAGGCTACAGCACCAAAGTCCTAGACATCCTGGTGCCCTCATAACTTATACTTGAAACTGCCATCCCTGGAGCCCAAGTCAGAACTGAGGCAACATTCACACCCCTCCTCTGGCTTACACTACAGACAGGAGGGCATCACTTAGCAGTCACCACAGCTTTCCTCTGGGTTGCGCTGCTACACTTACCCTGGGCCCCAGCAAGGGCAGGTGCCCAGGTCCTCACTCTCACTCTCTTTCCCTCCTCTGCTCATGCTGGCTGACCTCCATGTGGCCTCCACGCATATCCCATGCCCCAATGTATGGCCTGGGTTAAGGCAAGACCCTACCTTGAAAACCCAAAAACAAAGCTAAAAAATTTGCTTTTTTTTTTCTGCTAAAAATAAATTGATTTCTATTTTGCTGTCTTTTGGACTAGAAGAAAAAATCTAGAACAGAGTCTGAATCTTTTTCCCTGAAGAAGGGTCTCACTGTAGTCCAGGCTGACCTGGAACTCACTCTGTAGTCCCAGGCTGGCCTCGAACTCACAGCAATCCTCCTACCTCTGCCTCCCAAGTGCTGGGATTAAAAGGTGAGCACATGCCGGGCGTGGTGGCGCACGCCTTTAATCCCAGCACTCGGGAGGCAGAGGTAGGAGGATCGCCGTGAGTTCAAGGCCACCCTGAGACTACATAGTTAAATCCAGGTCAGCCTGGGCCAGAGTGAGACCCCACCTCGAAAAACCAAAAAAAAAATAAATAAATAAAAATAAAAGGTGAGCACAACCACCCCCAGCTGAACCATTTTTAAGTATAGCAGTGTTATGAACCTTATGCCAGAAAGAACTTTCATCTTGCAAATCAACCTCTGTTCCCACTGAGGAGGTCTCCTTTCTCCATCTCTGTCCCTGGCAACCACTGTTCTATCTTCTGTCTCTGGCTACTCTAGATGCATCCTATAAGTGGAATCCTACAGGTTTGTCTTTTCATGTTTGATTCATTTCAGTCAGCATTATTTCCTCAAGGTTCACTCAGTGGTACTATATTACAATATCCTTGTAGGTGAATAGCATTCCATTTTGTGAATGGACCATACTTTGCTTATCATTGCCTGTCAGCAGGCACTCAGATTGCTTCCACCTCTTGGTTTTTGTGAATAATACAGCAAGGAAAATGGAGGTGCATGAAGGTACTTCTTGAGATAACACAAACACTTAAAGCAGTGGATTTTGAGCAAAATTGTCAACACCCATCCCACTGAAGGTCTTAGGGGAAAGACCAAGGTACCTGAAGGAAATGGGAATTCTGCCTGCAGGCAAAGGATGGAGCCTGCATCCTCAGCTCTTCCCTGGGTCTCCAGCATCCACTATCATGTGACTTAAACTCTATTTCTGTCCTTGCCTTACATCTGTATGTGAGAGACAAGTGCTTCCACATCTCCTGTTCCCAGGAGCTCAGCAGTATGCTCTGAGCACCCAGTAAACCCACTGCTGGCATGTGTGTGTTCTCTGGAGCAAGACAGGGTCAATAATGCCAGTGGGAATGACAGGAAGAGCCCAGTCTTCTGTTTCCCTGGTATCCAAGGAGGGCTTCCTAGGAAGAAGGAACAGCCTTCTGCATAGTCTTGGCCATGACAGGAGGGGTCTCAGGTGAGAAGATAGCAAGGACCTGCCCACCCCTCCAGAGCAGCATCAGCTGCAGACCCACCTTTCCTGAGGTCCCAGATAGACATGGACAAAGTAGGACTCTGACATCTCCAGGGGTGTGTCAACCTTCCTCTGCCCACCCTTACCCCCTTCCTGTCAGTGGAGTTCTGCCCTAATGTAATGCTCCTAATGTACAGCTCCTATCCTAAACTCCAGCCTCCAGGGACAGTAAGATGGAACATTAGGTGTTCATCCTTCAATGTACAACTGCAACAAGATTCACTGAGCTGTAATTGTCATTGCTGGTGAGTTGGGAGGCAGAGGGAATGGGCCAGGTGGCTGCTGCTAAGCTCAGCTGCAAACAGTGGTCAGAGGAAAGGAATACTGGAACACCAAGAATGGACCTGCAGTGTAAACCACATGTGAGCCCATGAGTGAACTCAGGAATAAACCCAACTATGAACCCAGATGTGACCTCAAGTGTGAGTCCAGGAATGAGCCCAAGTGTGAATCTAGGTATGAGCCCAGTGTGAACACAGGTGTGAGTTCAAGTATGAGCCCAGGAATGAACCTAATTGGGATCCCAGGAATGAGCTCAGAGACCCTCTGGTTTCTTACAGCCTCTCTGCCCTCCACTCCACATCAGGAAAATTCAGCAGCAGAAGCTGACACCCATGATTTAATTCAGAGGACACATGAAGTCAAAGTGGGGTTCCAGGTGGGGGTTGTTCCCCATGGTTTGATCCTCAGACTCCTTTATTTTGAAGTATCCCCCCGTGATAGGGTCTTACTCTAGTCCAGAGTGACCTGGAATTCACTATGTAGTCTCAGGGTGGCCTTGAACTCACAGTGCCAGCATGCCTAGCTTTAAAAAAAACTTATTTGAAGCCGGGCGTGGTGGCGCATGCCTTTAATCCCAGCACTTGGGAGGCAGAGGTAGGAGGATCACCATGAGTTCAAGGCCACCCTGAGACTATATAGTGAATTCCAGGTCAGCCTGGGCTAGAGTGAGACCCTACCTTGAAAAACCACACACACACACACACACAAACTTATTTGAGGGCTGGGGGAATGGCTTAGTGGTTAAGGCACTTACCTGCAAATCTAAAGGACCCAGGTTTGATCTCCCCAGGACCCATGTAAGCCAGGCAAAGTGGCTCATATATCTGGAGTTCGTTTGCAGTAGCTGGAGGCCCTGGCATGCCCATTCTCTCTCTCATAAATAGATTTTTTTTGGTTTTTCAAGGGTCCCACTCTAGCTCAGGCTGACCTGGAAGTCACTCTGTATTCCCAGGGTGGCCTCGAACTCACAGCAATCCTCCTACCTCTGCCTCCACGCCCGGCTTCATAAATAAATTTTAAAAATTAAAAAAAAAAAAAACATTAGAGAGAGAATGGGCGCACCATTCTCTGTAAATGAACTCCACCTTGTGCATCTGGCTTACGTGGGTCCTGGTGAATCGAACCTAGGTCCTTTGGCTTCGCAGGCAAATGCCTTAACCACTAAGCCATTCCTCCAGCCCCTAATCTTAATCACTCGGACTTTTTTGTTTTATGTTTCTGAGGTGGTCAAAGGGACAGACAGTGTGGAAGCCTGAGCGGGATCTTTCCGCGGTGTCCTCTAAGTGGCAGTCTGTTAAGTTGGGTCAGCGCCATAGTGAGTCACTCGGTCCTCCCGGACATTCTCCAGACCCCGCCCCGTCCCATCGCTTGGCCCCGCCCCGTCTCTGCTCCATCCCTGCCCACCTCCTCTCCACCCCGTCTGACCCGGAAGTAGCGCTGCTAGGCGCTAGCTCCACATGTGCCCACCAGGGGGTGCTCGAGCACCGCGCGACCGTGCAGCGTTGGAAATCTCCCAGCCTGGGTTTTGGAACTGGATGCTCAGGTCAGAGGTAACGAACAGATGGGGCATTCACTCTCCGTCCCTGTTTCTAAAATGTTATCTGACTTAATTCCATTTCACCCACCTGGAAGACAGACGGCAGGTCCAGCTCCCTGACTCCAAGCCGAAGCCAAACTTCCCGAAAAGACTTCTTGCCTCTCAAACAGCACCCACCAGACTAGCTGTAAAGACCCTGAACCCAGTCCTTAAAGAGTCATCATGCCACCTTGTGTTCCCTGCTCTATCCAGTCCTCGGCAAACCCAGCCCAAGGTGCCTGGTTTCTACAGTTTCTACAGCTCCTCTGCAGGCCACTCCTGTGCCGGGGAAGGAAGGCACTGGGACTTGTCTTTTTCAGTTTTTGTTGAATGTGACATCAACACAGATATTTGGTTCAAAGACATGTAGACTGCACTTCAGCTGGGGTCCAGTATGCTCAGTGACCAGAGAGAGAGAGAGCAGAAGCTTTCTTTCTTTCTTTCTTTCTTTCTTTTTTTTTTTTTTTTTTTTTTTGGCTTTTCAAGGTTGGGTCTCACCCTAGCCCAGGGTGGCCTCAATCCTCCTACCGCTGCCTCCCGAGTGCTAGGATTAAAGGTGTGCGCCACCAGGCTGAGCAGAAGCTTTTCTATCTGACAGGCAGATGCTATCTGGCCCAAATAAATCCCTGTGGTCCAGAAGGGAAACTGAGGCTAGGAGTGAAGATGGGAATTGGCACTGCCAGGCTTCTCTATGGAGCCCTGGCCTCAAAGGCAATAGCCTCAAACCGTGATGGACATGCTGGGCAGCAGCAAGCAGGCATAGGCCTGACTTCAGAAGTTCCCCAGGAGCTCCCTGTCAGATTGCCTCAGCTCTCCATTCTTACTGTCCTACTCCGTAGGAATGGAAGACTTCCTCCCCACAGTCCCTCTCAGAGGTCAGGAACACTGGCCTCAAGGCCCAGGGCTCCTAGAAGAGTAAAGGGGCAAGAAAGAGATCCTTAGAAGTCTGAGTCAGCAGGCTGGGCTCACCCCAGAGGACCCAAGGCAGGTCTAAGCATGAGCCCCAGGGGCCTGCAGCAGGGCCTAACCTATCTCAGAGGGACGTCACAGGAAGAAGCTCCAGGGGACCTGGCTCCCAGCAGTGGCCTCCTGAGCTGTTTTCCAAAACACCTTGTACTTCTGGCACAGCCTCCCCAGGAGGGGCAGCCACAGGGTTGTGGGTAATGCTGGCTCTAGCAGGCATCCCTGCAGCTGGAGGCCCAATACCTTCTCAAGCCTCACACGCCCAGGCCTCTCTAACCATCACCTGGATCTGTGTCCGGCACTGACTGGGTCTTATGCTCTGCCCTCCCCTCCCCTCATGACTCCTTTCAGGCACACCTTGCATCATCTCCCAGGTGAAAGGTGACTGGGCCTGGGGACTAGATTCTAGACAAACAGCCTTCAGGTCCCAGGGGCCCTCCTTTACGGGAGGGGCTCTGGCAGGATCTAGAACCAGCCAAGGACTCATGCTGCTCCAAGACTCAGGATTTGGCACCCCAGGGCCTGCGTTGTGGGGTCCAGCCTGAGTGTTAAGTGCCATCGGACATAAGTAGGCTCAGTGGCTGGGAACTGGGAGTGAGGCAAAGACTCAGTGATTTCTTCATTCCTGCCCTTGCTGAACCAGCCCACAGCTCCCTGGATGGCCATCTCCACTTCAGAAGGTGCTAGTGCTGTCCTTAGGGCCTCATCAAGATCCTACTCAGGGGCCTGGGGCAATGCTGCCGCCAAGAGGGGGAGAACTCATGCACAGGGCAAGGCAGCAGCTGATCTGAGGGAGCAGCATGAGGAGCCAGAGCAGCTGCTGCAGGTCCACATCCCAGGCAGGAATGGATTAGGGTAAAAGGCTGGGTCCTTCCCACTCCAGGTTTGAAGACTGACCAGACACCTAGCACTGACTGCTGGGTAGAAGTCAGGGATCCATAGAGATGGGGATGTGAGCCTGTAATCTCAGCACTTGAGAGCTTGGGGCTAGAGAGATAGTTTATCAGTTAAGCACTTGCCTGTGAAGCCTAAGGACCCCAGTTGGAGGCTTGATTCCCCAGGACCCATGTAAGCCAGATACACAAAGTGGCGCATGCATTTGGAATTTGCTTGCAGTGACTAGAGGTTCTGGCATGCCCATATTCTCTCTCGCTCGCTCATCTCTCTCTCCCTCTGCTTGCAAATAAATAAATTTAAAGTATTTAAAAATAAATAAATAAATAAGAAAGATTGGAGCCAGATGTGGTGGCACACACCTTTAAATCATAGCACTTGGGAGGCAGAGGTAGGAGGATCATTCAAGGCCACTCTGAGACTACAGAGTTTCAGGTCAACCTGGACTAGAGGTCAGTGAGACCCTACCTCAACCCCTTCTCCGCCCAGCAAAAAAAGTACACACACACACACACCACAGGAGCTAAGAGATGGTTCAGATTATAAAGTGCTTGCCCCATGAGTGTGAGAGCCAGAGTTCAGATGCCCAGCACCCACATAAGTGGTGGGTGGTTGTGGTGGTCCACCTATAATCCCATCCCATAGGAGGTAGAGATGGTGGATCCTTTAGGGCAAGCTGGCTAGCTAGACAAGCTGAATCAGTGAGCTGATCTCTGTGAGAGACTCTGTCTCAATAAATAAGATGGAGATCTGGGGAGATGACTTAATGGTTAAGTCACTTGCCTGCAAAGGCAAAAGACCCAGGTTCAGTTTTCCAGGACACACATAAGCCAGATGCACAAGGTAGCACATGTGACTAGAGTTCATTTGCTGTGGCTGAAGGCCCTGACACGCCCATTCTCTCTCCCTCTTTTTTTTTTTTTAATATTTTCATTTATTTATTTATTTGAGAGAGAGAAAGAGGCAGAGAATGAGAGAGAGAGAGAATGGGTGCACCAGGGCCTCCAGCCACTGCAAACAAACTCCAGATGTGTGCACCCCTTATGCATCTGGCTTACGTGGGGCCTGGAGAATCAAACTGGGATCCTTTGGCTTTACAGGCAAATGCCTTAAACACTAAGCCATCTCTCCAGCCCTCTCTCCCTTTTTCTATGTGCCTCTCTCTCTCTCTCTCTCTCTCTCTCTCTCAAATAAATAAATAAATAAATAAATAAATAAATAAAATTTTAAAAAAACTTAAAAATAAATAACAATAAATAAGATGGAGAGCAACTAAGGATGACACGATATGTCAACCTCTGCCCTCCACACCCACACATGTGTGCACTCACACATATGAACACACATGCACACACTCCACATACACATGCATGCAAACAAACAAACAAGGATAGGCATGTAGCTCTGTTGATAGAGTGCTTGCCTAGTATGCACCATGCCCTGGGTTCCATTTGGGCACACATCTATAATTCCAGCAGTTGATAGTTGGAAGCAGGAGGGTCAGAAGTTCAAGTTCATCCTAGCAAGTTTGAAGCCAGCCTGTCTCTAAATAAGTAAATTGAAATGGTTCATTTTATGTTATATTTTACCACAATTTTTAATATAGCTGATGAAGTAGAACTCCATGTTGGAGTATTAGGAGTAACTGGGGACTGGGTGTGGCACATCTTTAATCCCAGCACTCAGCAGAAGTAGGAGGACTGCAATGAGTTTGAGGCCAGCCTGGAGCTACAGTGAGACTCTAACTTGAAAAAAAAAAAAGTAAGCCGGGTGTGGTGGCGCACGCCTTTAATCCCAGCACTCAGGAGGCAGAGGTAGGAGGATCACCAAGAGTTCGAGGCCACCCTGAGACTACATAGTGAATTCCAGGTTAGCCTGGACCAGAGTGAAACCCTACCTCGCAAAAACAAAAAAAAAAAAAGTATTTCCCAGTGGGGACTACTTGAGAGGCCTCCCCTCCTAGTGAGGTCCTAAGCTGGACAGAGGGGGAAGAGCAGATGAGAACATCAGGACTCTGGGCATGGGGTCCTTGGATTAGGAAGCTGCATCCCAGAACCCTTCTCAGGAAGGGCCAGTCTGGGGTGTCTTTCTGTTAGAAAGGACATAGTCCACCTAGGTCTGCAACCTGAGAGGAATCCAGGGCCCCAAGGGCAAGGAGGACTGTGGTCAGGGTGCAGGCTCAGAGGTCAGGGCCATGCTTGTTGGGGGACCAGGCCCAGGCACATTACTGCATTAACACCCTGTGGCTTGTGCTGACTGGGAGCCTACAGGGTCCCATATGACCAAAGGTTACTCAATGGTCCACTGGGAATGGCCCTATGACATTGTCCTGTCAAAGTGACCTCAACTGACTTCCTGCGGTAGAAGCACAGGTCCAGGGCACATAGCCAATCTTGTGCTAGCAAGGCCTAATGACACTGTGTGGGTAGCAGTCTCAGAAGGCTTTACCCTCAGCAGCCCTCTTGTGGCCACTTAGCTGGCAACATCATGGGCCTGGGCCCCAGGGAAATGTGCCTGCTGACTGGTGCCACACGTATAAGCTGTTTATCTGGAAGGTGTTTGAGTCCCAGGACACAGGCCCCAGGTGCCATCTATTGGGAGCCAAGCTCCCAGAATGTCAAGAGCTCCCTTCTTACAGGCACAGGGAAGTGAAAAGAGCTGGAGGGTAGGGTTCTGTGCTCAGCAGCCCTTGCATTGCCCTAGCAGAGCTAACTTGACTCTTGAGGCCACAGCAGGATCCAGGGGAGGGAAGCCTATATGGCCACCCCACTTTCAGGGTCCAGTGTGGCCAAGCTGGGTGTGTATCCCCATTCATTAGCCCTAGGGAACCTTCCCTGAGCAAGTCTGGATCTGTGGGTTATACCAGGGTGGGAGAGAGAGAGGCTAGGGGGCCCAGAAGATGGCTCAGGGCTGGGCACTAAGGTCTGAGTCGCACATCCCTGTACACTCTCCATCTGTATGTCTTGTTCAGAGTCTATGTGTAGGCTTCCATACCTCTCTGACTCTGGAGGTCTCTGGGTCAGTTCTGTGCTATCCCCATATCTTTTCTCACAGTGGTTTTCCCCAGGATGTGGCTGCCAGCTACACCCCTAGGTCTGGGCCCTGTGACCTGCAGGGGGTGGCAGAAACTAGTAACAGCAGCTTCTGTCAGTTTGCTGCCAAAGCTGGACAAGACATGGGGATGGGGACCAGGTGGGAGGAGAAAATGCTGACTGCCCTATGATTCCACAGGGGCTTGTGCCCCAGTGTCTCTGCCAAAATAAATGCCCAAGAGGACACCTGGAGGTAGGGTCAGGGTCCCAGACTGAGAGAGGGGAGCCCTAGCATGCTCATGCCATCTGAAGGGGCTGGCCAGAGCAGGGGCCCTAGGCTGCAGTCTCTGTCCATTGTCCCTTCTAGCATCCCAGAGCTGCCTACTGATATTGCCTGGGGCCTGCAAGCACTTAGGGGTTCAGACCCAGGGCTCCAAGAGTCTGCAGCCAGAGCACGAGATGCCGGGCAAAATGCCCTCAGCCTTAATAAAGACTTCCTCTATGTGTAGCTCAGCTGCTACTCAAACCCTGGGGTTTAGTTTTGTTTTGCTTGAGACAGGGTCTCACTCTGTAGCCCAGACTTGCCTGGAACTGGCTTTGTATACCAGACTGGCCTTGAACTCTTGGTAATCCTCCTATCTCACCTTCTTTAGTACCGGGATTACAGGTGGGACCTCTACACCTGGCTCCAAATCCTAGTTTTAGTTTGGAAGACGGGTGAAGAATCCTGTGAGGTTGCTTTACTCCTATAGCATACCAGAGAGAGCCACCAGGATCTGAAGGAAGGTGTTTTTATTTTTTTGTTTATTTTTATTTATTTATTTGAGAGCAACAGACAGACAGAGAGAGAAAGAGGCAGAAAGAGAGAGAATGGGTTCACCAGGGCCTCCAGCCACTGCAAATGAACTCCAGATGCATGCACCACCTTGTGCATCTGGCTTACATGGGTACTGGGGAATCGAGCCTGGAACCAGGGTCCTTAGGCTTCAAAGGCAAGCGCTTAACTGCTAAGCCATCTCTCCAGCCTTTTCTTTTCTTTTCTTTTCTTTTTTGTGAGGTAGGGTCTCACTCTGGCTCAGGCTGACCTGGAATTCACTATGTAGTATCAGGGTGGCCTTGAACTCATGGCGATCCTCCTACCTCTGCCTCCCAACCTGCGCCACCACGCCCGGCTCTTTTTTTTTTTTTTTGTGTGAGGTAGGGTCTCACTCTGGCTCAGGCTGACCTGGAATTCACTATGTAGTATCAGGGTGGCCTTGAACTCATGGCGATCCTCCTACCTCTGCCTTCTGAGTGCCCGGCTTTTATTTTTTCTTCTTCTTCTTCTTCTTCGAGGTCTTCTCTAGCTCAGGCTGACCTGAAATTCACTTTGTAGTCTCAGGCTGGTCTCGAATTTACAGTGATCTTCCTGCCTCAGCCTTTCCTGCTGGAATTAAAGGTGTGCGTCACATCCAGCTCGAAGGAGGCTTTTCAGAGTCTTACAAACATCCCAGAGATGTCTAGGTACTGCAGTACTAAACTGCCTGAAAGGGAGATGGGGATCAAAGTAGCTATTTCCCCTCTAGACAAAGGGAGAGGAGGCAGTACACAGGGATACAGAGCTATGGGTGGGCTACAGGGAACCTTTTGTTTTGTTTTGTTTTGTTTTTTGAGGTAGGGTCTTACTCTAGCTCAGGCTGACCTGGAATTCACTATGTAGTCTCAGGGTGGCCTCAAACTCTCAGTGATCCTCCTACCTCTGCCTCCTGAGTGCTGGGATTGAAGGCATGTGCCCACCATGCCCAGCCCATTTAACATTTTCTGGAGCTGGAGGAATGGCTTAGTGGTTAAGGCATTTTCCTGCAAAGCCAAAGGACCTCAGTTAGATTCTCCAGGACCCACGTAAGCCAGATTCACAAGGTGGCACATGTCTTCTGGAGTTCGTTTGCAGTGGCTGGAGGCCCTGGCATGCCCTCTCTCTCTCTCTCTCTCTGCCTCTTTCTCTCTTGCTCTCTCAAATAAATAAGTTAATTAATTTTAAAAATACATTTTCTGAATTCCCCACCCCAATTTTAGTGCTCTTTTAAAAAGGATGTCTGGTTTGTGATCAAAGGTGAGTTACCAGGAGGGTCACAGTGAGAATAGGGAATCTGGGGATGGGGCCAACACCTTGTATTATGAAGAGAAATCCATGAGTCCTCCAGTGTGTTGGCCAATCCACATAAAGTTTACCCTGCTCCCTCCATGCTCCTTCCTTGGGGGATGGGCATTTTCCTGGAGGTCAGTGCCACATCACTCTGGTAGGTGTAGACACTTGGATAAGACTACACTGAGGGCTGGAAAGATGGCTTAGCAGTTAAAGTTTTTGCCTGCAAAACCAAAGGATCCTGATTTGATTCTCCAGGACCCACGTAAGCCAGATGCACAAAGGGGTGCATGCATCTGGAGTTCATTTGTGGTGGCTGAAGACCCTGGTGCACCCATTCTCTCTCTCCCATTTTTTCTCTCTCAAATAAATAAATAAATAAATAATTAAAAAAAAAAAAAAAAGAGTACACTGAGCTGGGTGTGGTAGCGCACGCCTTTAATCCCAGCACTTGGGAGGCAGAGGTAAGAGAGGATTGCTGAGAGTTCAAGGCCACCCTGAGACTACCTTGAAAAACCAAACAAAAGAAAAAAAAGAAAAAGAAAAGAAAAAAGTACACTGAGTGGAGAAGTGGAGAAGTAATTAGTGCTTTCTTCCTGGTCACCTACATTCTCTGTCCCAGGGCACTATCACGTGTCCCTCCTCTTTCCTTCCTCTTCTCAGTGCTCTGGGGTGTGGAGACAAGGCAGGGGCCAGCTGCCAACTTGTTACTGGAAGTGATGATGGGATGGCTGTGCAGTGGAGAAGCCAGTGTTCAGCTGCTTAGGAACAGAAGCCCAGCAGGGGCAGGAGTCCAGCTTACGACAAAGGGGCCTTGCCAGTCACCATCCTGCCCTTTCACAAGATCTAGAAATCTAGAAATGTCCCCTGCAGTTCCAAGACCCTTCAAAGCCCAGCTGGAGAGAGGCACCCGGGCTCTGCCAGCCCTGATCTGGGTCCCCATCACATGCCCAGATTGTTTGAATAATTCAGATTTAAGAAGACCTACTTTCCTGTTAGGCCATTTCCTGCTAAAGAGCAGATGGGGGAGGGGCAACTGAATTATACATCCGTGCTCCCTGGGTTTTTAGAGAAGGCTGGGCATTGAGCCAGCCCCTGGGCAGTGCCTTCACCCTAGGGCCCTACTCAGCCCTACAGCCACTGCTGGCCAGACCCTGAACAGGTCACAGCTGACCGGGTGTGGCTAGGATTTGGCCAGCTGATCTCTAAGATCCTTCCTGAGAAGAGAGTGTGTTTGAAAACTCAGGAGAGGCCTGGCTCTGCGTTGCAGGCAGGGCTCCCCTGGACTTTTGCCCCACTGTAGAGGGGGATGGACAGCATGTCAGAGCCAAAATCTACAAAAGGCCAGGATTGAAGTGGGTAGAGGCTAGAGGCTGAGAGGGGGGGCTTCTGACCAAAGGTACAAAAGTATAGACTAGCCAGGCATGGTGGTGCATACCTTTAATCCAAGCACTCTCTACTCAGGAGGCTGAAGTAGGAGGTTCAGTGTGAGTTTGAGGCCAGCCTGGTACTACAGAATGAATTCCTGATCAGTCTGGGGTAGAGTGAGACCCTGCCTCAAAAACAAAACAAAACAAGCCGGGTGTGGTGGGGCATGCCTTTAATCCCAGCACCCGGAAGGCAGAGGTAGGAGGATCACAGTGAGTTCAAGGTCAGCCTGAGACTACAGAGTGAATTCCAGGTCAACCTGGGCCAGAGTGAGACCCTACCTCAAAAAACCAACAAACACACACACACACACACACACACACACACACACACACAAACAAACAACAACAACAAAAAAAACCCCTGAAGACTGTCTCCTTATCTCCAGGGTAGGGCTCTGGCTATAGGCTGGAAGCAGGCTAGAGAATGACCAGGGTCCTGGGCCAGAGGCTCCTGCTGCCCAGGGAATGTGTACATCAGAGGTGGCAACCCAAGGCTGCAGCCAGGAAATTTGAGAATCAAGGGCCAGCCCTTCCCTTCTTCCTTCCTTCCCCTCAACTTTGCCCCTCACACCCAATCCATAAACACATAAATGATGACTTCAGCCAGTGCTGTGGGGAGAGTTACGGGGAAGGACCTGCCCCACCCTGATCACTCACAGATCACATGGAGGCACTGAGGCTGCAACTCAAAGCCTCCTGCCTGAGCCTATAATCCCAGTACTTAGAGGATCCCAAATTCGGGGGCTGCATATTGAGCCCCTGCCTCAAAACAAACAGCCCACCCAAACCAACCTTACTTGTCCAGTATCCTCATGTGAGACCTTGTTCCACAGTACTAGTAATGAAGGGACGAGGGGAAAGCATCAAAGGTGGCCTGAGGGACAAGGGAGCCCCAGGGCCCAGCTCTATCAGTGCCCAGCTCTATCAGTGCCCATCTCTATCAGTGCCCAGTGTGCACCTTTGCCTGCCTCATCTCCACCCTAGCCTTGTGCTAGGTATGCAGAGACTAGAGGGGGGCGGGGAATGAGGATCCCACAACAGCATAGAAGGCTTTGCAGAGAATACTGGTCTTGCCCACTTTGGGCTGCTCTGCTTGTGCCTCAGTTTCCCCTTTACATCATCTCCTGCCTCTTCTCCTCTTCTCCTTTCTCTTTTCATTTCCACTTTCATTTCCTCTACCCAGGTGGACATTGAAGGGAAGGGATGGCATCAGGCCTGTTGAATTTTGAGGACCCCTTAAAACCTAGGACCCTTAAGCCGGGCGTGGTGGCGTCCGCCTTTAATCCCAGCACTCGAGAGGCAGAGGTAGGAGGATTGCCGAGAGTTCGAGGCCACCCTGAGACTACAGAGTGAATTCCAGGTCAGCCTGGGCTAGAGTGAAACCCTACCAAAAAAAAAAAAAAAAAAAAAAAAAAAAAAAAAAAAAAAACCTAGGACCCTGCTGTCATAGTGCCCATAATCCCATTCTCTTTCTACTGTCCCTTGGCACTGGATGTGCTCCATGCTCTATCTCTCTTTTGGGGAACCCTGTGCTCAGGTGCCTCTGAACACCTAGCTATTTTCATCCTTTTGGCTTGGTCTTCTTCTAGGCAGCAGTGACTGCTCAGGAACCCAGTTCCACACTCCAGGTATTGCCCTGGTTGCTGGATCTGGGTCCTGTCACTGAGAATTCAGAACATCTACCAGATCTCTTCCACCTAATCTGTAAATGTTCCCCAGGGCTCTGGGGGATAAACAGGGGCACAGTGGATGGGGGAGGTTTTGTAATACAAGAAAAGGGTTGAGGGCTGAAGGGATGGTTTAGTTGTTAAGGTGCTTGCCTACAAAGCCAAAGGACCCAGGTTTGATTCCTCAGGACCCGTGTAAGCCGATGCACAAAGGTGGCACATGCATCTGGAATTCATTTGCAGCGTCTGGAAGCCCTGGTGCACCCATTTTCTCTCTCTCAAATAAATAAATAAAAATTAAAGTAAAATTGAAAAAAAGAAGAGGGTGGGATTGGAAAGTTTGGCTTAGCAGTTAAGGCACTTGCCTGCAAAGCCAAAGGACCTTGGTTCAATTCCCCAGGACCCACATAAGCCCGATGCACAAGGGGGTGCATACATCTAGAGTTCGTTTGCAGTGGATGGAGGTCCTGGTGCACCCATTCTTTCTCTCTTTCTCTCTGCCTCTTTCAAATAAATAAATAAAAATAAAACTATAAAAAGTTTTTTTAAAATTTTTATTTTATTTATTTATTTATTTATTTATTTATTTGGTTTTTCAAGGTAGGGTCTCACTTTAACTCAGGCTGACCTGGAATTCACTATGTAGTCTCAGGGTGGCCTCGAACTCACAGCGATCCTCCTACCTCTGCCTCCCGAGTGCTGGGATTAAAGGCATGCGCCACCACGCCCGGCTAAAAAACGTTTTATTTTTATTTATTAATTTGAGAGAGAGAGAGATACAGAAATAGGCAGGTAGAGAGAGGGCGTGCCAGAGCCTCTAGCCACTGCAAACGAACTCCAGATGCATGTGCCTCCTTATGCATCTGGCTTACGTGGGTCTTGGAGAATCAAGCCTCGAACCGGGATCCTTAGGCTTCACAGGCAAGTGTTTAACCACTAAGCCATCTCTCCAGCCCAAAAAAGTTCTTTTTAAAAAAAAGAAGAGAGCGGGACAAGGCAGCTGGGAATAGACCACTTGTAAGAAATGAAGCTGGGAGGCAGAGGTAGGAAGATCGCCGTAAGTTCGAGGCCACCCTGAGACTACATAGTTAATTCCAAGTCAGCCTGGACCAGAGTGAAACCCTACCTCGAAAAACAAAGCAAAACAAACAAACAAAAAGAAAGAAATGAAGCTGGCCAGGGATGTCTTTAAGGAAGGGCCAGGCTAGGTGGGATTGAGGAGACATTTCTGTAGAGCTGATGACAGCAAAGGCCTGGTCTTCACAAGGCTATGGGGCAGGGACCTCTGAGTGATGGAATCACAAGGGATAGTGGGGAAGGTAGTAGGGTCCTGGACTCTGTGAAGAGAGACTGGGATATGGAGCTGCCAATGGTTTCAAGTAAAAGAGGAACGTGGTTGACAGTAAGTCTTTTTTTTTTTTTTTTTTTTTTTTTTTTTTTTTTTTCGAGGTAGGGTCTCACTCTGGTCCAGGCTGTCCTGGAATTAACTATGTAGTCTCAGGGTGGCCTTGAACTCTCGGCGATCCTCCTACCTCTGCCTCCCAAGTGCTGGGATTAAAGGCGTGCGCCACCACGCCTGGCTACAGTAAGTCATTTTTTGAGCAGGTGGGATAGAGGACATAGTGGCCCAGGGGGTCAGAGCCCATGAGGTGAGGTAGCAGCAATGATGGTTGTACTTGGAGTTCCTTACTCCCAAAGCAGGAGGTCACTCACAAGGAAGGGAGAAAGCAGAAAGAACGCTGCAGTGTTGTGGAGAGATAATGTACACTCGGTACGGAGCAAAATGTACACAAACATCCGTGACTGAGTGAATGTGTATGCATGTGTAAGCATATTTCCTTGGGGCAATACCCTAGTAGTACTGAGCACCCGGCTCCTGAATCTTCACTTCTATTGATCACTGTCCATTAGCAGGAGCCTTGGCTTGTGGGAAAATGCAGAGAATTCAGAGCTGGGACAGGAGAGCACAAGAAGAACCTAGATCTTCTTGGGCCCAAAGCACAAGGACATGTCTGTGGCCTGACCTGAATTGCTCAGGACAGGGAGGGGAAAGGAAAGTGTGAAGAACATATGGGAGGAAGGACTGTCTCAAAGAGTAGGTGATAGTAGCACAGATCTGGGAAGGTGCAGAAGAGGTGGTGGACCTGACTGGAAGGTGCACAGGTGACAACACCAACAAGAAGGGAAGCCTTCCCAGGAATGAGCAGGGGAAAGTGCCAGCTTCTAAGCTGGGATACTGCCACTGAGGGTTGTGACCCTGGGTTTTTTTTTTTTTTTTTTTTTGAGTCTCACTCTAGCCCAGGCTGACCTGTAATTCACTATGTAGTTTTTAAATTTTTTTTTAATATTTTACTTTATTTATTTATTTGAGAAAGAGAGATACAGAAATAGGCAGGTAGAGACACAGAGAGAGAGAGAATGGGTGCGCCAGGGCCTCCAGCCACTGCAAACGAACTCCAGATGCATGCACCCCCTCGTGCATCTGGCTTATGTGGGTCCTGGAGAATCGAGCCTCGAACCGGGGTCCATGGGCTTCATAGGCAAGCGTTTAACCGCTAAGCCATCTCTCCAGCCCCACTATGTAGTCTGGCCTTAAACTCACAGCAATCATCCTACCTCTGCTTCCTAAATGTTGGGATTAAAAGTATGCACCACCACACCCAACTTCTTCTTTTGAGGTACAGTCTTGCTCTAGTCCTGGAATTCATGGCCTTGAACTCATGGCTATCCTCTCACCTCTGCCTCCCAAGTGCTGGGATTAAAGGCATACGCAACCATGCCCTGTTCAGACTTCTTGTTTTTACTTTTGAAAATATTTTATTTATTTATTTGCAAGGAGAGATAGAGGGAAGGAAAGAAATGGGCACACCAGGGTCTTCTGCCACTGCAAACTAATTCCAGACGAATGCATAGCTTTGTGCTTCTAACTTTGCACTAGTACTGGGGAATAGAATCCAGGCCGTCAGGCTTTCCAAGCAAGTGCCTTTAATTACTGAGCTCTTTCCAGACCTTAATTTCTTTTTTTTTGGTTTTTCGAAGTAAGGTTTTGCTCTAGCCTAGGCTGACCTGGAATTTACTATGTAGTCTCAAGCTGGTCTCAAACTCATGGCTATCCTCCCACTTCTGCCTCCTGAGTGCTGGGATTAAAGTCATGCATCACTGTGCCTGTTTGTTTGTTTGTTTGTTTGTTTGTTTGTTTATATTTGAGACACCCAGAGAGTGAGCAAGAGCAAAAGAGGAAGAGAGTGGAAGAGTGAAATAGAGAAGGAGAGAGAGGAGAGGTAGGAGGATTGCCAAGAGTTCAAGGCCATCCTGAGAATACAGAGTGAACTCCAGGTCAGCCTGAGCTACAGTGAGACCCTGTCTCAAAAAGAGAGAGAGAGAGAGAGAGGGAGGAAGTGCCAGAGCCTCCAGCCACTGCAAATGAATTGCATCTGGCTTACATGGGACCTAGATTTTCAAACCTGGGTCCTTATACTTGCAGGCAAACGCTTTGACCGCTAAGCCATCTTTCCAGCTCGATCCTGTACTTTTCTTTTTTTTTTTTTTTTTTTTTTGCTCAGCACTGAAACTTCTCAAACACACCTTCCATACTCAGGGTCATTGCAGAAGAGGGGGCAGAACGAATATAAGAGCCAAAGGAAGAGTAGGACTCCTTACAACGTACTCCTCCACATACAAAATGGCCTGGATATTCACCACCTCACAGTGCCTGACACTACCTACACAAGACCCTCATAATAGGAGGATAAGATCATGACATCAAAATGAAAAGAGACTGATTGAGAAGGGGAAGGGATATAATGGAGAAGTTGTCAATAAAAAGCAAATTTAATTAAAAAAAAAAAAAAGAGAGAGAGAGAGGCTAGTGGACAAGAGGGTGCAGGCCTGAAGGAAAAGGTTTACTAGGCTGGGTGTGGTGGTGAATGCCTTTAATCCCAAAACTTGGGAGGCAGAGGTAGGAGGATCGCCATGAGTTCGAGGCCAACCTGAGACTACACATAGTGAATTCTGGGCTAGAGTGAGACCCTACCTCGAAAAAACAAAACAAAATAGAAAAGAAAAGAAAAGGTTCACTGGGCTTAATTTGGAAAGGACAGCATGGGGCGACAAGACCAGGGACCCAGGCTAAGATGGAACTGAATGCCAGTGGGACAGACGCGTGGCTGGAAATGGAAGGCAGTTGGAGTTGCATATTCCACTGACCATAACGGCCTTCCTTCCTACCTGGGGTTCTCGTCCCCACTGGTTCTCCACTCTTGCTCTGGTGGCCACCAGGCCATGCTCGCCTACAGCCTTCCTGGCCTTGGACTCGGACGTGGGTCGCATCGGCCTGGGTGAGGTGGCACAGGAACTGAGCCTGCTCTGCTGACACCGGTGTACCTGAGAGACTCAGTTTCCCGCTAGCCAGGGGCACTTTGGAAAGTCTGTGGGGACGCTGCCCAAGGGGTACGAGAGCAAGACCGCGGTCTCTTTAAGCGGCTCAAGCACGCGCAGGGCGGGAAGGGTGGACAGCACGGCGCGCGCGCGCTCGCTTTCCGTGCGCGGTGACGCGACGTGGGGTTTCCCAAGGCTGCGGGCAAGGGCCGCCGCGCCCATCCTGATGGCTGGAGGCGTCTGAGGGGCGGACGACGGCGGCGGCGGTGGCGGCGGTGGCGGCGGCGGGCGCGGGCGGCGAGGGCAGCGGGGCCGGGACTGGAGTAGCCGCCGCGCGGACCCGACCAGCCTCGCCGGCTCCTGCCCGCAGGCCGCGAGCGTGACGATCGGGACGATCAGAAAGCGGCGTGGGCGCGTCAGGTCGGAAGAGCGCGAGGTGAGCGCGGCCGCTGCGGCCTGCCGACCCCGGGTCTATCGGCGACCCCGGCCTCGAGTACTTCTCTGCGGCTGCCCGCGGGGACTCTTGGGCTTCTCATTTTGGAGTGTGTGTGTGTGTGTATGGGGGGGGTCTGCACTCGCTAGCTTCGCTCCCCGCCCCCACCCGCCCCACCCCCACCGCCGGCCTCGTCTTCCTGCCGCGCCCTGGTGCGGCCTTCGGGGAATCGGCCGGGGTCCGATGCGCGGCGGTGGCGGGGTCCTGAGTTGGAAGCCCGGTAACCGGGCTTTGGACGCGCAGTAGGCGCTTCTTCCCGCGGCGCGCTGGGAGGTGGGACGGCCGAACGTAGTAGGCCCGGGGGAAACCCAGCGGGGTTCGGAGGATGCGGAGCGCCGCGAGCGCCCGCCGGCCCGCCGTGGGAACAAAGGCCGAACCTCCGGGAGCTCGCGCCACGCCCGGCCGCGCCTTCCTTCCTGCGGGGCGTGCGGCGGGACAGGGCTGCCCGGGGAGCGGTCGCGCCGCGGGACAAAGCCGGGGTGTGTGTGTGTGTGGGGAAACCCTTCGTGCTGCGCGTCTGCACGCAGGCTGCTACCTAACGCGGGGCCGGTCTACAGTCGACTCTGGACCACCCGTTGTTCCCGAGCTCTGGAGACCGCAGACCCGGTGGCGTCCAAATGAATGGGCGCCGCGTCCGGCTGCCGCGACAAGATGGCGATCCGCGCCTTTGTCAGCCCAGGCCGTGCTGTCCCGCCGGCCCGGCCGAAAACAAAGGCTGGTCCCGGTGGCCACGGCCTTTGTGGAGGAGACATGGGCCTGGGTCTCCAGGATGACTGGGCTGGATGGGACGGGACGGGACGTTCTGTCGAGCACCCCGCAGCCAGTGGCAAGAGCCTCTGCTTCTTGACGTCCTCCCCCTGTTTCCCGTCGGGAACTGGTACTTGGCTTTAGTATTTTCTAACACCTTTGGAGGCATTTGAACATTTTTAGGGGGTTGTGTAAACGGCACGGTTACCGTTCAGACGCAGCATTAGCTCTATGTACTCAATTCTTCGTGGGGGCTTTCCAGGGGTGGCTGTAACATCCATTGGTGGAAGGACATCGATGCCAGGATTTTTATTTTGAGAAGGCAGTGGCATTCACAGTTATGGGTAGCTAGAAACTTCAGGTAACCAATAATTATGGCTTTGGAGACTATTCTTGGTTATTTTGTGTTACGTTGAGGTCTGATAGGAATAATCTCAAGTAATTTTTGGTGGTTAAGTAGCCGCTTATGAGATTGACTGTTAACGAAGAAAGTACATAGATCATCTTTCATGATTAACAAATAGCAGTGTTTTGTGAGAAGTTCTAGTTCACTCTAGAGATTGGGTGAGGTCTTCAGAGCAAGCATTATTAGTTTCTACATATTCTTCTGATTTGAACGTATAATCTTTTAGGGGTGCAGAGAAGAGAGACTTTATTTGACGATAAGGTTTTTACTTTTCATGCTAAGGTAGTTTTTTTTTCTGGATTCTTCTGGAAAGTATATACTGCAAAAAGCAAGCCCACAAGCAGTTCCCTTTTTACTGTCTTACACTGGGGGTGTGGCCAGGAATGGAACTGGTGTCATCAATTTGGAGACAGGTTTTGGAATCCCCAGACAGCAAACTGGGTGGCAGGTTCTGGCAGACAGACCATTCTGACAGAGCGGACCAGAAAATGAGAGGGGTGTGAGGGTGCTGGATTGCCTACACTTTATTTCACAGATGCTACAAAGTGTTGCAGCCTTCTTACGAAGGTGAACACCTGGAAAGTCAGAGTTAGGTTTTCTGGTTGAGTCTGTGCACATGTAACCTGTCCTACAAAGCTACGTTTATCCCATAAAGCAATACTAAGCAGAATGCTCTTAAATAGTGACACTTAAAAGGCTTTTCTTTGTTTGATATCCTCAGTTATTTCTGATTTAGGGGGGAGGAAGTTACAAGTAAATTTCCTTAGAGTCAGAAGGCTGCAGATTAAGCCAGATTTGGTGACTGGAACATGCCTGCAGTCTTAGCATTCTAGATGCTGAGGCAGGAGGTTTGCTACATGTTTGAGGACAGTCTGGACTACATATTAAGACCTGTCACAACCTCTAACCTCAAGAAACCTGCATGATAGTGTATTGTTTTCGAGTTAGGGTCTCAGTCTAGCCCAGGCTGACCTGGAACTCTAGTGTAAGGCTGGCCTCGAACTCAGTGATCCTCCTACCTCTGCCTCCCAGAGTGCTGGGATTAAAGGTGTGTGCCACCAGGCCTGACCTTGACAATGAATTTTTTTTTTAATAGTTTGGACTGGAAAAATGGCTCAGCAGTTAAGGTGCTTGCCTGCAAAGCTTAACAACTCTGTAAAAGCCAGATGCACAAAGTGATGTGTGCATCTGGAGTTTGTTTGCAAGTGGCTGGAAGTCTTGGTGCACCCATTCTCTCTTTTGCTCCTTGGAAATAAGTAAAATATATTTTTTTGATTAATTAATTTATTTATTAGAGACAGAGAGGGAAAGAGAGAGTGAGAGAATAGGTGCGCCAGGGCCTCCAGCCACTGCAAACGAACTTCAGACGCATGTGCCCCCTTGTGCATCTGGCTTACATGGGACCTGGAGAATCGACCCAGGGTTCTTAGGCTTCACAGGCATGTGCCTTAACTGCTAAGCCATCTCTCCAACCCAAGTAAAATATTTTTAAAAAATTAATTGGAGCCGGGCGTGATGACACACACCTTTAATCCCAGTACTTGGGATCCTCTTACCTCTGCCTCCTGAGTGCTGGGATTTAAGATGTGTGTCACCACGCCCAGTTTTGGCTTTTTAAAAAAATAGTTATTTACTTATTTGAGGGATAGACGCAGAGAGAGTGTGAGTACGCCAGGGCCTCCAACCTCTGCAAATGAACTCCAGCTGCATGTGCCACCTTGTGCATCTGGCTTATGTGGGTCCTGGAGAATTGAACCAGGGTCCTTCGGCTTTGCAGGCAAGTGTCTTAACCACTAAGCCATATCTCTAGCTTCCCCACCCCCTCTTTTTTAAAAAAAATTCGAGCAGGAGTGATGGCTTAGCAGTTAAGGCACTTAACTGGGAAGCCTAAGGACCCAGCTTTGCTTCTCTAGTACCCACATAAGCCACATAAGGTGCACAAGGTTTTGAGGTAGGGTATTGCTTGAGCCCAGGCAGACCTGGAATTCACCATGTAGTCTCTGGGTGGCCTCAAACTCATGGCGATCTTCCTGCCTCTACCTTCCCTTCTGAGTGCTGGGATTAAAGGCTTGTGCCACCACACCCAGCCAAATAAAATATTTTAATAAAAATAAGAAATAAAAAATTTCTCGTCTTTGATAGTTAGTGAGTTTGTATTGTTTAGTTAGTTAGTTAGTTAGTTTGTTTGTTTATTTATTTATTTATTTATTTGTTTATTTTGTTTTTCGAGGTAGGGTCTCATTCTAGCCCAGGCTGACCAGGAATTCACTATGTAGACTCAGGGTGGCCTCAAAGTCACAGTGATCCTCCTACCTCTGCCTCCTGAGTGCTGGGATTAAAGGTGTGCACTACCACACCCAGTTGTTTAGTATATTTATATTGGTCACTTGAGAAATGGACTAAGTTTAAGAAATGGTAATTTCTTGGAGGAAGTACCAAACCTTTTGTTACATTTTACTTAGTTAAAACTGTTATTCATTGTTTTTTAAAAAATATTTTATATTTATTTATTTATTTTAATTTTTATTTATTTACTAGAGATAGAGAGGGTGAGAGTGAGAATGGGTGCGCCAGGGCCTCTAGCCACTGCAAACGAACTCTAGATGCATGCTCTACCATGTGCATCTGGCTTACGTGGGACCTAAGGCATGTGCCTAAATGCTAAGCCATCTCTCTAGCCCAAATATTTTATATTTACTTATTTGACAGAAAGAGAGAGAGAGAGAGAGAGAGAGAGAGAGAGAGAATGGGCGCACCAGGGCCTCCAGCCACTGCAAATGAACTTCAGACGAGTGTGCCCCCTTCTGCATCTGGCTAACGTGGGTCCTGGGGAATTGAACCTGGGTCCTTTGGCTTTGCAGGCAAACGCCTTAACCACTAAGTCATCCCTCCAGCCCTATTCATTGTTTTTATCAGAAAAGTTACATCTCTAAAGGTAGACTTGAGAAAAGAATGAAAGGTCTGGGAGTCTCTTGACTCACCATCCCTGGGCTTTGTATCTATGCTCATGGTAGTGAGCAATTCTGATTCTATTTTAGAAATGCACTATTCACATTTATTAGTTTCTTTATTGGATTGTTTTTCTCTGCCCAAGAGATTTGGCTCATGTCAGTCACTAAATTGGATTAAATTCTTACTGTATGTGGACTTTGGCTTTAGCATTAGTGGATTTGTAACAGATATTCTCAATTTCATTATCTGGGTTTGACCAACATGGTATGCCATGTTGTTTTGTTACTTTTTTGAGATAAGCATCTTTTAGTTCAGGCTGTCCTGGAACTCACTATGTAGCCCAGACTGTCCTTTATGTGGTGATCCTCCTGCCTCCGCCTCCCAAGTGCTGTGATTACAAGTGTAAGCCACCACTTCTGACTTCATGTTGTGCTATTTTGAAAACCCTGCGTGATGTAAGTCTCAAGAGATGGAAGAAAATTTTTTAGATTTCAATCTGGATTAAATTGTGATTGAAGGATCTGGTGGTGGTGCACATCTGTCATCCAAGCATTTGGGAGGTGGAGGTAGGAGGATAAGGAGTTTGAAGCCAGCCTGGGCTACATGAGACCCTGTCTCTCAAAAACAAAAATAAAAAAAAATAAATTCTTATTTATGGCTTGCATTTGTGGTGTTTTATTTACTTATTTTGAGAGAGAGAGAGGCAAATAGAAAGAATGGGCACGCCATTGCTTCCAGCCATTGCAAACTAACTCCAGATGCATGGGCCACCTTGTGCATCTGGCTTACGTGGGTACTCGGGAATTGAATACCTGCATCCTTTGCTTTGCAGATAAGCACCTAACTACTAAGCCATCTCTCCAGCCCTGGGGTGTTACATTTTTTTTTTTTATTTATTTATTTATTTATTTATTTATTTATTTATTTATTTATATTTTTTTAGAGGTAGGGTCTCACTGTAGCCCAGGCTGACCTGGGATTCACTATGTAGTCTCAGGGTGAACTCGAACTCACAGTGATCCTTCTACCTCTGCCTCCCAAGTGCTGGGATTAAAGGCGTGTGCCACCACACCCAGCTTTTTAAAATTTTTTTGAGGTAGGGTTTCACTCAAGTCCAGGCTGTACTTGAACTCACAGAATTTTCCTACCTCTGCCTCTGAGTGCTGAGATTAAAGGTATGTGCTGGTAAGCCTGGCAGGGGGTGTTTTTTTTTTGTTTTTTGTTTTTTCGAGGTAGGGTCTCACTCTGGCCCAGGCTGACCTGGAATTCACTATGTAGTCTCAGGGTGGCCTCGAACTCATGGAGGTCCTCCTATCTCTGCCACCCAAGTGCTGGGATTAAAGGCATGCGCCACCCTGCCCGGCTATCAGGGGGGTGTTTTGTTTTAACTGGTCTATGTTGGTCAAGCTGGTCTTCAACTCTCAAGGGATCCTCGTACCTCTGCTTTCCTGAATGCTGGAACTATGTACTTTCTGCGAAATTGTTATGTAGACATTCAGTTCGGTGGTTGATTTAATGAACACAGAATGAGGAGCAAAAACAAATAAATTGAAACACAAAAGTTATTTATAAAACGAAAATGTTTAATAGTGATGTAAAAAGGTCCACATGTACTGTGGGGTGTGAATGTGTATATGAGTGAAGAGAAGAGGCTGTCACATTAACTGTTCTGGAAAAGAAATGGGGGAACCACACCCTTTTAAAGCTTGATTCCTCAGTACCCATGTAAAGCCAGACACACAAAGTGGTGCATGTGTCTGGAGTTTGCTGGCTAGAGGCCCTGGTGCGCCCATTCTCCCCCTTCCTCCAGCACTTGCAAATAAATAAAATATTTTTTTAAAAAGCCCGGTGTGGTGGCACATGCCTTAAATCCAAGCACTCAGGAGGCAAAGGTATGATCCTTGTGAGTTCAAGGCCACCCTGAGACTACATAGTAAATTCTAGGTCAGCCCAGGCTAGAGAGAGACCCTGTCTTGAAAACATAAAATAATAGCTTGAATTTTGTCTGTTGATGTTGAAGTTGGTCAGTTGGTGATAGGATTGCTGACTGCTCTCTCCTAGCCTTCAGTGCTGCTTTTAGAGGAGCTATGGTGATTCTGGCTTCTAGTGAAAGAAAAGCTTTCAGTTTTTAAAAAAAAATTTTTTTTTCTTGGTTTTTTTTTGGTTTTTCAAGGTAGGGTCTCACTCTGGCTCAGGCTGACCTGGAATTCAGTATGTAGTCTCAGGGTGGCCTCGAACTCTTGGCGATCCTCCTACCTCTGCCTCCCGAGTGCTGGGATTAAAGGCATGCGCCACCACACCCGGCAAAAAATAATTTATTTATTTGAGAGAGAAAGAGGCAGAGAGAAAATGGGTGTGCCAGGGCCTCCAGCCACTGCAGATGTACTCCAGACCCATGCACCACCTTGTGCCTTTGGCTTACATGGGTCCTGGGGAATTGAACCTGGGTCCTTAGGCTTCTCAGGCAAGCGCCTTAACCACTAAGACATCTCTCCAGCCCAGTTTTCAGTTTTACAAGAGCAGTCAGTCCCTCCCTTCTTTCCTCCTCCCTCCCAGACAGGGTCTCATGTAGTCCAGGTTACCTTCACACTCAATATGTAGCCAATGATGACCTTGAACTTCTGATCTTCCTGCTTCTACGTCCCCCAGTACTAGGTTTATAGGAGTGCACCACCATGCCTGATTTCATGCAGTGTTGGGGGTTCAAACCAGGGCTTCCTGAATGCAAGGCAAGCAAGCACTTTTATTAACTGAGCTACATACCTAGTTTTTCTTTTTGCTTTTTATATTTTTTTGGAAGACTTAGTAAATAAAAGCATTCTGTGATTTGTCTTAAAATTAGAATTTTGAGAGGGCCGTTTTTAAAAGCTGTCTGATTCAAAAGACCAAGATTATCTTAAGATGATTTTTAGGATTCAGTTGAACCAATTTTGCTCTTTTTTTTTTTTTTTTTTTTTTTTTTTTTGAGGTAGAGTCTCACTCTGGCCCAGGCTGACCTGGAATTAACTATGTAGTCATGTAGTCTCAGGGTTGCCTTGAACTCACAGCGATCCTCCTACCTCTGCCTCCCGAGTGCTGGAATTAAAGGCGTGCGCCACTATGCCTGGCTAATCTTGCTCTTTTTAAAAAATTTATTTATTTAGTTTTTGCAAGGAGAGAGAGAGAGAGGGGAAGACAGAGAGAGAATGGACACGCCAGGGCCTCTAGCCATTGTAAATGAACTCCAGATGCATGTGTCCCTTATGCACCTGGCTTATGTGGGTCCTGGAGAATCGAACCGGGATCTTTGGTTTCACAGCAAACACCTTAACTGCTAAGCCATTTCTCCAGCCTTTAATTTTTTTTTTTTTTTTTTTTTTTTTTGTTTTTCAAGGTAGGGTTTCACTCTAGTCCAGGCTGACCTGGAATTCACTATGTAGTCTCAGGGTGGCCTTGAACTCAGGGTGATCCTCCTACCTCTGCCTCCCAAGTGCTGGGATTAAAGGCATGCATCACCACGCCCGGCCCAATTTTGCTCTTGATTAAATGTTATTACAGGGTTGGAGAGATGGCTTAGAGGTTAAGGTGCTTGCCTGGTTAAGGTGCTTGCCTGGTTAAGGTGCTTGCTTACGAAGCCTAAGGACCCATGTTTGACTCCCCAGATCCCATGTAAGCCAGATGCACAAGGTGGCACACGCATCTGGAGTTTGATTACAGTGGCTGGAGGCCCTGGCGTTGATTCTCTCTCTCTCTCTCTTGCTCTCTCTCTCATAAAAAAAATAGACCAGTCTGTTGGTTCTAAGCTCCATAATACTTTTTCATGTTTTTTTGAGGTAGGGTCTCACTCTAGCCCAGGCTGACCTGGAACTCACTCTGTAGTCCTAGGCTGGCCTCAAACTCACGGTGATCCTCCTACCTTTACTTCCCAGAGTGCCGGGATTAAGGCGTGTGTGTGTGTCACCATGTCTGGCTTCCATAATGCATTTTATCAAGAGTGGAGAGAGGGCCGGGCGTGGTGGTGCACGCCTTTAATCCCAGCACTTGGGAGGCAGAGGTAGGAGGATCGCCGAGAGTTCGAGGCCACCCTGAGACTACATAGTGAATTCCAGGTCAGCCTGGACCAGAGTGAGACCCTACCTCGCAAAAACCAAAAAAAAAAAAAAAAAAAAAAAAAAAAAGAGTGGAGAGAGGGAGATTGTATTAACTTGTTAGGTTGCTAGAATGGGAACACTAAGCATGAGTGGAACATAATGCTTGTTGAGATGGGTAGTCTTATCTTCATGTGTAATTGTGTGATTTTCTCAGTCAGCCCTGTTGGGATCATAAAATACATTCTTTGACAAGTGTAGACTCTCATTTACTTGTTGATAGTAGTAGTTGGTAAAGTTTTAACAAATCTGGACACTTTTTTTCTTTTTGGTTTTTCAAGGTAGGGTCTCAGATGTAGACGAGGCTGACCTGGAATTTACTCTGTAGTGTCAGGGTGCCCTTGAACTCACATCAGTCCTCTTACCTCTGCCTCCTAACTGCTGGGATTAAAGTTGTGCGCCACCGGCTGGAGAGATGGTTTAGCGGTTAAAGCACTTGCTTACAAAGTCAAAGAACCCAAGTTCGATTCTCCAGGACGCACATAAGCCAGATGCACATGCGTCTGGAGTTCCTTTGTGCACCCATTATCTCTCTCTCTCCCTCTTTCTCTCTCTCAAGTAAATAAATAAAAATAAAATATATTTTAAAGTTGTGCACCACCATGTCTGGCTGGTTCTTTCATATATACATCTTTTTTTTTTTTTTTTTTTTTTTTTTTTTTTTTGGTTTTTCGAGGTAGGGTCTTGCTTCAGTTCAGGCTGACCTGGAATTAAGTCACACTGTATTCTCAGGGTGGCCTCGAACTCATGGTGATCCTCCTACCTCTGCCTTCCCAAGTGCTGGAATTAAAGGCATGCGTCACCACGCCTGGCTACATCAATTTTCTCTTAGGTGAAGTAATATGTTTGTGGTTGTTTGACTTAGGTGTCACCCATATAAACTTTGGTGTTCTGAATGCTAGGTTCCCAGCTGATAGAGATTTGGGAATTAACGCCTCTTGGAGGCAGTGTATTGTTGGGGGCAGGCTTATAAGTGTTATAGCCAGTGTCCCCATGCCAGTGTTTGGCACACTTTCCTGTTGCTATTGTCCACCTTATGTTGGCTGGAGGTGATGTCCACGTTGTTGTTTTCCCCTGCCATCATGGAGCTTCCCCTGGAGTCTGTAAGCCAAAATACCCCCCCCCCCACAAGCTGCTCTTGGTTGGGTGATTTCTGCCAGTAATGTGAACCTGACTGCAGCAGTGTTGTAAATTAAGTATGTAGCCTTGTGCCTTACTAGGCCTTGTAATGTCAGCTATCAATGGCCACTAAATGATGTCTCACTTCTTTTCTGAGATGCTTCTCCAGCTCTGCTAGGATCTGTAGCTATAACAAACTACCACAAACATACTAAGGACAGAAATCTGAAATTGATGAGGACAGAGGAGACTCCTTACCTTTTTTTTTTTTTTGGTGTGCTAGATTGAACTCAGGGCCTCATGCCTCCTGGGTACATGGTCTACTACTGTGCTGATCCTCGGCTCCCTTTTTTTGCTTCATTATGTGTTGTGAGTGTGTGTGTGTGTGTGTGTGTGTGTGTGTTTTTTTGTTTTTTCAAGGTAGGGTCTTACTCTAGACCAGGCTGACCTGGTCTCAGTCTCAGGGTAGCCTCAAACTCACTGTGATCCTCCTACCTGTACCTCCCAAATGCTGAGATAAGGGTGTGGCCACCACACCCAGGTTCTTTTCTTTTCTTTTTAATTTTTAAAATTATTTTATTTATTTTTGGAGAGACACAGAGAGGGAGAGGGAGACAGATAGAGATGGGTGCGCCAGCAGTGTCTCAGCTGCTGCAAACGAAATCCAGATGCGTGCGCCCCCTTGTGGGCAAGTGCTCTGTTGCGCCCTTGCATCACTTTGCATCTGGCTAAATGTGGGACCTGGAAATTGGAACTGCTGGAGATTGGAACCAGCGTCCTTAGGCTTAGGAGGCAGGCGCCTTAACCGCTAAGCCATCTCTCCAGCCCTTTTTCTTTTATTTATTTATTTATTTATTTATTTATTTATTTATTTTTTATTATTATTTATTTGCAAGCAGAGAGATAGAAGAGAGGCAGTCAGAGAAAGAGAGAATGGGCACGTAATGGCTTCCAGCCACTGCAAACGAACTCCAAATGCATGTGCCCCTTGTGCATCTGGTTTACGTGGGTCCTTGGAGAATAGAACTGGGATCCTTTGGCTTCGCAGGCAAACACCTTAACCACTAAGCCATTTCTCCAGCCCTTTTTTTTCTTTTATTGCCAACTTCCATAATTAAAGACAATAGCCAGGTAATCCCCCTCCCCTGCACTTTTCCCTTTGCAACTCCACTCTCCATCATATCCCTACCCTTCCCAATCAGTCTTTTATTTTAATGTCCTGATCTTTTCCTCCTGTTATGATGGTCTTGTATAGGTAGTGTTGGCACTGCAAGGTCATGGATATCCAGGCCATTTTGTGTCTGGAAGAGCGTTATAAGAAGTCTTACCCATCTTTTGATTCTTACATTCCCACTTCTTCCACAGTGGACTCTGAGCCTCAGAAGGTGTGATAGAGATGTTTCAGTGCTGAGCACTCCTCTGTCACTTAGCACTATGGTGCCTTGTGAGTCATCCCAAAGTCACCACAATCTGAAAAGAGAAGCTTCTCTAACCAAAAGAGAGAATATCATTAATATATGGATATGAACATTAAGAGAAGTGTTTACTGGGCAGTTTGGTGGGGGTAGTATATACCTTTAGCCAGACACCAGCAGACGTTACACCCCTAGGGCTTATGACTTCACCTGTCATAGGTTTTTTTAGTATCAGGCATGTATTCTCTACCATGGTGCGGGTCTCCAGTCCAATTAGAAAGCAGTTGGTTTCCCCCATAACAGACATGCCACTAATGCACCCGTTGGCTCCTTTGGCCAAGCTGGCCAAATTTAAGGCTTGCAGTGTTCACTGTTGTTTATCTCCACTGGTGATTTCTCTCCCATGGAACTACATGCAGCGAAATTTTTTTCAGCTTTTTGTCAGTTGGTCTACTTGGAGGAAGTTTTCAGCTCAGTTCCCGCAGAATTTCTCAGTGACCTTACAGCCCAAGTATGTGGTCTTCAGCCATAGGGTCTTATCATCTATTCCTGGCTTCATTCTGTTGTTTTTTTTCTTCAAGGTAGGGTCTCACTGTAGCACAGGCTGACCTGGAATTCACTATGTAGTCTCAGGTTGGCCTTGAACTCAAGGCAGTCCTCCTACCTCTGCCTCTGAGTGCTGGGATTAAAGGCGTGCACCCGGCTCTTGTTTTTGTTTTTTGAGTTAAGGTTTCATTCAAGCCCAGGTTGACTTGGAATTCACTATGAAATCTCAGGCCTTGAACTCACAGCGATCCTTCTATCTCTGCCTCTGGGAGTGCAGGGATTAAAGGCGTGCACCACCATGCCTGGCTTCTTTGTTCATTCTGGTGGTTGCCAACAGTCTTTAATGGCAAGTGGTTGTATCAATCCCAGTTTTGTTTTCTCTGCTATTTAGGACATTAGTCATTGAGTTAATCAATTTGACCTCATTTTGGCATAACTGCAAAGACTTCTTTCCAGATAAGGTCGCAGTTCCAGGTAGGCTTGAATTTGGGGTGTGGGTGGAGATGTTGCTCAGTTCTAGAGGGACCTAGCACTTCATTCTTTTTTCTCTTTATTTGAAAGAGAGAGAGAATGGGCATGCCAGGGCCTTCAGCTGCTGTAGATAAACTCCAGACGCATGTGCCACTTTGTGCATCTGGCTTAGATGTGTCTTGGGGAATCAAACCTGGGTCCTTTGGCTTTGCAGGCAAGTGCCTTAGCTGCTAAGTCATCTCTCCAGCTCCTTTTTTGGTGTTTTGAAGGAGGGTCTTGCACTATCCCAGGCTGACCTGGAATTCACTATGTAGTCTTAGGCTGATCTCAATCTCACAGTGATCTTCCTACTCTACCTCCCAAGTGGCAGGATCAAAGGCACCTGGCTCTGCCCTTCCTTTCCTCCCCTTTCTTTCCTTCTCACTTTAGGCCAGGCTGGCCTTGAACTCATGGCAATCCTTCTCCCTTAGCCTTCAGAGAGCTGGAGCATTCTTTATTTTGGATTCACATCTCCTTGTTTATTTTTTGGGGGTAAGGGGAATGTGCATTTCTGATATGTATATGTGTTCATGTATGTGCATATAGGCACACGTGCAGATAAGAGGATGACTTTTGGGTGTTGGTCCTCTCCTTCCACCTCCTAGATCTCATGTTCGCTGTTGGTTTTGCCAAACTAACAGGCTCCCGAGTTTCCATTATATTCTGTCTCCTCTCTCTCTTTTAAAATTTATTTATATATTTTTTTATTTATTAGAGACAGAGAGAGGGAGAGAGAGTGAGAATGGGTGCCCCAGGGCCTCTAGCCATTGCAGACGAACTCCAGATGCATGTGCCACCATGTGCATCTGGCTCAGGTGTAATCTGGAGAATCATTGAACCGAGGTCTTTGGGCTTCACAGGCTTGTGCCGTAACCGCTAAGCCATCTCTCCAGCCCCCCCCCTTTTTTTTTTTGGTTTTTCAAGGTAGGGTCTCACTCTAGCCCAAGCTTACCTGGAATTCACTATGTATTCTCAAGTTGGCCTTGAATTTATGGCGATTTTCCTACCTCTGCCTCCTGAGTGCTGGGATTAAAGGCATGCACCACCATGCCCAACTCTTTTTAAAAATATATTTTATTTATTTATTTATTTGAGAGAGAAAGAGGCAGAGAGGGAGAGAATGGGCTCACCAGGGCCTCTAGCCACTGCAAACGAACTCCAGATGTATGCGTCCCCTTGTGCATCTGGCTTATGTGGGTCCTGGAGAATTGAATCGGGATCCTTTGGCTTTGCAGGCAACCCCCTTAACCGCTAAGCCATCTCTCCAGCCCCTCCTTTTTTTTTTCAAGGTAGGGTTTCACTCTAGTCCAGGCTGACCTGGAATAAAAATATTTTTATTTGCAGAGAGAGAGAGAGAGAAAGAGAATGAATGAATGAATGGACATACCAGGGTCTCTTGTGGTTGCAAACAAACTCCTGACTTCACATGGGTACTGGGAAATTGAACCTGGGCTGAAAGGGTTTGCAAGCAAGTACCTTTAAACCCTGAGCCATCTCCCCAGCCCTCTTTTCATTTTCATATTGTATATTGTCCAGTTGTAGAATTTTTTTCCAACAGTGAAAATTTTCTCTGCTCATATTGTGGCTGTTGTTCACTTGACATGTGGTTAGTGTGATTGAGGAAACTAGCTTCTTCTTCTTCTTCTTCTTTTTTTTTTTTTTTTTTGAAAGGGAGACAGGGAGAGGGAGACAGAAGAATGGACACACCAGCAGCCTCTCAACTGCTGTGAACGAACTCCAGATGCTTGCGCCCCCTTGTGGGCAAGTGCAGCATTGCGCCCTTGCGTCACTTTGCATCTGGCTAAACGTGGGACCTGGAGATTGGAACTGGCATTCTTAGGCTTAGGAAACTAGCTTTTTTTTTTTTTTGGTTTTTCGAGGTAGGGTCTCACTCTGGCCCAGGCTGACCTGGAATTAACTATGTAGTCTCAGGGTGGCCTTGAACTCTCGGCGATCCTCCTACCTCTGCCTCCTGAGTGCTGGGATTAAAGGCGTGAGCCACCACGCCCAGCTGAAAACTAGCTTCTTAATATTTAGTTTCGTAAAAATTTTTTGTTGTTGTTTTGAGTTAGGGGCTCGTTCAAGCCCAGGTTGACCTGAATTCACTATGTAGTCTCAGGGTGGCCTTGAACTCATAGCTAGCTGTCCTCCTACCTCTGCCTCCCGAGTGCTGGGATTAAAGGCATGTACCACCATGCCTGGCTAAAATTGTAACTGCCTCTTCTTGGACAGTCTCAGAGCATTTGGGTGGTCATTGGTAGAAGTGGGAAACATGGGAAAGTCTCAAGAGGGATATAAACTTGGAATTTGAATTCTGTTCACATCTTATGTTTAGCAGCCTTTGCATGTCCAAAGTTAAGTTGTGCAAATCTTGGGGCATTTGCCAAACATGCTTCACTTGATTTTGGCTAGTTTCAGTAGACACCATCTCCTTTGGTATACCCTAGGATCTGTATATGAGGATTTGCCAGGGCCAGCTGTCAAGGTACTTTGTGTTCTAGCTTTGTTCTGTCTTGTTGCTTTTGTGGGAGCAGAACAAAGTCCCTGTTGGTAGTTTCAGGAGGATAGGTAGAGACTGCTACCACCAGTATCTTTTCCTTTTTTTTTTTTTTTTTTGTTTGTTTTTCAAGGTAGGGTTTCACTCTAGTCCATGCTGACCTGGAATTCACTATGTCGTCTCAGGGTGGCCTCGAACTCACATTGATTCTCCTACCTCTGCCTCCTGAGTGCTGGGATTAAAGGCATGTGCCACCACACCCGGCTTTTTTCCATTGTTTTTTTAGGGACCAGTGACCTAGCTCACAGGTTAGTGGAACGAAGACACAGAAAAGCTATCAATCACAAATAAATTCTTATCTTGTGGAAGTGCTGAGTTCCCTGAAGTTGAGTGTGCACTCTGCTCTTATGCTTTTTAGTTTTATTCAAAGTAGTATATAAACCCTAGCCTAGGGCTGGAGAGATGGCTTAGCAATTAAGGCATTTTATTTGCCTGTGAAGCCAAAGGACCCAGGTTCAATTCCCCAGGACCCATGTAAGCCAGATGCCCAAGGGGCACATGCGTCTGGAGTTCATTTGCAGTGGCTACAGGCCTTGGCGTGCCCGTTCTCTCTTTGTCTGTCTCTCTTCTTTCTACCTCTCTCTCTATCTCTGCTTGCAAATAAATAAATAAAACCCTAGCCTAGGATGATCTGGAACTCTCTGTAACCACAGGCTGGCCACAGCTCATGGCATCCTGCCACCTCAGCCTTCTATGTGTTATGCTTTGACAAAGTCTGAAAACGTTTATGGTTGTCACACCATAGAATGTGCCACCAGGGTGCTGCCTAGTAATAAAAGATTATCCAGCCCAAGCTTTCAGTTTCACCAAAGTTGAGGCTTGCATCCTTTGTTTTCAAAAACTAGTTGCCAAAGCATTAAGTGGTTTTTTTTTTTTTTTTTTTGGGTTTTGCAAGGTAGGGTCTCACTCTGGTCCAGGCTGACCTGGAATTCACTATGTAGTCTCAGGGTGGCCTCGAACTCTCGGCAGTCCCCCTACCTCTGCTTCCCAAGTGCTGGGATTAAAGGCGTGCGCCACCATGCCTGGCCTTAAATGAGTTTTATATTGCTGCACCACAAACAACCCAAGTGTAAGCGACTGAAACAACTATTTGTTCACTATTTTCTGCATTGGTTGGTGTGGTCACTCCTCAGCTAGGAGTGTCTTCTGTCATCAGGTCTATGGTGCTGCCCAGGCTCACTCATCCCTTTGCAGCCTGGGGCAGGTGGTCTGGGGCTGTGCTTCCAGGATGGCTCTGCCCAGATAGCTGTTTAGCCGGGTTTCAGGGCCTGTTCTTTCCAGGAATGTAGCTTAGACCTCCTTCCTTGGCTGAGTTCCCAGAGGGCAGGAAGAAGGTTGACAGGTTTGTTGAAGGCATGCTTAGAAGTTACTGTGTACTTATGCTGTGTTTGACTGGTCAGTTATATATCCAGACTCAGAGCAGGAAGGTAGACTCTGGGCTTGGAGTAGGCACCCTTCTTGCCTTTAAAAATCATCTCAGCCTTTTCTGTAGCATGACCTTAATTGCTTTCTTTTAAAGCTGGGCAAGGAGATCCATCCCTATAATTCTCAGCATTTGGCTGGCTGAGGCAAGAGGAGGATTGCAGATTTTTTTTTGAAGTATATTTTATTTATTTGCTTATTTTTGAGAGAGAGAGAGAGAGAGAGACAGACAGACAATGAGCGCGGCAGGGCCTGTTGCTACTACAAATGAACTCCAGACGTAAGCACCACCATGGGTATCTTGCTTCCATGGGACCTGGAGAATAGAACCTGGGTCCTTAGGCTTCATAGGCATGCGCCTTAACTGCTAAGCCATCTCTCCAGTCCTAATTAAAAAAAATTTTTTTATTTTGTAAGCAGAGAGAGAGAGAGAGAAGAGAGGCAGACAGAAAGAGAATGGACACGCCAGGGCCTGTAGCCGCTGCAAACGAACTCCAGATGCATATGCCCCATGTGCATCTGTTTTACATGGGTCCTGGGGAATCAAACCTGGGTCCTTTGGCTTCACAGGCAAATGCCTTAACCGCTAAGTCATTTCTCCAGCCCTGATCTTTTGTTTTCTTGAGAGAATGGCAGATTATTTTAGATGGTCTGGTTAGTGTGAGGTGCTGGGTGGAGAGAGGACCCTTCTTGAGAGTAACTGGGGAAAGCCTTTCCGAGCAAGCACTATTAGAATAGTAAGAAGTGTAGCTGGGCAGGTTAAAAATCCTCAGTTGAGGGAGTGACAGATTGAGTTTTAAAGATTATTTATATTTCTGAGTGAAGAATGGATTATTGGGAAATGGTGACATCAGAGTGGAAAAGAGACTAGTTGAAAAGATGGGATTCAGTGGAGGGGGGATTTAGGAGGGGGAAACAGAGGGAATTATGATCATGGCATATTGTCTATATTTATATGGAAGTTGTCAATAAAAACTAAAAAGAGCTGAAGAGATGGTTTAGTGGTTAAGGCAATTGCCAGCAAAGCCAGAGGACCCAGGTTTGAGTCCCCAGTACCCACATAAAGTCATATGCACAAGGTGGCACATGCATCTGTAGTTCATTTGCAGTGGCTAGAGGCCCTGGTGTGCCCCATCCTATGTCTCTCTCTCCAATAAATAAAAGTAAAAAGCTGGGAAGGAATTATGATCAAAATACATAATATGTTGTATGAAAATTGTTGATTTTTTTTCTTTTGGTTTTTCGAGGTAGGGTTTCATTCTAGCCCAGGCTGACCTGGAATTCACTAGGTAGTCTCAGGGTGGCCTTTGACCTCTCAGTGATTCTCTTTTTTTTTTTTTTTTTGGTTTTGCAAGGTAGGGTCTCACTCTGGCTCAGGCTGACCTGGAATTAACTATGTAGTCTCAGGGTGGCCTTGAACTCTTGGAGATCCTCCTACCTCTGCCTCCCGAGTGCTGGGATTAAAGGCGTGCGCCACCACGCCCGGCTTCTCAGTGATTCTCTTACCTCTCTCCCAAGTACTGAGACTAAAGGCGTGCACCACTGCACCAGGCTTAATAAATTTTTTTTTTTAAGTACCAGGTAGGGGCTGGAGAGATGGATCTGTTTTACATGGGTCCTGGGGAATCAAACCTGGGTCCTTTGGCTTCACAGGCAAATGCCTTAACCGCTAAGTCATCTCTCCAGCCCTGATCTTTTGTTTTCTTGAGAGAATGGCAGATTATTTTAGATGGTCTGGTTAGTGTGAGGTGCTGGGTGGAGAGAGGACCCTTCTTGAGAGTAACTGGGGAAAGCCTTTCCGAGCAAGCACTATTAGAATAGTAAGAAGTGTAGCTGGGCAGGTTAAAAATCCTCAGTTGAGGGAGTGACAGATTGAGTTTTAAAGATTATTTATATTTCTGAGTGAAGAATGGATTATTGGGAAATGGTGACATCAGAGTAGAAAAGAGACTAGTTGAAAAGATGGGATTCAGTGGAGGGGGGATTTAGGAGGGGGAAACAGAGGGAATTATGATCATGGCATATTGTCTATATTTATATGGAAGTTGTCAATAAAAACTAAAAAGAGCTGAAGAGATGGTTTAGTGGTTAAGGCAATTGCCAGCAAAGCCAGAGGACCCAGGTTTGAGTCCCCAGTACCCACATAAAGTCATATGCACAAGGTGGCACATGCATCTGTAGTTCATTTGCAGTGGCTAGAGGCCCTGGTGTGCCCCATCCTATGTCTCTCTCTCCAATAAATAAAAGTAAAAAGCTGGGAAGGGAATTATGATCAAAATACATAATATGTTGTATGAAAATTGTTGATTTTTTTCTTTTGGTTTTTCGAGGTAGGGTTTCATTCTAGCCCAGGCTGACCTGGAATTCACTAGGTAGTCTCAGGGTGGCCTTTGACCTCTCAGTGATTCTCTTTTTTTTTTTTTTTTTTTTTTTTTTTGGTTTTGCAAGGTAGGGTCTCACTCTGGCTCAGGCTGACCTGGAATTAACTATGTAGTCTCAGGGTGGCCTTGAACTCTTGGAGATCCTCCTACCTCTGCCTCCCGAGTGCTGGGATTAAAGGCGTGCGCCACCACGCCCGGCTTCTCAGTGATTCTCTTACCTCTGCCTCCCAAGTACTGAGACTAAAGGCGTGCACCACTGCACCAGGCTTAATAAATTTTTTTTTTTAAGTACCAGGTAGGGGGCTGGAGAGATGGCATAGCAGTTAAGGCACTTGTCTGCAAAGCCAAAGGACCTAGGTTCAATTCCCTAGTACCCATGTAAACCAGATGCTCAAGGTGGCACATGCGTCTGGAGTTTATTTGCAGTGGATAGAGGCCTTGGCAAGCCCATTTTCCCACTCACTCTCACTCTCCCTCACTATCTGCATCTTTCTAAAATAAATGAATAAATAAATTAACTAAATAAAATATTTTAAAAAATAAGGTGGAGGGGCTAGGGAGATGGCTCGGTGGTTAAGGTGCTTACCTGCAAAGTCTCACCACCCAGGTTCGATTCTCTGGTACCCACTTAAAGCCAGGTGCACAAGGTGATACATGTGCCTGAAGTTCATTTGAAATGGCTGGAGGCCCTGGCATGTACGTCACTTGGCTTTTATTTTATTTTATGGGGGGGGCGGTTCACCAGGACCTGCAGCCACTGTAATTGAATTCCAGATGCTGTGCTCCACTTGTGCGTGTGTGTGATCATGTGCGCTTGCATCATACTGTGTGTCTGGTTTATATGGGATATGGAGAGTCAAACATGGGTCCGTAGACTTTGCAGGCAAGCACCTTAACTGCTAAGCCATCTCTCTACCCCAATTTATTTTATTTTATTTTATTTTATTTTATTTTATTTTATTTTATTTTACTTTATTTTTTTGGTTTTTTTTGTTTTTTGAGGTAGGGTTTCACTCTAGCCCAGGGTGGCCTCGAACTCAGGGTGATCCTCCTACTTCTGCCTCCCTAATGCTGGGATTAAAGGCATGTGCCACCACACCTGGCTATTTTTTTTTAAATTAATTTTTTTTTTATTGACAACTTCTTTAGTTGTAGACAATATCCCATGGTACTTCCCTCCCCCCACTTTCCCTTTGAAACTTCATTCTCCATCATATCCTCTCCCCCTCTCAATCAGTCTCTCTTTTCAGTTTGATGTCATGATCTTTTCCTCCTATTATGATGGTCTTGTGTAGGAAGTGTCAGGCACTGAGGTCATGGATATTCCAGGCCATTTTGTGTCTGGAGAAACATGTTGTAAGGAGTCCTACTCTTTCTTTGGCTCTTACATTCTTTCTGCCCCCTCTTCCGCAACAGACCCTGAGCCTTGGAAGGTGGGTTTGAGATATTTCATTGCTGAGCACTCCTCTGTCACTTCTTCTCAGCACCATGGTGCCTTCTGAGTCAAGGTTGCCACCATCTGAAAAGAGAAGCTGCTCTAACCATAAGTGAGAGTAGCATTAATATATAGGTGTGGACATTAAGAGAAGTGCTTACTGGGCAGTTTGGTGAGCCTAGTATATACATTTAGTGTTACACCAGCAGACGTTACACCTCTAGGGCTCATGACTACCCCTGTCATAGGTTTTCAGTATCAGGGATGTATTCCCTGCCATGGAGTGGGACTCCAGTCCAATTAGAGAGCAATTGGTTTCCCCCATAAGAGACATTGCCACTATTGCACCCATTGGCTCATTTGGCCAAATCTAAAGCTTGTAGTGTTCACTGTTGAGTACCTTCACTGCACACCTGGCTATTTTTATTTCTATTTTATTGTATTTTATTTTTTTGATTTTTCGAGGTAAGTAGGGTGTCACTGTAGCCCAGCCTGACCTAAAATTTACTATGAAGTCTTAGGGTGACTTCTAACTCTCAGTGATCCTACTTCTGTCTCCCAAGTGCGTCACCACACCTGGCTTCCCCAATTTTTTAAACTAATTAATTAATTAATTAATTAATGAGAGAATGGGCACACCAGGGCTTCCAGCCACTGCAAACAAACTCCAGATGCATGCATCCCCTTGTGCATCTGGCTTACATGGGTACTGGGGAATTGAGCCTTGAACTGGGGTCCTCAGGCTTCCCATTCAAGCACTTAACCACTAAGCCATCTCTCTAGCCCCCAGTTTTATTTTTTATTTATGTACTTGGGTGGGAAAGGGAGGGAGAATGAGAATGAATGCCCTCTAGCTGCTACAAAGCTACAAACTCCAGATGCATGTGCCCTTTTGCATCTGACTCTATGTGGGTACTGGGGAATCAAACCTAGGTCGTTAGGCTTTGTAGGCAAGTGCAGCCCCTGCTTTTATTTAATTATTATCTTACCCCTCCCCCCTTTTTTTGTTTTTCAAGGTAGGGTCTTACTCTGGTTCAGGCTGATCTGGAATTCACTATGTAGTCTCAGGGTGGCCTTGAACTCTCAGTGATCCTCCTACCTCTGCTTCCCGAGTGCTAGGGAAAAAAGGCCTGCGCCACCATGCCCATCTTATCCTGCTTTTGTTTTTAATATAAAGACATACCACCAAGCAGCTTTACAAGTTTGCTAATAAAGTTACTGTAAGCTGGGGAGATGGCTCACTGTTTAAAGACACTTGTATGCAAAGCCTGCTGGGTCAGGTTCAGTTTCCCAGTACCCACGTAAAGCCAGATGCATGAAATGGCATGTGCATCTCAAGTTTGTTTGCAGCGGCAGGAGGCCCTGGCATACCCATCCATATTCTTTCTCTCTCCCTCTCTCTTTCTCATGAATAAATAAATATTTTAAAGGTAAAGTTATTCTTTGGGCTGGAGAGATTGCTTAGTGGTTAAGGTGCTTATTTGCAAAACCAAAGAACCCAGGACCCATGTAAGCCAGATGCACAAGTTTTCGCATGTGTCTGGAGTTCGTTTACAGTGGCTAGAGGCCCTGGTGTGCCCATTCTCTCTCTATCTGCCCCCCCCAATAAAATACAGTATTTTTTTTGTTTTGTTTTGTTTTGTTTTGTTTTGTTTTGTTTTGTTTTTGTTTTTTGGGGTAAGGTCTTGCTCTAGTCCAGGCTGGCCTGGAATTCACTGTAGTCTCAGGGTGGCCTCAAAAACTCTGGGATCTTTCAACATTTGCCTCCCCTATGCTGGGATTAAGGGTAGACACCACCATGCCCTTCTTAAAATAAACTTTTTAAAAAAACTTTTTATTTTATATTTTTGGAGAGAGAGACACACACACAGAAAGAGAGAGAGAGAGAGAGAGAGAGCGCAAGACAGAGATGGGCGTGCGAGCAGTGTCTCAGCTGCTGAGAACAAAATCCAGATGTGCACGCCCCCTTGTGGCCAAGTGTTCTTAGGGTTAGGAGGCAGGCGCCTTAACCCCTAAGCCATCTCTCCAGCCCAAAATAAACTTTTTTTTTTTTTTTTTTTTTTTTTTTTTTTTTTGCGAGGTAGGGTCTCACTCTGGTCCAGACTGCCCTGGAATTCACTATGGAGTCTCAGGGTGGCCTCGAACTCACGGCGATCCTCCTACCTCTGCCTCCCAAGTGCTGGGATTAAAGGCGTGCGCCACCATGCCCGGCTCCAAAATAAACTTTTTAAAAAAGGTATTCCTTGATAAGTTGAGTATAAGTAGGTCTAAAGTTTTTTTGTATATACCAGTTATAAAATCAATAACATTCTTGTAGGGGGCAGTTTGTGGGAAATTGGGTGACCTGGAAGAGACAAAGAGGAACTGGCTACATGATGAATAACTATGGTTAGACAAATAGGTTTCTCTACAAGTCTTCCTCTTTTTTCCTAGTGGCTCTTTATGTGGCTGAGTGTGCTGGGCTCACTTGAGGAGGAGGAAGGGACCACATGAAAATCTTCAGCAAGCCCTGCACCTGAGTTGGTGTAACGGCCCTTTCCTGTGATGGGTTTGAAGGCTTTGCTTGTAATTAAGTTCTTTCACCTGAATTCTTAGCTGAACTAAACTTTCCATTGACTTACAGTTAAATTCTTTCCTCCTCTTCTCTCTTATTATTATTGGTAGAAGCCTATAATTAGGCTAATGAGTGGTCAGGTGAGATTGAATCAGTGGATTGACTAGGCTTTGGCTTTGGATCTTCCAATGTGCTCTTTTTTTTTTTTGGAGAGAGACACAGAGAGAGACACAGAGAGGAAGACAGAGATGGGCGCGCCAGCAGTGTCTCAGCTGCTGCAAACGAAATCCAGATGTGTGCGCCCCCTTGTGGTCAATAGCGGCATTGTGCCCTTGCGTCACTTTGCATCTGGCTAAACGTGGGACCTGGAGATTGGAACCAGTGTTCTTAGGCTTAGGAGGCAGGCGCCTTAACCCCTAAGCCATCTCTCCAGCCTCCAATGTGCTCTTTTACAAATAGGTAGCTAATTAAAAAATATATATATTTTATTTATTTATTTATCTGAGAGAGGGAAAATGGGCATGCCAGGGCCTCCAGCCACTGCAAACAATCTCCAGATGTATGTGTCCCCTTTTAATCTGGCTTACGTGGGTCCTGGAGAATTGAAATGGGGTCCTTTGGCGTTGCAGGCAAATGCCTTAACCACTAGGCCATCTTTCCAGCCCTTAGCTAATTTTTTAAAATAGAAATTAGCTCAGAGCTGAGAGTGGTGGTGCACGCTTTTAATCTCAGCATTCGGGAGGCAGAGGTAGGAGGATCACCCTGAGTTGAAGGCTACCCTGAGACTACTTAGTGAATTCCAGGTCAGCCTGGGCTGGAGTGAGACACTGCCTCAACCACCCGCCCACCCCCGCAAAAAAAATTTTGTTTTAATTGAGGTCTTAGGAAAGTAAACTCATGCCATTGTTTTCATGATTGTTAGATTTTTCTTTATCTTCAGCCCCTCCCTGTCTCTCTAGCTCTGTCTTTTTCTCTGGCAGGGTATCATGTAGCCAAGGATGACCTTGAAGTCCTTATCCTCCTGCCTTCATATCCTGAATGCTGGGATTACAAGTTTGTATCACTGTTTCTATTGTTGGAGATCATACCCAGAACATTATGCATGCTGGGCAAGTAGCCTACTGATTGAACTATATCTCCAACCCTATAGCTTTGTCTTTTTGCAAAGGGAGTGCATATGTGTTTGTGTGTTTTGTGCATGTGTGTGTATGGAGGTCTCAGTGTCTTCCACTATCACTCTCTTACCATGGATTCAGCTAGACTAGCTAGCCAGTGAGCCCCTATTATTGCCTGTCTTCACCTCCCCAGAATTGGGATTATAGGCACATACCACTACCCCTGGCATTTTACACAGGAACTGGAGATTTGAACTCTGGCCCTCATGCTTTTGTGGCAAACACTTCACTTAACTGAGCCATATGCTCTTTATAGCTTTTCACTCTTCTTGTTTGTTTTTGTTTTTTTTATTTCAAGGTAAGGTCTCAATCTAGTCCAGATAGTTTTTTAAAAAGATTGATTTTTATTTATTTATTTATGTATTTATTTATTTTGTTTTTCAAGGTAAGGTCTCCCTCTAGCCCAGGCTGACCTGCAATTCACTCTGTAGTCTCAGGGTGGCCTTGAACTCAGGGCGATCCTCCTACCTCTGCCTCCCAAGTGCTGGGATTAAAGGCGTGCACCACCATGCCTGGCTCTATTTATTTATTTATTTATTTATTTATTTATTTATTTATTTTTTTATTTATTTATTTATTTTGGTTCTTAGAGGTAGGGTTTTACTCTATCTCAGCTCACCTGGAATTCACTATGTAGTCTCAGGATGTCCTCATGGTGATTGATCCATGTGCCACCACACCCAGCTTTTTTTTTTTTTTTTTTTTTTTTTTTTAATGTATGGTCTCACTATAGCCCAGGCTGGCTTGGAATGCACTGTGTAGTATCAGGGTGGCCTCAAACTCACAATGATCCTCTTACCTCAGCCTCCCAAGTACTGGGATTAAAGGCGTACGCCACCACGCCAGGCAATTATTTATTTATTTATTTATTTATTTATTTTTGTTTTTCGAGGTAGGGTCTCAACTCTGGGCCAGGCTGACCTGGAATTAACTATGTAGTCTCAGGGTGGCCTCGAACTCTCGGCGATCCTCCTACCTCTGCCTCCCGAGTGCTGGGATTAAAGGCATGCGCCACCACGCCCGGCTTATTCATTCATTCATTCATTCATTTATTTATTTATTTATTTATTTATTTATTTATTTATTTATTTATTTATTTTGGTTTTTCGAGGTAGGGTCTCACACTAGTCCAGGCTGACCTGGAATTCACTATGTAGTCTCAGGGTGGCCTTGAATTTACGGTGATCCTCCTACCTCTGCCTCCCGAGTGCTGGGATTAAAGGCGTGTGCCACCACGCCCGGCTCAATTATTTATTTTTGAGGTAGGGTCTTGCTCTAGCCCAGGGTTACCTGGAATTCACTACTTTGGAAAAAACAAATTCCTAAGATCGAATTGTTGGTACAACAGCGAAAAAGTTATTAGTCACTAAAATGTAATCTGGGCATCTTGCCTGAGTGAGTCCATTTGCCCATCAGAAGGATTGATTGTGGTAAGGAGGTCTTGTATAGGACTGAAATCTTCAGTTGTTAAAATTTAAGGTGCCTGGTTGCTGGGTGTGGTGGCACATACTTTTATTCCCAGCACTTGGGAGGCAGAGGATCACCGTGAGTTTGAGGCAACCTGATACTACATAGTGAATTCCACGTCAGCCTGAGCTGCAGTGAAACCCTACCTGAAATTAAGGTGGCTAAGCTGACATGGTGGTGCTTCCCCCCCTTTTTAAAAGAACATTTATTTATTTATTTATTTATTTATTTATGAGTGACAGAGAATGGGCACACCAGGGCCTGCATACAAATTCCAGATGCATGCACCCCTTGTGCATCTGGCTTACATGGGCCCTGGGTGAATTGAGCCTCGAACCAGGGTCCTTAGGCTTCACAGGCAAGTGCTTAACCGTTCTCCAGCCCAGTGGTGCTCCCCTTTAATCCCAGCACTTGGGATACTGAGGTAGGAGGATCCTTAGAGTTCGAGGCCACCCTGAGATTACATAGTAAATTCCAGGTCAGGGTGGGCTAGAGTAAGACTGTACCTCAAAAAACCAAAAAATAAAAATAAATAAAAAAGAAAGGAAGCCGGGCGTGGTGGCGCATGCCTTTAATCCCAGCACTCGGGAGGCAAAGGTAGGAGGATCGCCGAGAGTTTGAGGCCACCCTGAGACTACATAGTGAATTCCAGGTCAGCCTGGACCAGAGTGAAACCCTACCTTGAAAAACCAAAAAAAAAAAAAAAAAAAAAGAAGGAAGGAAAAGAAAAGAAAGCCAAGTGTGGTGGCACATGTCTTTAATTTCAGCACTTGGGAGGCTGGGGTAGGAGGATCACTGTGAGTTCTAAGCCAGCCAGGGCTAAAGAGTAAGTTCAAGGACAGCCTGGGCTAGAGCAAGACCCTACCTTGAAGAAAGAAAAAAGAGAAGGGTTGGAGAGATGGCTTAGAGGTTAAGGCACTTGCTTGCCTGAAGACTAAGGATCCCGGTTTGATTCTCCAGGTCCCACGTTAGCCAGATGCACAAGGGGACGCATGCATCTGGGGTTCATTTGCAGTGGCTAGAGGCCCTGGCACGCCCATTCTCACTCTTTCTCTCTCTTTCTCCACCTCTCTCTGTCTCTAATAAATAAATAAAAATAAAGTAAAAAAAAAAAAAAAAAGAAAAGGTAGAACCTCTCTTTTTAAATCCTCTAAGTCAACATGACTGAGACAGAATCATGTATGTCCTCAGGTTGACCTCAAACTTACTATGCTATGAAGCCCATTTTTTTTTTCGAGGTAGGGTCTCACTCTAGCTCAGGCTGACCTGGAATTCACTACATAGTCTCAGGGTGGTCTTGAACTCATGAGGATCCTCCTATCTCTGCCTCTCAAGTGCTGGGATTAAAGGCATGCACCACCACGCATGGCTTCCTGATTTCACCTTCAAGTGCTGGGATCATAGGCATTTGTCATCACAACTAGACCAGTTTTGGGGATGGACCCCAAGTCAAGCATTCTACCTACTGAGCTACATCCCCAGCCCAGTTTTACTTAAGTTTGTAAAGTAAAATACACGTGTAGTGGCACTTGCTTGTAATTTAGACTGTATTTGTTAGGGAATCTGAGGCAGGAGAAGCAGTAGTTAAAATGCTAGCCTCAGGGCTGGGGAAATGGCTTAGTGGTTAAGGCGTTTGCCTATGAAGCCTAAGGACCCTGGTTTAATTCCCCAGGACCCATGTGAGCCAAATGCACAAGGGGCACATGCATCTGGAGTTCGTTTGTAGTGGCTAGAGGCCCTGGCATGCCCATTCTCTCTATCTGCTTCTCTCTCTCTCAAATAAACAAATAAATAAATAAATAAAATATTTTTTAAAAACTGCTAGCTTCAGCTACGTACCAGGTTTGAGACCAATCTTAGCTACATGAGTCTTTGTCAAATAAGTTAATGAAATCTGAAAAAGGTTACTAATTGTGGATATATTTACCACCTACTGTGTGTTGGATACTGTACTGTGAGCTAAAGGTTGGCACACTATAATTTGCCATCTCTTTGGTCCATAGGTAGAATGTTTTTTGAGTTTTTTTAAAAAAATTTTAAATTATTTATTTATTTTGAGAGCAATAGAGAAAGAGGCAGAGAAAGAGAGACAGAGAGAGAGAGAGAGAGAGAGAGAGAGAATGGGCATGCCAGGGCCTCCAGCCACTGCATACGAACTCCAGACACATGCGCTACCTTGTGCATCTGACTTAGTGGGTCCTGGGGAATCGAGCCTCAAACCAGGGTCCTTAGGCTTCACAGGCAAGTGCTTAACTGCTAAGCCATCTCTCCAGGCCCTTTTTTTTTGAGTTTTTAAATGATTGGTAAACAAAAAAATTACAACTTTTTGTTATTTATTTTTATTTTTATTTACTTATTGAAGACAGAAAAGGGAGAGAGACAGAGATGGGCACACCAGGGCTCTAGCCACTGCAAACGAACTCCAGACACATGCGCCCCCTTGTGCATCTGGCTTACATAGGACCTGGAGAATCAAACCAGGGGTCCTTAGGCTTCATAGGCAAGTGCCTTAACTGCTAAGCCATCTCTCCAGCCCTACTCTAGCTTTCTAAAAAATTTATTTATTTATTTATTTGAGAGAGTAAGAGAAAGAGGGAGAAGGAGAGAATAGGCACATCAGGGCCTCTAGCCACTGCATATAAACTCCAGATGCATGTGCCGCCACGTGCATCTGGCTTTACATGGATTCCAGGGATTTGAACCTGGGTTCTTAGTCTTCGAAGGCAAGCGCCTTAACTGCTAAGCTGTCTCTCCATCTTTACTCTAGCTTTTCTTTTTGGAGAGCGAGAGAGGGAGAGAGAATGGACACACCAGGGCCTATAGCCACTGCAAATGAACTCCACGTATGTGCGCCCCCCCCCTTATGCATCTATCTGGCTTACATGGGTCCTGGGGAGTCAAACCTGGGTGTTTTGGTTCTGCAGGTAAGCGCCTTAACCGCTAAGCCATCTCTCCAGCTCTCAACTTATTTTTGTTTAGGGTTTATGATTGGGAAACATGATTTTGGGACTAGTAGTTAGACAAGAGATTTATTTACCTAGTGAAAACATGACGTGATTAAAGCCAGCACACACTGTCCTTGGATCTGCCTTGTTGAACATCCTTGCTCCTGTTTCTAGGATGTTTATACCAGAAGGCCCAATGTGTGAGCCTCTTTCCTGTCCTTCCTGAATTAGTGAAGCCTTTGGTTTTAAAAGAAAAAAAAATGTTGGTCAGATTATCTTTTTTTTTCCCAAGGGTCTCGCTCTAGCTCAGGCTGACCTGGAATTCATACTGTAGTGTCAGGGTGGCCTTGAACGCATGGCAGTCCCCCTTTCTCTGCCTCCTGAGTGCTGGGATTAAAGGTCTGCACCACCACGCCTGGCTCAGATTATTTTACTTGTTCCAGTTTATCAAAATGTTCATGACGGGAATGTTAAGCAGGTGGTTGGCATGCTGTTCTTTACTTAGAGATATTCTTCTCCTGGCCATGGCAGAGCCTCTGCCCTTCCCTTCCCTTCCCGTCCCGTCCCGTCCCTCTGCCTGTCTGTCTGTCCTTCCCTCCGTCCATCCATATAGTGTGTATACAGCCATGATGGTACCATTGTTAGCCTTCTCCCTGTTCTCCCCCCATGGGTAATGTGGGTCTTGTCTTATGGGGGTAGTCAACAGTTTTGCAGGAGAGGCAATGTCTCTGTGCATAGTGACCCAACTCATGGCTCTAACAATCTTTCTGCCCTTCTTCCACGAATTTCCCTGAGCCATGTTGGGTTCATTTTAGGTCTGTTTCAGTGACGAGGTCTTGGGAGTCTCTGTGTCTCTGGATATCTGATTTGGTAGGAGTTAAGTGTTTCTTATGTCTATTGATTTTTCTTTACCGCTGAATAGAAGTATACATTGTATAAATGTACCACACCTTCATTATCCTTTTCTCAGTTGAGGGACATCTAGGCTGGTTCCATTTCCTAGCTATTGTGAATAGAGTGGCAATAAATATGGTTGAGCAAGTATCTCTAAGGTAGTGAGATGAGTCCTTAGGATATATGCCTAGGAGTGGTATAGCTGGGTCATATGGTAAGTCTTTATTTATTTACTTATTTATTGGTAAATCTATTTTTAGTTTTACTCATTTAATTTATTTGAGAGAGAGGGAGGAGAAAATGGGCATGTCAGGGCCTTCAGCCATTGCAAACAAACTCCAGACACATGCGCCACTTGTGCATCTGGCTTATGTGGGTGTTGGGGAAGTGAACCTGGGTTGGTTTTGTAGGTAAATACCTTAACCACTAAGCCATCTCTCCAGCCCAGGTAAATCTATTTTTAGCTGTCTAAGGAAACACTGATTTCCACAATGCCTGTACCAGTTTACCTTCCCCAACACTGTAGAAGGGTTCCTCCTTTTCCGCATCCTCACCAGTATTCATTGCCATTTTTCTCTTTTCTTTTCTTTTCTTTTCTTTTCTTTTCTTTTCTTTTCTTTTCTTTTCTTTTCTTTTCTTTTCTTTTCTTTTCTTTTCTTTTCTTCTCTTCTCTTCTCTTCTCTTCTCTTCTCTTCTCTTCTCTTCTCTTCTCCTTTCCTTTCCTTTCCTTTCTTTTCTTTTCTTTTTTTCTTTTCTCTTCTCTTTTTTCTTTTCTTTTTCTTTTTTTTTCTTTTTCTTTTCTTTTCTTTTCTTTTTCTTCCTTCCTTGCTTTTTTCCTTCCCTCCCTCCTCCTCCTCCCTCCCTCCTCCCCTTTGGTTTTTCGAGGTAGGGTCTCACTGTAGCCCAGGCTGACCTGGAATTCACTCTGTATTCTCAGGGTGGCCTTGAACTCATGGCGATCCTCCTACCTCTGCCTCCCTGAATGCTGGGAATTAAAGGCATGGGACCCACACCCTGCTCCCCCCCCAGAGGTAGGGTCTCACTCTGGTTCAGGCTGACCTGGAATTCACTTTGCAGTCTCAGGGCAGCCTTGAACTCACGGTGATCCTCCTACCTCTGCCTCCCGAGTGCTGAGATTAAAGGCCTGTGCCACCACGCTGGGCTCCACTTTTTTAAAAAAACATTTATTTATTTATTTATTTATTTATTTGAGAGAGAGAGAGAATGGGCGTGCCAGGGCATCTAGCCGCTGCAAATGAACTGCAGATACATACACACTTTTGTGCATCTGGCTTACCTGGGTACTTGAGAATTGAACTGGGATCCTTTGGCTTTGCAGGCAAATGCCTTAACCACTAAGCCATATCTCTAGCCCCACCACTTTTTTGATACATTTAAGATTCAAAGATTCAGTCTAAAGGAAAACAATCATTTTGGCTCTTATTCTACCTCTGCATGTCAATACACTTATTAAAATACTCCTGTACAGTCATGTTTGGTCTTATTATTCTAAGTCAGCTTTAAAACATCAAAACCAGCCATTCAGATCAGACAGCTCATCAGAAAGATTATCTCTTCCATCTCCCTAACCCCAGTAACTGTGAAGTTGATTTTTGTGACATGACTCCAAACCCTGGTTTTGTGCTTTTTTTTCTTTTCTTTTCTTCGAGGTAGGGTCTCACTCTGGCTCAGGCTGACCTGGAATTCACTATGTCATCTCAGGGTGGCCTTGAACTCACTGCGAACCTCCTACCTCTGCCTCCTGAGTGCTGGGATTAAAGGCGTGCACCACCATGCCCGACTCTCATTTGTTTTCTTGATGATAGCCATTCTAACAGGAGTGAGATGGAATATGAAAGTAATTTTAGTTTGCATTTCCCTGATGGCTAAGGATATAGAACATATTTTTAGATGTTTATAGGCCATCTGTATTCTTTTTTAAAAATATTTTTATTTATTTATTTATTTATTTATTTATTTATTTATTTATTTATTGGAGGCAGAGAGGGAGAGAGAGACAGAGAGTGAGAATGGGGACACCAGGGCCTCTAGCCACTGCAAACGAACTCCAGATGCATGTGCCACCATGTGCATCTGGCTTACATGGTACCTGGAGAACCAAACCGGGGTCTTTAGGCTTCACAGGCATGCATCTTAACCACTAAGCCATCTCTCCAGTTCACTACCTGTATTCTTTTAAGAACTCTTTATTTAGTTCCATAGCCCCCTCACTCCCTTTATATGTTTTTTTGAGGTAGGGTCTCACTCTAGCCTAGGCTGACCTAGAATACACTCTGTATTCTCAGGGTGGCCTTGAACTCATGGTGATCCTCCTACCTCTGCCTCCCGAGTGCTGGGATTAAAGGTGTGTGCCACTATACCCAGCATAGCCCATTTTTTATTGGGTTATTTGATTTTTTATTATATAGTTTTGAGTTCTTTGTATATCTTGGATATTAATCCTCTGTCAGATGTACAGTTGGCAAAGATTTTCTCCCATTGTGTAGGTTGCCTCTTTGCTATAGTCAGTGTCCTTTGCTGTACAAAAGTATTGCAATTTCATGAGGTCCCAGTGGTTGATTAGTGGTTTTATTTCCTGAGCAACTGGGGTTATATTCAGAAATTTATTATTTTATTATTATTATTATTATTTATTTATTTATTTTATTATTTTTTTTTAGAGAGAGACACAGAGAGAGACAGAGAATGGGCGCGCCAGCAGTCTCGGCTGCTGTGAATGAAATCCAGATATGTGCGCCCCCTTGTGGTCAAGTGTGGTATTGCGCCCTTGCATCACTTTGCATCTGGCTAAATGTGGGACCTGGAGATTGGAACCAGCGTTCTTAGGCTTAGGAAGCAGGCGCCTTAACCGCTAAGCCATCTCTCCAGCCCCAGAAATTTATTGCCTATACCAATATGTTAAAGGGTTCCCCCTATTTTTTCCTCCAGCAGTTTGAGTTTCAGGTCTGATATTAAGGTCTTTAATCTGGCTTTATGTGGATACTGGGGAATTGAACCTCAGTCCTTTGGCTTTTCAGGCAAGAGCCTTAACCATTATGCTATCTCTCCAGACCTCAAACAGGTTTTGAAGTGAATGTTTGAGTTTCTTTATTGTGAATTCTTCTTTTTCCTGTAAGTGAGAACAGAACTTGGGGCTTTTTGTGCACTATCATTGAGCAATTGTTTTAGTACAACCTCCACTTGTGATTGATCTTTTTTGTAAAGAGCTGGATTTAAGAGAGTAATATCAGCTGGGCGTGGTGGCACACACCTTTAATCCCAGCACTCGGGAGGCAGAGGTAGGAGGATCACCATGAGTTTGAGGCCACCCTGAGACAACAGAGTGGATTCTAGGTCAGCCTGGGCTAGAGTGAGACCCTACCTTGAAAAACAAACAAACAAAAAAGAAAGTAATATCATTCCAAGAACAGAGAAAATAATATTAATTTACTTCTAACATCCACAGATAGAAGTGGCAGGACTTGGGTTGGAGAGATGGCACAAGAATCAGCCCCTAGCTTGCCTGTGAAGCCCAAGGGCCCCTGTTTGAGGCTTGGCTCTCCAGGACCCATGTGAGCCAGATGCACAAGGGGGCACATGCATCTGGAGTTTGTTTGCAGTGGTTGGAGGCCCTGGTGCGCCCATTCTCTCTACCTGCCTGTTTCCCTCCCTCCCTCCTCCCTCCTTCTCTCTCTCTCTCTCTCTCAAATAAATAAATAAATAAATAAATAAATAAATAAAAATATTTATTTAAAAAAAGAATCAGCCCCTAAACAAACATCCCTGAGATGGGACCTAGTGATCCCAGGTAGCCTTGAGCTGTGGCTTCTGTCATTTCTACTTCGTTTTAGTTCCCTTCTAAAGTACAGTGTTTAGAGTGGGCATTATAAAGGCATGACCACCAGGCGTGGTGGCGCACGCCTTTAATCCCAGCACTCAGGGAATCAGAGGTAGGAGAATTGCAGTGAGTTCGAGGCCACCCTGAGAATACAGAGTGAATTCCAGGTCAGCCTGGGCTAGAGTGAGACCCCCAAAAAAAAAAAAAAAGGCATGACCGTATCAGAATACTTGCTGTAGTTTGTGGGTTTTTTTTTTTTTTTTTTTTTTTTTTGGTTTTGCAAAGTAGGGTCTCACTCTGGTCCAGGCTGACCTGGAATTAACTATGTAGTCTCAGGGTGGCCTTGAAAGTTTGTGGTTTTTACAGAAAATAAGATACTCAGTGTTGACTGGGTGTAGTGGCTATATACTTTTGATCACAGCAGAAGTAGGAGGATCACAGTGAGTTCAAGGTCAGTCTTCCTCCAAAAAAAAAAAAAAAAAAAAAAAAAACCATGTCAGCTGCTAAGTCTTGGAAGCATTTTCTTGTCTGGAGAAATATACTTCTTAAATGTGTCTCTGATTCTTTTTAAAGAAAAGTATATGCGCATGTGTGAATGCCAGCATTTGTTGCTGCTGCAAACCAGTGCTTGTTTGTGGGTGGCTTGGGAATTAAACTCTAGACCAGCAAGTTTTGTAAACAAGAGCCATTACTGAGTATTTAGCGCCCCCCCCCCAGCATCTCTGATTCTTTTATTTTTTAAAATATTTATTTATTTATTTGGGGAGGGTTCGGAGAGTGTGGTTGCACCAGTGCCTCTAGCCACTGCAAATGAACTCCAGGTATGTCACCTTGTGTATCTGTTTTACTTGGATCCTGTGGAATCTTGGTCCTTTGGCTTTGCAAGCAAGCACCTTAACTGCTAAGCCATCCCTCCAATCCCGCGACTCTGATTCTTTTCCTTCCCTTTTCCCTTTTCTCCTTTTCTCCTTTTTTTCCCTTTTTTCCCTTTTCCCTCCCTCCCTCTCTCCCTCCCTCCCCCCTCTTCCTTCTTCCCTCCCTCCTTCCCTCCCTCCCTCCCTCTCTCTTTCTCTTTCTCTCTTTCTCTCTTTCTTTCTTCTTTCTTTCTTTCTTTCTTTCTTTCTTTCTTTCTTTCTTTCTTTCTTTCTTTCTTTCTTTCTTTCTTTCTTTCTTTCTTTTTTCTTGAGGTAGAGTAGCTCTAGCCCAGGCTGACCTAGAATTTTTAGTCTCAGAGTAGCCTTGAACTCATGGCAATCCTCCTACCTCTGCCTCCCAAGTACTAGGATTAAAAACATGCACCACCACACCCCCCTCACATCACTGATTCTTTTTCTTTTCTTTTTATTTATTTATTTGAGAGAGAAAGGCAGAGAGGGAGGGGTGGGAGGAGAGAATAGGTGTGCCAGGGCCTCCAGCTGCTACAAATGAATTCCATTTGCATGTACCACCTTTTGCATCTAGCTTGTGTGGATCCTAGAGAATTGAACTTGGGTCCTTTGGCTTTGCAGGCAAGTGCCTTAACTGCTAAGCCGTCTCTCCAGCCCCCTATGTCTCTGATTCTTAAAGGCAAAAAAGATTTTAGCATTTCTGTTTGTGGCAGAGAGTGCCCAGTTGCCCAAGTGCTTTGACTCAGGTCACTAGTGAGGACCACCAGGGAATGTAGTGGTTAAGGCAGAGGCTTTAAAGTAGGTGAGGCAAAAAAGATGGGTTTTCTTCTGTAGGAGTATCTGAAGACTTAGAAGCGGAGGAGTCCCATGTCAGAGCTGTCATCCAGAAAGATAAATTAGGCAGTAATGCTGAAGATGGATGGAAGGAGGAGGAGGGGTGCAGAAGTAGATTAGTGGTAGGCTAGGCAGAGGGTGAGCTGGAAGAAAAGGCAGGCATAAGACTGAGCACCAGGGTGTGTTGGTGATTTGAGTAGGGACAACTGAAAGGAGATTTCAGCTGGAGAGGGTGGTGAGACCCTTCATGGATTTGCAAGGGAAATGCTCACTGAGGTTCTCTTTTGAGCACAGATCTGAAAGCTTGCTCCCTCTTTTTTCTTGCTAAAATTCAAGGTATTCACTTGGGCAGAACTGAAGTTGGAAGCAAATTGGCCATTCTGCATAGTTACACTCTTCTGGGCAAGAACAATAGCAACAAAAGCTTGCCATGTGGCTTTCCCCCCAAAAGATCTACTGTATCCCTTGTTGACACCAGAGTGCAGTGGTTATTAAGAGGACGTGAAGAGGGCCTGTTGGCACACACCTTTAATCCCAGCACTCAGGAGGCAGAGGTAGGAGGATCTCCGTGAGTTCAAGGCAGCCTGAGACTACAGAGTGAATTCCAGGTCAGCCTGGGCTAGAGAGGAAAAAAGAGGAAGTGAAAAGGCTTTTAATGAAAACAGAATGTAGGTTAGTTTAGAAGCAATGGAACTATTTAGAAATGTTGTTCAGGCTGGCGTGATGGCTCATGTCTTTAATCCAGCACTCGGAAGACAGAGGTAGGATCACCATGAGTTCAAGGCCATCATGAGACTACATAGTGTATTTAGGTCAACCTGGGCTAGAATGAGACCCTACCTCGAAAAACAAAAAAAAAAAAAAAAAAAATGGAAGGAAGGAAGGAAAAAGAAATGTTGTTCAGCCCTCAGGTTTAGCTAGGCTGATTTAGGCAGGGGAGCCACTAAGGTTTTCATGTCCTATGGCCTGCATTTCTTTTCTTTTTTTAATATAGTTTGCTTGTTTGTTTATTTATTTATTTATTTATTTATTATTTTGTTTTTTTGAGGTAGGGTCTCACTCTATCCTAGGCCGACCTGGAATTCACTATGTAGTATCAGGGTGGCCTTGAACTCACAGAGATCCTCCTTTCTGTGCCTCCCGAGTACTGGGTTTAAAGGTATGTGCCAACATGCTGGCTTTTATTTTATTTATTTTATTTTATTGTTTTTTTTTGAAATATGAATGAATTCCAGACGTGTGCACCCCCTTGTGCATTTGGCTAATGTGGTTCCTGGGGAATCGAACCTGGGTCCTTTGGCTTTGTAGGCAATTGCCTTAACCACTAAGCCATCCCTCCAGCCCAAAAGTATTTCTTCAGTCAAGGATTTAACCCATAAATTCCTTTAAAATTTAAATATCAGGGGCTGGAGAGATGGCTTAGCAGTTAACGCATTTGCCTGCAAAGCCTAAGATGCCCATTTGACTCTCTAGGTCCCATGATTAGCCAGATGCAAAAAGTGACACAAGGGCACAATGCCACACTTGCCCACAAGAGGGTGCATGCACCTGGAGTTTGTTCACAGGGGCTGAGAGGCTGTTGGCGCGCCCATTCTCCCCCCCCCTCAAAATAAATATCAGGTATACCTCAAACACCAGCATTTGAGAGAGAGAAAAAGAGAGACATCCTGACACAGTCATGAAGAGGGAGGTTGGGCTGTGCTGTTCCTTGCTACTTATGGGAATGAATGGTCTGGAAGCTTTGCACTCTGGCATGTATAGATTGGCCCATCCACGGTAGAGAGGACTTAGACTCACAGCAGGCTGATGCAGGTCTCAAATAGATGTGTTGGTGCTGATTCAAGTAGCTGTGTTGTTCAGTGGGTAAAATTTGGACTATTTAGCCAGGCATTGTGGTACACACCTTTAATCCCAGCACTCAGGAGGCTAAAACAGGATTACTGTGAGTTTGAGGACAGCCTGGGGGGCTACAGAGGTAGTTTCTGGTCAGCCTGGGCTGTAGTGAGACTTTGCCTTGAAAACCCCACCCCACCCCATCTTGGGGAATATTTAAAAAGTTATTTAAAAAATAATTTTATTTGAGGTTGGAAAGAGAGCTCAGCAGTTAAGGTGCTTGCCTGCAATGCCTAAATAACTCGAGTTTGATTCCTCAGTGTCCATGTAAAGCCAGATGCACAAAGTGGCACATGTATCTGAAGTTCCTTTGCAGTGGTAAGAGGCCCTAGCACACCCATTCATATCCTTCCCTCCTCTGTGCTCAAAAATAAATAAATAAAAATATTTAAAAAAAGAAAAGAAGTTGGGCTTGAGAGATGGCTCAGCCATTAAGGCACTTGCCTGCAATGCCTAATGATCCCTGTTTGATTCCCTAGTACCCATGTAAAGCCAGATGAACAAAGTAGTGCATTCTTCTGGAGTTAATTTGCAGTGGCTGGAGGCCCTGGTGTACCCATTCTGTCCCCTCCCCTCCCCTCCTTGCAAAAAAAAAAAAAAAAAAAAAAAAAACTCCAGAAGCATGACACATGTGCCACTTTGTGCATCTGGCTTTATGTGAGTACTAGACAGCTTTATTTTTATTTATTTGGGCTGGAGAGATGACTTAGCAGTTAAGGCTCTTGCCTGTAAACCCTAAGGACCCAGGTTCAGTTCCACATTACCCCCGTAAAGCCAGATGCACAAAGTGGTGCATGCATCTGGAGTTCATATCTATTCATATCTATTTCTCTCCAATAAATAGGTAGGAGGATCGCCGTGAGTTAGAGGCATCCTGAGACTACATAGTAAATTCCAGGCCAGCCTGAACTAGAGTGAAGTTCTACCTTGAAAACCAAAAAATAAAAAAAGAAATAAATAAAAGGTGTGTACCACCACACCCGGTTAGTTTTAAAAAATGTTTGTTTATTTATTTATTTATGAATGAGTGAGTGGGAAAAAAGAGGCAGAGAGAGAGAGAATGGGCATGCCAGGCCCTCTAGCTACTGCAAATGATTTGCACCACCTTGTGCATCTGGTTTTACGTGGGTACTGCGTAATTGAACCTGGGTCCTTTGGCTATGCAAGCAAGTGTCTTAACTGCTAAGCTATTTCTCCAGCCCCTGGCTAGTTTTATTTATTTTTTAAATGGATTTGCTTGTGAATCTGATGATAGATTTGTTTCTACTCTCAATTCTGTTATTTGAATTTTTAACTTTTTAAAATGTTGGCTAATTAGTTTTATTTTGGTATTTATTTATCGGGGGTGGGGGTGGGATATGGCCATGCCAAGCCCTCCAGCTAGTACAGATGAACTCTTGACACATGCACCATCTTGTGCATCTGGCTTATGTGGTTACTGGGGAATCAAACCAGGGTCCTTAAGCTTCACAGGCAAGTGCCTTAACTGCTAAGCCATCTCTCCTGCCTCCAGTTTTATTTTATTTTATTATTATTATTTTTTTTGGTTTTTGGGTTTTTTGAGGTAGGGTCTCACTCTGGCCCAGGCTGACCTGGAATTAACTATGTAGTCTCAGGGTGGCCTTGAACTCATGGGGATCCTCCTACCTCTGCCTCCCGAGTGCTGGGATTAGTATGCCACCATACCCGGCTTATTTTATTTTTATTGCTTGCCTATACTTGCTAAATATGCCCTTTATTACTAAGTTACGCTCCCCTTTTAACCTTTTTCTTGAAACTTAGCTCTGTCTATTCCTTTTGTCTCCTAGTTTCCTTAATGGGTTGCTTTCTAGAAATGGAAAACTAATCTTAGCAAGTGCTCATGCTCCCTCTTACCTCATGTGTATCTGGCAGCAGTGGCTAATCTGTTACCCAGCCTTGGCACATCCTTCCTTTCTAAGAGTGGACTTTCTTCCCTATGTTCCTGATACCCTGGGCAGCAGGTTTCAGCTATCAATATCGTCATCATCTTGGTGTCTATGATGTATCTTACCTTTCCATTGCATAGACTAGCAGGTATGGTTGTATTGTATGATGCTGGATGTTGGCTTTGCTTTTACTCAGTTCCTATTTTTAGTTTTCCTGGTTTATTCTCATCTTACTGTGGGAACTGGAGTCTTGCCATCTTCTCTTGGTCCTATAGCTGGTCAGCCCATGGGACAACCTTCAGTTGGGTCTTGTTTTTAGCCAGAAATGAGTCCAAAAAGTTCTCTGTGAATTCATGCTGAGATGTTGCAGAACAATGCAAGCACCACCTTTAATCCATACCATAGCCTTGCCTATGTTGGCCAGATGCACACAGTAGTCACATTTTCTTCTGAAAAAATAGAGAACTTCACTTCATGACTTGAGCCACAAGGCAACCCAAGCATTTCAGATAGAGCAAATTGATTTACTTTTCTGACTTTTTTCTTTTCCTACCTGTTTCTTACTATGAAAAATGTCTTGAAAGATCTATATTTAGACTGGGGTGATTGTGACTCTTCCCTGTTAGGAATTCTCACTTGGGGCCAGTATCACCCTCTTGGGGACACCTAGTAGTGGTTGCAGCTGGGCCAAGGGTGTGCTGACCTGAACACTGAAGCTGGGAGCTAGTGTATACGTGCCAGCAGCTAGACAGTTTCTTCCAAGAATGACCTCACCAAAAATAAACATCAGGGTGCCAGGTTTAGGCCCTACTTCAGAACAAGAAGGTTTGATGATGTCTCACGCGTGCACTGTGGCACCTTCTTTGCAGTGAAGGTTTGTGGAGGTGGAGGTAGTTTGCATTTACTGATTAACTTTGTATTCCCCAACTTCCACTTCCACACCCACCTTTTCTTTTTTGAGGGAAAATTCACATAACATAAAATTAAACTATTTTAAGGAGAACAATTCAGTAGCACTTATTGTATTCACAATGTTTTGCAGCCACCCCCTCTACCTAATTCCACATTTTATCACCCAGAAGGAAGCCTTGTACCCAGTAAGCTTTTAGCTCATTTTACATGGTCCCTGGCAAGCACCGTGTTTTGTGTCTGGATTTTCCTATTTTGAATATCTCAAATGGAGTCTTGTACTATGTGCATGACCTTTTGTGTTTGGTTTTCTACAGAATATGGTGCTTATGAGTTTCTCTGTGTTGTAGTGTGTTGGTATTACAATAGTGTGTATTATCACATTTAGCTCTTGTCTTTGAGTTCTTTTGGTTATAAACCTAGAAGTAGAGTTAGTTGGTGATGTAATTTTTTAAAAGACTTTTCCTGGAACTGTTGCTGTTTTCCTACCATACCACTTTTAGTACTAGAAAAGCATGTATTCACTTAAACATAAGCAGCATAATTCCAAAATTTAACTTTTGTTGTCAGGTACATGCCTTAGAATCCAGTGTGACACTTTTTGCCCCTGTGCCTTTGTAGGCCTACAGGACCCTGAGTTGGTAAGGGGGTAAATAATAGCTTTGAATGGTCAGGAGGAGCATTCTCACACTGTAATTTGGGGAGAGATTACAAAAAATATGTTTACATATTTGAAATTAGAGCCGGGTGTGATGGCGCACGCCTTTAATCCCAGCGCTCGGGAGGCAGAGGTAGGAGGATTGTCATGAGTTCAAGGCCACCCTAAGACTACATAGTGAATTCCAGGTCAGTCTGGGCTAGAGTGAAACCCTACCTGGGGTGGGGGGGGAGAAATTAATTGCCCTGAAGTACAAGCCGATATTTCAGAAAAACATTGAATAAGACATTTCCTTTTTGGCTGAAGTGTATTGAAAATTCAGGAGCAGCTTCTCTTTGACCTCTGGCATTCTAAACCAAATCCTGATCCTGACCAGCTAGCCAAGGCAGTGGGTGGAACAGCGGCATGGACTAGAAATGCCCCATGAGGGCTTACCAGAAGTTGGGGAATAACCAGCTAATGAAGGATTCTAGATATTGAAACCAAGTACTCAGCACAGAAGTGCCTCGCCTAAACGTAGTCCAGGTAAACCTTAGAAGTTTTTTGAGTTGTAGTATTTTCAGTAGCTGGATTCTGCCTGCCCCCTTCCATTGCCACCCGATGACTTTCAGTTTAATTCTTGGATTCTGCTGCATTTATAAGGGTTTTTAAAAATTATTTACTTGTTTATTTGCAAGCAGAGAGAAAGAGAGAGAGAATGGGCCATACCAGGGCCTTCAGCTGTTGCACACGAACTCCAGACATATGCACCACTTTGTGCATCTGGCTTTACATGGATACTGGGGCATTGAACCTGGGTTGTTAGTCTTAACTGCTGAGCCATCTCTCCAGTCCCTAAGGATTTTTAAAAAAAATTATTTATTTGCAAGCAGAGAGAAATAGAAGAGAGACAGAAAATGGGCATGCCCCTTGTGCATCTGGCTTACACGGGGCCTGGGGAATTAAACTTGGGTCCTTTGGCTTCACTGACAAACGCCTTAACCGCTAAGCCATCTCTCTAGCCCGCCCCAAAGATTTTAAAAAGAATTTATTAAGATTATATTTCTGGGGCGGGAGAGATGGCTTAGCGGTTAAGGCGCCTGCCTGCTAAGCCTAAGAACCTGGTTCCAATCTCCAGGTCCCACGTTTAGCCAGATGCAAAATGATGCAAGCGTGCAATGCTGCACTTGTCCACAAGGGGGCGCACACATCTGGATTTCGTTCGCAGTGGTTGAGAGACTGCTGGCACGTCCATTCTCTATCTGTCTCCCTTTCCCTCTCTGTCTGTGTCTCTCTCCAAAAAAAATAAATAAATAAATAATTTTAAAAAGATTATATTTCTGTTATTTAGTACTGAAAAATGAAATGCTGTAACACTGAGTAAAACAGTTTAGGAGGAGAGAAAATAGGGAAGAGTTGGTTTATGTGTTCCTACTTAAAATGTAACTCTTAGCAAAATGGCACATTTTATTATAACCCAAATACGTTACAAATTGGCCTTTTCTGTTTGTTACAGATAAACTTACATGTGTGGGAGACCAGACCAGTAACACTCCTGAATTAAGGTATCAGTTCTTAAATTATAGTATTTAATTTTTTTCCCGTTTCTGTGTCCATTAATCCATCCCCCCCCCCCGTGTATGTGCGTGCGTGCGTGCGTGCGTGCGTGCGTGCGTGCGTGCGTGTGTTGGGGATGGTTGCCAGACCCAGGGCCTTGCTTATGAGCTTGTGCTCTGCTCTGTACTACATTCACCACCAGTCCAGGATTTATTTCCTCCTTCCCTCTTTTTCTTTTTGTTGTTGTTTGTTTTTCAAGGTAGATCCTCAACTCTAGCCTTGGCTGACCTGGAATTCACTGTGATCTTCATGCCTCTGCCTCTGCCTCCTGAGTGCTGGGATTAAAATTGTGTGCGTTTATGGAGGGGGGGGGCAATGAGAGAAAAGGAGGTAGGGAGAGAATGGGTATGTCATGACTTATAGCTGCTGAAAATGAACTTCAGATGCATGCATTGCCTTGTGCATCTGGCTTACATAGGTTCTGGGCAGTCAAACTAAGGTCCTTTGTCTTTGCAGGCAAGCGCCTTAACTGCTAAGCCATCTCTCCAGCCCCCGTCTTTTTTAAGTTTTCTGTTTTCTTTATTTATGGGGGGGGTAGAGAGAAGGAGGAAGGGAGAGAATGGGTGTGCTATGACTTCTAGCTGCTGAAAATGAACTTCAGATGCATGTATCACTTTGTGCATCTAGCTTACACGGGTCCTGGGGAATCAAACCTGTGTCCTTTGGCTTTGCAGGTAAGTGCCTTAACCTCTAAGCCATCTCTCCAGCCCACCTCTGTCTTTTTTAAAACACATTTTTATTTGCATCAAGGTGTGTGCATATGTACCAAGGTGTTTTTGTGCTGCAAATGATCACCAGATGCTTGCATCTTTTTGCATCTGGCTTTGTCAGCACTGAGGAATTGAACCCAGGTCAGCAGGCTTTGTAAGCAAGTGCCTTTAACCACTAAGCCATCTTTTCAACCCTACTTTCTTTATTTAAAACAAAATTTCTTTATTTAAAAAAAAATTAAGGCGCTTGCCTGCAAAGCCTAAGGGCCCATATTCGACTCTCCAGATCCCACATAAGCCAGACACACAAAAGTGAGGCAAGAGCATGGTCGCACATGCCCACTAGGTGGTGCACCATTATGCCTGGTTTTTAATTAAATTAATTAATTAATTTTTTGGTTTATCAAGATAGGGTTTCATTCTAGTCCAGGCTAATCTGGAACTCACTATGTAGTCGCAGGGTGCCTTGAACTCACGGCAATCTTCCTATCTCTGCCTCCCGGGTGCTGGGATAAAAGGCATGTACCTTAGCCGGGCGTGGTGGCGCTCACCTTTAATCCCAGCACTCGGGAGGCAGAGGTAGGAGGATCGCTGAGAGTTTGAGGCCACCCTGAGACTACATAGTGAATTCCAGGTCAGCCTGGACCAGAGTGAGACCCTACCTTGCAAAACCGAAAAAAAAAAAAAAAAAAAAAAAAAAGGCATGTACCACCATGCCCGGCTTAATTGGTTTTGTGAGGTAGGGTCTTGCTCTAGCTCAGGCTGACCTGAAATTTAGTTTCAGGGTGGCCTCAAACGCACAGCAATCCTCCTACCTGTGCCTCCTGATTGCTGGGATTAAAGGCATGCAACACCATGCTTGGCTTCATTTCTTCTTTTAAAGCCCAAGGTTGTATTTCAGAGTCAAGTTGATTCTCAGAAGAATATGTTCTTTCAAACTTCCTTTCAAGCCAGGCGTGGTGGCACACGTTTTTAATCCCAGCACTTGGGAGGCAGAGGTAGGAAGATCACTTTGAGTTTGAGGCTACCCTGAGACTACAGAGTGAGTTCCAGGTCAGCCTGGGCTGGAATGAGACTCTACCTCTAGGGGGAAAACAAAACAAAACCCAAAATCAAACTTCCTTTCAGAGGTGCACACCTATAGTTCCATCTCTGTATTTTTATTATTTATTTTTATTTATTTGAGAGAAATAGGCAGAGAGAGAATAGGTGTGCCAGGGCCTCCAGTCACTGCAAATGAACTCCAGATGCATGTGCCCCTTTGTGCATCTGGTTATGTGGGGTCCTAGGGAATTGAACCTGAGTCCTTTGGCTTTGCAGGCAAGTGCCTGAACCTCTAAGCCATCTCTCCAGCCCCGCCCCCCTCCTTATATTTTTACATAAAGTGGAATTGAATCATGTGTGTCCTAGCTGTTAAGAAGTTGGTGAATGTGGGGCCTCTTCCTTCTGCAAACTCCAGACACATATGGATCACATATATCACTTTGTGCATCTGGCTTTATTTGAGTACAGGGGGAGTGGTCTAACCTGGGCCAGTTGGCTTTGCAAGCAAGCACATTTAACTGCTGAGCCATCTCCCCAGCCCTGATGTGTGGGGATTTGAGTGCACTAGGCTGGAGATATGGCTCAGCGGTTAAGGCACTTGCTTGCAAAGCCTAACAACCCAGGTTTGATTCCTCAGTACCCAGGTGTTGAGTCTGGCTTGCATTGCTGGCATAAATCATCCGACCAAGAGTAGCCTGTGGGGGAAAAAGGTTTATTTTGGCTTACAGACTTGAGGAGAAGTTCCATGATGGCAGAAGAAAACAATGGCATAAACAGAGGGTGGACATCACCTCCTGACCAACAACAGATGGACCACAGCAACAGGACAGTGTGCCAAAAACTGGCAAGGGGAAACTGGCTATACACCTAATAGCCCACCCCCAAAAATACTCTGCCTCAAAGGAGGCATTAATTCCCCAGTCTCCATCAGCTGGGGACCTAGCATTCAAAACACCTAAATTTATGGGGGACATCTGAATCAAACCACCACACCAGGTAAAGCCAGTTGCACAAAGTGGCACATGCGTCTGAAGTTTATTTGCAGCAGCTAGAGGCCCTGGTGCACTTGCCCATTCTCTCTCTCTCCTCCCCTTCTTCCCTCCCTCGTCTTTTTTTCTCTCTGCTAGCAAATAAATAAAATTATAAGAGATTTGCTGGGTGTGGTGGTGCATGCCTTTAATCCCAGCACTTGGGAGGCAGAGGTAGGAGGATCACTGTGAGTTCAAGGCCACCCTTGACATGACACCTCAGGAGAGGGTCAGCAGCCCCCATTCTGTGATTCAAGTGACCAAGATAAGGTGGTTGACCCTGACTTTACTAATTACAGCTCCCCCAAATTGCCCACTTCTAACACACAAGTGAGCAGGCTGATACCTGATGTGAAAGAAGTGACTAGGGAACCAGGGAAGACTTTTTTTTTTTTTTTTTTTTTTTGGTGTTTCGAGGTAGGGTCTCACTCTAGCTCAGGCTGACCTAGAATTCACTATGTAGTCTCAGGGTGGCCTTGAACTCAATCCTCCTACCTCTGCCTTCAGAGTGCTGGGATTAAAGGCATGCACTACCATGCCTGGCTCCCAGGGAAGACTTTTGTTCTTTGTCTTTGAATTGGGAATGGACAGTTTAGTGCAGAGAGAGCCTGCCATCTGATCCTTGGAAGGGTTACATCAAATCATCAAGTGAAATGTACCTTGTAAATGTAGGGCATGGATGTTATTTCAATTTGTAGGAGGATCAGTGAGTCTTGAGGTAAGGAGACTTGTCCACTGAGTTGACATGTGGACATATGATGCATTTGATATGTTATTGGTCCAAATTGAAGTGTAAAACAGCCACCAAATCTTTTTTTTTTTTTGTTTTTTTTTGTTTTGTTTTTTTCTGAGGTAGGATCTCATGCTAGCTCAGGCTGACCTGGAATTCACTATGTAATCTCAGGGTGGCATTGATCTTATGGTGATCCTCCTACCTCTGCCTCCCGAGTGCTGGGATTAAAGGCATGCGCCACCACACCTGGCTATACCAAATCTTTTATGTACTTAGTTCTTTTTTTCTTTTCTTTTCTTTTCTTTTCTTTTCTTTTCTTTTCTTTTCTTTTCTCTTCTTTTCTCTTCTTTTCTCTTCTTTTCTCTTCTTTTCTTTTGAGGTAGGATCTCACTCCAACCTATGCTGTAGTTCCAGGCTGTCCTCGAACTCACAACAATCCTCCTAACTCTGCCTCCGGAGTGCTAGGATTAAAGGTGTGTGCCACCATGCACAGCTAGACACCAAATCTTAAGTGTGACATAATGGCTTTGAAGTGCCTTTGTTCTATATTTTACATGCCACAATAACATTTCTGGTATATTGGACTAAATACAATATACTGGTTAGATTAATTTTATGTTTCATCTCATTTGACATTAAGGCCACTAGCAAATTAGGAATTAATGTATATGGCTTAAGTTGTATTTGTATCTGACAGAACTAGTTTAGGGATATTCACTAGAGTAGTATGTAAGCTTAGGTAAAAATACCTAGACAAGCTAAGTAGGTGGGTTTTTTTTTTTTGTTGTTGTTATTGTTTTAGGCACTGCCTCTCACCAAGATTAACCTAGAACTCACATATAGTCTTTGAATTCATAGCAATCTTCCTACCTAAGCCTCCTGGCATGGAAGTAGTTTTTAAAATGCTTCTATGGGCTGGAGAGATGATGGTTGAATTCTCCAGTACCCACATAAAGCCAGATGTACAAAGTGGCACATGTACCTGGAGTTCATGTGCAACGGCTAGAGGCCCTGGTGTACCCATTCTCCTACCCCCCCTTTACTGCAAATAAATAAAATAAAGTTTTGTTTTTTTTTAAATGCTTCCTCTAGAAATGGAGAAATTCAGCTCCCTTGTTCTGGGATAATGTGTCTGCAAGAAAAAAATTGGTCCAGTTAGAAGACTGTAGAGTTGTTAGTTTCCATTCCATCTTTGTCATGGAAACATGTCCTTGTGGAGGTTTAGGAGGGAGCAGGTAAGCAGGCAGTTGAGGAAGTGAGATTTCTTTATGGTCTTAAGACCTTCTCCAGCCAGCTATAGATTACTTTGGGGAAAATGGCATGGAAGTAGCTTATTGTAATCCTGGGTTTGGGCTTACGCCTGTGAACCTTGGGCAGGGGCCTTAACCAGCTTGTGAGTCATTTCCTCTTGTTTACCACTTAGACCATTGATGTATAGACCATTGATGTATAGGACCTGCTGCTTCTGCTGGTGGTGATGGTGGTAGCAGCATATAATGTAATGAGAGCAAGTGATCCTGAGTCACAGGGCCACCTTGGGGGAAAATTGTGAACTCCCTTTTATTTATTTATTTATTTATTTATTTATTTATTTATTTATTTATTTTTAAATTATATATATTTTATTTATTTATTTCAAAGTGACAAAGGGGTAAAGAGAGAGAGCAAATGGGCGCCAGGGCCTCCAGCCACTGCAAATGAACTCCAGATACATGCGCCCCCTTGTGCTTCTGGCTTATGTGGGTTCTGAAGAATTGAACCGGGATCCTTTGGCTTTGCAGGCAATGCCTTAATCACTAAGCCATTGCTCTAGCCCCCCTTTTATTTCTTAAGTGCTTGAAATCCAAGTGGTGAAATCATAGATGCAAGTCAGCTCCTCAAATGGATGCCTGGCTCTTATTCCCCTAGTTTCTGCTATGGATTCTAAGGACAGGTAACATACCTTTCTGGCATCTTGTGCTTAGCCCCATAGCAGGTGCTCATGTAAACATGAGTAAACAAAGTAAATCAGTTGTTTGTAGAGGAAAAACATTGGACAACTGGTGTTTTGTATTGTTTTAAAGAACTACCTTTCTTGCTGGTACTGGGAGGCAGAGCTAGGAGGAACCCTGTGAGTTTGAGGCTACTGCTTAGAGTGAGACCCATACTTCAAGGGGGGTTGGAACCTCTCTTGAGACTCAGTCCTGGCAGAAAGCTTCATAGAAAGCGAATGTGCTGCTTGTTCCATTGTGAAAGTATGGGGTTTAAAAGTTCAGTGCTATGTGTCAAAAAGCAAGATGTGTCCAGAAGGAATCTCTGTTGCTGAGCATGAACCAGGTATGTGGTTCCTCTTAACTTGGGAAAGGCATGCTGTTTGTTTCATCTGGAGTTTGGGACATTTTGTAGAGGACCATACCTACTGTTGAAGGGTAAGTCATTACCAGATGATTAGATAAACCTTTGCCACTTGAGCAAACACACTTATGTACTGTGTACATAGGTATTTCTTCTCATCCACTTTTCAAGTCTTGGTCACACCTTCCTTCATTTGGGAAGGAAGAATCAATCAGAAATGCAAGGACGCTGGGCAACAGGTCCAGGTGAACTGCTTGTTGGGGGAAAGGTTAATAAAAAATGTGGAAACTTTGGGGCTGGAGAAATGGCTTAGCGGTTAAGGCATTTGCCTACAAAGCCAAAGGATCCCGGTTCGATTCTCCAGGACCCACGTAAGCCAGATGCACAAGGGGCACATGCATCTGGAGTTCGTTTGCAGTGGCTAGAGGCCCTGGTGTGCCCATTCTCTCTCTGTGTCTGCCTATCCCCCCACCCTCTCTCTCTCTCATTGCAAATAAATAAATAAATAAATAATTTTTTTAAAAAATGTGGAAACTTTGACAAGAAGATAATTAAAAAGAATTGCCTGTCAGGCGTGGTGGCACATGCTTTTAATCGCAGCACTTGGGAGGTAGAGGTATAAGTGTTGCTGTTAGGCCTGCCTGGGATACACAGTGAGTTTCAGGTCAGCCTGGACTAGAGTGAGACTCTGCCTTGACAAACTAAACAGAAAAACAGGCCCAAATATTAGTTTTTGTCACTTCTGGAACATGAATATGTAAACCCAAGCTGCCATTTAGATGTTCAGACAGATTTGGAAAGCACTGGATTGAGTCATAACAAAACCAACCAGCTGAAGTGGCTGTGTGCCTTTGGAAAACAGGTGCTAGCACTGCAGGACCTGCTTCTTGGGATGCTGAGGCTGGCCTCAAACTCACAGTGATCCTCCTGCCTTTGGCTTCCACTGCTGGGATTAAAGGTGTACATCGCCATGCCCGATAAAATGCTGTTTTTCACTTCCCCTGAAGCTTTTGTTAAGATAAACCAATCATCCACCACTATGGCTGTGGTATGTTCTCTGGGATCTATGTGTTACCTGTCTGTGTATGGCCTCCTTATATCATGAAACACAACAAATACTTCTTTAGTGGTTCTAAAGATTTTTTTTTAAAAGGTAGGGTTTCACTCTAGCACAGACTGACCTGGAATTCACTATGTAATCTCAGGGTGGCCTTGAACTCATGGTGATCCTCCTACCTCTGCCTCCGAGTGCTGGGATTAAAGGTGTGCACTACCATGCCTGGCTGATTCAAAAGATTTGATCAGATTTGCTTTATTGATGCAAAGTCACAGTCACAGGTTTTTATTATTTAATGTCGCCCCCAGGTAGAATCTCACTCTAGCCCAGCCTGACCTGGAACTCCCAGGCTGGTCTCAAACTCACAGCAGTTTTCTTACCTCTGCCTCCCAAGTGCTGGGATTAAAGGCATGTGCTACCATGCCAGGCCTGTCACAGTCTTTGCCATGATTCTGAAAATTATTACTCTTGCAGATAGCATCTCAATCAAGGGCAGTAGTGTTCTTACTCATCTACTTTAGCCATTGACCTTGAGCTTGCTATGTTGAAGGGGACACATTCTAGTATAATCACTGAGAGGCTTATGGGGCCCTGTAACATTGATTGTCTTATTTAATTTTCGTTTTATCCCTATGACATTGATGAAGTAGTTTCTAGCCTAGAGTAAAAAGTGATTTAGTGAGGTCATAGTTACATGTTGCAGAACTAGATTTGAAATTATTTTTTGATGTATGCTCCCTTTTTGTCATTAGCAAACTTGGAACCTGATGTTATTGTTAGTGAATGTCATATGGTCCTTAGTTCACAGTTGATGTACCTTTTTTTTTTTTTTAAATTCCTTTACAAGGGTCTTGATTGGAGGTACATGATACTGCTAAGTTTGTTATGAAGTTGTGGAAGGATCACCCAGGACATTTCATACTACTGCATATGTGAAATATTCTAATTGGGCTCATACTTTACTCACTGAAATGTTGCATGTTACTTAAAATAGGGGCAGATTATATCAATATGTGTGCAATTCCAAGCTAGGGAAATACCCTGACACTGAGCTACATTCTCAGCCCCACATTTTTAAATTATTTAAGTTTTTAGGAAAAGCAGTTCTAAATAGAAGTTCTAAGTAAAAGCTGATGGTAGATGTGGGTCATGGACAGACATGAGGTCTCAGCAGGCTCTGTCTTAGTGGATTAGGCTGTAAAGTGCCACCTCAGCACCATGAGAGCTTACCTAGGACACGTACTGGAGTCTCCCAGGCAAGCAAACCTGATGGTGGGTTTTCCCAGAAGGGCTGGGGGACTAAGGACAGTGAAGAGAAAGGCAAAAGAAATTAAATGTAAGTAAGACTTACTAAACACACACTCATTTAATTTATTTTTAATGTGTAAAGAGTGTATAGAGAAACTTGGCCAGTACTTCTAACATAAATGCTATTAGTCTATTTAATCTGTTAACAATTACGCTGTGTCCTCCCCACCCCTTCTTTCTTTCTCTTTCCTTTTTGGTTCTTTTTGAGGTGGGGTTTTGCTTTAGCCCAGGCTGACCTGGAATCCACTGTGTAGTCTCATGGTAGCCTCGAACCCTGGGCAATCCTCCTACCTCTGCTTCCCTAGTGCTGTGATTAAAGGTGTGTGCCACCACACTTGGCTTCAATTATGCTTTTCGTAACTAAAATTACTACATTTAAATTTATATTTTTTATTTAGTATATAAAAAGCATTTCCTTAAAGTTACTACATTGTTTTTTATTACTATTCTCAGTGGTATGTTATACTTCATTCAGTGACTATAAAATGATAACATTAGCCATTCTTTTAAACCAAAAAGTGTACAGAAAAGAATGTAAGTACTGTCTGGCTCCAAGGCCTAGAGAAGCTGTAAACTGTTGGGTGAGCTGTAAGCAAATCAGGTGTGAAGGATGATGGGACTATCTTGCTCCTCTGTTTCTTTCTCCAAAGGTCTTCACTGTTAGCATTGTCTCTTGGGTTTAGGAGCAGGGAAAATTGCTGTTAAATAGGCAGGAAAACATGGATTACAATGCTAGCCTGTGCCTTCATTATTTCATCTGGCATGTCTTCACAGGAAACTTGGACTTGAATGGGGAATCTGAGTTACTGAGTAGCAGAAAGTTGTCTATTGGATCTAAGTTAAGTTCTGTGTTGGCACCATGCCCTTGATTGTGTCCCTTGTCCCACCTCATTTGAGCAGTGAAAATCCACTTGTGAAACCTTTTTTAGATTCTGCTTTAGGAAATACTTAAAAATTTTAATCTGTACATAAACTAATGAGAAAGAAAAAAATCTGTTACTGGGCATCTTTTAAATTAATTTATATATTTTATTATTATTTTAAAAATATTTTTACTTATTTATTGAGAGAGAGAGAAGCAGACAGAGACAGAGAGAGTGGGTGTGCCAGGGCCTCCAGCCACTGCAAATGAACTCCAGACACTTGCACTACCTTGTGCATCTGGCTTACGTGGGTCCTGGGGAAGTGAACCTAGGTCCTTTGGCTTTTCAGGCAAGTGCCTTAACTGCTAGACCATCTCCTCAGCCCTATTTTTAAAAATATTTTATTATTTATTTATTTATTTATTTATTTATTTGAGAGAGAGATACAGAAATAGGGAGAGAGACAGAGAGAGAATGGACACTCCAGGGCCTCCAGCCACTGCAAACAAACTCCAGATATGTATGCCCCCTTGTGCATCTGGTTTATGTGGGTCCTGGAGAATTGAGCCTTGAACCAAGGTCTTTAGGCTTCACAGGCAAGCGTTTAACCGCTAAGCCATCTCTCTAGCCCTATTTTTGTTTTTTTCAAGGTAGGTCTCACTCTAGCCCAGGCCGACCTGGATCTCACTCTATAGTTCCTGGCTGGCCTTGAACTCACAGCGATCCTCCTACCTCTACCTCCCAAAATGCTGGTATTAAAAGCATGTGGGACCACTCCTGGCTTTTTTTTTTTTTTTTTTTTTTTTTTTGAAGTAGGGTCTTGCACTAGCCTAGGCTGACCTGGAATTCACTATATAGTCTCAGGGTGGCCTTGAACTCATGGCAATCCTCCTACCTCTGCCTCCCAAATGCTGGGATTAAAGGCATGTGCCACCATGCCCGGCTTCTGTCTTAAAAATTTTTAATGCCTGACAATAGATTTCTCTTTCTTATTATTTTTACTTTCATTGCTAGAAATAGGAATACATATTTTCTTAAAAATTTACATGGGTTTGTAAAGTTTTTTTGGTGGCCCATGTTCAACTCCCCAACTTCACTATGTAGTCTCAGGATGGCCTCAAACTCACAGCAATCCTACCTCTGCCTCCTAAGTGCTGGGATTAAAGGTATGCACCACCACACCCGGTTTACAAAGCAGGTTTTGAGTGGATCCTGATTAGGAGTTGTAATACAAAGGCAATGTTAGTCATGTCAGGTCACTCATGAAAGAAATCTGGTTTTGTTCTTTTTGCTTGTTATTAAAGTTTTAAACCAGCAAGTATTGGTGTTTTTATTTGTGGTCAGAGTAATATGTTGCTTCTCATTTTAAAGTTAACTAAGCTCTTAGTAAATTAACTCTTCTAGTCGTAAACAATATAGCTGGGTGATTGTCATGTATACATTCTTTTTTTTTTTTCCCCAAGGTAGGGTCTCTCTCTAGCCCAGGCTGACCTGGAATTCACTATGTAATCTCAGGGTGGCCTCAAACTCACGGTGTTCCTCCTACCTCTGCCGCCCGGCTTATGTATACATTCTTTAATATGAAGAGAGCATCTAATTAAAAGAAAGCTTACACACACATACACACACCCAGAAAAAGATTTCAGGTAACCTAACACTGTAATCTGTACAACTACCTCCAAAATGGATCCTCCCCCCAGGAGTGGTGGGAGGGCAAGATCCTTGATATATAGCCCAGGTTGAGCCTCAAACTCAGAATCCTCCTGCCTCCACCTCCCTAGCACTGGAATAACAGGCAGAATATCTCCACTCCTGGTAAATGGCATGATTTTTTTAAACTATTTATTTGCTGTTGTATATATGGGCCCCCTGCAATGGAACACCATCAGATGTGCCACTTCCTAAATTAAAAAAAAAAATCAGCCGGGTGTGGTGACGCAGGCCTTTAATCCCAGCACTCCTGAAGGCAGAGGTAAGAGGATCACCATGAGTTCAAGGCCACCCTGAGACTACATAGTGAATTCCAGGTCAGTCTGGGCTAGAGCAAGACCCTAGCTCAAAAAAAAAAAAAAAAAAAAAAATCTTCTCTTATTTGTATGTTTGTATTTATGAGAGAGGTGGAGCACAAGAGCATGAGTGTGTGTCTGGGTGCACCAAGGCCTGTTGCCACTACAAACTCCAGATTCATGCACCACTTTGTGCATCTGGCTTTATGTGGGTACACTGGGAAATTGAACACAGGTAGACTTTGCAAGCAAGTTCCTTTCACTGGTGAGCCATCTCCCCAGCCCAGCAAGTCAGAAAGAGGGTCTGCTGCTGGGCATGGTGGTGCATGACTTTAATCTCGGCACTTAGGGAGACAGGGGCAGGAGGATGGAAGTGAGTTTGAGGTGACCCTTGGACTGCATAGTGAATTCCAGGTCAGCCTGGGCTAGAGTGAGACCCTACCTCAAAAACAAACAAAAGAAAGAGATAGGGAGGGAGGGGCTGCAGAGATGGCTTAGTGATTAAGTGCTTGCCTTTGAAGCCTAAGGACCCTGGTTCAAAGCTTGATTCCCCAGTACCTATGTAAGCCAGGTAGCACATGCATCTGGAGTTGGTTTGCAGTGGCTGGAGGCCCTGGTGCGCCCATTCTCCCCCTCCCTCCCTCCTTTCCTCTCCCTCCTTTCCTCTCCCTCCTTCCCTCTCCCTCCTTCCCTCCCTCCCTCCCCCTCCCCTCCCTCCCCCCCTCTCTCTCTGCCTCTTCATTTGTTGCTCTCAAATAAATAAATTAAAATAAACAAAAAAAAAAAAAAAAAAAGGAGGGAGGGAGGAAAGTGCAGCTGTTTACTGGGTCATAGCAGTTGTTTCCAGTCCAGTTTTAGGGTTTCTGTAGGATGAGAGGCCTACTGGACTAACTCATTGTACATCACAAGTTTAAGCCACTACTTTTCCTCAAGGTGATTGAGTAAGGAACTTCATTATAAAAAGTTACTCTTGAGCCGGGCATGGTGGCGCATGCCTTTAATCCCAGCACTTGGGAGGCAGAGGTAGGAGGATCGCCGTGAGTTCGAGGCCACCCTGAGACTATGTAGTTAATTCCAGGTCAGCCTGGGCTAGAGCAAGACCCTACCTCCAAAAAAAAAAAAAAAAAAAAAAAAAAAGTTACTCTTTATAGGGGGTGCTGGAAATTAGTGAGATCCCAATTCTGTAAAATAAGTGAGCATTTGCACTTGAACCCCATGTAAGATACAGGTGTGGCAAATGCATACAAGGCAAACATGTCTGTACATATTTCCATTTAAAATTTTTATTCATTTGGCTTTTTTTCTTTTTAGGAATGTTCCCAAACTGCACTCCTTAGATTGTGTATGCTAAAGAATGGACCAGTCTTTTTCTGTGAAAGTAAACAGTCCTCTTTAGTGTCCTAAGTCCTATATGAATTTGCTTTCTCTGGGTGAAGGTTTTCCTAATAATTCAAGCATCCACCTCAAAGAATGCCTTTAGAAACTACCATTGTAATCAGGGGGATGACACATAACTGTAAACTTAGTGCTTGGAGGCAGGTTAGTTAAGTTAGACTGGGCATTTCAATAGGTCTAATGTTTTTCTGGCTGCGTAACAAGACCTTGTCTTCAGAAAGATTGTGGGGAACAAAGAAATTGAGAACACCATTGTGAAATTTCTGAAACTTTCTGCACACCCTGCTTTCCTAGAGAGCAGTGACACACAGGTGCTGGTCTGTGTGTGGAGGCCTACCCTTCAGGGCACAGCTGTACCTTTCTTGGCAGTTTAGTGGGCTCACAGCCAGTGCTTGGAGAACTTGAGATACCTTCCAACCCATTTTCCCAGAGTTTGGTGATTGACTTGTTGCTCATGGCATCTGAACACTTAGTTTAACCTGTCTTGCTCAGCCTGTCATAGCAGGCAAAGGGACTTTACTAGCTACTAGAGATTATGTTGTCATTAGTATGTATACAGCCTCAGTAGTATGGTGGTAGTATTTATATACTTTTCTGCAGAGTAGACAAGTTTAGGAACTTTTTTTTTTTTTTTTTTTTTTTTTGGTTTTTCGAGGTAGGGTCTCACTCTGGCCCAGGCTGACCTGGAATTAACTATGTAGTCTCAGGGTGGTCTTGAACTCACAGCAATCCTCCTACCTCTGCCCCCTGAGTGCTGGGATTAAAGGCGTGTGCCACCATGCCCGGCTAAGTTTAGGAACTTTAAAAAAATTTTATTTATTTATTTGCAAGCAGAGAGAGAATGGACGTGCCAGGGCCTGTAGCCACTACAGACGAACTCCAGATGCATGTGCCCCGGAGAATTGAACTGGGATCCTTTGTCTTTGTAGGCAAACGCCTTAACCGCTAAGCTATTTCTCCAGCCCAAGTTTAGGAACTTTAACAACTATACTTTTAGGGTCATCCAGATAATTTCCCCAAGATATATTTCAGTGTTAATGAAATAACCACTATTAGTTAAAAATCGTATACATGAGCCAGGTGTAGTGGTACATTCTTTCAATTCCAGCATTCAGGAGGCAGAAGTAGGAGGATCCTTGTGAGTTTAAGGTCAGCCTGCCACAGAGCGAGTTCCAGGTCATCTTGGGCTAGAGAGAGAGACCTTACCTTGAAACAACAACAACTGACATATATCAACTCTGAAGATGGGGTAGAGGATTGAGAAAGAGTGTTGTCATAAGTCCTAACTGCTCTTAGAACTCACTAGAACCAAGCTAGTCTCAACTTGCAGCAATTATTTGGCCTCTGCCTCCTCAAGTGCTAGAATTATAGGTATATTACCATGCCTTGCTGATTATAGTATTTATTTATTATTATTTTTTATAGTTTTTTGTTTTTTTGAGAACTGCAGATGCATGCACCACTTTGTACATCTGTCTTTACATGGGTAGTGGGGAATTGAACTTGGATTTTTAGGTTTTTGCAGGCAAGTGCCTTAACCACTGAGCCATCTCTCCAGCCCTCATCTTTTACTTTTATTTTATTTATTTATTTATTATTATTATTATTATTATTATTTTTGGTTTTTTCATTTTTCGGATTTTCAAGGTAGGGTCTCACTCTAGCCCTGGTTGACCTGGAATTCACTATGTAATCTCAGAGTGGCCTCGAACTCATGGTGATCCTCCTACCTTTGCCTCCCAAATGCTGGGATTAAAGGCGTGTGCCACCACGCCCAGCCTACTTTTATTTATTTTTTGATTGCACACATGTAAGTTTTCTTATCACCACAAACGAATCTAGATGCATGTGCCATTTTGCAACCAGCTTTATGTGGAAGCTGGGGAGTTGAACATGGGCTAGCAAATTTTGCCCCACTGCTTGTTTTTGTATCCTCTTCCCCACACCCCCATACTAAAGACCCTCAGTCCTCCATGGCAAAATGTTGATGGGATCAAAACAGTGTGGGGTGTCAGTAGTAACACTGTACAGTCATGAATGTACAAGTTGGTTCATGAAGTAGGACAGTGCAAATTTTATTTCTTTGTGTGTGTATCTATATAAGTGTAGATGTATGCATGCATGTGTGGAGGTCAGAGGACAACCTTGGAGTGCCAGTCCTTGCCATTCATCATGTTTGTTTGATATAGGGTCGCTTGTTGCTCTTTGCCATTGTGAATGCTAGACTAGCTGGTCTGTGAACTTTGGGGTTCTTTCTTTCTTTTTTCTTTCTTTCTTTCTTTCTTTCTTTCTTTCTTTCTTTCTTTCTTTCTTTTTTTTTCTCCCTCCCTCCCCCCCCTCCCTTCCCTCCCTCCCTCCCTCCCTCTCTCTCTCTCTCTCTCTCTCTCCTGTTTTAGGAGGAAGGGTTTCACTGTAGTCCAGGCTGACTTGGAATTTACTATGTAGTCTCAGGGTGGCTTTGAACTCATGGTGATCCTCCTACCTCTGCCTCTTGAGTGCTGGGGTTAAAGGTGTGTGCCACCATGCACAGTGACATTTTCTTTCCCTCCCTCCCTTCCTCCTTCCTTCCTTTTTTTTTGGTTTTTCAAGGTAGGGCCTCAAATGAGCCCAGGCTGACATGGAAGTCACTCTGTATTCTCAGGGTAGCCTGGAACTCTTGGCTATCCTCCTAGCTCTGCCTCCCGATTGCTGAGATTAAAGGTGTGTACCACCACATCCAACTTCCTTTTCTTAAAAAAAATTTAAACTTTGGGCTTCTTCTGACTGCCTCACTGCTATAGGTGCATTTGGTTTACAGATGTAGGGACCACTGTGTTGCACTTTATGTGCGTTCTGGGGATCCATACTCCAGTTGTCCGGTTTACAGAGCAAGCTCTTTGAACCACAGAGCTATCTATCCCTCCAGCACAAGTTACTCAATTACTATTATTATTATTGTTGTTTGTTTGTTCTTCGAGGTAGGGTCTTACTCTAGCTCAGGCTAACATGGAACTCACTCTGTAGTCCCAGACTGGTCTCAAACTCACAGTGATACTCTTACTCTGCCTCCCAAGTGAGTGCTGGGATTACAAGTGTTTGCTACCTTGCCTGGCTATGGTATTCAAATTTTTTTTGAGGTAGGGTTTCTATGAATGTTTAATTATCAACCAGTAATTAACAATTTTTTGTGCCATATTTCTGTTTCAGATCTTGGGTTCTGAGAGGTGTTGAGCACTGAGACCTGAAGATGAGTGAACTTGACCAGCTGCGGCAGGAGGCCGAGCAACTGAAGAACCAAATAAGAGTAAGTAGTGTTGTGTGTGTGTGTGTGTGTTTCAGATCAGAAGTTACCTGCTGTTTGGTAAAGTATAATTGGCCCATTATTGCTGATCACACATCCAAATACTTAAGTCTAGTGTGCTATTTTTAGAATTCTGTTTTTTTCCTATATTATTATAAAGATGTTTAAGATTTTATTTATTTGAGAGAGAGAGAATGAGAATGGGTGCACCTGGGCCCCTAACCACTGCAAACAAACTCCATACGCATGCACCATCTTGTGCAGTTTTCTTACATGGGTACTGGGGAATTGAACCTGGGTCCTCAGGCTTCGCAGGCAAGCACCTTAACTGCTAAGCTATCTTTCCAGCCCCATTCCCTAAAATATAATTTGTTGTTTGAATATACATAGAATGTGTAGAACTCCTCAAGGCCTTTAAACTTCTTCCTCTTGAAAACTAGATTTTAGACCCTCTTTTTGGCTATTATCTGAGTGTATTATCTGTCCTGAAGAGCATGGCTGCTAAGCTAAGAGCAGAACTAATGCTTAGAGTATGAGGATTAATACCAATAGAATTGTATTTTAGCTGTGCTTGAGTTTTTTTTTTTTTTTTAGGTAAGGTCTCGCTGTAGCCTAGGCTGACCTGGAATTCACTATGTAGTTCCAGGCTTGCCTCAAACTCACAGCAGGGCTCCTATCTCTGCTTCCCGCTGAGATTAAAGGCCTGCGCCACCATGCCCAGCTGCTTGGTTTATTTTTTGTAAACTTTTTTGTTTGTTTTTTTGAGGTAGGATCTCACTCTAGCCTGGCCTTACTTACTTCTCAGGTTGGCCTCAAACTGCTTCGGCCTCCTGAGTACTGGGATTAAAGGCATGTGCCACCATACCCGTCCCTTTATTATTTTTTTTAAAATTTTATATATTTGTTTATGTGCAAGCAGAGAGAGAGAGAGAAAATGAAAATGAATAAGAATGGGCATGCCAGGATGTCTTGCCATACTGCAAATGATCTCCAGATGCATGCACCACTTTGCATCTTGGTGTACATGAGTACTGAGAATCAAACCCAGGTCAGCAGGCTTTACCAGCAAACTGAGCTGCCCTCTTTTTTCACCATATCCTTATCTATTCTTTTGAGTATGTTGGAGTGGTTTTTAGATGGTGCTGGAGATGGAATCCAGGACCTCACACATGCCAGGCAAGTGTTCTAACAGAGTTATACTTCAGCCTTAAAATAATACCCCCGCCGGGCTTGGTGGCGCATGCCTTTAATCCCAGCACTCGGGAGGCAGAGGTAGGAGGATCGCCAAGAGTTCGAGGCCACCCTGAGACTACATAGTTAATTCTTGGACCAGAGTGAGACCCTACCTCGAAAAACCAAAAAAAACAAAAAAACAAAAAAACAAAAAACAAAAAACCTGAATTCTAATTTATGACTAATAAAAGTTGAACTTTTTAAAAGGATGACATTAAGCCGGGCATGGTGGCGCAGGCCTTTAATCCCAGCACTCGGGAGGCAGAGGTAGGAGGATCGCTGTGAGTTCAAGGCCACCCTGAGTCTACATAGTTAATTCCAGGTCAGCCTGGGCCAGAGTGAGACCCTACCTCGAAAAACCAAAAATAAAATAAAATAAAGGATGAAATTGCCGGGCGTGGTGGCGAACGCCTTTAATCCTAGCACTCGGGAGGCAGAGGTAGGAGGATCACCATGAGTTCGAGGCCACCCTGAGACTACATAGTGTATTCCAGGTCAGCCTAAGCTAGAGTGAGACCCTACCTCGAAAACAAAAAAAAAAAAAAAGGATGAAATTATGCTCTCTACTTTTGTGACTATATTAGAGAAATCTTTTTACTTGTGTGTTTTTCCTTTCTTGATATGAAGTGCAAGAGAGAAAGAAGTAATGGGGGAAATACTCAATTTATTTATGGTTTTGTGTATTTGAAAGAACTTTCTTTGATCTGTAAGATTTTAGCCATCCCTTAGAGCCCTGTTGTTGACAGCAATCTGTACCTACCTATTTAACCAACATTTACATTTCTGTCTCTCTCTCTCTTCTTTGCTTTTTTGAGGTAGAGTCTCGCTCTAGCTCAGGCTGACCTGGAATTTACTGTGTATTCTCAGGCTGGTCTTGAACTCTTGGCAGTCCTCCAACCTCTGCCTCCTAAGTGCTGGGATCAAAGGCATGTGCCACCACACCTGGCTTACATTTCCCTTAAACTATTAGTTATGTTCAAGCTGCCTGCTGGGAACTAGATAGCAACACTCCAGCATCACTTCAGCCAATTTTGTTTCAAGTTTAAAGATAACAGAATTATCAAGCTACCTGAGATTTATAGACAGAAAACAAAATATTCTCTACTGTATAGCATTCACAACTGAGCTTTTTGTTTTTTGTTTTTTGAGACAGGGTCATATGTAATCCAGGTTGGCCTAGAACTTACGATGTAGCTGAATATGACCTCTAACTCTTTTAAAATTTTAATATTTGAAAATTCATTCATTTATCTAATATATTTTGGTCATGTTCAACCCTGTTATTCCCCACCCACTAAACTTCTTTCCAGTTAGTCCCCTTTATACTTTTTAAAAAGTGTATTTATTTATTTATTTATTTATTTATTTATTTATTTATGAGAGAGAGAGAAAATGGGTATGCCAGGGCTCCTAGCCACTGCAAACAAACTCCAGAAGCATGTGTCACCATGTGCATCTGGCTTATGTGGGACCCAGAGAATCGAACTTGTGTTCTTAGGCTTTGCAGGCATGCACATTATCTGATAAGCTGTCTCTCTAGCCCCCCTTCCTAATTAAAAAAATATATAAGGCCGGGCGTGGTGGCGCACGCCTTTAATCCCAGCACTTGGGAGGTAGAGGTGGGAGGATTGCCGAGAATTCGAGGCCACTCTGAGACTACATAGTGAATTCCAGGTCAGCCTGGACTAGAGTGAAACCCTACCTCGAAAAACCGAAAAAAAAATATATATATATATATATGAATGATATGATATGATAGAAGCGGGAAGGGAGGCAGATAGAGAATAGCCACTCCAGAGCCTCTAGCTGCTGCATATGAACTCCAGATGCATGCACCACCCTGTGCACCTGGCTTTATGTGGGTACTGGGGAATCAAACCTGGGTCTTCTGGCTTTGCCAGCAAGCACCTTAACCGCTAAGCCATCTATCCAGCTTGTGTTGTCAACATTTCCCCCCTCCTATTATGTAGATCTTGGGTAGGTAGTGTTAGTCACTGAGATTATGAATACCATGACCATTTTGTGTCTAGAAGACAGTATTGTAAAGCACTTTTCCTTTTTCTTTGGCTCTTTAGATTTTTTTTCACCTCTTCTGCAATGATCTTTGAGCCTTGTAGAGTGTGATAGAGATGTCTTAGTGCTGAATACTCCACTCTTACTTCTCAGCTCTTTGATGAGTTTTGAGTCTCCTCCATCTGAAAAGAGAAGCTTCTTTAACCAAAAGTGAGTGTAGTTTTAACATATAGTCATAAACATCCACATTTTTTAAAGATACAGGCTCATCTCCATCCATGTTTTCATCCCTGTCACTTGTGTTTGCAATATCCCTTGCCCATAGCCCTTCTGCATTGCTAAAATGCCGTGGATTATGCACATGTACTTATCCCACAAATTGTGGAAAGCACTAAAGGCACAGTAGTCATTAATCCCAGTGCTTGGGAAGTTAGAGACAGGAGGATCAGGACTTTTAAGGCCAACCTGAGCTACATGATAACCTGTCTCAAGACAAAGTAAAAAGCAGATAGAGGCAATCTTAACAAATTTTAGGTAATCCCAGATAGCTAATTATATGCTCACTGTAGTCCAGACAGACCTGGACCTCATGGTGATACTCCTTCCTCAGCGTCTGGAGTGCTAGGATTATAGATGTGGGCCACCATGCCTGGCTTTAAAAAAAATATATATATATATATATATATATATATATATATATGAATGATTAATTTTGAGAGAGTAGGGGCACTCCAGGGCCTCCTGCTACTGAAGTTCATTTGCTGTGGTTGGAGGTCCTAGCATAGCCATTCTCCCTCCCTCCCTGCCTGCCTGACTGCAAATAATATTAAAAAAAAAATAAAAATCAAAGCCAAGCAGATCTTTATGCCATTGTGATGGTGCACATATTTGTAATACTAGTCCTTGAAAGGTGGAAGATGGAGGTTGAGGAGTTGGGCTACAGGAGGCCCGGTTTCAAGAAAGAAAGGAAGGAAGGAAGGGAGGGAGGGAGGGAGGGAGGGAGGGGGAGGGAGGGAAAGAAAGAGAGAGAAAAAAAGAATAATAATCCCCAGCACAGTGAACTACACAAGAAATTCAGCAGGTGACTCTAAAGAGGTATTTTCTTTCTGAAAAGCCCCAAAGAACCTTTCATTCTAGTGATGGTAATACTGAAAAGAAAATCTTGGACTGGAGAGATGGCTCAGCAGTTAAGGACATCAAAGCCTAAGGACCCAGGTTTTATTCCCCAGTAACCATGTAAAGCCAGACGCACAAGGTGGTGCATGTGTCTGGAGTTAGAGTACAGTGGTTAATGGCCCTGGCATTCTCATTCTTGCTCGTTCTCCCTCTGCCTCTTTCTTTCTCTGTAGCAGACAGCTTCAGGTTCACTGAGACGAACTTCCAGACCAGGCACAGTTTTATGGGGGAAGGGATATTTATTGAAACTTATAGATCCAGGGGAAGGTCTGCTCATACAGGGCCAGGCAAGAGAGAAAGAAAAGCTACAAGCCAAAAGGCACACAGCACAGCACACCTCAGAAACTCCAACTAGGCATACTTTGCATATCTTTAGATTGAAATCTCAAACCCTCTACCATACCTTAAGATCTGCCCAGTGACATTGCCTCCAGCCAGGTGGATGCAGATACAGACTACAAACTAATAAAACACTGAATATATTGGAGGCCATCTATTCAAACTACTATACTCTCTCAAGTTAAAATATACAACAACATAAAAAGCAGGCGTGGTGGCACTTGCCTTTAATCCCAGCACTGGGGAGGCAGAGGTAGGAGGATCGCCCTGAGTTCAAGGCCACCTTATAGTGAGTACATAGACTACATAGTGAGTTCCAGGTTAGCCTGGACTAGAGTGAAACCCTACCTTGAAAAAAGGAAAACATAGTCTCAAAGAGGTGCTTGATTAATAATGCACACATGCTTTAAATACAGTGGTATAACTTACTCTTGATAGCCTAGCTGTGTTGCATGCGTGGTCGAAAGACTGAGCTGAAAAGGGCCCAGGTTTTGACTCACAGTGTGAGATGAATGAATGGCATGAGTTTTGTGTGCTGTTGCTTTGCTTCTGATACATCCAAACACGAACAGCAGTTGACCTATAGTTCCTCTTATTTCAGTGGACATTATGTACATCTGCAACAGTTCATTAACTTGGAAGTTATTCTGAATGATGTTACACCTTCTGTCATTATTAAATAATTGTAAAGTTGCATGTAAATATTTACTGGTCCAAGCAAAGCTGGGTTTAGTGACAAACACCTTTAATCCCAGCACTTGGGAGACAGAGGTGTAGGAGGATCACTGTGAGTTTAAGGCCAGCCTGGAATTACAGAGTTAGTCTGGGCTAGAGTGAGACCCTACCCTGGAGTGGGGAAAGGACACATACCTTATTTTCTGGTTTTGTTTTGTTGGCAAACACCTTAACTGCTAAGCCATTTCTCCTTTGTTTTAATTTTTATTCAGAGAGGGTGAGAGAGAAACTAGAGAGAATGTACACGCCAGGGCCCCTAGCCATTGCAAACGAACTCCAGATGCATGTACCTTGTGCATCTGGCTTACGTGGGTCTTGGAGAATTGAACCGAGGTCCTTTGGCTTTGCAGGCAAATACCTTAACTGCTAAGGCATCTCTTTAGCCCTGTTTCCTTTTGTTTTTGAAGTAGAGTCTTGTGCTAGCCCAGGCTGACCTGGAATTCATCTGTAGTCTCAGGGTGGCCTCAACTCAGGGTGATGCTCCTACCTCTGCTTCCTGAGGGCTGGGATTAAAGACATGTGCCATCACACCTGGCCTTTTTTTTTTTTTTTTTTTTTTTTTTTTTAATATTCTTTCAATTTTTTTTCCCTCTTTATTTTTTTGAGGTAGGATCTCGTTCTAGCCTAATTCTTTTTTTAAAAAATACTTATTTGGAAGCTAGGTGTGGCGCATGCCTTTAATCCCAGCACTCGGAAGACAGAGATAGGATCACCGTGAGTTTGAGTTTGCGACTGACTACATAGTGATTTGCAGGTCAGCCTGGCCTAGAGTGAAACCCTACCTCGAAACCCTCTCCCCCCCTCCCCAAATTTTATTTGGGCCTGGAGAGATGGCTTAGCAGTTAAGTGCTTCCCTGTGAAGGACCCTGGTTCAAGGCTCAATTCTGCCCTCAAATAAATAAGCAAATAAATTAAATAAAAAATATTTATTTATTTATTTATTTATGAGCGAGAATATGAATGGGTACACCAGGGCCTCTAGCCACTGCAAATGAACTCCAGACCCATGCCCCTCCTTGTACATCTGGCTTTATGAGGGTACTGGGGAATCAAACCTGTGTCCTTAGGCTTTGTAAACAAGCACCTTAACCTCTTAGTCATCTCTCCAGCATCCTTCTGCTTTTTAAAAAAAAATTAAAACTTCTTATTCTTTCAAATCAAAAGCACATATTGCATCAACAAGCTTGTACTCTGAAATAAATACTAAACACTTGGCATGAAGAGCTCACTGACATGCTAGTCTGAATCTTCAGTATCTGCCTTTTTCAAAGTTCTTTTGGGGTGGGGAGAGTTTCAAGGTAGGGTCTTGCTGTAACCCAAGCTGGCCTGGAATTCACTATGTAGTCTCAGGCCTCCCGGGTGCTGGGATTAAAGACGTGTGCCACCACACCTGGGTCTTCAATTTTTTTTTTTTTTTTTTTTTTTTTAAGGTAGAGTCTCACTCTAGTCCAGGCTGACCTGGAATTCACGATGTAGTCTCAGGGTAGCCTTTAACTCACAATGATCCTCCTACCTCTGCCTCCCGAGTGCTGGGATTAAAGGCATGTGCCACCACACCCAGCTTCATTTTTTTTTTTATTTTTTATTTTTTTTTGGAGAGAGAGACAGAGAGGGAGAGGAAGACAGAGATGGGCGAGCCAGCAGCCTCTCAGCTGCTGTGAATGAAATCCAGATGCATGCGCCCCTTGTGGTCCAGTGCGGCATTGCATCCCTGCGTCACTTTGCATCTGGCTAAATGTGGGACCTGGAGATTGGAACCGGTGTTCTTAGGCTTAGGAGGCAGGCGCCTTAACCACTAAGCCATCTCTCCAGCCCTTTTTGTTTGTTTGTTTGTTTGTTTGAGGTGGGGTCTCACTCTAGCCCAGGCTGACCTGGAACTCACTATGTAGTTTCAGGGTGGCCTCAAACTCAAAGTGATCCTCCTACCTCTGCCTCCAGAGTGTTGGGATTAAAAGCGTGTGCCACCATACCTGGCTTCATTTTTTTTTTAATGCAGGAATACTTGATTATATTATGTTTTTGTTTTATTTATAAGCAAAATCACTAACAGTTTCATGAAAGATTTTGGAATGTAGAGATCTTAATAGAATAATATTATCTCTTTATCAATGTTCCCACCAAAAAATCAGGTACATTGAGGCAGGCAAGCAGCTTGTCCCTAAATACTGACTGATCATGTCCCACATGGATAGAAGAATGCTGGCCTGTGGCTTTGGAAGCAGGTAGTCAGATAGCAGCAGATTGAATCCTTTGTCAAGATTGTCATGATTTCCTTTGAATTATGTCTCCACTGAAAGTTTGAACCTTTTAACTTTTTAAAAGTTTTGAATCTTTTAAATGTTTGTCTCATTTTCCTTCATAATGTATGTTTATATTTATAAAAGTGTATGCAGACCAGGCATGGTGGCACATGCCTTTAATCCCAGCACTCAGGAGGCAGAGGTAGGAGGATTGCTATAAGTTCGAGGCTACCCTGAGACTACATAGTGAATTCTAGGTCAGCCTGAGCTAGAGTGAGGCCCTAACTTGACCCCCCCCCACACACACAAAGTGTTTGCTATTTTGAGATTTTCAGGTTTATTTTCTAGTATCTTTGATCACCTACTCCACTTTAATTATGATATATCCTTTTGCAGTGTTTAGTTACTGTGATAGGTTTTACAGATAAGAACACAAATGGATAACAAATAAAAAGGTCTAGACAGTCTCACTGGAATTTGATTGCGGATTTTCCAGATCATTTACTCTTTTCATAAAATTTAGATTAAATAATTTTTTTTTGGCTTGAAAACAAAGTTAATACAATTTAGAAGACTTTTTATGGGGGTTGAGGTAGGGTCTTACTCTAGCTCAGGCTGACATGGAATTCACTATGTAGTCTCAGGGTGGCCTCGAATTCACAGTGATCCTCCTACCTCTGCCTCCCAAGTGCTGGGATTAAAGGCATGCACCACCACGCCTGGCTGGCTTTTTTTAAAAAAAAAAACTGGATAGCTTGTCCTCTGGACCTTTTGGGGCAGGTATTGGGGGTATATCAATCACCCCTTCCTTCAGATGGGCTAAGGGGAAGACAGAGCATATGTTTGCTGATCATTAGGAAGGTGGCCTTAGCCTTCAGGCTGTTTGTTGTCCTAGCTGCCAACATGTGTGTTCCTTGGGCCTGCTTATAAAGTTATGGGGTCCTCAGGACCACTGTACTTGTTAAATGAAGGGTATGTAGGTATACTTGAAGATTATAAGTTGTCTTTCCAGTGTGGCCTGCACAGCTCAGAAGTGGCAGTGGACTGGAGATACTGTAGGACAGGAAAGGAAGGAGTGTGTCCATCATTATACATTCTGATTTTGCTGTTGATGGTTCATGGAGGTTCTCTGAAACTTTGGTTTGTGAAATTCTTGGGTTGAATGTGTGAAACATGACTAATTTCCTGTTGTTGTTTCCTAGGATGCTCGCAAAGCATGTGCAGATGCAACTCTCTCACAGGTAAGAATCAACTTCACTGCACAGTGTCTGCCTGGGGTGGAGGCTGGTGTGGATTTATGCCTTCACTGGGGACTTTGGAATGAGCACTTGTTCTGCTCTGTCCTGTGCAGTGAGGTAAAGCAACTGCTAGGACTGTTCTTTTGGAAGTCATTTTGATAACAGAAAGTAAGGACTAAGGTTGTTCCTAGATTAAAAATGGGATCTTACCAGTCTTAAAGAACTTTTCTCTTGATACAACAGTTGTAAGAACTGTTTTTTTAAATAATTATTTTTATTTATTTATTTGCAAGCAGATAGAGAAGAGAGACAGGCAGAGAGAGAATGGGCACGCCAGGGCCTGTAGTCATTGCAAACGAACTCCATGCATATGTGTCCCTTGTGCATCTGGCTTACATGGGTCCTGGGGAATCGAACCTGGGTTCTTTGGCTTTGCAGGTAAATGCCTTAAGCACTGAGCTATCTTTCCAGCCCATAAGAACTGTTTTTGTCTTTAAAGTATTCCCCTACTCACCCAAGGTAGAGTCTTGCTGTAGCCTAGGCTGACCTGGAATTTACTATGTAGTTTTAGGATAGCCTCAAACTCACATCAATTTTCCTACACGCTGGGATTAAAGGTGTGAGTCACCATGTCCAGCCTAAAGTATTTTTTTGTTTTGTTTTGTTTTCTTTAGAGTTAGGGTCTCTCTCTAGCCCAGGCTGACCTGACACTCACTCTATAGTCCCAGGTTGACTTCAAACTCAGAATGATTCTCCTGCCTCTGTCTCCTGAGTGCTGGGAGTTAAGGCGTATGCCACCACGCTTGGCCTTAAAGTATTTTGATGCTTCTCTCATTAAATGAATCTGTCTTCGAACTTAAGCTTGTAATGCCCAGCTGGCAGTTTCTTAAAAAGTTAAACATGGACTTTACAATGTGACCCAACAGTTTTACTGGCAGAGTTATGTAAAGATGAATTGGCAGGTGGTTTTCAAATACATGCACAGTCACACCCCCTTTCCTTGTCAACCTGGGGAATGGGTCCTAAGACTTTTTGATCTTCAAATAGCACCAGACCCTATAGACACTAAGGTAAACTATAAATTTTTATTATGTATTTATTTATTTATTTATTAGAGAGAGAGAGAATGGACACTCCAGGGCCTCCAGCCACTGCAAATGAACTCCAGATGCATGTGCCCCCTTGTGCATCTGGCTGACGTGGGTCCCAGGGTCCCAGGCTTTGCAGGCAAGCGTCTTAAACACTAAACCATCTCTCCAGCCCTAAAGTATAATTTTTAAATTAATCACAAGAGGTAGTGATTCATAATTTAAAGGAATAATAACTAGATTGTAATAACATTCTGTGATAGTTATATGGGCACATTCTCATGCTGTTAGAAATACCTTATACACTGTACTGATCCTTGTGGGGATGTGTGATGACAAATGCCTACATTGCTGAGATAAGGGGAGGTGAAGGTACAGGTACTGCAGCAGGGCATTTGGCATCCATGAGAGTCATATGGAGACCATGATTACAATAATACTGCTAATAGACAATCTGATAACTAAGATGGGTCCTTTATAATTGATGGACAGGTACTGTTTGTAGCATACTGTGGACAATAGTGATTTATATTCCAGGCAGTACACAGGTTGTTTCATTGTGCTACTTAGAATAATATGTAATTTAAAATTTATGAATTTCTTACATTGTCCATGAAATATTTTGGATCTCAATTGATACTAGGTAACTTAAACAACAGAAAGTAAAATTGCTCTTATATGAAGACCCTGTGCACTGTTCATACCAATATCTTCCAGGATAGTTTCCTGAGGTGGAAGTGACTTAGAATTTCCATGGGTGAATTATGGTGTATCTGTGCAAAGGACTATTTTCCTCAAGCATAAAAAGAAGCACATCAGGGATACCTACTATCATAAAGATAAATCTCATAAGTCAGAAGCCAGATTTAACAGCTTAGCATTTATTTATTTATTTATTTAGTTAGTTAGTAGTTATTGGTTTTCTGAGGTAGGGTCTCACTCTAGCTCAGGCTGACCTGGAATTCACTGTGTTGTCTCAGGGTGGCCTTGAACTCACGGTGATCCTCTTACCTCTGCCTCCAGAGTGCTGGGATTAAGGCATGCACCACCACACCTGGCAGCTTTGCATTTTATGGTTCTACTTATGTGAAATTTCCAAAATAGGAAAGTCCTTTGAGGGAATAAGATGAGTGGCTGCTAGGACCTAAGGAGGAGAGGAATGGACATGTGATTAATGATTGTGGAGTCTCCTTTTGGGGTGATGACTGTGTTTGGAACTAGTTAGACACGCCTGTACAAACACAAGTGTACTACTAAATGACACTGAACTGCCTACTGGACTGTTGTTACTTTTATGGTAATGAATTTTACCTGAAGGATTAAATAGGAGGAGTTTTGGTCTGGAGGACCATTGAGAAGGGTCAAGAAGTACCTTTGAGGGCTAGTGGTGAACATGCATGCAGTGGAGATGGGGGTGGGGTAGGGCCCTAAAGACATAAAAAATCATCAGTGAGCCCGACACAGCAGTTTATGCCTTTAATTCCAGCACTAGGGAGGCTAAGGTAGGAGGATCACCACGAGTTTGAGTTCTGTCTGGGACTACAGAGTGAGTTCCATGTCAGCTTGGGCAGTTAGATGCACAGTGCCACCAGCAAAATCTGTTCAGTTCTGAAGAATAGAAAGCTGGATCAGTCACAAGTCTCTTTGCTGATGTTATTCTGCATAACTTTTTTATTTCTTTAAGATCACTAACAACATTGACCCAGTGGGAAGAATCCAGATGCGCACCAGGAGAACTCTGAGGGGGCACCTGGCCAAGATCTATGCCATGCACTGGGGCACAGACTCCAGGTACTTTCAAAGCAGTGCTTGACACATTCACGGACTGTTGAGATTTCTAGGGGAAAATACTGGTTGTGAAGTTGAGTCTGGTACCTGGCAGCCAGGACTGGCATTCATAGATGCAAATACCTTACCCAGATTTCCACTTGACTGGCTGACTGTACCTCCTGTGTCTCATTCAGACCAGCCCCATCTTTCCTTCTGCCTTCAACTTCCTCTTAGTTCCTGGAACTTTGATCTCCAAGCTCCGCTGTGAGCTACTCCTGTGACCTGGGAGAAATTGACTTCATCTCTGCCCTGTGTGCTTGGCTTCTAACCGGTTACTGTGGTGTCAGTGCCCTGGGTTATGTATCACACAGGCATTTCAGTGTGAAGGGTGCAAGTTTTCAACAGCTGCCCATGGTTCCCAAAGCTGAATGTGAGCTTCATGGATCTCTTCATTAGTCTTGTTTGGTGAGCTTTGGGGGCTATATGTTTATGAGTGATTTTCATTGTCCTCCTACCTTGGCCCCCCACCATCTTATTCATTTACCACTCCAAAGAGATAATGCTTTTCATGTGCTCCTATCTTTTGTACTTTTGAGTACCACCCCTTTATTGGACTTCTTACCATTCACCCAGGTACTCTCTTCTCTCTCCCCTGTGTACACTTTAACCTGCCTCCTTTTGCCCAAGTGAGATCCATTAAGTTCTGCTTTTAGTGGTTGCTTGTAAGTCTGTCTTCTGACTTTTCCATGCTTTTAAATTTATGTATTACATGATGTAGGGTCTTAGTCTGCCTTTTTTCTTTAAAAAAATATATAATTTTTTGGAGGTAGGGTCTCACTCTAGCTCAGGCTGACCTGGAATTCACTGTGTATTCTTAGGGTGGCCTCGATCTCACAGTGATCCTCCTACCTCTGCCTCCCGAGTGCTGGGATTAAAGGCGTGTGCCACCACACCTGGCTAAAAATATTTTTTTAATTTATTTGAAAGTAGAGAAAAAGAGAGAGAGAGATAAACAGAATAGGAGCACCAGGGCCTCCAGCCGCTGAAAACAAACTCCAGATGCATGCGCTACTTTGTACATCTGGCTTTATGTGGGTACTAGGGACTTGAACCCACGTCATTAGGCTTTGTAAGTAAGTGTCTTAAACGCTAAGCCATCTCCAGGCCCTTGATTTGCTTTGTTTATTATTTATTCATTTGAGAGAGAGAGAGACAGACAGAGACAGAGAGACAGAGAATGGGCATGTCAACGTCTCTAGCCATTGCAAACAAACTCCAGAACTGCAGATGTACACACCACCTTGTGTATCTGGCTTTCTACAGGTACTGTGGAATTGAACCTGGGTCCTTTGGTTTTGCCAGCATGTCTTTGACCACTAAGCCATCTCTCCAGCCCCCTCTTCTTTTCTTGTAAAAAAAATTTTTTTTTTTTTTTTGTAGCTGGATGTGGTGGTGCATGCCTTTAATCCCAGCACTCGGGAGGCAGAGGTAGGAGGATTGCTCTGAGTTTCAGGCCACCCTGAGACTACATAGTGAGTTCCAGGTCAACCTGAGCTAGAGTGAGACACTACCTTGAAAAATAAAAAAACAACAACAAAAAATTTTGTGCCAGGCATCGTGGCACACGCCTTTAATCCCAGCACTTGGGAGGCAGAGGTAGGAGGATCACCATGAGTTTGAGGGCACCCTGAAACTACATAGTGAAATCAGGTCAGCCTGGGCTAAAGTGAAACTCTACCTCAAAAAAAGAAAATTTTGTTTTTGTTTTATCAAGGTAGGGTCTCACTCACTCTGTAATCAAGGCTGGCCTTAAACTCATAGCAATCTTCCTACCCCAGCTTCCTTAATGCTGGGAGTAAAGGCTTGCCACATCATGCCTGGGTCAAGGCAAGGTCTCTCTATGTAGCCCCAGGCTAGCCTTGAACTCAAGGCAATATGCCTACCTCCACTTCCACAGTGCTGGGACTAAAGGTGTATTCCATGACACCTGACTATGAAGCTGGGCATGGTGGCGCACACCTTTAATCCCAGCAGTCAAGAGACAAGAGTTAGGAGGATCACCGTGATTTAGAGGCCACCCTGAGACAACATAGTGAATTTCAGGTCAGCCTGGGCTAGAGCAAGACTCTACCTCGAAAAAGCAAGGGGGAAATACACACACACACACACACACACACACAAACACACACACACTTTTGGCTGGAGAGATGGCTTGGTGGTTGGGATGTTTTCCTGTGAAGCCTAAGAACTCAGGTTTGAATCTCCAGGTCCCACATAGCCAGATGCACAGTGATTCCAGTGTGCAATGTCGCACATGCACCAGGAGCTCCTTCACAGTGGTTGAAGGCCCTGATGCGCTCATTCTCCCTCCCCCTTTCCTCCCATAATTATTGATCTGTGTACGTGTGTGTGTGTGTGTGTGTGTGTGTGTGTGTGTGTGTATACCAGCACACATAGACCAGGACCTCTTAGCACTGCAAACAAACTTTAGATGGATGTGCCATTTTTTAAAAGAATATTAATTAATTAATTTGTTTATTTATTTGAGAGAGAGAAGCAGATAGAGAATGAGTGCGCCAGGTCCTCTAGCCACTGCAAATGAACTCCAGACACCTGCTTCATCTTGTACATCTGGCTTTGTGTGGGTACTGGGAAATTGAACCTGGATCCTTTGGCTATGCTATGCTGGCAAGTGCTTTAATCACTAAGCTAGCTCTTGAGCCCAGTGTTCCTCCTCTTTTTTCCTTTCCCTTTCCCCCTTCCCCCTTCTTCTCTTCCCCCCTTCCCTTCCTTTTCATCCCCTACCCTTCCCTTTCCTCTTTCTTTTTTGTTTGCATTTGGCTTTATGTAGGTACAAGGGATTGAACTCTGACCAGCAGGTTTTGCAAACAAGCTCCTTTAACTACTGAGCAATCCTTTCAGCCCTTAACATGCCTGCCTGCCTGCCTTCATCTCCTCCCTCCCTCCCATCCTCCCATCCTTCCTCAAGGTGGGATCTCACCCTAACCCAGGCTGACCTAGAATTCACTATGTAGTCTCAGAGTGGCCTTGAACTCACAACAATTCTCCTACCTCTGCCTCCTGAGTGCTGGGATTAAAGACATTCTCCATCACGCCCAACTCCAACATGCCTTTCTTTGAGTAGTTTTTTTTTTTGGAGGGTGGGGAGCGGGGTTCAGTTGTCAGAGTGTTTGGCTTTCTCCTTTTTAAAAAAATTTCATAGAGAGAGGAAGAGGCAGAGAGAGAGAGAATGGGTGCACCAGGGCCTTTTCAGGTGCTGTGAATGAACTACAGATGGGTGTGCCCCCTTGTGCGCATGTGCAACATTGTGCCTGCATCACTTGCGTCTGGCTACATGTGAGACCTGGAGTTTGAACAGGTGTTCTTAGGCTTCACAGGCAGGTGCCTTAACCAGTAAGCCATGTCTCTCTCCAGCCCTGGCTTTTTTTTTTTTTTTTTTTTTTTGAGAAATTACCTGCTTGAGAGTATAAACAGTAAGAGGACAAAAGGTTCTATCTTTAGTTTCTTCTATACAGGCTCCCATATAATTGTATGTGCACTTGAGTGTTTACATGATCAATTTAATGATGGCAGCACTCAAAATCAAAACAAGAAAGGTGTGGATGTTGTGCTGTTGATTAGAGGGTATAGCTTTAGCTAAATGGGAGCAGTACATTTCAGAGATCATTAATGTAATTTTTGTTGTCTCTTTAAAAATTGTTAAAGAGTAGATTTTATTGATCTTTTTTCCCCCTGAGGTAGTATCTCTGTCTAGCCCAGGTTAACCTGGAACTCACTTTGTAATCCCAGGCTGGCCTCTTACAGTGATCCTTCTACCTCTGCCTCGTAAGTAGTGGAATTAAAGGTATGCACCACCAGGCCTAGCTTGATTTTTTTTTTTTTTTTTTTTTTTTAAGCTTATTTATTTATCTATTTATTTACTTAACAGAGAAAGAAGGAGAAAGAGAGAGAATGGGTGTGCCAGGGCCTCCAGTCACTGCAAACAAACTCTAGACGCTTGTGCCCACTTGTACATCTGGCTAACGTGGGTCCTGGGGAATTGAACCTTGGTCCTTTGGCTTTGCAGGCAAATACATAAACTGATAATCCATCCCTCTAGCTCCTACCTCTGCCTCCTGAGTTCTGGGATTAAAGTGTGCACTACCATGCCTTGCAAATACTTATTGTATTTTGAGAGAGATAGGAGTGGGGGGGAATGAGAATATGGGTATGTGACCTCAAACTCACAACTATCCTCCTACCTCTGCCTCCCCAGAGCTGGGATTAAAGGTGTGCGCCACCACACCCGGCTCCTTTTTTATTTTTTTATTTTTATTTTTTAAAAACAATATTGGGCCTGTACGTGGGACCTCAAGATTGTTAGACAATTTCTCTACCTCTGAGTTCTTATCACCTCTTGTCCAAAAGGAGATTTTTAAAATAAATTTTATTTATTTGTTTGTTTATTTATTTATTTGAGACAGAAAAAGGCAGAGAGAAAGATGGAGGATCAGGAGAATATGAACCAACCAAAGAACAATATTAACATAAACCTCTGCTGTCTGTAAGAAGTAGGTGTGTCCAGTTTGTGGAGCCACATGTATTGTGATACAGCCCAACCCAAAAGTGTAAACTTCCTTAAGACATTATGCCTCCCTACCTTCTTCCCTCCCTCCCTCCCCCCATTCCTCCATTAACATGATTCTAAAGCATGAACTTTGTAAATGACAATGTCCTGTCACAATGTCAAAAGATTAGACACTGCTATGTGGTCATGTTTTCTGTATAGTCAGTGGTTCCATCTTTTAAAACCCCAAAATTACTGTTTTGGATGTGTTTTCCTTCCTGTCCAAGTTATCTTCATATTTTCTGATGTCACAAGAAGAGGTTATTGCAGAAGAATCGTTTACATGACTCCAGACTGCAAGTTTTTTTAAAAAAATATTTTATTTGTATTATTTATTTGAGAGAGATATAGAAATAGACAGGTAGAGAGAGAGAGAATGGGTACACCAGGGTCTCTAGCCATTGCAAATGGACTCCAGATGCATGCGCCCCCTTGTGCATCTGGCTTATGTGGGTCCTGGAGAATCAAGCCTCGAACCAGGGTCCTTAGGCATCACAGGCAAGCATTTAACCACTAAGCTATCTCTCCAGCCCCTACAAGTTTTTTATTTTGATGTTTTTCAAAACTTCAGGGATGGGGGCAGTAACTAGCTTGTATTTGTGCATGTATTGATGTAAAGTATGTATGTTTTGTAATGTGTCTATCAGAATGTTTATTACTTCTAATAGCATTTTAATCACATTTAAGATGCTTTTTCAGTAATGTAGATTTTTTTCCCTTCTTTCCAAAGTCTGCAGCCCTTTGGCTAATTTCTAGCTTCTGCCTCTGTTGGGGGCCAGCTCAGGAAACTGCTGCTAGAACAAAGACACTAGGAAGTACAGCAAGCTGTGTTGGTCCCTCAAATTACCTGACCTGGGATTAGGAGGGAGTTTTCTCTCACCTTCTGGAGGATCAGCTCACAGCTTAACATTCCTTTAAAACCCCTCTTGGAGTCAGCAGTTATTAAGCTCTCTGACCGGGAAACTTCTCTGAAGGTCACCAGCTGACTGGGAGGATGAACTACTACAGATGGGTCTGATTCTCTGCTCAGTGTCTTCAAAGGGCCAGGCAGAAATAGAGCACCTGAGCGATCTTAGCTATTCTACAGAAATGGTTTAAAGCACCTGATGTATGGTGACTAAACATGGACAAAAGAATGGTCTTTAAGTATCAGAAGGGAAGCTGGGAGTGATGGCATATGCCTGAGGTAGGAAGACATTGAAGAACTGTCAGACCTGGGCTACAAGTGAGATACTGTCTTTTATTTTTTATTTTATTTTATTTTATTTTTTTTGGTTTTGCGAGGTAGGGTCTCACTCTGGTCCAGGCTGACCTGGAATTAACTATGTAGTCTCAGGGTGGCCTCGAACTCTCGGCGATTCTCCTACCTCTGCCTCCCAGGTGCTGGGATTAAAGGCCACCACGCCCGGCGAGATACTGTCTTTTAAAAAAAATCATTTAAGGAGGTAGGGATGTGACACAGATCATGCTTAGTATGCTCAAAGTCCCTGAATTTGATTCCCAGCACCTCAAAAAGAAAAGAATTGTATTTTAGGATTGGGGTGCAATGCATTGGTAGAGCACAGCTTTGCATGCATGAGGCCATAGAATTGGAGCCTACACTAAGTTTAGTTCTGTGATAAATTTTGTTGTAAAGGGTCAATAGCATTTTTTAAAAATATTTTATTTGCTGCTATTTTTTTCATTAATTAATTTTTTATTGACAGTTTCCTAAATTGTAGATAATATCACATGGTATTTCCCTCCCTCCCCCACTTTACCTTTTGAAACTCCACTCTCCATCATATTCCCTTCCCTTCTCAGTTTCTCTTAATTTTGATATTATTATCTTTTACTCCTATTATGATGGTCTTGTATAGGTAGTGTCAGGTGCTGCAAGCAAGGTCATAGATATCCAGGCCATTTTATGTCTGGAGGAGTGCATATTAAGGAGTCCTACCCTTCCTTTGGCTCTTACATTCTTTCCGCCCCTTCTTTCGCAATGGACCCTGAGCCTTGGAAGGTGTGTTAGAGATGTTTCAGTGCTGAGCACTCCTCTGTTCCTTCTTTTCAGCACTGTGGTGCCTTTGAGTCATCCCAAGGTTGCCACCATCTGAAAAGAGAAGCTTTTCTAAACAAAAGTGAGAGTAGCATTAATATGTGGGTATGAACATTAAGAGTAGTGCTTACTGGGCAGTTTGGTGAGCATAGTATATACATTTAGTATTACACCAGCAGACGTTATACCCCTAGGGCTCATGACTACCCCTGTTGTAGGTTTTCAGTATCAGGGATGTATGATGGAGAAGGCCTCCAGTCCCAAGCAAAAAAACAAACTGTCATGAGCAGTTGTTGGTTTGTCTTGGTGAACCAGATAAATTTCTGCTGTCTTGGTTTGCTTTTTTGAAGTAGGGTCTTACTCTAGCCCAGGCTGATCTGAAACTCACTCTGTAGTCCCAGGCTGGCCTTGAATTCACAGTGTTCCTCCTACCTCTGCCTCCCAAGTGTCGAGATTAAAGGTATGAGCCAGTATGCCCAGCTCTGCTGTCATTTGTCATTTTTCTTTTTTAATTTTAATTTATTTATTCGAGAACAGAAAGAAAAAGAGGCAGGTAGAGAAAGAGAGAGAGAATGGGCACACAAGGGCCTCCTGCCACTGCAAAAAAAAAAAAAAATCCAGATGCATGTGCCACCTTGTGTATCTGGCTTACATGGGTACTGGGAATCAAGCCTCGAACTGGGGTCCTTAGGCTTCAAAGGCAAGCGCTTAACCGCTAAGCCAAGGTTCCATGTAGTTTATGGCCTCAAATAAACTATTTAGATTATTCTGGCCTTGATCTTCTGATCCTCCTGTCTCTAACTCCCAAATACTTTTTTTTTGTTTGTTTGTTTGTTTTGTTTTTCGAGATTGGGTCTCACTCTAGCTCAGGCTGACCTGGAATTCACTATGTAGTCTCAGGGTGGCCTCGAACTCATGGCAATCCTCCTACCTCTGCCTCCCCAGTGCTGGGATTAAAGGCGTGCGCCACCACGCCCGGCCCAAATACTTTTTTTGTTTGTTCTGTTTTTCAAGGTTTCACTCTAGTCCAGGCTGACCCAGAACTCACTATGTAGTCACAGGATGGCCTTGAACTCATGGTAATTTTCCTACCTCTGCCTTCTGAGTGCTGGAATTAAAGGCGCCATCACACCTGACTTGTTTTGTTTTGTTTTGTTTTGTTTATTTTTATTTTTTTTTTTTTTTGCGAGGTAGTGTCTCACTCTGGTCCAGGTTGACCTGGAATTAACTATGTAGTCTCAGGGTGGCCTCGAACTCTCGGCATCCTCCTACCTCTGCCTCCTGAGTGCTTTTTATTTATTTATTTAGGTTTTGCCAGGTAGGGTCTCACTGGTCAGGCTGACCTGTTTTGTTTATTTTTAATTTTACCTCTGCCTCCCGAGTGCTGGAATTAAAGGTGCCCTCACACCCGACTTATTTTGTTTTGCTTTTATTTTATTTGGTGCTGAGATTAAAGGTGTGTGACACCATACCTGGCTCTCCCAAATACTTGGGTTACTGGTATGCACTACACAGTAGGAAATGGTTCATGAATTTGGAATGTCTAAAACTTCTTCTATAATATCTAGGCTTTCTTTACATCAGATGAAACAGAAGATTGTCACTACACATTTAGTACTACTTGTGGCTTTTCATAGACAGTGTCTCCAATTTGACCAGAATCAGTTCATTTCTATTTATTTATTTACTCATTCCTACATAGGGTCTCACTGTAGCCTAGGCTGACCTGGAACTTTAACTGCTGTCCCTGATTTTTTGAAATATATTTTATTTATTTATATGTTTGTTTATTTATTGGTTTGAGAGAGAGAAAGAGAGAGAGAGAGTGGGCACACCAGGGCATCCAGCCACTGCTAATGAACTCCAGACACATGTGCCCCCCCGTGCATCTGGCTTACATGGGTTCTGGGGAATGGAAAGGAGGTCTTTTGGCTTTGTAGGCAAATGCATTAACCTCTAAGCCATCTCTCCAGCCCGCCCCAATTTTTTGTTTTTGTTTTTTTGAGGGGTCTCACTGTATCCCTGGCTGACCTGGAATTCACTGTAGTCTCAGGGTCTCAAAATCATGGCAATCCTCCTACCTCTGCCTCCCAAGTGCTGGGATTAGAGGCATGCGCTACCACACCCAGCTCCTTTTTTTTTTTTTTTAATATATATATTTATTTGATAGTGGGGGAGGGGAGAGAAATGGCACACCAGAGCCCCTAGCCACTGCAAACAAACTCCAGACACATGCCACCTTGTGCATCTGTCTTACATGGGTTCTGGAGAATCAAACCTAGGTCCTTAGGCTTTGTAGGCAAGCTCCTTAACTGCTAAACCATCTCTTCAGCCCATAATTTTTTTTTAAATGTACTTTGCATCAAACAAATATATTGAATTTCTTATAGGAAATCTCTAGGATTTGTTTCCATTTTATTTCTTGGTGTGTTTTCTCCAGGCTCCTTGTCAGCGCCTCACAGGATGGAAAACTCATCATCTGGGATAGCTATACCACAAACAAGGTGGGTTTTGCAAGTCCCTTCCCCAGAACACCACCAGGAATGCCATGTATTCATGCCCACTCACAAGAATTTTCTTCAGTAATGATGTTCTGTGAATCAAAATGGAAGAGTCCTGGTGGGTTCATGTTGCTGGTCCCTTCTGCTGGGATGCAAGAGTTGTTTTGCACTTCCCATGCTTTATCATGTCAGCAGGAGCTTAGTACCTACTTGTGTTTGTAAGCAATCTGCCTGCATTCCAGTCTTGGACTGGGACTTTTTGTGACTTATTTATGAAATGCAAAAATGTAGCCTTTCATTTAGTTATTAATTTTTTTTTTAAAAGAGAGAATCTGAAAGGCACTATACTTTGAAGTATGTATTAACTTCTTAATATTTAAGTGGAGATTGTGAATGTAGCTTATTGGTAGAGCATTTCTCTAACATGCATGATAGCCTGGGTTTGATTCCCAAAACCACCAAAAATAAAAAGTAGCCTAATGAAGTATACATATCTGCAATCCTTGCTACTAAGAAGGATGGAGGGAGGGTGGGGGTTGTCATACAGACTGACTGACTTGCATTCTTCTTACATGTTAGGATCACAGGTGTGTGTTACCATGTCAGTCTAGTAGTTAATGAATTTGAAGATATTGCCTCATCTACATTCCTGTCATGTAGGTCCATGCCATCCCTCTGCGCTCATCCTGGGTCATGACTTGTGCATATGCTCCTTCTGGGAATTATGTGGCCTGTGGTGGTCTGGATAACATTTGCTCCATTTACAATCTGAAAACTCGTGAAGGGAATGTACGTGTGAGTCGTGAGCTGGCGGGACACACAGGTATGTGTATCATTACCTCCCAGGGTAGAGCTGGGATGCATTGTGTGCCTTTGATACTCCTTGGTTATTATTGTGAGATTAAAATGAAAGTTACAGTAACGGCCAAAATTTTTCAGAAAACAAAAGCAAACCAGGCCAACCCACCTTTACTGTTATTACAGATTTTTACTAAAGCAACATTTATCTTCTCATTGCTGGGACCAAACACCCAACCAGAAGCAGCTTATGGAAGGAAAGGGTTTATTTCAAGGAGACATTTTTTTATTTTTATTATTTTATTTATTTTTGGAGAGAGACATAGAGGGAGAGGGGAGACAGAGATGGGCGTGCCAGCAGTCTCTCAGCTGCTGTGAACAAAATCCAGATGTATGCACCCCCTTGTGGTCAAGTGTGGCATTGTGCCCTTGCGTCACTTTGCATCTGGCTAAACGTGGGACCTGGAGATTGGAACTGGGTTCTTAGGCTTAGCAGGCAGGCGCTTTAACTGCTAAGCCATCTCTCCAGCCCTCTCAAGGAGACATTTTTTATCAGGTCAGGGAGAGAATAGTATAAACAAACAGAGGGGATGTCACATTTTGTCATTTCAGCAGGGAGGAAGCAGCAAAAATGAGCTCACCAGTATTAGCAAGGGGCCCTACCACAGTGACATACCTCTTCTAGTAAAGCTCCACTAGCTGGTGATCTAGTATGTGACTTAATCAAAAACACATGATGAGCTGGGCGTGGTGGCGCACACCTTTAATCCCAGCACCCAGGAGGCAGAGGTAGGAGGATCGCCGAGAGTTCGAGGCCACCCTGAGACTACATAGTTAATTCCAGGTCAGCCTGGGCCAGAGTGAGACCCTACCTCGAAAAACCAAAAGAAAGAAAGAAACACATGATGAAGCCAGGTGTGGTGGCACACACCTTTAATCTCAGCACTTGGAAGGCAGAGATAGGAGGATTGCCATGAGTCCAAGGCCACCTTGAGACTACCGAATGAATTCCATGTCAGCTTGGGCTACTTTGAGACCCTACCTCACCCCTCCCCCCAACAAACAAACAAAAAACACATGGTATAGGAGACATTTTACATTAAAGCACTATAAACAGTTAACAGGCACCTGCTTATTTATCAACATGTCATTCAGTCCTCTTCTAAACTGTGTTTCATCTTGAGGCTTTTTCTAGGAGCTTCCTAATCTAAACATATGTTGTGTGCATGAGTTGTCATGATCATGGATCAACCAGAGCTCTTGTAAAGGAGGCAGAAGAATATAGTCTTGTGGAGCATTCAGGTCTTTTGAATGTGGCCAGTCTTAAATGTTGATGTATATAGTGCTTTGCTAATATTTAATTCACCCAGGACACTAATTTCTTCTAATAAAAGGCCTAGCATTTTCTTAACAGAATGTCCCCATCCTGGTTGTTTACTGGTGGCTGTAGTCTCCATTCTCATACATCCTGTACCTCATTGATTTTTGTTTTTTTTTTTTTTTTTTTTTTTTTGGTTTTTCGAGGTAGGGTCTCACTTTAGATCAGGCTGACCTGGAATTTGCTATGTAGTCTCAGGGTGGCCTCAAACTCACGGTGATCCTCCTACCTCTGCCTCCCGAGTGCTGGGATTAAAGGCTTGCGCCACCACACCAGGCTCTGATTTTTGTTTTTAAATACATTTTCACTTGTTTATTTGTGGGGATAGGGGGATTACAGGTACATTAGGACCTCTTGCTGCTGCAAACAAACTCCAGATGTATGCACTACTTTGTGCATCTGGCTCTATGCAGGTATTATGTAATTGAACCTGGGCTGGCTGCAGAGCTATCTCCCCAGGTCCCCTCAATGTGTTCTTGACAACATACCACCAGGGTCATCTTCATGCATAGCTGAAGAAATGGCCATCTTTTGGTGTTGCATACCTTTAATCCCAGCACTTGAAGGCAGAGGTAGGATCACTGTGAGTTTGAGACCATACTGGGACTACAGAGTGAGTTCCAGGTCAGCCTAGTCTAGAGTGAAACACTACCTCAAAAAAACAAAACAAACAAGCCGGGCATGGTGGTGCTTGCCTTTAATCCCAGCACTCAAGAGGCCAGAGGTAGGAGGAGTGCCATGAGTTCGAGGCCACCCTGAAAATACGGAGTGAATTCCAGGTCAGCCTGGGCTAGAGTAAGACCCTGCCTCAAAAAAACAACCAACCAAACAAAGAAAAATAAAGAAAATGACCATCATTAATGACTGCTTTTATACCTCTTAGCAGAGCCAAGCTTAGAAGTAGCTTTGAAGATCTACTTCGAACTAGAGGGCATCCTTCCTGCTTCTAAAGATAGACTACCTGTTGTGTTATTGCTTTCTGAACTAGGCTTTCTTTACATCAGATGAAACAGAAGATTGTCACTACACATTTAGTACTACTTGTGGCTTTTCATAGACAGTGTCTCCAATTTGACCAGAATCAGTTCATTTCTATTTATTTATTTACTCATTCCTACATAGGGTCTCACTGTAGCCTAGGCTGACCTGGAACTTTAACTAACTGTCCCTGATTTTTTGAAATATATTTTATTTATTTATATGTTTGTTTATTTATTGGTTTGAGAGAAAGAGAGAGAGTGGGCACACCAGGGCATCCAGCCACTGCTAATGAACTCCAGACACATGCCCCCGTGCATCTGGCTTAGCTTACATGGGTTCTGGGAATGGAAAGGAGGTCTTTTGGCTTTGTAGGCAAATGCATTAACCTCTAAGCCATCTCTCCAGCCGCCCCAATTTTTGTTTTTGTTTTTTTGAGGGGTCTCACTGTATCCCTGGCTGACCTGGAATTCACTGTAGTCTCAGGGTCTCAAAATCATAAGCAATCCTCCTACCTCTGCCTCCCAAGTGCTGGGATTAGAGGCATGCGCTACCACACCCAGCTCCTTTTTTTTTTTTTTATATATATATTTATTTGATAGTGGGAGGAGAGAAATGGCACACCAGAGCCCCTAGCCACTGCAAACAAACTCCAGACACATGCCACCTTGTGCATCTGTCTTACATGGGTTCTGGGAGAATCAAACCTAGGTCCTTAGGCTTTGTAGGCAAGCTCCTTAACTGCTAAACCATCTCTTCAGCCCATAATTTTTTTAAATGTACTTTTGCATCAAACAAATATATTGAATTTCTTATAGGAAATCTCTAGGATTTGTTTCCATTTATTTCTTGGTGTGTTTTTCTCCAGGCTCCTTGTCAGCGCCTCACAGGATGGAAAACTCATCATCTGGGATAACTATACCACAAACAAGGTGGGGTTTGCAAGTCCCTTCCCAGAACACCACCAGGAATGCCATGTATTCATGCCCACTCACACAAGAATTTTCTTCAGTAATGATGTTCTGTGAATCAAAATGGAAGAGTCCTGGTGGGTTCATGTTGCTGGTCCCTTCTGCTGGGATGCAGAGTTGTTTTTGCACTTCCCATGCTTTATCATGTCAGCAGGAGCTTTAGTACCTACTTGTGTTTGTAAGCAATCTGCCTGCATTCCAGTCTTGGACTGGGACTTTTTGTGACTTATTTATGAAATGCAAAAATGTAGCCTTTCATTTAGTTATTAATTTTTTTAAAAGAGAGAATCTGAAAGGCACTATACTTTGAAGTATGTATTAACTTCTTAATATTTAAGTGGAGATTGTGAATGTAGCTTATTGGTAGAGCATTTCTCTAACATGCATGATAGCCTGGGTTTGATTCCCAAAACCACCAAAAATAAAAAGTAGCCTAATGAAGTATACATATCTGCAATCCTTGCTACTAAGAAGGATGGAGGAGGGTGGGGTTGTCATACAGACTGACTGACTTGCATTCTTCTTACATGTTAGGATCACAGGTGTGTGTTACCATGTCAGTCTAGTAGTTAATGAATTTGAAGATATTGCCTCATCTACATTCCTGTCATGTAGGTCCATGCCATCCCTCTGCGCTCATCCTGGGTCATGACTTGTGCATATGCTCCTTCTGGGAATTATGTGGCCTGTGGTGGTCTGGATAACATTTGCTCCATTTACAATCTGGCTGGCTGGTGAAGGGAATGTGCGTGTGAGTCGTGAGCTGGCGGGACACACAGGTATGTGTATCATTACCTCCCAGGGTAGAGCTGGGATGCATTGTGTGCCTTTGATACTCCTTGGTTATTATTGTGAGATTAAAATGAAAGTTACAGTAGGTTGACCAAAATTTTTCAGAAAACAAAAAGCAAACCAGGCCAACCCACCTTTACTGTTATTACAGATTTTTACTAAAGCAACATTTATCTTCTCATTGCTGGGACCAAACACCCAACCAGAAGCAGCTTATGGAAGGAAAGGGTTTATTTCAAGGAGACATTTTTTATTTTTATTATTTTATTTATTTTTGGAGAGAGACATAGAGGAGAGGGGAGACAGAGATGGGCGTGCCAGCAGTCTCTCAGCTGCTGTGAACAAAATCCAGATGTATGCCCCCTTGTGGTCAAGTGTGGCATTGTGCCCCCTTGCGTCACTTTGCATCTGGCTAAGCGTGGGACCTGGAGATTGGAACTGGGTTCTTAGGCTTAGCAGGCAGGCGCTTTAACTGCTAAGCCATCTCTCCAGCCCTCTCAAGGAGACATTTTTATCAGGTCAGGGAGAGAATAGTATAAACAAACAGAGGGGATGTCACATTTTGTCATTTTCAGCAGGGAGGAAGCAGCAAAAATGAGCTCACCAGTATTAGCAAGGGGCCCTACCACAGTGACATACCTCTTCTAGTAAAGCTCCACTAGCTGGTGATCTAGTATGTGACTTAATCAAAAACACATGATGAGCTGGGCGTGGTGGCGCACACCTTTAATCCCAGCACCCAGGAGGCAGAGGTAGGAGGATCGCGCCGAGTTCGAGGCCACCCCTGAGACTACATAGTTAATTCCAGGTCAGCCTGGGCCAGAGTGAGACCCTACCTCGAAAATTAAAAAAGAAAGAAAGAAACACATGATGAAGCCAGGTGTGGTGGCTACACACCTTTAATCTCAGCACTTGGAAGGCAGAGAAGGAGGATTGCCATGAGTCCAAGGCCACCTTGAGACTGCTGAATGAATTCCATGTCAGCTTGGGCTACTTTGAGACCCTACCTCACCCCCAACAAACAAACAAAAAACACATGGTATAGGAGACATTTTACATTAAAGCACTATAAACAGTTAACAGGCACCTGCTTATTTATCAACATGTCATTCAGTCCTCTTCTAAACTGTGTTTCATCTTGAGGCTTTTCTAGGAGCTTCCTAATCTAAACATATGTTGTGTGCATGAGTTGTCATGATCATGGATCAACCAGAGCTCTTGTAAAGGAGGCAGAAGAATATAGTCTTGTGGAGCATTCAGGTCTTTTGAATGTGGCCAGTCTTAAATGTTGATGTATATAGTGCTTTGCTAATATTTAATTCACCCAGGACACTAATTTCTTCTAATAAAAGGCCTAGCATTTTCTTAACAGAATGTCCCCATCCTGTTTGTTTACTGGTGGCTGTAGTCTCCATTCTCATACATCCTGTACCTCATTGATTTTTTTTTTTTTTTTTTTTTTTTTTGGTTTTTCGAGGGTAGGGTCTCACTTTAGATCAGGCTGACCTGGAATTTGCTATGTAGTCTCAGGGTGGCCTCAAACTCACGGTGATCCTCCTACCTCTGCCTCCCGGTGCTGGGATTAAAAGGCATGCGCCACCACACCAGGCTCTGATTTTTGTTTTTAAATACATTTTCACTTGTTTATTTGTGGGGATAGGGGGATTACAGGTACATTAGGACCTCTTGCTGCTGCAAACAAACCAGATGTATGCACTACTTTGTGCATCTGGCTCTATGCAGGTATTATGTAATTGAACCTGGGCTGGCTGCAGAGCCATCTCCCCAGGTCCCCTCAATGTGTTCTTGACAACATACCACCAGGGTCATCTTCATGCATAGCTGAAGAAATGGCCATCTTTTGGTGTTGCATACCTTTAATCCCAGCACTTGAAGGCAGAGGTAGGATCACTGTGAGTTTGAGACCATACTGGGACTACAGAGTGAGTTCCAGGTCAGCCTAGTCTAGAGTGAAACACTACCTCAAAAAAACAAACAAGCCGGGCATGGTGGTGCTTGCCTTTAATCCCAGCACTCAAGAGGCCAGAGGTAGGAGGAGTGCCATGAGTTCGAGGCCACCCTGAAAACACGGAGTGAATTCCAGGTCAGCCTGGGCTAGAGTAAGATCCTGCCTCAAAAAAACAACCAACCAAACAAAGAAAAATAAAGAAAATGACCATCATTAATGACTGCTTTTATACCTCTTAGCAGAGCCAAGCTTAGAAGTAGCTTTGAAGATCTACTTCGAACTAGAGGGCATCCTTCCTGCTTCTAAAGATAGACTACCTGTTGTGTTATTGCTTTCTGAACTATGGTACTTACATTAAGTTACTTTCTTAAATTTCTACGTTCTTTTTGTTTGTTTGTTTGTTTTGTTGAGGTAGGGTTTCGCTCTAGCCCAGACTGACCTGGAATTCACTATGTAGTCTCAAGGTGGCCTCAAACTCAACAATAATCCTCCTGCCTCTGCTTCTGAGTTCTGAGATTAAAGGTGTGCTCCTTCATGCCTGGCTTTTTTTTTTTTTTTGAGAGAGAGAATGGGTATGCTAGGGCTTTCAGCTGCTATAAATGAACTCTAGTCACATGTGCCCCCTTGTGTGCATGTGCAACCTTGCACACTTGTGTCATTGTATGTCTGGGTTACATGGGACCTGGAGATCAAACACAAGTTCTTAGATTTTGCAGGCAAGTGCCTTAACCACTAAGCCATCTCTCCAGCCCAATTTCTTAACTTTTTTTGTTTTTGTTGTTATTGTTTTTGGTTTTTCAAGATAAGATTTCACTCTTAGTCCAGGCTGACCTGGAATTCACTATATAGTCTCAGAGTGGCCTCGGACTTTGGGTGATCTTTTACCTCTACCTCCTGAGTACTAAGATTAAAGGTGTTTGCCACCACGCCTGGCTGTAACTTCTTTAGTAGGATCTTGGGCCACTGGTTTTAGACCTTTGTTTTCTTTTCAAATATTAGCATATAAAATGACATTTCTGTACACGTGGCTTTAGCTACTTCCTGCAAATTTGATAAATTCTATTTAAATTATCATTTCTAGGGGCTAAGGTGTAGCTCAGTTGGTAGAGTGCCTAGCATGCATGAAGCCCTGGGTTTGATCCCAGGTGGTAGCTTCCACCTACAATCCTAGCACTTGAAAGGTGAAAGCAGAAGGATCAGAAGGTTAACATTCTTCCCATCCTCAGCTCCATAGAGTTTGAGGTTGACTTTTGAGCTATATGAAATTCTGTCTCAAAAAAATTATAAAAATAAAAATCTGCCTAGTTTATGTTTCACACGTAGGTGCTTATGTCCAGAAGTTTCTCACAAATTAAAAATAACTATCTGTGGTTCACTATTGTGATCAGTGGCCTGACTAGGAGCTGTGGCTATTCTAAGTTCATTCCTACTGAGTGTTGTCTTCCTACTAATGCACACTGGAAAAAAATCATCAGTAAGGACCATTCCTTTTGATATGACTGGAGTTTATTCTGCCATTTAAAGCGTATGCACTGTATCCTTTTGATTTTGTTCTTGGGTTCTCTTCCTGCTTCCTTTTGGGTTACTTTAAAAAAAAAATCTAGGGTTTTATTTTACAGCCCAGACTGGCCCCAACCTCTTTCTTCTTCCTCCTAACTGCTGGGATTACAAGTATGTGCTACCATTCCTGAAAAAAAAAAAAAAAAAATAGAGGTAGGAGGAAGGAGGATTACAGTGAGTTCAACACTAACCTGAGGCTACCTATTGAATTCCAGTTCAGCCTGGGCTAGAGCAAAACACTACCTTGGAAAACCTCAAAAAAAAAAAAAAAAAAAAAAAAAAACAGAGAATGGGCTCTGTAGGGCCTCTAACTACTGAAAACAAACTAGATGCATGTGCCACCTTGTACATCTGATGTTACGTGGGTAGTGGGAAACCAAACTTGGGTCCTCAGGCTTTGCAGGCAAGTGCCTTAACCACTGATCCATTTCTCCAGCCCTTGTGGATGTTCTTGTTTTGTACATATTTGTATTTCCACTTGCCATCAGCATCAGCATGCTGGAATTACCGAAACCCACCATGGCTCCTGGCTTTTTTACGTTAGGGTCAGGGGATCAAACTCCAGCTTGAGTACTTTATCCACTGTGCCTTCTTCCCAGCCCATAATACACTTTGCTGATCCTATTTTATTTTTTATTTTTGGATTTTCGAGGTAGGGTGTCACTCTAGCTCAGGTTGACCTGGAATTCACTGTGTAGTCTCAGGGTGGCCTTGAACTCACAGTGATCCTCCTACCTCTGCCTCCCAAGTGCTGGGATTAAAGACGTGCGCCACCAACCCCAGTCTGATCCTATTTTATTAGAAATAATTACAGAGACATTAGATTGTGTTTGAAAAATTATTTATTAAATTTTTTTTTAGGGCTGGAGAGATGGCTTAGCGTTTAAGGCACCTACCTTCTAAGCCTAGGAACGCTGGTTCCAATCTCCAGAAGTTCCAATCTCTAGGTCCCACATTTAGCCAAATGCAAAGTGACGCAAGGGCACAATGCCGCATTTGACCACAAGGGGGCGCGTGCATCTGGATTTCGTTCGCAGCAGCTAAGAGACTGCTGGCGCACCCATCTCTGTTTGTCTTCCTCTCCCTCTCTGTCTCTCCAAAAAAAAAAAAAAATTAAATTAAATTTTAAAAGAAAAGTAAAAAATACTGGGCATGGTGGCACATACCTTTAATCCCAGCACTTGGGAGGCAGAGGTGGGAGGATTGCCATGAGTTCGAGGCCACCCTGAGACTACATAGTGAATTCCAGGTCAGCCTGGGCTAGAGTGAGACCCTACCTCGAAAAAACAAAAAGAAAAAAAAAAAAAAAGAGCCAGGCGTAGTGGCACATGCCTTTAATCCCAGCACTCGGGAGGCAGAGGTAGGAGGATCGCCATGAATTTGAGGCCACCCTGAGACTACATAGTTAATTCCAGGTCAGCCTGGGCTAGAGTGAGACCCTACCTCGAAAAACCAGAGAAGAGGAGAGGAAAGGAGTGTGTGTGTATGAAAGAGAGCACATATGCTGCAATGTTTGTGTGGTAGTAGAGGACAACTTCAAAATGTCTGTACACCACCATTGAGACAGTTCTGGTTTGCCACTACAAAGGAAGTTCAGGCTAGCTGGTCCTTCAGTTTTGGATTCTTTTGGCTCTGCTTCCCATTGTGTAGGCACTTTGGGAATCACAGATGTTTATGCCACTTTGCATCTGGATTTACTTGGGTGTTGGGGAATTGAACATGGGCCCATAGGCTTTGCAAGCAAGCACCTTTAACTGCTTAGCTATCTTCCTAACCCTGAAAAATTATCTCCTGAAAACTCATCTGACATGACTGTAACCCAGTCACTGATTCTTATGGGGAGGGAGTAGACCCCTATGTTCAGAGAAACTTCATTGAAATTGTTATACAGTGGCTTTTACTGGAGCCTTCTGGTCAAGAGGGCCACAAGTGCATGAACTTAGTGGCCAAAGGTCTAGCCAAAGGTATTCCTGATGCAGCACTGTATTTCTCTTCAATATTGGAACCTGGTGGGGATGGCTGAAACTTCTTTTGGTTTTTCAAAGTAGATCTCACTCTAGCTCAGGCTGACATGGATTTCACTATGTAGTCTCAGGCTGGCCTCCAACTTACCTCCATCCTCCTTCCGCACCTCTCAAGTTCTTGGATTAAAGGTGTGCCTCAAACTCAAAACAATCCTTTTACTTCTGCTTCCTGAGTGCTAGGATTAAAAGCTTGCACCAGCACACCAGACTTTTAAAACTTCACTTTTAGGCTGGAGAGATGGCTTAGCTGTTAAGGTGCTTGCCTGTGAAGCCTAAGGACACAGGTTTGATTCCCCAGTACCCACATAAGCCAGATGCACAAGGTGGTGCATGCATCTGGAATTTGTTTGCATTGGCTAGAGGCCCTGGCGTGCCCATTCCTGCTCCCCCCAACTCTCAAATAAATGAATAAAATAACTTTGACTTAAAAATATTTTATTTATTAATTTGCAGGGAGGTAGAGAGAGGGGGAGAGAGGAAGAATGGGCGCATCAGGCCTCCAGCCACTGCAAACAAACTTCAAGACACATGCGCTGCTTTGTGCATCTGGCTTCACGTGGGCACTGGGGGTGAACTCGGATCTTAGGGTCTGAAGGCAAGTACCTTAACCTCTGAGCCATCTCTCCAGCTAACCAACTTTTTTTTTTTTTTTTTTTTTGGAGGCGACACAGTGAGAGACAGAGAAAGGGAGAGGAAGACAGAGATGGGCGCGCCAGCAGCGTCTCAGCTGCTGCAAACGAAATCCAGATGTGTGCACCCCCTTGTGGTCAAGTGCAGCATTGTGCCCTTGTGTCACTGCATGTGGCTAAAAATGGGACCTGGAGATTGGAACCGCTGGAGATTCGAACCAGTGTTCTTAGGCTTAGGAGGCAGGCGCCTTAACCACTAAGCCATCTCTCCAGCCCCCAACCTTGACTTTTTTTTTTTTTTCCCTAGGTAGGGTCACTCTAGCCCAGGCTGATCTGGAATTCACTCCGTGGTCTCAGGGTGGCCTCGAACTCATGACAATCCTCCTACCTTTGCCTCCCGAGTGCTGGGATTAAAGGCGTGCACCACCACGCCCAGCCTCAACCTTGACGTTTGTAAGCATAATTTCTTTATCTCATGAGAAGATGTGAACACAGAGTGTATTTATTTTCTGACAAGCACCAGAAAACTTGGATATAGGGAAAAAATATCTTCCCCTAAATCTGCTTTAGAAGGCACAACTGGACAGTTATTTCTTCCTGTTGCTGTCTCACCATCCATTCAGCATCCTACGCTCAGTGACTAGTCACAATCACAGCTTGCTGCCCAGCCCTAGTCGTTGCCCCTTTACTTCCTTCCATATGGCCCCTATGGAAAGGAAGTGCCATTTCCAGTGGTAGAACCTACTCTCAATCACAAGAGGACCCAGGCCATTTGGCAGTGTGATAAGTTGTACATGACCAAGGATAGACTAACTCTAGCATTTGCCTGGCCACGGCATAACTCAGAGAGATTGTTGGAAAGTTCTTAAGTCTTTAACTCCTTTTGAATAACCTTTTGTTTATTTTTTTTACTATTATTTTATTTATTTATTTATTTATTTATTTATTTATTTATTTTTTTTTTTTTTTTGGTTTTTTGAGTAGGGTCTCACTCTGGTCCAGGCTGACCTGGAATTACTATGTATTCTCAGGGTGGCCTCAAACTCATGGTGATCCTCCTACCTCTGCCTCCCAAGTGCTGGGATTAAAGGCGTGCACCACCACACTCGGCTTGAATAACCTTTTATAATTTGCTTCTTGTCATGGCAGATCTCCCTCCTCCTGGTAAGAGATTCTTTGACACTTTTTTAAAAACGTTTTTTCAGGGCTGGAGAGATAGCTTAGCAGTTAAGGTGCTTGTGTGTGCAAAGCCTTATGACCTGAGTTTAGTTCCCCAGTACCCATGTAAATCCAGATGCACAAGATGGCACGTGCATCTGGAGTTCATTTCCAGCTGCTGGAATCCCTAGTGCCCATTCTCTCTATCTGCTTGTAAGTAATTTTTCTAAAAAGTGTTTTTGATTTAAAAAAAAGTGCTTTTCATCTGTTTATTTATTTAATATATGTATAGCCAGTGGAGTGTCACATGTGCTGTGCCACACCTGTGGAGGCAGAGCTTTAGGACTGTGCTCTTATACTCTGTGAAACAAGGTCTCTTGCTGCAAACAAACACTATAGACTAGCTAGCCTTTGAGCTTTGGATTCTCTTGATTCTACCTCTCATTGTCATAGGTGTTTTGGGATAACTGAAGCATGTACCACTTGCCACTGTACATCCAGCTTGACATGGGTGCTATAACTGTTGAACCATCTCTCTCTGACACTTTTTGACTTTGAGATCACCAGTCTACCTCACTCTCTTCTCTTTTCCTATTCATTGACTTTCCCCTCCCTCCCTCTTTAGAGAGAGAAAGAATGAATATGAATGGATACTCAGGGTCTCTAGCCACTGTATGATGCATCGCCACCTTGTACATCTGGCTTTACATAGGTAACGAACCTGGATATTGCAGGCAAACACCTTAACCACTGTGCCGTATCTCCAGTGTTTTGTTGACTTTTTTTTTCTCTCTCAATTAGGGTCTCGCTCTGGCCCAGGCTGACCTGGAATTCACTATGTAGTCTCAGGGTGGCCTTGAACTCCATCAGAGATCCTCCTACCTCTGCTTCCCAAGTGCTGGGATTAAGGGTTTGCGCCACCACGCCCGCTCTCATATGCTGCAATGTTTGTGTGGTAGTAGAGGACAACTTCAAAATGTCTGTACACCACCATTGAGACAGTTCTGGTTTGCCACTACAAAGGAAGTTCAGGCTAGCTGGTCCTTCAGTTTTGGATTCTTTTGGCTCTGCTTCCCATTGTGTAGGCACTTTGGGAATCACAGATGTTTATGCCACTTTGCATCTGGATTTACTTGGGTGTTGGGGAATTGAACATGGACCCATAGGCTTTGCAAGCAAGCACCTTTAACTGCTTAGCTATCTTCCTAACCCTGAAAAATTATCTCCTGAAAACTCATCTGACATGACTGTAACCCAGTCACTGATTGTTTTCAGTGCTGGTCTCTAGGGCCTTATGGGGAGGGAGTAGACCCCTATGTTCAGAGAAACTTCATTGAAATTGTTATACAGTGGCTTTTACTGGAGCCTTCTGGTCAAGAGGGCCACAAGTGCATGAACTTAGTGGCCAAAGGTCTAGCCAAAGGTATTCCTGATGCAGCACTGTATTTCTCTTCAATATTGGAACCTGGTGGGGATGGCTGAAACTTCTTTTGGTTTTTCAAAGTAGATCTCACTCTAGCTCAGGCTGACATGGATTTCACTATGTAGTCTCAGGCTGGCCTCCAACTTACCTCCATCCTCCTTCCGCACCTCTCAAGTTCTTGGATTAAAGGTGTGCCTCAAACTCAAAACAATCCTTTTACTTCTGCTTCCTGAGTGCTAGGATTAAAAGCTTGCACCAGCACACCAGACTTTTAAAACTTCACTTTTAGGCTGGAGAGATGGCTTAGCTGTTAAGGTGCTTGCCTGTGAAGCCTAAGGACACAGGTTTGATTCCCCAGTACCCACATAAGCCAGATGCACAAGGTGGTGCATGCATCTGGAATTTGTTTGCATTGGCTAGAGGCCCTGGCGTGCCCATTCCTGCTCCCCCCAACTCTCAAATAAATGAATAAAATACTTTGACTTAAAAATATTTTATTTATTAATTTGCAGGGAGAGGTAGAGAGAGGGGGGAGAGAGGAAGAATGGGCGCATCAGGGCCTCCAGCCACTGCAAACAAACTTCAGACACATGCGCTGCTTTGTGCATCTGGCTTCACGTGGGCACTGGGGAATTGAACTCGGATCCTTAGGGTCTGAAGGCAAGTACCTTAACCTCTGAGCCATCTCTCCAGCCCAACCTTGACTTTTTTTTTTTTTTTTTTTTTTTTTGGAGAGCGACACAGTGAGAGACAGAGAAAGGGAGAGGAAGACAGAGATGGGCGCGCCAGCAGCGTCTCAGCTGCTGCAAACGAAATCCAGATGTGTGCACCCCCTTGTGGTCAAGTGCAGCATTGTGCCCTTGTGTCACTGCATGTGGCTAAAAATGGGACCTGGAGATTGGAACCGCTGGAGATTCGAACCAGTGTTCTTAGGCTTAGGAGGCAGGCGCCTTAACCACTAAGCCATCTCTCCAGCCCCCAACCTTGACTTTTTTTTTTTTTTTTTTTTTCCCTAGGTAGGGTCACTCTAGCCCAGGCTGATCTGGAATTCACTCCGTGGTCTCAGGGTGGCCTCGAACTCATGACAATCCTCCTACCTCTGCCTCCCGAGTGCTGGGATTAAAGGCGTGCACCACCACGCCCAGCCTCAACCTTGACGTTTGTAAGCATAATTTCTTTATCTCATGAGAAGATGTGAACACAGAGTGTATTTATTTTCTGACAAGCACCAGAAAACTTGGATATAGGGAAAAAATATCTTCCCCTAAATCTGCTTTAGAAGGCACAACTGGACAGTTATTTCTTCCTGTTGCTGTCTCACCATCCATTCAGCATCCTACTCTCAGTGACTAGTCACAATCACAGCTTGCTGCCCAGCCCTAGTCCTTGCCCCTTTACTTCCTTCCATATGGCCCCTATGGAAAGGAAGTGCCATTTCCAGTGGTAGAACCTACTCTCAATCACAAGAGGACCCAGGCCATTTGGCAGTGTGATAAGTTGTACATGACCAAGGATAGACTAACTCTAGCATTTGCCTGGCCACGGCATAACTCAGAGAGATTGTTGGAAAGTTCTTAAGTCTTTAACTCCTTTTGAATAACCTTTTGTTTATTTTTTATTTTATTATTTTATTTATTTATTTTTATTTATTTATTTTTTTTGTTTGTTTTTGTTTTTGTTTTTTTGAGTAGGGTCTCACTCTGGTCCAGGCTGACCTGGAATTACTATGTATTCTCAGGGTGGCCTCAAACTCATGGTGATCCTCCTACCTCTGCCTCCCAAGTGCTGGGATTAAAGGCGTGCACCACCACACTCGGCTTGAATAACCTTTTATAATTTGCTTCTTGTCATGGCAGATCTCCCTCCTCCTGGTAAGAGAGATTCTTTGACACTTTTTTTAAAAACGTTTTTCAGGGCTGGAGAGATAGCTTAGCAGTTAAGGTGCTTGTGTGCAAAGCCTTATGACCTGAGTTTAGTTCCCCAGTACCCATGTAAATCCAGATGCACAAGATGGCACGTGCATCTGGAGTTCATTTACAGCTGCTGGAATCCCTGGTGCGCCCATTCTCTCTCTCTGCTTGTAAGTAATTTTTCTAAAAAGTGTTTTGGTTTAAAAAAGTGCTTTTCATCTGTTTATTTATTTAATATATGTATAGCCAGTGGAGTGTCACATGTGCTGTGCCACACCTGTGGAGGCAGAGCTTTAGGACTGTGCTCTTATACTCTGTGAAACAAGGTCTCTTGCTGCAAACAAACACTATAGACTAGCTAGCCTTTGAGCTTTGGATTCTCTTGATTCTACCTCTCATTGTCATAGGTGTTTTGGGATAACTGAAGCATGTACCACTTGCCACTGTACATCCAGCTTGACATGGGTGCTATAACTGTTGAACCATCTCTCTCTGACACTTTTTGACTTTGAGATCACCAGTCTACCTCACTCTCTTCTCTTTTCCTATTCATTGACTTTCCCCTCCCTCCCTCTTTAGAGAGAGAAAGAATGAATATGAATGGATACTCCAGGGTCTCTAGCCACTGTATGATGCATGCGCCACCTTGTACATCTGGCTTTACATAGGTAACCGAACCTGGATATTGCAGGCAAACACCTTAACCACTGTGCCGTATCTCCAGTGTTTTGTTGACTTTTTTTTCTCTCTCAATTAGGGTCTCGCTCTAGCCCAGGCTGACCTGGAATTCACTATGTAGTCTCAGGGTGGCCTTGAACTCATAGAGATCCTCCTACCTCTGCTTCCCAAGTGCTGGGATTAAAGGTTTGCGCCACCACGCCCCGCTCTCATTGACTTTTCTTAAAAAAAAGATTTATTTATTTATTTATTTATTTATTTATTTATTTAAGACAGAAAGGAGAGAGAGAATATGTGTGTGTGAGAATGGGTGCACCAAGGCCTCTAGCCACTGTAAACAAACTCCAGACGCATATGCCACCATGAGCATCTGGCTTACGTGGGATCTGGAGAATCAAACCAGGGTCCTTAGGCTTTGTAGGCATGTGCCTTAACCACTAAGCCATCTCTCCAGCCCCTCATTGACTTTTTATTATTTATTTTTTACTTTATTATTTATTAACTTGAGAAAGAGAAAGAATATGGGCACATCCAAGCCTCTAGCCACTGCAAACCAACTCTAGCTGCATACACCACTTTGTGCATCTGGTTTTATATGGGTTTTCAGGCAAGTGCCTTAATTGCTAAGCCATCTCTCTAGCCCCTTTATTGGCTTTCTCCCCCCACACCCCCCGATTTTTCAAGGTAGGGTCTCACTCTGGCCCAGGTGACCTGGAATTAACTATGTAGTCTCAGGGTGTCCTCAAACTTACGGTGATCCTTCTAACTCTGCCTCTCATGGCTGGCCCTTCATTGACTCTTTAAAGCAAGAGTTCTCCATAGTATACCATCTTTCAGCCTTTGATCTTCCCCATGATGGGCCAGTATTTTTTTTTCAAATTCTACACTGACAGTTTTTCCCTGCCCTTGGAAATAAACTTCTGTAAATTAGCCAGGCGAGGTGGTGATCACCTTTAATCCCAGCACTCAGGAGGCAGAGGTAGGAGGATCACCGTGAGTTCGAGGACACCGTGCGACTACATAGTGAATTCCAGGTCAGCCTGGACTAGAGTGAGACCCTACCTCGAAAAACAAACAAACAACAAAAAAAAGCAAGAAACATATGCGAATTTTGGCTTTGTTTCTGGGCTGAATTAGGCACAACAGTGTCCCTTTGTTGTCTAACTTCACATACCAGTGCTGACCCTCTCCCCCTTCTCATAGTGCAAGCTAGGAGGCTAAAACTGCCAAAATTTTTTCATTTTGAAAGTGTGTTTTTCAACTAATATCTTCAAAAGCACATTGTTGGTATTTTTGTTTTGGTTTTGGTTTGTTATTTTGGTTAGTGGTACTGGTTATTGAACCTATGGACTTGCTTCTGCTATATAAGCACTAAACCCCTGAGATATATACCCAGGTCATTTGTGTATATTCTGAAAGCTCTAACCACATTGTTACCAGAAGAAAACTAGGGGTGGTCCCAGTGCCCCTCTGGTCCTGTTGGCACTTTCATCTTTCTTTTTTTGTTGTTTGTTTTGTTTTTCAAGGCAGGGTTTCACTCTGGCTCAGGCTCACCTGGAACTCACTCTGTAGTCCTAGGCTGGCCTTGAACTCAGGGTGATCCTTCTACCTCTGCCTCCCAATTGCCAGGATTAAAGGCCTGTGCTACCACACCTGGCCTTTTATTTTATTTTTTGTAAAAGAGAGAGAGAGAATATGAGTGTGATGCTGGGTGTGGTAGCACACGCCCTTTATCTCAGCACTGATGGATGGTTCTTTGAGGCCACCCTGAGATTACATAGTTAATTCCAGGTCAGCCTGGACCAGAGTGAGACCCTACCTTGCAAAACAAAGGGAAAAAAAAAATACAAATGTGGTTGTCCAGTGTTTCTTGCCTCTGCAAATATTAGAGTCTTTACACAAATTTTAGCATCTTGCTTATGTGGATGTCTTGGAAATTGGGCAGGCAAACTTTGCAAGCAAGCACCTTTAACCTCTGACCCATCTTCCCAACCTGCACACTTTCATTATTCTTCATTTGAGACTGTCAGCTTTTGTGACCAGAGCTTGGCAATTCTTTATTTGTGTGAGACCCTAGTGAACTTCTGGAGACTGGTGCTCTGTTTAAGACTGAGTGACACTGTCTAGATGGACACCTCACAGGGTGTGGTTTCAGAAGTTATAGCTGCAGGTCATGGGAGAAGAGCTCCAATGAGGCTTGGGAGGGAGTCTATTCAGTGTGGACCCTGATATCCCTGTGGGTGTGGTCTCCGGAAGTTTTTGACCATGAGTCATTTTCTGGGCTATATATGGTTTTTTGGAATCCATTGTCTCTGTATTTTTTGTGTGGGAACCAGGTTAATGATGCTTGTGGAGTAATTGCTTTCTTTATCTGGATTCTTTCCTTCCACATCAGAACCTTCAATAGGCCTCTGCCTTGTGTGTTTTTTTTTTTTTTTTTTATTTTTTATTTATTTATTTAGTTAGTTTGTGTGTATTTTTTAAATTTTTATTTATTTGCAAACAGAGATAAAAGAGAGGCAGACAGAGAGAGAATGGGCACGCCAGGGCCTCTAGCCACTGAAAATGAACTCCAGATGCATGTGCCCCTCATGCGTCTGACTTATGTGGGTCCTGGAGAATCGAATCCAGATCCTTTGGCTTCACAGGCAAACGCCTTAACTGCTAAGCCATTTCTCTAGCCCGTGTTTTTTTGTTTTTTTGGTTTTTTGGTTTTGCGAGGTAGGGTCTCACTCTGGTCCAGGCTGACCTGGAATTAACTACGTAGTCTCAGGGTGGCCTCGAACTCATGGCGATCCTCCTACCTCTGCCTCCCGAGTGCTGGGATTAAAGGCCTGCGCCACCACGCCCGGCTTCGTGTTTTTGTTTTTTTACCCACTCAAACAATGTTGCATGGCCCCTTGCTGTGGACTTGAAGTGAAACTGTTTCTGTAAACACTCAGTTTGAACTTGAATCTCCTTGAGAAATGCCAGTGTTGCTGTGGTTTGATGACCCTGAACTGGTAGTTACTAAGATAAACTCATAAATGTGGGGTGAACTGCAGAATTGATGTCTTGTTTTTAATATTTCCTCATTCCTAAAGCAATTTAGAATGGAATGACTCACTGCTCCATTTTTGCAGCCTGACCACCCCACTCTGCCTATCTTCCAGAGCATCCTTCCAGTGAGGGTGGGCAGGAACGGACAGGAGCACAGCTAGTTCCACATCCTAGCTATTGCACCTGAGAAATTCAACTCACTGAGCATTTTTAAAAAAATCTTTATTTTATTTATTTATTTGAGACAGAGAGACAGAGTGGGCGTGCCAGTGCCTCCAGCCACTGCAAACGAGCTCCAGACGCATGCACCTCCTTGTTCATCTGGCTTACATGGGTCTGGGGAATCAAATCGGGGTACTTTGGCTTTGCAAGCAAATCCCTTAACCGCTAAGCCATCTTCTCCAGCCCTCACTCCACATTTTTATAGATCATCCCCACTGGATATTACCAGTGTTCCTGCCAGGAGTCTGTTCCACCATTTTTTCTATTCCTCTTGATCATCCTTCCACAACTTGTAAACCCTTTCTGTCCTGACTACATGAGTTCTGGACTATCCCCCTCCTGCCTCTGGCATGGGCCATCTGCTTTGGATCGCCCTTCTTGAGTCAACTGGAAGCCTCCTAATCTCGAAGGGTTTTCATGACCCCCATTATCTAATTAAGCCCCTCAGCCTAATGCCTTCCTGTTCCTCATACTGATTCTTAATATACTACCAAATTACTGTTTATCTTTCTACTGGAGTATGAGCTATAGCAAAACACACAAGAATTATCTCATTTGTGCAAGGCTGTGTCCCACCTGTCCACAGCTGTCACCCCCCTCCCCCCCACCCAAGGCACTGGACCAACTGTTTTTTAACAAGTAAATGAACAAGCAAATGAAAACAAAAGGAAAATGAATCCCTCACTTAATTTTGTTGGTCAGAAAAGCAGATGTAAGATTGAGGTGTTTCCCAGGCATAGAATGCTGCTCTGTACTACACAGGGTGTGGGTCTGTATGAAGTGCTGCCCCATTCTTCTGGTATTGATTCTTCCTGCTATGGTCTTGCCCACACTGTTAAAAGGTCAGAGACCTTAGCGGGGAGTGGTGGTGCATGCCTTTAATCCCAGCACTTGGGAGTAAGAGATAGGAGGATCACTGATTTTCAGGCCAGCCTGAGACTACATAGTACATTCCAGATCAGCCTGGGCTAGAGTAAGACCCTACCTCAATCCCCCCCCCCCGACCCCCCAAAGAAGACCATAGAATCAGCTTGCTAGATTTGTGTCTTCATTTGGATCTACTCTTTGCCAGGTTACTTGTCCTGCTGCCGGTTCCTGGATGACAATCAGATCGTCACCAGCTCTGGAGATACCACATGGTAAGTACCTGACCAAGGCAGGCAGCAAAATCCGAGGCCCAGAGCTCTTGTTCAGACCTGTAGGATGAGACATACAGGTTAGATGGTTCTTGACATTAGTTAACCCACTTTTAATTTAAAATGACCTCGAGATTAAAAACATAAAGGTAACAGTAAGTCAATTTCATTTTTTAGATATGCAAAGTTTAGCTTGCTGGAGACCTGAAATACAGGCATTCTAATCACAGATGTGCACTGAGTACCTGCTTTTGTGTATTTTTCTCCATTCATTTTTACCCAGACAGATGATGTTCTGTAGCCCTGTGGGAGGGTTCAACTTTTTCTCTCTGCATGTTACAGCTTTCAAGCATCAGGGGTTGTGTGATTCAAGTGAACTCTATCTGATTTCTTAATTTGGGGTTTTATATTTACTAGTAAATGGACGCACACTTAAATAAACTCTGGACTTTTTTTAATATATATATATATTTGTTAATAGCTGAACTTGAGCCAGGTGTGGTGGTGCACACCTTTAATCCAAGCACTCAGGAGGGCAGAGGTAGGAGGATTGCCATGAGTTTGAGGCCACCCTGAGAAGTACATAGTGAATTCCAGGTCAGCCTGGGCTAGAACAAGACCCTACCTCAAAAAAACAAAACAATAACCACCACCAAAAAAAGATGAGCTGGCCACATAGTATTATTTGTGAGATTCCTTTTAGATATAAAATATCTTATGGGTTCTTCTTGTCTTTGGAAACCTGCTTGAATGGCATCATTAGTTGACAGGCTATGGCATAGGTGCCATAATATGGTCTGTAAGACTTCCAGTAAGATGTTTCCGAAGTTCTTTTGTGTGTTGATCATTTTCTCAGATGAGATTTGTTATACTCCTGTGCTCCCTATTTTTTCTTCTTATATCCCTCATGCCCTGGCATGTACAGATAATGAAATTAGCTGATTGGATTTTTATTACCTGCCTTAATCAGGCTGTCTGGTGAGGTTGAAATGTATGGACAATTTACAATACTGCTGCTTTCTTTAGGTTGCAACCAGAAATGGTACATTGTTGTGGCCTTTAATCCTAACTTCTACCCTGTGTGGTGTGCTGCAACTGTTGCTTCACTTTGCTTTAAAAAAAAAAAAAAAAACAAATAGCCATTATATCTTTTTTTTTTTTTTTTTTTTTTGGTAGGGTCTTTCCAGGCTTTATTTATTAGTCTCAGGGTGGAGAACTGCTATCCTCCTACCTCTGCCTCCCAGTGCTGGGATTAAAGGCATGCGCCACCGCCCGGCTTACCATTATATCTTTTAAAAATATTTTCAGACTCCAGAGAGAATGGGCACCCAGGGCATCCAGCCACTGCAAACAGACTCCAGATGCATGTGCCCCCTTGTGCACCTGGCTTACATGGGTTCTAGAGAATTGAACCAGGGTCCTTTGGCAAACACCTTAACTGCTAAGCCATCTCTCCAGACCTGCTTTTTTTTTTTTTTTTTTTGGAGAGAGAAGCACAAAGAGAGAATGGGCACTCCAGGGCCTTCAGGTTTGCGAATGAACTCCAATTGAGTGTATTACCTTGTGTACCTGGCTTACGTGGGTCCTGAGGAATTGAGCCTGGGTCCTTTGGTTTTGCAGGCAAGTGCCTTAGCCACTAAGCCATCTCACCAGCCCTGCTGCCTCACTTTTAAGAGCTGTTCAAGCAGAGGCCTTTGGAATACCATGTGTAGCCATGAAGACTCTATTCTCTGTTTATGACCCCAAGGAAAGGGGGCAGAGCATCAGATTTGCTTGGAGCTGATTGTTTTCTTTCTTTCTTTCTTTCTTTCTTTCTTTCTTTCTTTCTTTCTTTCTTTCTTTCTTTCTTTCTTATTTTTATTTTTGGTTTTTCAAGGTATGGTGTTGCTCTAGTCCAGGCTGACCTGGTATGAAGTCTCTGAGTGGCCTCGAACTCATGGCAATCCTCCTACCTCTGCCTCCCAAGTGCTGGGATTAATGGCATGTGTCATCTTGCCCAGCTGAGCTGATTGTTAAGGCATGATCCCCTGATGTCTCAGAAGCAAGGGAGGAGGGCATGAAGGCTGTAGGACTGGTGGAATAGGGTCCTCTCGTCTGAAGGGGCCTTAGCATTTTTTTTTTTTATAGAGACACAGAGACAGAGAGAGAGGAAGAGGAAGACAGATAGAGAATGGGTGCGCCAACAGCCTCTTAACCACTGTGAACGAACTCCAGATGCATGCGTCCCCTTGTGGACAAGTGCAGCATTGTACCCTTGCATCACTTTGCATCTGGCTGGCTAAACGTGGGACCTGGAGATTGGAACCAGCATTCTTAGGCTTAGCAGGCAGGCGCCTTAACTGCAAAGCCATCTCTCCAGCCCCCTTAGCATTTTCTGTTGTCCCCACAAACCTCTCATGTGCCTGAAGTTGGTTTTGTGTGTGTGTGTGGTTTCATTATTATTATTATTATTTTTGTTTTGTTTTGTTTCGTTTTTCAAGGTAGGGTCTCACTCTAGCTCAGGCTGACCTGAAATTCGCTATGTAGTCTCAGGGTGGCCTCGAACTCACAGTGATCCTCCTACCTCTGCCTCCTGAGTGCTGGGATTAAAGGCGTGCGCCACCACGACCGGCTTGTTTCAGTTTTTGTTTTTCATTTTTTGAGGTAGGGTCTCCTTCTAGCCCAGGCAGACCTGGAATTCACTATGTAGTGTCAGGGTAGACTGGAACTCATGGTTATCCTCCTACCTCTGCCTCTCAAGTGCTGGAATCAAAGGCGTACACTACCATGCCTCGCTCATTTGCCTGAGTTATATCATACATCTGATGCCCTCTGACATGCCCTTCTCAGAAAGGGATATGGGCCCACATACTCATCACACAGAGTTGTATCTTTGCATTGATTAAGCTAAGTCATGTTATAGAATTAAATGTGTGTTTCTGATGCCCCTGAGGTCTTTTGTGGTTCAAAGAATGGTAGTCTGAGATAGGAGGCTGTCATCTTTTTGTCATTTGCCCTGCTCCAGTGCCCTGTGGGACATAGAGACCGGCCAGCAAACGACCACATTTACTGGACACACTGGAGATGTCATGAGCCTGTCTCTTGCTCCTGACACCAGACTGTTTGTCTCTGGTGCTTGTGACGCTTCAGCCAAGCTCTGGGATGTCCGAGAAGGGATGTGCCGGCAGACTTTCACAGGCCATGAGTCTGACATCAATGCCATCTGTGTGAGTTTGTCACATTAGATCTTTCCTTGATGGGGGAGGGTTGAGATAAGGTCTGGTAATGTATCCTAGGCTGGCCTGGAACCCAAAGTCCACCTTCCTCATCCTCTCCAGTGCTGAGGTTAAAGGCCTTTGCCATCATAACTAGTTTGTCTTCCTTTTTTCTTTGCAAATACAACCAAATTCATAGATGAAATTCAAATTCAAGGGCTGACTTGACCTTTGTAGGCCAGCCAGCTTGCTCTGTGTTGTACATTGTTCTGGATACTGATGAGCCTGCTTAGTCCCCTTGCCTAGAGCACACCAGTGTGCCCTCTGCAGGCCAGGGCATGGCATATTCACAGCCTGCTCCTTCCACAAGGCCCTCCAAAAAGCTGAAAGGGAATTCCTTCAGCAGTGGCTGCATTCTTTGAGCTTTGCTAGACTGAAATCTACCTTGGAGAGTCCACAAGCCCCTGTCTATGCTCCCCTAATGTGCGCCCCCTTCAGTCCACTCATTCTTATTCTTGCAGGAGCCTCACCTTTTTACTTTCCCTCCTCCCCGCTTCCTTCCTCTCTCTCCCCTTTCTTTTTCTTCTTCTTTTTTTCTTTCTTTCTTTCAATATTTTATTTGGGAAGAGAAGGAATGGATGTAGCAGGGCCTCCTGCCACTGCAAATAAACTCCAGACCCATGGGCCACTTTGTACATTTGGCTTTACATGGATACTGGAGAACAGAACCTGGCTTTTAGGCTTTGCAAGCAAGTGCCTTTAGTCGCTTAGCCATCTCTCCAGCGCCCCTCCCCCCTTTGTTGTTGTTTCTCATCGTTGGGTCTCATTCTCTAGCCCAGGCTGAGCTGGAACACAGAGCAGTTCTCCTACCTCTGCTTCCCAAGTGCTTGGATTAGCCTGCTCCTCCATGCCTGGAACCCCTATTTCTTTTTGAGCATTTACTTTTTCCTGTGTATGTAGCCTGGAACTTAGTATGTAGTCTAGACTGGCCTTAAAGTTCCTGTGGTCCTTCTTCAGTGCCACCTGCCCATTCATCCCTCATCCCCCATGCTGGGAGTACAAGTGTGATCCACCATATCAAAAAAAATTTTTTTAAGTGCTAGGGATTTAAATTAGAGGATTCCATGTGTTAAGACAGTGCCCTACTAATTGACCTGTATTCTGAGCCCTAACAATGTGCATTGATTTACCTTTTTTCCAGTTCTTTCCCAATGGCAATGCCTTTGCCACTGGCTCAGATGATGCTACATGCAGGCTGTTCGACCTCCGTGCAGATCAGGAGCTCATGACCTATTCCCATGACAATATCATATGTGGTATCACCTCTGTCTCCTTCTCTAAGAGTGGGCGTCTCCTCCTTGCTGGGTACGACGACTTCAACTGCAACGTCTGGGACGCACTCAAAGCTGACAGGGCAGGTAGGTGGTCATGAGATCTTCCTATGATCCTGAACATTCAAGAAGTTCTCTGTGATGCACAGGGCAACTGTTAGCTGAAATGTATAGATTTCTGTCAGCTCACCTGTGGCCTTAACGGGGATTCAGTTCCAAGGGACAATAAAAGTTCAAGCTTATCAAAAGATTGAAGGTGGTATGGCAGGCCAGAAAGCACTGAACTGTGTTCAAGCTTTTTAAGGATTGTTTGTTTTGAGACAGTCTCTTTTATTTTTTATTTTTTGTTTTTTCAGGATAGGGTTTCACTCTCGTCCAGGCTGACCTGGAACTAACTATGTAGTCATAGGGTGGCTTCGAACTCATGGCAATCCTCCTACCTCTGCCTCCCAAATGCTGGGATTTAAGGCGTGTGCCATCACGCCCCCCTAAGACAGTCTTATTTTATTTTTTAAATTTATTTGAGAGAGAAATAAGAGGCAGGTAGAAAGAATGGTGCTCCAGGGCCTTTAGCCATCTCAAACAAACTCCAGACACATGCACCACCTTGTGCATCTGGCTCCATATGGGTTCTGGATAATCGAACCTGGGTCCTTAGGTTTTGATGGCAGGCACCTTAACTCTAAGCTATCATTCCAGCCCGAGACAGAAATTTTGTTAACAGATAGGGCTACAGCATATCGGCCAGCCTGGAATTCAGACTTGCATCGATCTTTTTGCCCCAGGCTCCTAAGTCAAATACATATCAAATACATGCCACTGTGCCTAGCTAAAGTAAGATGCAATCTAGGCTGGTTACAGATTTTTGACCTTCTTGACATCCTCTTCAGTAATATACCTACTGGTATGTGTCACCAGAGCAAATTCAGTGTTCGATTTCTGAACCTATGCTGCCTCTCTGGTTCCCTTGGTTGCTGCTGCAGCTGGTGATGATTCTGTTTAAAGCCTGAATTTTACATATCAAAGTCTTAAGTGTGTCATTGTCAAGGATGTTAAAACACAAGCTGTATGACAGGTGTGACTTTCCTCTGAGTGCAAGGAGTATCCTTGATAATGATTTGAGCTGAAGCTGTTTTGAGTCTGCAGGCCTACTTGCCACTGGGGTCACTATGATACACCCATAATCATTTATTTATTTATTTATGTATTTATTTATTTATTTATTTATTTATTTATTTATTTATTTATTTATGATTGAGTGAATTCCAGGTCAGCCTGGACTAGAGTGAAACCCTACCTCCAAAAACAAAACAAAACAAAACAATTATATTATTTTAATTTTATTTATATGTAAGCAGAGAGAGAATATGAGAATGTGTAGGCATGCCGGGGCCTCTTGCAAATGAACTCCAGACATTTGTGCCACTTTGTGCATCTGGCTTTACATGGCTACTGGGAAATTGAACCATGGGCTTAAAGCCCATCTTTTTCATTTGTTTTGAGAGAGAGAAGGGCAATAAAAGAGAGGGAGAGAATAGGCGTGCCAGAGCCTCTAGCCACTGCAAATGAATTCCAGACGCATGCACCACCACGTCATCTGGTTTATGTGAGTTTTGGGGAATTAAACCTGAGTCCTTCAAGGGCTTTGCAGCAAAGTGTGCCTTAACTACTAAGCCATCTCTCCAGCCTGCCCCCCTTTTATTTATTATTTATTTATTTAGGTTGTTGAAGGTAGGGTCTTGCTCTAGCCCAAGCTGACCTGGAATTTACTATGTAGTGAATGTATATGTCTCCCAAGTGATGGAATTTACGGCATAAATCACTTCTTTTGTTGTTGTTGTTTTGTTGTTGTTGTTGTTGTTTTGTTTTTTGAGATAGGCTCTCACTGTAGCCCAGGCTGACCTGGAATTCACTATGTAGTCTCAGGGTGGCCTCAAACTCATGGCTATCCTCCTACCTCTGCCTCCCAAGTGCTAGTATTAAAGGCGTGCGCCACCACATCCGGCTCTGGTTTTGTTTTGTTTTTTTAATATTTTATTTTTTTTATTTATTTATTAGAGAGACAGAGGGTGAGAAAGAATGGGTGCACCAGGGCCTCTAGCCACTGCAGACAAACTCCAGACACATGTGCCACCACATGCATCTGGCTTACATGGGACCTGGAGAATCGAACCCAGGGTCCTTAGGTTTCGCAGGCTTGCACCTTAACTGTTAAGCCATCTCTCCAGCCCATCTGTCTGGGTTTTTTTTGGTTGTTGTTTTGTTTTGTTTTCCGAGGTAGGGTCTCACTCTAGCTCAGGCTGACCTGGATTACTATGTAGTCTCAAGGTGGCCTTGAACTCTGTCTCCAGAGTGCTGGGATTAAAGGTGTGCACTACCGTGCCTGGCTCTGGTTTGTTTTTTTGTTTTTTTGGTTTTTTTTTTTGGTTTTTCAAGGTAGGGTCTCACTCTAGCCCAGGCTGACCTGTCTGTAGTCTCAGGGTGGCCTTGAACTCATGGCAATCCTCCTATCTCTGCCTCCCAAGTGCTGGGATTAAAGGCGTGCGCCACCACACCCAGCTCGGCTTTGGGTTTTTGATTAAATATTTTATTTACTTGCAAGTAGAGAGAAATGTGTGAGTGTGTGTGTGTGTGTGTGTGTGTTTGTGCAGGCACGGGTGTAGTCCAGAGGTTGACATAGCTTCCACTTTATTGAGACAGGCGGGGGGATCTCATTGAACTTAGAGCTCAACAGTTCAGTTAGTCTAGCTGGTATGGAACCCTGGGGATTGGATTCACTGTTTCATCCTAATAAGCACTGGGGTTACAGGTGTGCATGACCACACCCAGCATTTACATGGGTACTGAGATCCAAATTTAGTTCTTCATGCTTTCATGGAAACACTGTACTGACTCAGCTGTCTCCTTAGCCCTGATCTTGCCTATCTAGCCCTTGCCACAATATCACAGGTGAGAAGCTTCTGGCATTGATTGTGCTGTTTTTACTTCCAGGTGTCTTGGCTGGACATGACAACCGTGTCAGCTGCTTGGGGGTGACTGATGATGGCATGGCTGTGGCAACAGGGTCCTGGGACAGCTTCCTCAAGATCTGGAACTAAGGCCAGTAGGTAATAGAGCAGTCTCAATGCTCTTCCCTGAGCAGAGTTGAACTTATTATGTATTTCTTAGAACATGAAGAGTTTGTTTCATTTTATATTAAATGCTTTTATTAACATTAATTGTATATAATATTGGGTTTTATCATAACATCTTTGGTTTTGTTTTGTTTTTGTTCTTGTTTTTTTGAGGTAGGGTCTCATTTTCTAGCTCAGGCTGACTTGGAATTCATTATTTAGTCTCAGGGTGGCCTTGAACTCATTGTGTCCCTCCTACCTCTGCCTCCCGAGTGCTGGGATTAAAGGCGTGTGCCACCACACCCGGCTTCATCTTTGGTTCTTTGAGGTCGGGTCTCGCTCTAGTTCAGGCTGACTGGACTATGTAATTTCTGGCTGGCTTCAAAATTCATCCTCCTTTCTCTGCCTCCCAAGTGCTGGGATTAAAGGCATATGCCACCACACCTGTCATCATAGCATTTTCATACTTGTACATAATGTTTTTTTTTCCATGTTCACCCCTTTGCCCTCTCTTGTGCCTCTCATCCTCATCCCCTTCCTCTTTCCAAGTAGTTCCCCTTCTATTTTTGTCTCCGTTTAATTTTTTTTTTTATTTATTTATTTGAGAGAGATAGGCAGTGGAGAGAGAGAGGAGAAGGGAGCAAATAGGCACACCAGGCCGGGCGTGGTGGCGCACGCCTTTAATCCCAGCACTCAGGAGGCAGAGGTAGGAGGATCGGAGAGTTCGAGGCCACCCTGAGACTACATAGTGAATTCCAGGTCTCTGGGTTTTTTTGGTTGTTGTTTTGTTTTGTTTTCCGAGGTAGGGTCTCACTCTAGCTCAGGCTGACCTGGATTACTATGTAGTCTCAAGGTGGCCTTGAACTCTGTCTCCAGAGTGCTGGGATTAAAGGTGTGCACTACCGTGCCTGGCTCTGGTTTGTTTTTTTGTTTTTTTGGTTTTTTTTTTTTGGTTTTTCAAGGTAGGGTCTCACTCTAGCCCAGGCTGACCTGTCTGTAGTCTCAGGGTGGCCTTGAACTCATGGCAATCCTCCTATCTCTGCCTCCCAAGTGCTGGGATTAAAGGCGTGCGCCACCACACCCAGCTCGGCTTTGGGTTTTTGATTAAATATTTTATTTACTTGCAAGTAGAGAGAATGAGTGTGTGTGTGTGTGTGTGTGTGTGTGTGTGTGTGTGTGTTTGTGCAGGCACGGGTGTAGTCCAGAGGTTGACATAGCTTCCACTTTATTGAGACGGCGCGGGGGGGGGATCTCATTGAACTTAGAGCTCAACAGTTCAGTTAGTCTAGCTGGTATGGAACCCTGGGGATTGGATTCACTGTTTCATCCTAATAAGCACTGGGGTTACAGGTGTGCATGACCACACCCAGCATTTACATGGGTACTGGAGATCCAAATTTAGTTCTTCATGCTTTCACGGGAAACACTGTACTGACTCAGCTGTCTCCTTAGCCCTGATCTTGCCTATCTAGCCCTTGCCACAATATCACAGGTGAGAATACAGGTGAGAAGCTTCTGGCATTGATTGTGCTGTTTTTACTTCCAGGTGTCTTGGCTGGACATGACAACCGTGTCAGCTGCTTGGGGGTGACTGATGATGGCATGGCTGTGGCAACAGGGTCCTGGGACAGCTTCCTCAAGATCTGGAACTAAGGCCAGTAGGTAATAGAGCAGTCTCAATGCTCTTCCCTGAGCAGAGTTGAACTTATTATGTATTTCTTAGAACATGAAGAGTTTGTTTCATTTTATATTAAATGCTTTTATTAACATTAATTGTATATAATATTGGGTTTTATCATAACATCTTTGGTTTTTGTTTTGTTTTTGTTCTTGTTTTTTTGAGGTAGGGTCTCATTTTCTAGCTCAGGCTGACTTGGAATTCATTATTTAGTCTCAGGGTGGCCTTGAACTCATTGTGTCCCTCCTACCTCTGCCTCCCGAGTGCTGGGATTAAAGGCGTGTGCCACCACACCCGGCTTCATCTTTGGTTCTTTGAGGTCGGGTCTTGCTCTAGTTCAGGCTGACTGGACTATGTAATTTCTGGCTGGCTTCAAAATTCATCCTCCTTTCTCTGCCTCCCAAGTGCTGGGATTAAAGGCATATGCCACCACACCTGTCATCATAGCATTTTCATACTTGTACATAATATTTTTTTTCCATGTTCACCCCTTTGCCCTCTCTTGTGCCTCTCATCCTCATCCCCTTCCTCTTTCCAAGTAGTTCCCCTTCTATTTTTGTCTCCGTTTAATTTTTTTTCTTTATTTATTTGAGAGAGATAGGCAGTGGGAGAGAGAGAGGAGAAGGGAGCAAATAGGCACACCAGGCCGGGCGTGGTGGCGCACGCCTTTAATCCCAGCACTCAGGAGGCAGAGGTAGGAGGATCGCCGAGAGTTCGAGGCCACCCTGAGACTACATAGTGAATTCCAGGTCAGCCTGGACCAGAGTGAGACCCTACCTTGCAAAACCAAAAAAAAAAAAAGGCACACCAGGGCCTCCAGCTGCTGCAAACGAAATTCAGATGTGTGTGCCCCCTTGTGCATCTGGCTTATGTGGGTACTGGGGAATTGAACCTGGGTCCTCTGGCTTTGTAGGCAAGTGCCTTAACAACTAAGCCATTTCTCCAGCCCCTATTTTTGTGTCTTTTTGATGTGTGTATCCCAAGGAGTTTTATTAGAGTTATTGGATGATGGGCAAGAATTTTTTATAGAAACGTGGGACTTTACTAGTGGCTATACCACTGAAGGAAGTATTTCTGTCTGTTGTATCTTTTTTTTTTTTTTTTTTTTTTTTTTTTTTTTTTTTTTGAGGTAGGGTCTTGCTTAGCCCAGGCTGACCTGGAATTCACTGGGTAGTCTCAGGGTGACCTTGAAGTCATGGCGATTCTTCTACCTCTGCCTTCCACATGAGATTAAAGGCATGTGCCACCATGCCCAGTTCATATCTTTAGTTTTTTTTTTTTTTTTGTTTTTTTTGTTTTGTTTTGTTTTGTTTTTTTTTTTAAGATTTTTAAATTTGTATATATTTATTTATTAGAGTCAGAGAAAGGGAGAGGAGTGAGAATGGGCACTCCAGGGCCTCTAGCCACTGCAAACAAACTCCAGACACATGTGCCACCTTGTGCATCTGACTTATGTGGGACTTGGAGAATCAAACTGGGGTCCTTAGGCTTCATAGGCATGTGCCTTAACTGCTAAGCCATCTCTTCAGCCCGTGCCTTTAGTTTTTTTAATTATTATTATTTGAGATGGCCTCATGCTGCTACAGATAAACTCCAGACACATGCACCACTTTATGCATCTGGCTGGTGACTGTAAGTGGGAGGAGAGGTCAGCATATTGTAGGTCTGAGTTCAGATTCTGTTTCTTAGGCACTGACCCAAACTCTGTTCACAGCAGCAAGTGGATGCCACGGTGACTGGAAGACCATTCCAACCTTGAAGCGTTACAGCGATAGCATATCCTATCCAACCATACTAACGTGGACACCCACACCTCCCCTCAGAACTTCAAAAGGGCAAGATCTTTTTTCCTTCACTTATTGCTGAAATCAAGAGCACAATTCCCATTAAGAGAAGGATCTCTGTGCTGTAAACTAAAACAAATGTGCATTCCTTCCGGGGCCATTGTCTTTGTTTTCTTTTTTGTCTTGGATGAATTTTAAAAGGAAATACTACAATAAAAATGTTAACCAGAAGGTAAACCTGAGTGTAATTGTGAGACAGACACGCCTCTTCACTAGTTTATTTAAATTTAGACCAGTAATCCTGTTTTCTGTGGCATTCATGCAAAACAAGTTGAGGACTTTGTTTATCTTGTAATTGTTTCTAAATATTCAGTCGTTTGTAGCAGGATCTGGGAGCATTCATATTTCCTTCTTTAAGTATATTCCTTTGTGTTCAGTAGTTAAACAGAACCAGAACCTATGGCAGTCTCTGACTTGTTGGTGATAGTTTTGTCCCTGGCTTTATTTTTGTCTTACGTCACACAGATGACTGTTTCACACAAACAGCATAGTGGAAGAGAAAAGTTGAGAAGCAAAGTAGCCAAGCACATGCTGTGATGGCCATGAATGCTTAATCAGAGTCCTTCCTTCTTTGCTGAGCAACGAACTCATATCTAACACCCATCCTTCCTGACCTGTCCTTCCCAACGTCTAGTTCAGTTTCTGCTCTTACTTTGGGTTTCCTGTGAAGTTGGAGGGAAGTTTGTAGTCACGTGACACTACCCGTCCTGCCCCTGCTGTCAGGGACCTGTTCTCCAGAGAGGTGCCTGTCCTCTGCTTGGATAGTCAGTTGGTTATTTGTGTATGAAACAATGTACAAATCAATGTTTTGAAAATAATGATCTCAGACTTTCTAAGTTAAATTTTAAACACTTTGATTGTTTGCCATATTGGGTGGGTTTACTCTTAGAATCGCATGCTGTAGAAATGCTCCAAAGTGCATATAGGACTCAGTCCTTAGATGTTCTTTTTCTTTTAAGAAATAACCTTTCAAGTTGTAATCGTGGCGGCTCTGTCCACTTACTGTTGCTACTCTGCACACATATCGGAAGCAGCAAGCGCTCTATACGCTTGAATAGTTGGACAAGTCACTGTTCTCTTTACTTAAAAAAACCAGTTCTGTTGGGAATAACTGCTGTTGGATTCAGAGGGGGGAGGGGAAGAGAGCTACCCTGCTGCCTCTTTGCCACTTCCTGGAAGCCTGCCTCTGAAGAACAGCCTTTTGCATCTGAGGCAGACCATTTTTACATCATACAGATCTTCCTGGTTTTCATCTCGAGCTGTGTTCAGCAGCAGCGTTTGGACAGCAGTGTTCTGTGGGTCCTTCCCCCCTCCTGTATCCTACCCCCTCATAGCAGCAGTAGTGGCTTCGCCATCCTGTTTCTGCAGCGTCCTGTACAAAACTGTGCTGTGACTGTGCGGTAGACCTGGACCTGGCAATGAATACAGCGAAGCCCCTTCTCTTTCCACCAAACGACTCTGTAGAGCTCTCTGCACCCTGTACCCTTTTCACCTTTTGTATTTAATTTTAAAGTCAGTGTACTGCAAGGAGGCTGGATGCAAGATAGATACTATATTAAACTGTACTGTTATTTAAGATGTAATAAAGCAGTTTGACATGAGGGACTTTGGTGTGATGGTTATTTGTGGGTGGATTTGAGTGTGTGAGGGTGGCCACCTATCCCTGGCTGCTTTCTCACATGGTCATATTACATCACAGGGGATCTGTATAAAAGTGTTGGCCCCTCAGAGGTTCCTGGGCAACTCCATATTGCAGGCCTGGTGAACAGTGAGGTCTTCCAGCTGCCACCTGAGCCCTCCAGGGTTGGCCATTATTCATATTTGGACCCTTTTCCAGGACCTTCAGCATTTCCTTAGGATTTTCCTGTCATTTCTTATGTAGACCAACCAGCTGCCCTGGCTTGCCTCTCTTATGTCCCCTTCTAAATCATCTGAGGACCTGCCACTCAAGAGACACACTTTCCTTATCAGTTTTAGTATTATTTTTTTTAAGCAGGATCTCTCCATTGTAGGCTAACCTGGAACTCACTGTAGCTCCAGGCTGGCCTTGAACTCATGGTGATCCTCCTACCCGTGTCTACTGAGCACAGTGATTAAAGGCATACAACACCATGTGTAGCCCCTTCTGTTTTTTTTTAAATTTTTTTTGAGAGAGACACACAGAGAGATAGAGAGGGAGAGGCAGAGAGAGAGAGAGAAATGGGCGCACCAGCAGCCTCTCAGCTGCTGTGAATGAACTCCATATGCATGTGCCCCCTTGTGGGCAAGTGTGGCATCGCGCCCTTGCATCACTTTGCATCTGGCTAAATGTGGGACCTGGAGATTGGAACCAGCGATCTTAGGCATAGCAGGCAGGCGCCTTAACTGCTAAGCCATCTCTCCAGCCCTAATATTTTATTTTTATTTACTTATTTATGAGAGAGCGAGAAGATGGGTGCGCCAGGGCCTCTAGCCACTGCAAATGAACTCCAGATGCATCTGCAACCTTGTGCATCTGGCTTATGTGGGTTCTGGGGAATTGAACCCTGGGTCCTTAGGCTTCGCAGGCAAGCATCTTAACCACTAAGCCATCTCTCCAGCCCACATTGTCACTTTAAAATAAGCTCGCTGCATCTTGAAGAAAAAACCAGGCATCTGACCCAGCAGTGTGAGAAACAAAGCCTTAATGTTTTGTCCACTGCAAAGCTTTCTAGACATGTTTTTTAAAATCTTAGATCACAGATAAAATTGTAAGAGATAACGTTCATACCTCAGATGCCATGAAGAATGGCCCTTGGGGTTGACTGAGCCAGATCACCTTTGCTGAGTGGTGGGAAGTGCTTCAAGCCACCTGAAACCAGTGGTGTATCTACTCATCTACCCTGAAGTAGCTCTCTGATGTTTCTGAATAGGGAAACCTGGTGCTGTTTCAGACTGTGTGGTATAGTGACTGACAGATGAATTTGTCTGGCTTCTTCCTCCCCAACTTTTTCCCCTGAAATAAAACTGTTCATCACAGACATATGTTTTGCATGCCTTCCCCCTACCCCTATGGAGAAAGGAGAGCACCTGAGGTCCTTCTTGGTCTGAAGGGCAGGGTTGGTGAGTGTTGGCCACACTTCTTACATGTCTTCTCTCTTTGATAATTCTATGCTCTTCTTGCTCCCAGCCTGGTCCTCAACAGGCCCTCCAGAGCTGACAAGTAGCTGGGATTACACCCTTGGTCCAGAAGGGCTAGAAGCTGATGGTCCCTCAGCCAACATCCAGGCCATATGTTTAGCAGAACATTCACTGGAAACAAGTGTCCACTATGGACATGTGGACAGCAGCACTTGCCAGTGTGCAAGGAAAGTTACTACTTCTAAACAGGCTAAGCGTGAGTTGCAGGCTTTCACATCTTAGGTTTACATAGATGGCACCTACTACTAAACACCAGTGCTGCCCTGAAGCGTGAGTGGGTGGTGCCACCTTGCCCTGTTGTTTCCACCCCTCCTCTTCCCTTCCCTCTTCACTGTGTGGAATGACTTGACCCTGCCTCTGCCCATGGCAGGACACATCCTTGTTTAGTTCCTGTCAGCTATACTCCCTCTGTTTCCAGCATAAAACCTGATGTCCCTCCATAACAGCAGGACTCTGCATGTCCACAACAGGGGAGCCATCTGCCTTTTTGTTTCAGAGTCCCAAGGGCCAAGTAAGCCTGAGTACTGGGATAGGCACAAGGGGCCAGGAGGGGTTTGGCTTGGATCCTCCAAGGCCCCCACTAAGCAACTGTCCCACCCCATTGTTAACTTTGTGTCCTCCACACATGGCTACCCAGTACTCTTTTTACTCAATGCTCTCTGGTATCCCTGGTGCTCTGTACACACTATCCCTCACCCTACCCAGGGTCCAGACTAGCTGGCTGCCAGTCACTTCTGATCCTCCTCACATGGTAATCTTGGGCAAGTTACTTGGCCTGTCTCTGCTTCAGGTCCCCTGTGCTTGCCCAGCAAGGATTCTGTGAGGTTGAAGAGTCTGACTTCCCTGCCCAGACACCTGCAACCACTTTTCTCTTGGCCTAAGCACATGTTCTTGAGCACCCTAGGAATGGCTGACCCCCACCTTTTTTAGCACCTGCTCTCTGCCTGTCCCATCCAAAGGTGTGTTGCTAGGAGCCAGTTCCTTCTTTGTCAAATCATTAGTATGCCTAGCATGGCTGGCATTCAGTAATAGGACTGTCCCCCTAACCACCTAGATCAGGAGACTGTCAAGTGGTCCATTCTTGACACTGACCCGTGATGGCATTAACAATTCCAGAGGAAGGATGGTCCACATCTCTGCTGCCAGGTAAGGAGCTGGACCTTGGCCATGCAAGGTGCAAGCTACTGGAGGCTGAACAAGATGACATTGGGATAGCCTATGGCACTCATTTCCTGCACAAGAATGCTCTATTCTGGCCACCTATGACCCAGTTTCCTCACTGCTTCCCCTTTTGTATGCTGAATGAACTCTGTTTGTCATAGCTGGGCCAGCTGAAACACTGGATAGGACCCAAGGACATGTAGCTGGCACCGAAGCACTTCTTGTGCAGGGGATCCTGCTTGTCCGTTAATGATAGACTGTCCCTGGTCGCATCTCTACCCTGCTCCATCACGACCTGCTCCCTGCTTCTGGGTCCATCCCTCCCTTTATCTCCTGGGCTCTCAGGAGAAGGCAGGTCCAGGCTTGGGGAGTCTGAAATATAAACAACATGGGGGATATCTTTAAGAGAATACAAAAAGTCCTCAGAAGTAGGACAGGGTTCACATAACTACTATTGCCAGCCTCTCAGAGGCAGAAACCCCTCCTTTGTGTGCATAGTCTGACACTTCTGCTATTTTATCCTTTGTGGCCTTTGATCCTGCTGTTGGGCTGGCCCTCCCCTTTGGGTTCAGCCCAAATGAAACACTGGAAACTTTCTGGGCCCTCAAGCTCCTCCTATCCTTAGACTTGGTTACTTCTCTTAGTTGGGCCCTCAGGGTCTGATGGGGCCCACTTTGAACCTTGCACAATCAAGATCAGTTGATGTGAAGCCCTGGTCTTGTTTCCTCTTCTGAAATGATGAAAGCTGCCTGCATAGGCTGTAGGGCCAGGGTAGATTTCCATGGGACCACTTAGCACCTGTGAATTCCCCATTAGGTGTACATAAAAAGGGCGCATGCTAGCTGGGCATGGTGGTGCACGCATTGAATCCCGGGGAGGCAGAGGTAGGAGGATCACTGTGAGTTCGAGGCCACCCTGAGACTAGTTAATTCTAGGTCAGCCTGGGCCAGAGTGAGACCCTACCTCGAAAAAAAAACAAAAAAAAGATGCATGCTATCTATGTGACCTTGAACTGAGGTCCACAAGCTAGATGCCCCTGCAGGAGTGCATGACTGCTCCCACTCTCCAGGCCTGACCCTGTGCCTGGTGTGTAGCTATAGATGTCACTCAAGCATTATACTAGCAATAACATCCAGCAGTACAGCTCAAGCCTAGTATAGGTGTGGTCACTTTGAGGAAGGAGCTGGGCTGACAAAACAATTCACAGGGAAGTTGCAGAGTTTAAGAAATCCCCTCAAATCTCCCACACACCCTTTCCAGTCACCTTTGCCTCCCTCCCCCACTGTGCATGGCTCTAGGAAAGGCAGTGCTGTTCTGTTCAGGGAGGACAAGACAGGCCTCAGAAGTCCCTACCAAAGAAGAGCCTGACCGCAACAGGTATGGGGTTTTGGGGAGGCCTGGATACTGGGCTTCTGGAGTGGATTCCAGTGCACTCAGGAATGGGCCAGGAGTGCCACACCAGGCCAACTAGAGCATAGAGGAGTGAACATCTGAAAGCCATGCTAGTGCTGGGGGAGCCAGATGGCTACTGAACACCTTATGTGCACTGCCCTGACCAATCTACAGGAGCGTGGCACATTACTGGGTATAAGGCCTGATGCACGAGGTGGGTACCCATCAGTTCAGCGTGCCTCTGGACTGGCTGAGAGCACAGCTACCTCTGAGGCTGCAAAGTCAGCTCGGTGACTTTCTACCCTCTTTTCTCTGCTCTCCAAGGTGAGACACCCTGTTCCATGGCCACCCAGGAGACCACTCAGGCACACCTCAGCCTATGGGGTCCTCTACTGGCTGACTTGAGACATTAGACCCTAGAGGGTCTGTGTTGAAAGGATAGCCAAGGACTGGCCCACATGGCCAGGGAGGCCTCGCCAGGAATGCAGGGTAGGAAGGGCTAGGCTGTCAGTAAGGAGCCCAGACGACGAGAGACTGGGAGGTGCTCTTTCTGGCAGCTGGTGAAGGGATGTGAAGGGCCATCCATCTGCCTTGGAGTTTCTTCTGCCCCTCATCTCCCTCCCTTCCCTCCATTACTCACTCCATCGCTCCACTCCACCCAGCTCTGAGGAAGTCCTCTCCGCCGCACCCTCTCAGCCCCGCCCTTCCCTCTCTGACCCTCCTCCCTCCCGCGTTCCCGCACCTCCTCCGCCTAGGCACCTCCCTGCCCCGCCTTCTCACTTGGGTCTTGCCTCCTATCTGCCCCGCCCCTTCCTCTTTGCCCCGCCTCCTCCCCCGGCCGCGTCCCGGTTCTCCTCCTCTGTAGCCTCCGGTCCCAGTGCCTGTCAGGTCGCGGCTGCGCGGGTCCCGCTCACGTGCTCTGTGGCGCATGCGTATTGGTCGCGCCTGCGTATTGACTACCGCGGCGTAGTGTTGCTGGCCGGCGCCGGGACAGAGCGGCCATGGGGTGGCGGGCGGCAGGGTTGCCGAGGGCGAGGTAGCGGCGGGACGGCGGGGCCCGCGGGCTCGGCCGGGCATGTAGACGCCCGCGCAGGCGCGCGGCAGCGGACGGTGAGTGCGAGGCCCGGGGCCGCACTCTTCCCAGGGTCAAGTCGCCGCCCGGGCCCGCGGAGGCCGGGTGACCGGGCCGGCCCTCCCACCTGCCGTAGGCGGGTCTTTGGAGAGGCTGTATGGGAATGTGGCGTGGACTTCTGCCAGGGCGAGGCACGGCCCAGGGTACGGGTCTAAGGGTCGAGCCCCGGGCACAGGTTGGGGAGGCGTTTGGCCGTCCTTTTCCCTGGGCTGTTCTTGGATTTGGCTTGTTCCGCGGGCAGTGCTACAGCCAACTCAGCCCACGAGGAGGTGGGGCCTTCCAGGTGGTTTCAGCACGCCGGAGGAGCCTTTGGCTTGTGAAACTTAAGAAACCCAAAGCTAGAAGCTAGTGAGTTGAGCATTCTGTAAAGCAGTCTTGGTGTGGAATTCTCCTAAATCACATTTTTCAACTTGGTCCCCAGGATCTGTAGGGAAATTCCAAAGTTCTCGAGTCCATGGTGATGTTCCTGCAGGCAGCATCCCTCCATGAGCCCCATTCTCAGGCCACCGGCCTTGTGCTCTGGGCTGCTTTCTAAATTGTGGGAACAGGGCGTGCCCAGCCTGACATTCTTCTAGGCTAAAAACCGGCCGCCCTTCCCAAGCAATGGGATTCCTTTTGGCTTTGATTCTAAATAAGAAGATATTTTTCTTTTCATGTTTTGGAACACACTCTGCTTTAGTTCAAAATTTACTCATTCTTGGCTCTTGAGAGGAATGCTTTTCAAAACTCTTCATCGCGGGCCTGATGCAGGCGCTCTTGGTTTAATAAGTACTTTTAGCATCTTTTTGGATGACATACTTCAAGGACTCTTCTTTCCCCAAAATATTGACCTCCCAAGCCTCTAAAGATCTTCTACCCCCTCAAAGCTTCCTTGTGTGACATCTTTGTCCTCTGCAGCCACTTAACTGTGACTTATCAACCTCATCTTGCGCTCAGGGACAGCAACAAGTGCCAATGTATGTCTGACCAGGTAGTTTTATTTGAAGGTTCTGTATAAAGATGTTGGTATTTTTCTCCTTTGTGGAGTTATGTTGTTAAAAACGATGAACAGGGTTGCTATTTAGTTCTTTTCGTTTTTTTTAAAAAAATATTTATTTATTAGAGAGAGAGAGGCAGATAGAATGGGTGTGCCAGGGCCTCTAGCCACTGCAAATGAACTCAACACATGTGACACCTTGCGCAGCTGGCTTACTTGGCTTACCAGTCCTTTGCTTTGCTTTTTTTCCCTAATATTTTATTTATTTATTTGCAAGCAAAGAGAGAGAGAAGACAGAATGAATGTGACAGTGCCTCCATGCACTGTAAATAAACTCCAGGTGCATGCGCCACTTTGTGCATCTGGCTTTATGTGGGATCTGGGGAATTGAACCTGGGTTGTTAGATTTTTCAGGCAAGCGTCTTAACCTCTGAGCCATCTCTCCAGCCCAGTTTATTTTTTTCTTGTTTGAGGTGCTACAGATCCAGTACAGAGCCTCACACATGACAGACAAGTGCTCTTCTGCTGAGCTACAGCTCAGTACAGCACTACTGTTGCAGTTACCTTTTCGTTGCTGGACAAAACACCTGACCAGAAGCAGCTTGTGGAAAGAAAGGGCTTATTTCACCTTACAGGGCAAGTTTCTTCATGGCTGGGAAAGAATGAAAGGAACGGACACCAGGGGTGCATCACATCTCCACAGCAGCAGGAAAGTAGTCTCCAGCATTAGCAAGGAGGTGCTTAACTGTAAAACCCCAAAGTTCACCCTGACCTCTTCCAGCAAGGCTCCATCACCTATATGAAGCTTAATCACAACCACATGAGGCTATGAGGAACATTTTACATTCAAATCATCACAGCCACCAACCCTTTGGCATGGAGGTGGCTAACGTGTGCCAGCAGTGCTTGGGATTAAATTGATCTTACTGGGTTCAGCACTTGAACTGTTTAGGCCTCATTAGAAGAATGAAAAGACAGGTTTTTCTTTTTTCTTTTCTTTTTTTTTAAACCAAAGACAGGTTTTTCTAAGGGAAATATGCAGGTGTGCTGGTTACAGTAGCAGAGAGAACTTTGTGCAGGAAGGCCCAGCACTTTTAGCAAGAACTTTGTTGGAACGAGGGCAGGAGGGTACACGTGGTTGCAGAGTGTCCCCATAGTAGCCCCACTTTCTAATCCTTGTACCTGTTGTTTGTTACCACATGGCTGTGGCCCTCCTGGACAAGTAGATGTCACTTTGTAATCCCAGGAGCCTATTTTTGTTGATTGTGCTGGTGGCTTGACATAAACCTAGGATTATTTTGTGGGGACAAGTAAATTCATCAAAACAAGCATTTAGGAGCTGAGAAGATGTCTCAGCAGGTAAAGTACTTGTTTATAAACATAAGGAACTGTGTTCAATCTCCAGTACCCACATAAAATGCCAGGTGTGGTGCATGCTTGTAATCCTGTTGCTCAGGAGGAACCCTGGATTTTCTGGCTAGCCAGTCTAGCCTACGGATAATGAGGCCAATGAGAACCCCTGTCTCAAAGGAGGTGGAGAGCATTCCTGAAGAACAACACTCAAGGTGCTTACACATATACACCCCTCCCCCCTGAATATTGACTCGGGGAAGGGTATATCACTGAATGTCTTTGTCCCTCTTCTTAATGTGATTACATTAAATAAATCTTTTTTTTATCCAAAATCTTTTTTATCTCAAAAAGTGTTTGGGTTCTTCAGACAGATGGTAGTGACTGGTGTTCAAAAATCAAGAGCAAGGGCTGGAGAGATGGCTTAGCGGTTAAGGCGCCTGCCTGCTAAGCCTAAGAACCGGGTGCCAATCTCCAGGTCCCACGTTTAGCCAGAGGCAAAGTGACGCAAGGGCGCAATGCCGCACTTGACCACAAGGGGGCGCACACATCTGGATTTCGTTCACAGCAGCTGAGAGACTGCTGGCGCGCCCATCTCTGTCTCCCTCTCTCTCTCTGTCTCTCTCTCTCTGTGTCTCTCTCCAAAAATAAATAAAATAATAATAAAAAACTTTAAAAAAAAATCAAGAGCAAGAGCCAGGTGTGGTGGCACACACCTTTAATTCCAGCACTTGGGAAGCAGAGGTAGGAGGATTGTCATGAGTTTGAGGCCACTCTGGGATTACATACATAGATTCCAGGTCAGCCTGGGCTAGAGTGAGACTCTACCTCAAACAACCAAAATAAAATAAGGGGGAGGGGTGGGGAGTACCTTACACCGCAGAGGAAAAGTAGGCAACATTTGCTTCATCCTTCAGAACCTTGCAGACCTTGTTTTCCTGTCTGCCCAAAGGAGGTTGAGCCTACAGAAAAATGCCTTCAGACCCATGCTTCTGTTACACATATGCCAGTACAAGGTGGGTTCTACACTCACATGCCTTAAAATTTACCAGAAGGCCTTCCTCTGTTTCTGTGCTGCCAGTGTGAGTGCACTTTCCCCACTAATCTGTTAGCTCTGACCATCATTTTTTGGTGGAGATGAGGTAGGTTTTATTTATTTATTTACTTTGGTTTTTCAGGGTAGGGTATCACTCTAGCTCAGGCTGACCCATAATTCACTGTGTAGTCTCAGGGTAGCCTTGAACTCATGCTGCTCCTCCTACCTTTGCCTCCCAAATGCTGGGATTAAAGGCGTGCGCCACCATGCCCAGTGAGGTAGGTATTTAATAAGCACTGAAACATGGGTGTGATAATGACTCACCTGAAATCCTAGCACGCAGGATGCTGAGGCAGAAGGATGAAGAAGGATCCAGACCAATCTGGGCTACATAGCAAGCTCCTATCTCAAAAATAGCAAAGGATAGAGGGGAAAGCTTGAGTTTAGTGTTAACTAATGAGATTAAACAGTTCCCCCATTTCTGTCACTAATTTTCCTTTTTTATTTTCTGTCTTGTTCTTTTCTTCACGTTCCACCCTCTACCTGGGGGCTTGGTTTTATAGCCCAGACTGACCTGAAGTTCAGTAATGCTCTTACCTCAGCCTCCTGAGTGCTGGGATTATGGGCATGTAATACGACACTTGGTTTTAATTTCAAATACTTGTTGTGAGCTTACATAGGACTGTCTTTGTATTATATTTATATTTGTGTGTGTGACTCCTGTCCATGTCTGTTGTACATGTATTTGTTGATACCTTTTTAAATTTTATTTATTTATTTGAGACAAAGAAGCAGAGAGAAATAGAGACAGACAGAAAAAGAATGAGTTTGTGAGGGCCTCCAGCCACTGCAAACGAACTCCAGACACATGTGCCACCTTGTGCATCTGGCTGTGTGGGTCCTGGGGAATCAAACCTAAGTCCTTTGGCTTTGCAGGCAAATGACTTAACCACTAAGCCATTTCTCTAGCCCCTATTTGTTGATATATTGATGTTTTCCTCACAACTTGTCATGATTTCTTTGAGATAACTTTGTTACAGTGATCCAGTCAGTGCTTTTTCTAAGTAAAGCTTCCCAATATGGAAGTTGCTTTTTTTATTTTGTTTAATGTTCTTTTTTTTTTTTTTTTTAAGAGGTAAGGTCTCACTTTAGTCCAGGCGGACCAGGAAATCACTATGTAGTCTCAAGGTGGCCTTGAACTCACAGCCATCCTCATACCTGTGCCTCCCAAGTGCTGGGATTAAGGGCGTGCTTTTTTTTTATTGTATTTAATATATTTTATTTGTTTACTCCAGGCACTGCAAACGAACTCCAGATGCATGCGCCCTTTGTGCATCTGGCTTATTTGTGTCCTGAAGAATCGAACTGGGATCCTTTGGCTTTGTAGGCAAACACCTTAACCACTAAGCCATCTCTGCAGCCCTTTTTATTGTATTTATTTGAGAGAGAGAGAATGGGTGTACCAGGGCCTCTAGCCACTGCAAATAAAGTCCAGACGCAAGTGCCACCTTATGCATCTGGTTTATGTAGGTACTAGGGAATCAAACTTGGGTCCTTAGGCTTTGCAGACAAGCACCTTAACTGCTGAGTCATCTCTACAGCTTGGAAGTTGCTTTTTAAAATTAGATTTGTGCCTTGTACAAGATGTGGTGGCACAAGTCTTTAATCCCAGCACTCAGGAGACAGAGGTAGGAGGACCTCCGTGAGTTTGAGGCCACTCTGAGATTACATTAGTGAATTCCAGGTCAGCCAGGGCTAGAGTGAAATCCTACTTCAAACAAACAAGAACAAAAAAATAAAATTAAAAAATAAGGAGGGCTGGAGAGATGGCTTAGGGGTTAAGGTGCCTGCCACCTAAACTAACAACACCAGTTCCAATGTCCAGCGGTTCCAATCCCCAGGTCCCACGTTTAGCCAGATTCAAAGTGACTCAAGGGCGCAATGCTGCACTTGGCCACAATTGGGCGCGCACATCTGGATTTCGTTAGCAGCAGCTAAGAAACTGCTCGTGAGCCCATCTCTGGCCTCTCTCTCTCTCTCTCTCTCTCTCTCTCTCTCTCTCTCTCTCTGTGTCTCTCTCCAAAAAATAACATAAAATAAAAAAAAGTTTAAAAAAAAATAATAAGGAGATACAGTGCTGGAGCCTGGCATGGTGGTGCACACCTTTAATTCCAGAACTCAAGAGGTAGGAGGAGGATCGCTGTGAGTTTGAGGCCACCCTGAGACTACATAGTGAATTCCAGATCAGCCTGGGCTAGAGTGAGACCCTATCTCGAAAAAACCAAACCAAAACAAACAAACAAAAAAAGACCTGTGCTTAATATTAGTGAATTAAGTGAATAGTATGTATGCAAATTAGATTTCAATAAAGCTTAATTTAAAAAAAGATACAATACTGGGCATGGTGGCACATGTCTTTGCCTTTAGTCTCAGCACTCTTCCTGAAAAAATTAAGAAAAGATACATACATATGATAAAGTGATGAGCATGCTTAGAGGTGTAGGCAGGATGATTGTCTAATATGTATGAGGCCCTGCATTAGATCTCCAGCAAGCAAAAATAAAATAAAATGGTTAACATGCTAAGCAAATACATGAGTCCTGATTTGCAATTGTCAGACAAACACTAGAGATAAAGTTTTGTGTCCCTCCCCCAGGTAGGTAGTGAGAGTCTAGCCCAGCTGACCTGGTATTTGGTGTGGGAAGACTCTCCCAAGACAGGTCCAGGTTTCCTTTCCTCAGCTATGCTGTCTCTGGTTTGCTATCAACTCAACTCAGGGATCTGTCAGTTTCTTGATGACTTTCTGAGAAGTTCAAGTCCATCTGAGGTTAGGTTGAACTGTTCTGAGGATAGTAATTGCTTTTCTCCTCCGCATGTAAAGTAGTTCATGAGCAAGCCTTAACAGTGCTGTTTCTGCCCACCTCAGGTTGCAGGCATGTATGGCCTCCACAGCTTTTTTTTTTTTTTTTTTTTTTTTTTTTGGTTTTTCAAGGTAGGGTTTCACTGTAACCCTGGCTGACCTGGAATTCACTATATCGTTGCAGGGTGGCCTCAAATTCACGGCAGTCCTCTTACCTCTGCCTCCCGAGTGCTGGGATTAAAGGCATGTGTCACCACACCTGGCTTTTTTTTTTTCTTTTTTTAATTTTTTTTTGTTTATTTTTTATTTATTTATTTGAGAGCGTCAGACAGAGAGAGAAAGAGGCAGATAGATAGAGAACAGGCACGCTGGGGCCTCCAGCCACTGCAAACAAACTCCAGATGCATGTGCCACCTTGTGCATCTGGTTTACGTGGGTTCTGGGGAATCAAGCCTCAAACCGGGGTCCTTAGGCTTCACAGGCAAGCACTTAACTGCTAAACCATCTCTCCAAGCCCATTTTTTCTTTTTGAGGTAGGGTCTCACTGTAGCCCAGGCTGATCTGGAACTCACTCTGTAACTCCAGGCTGGCCTTCCAACTTACAGTGATCCTTCCCAAGGGCTAGGATAAAAGACATGTACAACCATGCCCAACTGAAGATAAAATTTTAAGTTAGATTTAATATTTAATATTATCATTCAGTTTACTGCTTAATCATCAAATTAGTTTTTGCAAGAAAAATATTAACAGAGCTTTTAAATAATAAACAATAGTAACAAATGAGAAGCCAGATCTTGCTGGTGACGCCTCCAGTGGTTAGATTGGACCATGCCCTTTGTCCAGTCACAGTTGTACACAGATAACAAAGTATCCATCAAAACTCCATAAAACCCCAAAAGGACAGGGTTTGGAGAACTTCTTAATAGCTGGACTCCTGGAGGGCTGTGCTCAGGGTTGGCAGGGCTCCCCCTTGCCACCCCTCTCCCTGAGCATCTCTCCAGATGTGTTTCCCTTGGTTCTGTGTGCTATTTGGAACAAAGAAATCAAACCCAAGGAGGTATTATGATTTACAGCCAGCCGATCAGAACCACAGGTAATATACTGGGACTTGCCATTGGAGGTGAGGGCAGCCTTGGAAACTGAGCCCTCAGTCTGTGAGATGTGGACAAGACCTCTAGATGTCTGGGTGGAGATCATGTCAGAACTGAGATGGTTTAGAGGACAGCTGGCTGATGTCTGCTGCAACATTACTGGGTAGATTTCTGTGAGTATGGGGATCCCCACTCGTGTCAGAAGTCATTTGTGTTGAGTGGTCTCCAGCCACTGCAAATGAACTATAGATGCATGCACCACCTTGTGCATCTGGCTTATGTGGGGTCTGGGGCATCAAACCTAGGTTCTTAGGCTTCACAGACAAGTGCCTTAACTGCTAAGCCATTTCTCCAACCCTTGTTTTCTTTTGTTTTGTTCTGTTCTGTTTTAATATATATTCTATTTATTTATTTGAGAGAGAAAGAGGCATGCACCTTCTTGTGCATCTGGCTTACGTGGGTCCTGGGGAGTAGAACCGGGATCCTTTGGCTTTGCAGACAAACACCTTAACCGCTAAGCCATCTCTCCAGTCCCCCCTTGTTTTATTTTTGAAACAAGGACTCACTGTGTATCCCGGACTGTCCTAGTCTTCAGTCTGTATATAATGCAGGCTGGCCTCAAGGCCATCTTCCCTACTTTACGCTCTCAAGAATTAGGATAACAGGTATGCATCATACCAGGTTTTCCTATTGTTGTTTTTGTTTGGTTTTTGGTGTGTGTGTGTGTTGTGTGTAGTGTGGTGTAGGTGTATACATGTGTATAGAGGCCAGAGGAGGATGTTGGGTGTCCTCCTCTATTCTTTTACCTTATTTCCTTGAGGCAGGGTCTCACTGATCCTGAAGCTCTGCATTTTATGACCAGGGTGGCTGACCAGTTTGAATAGTTCTGATCTTTACTGAGTTCTCAATCTGAGAGTATAGATGTGTCCATCTTTGATTTGTTTTATTAGTGCTTTATTGTTTTCAGCATAGATGCTCTGGGCATGTCAGTTAGACTCCTGGCTCAGATTGAGTGATTGTGAACTGTACTACATCTCTCTTTTAAATTTTTTTATTTTTTTAAGGCGTGCACTACCATGCCCAGCTATTTTTATTTATTTTGAGAGAGAGGCAGGCAGGTAGAGAGAATGGGCGAAATAGGGCCTTCAGCCACTGCAAAAAAAACTCCAAACACATGCAACACCTTGTACATCTGGCTTACGTGGGTCCTGGGGAATCAAACCTGAGCCCCTTAGCTTTTCAGGCAAACACCTTAACCACTAAGCCATCTCTCCAGCCTTTTTTTTTTTTTTTTTTTAATATGTTTATTTGAGAAAGAGGATAGGCACGCCAGGATCTCTAGCCACTGCAAACAAACTCCAGAGGCATGTGCCCCCTTGTACATCTGGCTTACGTAGGTCCTGAATAATTGAACCGGGATCCTTTGGCTTGGCAGGCAAGTGCCTTAACTGCTAAGCCATCTCTCCAGCCCCCTATACTGCATCTTGATTTCACTCCCCATCTTTTTTACTTGGCTGCTTATAACTTCCAGTACTACAATGAATACCGTTAGTGATAGCCAACAAGTCTGCCTTCCCATGTTGGGTCAGATACCCATCACTGAGGGCTTTCATTCTAAATGGTGTTCAACTTTGTCACATGCTTTAGTTCATTGACTGATGAAATGGACAGTTTTTCTCTGCCCCGTGAATTAAATGTATCTCATTGGTTGAGTCGTCCTGCTTTCCTGGGATGAACTTTCTCTTGGTTTTTAATATTTTATTTATTTATTTATTTATGAGAAAGAGGCAGAGAGAGAGGGGAGGGGGCCACGCCAGGGCCTCCAGGCACTGCAAACGAACTCCAGATGCATGCGACCCCTTGTGCATCTGGCTTACGTGGGTCCTGGAGAATTGAACCAGGATCCTTTGGCTTTGCAGGTAAACGCCTTAACTGCTAAGCCATGTCTCCAGCCCTTCCTCTTGGTTTTTAGCATGATGGACCTCCTCCTCCTCCCCTGGGAACCACAGTACATAGTATGGACCTAAGTACTACCTGGTTTATTTGACTTCTAACTAATAAGGAAGATGCAGAAATTAAACTATTAGGGCTGGGAGTATAGTGTTGCTCAGTAGTAGAACAACTGGTAGTGGTCATAGGTTTGATTTTCAACACCACAAAAAATTAATTTTACATGGACTATGAATATAAGATTTCCCTGTAGCCACTTAAATAGCAGTTAAATAACTTGTTTTTTATATTTATTTTTATCTATTTGAGAAAGAGTATGGGCATACCAGGGCCTCTTACTGCTGGGATGCCTATGCCACTTTGTGTATGTGGTTTTATGTGCATACTGAGGAGTAAAACCCAGACCAGCAGGAGTTGCAAGTAAGCACCTTTAATCTCTGAGCCATCTCCCTAGCCTATGACTTATACTTTTGAGTGTTATTCATAATATTAACAAAGCATATAAAAATCCATTGATTAAGGTGATGCATGCATCTGGAGTTCGTTTGCAGAGGTTGGAGGCCCTGGTGTGCCCATTCTCTGTCTGCCTCTGTCTCTCTCTGTCACTTTCAAATAAATAAATAAATAATAAGCAAGTTCAGTGATTAGCTGGACATGGTGGTGTACACCTTTAATCCCAGCACTCGGGAGGCAGAGGTAGGATCACCGTGAGTTCGAGGCCACCCTGAGAATATATAGTGAATTCCAGGTCAGCCTGAGCTAGAGTGAGACCCTACCTCGAAAAAAAAAAAATCCAGTGATTATAACATTATAAACCTTTTGAAAGTTTCATCATCACAGTGCTCTGATCTTTTCATGGTGAGTGTGATATTACCAAGAGGTTCCTCCCTGCCTTGTTGGAGTGGTAGTGTTTTTTACATCCCCCACCATCACCAATATTATAGCATCCGACCTGGCATGGGATGGTAGGTTCAGGACCACAAGCGTATGTGAACAGCTGCAAAGTGGTGTGCCAAGTCATCACCATAGCCAGTTTATTGGCTTAGAGTCATAAGCTTCTCTCAGGTTGGTGGTGCTTCTCCAGCCGTGTGTTGTTCATGGGTTTTAGCTTATAGAGTATTACAGCTCCCTACAGTTAGGGTGATGTGTGTCTGGTCACTGCTCAGTGAATTTCCACTGCTCATCATCACCCTGGTCTTGATTAGGGGTACACACTGCTATAGCTGTCTAGTGTTCCTGCTCCCACTTCCTTCCCTGCACTATGGAGAAACACTTGGGCCCAGCAACAACCCTGCTGTAACTTCCAGTGGTTCCCACCCTTCTTAGAAGTCATGTCTAACGGTTTATTACATGACCTGTCAACTTTCCTTCATGAACTCACCCTCTTGGAAACACACTTGTTTCTGTGTTCTATGGTTATGAAATACCAGATTCTTGTACCTTTTTTTTTTTTTTTTTTTTTTTTTTTTCCCCTTTTTGGATTTTGTCACTCTAGCCTACGTGTGTAGTCCCAGGCTGTCCTGGAACTCACAGTGATCCTTCTACCTCTACCTCCTGAGTGCTGGGGTTAAAGGTGTGGGTCTGACTAGGGGACATAAGTGACTAAAGAATTGAACCCAGGCCAGCCAGCTTTGCAAGCGTGTGCCTTGAATCACTGAGCCGTCTCCCTACCCAGTTATCATTTTTTAAGCTTTCTTTTTTTAAAAAAAAATTATTTTTATTGAGACAGAGGGAGAGAGAAAAAGAGAGGAGAGAAGCCGGGCGTGGTGGCACACACCTTTAATCCCAGCACTCGGGAGGCAGCGGTAGGAGGATCGCCGAGAGTTCGAGGCCACCCTGAGACTACATAGTTAATTCCAGGTCAGCCTGGACCAGAGTTAGACCCTACCTTGCAAAACCAAAAAAAATAAAATAAAATAAAAATAAAAAGGAGAGGAGAGAGAATGGGCGCACCAAAGCCTCTAGCCACTGCATATGAACTCCAGACGCGTATGCGCTCTTGTGCATCTGGCTTCCGTGAGACCTAGAACATTGAACCTCAGTCCTTAGGCTTTGCATATATGCACCTTAACCACTTAAGCCATCTCTCCAGCCCATCTTTGTTTTTGTTTTTGTAAGCAGAACCTTTTAAGAGAGAGAGGCAGATAGAGTGAGAAAATGGGCATGCCAGGGCCTCTACCCAGTGCAAACAAACTCCAGACACATGCACCACTTGGTACATCTGGCTTTACATGGACACTGGGAAATCAGACTTGAGTCCTTGGGATTTGCAAGCAAGTGCCTTAACCACTAAACCATCTCTTTCTCTAGCTCTGAAGTCCAGGCTGACCTAGAATTCACTATGTAGTCTCAGGGTGGCCGTGAACTCACAGTGATCACCTACCTCTGCCTCCCAAGTGCTGGGATTGAAGGCATGTGCCACCATGCTCGGCACTTCTCACATTTTTTAAAAAGACATGAATAGATTAACACTTAAGCTCACCATAGGGGTTAGGGAGATGGTTCAGTGGGTAAAATACTTGCCCACCAAGCACGAGGACCTGGGTTTAGATCCCTAGCACCCATGTAAAATGCTGAGTATTGTATGCCTGGAATTCACTATGTAGTCTCAGGCTGGCCTTGAACTCACAGTGATCATCCTACCTCTGCCTCCTAAGTGCTGGGGTTAAACTTGTGCCCCACCACGCCTGGCTACTTTTATTTGTTTTTATGAGTCAGGATCTTTTTCTTTTCTTTCTTTTTTAATTTTTTTTTTATTTATTCATTTGAGAGAGAGAAAGATGCAGAGAGAGAATGGGTGTGCCGCTGCAAATGAACTCCAGATACATGCGCCACCTTGTGCATCTGGCTTACGTGGGTCCTGGAGAATTGAACCAAGGTCCTTTGGCTTTGCAGGCAAGCACCTTAACCACTAAGCCATCTCTCCAGCTCATGAGACAGGATCTCATCAGCCCAAGCTGGCCTCAAATTCAGTATGTAGCCACAATTGATCTTAAACTCCTGGTCTCCCTTCCTCCACCTCTCAAGTATTGAGATTATAGGCCTTTTGTGAAATATATCTCTGTATGTTTATAAATGAGACTTAAGTCTCAATTTTCTGTTGTTCACTGGTAAGATATAAAATGTAATTGATGCCCAGGCCTCAGGAGGCAGAGGTAGGAGGATCACAGTGAGTTCAAAGCCAGCCTGAAACTACATAGTGAATTCCAGGTCAGCCTGGGCTAGCATGAGATCCTACCTCAACAAAAACAAAAATAATAATAATAATAATAATAAAAATATACAATTGATTACAGAACATTGAATTTGCCTACTGCAGGCATGCTAATAAACTTATTAGAAGCTGGGTGTGGTGTTGCACGCCTTTAATCCCAGCACTTGAGAGGCAGAGGTAGGAGGATTGTCTTGAGTTTGAAGCCACTTTGAAACTACATAGTAAATTCCAGGTCAGCCTGGGCTGGAGTGAGACCCTACCTCAAAACACGCACACACACACACACACACACACACACACACACAAAATCCAAAAACAAACTTGTTTATAAAATACAGTCATTTTGGGGAAGGTAGTGTAACACATTAAAAAGGTCAGTTTTGTGTAATTTCACTTTTTCTTCTCTGTCTTTATCCCCTTTCCTGTTTTCTATTTGTATATTTTTGTATGCCAGCATCTCTTGCTGCTACCAATGAATGCCATATGTGTGCACCACTTTTTTTGTGTTCAACTTTATGTGGGTGTTGGGGGAACCCAGGCCAGCAGTTTGTAAGCAAGTGCCTTTAACTGCTGAGCCATCTTCCCAGCCCCTTCACTGAATTTTTTTTTAATGCATTTGGGTTGAACATCAGTGGTTCTCAAGGAAGAAGGATACTGATCTACTAGGGCACCGATATTCTTGAAACATTTAAAAGTTACCTGAGTCTATGCTGTGCTCATATTCTGATCATTTGATTTAGGCAGATGTGACAGGAATTAGCTTTTTTTTTTTTGGAGAAAGACAGAGAGAGGGGGAGGAAGACAGATAGAGATGGGCGTGCCAGCAGCCTCTCAGCTATTGCGAACGAAATCCAGATGTGTGTACCCCCTTGTGGTCAACTCTGGCATTGCACCCTTGTGTCACTGCATCTGGCTAACCATGGGACCTGGAGATTGGAACCAGCGTTCTTAGGCTTAGGATGCAGGCGCCTTAACCGCTAAACCATCTCTCCAGCCCAGGAATTGGCATTTTTAAGTGCTTTTATTGCATGGTGGCACATGCCTTTAATTGCAGCACTTGGGAGGCAGAGGCAGGAAGGTCGCTGTGAGTTCCAGGCTACCCTGAGACTACACTGTGAATTTCAGGTCAGCCTGAGCTAGAGTGAGACCCTCCCTCAGAAAAAAAAAAAATGTAACCAGACCAGGTGTGGTGGTGCACACCTTTATTTAATCCCAGAAACTGGGAGGCTCACCATGAGTTTGAGGCCACCCTGAGACTACATAATGACAGCCTGAGGTAGAGTGAGACCCTACCTTGGAAAAAAAAATGTAATCAGGGCTGGAGAGATGGCTTAGTGGTTAAGGCACTTGTCTGCAAAGCCAAAGGACCCAGGTTTGATTCCCCAGGACCCACATAAGTCAGATGTACAAGATGGTACATGCATCTGGAGTCCATTTGCAGTGGCCAGAGGCTCTGGTGCACCCATTCTCTCTCTCTTTCTCTCGAATAAATAAATAAAATAAAACTAAAACTAAAAAAAAAAAAAAAAAAAAAGTAACCACAGTGAAAGCCACATCTCTTCCCTGAATCCCTCACCTTTGACCTTACTATGGGGTCCACAGGCTCATCCATACTTAATGGAATTTTTTCCTGCCCTCCATGCCATCATCCCACATGTCTTTTTATTGAGAACTTCCATAATTATAGACAATAAACTATGATAATCCCCCCCACACTTTCCCCTTCACAACTCCATTCTCCATCATATCCCTTCCCCCTCTCCATCAGTGTCTCATTTTTATTTTGATGTCACCATCTTTTCCTCCTGCTATAATGGCCTTGTGTAGGTAGTGTCAGGCACTGAGGTCATGGATATCCAGGCCATTTTGTGTCTGGGGGAGCGTGTTATAAGGAGTCCTACCCTTCCTTTGGCCCTTACATTCTTTTGCCACCTTTTCTGCAATGGACCCTGAGCCTTGGAAGGTGTGATAGAGATGTTTCAGTGCTGAGCACTCCTCTCTCACTTCTGAGCACTTTGGTGCCTTTTGAGTCAACCCAGGGGCCACCACCATATGAAAGGAGAAGCTTCTCTAACCAAAAGTGAGAGTAGCATTAATATGTGGATATGAACATTAAGAGAAGTGTTTACTGGGCAGTTTGGTATCAGGCATGTATTCCCTCTCATGGAACTGACCTCCAGTCCAGTTAGAGAGCAGTTGATTTCTTTCAAAACAGACATGCCAGTATTGTGCCCATTGGGCTCATTTGGCCTAGCTGGCAAATTTAAGGCTTGCAGTGTCCACTGTTGTTAACTCCACTGATGACTTCTCTCTCTCTCCCATGGAACTACATGCAGCGTAGCTTTTTCCAGCTTTCTGTTAGCTGGTCTACACAGAGGAGATTTTCAGCTCAGTTCCAGCAAGATTTCTCAGTGACCTTGCAGCCCAAGCAGATCCCGCATGTCTCAGTTGGTAACAAAGCATCACAGACTGGGTGGCTTAAAGGAGAAAGTTTGTGTTTTTATCGTCCTGGAGGCTAAGTCCAAGATAGTCAAGGCCCAGCCTAAGAGCTCTCTTCCCCTGTGATGACCACCTTTTCACTGTGTCCTATACGGCTTTAACCTCCAAGCCCATGATTGGCAAAAGGGTCAGGCACAGAGGTGGAGGGAGGATCTCTGATTTCTCTTTAAAGGGCACTAATCTGGTCATGGTCCCACCCTATGACTCATTTCACCTTAATCAGTTCCAGGCCAGTCTCGGGCTACAGAGTGAGTTCTTCATCAACCTGGACTAGGCAAGTGCCTTAACCGCTAAGCCATCTCTTCAGCCCTGTTTTTGTTTTTCTGAGGTAGGGTCTCACTCGGTAGTCCCAGGCTGGCCTCAAGCTCACAGTGATCCTTCTACTTTTACCTCCTGAGTGCTGGGATTGAAGGCCTGCAACACCACCACCACACCCAGCTCCACACCATCGTTTTTCTATACTGTGCACTCTGTCTACCCCTCCAGGGTGTCCCTTCTGCATGATTTGTAATGCAACTGCCTCAATTCTGTGGCTTATTTTATTTTATTTTTCCTTACTCTTCATTCTTTTGTTTTGTTTTGTTTTGTTTTGTTTTGTTTTGTTTTGTTTTGTTTTGTTTTGAGGTAGGGTCTCACTCTAGCCCAGGCTGACCTGGAATTCACTCTGTAGTCTCAGGGTGGACTCAAACTCATGGCAATCCTCCTTCCTACCTCTGCCTCCCAAGTGCCGGGATTAAAGGCATGTGCCACCACACCCAGCTACTCTTCATTCTTTACATTGGTTCAGAAACATCAGTGAGGTTGGGGGTATGACTCGATGACATAACACTTGCCTAGATACATTAGGCCCATTCTCTATCTGCCTCTTTCTCTCTCTCAAATAAGTAGGGCTGGAGGGATGGCTTAGTGGTTAAGGCATTTGCCTGCAAAGCCAAAGGACCTAGGTTCAACTCCCCAGGACCCACATAAGCCAGATGCACAAGGGGACGCATGTGTCTGGAATTGATTTGCAGTGGCTAGAGGCCTTGATGTGCCCATTCTCCATCTGCCTCTTTCTCTCTCCTCTCTCCCTTTCTCTCTCTCTCTCAAATAAATAAATGGAAAAAAATGTTTTTTAATGTTAAAAAAATATTTAAAAATCAGCCAGGCGTGGTGGCATACACTTTTTAATCCCACCTCAGGAAGCTGAGGTAGGATTACTGTGAGTTCAAGGCCTGCCTGGAGCTACAGAGTAAGTTCCTGGTTAGCCTGTACTAGAGTAAGACCCTCCATCAAAACAAATAGACAGGGCTGGAGAGATGGCTTAGCGGTTAAGGTGCCTCCTTCCTAAGCCTAAAAACGCTGGTTCCATTCTCCAGCGGTTCTAATCTCCAGATCCCACATTTAGCCAGATGTAGTGACGCAAGGGCATAATGCCGTACTTGACCACAAGGGGGCACACGCATCTGGATTCCATTCGCAGCAGCTGAGAGGCTGCTGGCGCACCCATCTCTGTCTTCCTCTTCCTCTGTCTCTCTCTAAAAAAAAAAAAAAAATAGACAAAAAATTGGAACTTTAGAAAGTCAAAGAACTTTAGAAAATGGAAATTCAGCAGTTATTTTAATATTTATTTATTTGTAAACAGAGAGAGAGACAGAATGAGTGTATCAGGGCCGCTAGCCACTGTAAACAAACAACAAATGCATGCAACTCTTTGTGTATCTGGCTTTATGTGGGGCAATGGGGAATCCAACCAGGATCGTTAGGCATTGGAGGCACTCGCTTTAGCTGCTAAGCCATCTCTCTGGCCCAGTTTGTTTTTTTGGTGTGTTTTTTTTTTTTCTTCTGTGAGTTTTCCTGATGAATCTGTGTCTATTCAACCCAGATAGAACAAACCAAATAAATGATTTCACCCATGTTCAGCTCAGCATACCAATTAGCTTACGGAATTACTTTTGGGAGTGTGAAAGGGGTTACTTAACTATGGAGCTGCATCACTACAAAGTCTCCTCCCTCCCAACTATTTACTGCTCACTGCTTATATAGCCTCAGGACCCTCCCACTTCCTCCATGTGGAAATGTTAATAGGTCCATTAACACAAAGTCACAGGGCCTTTTGATCATGGAGGTTATCACAACTGCTCTGATTCAAGATAGCCATATTGCCTAACCTTCCCCTCCATGAACTGTGTGCATATTATTCCTGTTTCATATATTTTGACTTTATTTTATTAGATATCCGTGCTTTTCTCATTTATAAACTATGGAAGTGGAACAAGAAAAGATGAACCTGAGTAAGGAATTGAGTCCAGACTCAGCCTCATATTGCTGCTCAGCATGTCACGGGGATGAGACCTGGAGCTACCATCACCCTATCCGGGGCCGAGCCAAGTCTCGGAGCCTGTCAGCCTCACCTGCCCTGGGCAGCACCAAGGAGTTCAGGTAGGACCAAGATGGCCTCTTTCCTCTGATGCCATGGTATGACTTGTTAAGATCCTTCCATATAGCTTATATCAATACAAATCAGTATTGCTTACTGTGAGTCTAGGCCAACGGGGGACTGGACGCTATCCAAGTGGAGCTATGACTGAAAGGAGGGGTCAAACATCATTCACAAGACATGTGCTGAGCACGTGTTCTTAAGTGGCATGTACCAAATAGAGGGCCACACCATGTTTTGTTTTGTTTTTTTCTGCCTCAGCACAGAGCCACCAAACTAGAGCCCACGTTAACTTGCAGTTAAGCTAATGAGAAAGCCTGGGGTCTTGTTCACTGAAAGAGGGGAGGACTGGTGGGTCATAGGTGCTGGTGTGGCCTGGAGCACCCAGCTCCTATACATGGGATCTCACTTGCAGGGCATGGGGCATACTCCCCTCTATTGCTGCCTGACCTTCCCAACAAATATTTGTGCTTAACCATTTTGCCATGCAACAACTCAGAGCCTTGGGGGAAGGCAACCCAACAGGCTATAGTTCCATATATACCTGGGGATGTTGTTCTCATTTCTGGTGACATTAAACTGTGTTAAGTTTTAGATGGAATCTTGCTAAGGACTGGCATTGACTACAAAGCAAGGGTCACACTTGTGAAGTGCAAGGCAGACTTTCTCATAAAAAGTGGTTTTTAAGGGCTGGAGAGATGGTTTAGCACTTACAGTGCTTGCCTGCAAAGCCTAAGGACCCCGGTTCAATTTTCCAGGTCCCACATAGGCCAGATACACATGGTGGTGCATCCATCTGGAGTTCGTTTGCATTGACTAGAGATCCTAGTATGCCCATTTTCTTTCTCTCTCTCTCTCTCTTTTTCTCTCTCTCTCTGTCTCTAATAAATTTTAAAAAAGTTTATTAAGTGTTTTTTAAGGCTGGGCATGATGGAATACGCCTTTAATCCCAGCACTCTGGAGGCAGAGGTAGGAGTTTGAGGCCATCCTGAGAATACACAGTGAATTCCAGGTCTGTCTGGGCTAGAGAGAGACCATACCTTGAACAAAAGAGAGAAAGAGTGCCAGGTGTGGTGGTACACGCCTTTGATCAGAGAGAGAGAGGGAGAAATGAAGAAAAGGAGAGGAGAGGAGAGGGGAGGGGAGGGGAGAAAAAGTAGCTTTTAAAAGCTTGATAGAGTTGCCTACAGAGCTCCCTCTCAGTGGTACTGGAGACGTGAGGAGCTGCTGCAGGTTCTACATGGAGAGACAGCCACAGCAGAGTATAGGTAGCAACATCTTTGCCCTGACCACTCAGACAATTACATATAGTGTTTGTGCCTGGGCCAACACAGTGCACTGTGTCTCTGGACTTGAGTTTTTGGTCCTATGGGTTTTGGTATTAACACATCATTTCTTTTCCAGGGGATATTGAACCTGTGGGAGAGTGGCTATAGGTTAGGGGCAGCCTCTTTAGTGGGTGGCAGATACCACAGGTTGGAGTTGGGGACAAGTAAGTTTGCCCATATAGGTTTATTTGTTAGTTTGTTGAGGTAGGGTGTCTGGTAGTTTTTTTGTTTGTTTGTTTGTCTGGTTTGTTTTGTTTTGGTTTTGGTTTTGGTTTTTCGAGGTAGGGTTTCACTCTAGCCCAGGCTGACCTGGAATTCACTATGTAGTCTCAGGGTAGCCTTGAACTCCTGGTGATCCTACTACCTCTGCCTCCCGAGTGCTGGGATTAAAGGCGTGTGCCACCACTCCCGGCTCTGGTAGCTTTTTAAAAAATATTTTATTTATTTATTATTTATTTGAGAGAGAGAATGGACGTGCCAGAGCATTCAGCCACTGCAAACAAACTCCAGATGCATACGCCCCCTTGTGTATCTGGCTTATGTGGGAACTGGAGAATCGAACCAGGATCCTTTGGCTTTGCAACAAAGGCCTTAACTACTAAGCTATCTCTCCAGCCCATCTGTAATAGTCTGAATAGATGTCCCCCAGTGGATTCAGGAGTTTTTGGTGTTTTGTTTTTTTCGAGGTAGGGTTTCACTCTAGCCCAGGCTGACCTGGAACTCACTGTGTAGTCTCAGAGTACATGGTGATTCTCCTACCTCTGTCTGCCTCCTGAGTGCTGGGATTACAGGCATGCGCCACCACTCCCTGCTCCAGCCTGGTGGTTTTTTGGCTTTTTTTCCTCGAGGTAGGGTCTCACTGTGGCTCAGGCTGACCTGGAATTCACTATGTAATCTCAGTGTGGCCTTGAACTCTTGGCCATCCTCCTACCTCTGCCTCCCGAGTGCTGGCATTAAAGGCGTGCGCAACCACGCCTGGCTTCCAGCCTCATTTATGAGGAAGGTAGATGGAATATCAGTGCTGTCCTGGACATGTTTGTTTTTTGCAAGCCCTAAGCTACCTTTTCAGTAGCCTTATGTTTCTACAGAAGTTATTTTATAATGTTCTGTATAATTTTAGGGGGGGAGTTGTTTTTTTTTTAGTTTTTAGAGGTAGGGTTTCACTCTAGTTCAGCTAGTTCAGGCTGACCTGGAATTCACTATGTAGTCTCAGGGTGGCCTCAAACTCATAGCGATCCTCCTACCTGTGGCTCCCAAGTGCTGGGATTAAAGGTGTGTGCCACCACACCCAGCTCTTCTCCAATGTTGTCAGCAATGCAGGCTGGCCAGGCTCTGTGAACCTCAGCTGCTGCCTATTCCCTGGGATGCAAGGCAGTCTTTAATCTGTGTTGGGATTTGAAGGGTTTTTTTTTTGGAGCTTAGAGATAAGCAGCTAAAGGGAACACAAGTTTACAGTCCTTGTTTGCTGACTCAGTGGTGGTCCCTTTTGGACTATAAGAGTCCATGAGGCTCTCCAGAGGTCTCAGCAGAAACATACCAAGAAAGGAAGTCATAGTGCTGCCTTAGCCTTTGTGGTAGGGCACCAAACCCTCAAGAGGGATGGGGAGCCCCACCTGGTACAGTCTAGCTGAGGTAGGCTACAGCCAGCCCTGTGTTTGGATGCTCAACTGGCTGGGTCACTTTTCAGAAGGTAGGAAGGTTGGGCTGCTCATCTAGCTCTTGTTGTGTTATGGACACTTATGATCCAGAGTAAACATTTCTGCAAGAATGTTCATCTAGATTATTCAGGTCTTGACCTCCAATTATAGGCCTGTGGACCTGCTGAGAGGCACTGTATAGGATGCTGGGATTGTGCCTGCTCAGTTAGTTTCTTCCTGGTTCTTCCTGGGCCTGTGCCTCTACTGACTTAGGATCAGTGTCCTCAGGAAAGCACGAACAGCAGTGAGTTCCAATGTAGCACCCTGGACCAAGGCAGAATATTCTGGGCCTGCCATGTGGATGCTGGGGATGATGGTGCTAATACCATTTGAGTTTCTTGGGGTTTGATTGGGCCTAATATAGCCCATGTTTGTATATTGCTGCCTGCTTTCTGACATCAGCTACCATCTTGCTTGACAGGAGGACACGCTCTCTCCATGGACCATGCCCAGTGACCACATTTGGACCAAAGGCCTGTGTGCTACAGAACCCCCAAACCATCATGTAAGTGTACCAGACCAGAGGGGGGTGTTATTGGGAATGCATGTTGTGGGATCATTGTGTGGAAGGTTCTGAAGCTCAGTGAGGAATGTGTGTATTCTGAGTTGTTTCAAACAAAAGCCAAGAGTCTGCCCATGGGCCCCTGAGTGGGGATGCTCTGCTCATAGCCTCAGAAAGCAGAAGGCAACTTGCTATTTGGGCACATGCCTATAATTCCAGCTGAGGTGGAGGCCAGAGGATCTGCAGTTCCTTGTCTGTAGTTCCAGGCCAGCATCAGCTGCACAGTAAGATCCTGTCTCAAAAAAAAAAGTGGTTGCCAGGCATGGTGGCACACACCTTTAATCCCAGCACTCGAGAGACAGAGGTAGGAGGATCACCCTGAGTTTGAGGCCACCCTGAGACTACATAGTGAATTCCAGGTCAACCTGAACTAGAGCAAGACCCTACCTCAGAAAACCAAAAATAAATAAATAAATAAATAAATAAATAAAATAAAATAAATAAAATAAAATAAAATAAAATAAAAAAGGGTAGGGGGCGACTGGAGAAATGGCTCAGTGGTTAAAGGTGTTTTTGCATGCCAAAGCCTGCCAACCTGGGTTCAGCTCAGGTTCAAATCCCCAGTATCCATGTAAAGCCAGATGAACAAAGTGTTGCATTCACCTGGAGTGCATTTTCAATGTCAAGAGGCCCTGATGTACCCATTCTCTCTCCCCTTACAAATAAATGAATAAAATATTTCAAAAAAATAGGGAAAAAAAAGGAGAGAGATGGGAAGAGAGAACCTAAGGCTTGTGGCCACATGGATTTTGGGTTTTTTAGAGCTTTTTTAATTTCTTTACTTATTTGTAAGCAGAGAGAGAATAAGAAGAGAGAAGGAATGGGTACACCAGGGCCTCTTGACACTGCAAATGAACTCCAGATACATGCACTGCTTTGTGCATCTGGCTTTATATGAGTCCTGGGGAACTGAACCCATACTGTAGGCTTTGTAAGCAAGCACCTTTAACCACTGAGTCCTCCAGAGGTTCTTTGAGGCTGTATCTGGGCCTATCCCTACATAGGTTGAGTGATATTAGTGAGGTTGGTTTTTTTGTTGTTGTTGTTTGGTTGGTTTTTTAGGTAGGATTTATCTCTAGCCTGGGTTAACCCAGAATTCACTGTATTCTCAGGGTGGCCTCAAACTCACAGTGATCCTCCTACCTCTGCCTCCCATGTGCTAGGAATAAAGGTGTGCGCCACCATGCCCGGCTTAGTGTGAGATTCTTTTTTAAAAAAAAAAATAGTTTGTTTATTTATTTATTAAAGACAGAGAGAGGGAGAGAGAGACAGAGAGTGAGAATGAGTACGTCAGGGCCTCTAGCCACTGTAAACAAACTCCAAATGCATGTGCCACCATGTGCTTCTGGCTTATGTGGGACCTGGAGAATCAAATCTGGGTCCTTAGTCTTTGCAGGCATGTGCCTTAACCACTAAGCCATCTCTCCAGCCCTAGTGTGAGATTCTTATTTGCTTTTGGTTTCTTTTCTTTTTTCTTTTTTCTTTTTCATTTATATTTTATTTTTGGGATGGTGGTGGTGTTATTTTCCAAAGTAGGGTCTCACTCTAACCCAGGCTGACCTGAAATTAACTATGTAGTCTTAGGCTGGCCTCAAACTCACAATGATTGCTTTCAGTTTCTAATAAGGGAGAATAATGCCTTCTATTCTAACACATTGGCTTCTTCTTTAATTGTTCCAGAAATAGAGATATTAATTGGCTTTTCAACCAAATTTTAGTTGCTTTTTTTTTTTTTTTTTTTTTTTTGGTTTTTGAGGTAGGGTTTCACTCTGGTCCAGGCTGACCTGGAATTAACTATGTAGTCTCAGGGTGGCCTCGAACTCTCAGCGATCCTCCTACCTCTGCCTCCCAAGTGCTGGGATTAAAGGCGTGCGCCACCATGCCCGGCTTTTAGTTGCTTTAATGATGGTCCTTTGGCTGAAGAGACGGCTTATCGATTAAGGTGCTCGCCTGAAATGCTTAATAACCTTAGTTCAGTTCCCCAGTACCCATGTAAAGCTAGATGCACAAAGTGGCGTATTCATCTGGAGTTTATTTGCAGTGGTTAGAGGCCCTGGCACACCCATTCTCTCTCTCTCTTTCTCTCTTCTCTGTCTTTCTCTGCATGAAAATAAATACATAAAATCATTGTTTGTTTGTTTTTGGTTTTCCAAGGTAGGGTCTCACTCTGGCTCAGGCTGACTTGGAATTCGCTATATAGTCTCAGGGTGGCCTCAAACTCATGGCAATCCTCCTACCTATGCCTCCCGAGTGCTGGGATTAAAGACATGTGTCACCATGCATGGCTTGTTTTTGTTTTTTCGAAGTAGGGTCTCACTCTAGCCCAGGCTGACCTGACACTCATTCTGTAGTCCCAGGCTGGCCTCAAACTCACAGTGATTCCCCATCTCTGCCTCCCTGGGAAAGTGCTGGGATTAAAGGTGTGCACCACCATGCCTGGCTAAGGTTGTTTCTTCTTGTTGGGGTGTGTGCGCGTGCGCACATGCTTGCGTGTTTGGGCTTTGTTTGTTTGGTCAGGCTAGCAGTGGAGCCCCAGCCTTCCACATGCCAGGCACACACCATGCTGCTGAGCAGCACACTGAATGCTGCTTACATTTGTCGCTGGCCAGGATGGCACCCGGAAATAGAAACTAAAAGCTCAGCTGATGACTTCATGGCTCTTGATCACAGTCACTGTCTGTCCAACTGTATTTGATGCTTCCAAACATGCTACTGCTTGTCCAATGTGTTCTGCACAGGGATCTAGCTCTGGTTTACCTTTCATGGGGGAAGAATATCCCTAAAGTGGGCTAACATTAGTGTTTTTCTTATGAGAGAGAAAGGCACACCAGGGCCTTTGCCACTGCAGAACTCCAGACGTGTGTGATACCTTGTACACATACGCCACCTGTGCACATGCGTCACCTTGTGCATCTGGCTTACATGGGTTCTGGGGAGTCAAACCTGACTCCTTAGGTTTTGCAGGCAAGCGTCTTAACCACTAAGCTATCTCTCCAGCCCAATATTAGCATTTTATATTTTTTAAAATAGAATTTCCAGGCTGGGCTTATTATCTTTTATTGTTTTGTTTTTCCAGATAGGGTCTCACTCTAGCTCAGGCTGACCTGGAATTCATATGTAGTCTCAGGGTGGCCAGGAACTCACAGTGATCCTCCTACCTCTGCCTCCTGAGTACTGGGATTAAAGGCATGTGCCACCATGCCTGGCTCTTATCTTTTTTTTTTTTTATTGCTTTTTTGTTTTTTGGTTTGTTTGTTTGTTTGTTTGTTTGTTTGTTTGTTTGTTTGTTTTTGCGAGGTAGGGTCTCACTCTGGTCCAGGCTGACCTGGAATTAACTATGTAGTCTCAGGGTGGCCTCGAACTCTTGGCGATCCTCCTACCTCTGCCTCCCGAGTGCTGGGATTAAAGGCGTGTGCCACCACGCCCGGCTTTGTTTGTTTGTTTTTTGTTTTGTTTTTGAGGCAAAGTTTCACTCTTGTTCAGGCTGACTTGGAACTCACTCTGTAGCCCCAGGCTGGCCTCTTAACTCACAGTGATCCTCCTATATTAGCCTCCCAAGTGCTGGGATTAAAGACACGCACAACCACACCTGGAAAGTCTCATCTTTTTTCATTTTGCACCTTGTAAATGTTTTTGCCTTTTCTAATCCAGGTATGTTTGCTGTTTGTGGTTTTAGAGTTTGCCCAGTGTCTCCTTTTCATTTTAGGGTAGATCATATGAGAGGGCCACGTGGTAGCTGTGGCTATGTCAGGGAGGTGTGACTGAGATAGTCAGGTCAAATGGAGACATATCTCTGTTGTTCTTGCTTCACAGGCAAGACTATGTAGAGGACTAGGTATGTATGGCAGGAGCCAGGCCATGACAATGCAGATGTCCCCTCAGAACACATTGTGCCTACACTGCATACCACCATACTCTGATCTGGGTCATAGATTTGGCCCAAGGCTATGGCCCTTGGAGCCACCTTCCAGAGGGGACAGCAACATTGCCTGTCTTGCCACTTCCAGATCATCCAAGGAACTGCTTTGTAAGCTGAAAACTGTTTAATGCAGTTGATGTGAATCCAGTAATGATATTGTGCTGGCTGTTTCCTACCTCATGAAGGGCAACCTTAGGGCTGGAGTAACTCTGAGATGGTGCTTATGTGTTTGCAGAGGTGAGCTATGATTTGTGGTATTGCTGCCAGATGGAGGGCTTGGGGACAGAGGGTCCTGAGGGCTAATATACTCTCCTGTCGACACACCCAGCAATTATGACTGAACCCTTCCACCTACCAAGCAGACTTCTAACATCAACTGTGGCCTTATAATCCTCTACCTCCTCACCACACAGAACCTACCTCCGACCTAATGTACCACCTGCCTGCCCAACACCTCCCAATTACTCTGTGGCCTCCTGTGTTTGCCCAGCCATTAGCCACTTGCACACCTTCCCTGCCTGGCCTGTAGCTTGCCTCTCTTAAGCCTCTCTCACAGCCGGCTTTAATTACATGTCAGCTACTCAAGTCAGAGTACAGAGTACAGTACTGTGAACCAGCCCAAGTGGGAGCTAATGGGACTGTGGGTCAGTGTATAGGGCAGGAAGCCTCTGAATTGTTAAGGCGCCATCTCTTCTGCTCTACAGGGCAGAAGTGTGTCATTCACACCTGTGTAGTGTTAAATGCCTATGCTGTTAGGGCAAGAACTTCGTACAGAGTTAACCTAACGTTTCTCTAATGTTCAGAAATCTGTCATGGAAAGTTCATCATGGGGAACTTTCACTTCTTTATGACTAACTTTTTTGTTGTTGTTGGTTTTGTTTTTTGTTGCTGTTTTTTCAAGGTAGGGTCTCACTGTAGCTCAGGCTGACCTGGAATTCACTCTAGTCCCAGGATGACCTCGAACTCATAGTGATCCTCCTACCTCTGCTTCCCAAGTGCTGGGATTAAAGGTGTGTGCCACCACACCCAGCTTTTTTTTTTTTTTTTTTTTTTTTTTTTTTTTTTTATGTATGGTCTCACTGTAGCCCAGGCTGGCCTGGAATACACTCTGTAGTATCAGGGTGGCCTCAAACTCAAAATTATCCTCTTATCTCAATCTCCCAAGTACTGGGATTAAAGGTGTGTACCACCATACCTGGCTTGATATTTTAACTATAAACCTATATTTTTGTTTGTTGGGATGTGTGAGAGTGACGGCTTCTGGCTGTTAGGTGACTCAGTGGTCAGGTGAACCTGGCTATCATAAGAGGTCACTCAGAACTGGCCCTGGTGGGTTGGGCCATAATGCTGTTAGCTCCATACCACATCTACAGTCCCAAGGGCCAGCATCTCTCTGGGATGACCCAACAGGAAGTTGAGAAACTGGTTTGTGGTCACGAGGAGGGGTTGGTGCCTAGGCCTGTATAGGCTATCACTGTTGGAGTTTGCTGGACCTCCTTTGAGCAGCGGTGAACATGGGCAGGGCAGGCAGCCAGGTGAGCCTGGTGCAGGGTAGGAGCTTTGAGCCCTGGTGGAGCACAGAGCTGTGAGCCACCCACACTCCCCAGTGCCCAGGGCCAAGCAGGTTCAAGGAGTGAACGCCTTTTACCTGCCACCCTTTCACCTGCTGATAGCCTGAGAAGTTCACCCACGGGGTGTGCTCAGCCAGTTCTACAGCTTGCCTTTCCTGCATGACTAGGGTTGGGTAGGCAGGTGGTCCTGGTGCGCCACTAGCAACAAGGAGTTGAGATTGGCTCTTTGCTGTTAAAGGTTATCTTAATATTTTTTTCCTTTTTAAAAAAAAAAAATTTTCCTTGTTTTGAAAAGTAGATGATTAGGCAAAAGGGCCATGTGACCAATAGGGAATCTACCTTTTTGTTTTGTTTGTGTCCTCTGTTGTTCTGGGACATCTCTGTGCTGTCAGGAGTTTAGGAAGCACTTCTATAAGACTTTTGACAAGTGTCTCTATTTATTTTTTAACAAGGTTTTTATTCTATTTGGGGTTTTTTGTTTGTTTGTTTGTTTGTTTGTTTGTTTGTTTGTTTTCTGAGGTAGGGTCTCGCTCTAGTCCGGGCTTTCCTGGAATTCACTATGTACTCACAGGCTGGCCTTGAACTCATGGCAGGCCTCTTACCTCTGCCTCCCAAGTACTGGGATTAAAGCATGTGCCACCACGCCCAGTTCTCCAGCAAGTTTTTAAAATTATGGTTTGCTTTCAGTTTTGAGAGTGCAAACACTAGAGTCAGTTTAATCCACAATTGTGAGCATGGTTACAGGCCAGTGCTGTGTGTGACTGCTAGTAAAGCCACACTGAGATGCTGAGGACACACCCACTGTGTCCTAGAAGGTGGAAACCTCCCCAGGAGCTGTGACATTGGCAGGTGGAGAGGCTGAGAAAGGAGGCCATGAGCAGCCCCTCCCTTCCCAGAAATGCCTGCAACTGGTGAGTGCTGTGACCAGGGCCCATATGCATTGAGTTGTTTGGGTCATAACATTGAAGGTGTTAATGAGACTGTCATTGCCATGGAATGCATGATTTGAAGAGGGTTTCTCGTTTGGGGAAATTAACCTGGACAGGGTGTTTCTCAGATGCACCCTTGCTCTTAAGAACTTGCCCTGAGGGCTGTGGGCTGGGAGCTTGGGAAGGAAATGCACTGGCCTAGCTGACCAGTCACATCTACTCTCTAGCAGTTGTTTGGGACAGAAGGTGGCCCTGTGGCACATACACACACACTGTCTACACATGTTCAGCTGTGCGGGCCCTGTTGTACAGAGGATCCTGGGTCTGGGGAGGGTCTGACAGGGCTGGTTCATCTCAAGCAACTGAGTTAGAGGGCTGTCAAAATTTAGCAGATTAAGTCTCAGCAGGACTCAAGGACTTTACTACAAAAAGGAAGAGCCAAGCATGGTGGCTCATTCCTTTAATCCCAGCACTTGGAAGGCAGAGGTAGGAGGATCGCTGTGAGTCAGCCTGTACTAGAATGTGACTACCTCAACCACCACCCCCAAAGGAAAGGACAGCTAAGTTTACACAATGGTGAAGAGAGAGGGACTACCACACTCCATGTACATTGCAGGAAATGCATGTCCTGAAGGATCTTAGGCATAGAAACAATCCACAATGGACCCCCCCACCCCAGGACAGAGGTCTCCAGGCAGTTATTCTAAGCATCAGTGGGGAACTGGACTCCTCAGTAAGCCAGACTGTACTTACCCTCTGTTGCTCTGTGTCCTATCAGTAAGGAATGGAACACACAGTGAATGTAATGGCAGAGTGAGTGTCAGATGCAGTTGATCAGCATGGTGTCCAAGGGATCATGACCAGCGCCCCTGCTGAGCACAACAAGTTTTCCATGTTCACCAGCTGAGGATGGTCTCTCTGGATGCTGCCAACCAGCCCATGAAGGGACCATGGCTGAGTGTATATGTACCACAGGTGGCTGCTGGTATAAACTCTATCCCCTTCCTCAAAGGCACATCCAGGACCCTGCAAGCCAGCGGTTGACGTGGAACAAGTCTCCCAAGAGTGTGCTTGTCATTAAAAAGATCCGTGATGCCAGCCTGTTGCAGCCCTTCAAAGAGCTCTGCATGTACCTCATGGAGGTAAGGCAGGTGTGGGTTTGAGACTTGTTGGAATGCTCTTGGCTTAGTGCATCCATCAAGAGCTAGGGAACAGACTTGCCCAGGGTCACAGAACTGAGGACTCAGTCAGCCTTTACTCAGGTGTCCAAAGTGTTAGAAAAATAGAAGCCCATAGTGTTGGAGGCTAGGAAACCCAAGATGGAGGGACTGCATCTGGCCAGGGCTTTGAGCTGCAGCAAGCATCATTTTATAAGGAACCCTCTCATGTGGTAGCAAACTCAGTCCCATGATAACAGTGCTTAGCTCTCTTGACTAACACTTCCTGCAGTAGTCTATCTCCTGAATCCTGTTGTTGCAGTGACAGTTACACCTTGTGAGTTTGGAAGGTGTACATGTTCTTTTCTGTTGCCATTAACACAATTCCATTCTGGGTAAGTTTTAACAAAAAGAGGTTTATTTTGGCTCATGGTTTTGAAGGTGAAAAGTCCAGGGGTAGCCAGGCATGGTGGCACACGCCTTTAATCCCAGCACTTGGGAGGCAGAGGTAGGAGGATCACCATGAGTTCAAGGCCACCCTGAGACTACATAGTGAATTCCAGTTCAGCCTGGACTAGAGTGAGACCCTACCACAAAAAAAAAAAAAAAAAAAAAAAAAAAAAAAAAAAAAAAAAAGAAAGAAGAGAAGAGAAGAGAAGAGAAGAAAAGAAAAGAGAAAAGAAAAGAAAAGTCCAGGGGTAGCTGGGCGTGGTGGCACATGCCTTTATTCTGAGCACTCGGAAGGCAGAGATAGGATCACTGTGAGTTCGAGGCCCTGCCACGGAACCACCATCCCCAGGAGGTCCTGCACAGCTCATCTGTGGGGGAGAAGGGACATGCTTCCAAGTTTTCTTTTGGGGGTTAGAAGGTCAGGGGTGGAGACTGTACTTGCCAGTCTCTGTGAGCCCAGACTGAGGTGGGGAGATAACAGGAAGGTAGGGGTATACGAATGCCCCAGACCTGTCCTGACTCCTTCCATATTAAATAGGTTTGTATTTTAAGAAGTGTCCTTCCCACCTTGACCTTTCAGAAAGAATACCTGGATCTTTCTGGGGTCTGTATGGCCTACCTCCAAGAGAAATGGGGAGAGAAGGGAGGGCCAGCTCAGTGCTGCTGCTTTGGGGTAGACTGAACTCTAGCCCAAGTCGAATGCAAGTGAAAGGTTCTTCCAGGGTCTACCCCTCCCCTCCAACAGTCTCCTAGTGTTACACTGGTTCTGTAATGTCTCTGAGGTACAAAGGATGCACTTTTCCTCATGGAGCAGAGTCTGCTTCTTCTGCCAGGCAATTCCCATGTTTCTCTACCCAGACTGTGTCTTTTGACTTGGACTACAATCCTCTGCTGTCCAGGGTGTTGGAGCCTCTGCTCTAGGAAGCTGTCAGTTTGAGTAATCATTGGCCCTTTCCCAGCACACTGAATGGGTGAGAAAACAGGCCACAACTTAGTCACCTAGCACTAATCGCGTTCTCCTTGAACAGCCTCCTCCAGCCCTGCTTTAGGATGACACAATGAGTAACACCTAGTATTAGAATCAGTCTCTTTGGTTTGTTTTATATTATGTTGTATATCATTAACAATCTAAATACAAAACATACACAGTCTTGATGAATCTAAAATAATTTGCTAACTATTTTGATTCTTCAGAGAACTACTAATAAAAATCTAAAAGTTAAAAAAAAAAAAAGTCCAAGGGCCACATATGGTCAGGCTGCCATCCTGGCAAAGTTGGCACAAGATCACCATATAACCAGAGATGGGTGTATTTTTGTTTTGTTTTGTTTCTCAAGGTAGGGTCTCGCTCTAGCCCAGGCTGACCTGGAATTCACTCTGTAATCTCAGGGTGGCCTTGAACTCATGGCAATCCTCCTTCCTCTGCCTCCCGAGTGCTGGGATTAAAGGTGTGCGCCACCACGCCTGGCTGAGAGATGGGTGTATTCTTGTATACACATGTGAATGCTTTTGTTCTTTTCTCCACCCATAAAACCACTAAGATGCAATGGTGGGCTCTACCCTGATGACTTCAATCTTAATTACTTGTCAAAGGTGCTACCTCTGAGTACCATAGATCTATCCTCTTGGTGCCTCAAAATCACAGCCTCTTTCAGAACATGACCAGGGTACCCCTCAGATCACTTTTAAGCCATAGCACCAGATGTCTGATTCTAGAGCCACTGAAGTCAGAAAGCGCCTGATCAGGAAGAGGCCTCTGATGCCAGGCCTGGCTGCTAGAGATGAAGCAAACAGAATGGAAATTACTTGCTTGTCATGAAAATGCCTTTCTTCACCCCATCCTAACACACAAAGATCTAAAAGGAGTTCTTGGGAAGACTAGCATGACCTGGGCTAATGGGGATGTGATGGACTGTGTGGGGCTCAGCTGCGCTTTGCCTCTAGGAGAACAACATGATTGTATATGTGGAAAAGAAAGTGCTGGAAGACCCTGCCATAGTGAGTGATGAAAACTTTGGACCAGTGAAGAAGAAGTTCTGCACTTTCCGTGAAGGTGTGTTGTTTTGCACTTAGTCAACTGGTGTATATGGTGGAAACTTCTAACATTCTACCCTTCTTCACATTTGTGTACTTCAGACATTGGAGTTCTGTGTAACAGTTGTTCCAGGTTTTGTGTCTGTTTTCTAGATTATGACGACATTTCCAATCAAATAGACTTCATCATATGCCTAGGAGGAGATGGCACCCTCCTTTATGCCTCCTCGCTTTTCCAGGTGAGGCTGTGTTATGGGGTATTGATCCACCATGTGGGCACAATGTGAGGAAGTGCTTCCATAGCCCCTCCCCTCTCCTTTTATCATACAACTTTATGCCAGAAGGCCACATGCTTCTTGGTGTTCTTTCTCTGATACTGATTTTATTTACCAGTTCAGTTATTAGTGGCAGAGCAAGTTTGCAAGTAAGACAAGCAACTCATGTGTTCCTGGGGTGCATGGACACTTGGATGGACATGCTTTGTCAGCACCAGAGACTGACTGAGGCAGGGAAAGGGGTAGTAATAGGGCATACCGTCCACACACAGGATAACCTGTGGAAGAGCTGATGCATCAGGGCTGGCTAGAGGCCAAGGCCCCTGATAGGTGAGGGCAGCAGGGGAAATATTATCTGAAGCTCTCTGGTCTCACTCACCCTGAACAAGTCGTGATCCAGCCCAAGGTACACTAGAGGCTCAGACATGGAGGACTGCAGAGAGTGGCCTGCAAGAGGGCAGCACAGCTTGGTGGGATGCCAGGGCAGGGCCCATCAAGCTGTGTCAAGTTGAGGGTGGCTGGTCCCGGTAGGGTGCCACCCCTGACCTGAAGCAAAATTGCCTGTCCAGGGATTGCAAGCCACCTGGGCTTTGGGGACTTTGGTTCCTAGTCTGACCCACTGTATGTGGATGCTACCCAGGTAACTCCCAGCTACTGCCCTCTTTCCCCCTCCAAAACACTACCAAATTGTCCCATTTTCCAATCTTCTGAATAGTTTCTACAAGCTGGGCGTGGTGGCACATGCCTTTAACCCAGCACTTGGGAGGCAGAGGTAGGAGGATCACTGTGAGTACAAAATTCAGCCTGGGCTAGAGTAAGACTCTATCTCAAAAAAAGAATAATAATTATTTATTTATTTATTTATTTTATTTGAAGGAGGAGAGGGAGAATGGACACACCAGGGCCTTTTGCCACTGCAGACAAATTCTAGACACATGTTTCACTTTGTGCATCTGGCTTTGTGTGGGTACTGGTGAATCTAATCAAATCTGAGTTATCAGACTTTATAAGCAAGTGTGTTTAACCTTTGTGCCATCTCTCTAGTCCCCAGCTTTTGTTTCTTTTTTTAAAGATTTTGTTTTTATTTATTTATTTATTAGGGACAGAGAGAGAGAATGGGCGCGCCAGGGCCTCTAGCCACTGCAAATGTACTCCAGACACGTGCGCCACCTTACTCATCTGGCTTACGTGGGACCTGGAGAATCAAACTGGGATCCTTAGGCTTCACAGACAAACGCCTTAACCGCTAAGCCATCTCTCCAGCCCCAGCTTTTGTTTCTTATTGGCCTTCTTATATGGCCCTGCCCTGACTTAGTTATTCCCTCATGTTCCAGAGTTTCTCACCTAGGACTTCCCATCATACCCTGGAGTCCCTCACCTAAGACGTACCTCATGTCCCAGGAGGTCCTTCACCCCTCACCTAGCTCATGCCCACACCTCCCCAGGGTCCACAGCTGTTGACAGTTTGGTGGCTCCTACATGACCAGGCAGTGCCACATGATCTCCTCATCCACAGGGCAGTGTGCCTCCAGTAATGGCCTTTCATCTGGGCTCTCTGGGCTTCCTGACTCCATTCAACTTTGAGAACTTCCAGGCCCAAGTGAAACAGGTTATAGAGGGTAAGTTGGAATGTTCCGAAACCCACAAGCAGCATTGGGTTGCCATTTTACTAGGTTAGCTTTTTAAAAAATTATTTATTTGCAAACACAAAGAGAGAGAACATGAATGGAAGCATTTTTTTTACTTAATGATGCAGTACTTAAAACTCTGAAGGTGCTTAGCCAGGCATGATGGCACATATCTTTAATCTTGGCACTTGGGAAGTAGAGGTAGGATCGCTGTGAGTTCGAGGCCAGCTTAGGACTGCAGAGTGAGTTCCAGGTCAGCCTGGGCTAGAGTGAAACCCTATCCTGGGGGTTGGGAGGGAAGTCTCAAGGTTCAGAGATTTCTAAGTTATTTATTTGAGAGAGAGACAGAATGGGTGTGCCAAGGCCTCTGGCCACTGCAGGCAAACTCCAGACACATGCATCACTGTGTGCATCTGGCTTACTTGGGTCCTGGGGAGTTGTACCTGGGACCTTTGGCTTTGCAGGCAAGCACCTTAACCACTAAGCCATCTCTCTAGCCACGTGTCTTCTAAGTTTTGAATGTTTCAGACACTTATTAATAATGGGAAGTCAAAGCAGATCAGGGATTCCTTTGGGGAGAAGTACCAGAAGAGCAGAAAGAGAAGGGGTTCCTGATTTCTTGGGGTTGTCCTTGGCCTCCTGGGTTAGGCCCTGCTGACCCTTGCTGTCCCCAGGGAATGTAGCTGTTATATTACGGAGCCGGCTGAAGGTCAGGGTGGTGAAGGAGCTCAGAGACAAGAAGACAAATGTCCACAATGGCCTTGGCGAGAATGGCCTCGACACTGAGGGAGGGAAGCAGACCATGCAGTATCAGGTCTGTGACCTTGCCCACAATGAGGGACATGGGTGGGGTGAGCTGGACCCTCCCCCCCCCCCACAGAGGAGCCCCTGCCTTGTCCCCAGAACAAGAACCTTCTGGTGAGCCTCAAGTGCCATAGCCTTGCTGCCATCCTCCAGGTCTTGAATGAGGTAGTGATTGACAGAGGCCCCTCCTCCTACCTGTCCAACGTGGATGTTTACCTGGATGGACATCTCATCACCACTGTACAGGGCGATGGTAAGGTCCATGGCATACCTGGGGCCCCAAGAACCACTCAAGGACCCAAAAATGACACCCATACCCTATCCCCGCCAGGAGTGATCGTGTCCACCCCAACGGGCAGTACAGCATATGCGGGCGCAGCCGGGGCCTCCATGGTCCACCCCAACGTGCCAGCCATCATGGTCACTCCCATCTGCCCCCACTCGCTGTCATTCCGGCCTATCGTGGTCCCTGCAGGGGTCGAGCTGAAGGTCAGCAGTGCCCCTCTGTCTCCTGTGGTCTGTGAGTCTTTGACCTTGCGTCATCAGGGAGCAGGTTCTGCTACCTCAGCACCTGCCACATCCATGGGCCCACTCCCCGGCACCCTCAGGTGTGAACCTTGACTGACAGGGCACCTGGTCCTTGGTGACAGAGAACTAGCCAGCCCTTCATTCAGGACTCGTTTGCAAGGGGTTGGGATAGTCCACATTGGGTGGGGATGACAAATGGCCCCAGATAAAGGGCAACCCCTTCCCAAGTGTTCTCCCATTTTAAAGCCTCTGGCTAGCCTTGTGCCCAGGTTGTTCCCCAGACTCTCTGTCAGGTCACTCAAGCCATTGTGTCACTGGTCTGAGTTCTAGTGGCCACATCTATGGGATACTGGCTGTTCTTGCTGCACAAAGCAAGGCCGGAGCTGCTTCACGCAGGGCCTCTGAAGGGTCAGGGAACATGCCTTCCTTACCTAGGGCCCACCTTCATGTCCATTTTACCCTCTCAGATTACGCTGTCACCAGAAGCCAGGAATACTGCATGGGTGTCTTTTGACGGAAGGAAGAGGCAGGAAATCCGCCATGGAGACAGGTATGGATTGCAAGACTGGGGCATGGGCTGCTGATCTTACCAGCCTCAGGTGGTTGACCTATGACCAAGTATGGTTGTGTGGGTACAAAGGGCATGCAGCAATTTCCAGTTCCCTGGGACTTGTCTTATACATGGGGGTAGGGCTAGTCCCAGCGTAGGCCAAGTCATAGCAGATGTCTGTAGTCTACAGTACCTGAAGGAGACAGGTCCACCCATCACCCATCCTGGACTGTTCACACTGCCTGCTAGCCATAGTCAGGCTGGTTCTTGTGTACTCCTGGGCATATGGGTGTACGGCCCAGTGACTGTATGTGGCCTCTCCCAAGGTTGGGCCAGAGTTGCTGGTCATCTCTCTTCCCCTGGCATCCACTGAGCCCACCCTACTCTGCTGTCAGGGAAAGGCTGCTCACACCCCTGGAGTCAGAGATCTAGAGTCAAGGCACCAGTATAGTGAGGACAGGGACACAGCCTATGTCCTTGTGCCTATTGATGCTTGTAGTTGGGTGGAGTGAGGCCCCAGGTGTAGTCATGGCTTCAGTGGGTGGTCAGGAGACTTGGGCAGGTCCCTGGTTCACCTGTACACATGGCTCTTTCCCTTTAAAGCATCAGCATCACCACCTCCTGCTACCCGCTCCCCTCCCTCTGTGTCCAAGACCCCAAGAGAGACTGGTTCAAGAGCCTCGCCCAGTGTCTGCACTGGAATGTTCGAAAGAAGCAAGCTCACTTCCCAGAGGATGAGGATGAAGATGAAGAGGAGGAGGACAGCTAGGCTGTTCTTCCTAGGCCTAGCCTTGAGCCCTTGGGCCCTTGGGCCTTAATCTTCCCTTGGCTGACCTGGCTGTGCCTCATGGGGCTGTCCACATCCTGCCTGTCTAGTGGGAGAGCCTGGGTCTGCCTTCTGCAGAACAGATCAGCTTTTTAATATTTTTACATCTGATTTTTTTTTTTTTTCATTTCTAAAGAAGCAAAGTGAGAACTGAGCTGGGCATCCTGCACCTCTCCTCATCCCTCAGGATCCAGCTTAGGAACTCCCACAAATCAGTCTGTTGAAATTCTGAGGGGTCAGAATGAATTGATTTCCCTTTGATATTGAAATAAATGTCTCCGCCAAAAATAATCCTTTAGCAGCAGTGCTTTGCCCTGGGGCCTGTACCTTCTCCCTGCAGCTCTTGGGGTCACCTAGCAGCTTTGCTGTGGGTTGCTTTGCTCTGGTTTGGAGATGGCCAGGTGCCCCAGGCTGCCCAAAGCCTCTGGCTACTCTTCCAGAGCAGACAGAGGTAATACCTGGCACAGCCATGGGGCAACCTCCACATTCCTCACACAGCAGGGAAGTAGCTCCCAGGACATTTTAAATTCTGTGTATACTTTTTAGAGATTATTTTAAACTTTCTGAAGTGCTTATGTACATATTTTCTTGTACACACTTTGTGAAGATTTAGAGGGGGGATGCCTATTGTCCAGTGTTTACATTGTATCCATCCCAGTGCAGAGGGTCCAGGCCAGGGCTCCATGCTTCCACCTTCTCAATCTGCAGTGGCCACTGGGATTTTGAGATAAACTCAATATTGAGGACACCCAGTCCATGGGCCTGTGCTCCTTCTCCAAGAGTCTTGTTTGTGGCTAAACAGCCATGCAGAGGTCTGTGTGAGAGTGTACCTGGGTGGATTTTGCCTTGAGTTTTGTCCTCACCTGTTAAGAGTAGCAGCAGCAGGAAGGGAGGGGCCATCCATTCTTGTACTGGCTTCCAGAAGGAACTTGGGCTCTTGTTTCATGCCTCCAGGAAGCCGCAGAGCTGTCTGTCCTGAGCTTTCTTCTGCCTGTTAACGTCAGGGCCCACCATCTCCTCTGGCCCTTGCTGGCTCCTCAGCATCTGTACAGCTCTGAGTGTGGTCTGGCTCCAGAACTGTCAAGCTGAGGTGACCTGTCCCCATGTGTCTGTGCAGGCCACCTGTGACCATGAGCACAGCAGAGACCTGCCTGAGGTCCAGAGAAAAGTGGTGTCTGTGATGTGGGTTATGCATCTAAACAGATGCAAGTGTTGACAGGTTCTAGAGCAGCTGCTGCCAGACTGATGTAGAACACATGGAGTTTTGATGTACATTCTTAATGTTTCATACTGTTATTATCTTGAAAATTTGTTAATTGTTGATGAAGGCCTTATTACTATTTTCAGATCCTTTCAATAAATAGACTTATAAAAAAACTAAAAAGAGTAATAAATTTTTCTTCTGGCTCATAACCAATTTCAAGACTCAGGGACATTAGGCATGGTCAGTGTTAACCCATGCTAAATCCTATCTCCAAGGGATCCCCTTGGCCTCACTGATAGCAATAGTGACCCTAGGTTGACTAGTTCTCCTCCCTCAAAGGACAGAAATGGTATCTTGGGAGCTGGGGCATAGCCACCTCTGCAGGGAGTCCATGGGATGCAGATCCCAAAGCCAGGCAAAAAAATGAGGGGCAGGTCAAGGGCCCTGGGCATTCAGCCCCACAAAAGTGGTGACTTCAACTCAGCTGAACTGCATTGTCCCCAGGAAGGAACACTGAGCCCAGAGAGGAAGCAAGTCCCAATGCCAGATGTGCTACAAGGGTAAGGGTGCTGGTTCTGGCCACATCTGGAAGCCCACCCTGCTCCCACCTCACCCACCATCATCTAGCCACCTGGTCCAGATTGGATATCTGCAAAAGGGCAAATCCTGGGGCTGGAGAGGTGGCCCAACAGTTAAATGTGCTTGCAAAGCCTGGCCTGGGTTTGATTTTCCAGTACCCACATAAACCAGATGCACAAAGTAGCTCATGCATCTGAAATCTGTTTGCAGTGGCATAAGGCTCTGTGCTCATACTTTCTCAATCTGTCTCTGTCAAATAAATTATTTATATTTATTTGTTTGTTTTGATTTTTCGAGGTTGGGTCTCGCTCTAGCCCAGGGTGACCTGGAATTCACTATGTAGTCTCAGGGTGGCCTTGGACTCATGGCCATCCTCCTCCATCTGCCTTCCAAGTGCTGGGATTAAAGGCACATGCCACCATGTCCAGTTTCATCTGTTGTTAAGGACAAGTCACAGGCTTTAGCTACAGCTTTCCATTTTGGGTAGAAGGGGCTGGAGGTTCAGGTCCAGACAGGATCTGAATCACAGGGTGGTAGACCTAATGATGGCAGGAGGCCACCCCTCCTCTGAAAGCATGGACATTCACAATGAAGTGGGTACCACCTATAGGACCCAAGAACAGTATCCAGCCATCCCAGGCCATACAAGTCACAACCTTCACTAAGATGTTCCCAAGTCTGGTCAGGGACATCAGGAAGATCCTACATGGCCTTGGGACAGAACAGGCCTCTCTACCCATTCCATATCCAGCAAGCAGTCTGGTAAATACCCAAAGCTATTCCTGGAGTACACAGGCCAACAAGCTCCTGTGTCCTGGCAGCCCTGACGAGGGACAACTTCAGAACAGGTGTGGAAAGCCAGACATGGTGGCATACTTTAATCCCAGTATGCAGGGGGCAGAGGTAGGAGGATCCTCATGAATTCAAGGCCAGTTTGGGCTACAGAGTGAATTCCAGATTAGCCTGGATTAGAGTGACACCCTGCCGAAAAGAAAAGAAAAAAGACAGAGAAGAACAAGTGTGATCAAGCTATGCCCTGCCTTAAGTTATACCATATGGTATAAAAAAGCTTTCAGGTCTTACCATACCAAGTGACTATTTTACAAAGCAGCATTTGGTTCCATTATGAGAGCAAATGCTGAGGCAGAATGGTTGTATCTTGTTTTTTCCCCCATAGATACCACCTATCCAGCACTAACCATAAGGCATAGATTGATAAATAACTCACTTATACAAGTAAAATATTACCACCGATTACCTGGCCCACTACACTTGCCATTCATCATGACCCACAAACTGGAACCCTGTCCTGGGTCAGAACACTGTACTGGCTTCATTGATCTCTAACCACTTCCAGTGACTACATCTTATCAACTCTGCACTGCCTTCTGTAAGACCCCTTAGAGCTCTGTGACCTTTATAATCCTTTCTTAGCCATTCTGTAACCTTTCTATCATTGTGCATATATAATGTGTGATCTGAGACTTAATATTAGTAACTAAGATTTGGGATCTAAATGGTCTGGGGTTCAGTGGTTAAAGGTGCTTGCTTGCAAAGCCTGCTGGCCCAGTTTGATTGCCAAGTACCCATGTAAAGCCAGATACACAAAGTGGCACATATGTCTGGAGTTTTGCAACAGCAAGAGGCCCTGGGGTTCCCACACACTCATTCTCATTCTCTCTCTGTTTGCAAATAAATATATTTTTTAAAGATTGAATCAGGTGTGGTGGTGCATGCCTTTAATCCCAGCATTTAGGAGACAGAGATAGGAGGATCCAATGATTGCTGCGAGTTCAAGGCCACCCTGAGACTACATAGTGAATTCCATAGTCTGTCTGGACTAGAGCAAGACCCTAAGTGGAACCCCCGCATTCAGGAAGTGGGAGCAGGAGGATAAGAAGTTCACGGTTATAGGGCTGGAGAGACTGCTCAGTGGTTAAGGCACTTGCTTACAAAGCCTAGCGGTCTGGGTTCCATTCCCCAGTATCCATGTAAAGCCAGATGCACAAAGTGGCAAATGAATCTGGAGTTCATTTGCAGTGGCTACAGGCCCTGGCACACCCATTCTTTCTCTGTCTGTCTCTGCTTGTAAATAAGTAAATAAACAAGTTTTTTTGTTTGTTTTTCGAGGTAGGGTCTCACTCTGGTTCAGGCTGACCTGGAATTAACTATGTAGTCTCAGGGTGGCCTCGAACTCTCAGGGATCCTCCTACCTCTGCCTCCCAAGTGCTGGGATTAAAGGCGTGCGCCACCACACCTGGCACAAAATATTTTTTTAATTCAATATCGCCAGGCGTGGTAGGGCACACTTTTAATCCCAGCACTTGGGAGGCAGAGGTAGGAGGATCACCATGGGTTCAAGGCCACCCTGAGACTATATAGTAAATTCTATGGCAGCCTGAGCTCAAAAGTGAAAAAAAAAAAAAAAAAGCCGGGCGTGGTGGCGCACGCCTTTAATCCCAGCACTCGGGAGGCAGAGGTAGGAGGATCGCTGTGAGTTCGAGGCCACCCTGAGACTACATAGTTAATTCCAGGTCAGTCTGAGCTAAAGTGAGACCCTACCTCGAAAAACCAAAAACAAAAAAAAAAAAAAAAAAAAAAAAAAAGATTCAAGATTACATAGTAAGTTCAAAGCCAGCCTGTGCTACATACATGAGACCAGACCCTACAGGCTTAAAGTCAGACATTGAAACTCAGCTGAGATGAGTGTGAAGGACTCTGGCTGGCCTATTCTCCTACACCCCCAAACTGTACTTAGGTTCCCATCAAAAGAAGCTTAGACGCTAATTATACACTGACTAGTTGTAGTATCCCTTAACAGGAAATGACTGGTGGGGCTTCCCTGTGCAGCCTCCATGGTGCAGAGATGAGACACCATGGTGACAGCAGGCCACACACCTGGCCCTTCATGGTGGGCTCTGCACCTTGAGGGCTGTTGTCACCTGCAATGTGGACAGCAGCACTAGGGATCAGTGGGAAGCAAATACCCCATGAGCTATACTCAGATTGTCACCACAAAAGCTGGGCTTTGCTATTTCCAGTGAGGACAGTGACTTAAGATACAGTAAAAAAGAGAAGGAGCTTTATGGAGGCAAGCCTTCAGGTGGAAGATACATAGGTCCATCTTGCCAGGGGTCACAGTTGCTGAGCTAACAGGGATCTGGGTGGGTGCCAGGATGGTCATTATGTAGCAATCAGGATTTTTTTTTTTTTTTTTTTTTTGAGGTAGGGTCTCACTCTAGCTCAGGCTGACCTGGAATTCACTATGTAGTCTCAGGGTGGCCTCGAACTCACAAGCGATCCTCCTACCTCTGCCTCCGGAGTGCTGGGATTAAAGGCGTGTGCCACCACACCCGGCTAACAATCAGGATTTTTGACATGGGTCCTCACACTTTGTTAATGTCATCAGGCATTCCTGGTTACTGATCATATCCATTCTTGAAATCTGCGGTTTCTAAACCCAAAGAAACATTAGTGACAGGCCTGCAGATTCTTTCTGGAAGCCGATCTCAAGATCTGTGACGTTTCCAATACAAAGGGTTTGGGCTGGAGAGATGGTTCACTGGTTAAGGCGTTTGCCTGCGAAGCCAAAGGACCCAGGTTCGATTCCCCAGGACTCATGTAAGCCAGATGCACAAGGTGGTACATGCGTCTGGAGTCCCTGGCACACCCATTCTCTCTCATATTCTCTCTCTCTCTCTCAAATAAAATAAATAAAAATAAATCCAATACAAAGGGTTTACCAGTGGGAAAAAAGAAGAAACCTAATCAGCGACTTTATACCAGACTAGACTCTTATCTCAAACCTCACCAAAAAAGAACCTTCAAAAAGCCGGGCGTGGTGGCGCACGTCTTTAATCCCAGCACTAGGGAGGCAGAGGTAGGAGGATCGCCGAGAGTTCGAGGCCACCCTGAGACTACATAGTTAATTCCAGGTCAGCCTGGACCAGAGTGAGACCCCACCTCGCAAAAAAAAAAAAAAAAAAAAAAAAAAAAAAAAAAGAACCTTCAGCGGCCAAGGAGGGAGTGGTCAGCCGGTGTCCACAGGGGGCGCCCAGGAGCAAGCATCACATGGCCTGAGGGTGGAGCATCTCGGGCTTGGCCAATGAGCGCCCACGTCTGTGGGGTCCGCCGCACCACCGGAGTGTTCCATGCTTTTTCCCTTTCTGTATCTTTTCTTTTCTTTTTTTTTTTTTTGACAGACGCAAACGCCTTAAACGCTAAGCCATCCTTCCAGTCCTGTATCTTAAAACCAGAACCCGGCCTCTGGTTTAGAGGTCGGCACCTCCGCAACCTCACCGAAGACGTACCCTGCTCTTTTGGCTGCGGTGGAACGTTCTGGAAGGTACCACAGGGCGATCACAGGGGAAAACAAAAGCTCATTAACACTGCCCTTCCGGCCCAGCTGCGAGGGAACAGTCCGGAAAAGCCAACGGGAGGCCACATGGGGGCGTTCTGATCATCCCTGTTGGGAACATTCTAGGAGGTGCCTGGCCATAGAAGGGCACTGTTGATCAATGGTGCTCCCCTTTCACACACCCCCGCGGTGTGTTGGAACGGCCCGAAATGTACCAATGATGACCACGAGTGGGCGCTGTGGTCTTACAGTGCCTCTCCGCGTGAGCCGTGCTCGACCGGCCCCAAAAAGTCACAGTGTGGCTGGGCGTACCAGACGGCTTCCTGTGCGTCACCTCCGGTCCCCTCCCGCCCTTGTGTGTCCCGGATCTACACCCCTGCCTGTCCTGTGGGACGCCGAGGGGTGCAGTGCCCTAGCCCACCCCGTCCTGAGCCCTGTTCTCCTGCGGTCGCTCGGCTCGGCGCGCCCCTCCCCAGCCGCCGACGGCGTGGTCCGGCCTCGCTGATGCCCGAGGCCGGCTGGGCGCCGGGACACCCAGCGGGGGCGTCCTAGGAGCGAGGTCTGCCGGAACGCCGCCGGTCCGCGTCGGCCGAAAGCGCTGAATGAACTCTAGTGACGGCGCTCTGAACCAGGCCCCGCCGGGGACTCCGGCCGGGGGCTGTGCCCGCCTCGGAACCTGGCCGGGTCCCTTTATAACGGGACGGTCGTTGTGGGAACGCGGCCTCGGCCCACCGCGCGGGGCGGGGACACCGGCGGGCTGCGTCCGCGCAGCGCCCAGGTGAGGACGCCCCGTCCGTCGGCCGCGAACTCCGGGCTCGGGTGTCCTCTAGACCACGGCCGGCCTTCGCTGGCTCCCGTGGAGTGTTGTTTTGTGTGACGATACCGTCAGGTTCCCAAGCCATGACTTTGTCTAGTGAGCAGGTGGATTTTTCCGGCTCCTTATACGTGTTTGTTTTTGTTTTTAACATTTCGACAGGCGAGCAGTTTTCCTGCAACAGTAAATCCTTAAACCTGTGGCTCGTTACTGCAGAAGAATAAAACAAAAAGCAAAAGCACTGCTATTTAGAGGTCAATTTTTTGTTCAGTGTTATAAAGTTTTTTCCGCCAAATGGGATGCAGTATACTTTGCTAGAAATAAACTTGCAGATAATATTGTGAATTTTTTTAAAGATTTTATTGTTTAAAATTTATTTGCACCTGTATGCGTGTGACAAGTTCTCTTGCCTTTGCAAAGATTCAGACACATGTCCCATTTTTACATCTTGCTTTATATGGGTGCTGGGAATTTAACCAGGCCTTTGAAATCAAGTGCCTTTACTCAGCCTTTATTTAATCCCCCCACCCCCTGGAGACATCAGGCTGGCTTTGAACTTTTTCCTCAGTTTTCCAGTGCTAGGATTACAGGGTCATCCCCTATGTCTGTAAAAATATATTTGGGGGACGGGAGAGAGAGGTAGAGGAAGACAGAATGGGCGCGCCAGCCGCCTCTCAGCCACTGTGAACGAACTCCAGATGTGTGTGCCCTCTTGTGGGCTAGTGTGGCATTGTGCCCTTGCATCACTTTGCAGCTGGCTAAATGTGGGACTTGGAGATTGGAACTGGCACTCTTAGGTTTAGGAGGCAGGCACCTTAACTGCTAAGCCATCTCTCCAGCCCTGTAAAAAGTATTTTAAAGCAAAGCCAGACGTGGTGGCGCACGCCTTTAATCCCAGCACTTGGGAGGCAGAGGTAGGAGGATCGCCGAGAGTTCGAGGCCACCCTGAGACTACATAGTTAATTCCAGGTCAGCCTGGACCAGAGTGAGACCCTACCTCGCAAAACCAAAATAATAATAATAATAATAAAAATATTTTAAAGCAGACTAAAACTGTTTTCAATAGCTGGAAAAAAAAAAAAGAACACGAAAGTGATCCGTTTTCAGTGTAGACAAATTAGAAAATGGAAAGACAGAACAATGCAAGGAGCCTGCATTCACCTCAAAGCTGCTGTAGCTGGCAATGTGGGTACTGAACCATTTGTACCTTTACAATCACAGTTTACTAAGCAAGTGGTCCTGAAAATATGCACTCCTCATATGTGACAAGCACACCATCCAGTAGCAGTATGTGACTGCTCTAGGCTCATTGTGGACACTTGGGGCTTCCAGCAGCTGATGTGGGCCTAGGCAGACCCTTTCCTGTGTTGTTTACCTGGTATAAATCCCCAAAGTTTTGTGGGATTTGTAGGCTTGATAAATTTTGTCGAGAACTACACTGAAGCTGGGTGTGGTGGCACATGCCTTTAATCCCAGCACTTGGGAGGCAGAGGTAGGATCAGTCTGGGCTACAGTGAGACCCTACCTGGGAGTGGGGGGTGGGGTTAGTAAAAGAACACCACTGACTCAGTTGAGATGTCCTGACAAGGTGTTTGAGAACCTGCTGGGTTTTTTGTTAGAACAGACCATTCAATTCCAGGCTTACCTGGAATTCACCTTTATGATGGTTTAACTCAGCAATCCTACCTCAGTCTTCTGAGTGCTGTGATCAAAGGCAAATGCCACCACACACCTGGCTCAATTCTTTTTTTTTTTTTTTTTTTTTAAGGGAGGAAGGGTTTATTTCAGCTTTGTTTCAGGTTATAGTAGTCCATCATGGCATGGTGGCAGAGTCTGGTCATACTCAGTCCACAGTGAGGAAGCCCAGGGCAATGAGTGTGCTTCTTTATTCGGTTTTTTTTTTTTTTTTGTTGTTGTTTTGTTTTGGTTTTGCAAGGTAAGGTCTTACTCTGGTCCAGGCTGACCTGGAATTAACTATGTAGGCTCAGGGTGGCCTCTAACTCTCGGAGATCCTCCTACCTCTGCCTCCTGAGTGCTGGGATTAAAGGTGTGCGCCACCACGCCCAGCTTCTGTTTTTGTTTTTGAGGTAGGGTCTAGGTAGGGTAGCCCAAGCTGACTTGGAATTCATTATATAGTCTCAGGGTGTCCTTGAACTCTTTATTCTTTTTGTTTCTTCTTCCTCTTATTCTGGGAGTTAAGCATTCTAGGGAGCCACTCTACCGCTAAGCTACATTCCTGTCTAAAACAGCCTTAACATGGTGTTCATGAGCCTAGGTTGTTGTTGGTTTTTCAAGGTAGGGTCTTACTCTAGCCCAGACTGACCTGGAATTCAATATGTAGTCTCAGGGTGGCCTTGAACTCATGGCAGTCCTACCTCTGCTTCCCTAGTGCTGGGATTAAATGTGTGTGCCATCACACCTGGCTGAGCCTAGGTTTTTTTTTTTTTAATTAATTTATTGATTTGAGAGAGAATGGGCATGCCAGGGCCTCCAGACACTGCAAAGGAACTCCAGATGCATGCGCCCCCTTGTGCATCTGGCTTATGTGGGTCCTGGAAAATCAAAGCAAGCGGGATCCTTTGGCTTTGCAGGCAAACGCCTTAACCACTAAAAAACATCTTGAGCTAAGCATGGTGGCACATACTTGTAATCCTAGCACTCAGGACCTGAGGCAGGAGGATGGCAAGTTTAAAACCAGTCTGAGCTGCTTAGTGATTTGAGGCCAATCTGGACAACCCCTCTAGACCTAGCAGTAGTCTCTGGCATTTTAGGTGATTAGGGGATTCTGTGCTCCTGACTGTTCCTATGGCTTAAACACCATGTCTCCCCTGCTCTGGAGTTCAGCACTGTGGGGTTCCTTTTCCTTTCAGTTCTAGTACATACATTTCTGATTGGGCCCAGGGCAGATGCTCAGGAACCAGCCTCTGCCCAGCAAAGGAGTCTCATAGGCCAGCTGTCCAAGTACAATTACAGCTTAGTTCTTATCTGCTTTCTTGGACATACTTTATAATCTGGGAGGGAGATGATGACTGGGACCTTTACGATGGTAGGTAGCTGATACTCCATTCACCCTAAGTTCAAGTTCAGCTGCTCTGGCTGGCTTCCAGGCCCACACAGATAGATCAAAGGGCAGTTCTTAAAAGCACCTTGTTGCCAGACTTCCTCTGAAAACTCTGTCTTTTCCAGGGCAAGATTTTCTTCTCTCTGAAAGTAATGTGAGTTTTGTGGGCTGGAAAAGAACAAGCTGTGGAAACCTGGGGACCAGAACTAGGTAAGTGAGCCCCAGGCTCATCTGAATCAGACTCATCCCCCAAGATTCTTTGTGGGCTAGGCACAGGCAAGAAAGGGTGCTTTCTTTAGGTTACACACATCTGTATTGAGAGGGCCACATCAGTCAGCTGTTGGTAAGTTGCTACCATATTATCATTTCTCCTGCATGTGAAGACTACACAGTTTTAAATATTTGGATAATGAAAAGCTCCCTTGGTGGTCATCTCCCGGCATGCAAGCCAGGAGGATAAGACTATGGTAGACAGCCTCCGATATGACCCCATATGGACTCTCCCCTTGATGTGGGCTCTTCCTAAGGTCTTGCTTCTAGACAGCAGATGTGAAGAGTGTCAGTTCTTTTTTTAAATCTGTGTATTTATTTATTTATGAATGAACAGAGGGAGAGAGAGAAAATGGGTATGCAGGGCCTCTAGCCATTGCTAACGAACTCCAGATACATGCCCCATGATGTGCATCTGGCTTACGTGGGACCTGGAGAATCAAACCTGGGTCCTTAGGCTTCTCAGGCATGCACCTTAACTGCTAAGCCATCTCACCAACCCAAGAATGTCAGTTCTAAATGAGGTGACAGACAGACTCTAGTGAAGGCCAGCTGCCAGGTTGTAATGTTCCTCATAGAGGGGCACTATGAGGCCTTCTGCCAGCAGCCAGTAAGGATCAAGTCCAATTTCCACATGGATGGGCACAGCTATGAGCCCCCAATCAAATGTTCTGATGAAGCCCACTCTGGCTGTTACAGCTCTGCAGTTTCATGAAAGATTGGAGTTAGGGTACATGGTGGCTGCCTAGTTTCTGACCCCCAGAAACTGAAGCCATAATACCTTTCAGGTCCTTGTCAAGTGTGGAGTGACATCTTTTATAGGGCTTAGTTCTACCCATGTTCCATGGATGTGGTCTTCATAGAGTCTGGAGATGAGTTCTTGTCCTATATGACAGACTTCTCCCCATTTGTGGTTTATCATTTCACCCTGTGGGGGTGGGGGTGTGTGTGTGATTCTGAGGCGCAAACCCAGGGCCTTTGAGCATGCTAAACAAGACCCACTGTTAGCCTATACTCTCAGCTCAGTTCCATATGAATTTGAGCATCAGCTGTCCCATTGCTGGAAAAAAAAAAATCCATTGGCATTCATCAACTACTTCCTTCCCTCCTTTCCTTCCTTCCTCCTCTCTCTTTCTTCTTCCCTCTTTCTTCTTCCCTCTTTCTCTCTGTTCCTTGCCATGGGATCCTTTTAGACTAGAGCTTATATTACAAGCCCAACTATTTTGGTGCTTTTATCTGTTGTTGTCATCATATTCTACTGATATCTAGTATTTTTTGTCTTTGTTGTTGTTTTTGTTTTTTGGTTTTTTTGTTTTTTTTTTTTTCAAGGTAGGGTGTCACACTAGCCCAGGCTGACCTGGAACTCACTATGTAGTCTCAGGATGGCCTCAAACTCATGGTGATCCTCCTACCTTTGTCTCCTGAGTGCTGGGATTAAAGGCATGCGCCAACACACACAGCTTGTTTGTTTGTTTGTTTGTTTGTTTGTTTGTTTGTTTGTTTAAGTTTTTCAGGGTAGAGTCTCACTCTGGCCCAGGCTGACCTGGAATTCACGATGTAGTCTCAGGGTGGCCTCCAACTCAAAGCTATCCTCCTACCTCTGCCTCCCAAGTGCTGGTATTTAAAGGTGTGCACCACCATGCCCTGCTTAACACAATTTTTTTTTTTGTTTTTGTTTTTCAAGGTAGGATCTCACTCCAGGCTGACCTGGAATTCACTATGTAGTCTCACTGTGGCCTCAAACTCTCCTTCATCCTCCTACCTCTGCCTCCCAAGTGCTGGGATTAAGGTGTGTGCCACCATGCCCAGTTTATCACAAATTTAAAAAAAAATTTTTTTTTATTTTGAAAGAGAGAAAGAGACAGAGAGAATGGGTACACCAGGGCCTAAAGCCACTATAGACAAACTAGATATATGTCCCACCTTGTGTATCTGACTTATGTGGGTATTGCGGAATCAAACCTGGGTCCTTAGGCTTCATAGGCAAATACCTTAACTGCTAAACCATCTCTCTAGCCCCAGTTATTATTATTATTATTTTTTTTTTTTTTTGCAAGATAGTTTCTTACGCTAGCCCAGGCTGACCTGGCACTTACTCTGCAGTCTGGTTTCAAACTCATAGTAATCCTCCTACCTCTGCCTCCCAAGTGCTGGGATTAAAGGCATATGCTACCACACCCAGTCTCCAAAAATTTTTTTTTTTTGAGGTAGGGCCTTACTCTGGTCCAGGTTGACCTGGGGCACTGCTAAGCTAGCTCTCCAGCCCTCATGTCTGGTTTAACTTTGCTCTCTTGTTCATGGTGTTATCTGCCTGTTCCAACAGGGTAAAGTCACACTTTCTCCTTTGGGAAAAAAAAAAAAAGAAAAGACAGCATGAGGGAAATTGTATAGAAAGATACAAACTATCAGGGAGCTGTAGGAAATCCTTGGGTTCCATCTCCAGGTATTTTGTCTGATTCCCTTCATATCTTTAGTCCTGAAGTTTTTGTTTATTTATTTTTTTAAATTTATTTTGGTTTTACGAGGTATGGTCTCACTCAGGCTGACCTGGAATTCACTAGGTAGTTTCAGAGTGGCCTTGAACTCATAGTTATCCTCCTACCTCTGCCTCCAGAGTTCTGGGATTAAAGACATGCACCACCACATCTGGCTTGTTTTGTCAATTTTTATTTTTTTATTTTTTTATTTTTATTTTTGGAGAGAGGCACAGAGAGAGACAGACAGAGAGAGAGGGAGAGGGAGACAGAGAATGGGTGTGCCAGCAGTCTCTCAGCTGCTGTGAACGAAATCCAGATGTGTGCGCCCCCTTGTGGGCAAGTGCAGCATTGCGCCCTTACGTCACTTTGCATCTGGCTAAACGTGGGACCTGGAGATTGGAACCCAGTTCTTAGGCTTAACAGGCAGGCGCCTTAACCGTTAAGCCATCTCTCCAGCCCAATTTTTTTTTTTTTTTTTTTGAGGTAGGGTCTCACTCTAGCACAGGCTGACCTGAAATTCACTCTGTATTCTCAGAGTGGCCTCAAACTTTCAGCAGCCCTCCTAACTCTGCCTCCCAAATGCTGGGACTAAAGGCATGCACCACCATACCTGGCTCTTTTTTTTTTTTTTAATGGGGGGAGGGGGGAGTGGAGCATGCCAGGGTCTCCAGCCACTGCAGTCAAACTACAGACACTTGTGTCACCTTGTGCGTCTGGCTTATGTGGGATCTGAAGTCAAATGTGAGTCCTAAGGCTTTGCAGGTAAGCACCTTAACCACTAAGCCATCTCTCCAGCATATTTATTTATTTATTTATTTATTTATTTATTTATTTATTTATTTATTTGAGAGAGAGGCAGATAGAGAGAGAGAATGGGCATGCCAGGGCCTCTAGCCACTGCAAACAAACTCCAGATGCATGCACCCCTTGTGCATCTGGCTTACATGGGTCCCAGGGAATCTAACCAGGAACCTTAGGCTTCGCAGGCAAACACCTTAACTGCTAAGCTATTTCCCCAGCATTGTTGGTTTTTTTGACTCTAGCCCAGGTTGACCTGGAATTCACTATGTAGTCTCAGGGTGGCCTCGAACTAACAGTAATCCTCCTACCTCTGCCTCCCAAGTGCTTGGGATTAAAAGTGTGCATCACCACACCTGGCTAATATTTTGTTTATTATTTATTTATTTATTTATGGTTTTTTGAGTTGTTTGAGGTAGGGTTCACTCTAGTCCAGGCTGACCTGGAATTAGTCTCAGGGTGGACTCAGACTCATGGTGATCCTCCTACCTCTGCCTTCTGAGTGCTGGAATTAAAGGTGTGTGCCACCATGCCTGGCATTTTAAAATATTTTTATTAATTTATTTGCAAGGAAAGAGAGAGTGAGATGGGTAGGGAATGGGTACGCCAGGACCTCTTGCCACTCCAGAGAACTCCAGATGCATACACCACTACTTTGTGTATCGAGCTTTACATAGGTACTAGGGAATCAAACCCATGTCTTCAGGCTTTGCAAGCTGAGCTATCTCTCCAGCCCCAGTCCTGATGTTTGTTTTGTTTTGTTTTTGTTTGTTTGTTTTTTTGGTTTGGTTTTTCAAGGAAGGGTCTCACTCTAGCCCAGTCTGACCTGGAATTCACTATGTATTCTCAGGCTGGCCTTGAACTCACAGCGATCCTCCTACCACTGCCTTCCAAGTGCTGGGACTAAAGATATGCACCACCACACCTGGCTATCCTGATGGTTTTTGCCTATTGGTCTGCATGATCAGATTCTGTGTGTTCAGTAGTTTTGGATACTGTTATCCGTAGTCATCGTCCTAGGCTGGTGGCCACACTGGAGCTACAGGCAGCTGCTTCTTCCCCACAGGCCTCTCGACAGCTGATCTTTGATCTTTGATCAGTCACTGAGTCAAATCATCATTCTGTTCCTCGGGGCCTAACCATAGGAGTTTCTCTTCAGTTTGTTCCTCTCTGTCCTGCTTTGTCCATGGCTGGGGCTGCTGTGTGGGTTCTCTTGTCCCCAATTAGGACTCCAGATAAATTTTGTCATCACTTCCCCTCCAGGTCCCCTTGTTTTTGTTTGTTTGTTTTGTTTTTGTTTTGTTTTGTTTTGTTTTGTTTTGTTTTGTTTTGTTTTGTTTTGTTTTTGTGAGGTAGGGTCTCACTCTGGTCCAGGCTGACCTGGAATTAACTACGTAGTCTCAGGGTGGCCTCAAACTCATGGTGATCCTCCTACTTCTGCCTCCTGAGTGCTGGGATTAAAGGCATGCATCACCATGCCTGGCTTTTTTTTTTTTTTTTTTTTTTTGTCTGAGTGAAGGTCTCACTGTAGCTCAGGCTAACCTGGAACTCACTGGGCTGTGTGGGCTGTCTGTGAATATGTCAGTTGTCATAAAAAGACTGTATGCTGGGCTGGAGAGATGGCTTAGTGGTTAAGGGACTTGCCTGTGAAGCCTGAGAACCTATGAGAACCTGCCTTAAAAATAAAAACTTCGGGGCTGGAGAAATGACTTAGCAGTTAAGGGGCTTGCCTGCAAAGCCAACGGACCCAAGTTCAATTCCCCAGGACCCATGTAAAGCCAGATGTACATGGTGGCACATGCGTCTGGAGTTCATTTGCAGCAGCTAGAGGCCCTGGTGTGCCCATACTCTCTGTCTATCTGCCTTTCACTCTCTCTCAAATAAATAAATTAAAAAAAAATTTTTTTAAACCCTCAGGTTCCACATAAGCCAGATGCACAAGGTGACGCGAGCACAAGGTGATATGTGCACAAGGTGGTGCATACATCTGTAGTTCAATGATAGTGGCTGGAGGCTCTAGTGTGCCAATTCACTCTCTCTCCCTTTCTCTCTTAGTCTATTGGGCTTGCCTCAAAACAACAACAACAAAAAGACTGTATGCCAGCGTAAGCATCCACACTGGTGTTTGAGGGCTCCCTGGGCCCTGCTCTGGGATGTGTGAGCAGCAGCATAAACCTACTAAGGGAGCCTGGATCCTCTTGCCCCCTCTGCTTTACCGTGGAAGCCTACATTTACTACATCACCATGGGGCTGATAGCTGAGGGATGGGAAGTCACATCACATGTCAGTGCCACAGCCATCTCTGAAGTTGGGCCTTGAAAGACACCATACAGCTCCACTGAGTGCATTGGAAACAACAGCGTGTGGTAGGGCCCATGCCTGTCTTCACTCACCATGACTACAAGGTTAGACAGAATCTGGTACATACTGCACTTTACTTCTGTCCAAGCAGCTGGACAGTGTAAATAGTTGAGTCTCCTGGGCCCTGGCTTTGTGTTTGCTGGAGACAGGGATGGACAGAACACATAGGAAACAAAGTAAGTCCACCCCAATGCAGGCACATTCTGTGAATGGACTATGGTGCCATTTCACAGGGGAGGAGGCTAAGGCTTCAGAACATGGCCAGAAAGGGAAGGGCAGAGGGAGTAGGTCAGTAAGAGATGTGGGCATTGCTCTGTTCTGCATCCTTTGGGGTTGTACTGCTGGTTTCTCAAGACGAGGGAATGAGTATGCCTGTGTTTTCTGCCTTCTGCAGCCCAGCTGTCCACTCCAGCTCCAGCACTTTCTTATAGCCATCTTTTGTCCCCAAACTTTCTCCAGTGGCCTTTCCAAGTGAAGCCAGCAGTTGTGGCAGAGACGAGTGCATGGCAAACAGCTCAGGGAGGCTGAGGCCACTGGAGATCAGAGGGGCCCAGGTACACGTAACCAAGCTGCTACAGTCTTCCAAGACACATTTCAGGGCCATCATAGCCTCACAAGGCACAATGGAGAATGGGCAAGGACACCTGTGTCTCTCTGCAGATGTCCACATGTGCAGTTGATAGCTAAGGGCTCTGGGGGATGCTTTGTTTTGGGTGACAGTATAAAATGTATTTGTGCCTGTTTCCTGGCACATAGCTCTCAAACTCATGTAATTTCCAGAGCACAGCTAGCTAGCTAGGTCTGATAGCACAAACCTATAATCCCAAGTACTCAGGAAGCTGAGCCAGAACAGCTAAAGTTCAAGACCAACCTGCACCAGGCCAAGGCCAGACCTGGACAATTTAGTGAGTCCCTGTCTCAAAAAATAGTAAGGCTGGGCCTGGTGGCGCATACCTTTTTTTGTGTGTGTGTGTTTTTTGGGGGGGGGAGGAGGGTGGGTTGGTTGGTTGGTTGTTGTTTTGTTTTATCAAGGTAGGGTCTCAATCTAGCTCAGGCTGACCTGGAATTCACTATGTATTCTCAGGTTGGCCTCGAACTCTTGGCAATCCTCCTATCTCTGCCTCCCGAGTGGAGTGCTAGGATTAAAGGCCTGTGCCACCATGCCCAGCTTCCATACCTTTTATTCTCCACAGTGTGGAGGCTCCTGTAAGAGGATTGCTATGAATTCAGGACCAGCCTGGGGCTACAGTGAGAACCTACCTCAAAAACAAACAATGGAGGCTGAGAAGGCTTAGCGCTTAAGGTGCTTTTGCCTACAAAGCCAAAGGATCTCGGTGCGATTCCCCAGGATCCACGTAAGCCAGATGCACAAGGTGGCGCATGCATCTGGAGTTCATTTGCAGAGCTGGGATGCTGGACTGTATAAAAAGAAGAGCTGCCAGGCGTGGTGGCTCACGCCTTTAATCCCAGCACTCGGGAGGCAGAGGTAGGAGGATTGTCATGAGTTCAAGGCCATCCTGAAACTATGTAGTAAATTCCAGATCAGCCTGAGCTAGAGTGAGAAACTGCCTGGGGAAAAAAAAACAAACTGAGATTGCTCACTTGGGACCCCTCACAACTTGGGAGCTTTCTGCTTTACTTTGCTAAAATCTGGCTTAATTTACCCTTCTGCTGACTTAATTAATTAATAAGAGGTCTTATGGCTGGTCAGAAGCCCAGGTACCCAGAGGATAGAGGGTTGGACTTTAGGTACCACTTGCCAGCCTCCAGGAAAGGCCAGCCTGAGACTACCTAGTGAATTCCAGGTCAGCCTGGGCTAGAATGAGACTTTACCTTGAAAAATGAAAAATAAATAATTTTTTTAAAATGCCTTGATACCCTTGTTCCAGGAGATTTTTGACCAGAGAGGGTGAAATCCAATGCTTGCCAGTACCCTGAGCATTTCTCATCTGGCCATTTACTCATTCCCTTTTTATTTGTTTGTTTGTTTGTTTGTTTGTTTTCGAGGTAGGGTCTCACTCTAGCCCAGGCTCACCTGGAATTCACTATGCAGTTTCAGGGTGGCCTCAAATGCAGTTATTCTCCTACCTCTGCCTCCCGAGTGCTGGGATTAAAGGTGTACGCCACCACACTCAGCTCTCATTCCCTTTTTAATTGAGTTAGTATAGGTGCTTCCTTGGTCTGCCCAGCCATCCTGGCAAACTTGGACCTAAGGAGGACATCATGGGAGCCCTTACAACCGTTCAGTCAAATGCAGCTGTGTCCTGGGGCTGCCTCTGCTAGAATGGGATTTTTTTTTTTTTTTTTTTTTTTAGGTAGGGTTTAGCTCTAGCCCAGGTTGACCTTGAATTCACTACATAATCTCAGGGTGGTGTTGAATTTATAGGGATCCTCCTACCTCTGCATCCCAAGTGCTGGGATTAAAGGCAGGCACCACCATGCCCGGCTGACATTTTTGTTTGTTTGTTTGGTTGGTTGGTTGGTTGGTTGGTTGGTTGGTTGGTTTTTTTTCCCAGGAATGTTCTCATCTAGCCCAGGTTGTCCTGGAATTCAGTCTAGTTTCAGGTTGACCTCAAACTCACAGTGATTCTCCTATCTCAGCCTCCCAAGTGCTGGAACTAAAGGCATGCACCACCACACCAGCTACATGGGAGCATTTTAGTAGCTCTTTGTGAAGCCTTAATTGATCCTTCATGTCTTCTTGATTCCTGAACAGGCTTGTATCTACTTCGTGGGCAGGTATGGTGGAGGCTATTCATCTTCTTGTTCTATGGGAAAAGACCAGTGTTTGTGTCTCGTATGTAACAGTAGATATACTGTGTTTCCTTTTCTGGGTTTGTCTGCTACCAAAATTTGTATGAAACAGTCATCATCCATGTCTCCCTGCAGCAGCTCAGCTCTTATTGAAGCCCACCTCAGTGAAGTGCTTTGTTAATTATTGCTCCTTGTTTCCTATCACTTGCAATTACTCTTTTGGGGTACGGGGAGTTGAGACAGGGTCTTACTCACTACATATCCTAGGCTGACCTCAAACTTGTGATCTCCCTGTCTTCGCCTCTCAAGAGCTGAGATTACAGGTCTGTACCACCACACCTGCTTGCAGTGACTCTTGAAATGTCATGTCTAGACAGTTTCCATCTGGAATCTGCATTTGTACTATTAGATCATTCTAATGTGGGACAGTCAGTGAGGTGAAGAGAACTCGTGGGTGCCTCTGCAGGGGTGGTTCCACACAGTGGCTGTCTGCTTGGCTACCCTTGAACTATCAAAGGAGCTGAAACATGATCTGAATTCAGGTATTTTTGACATTGTCTTACTTCATTGGTGAGCATACAGGGCCTCTTCTTTCTTCTGCTTGTAGTCTCTGGGTCTTGGAATATATAATTAGCATCAGGAATCACTGCTGGTTAGCCAAACTAGCGATGCTTATATGGGGAGGTTAGGCTCTGTTCCTGTGACCTTGGCTTGTGGGGTGGACACTGGGGGTGCAGACACTTCATGGTATTAATTAATATTCCCTGGGGTCAGGGAAGGGAACTGGGAGAACTATGTGGGCAGTAAAGCTAGCTCTGGCCTGAGGGTCTAGACGAAGTGCAGCAGAAGTGTGGGTGTGTGAAGTCAGTACAATGTTGTAGAATGTTGAATATATACACTCCTTTCGCCAGGCATGGTAGTGCACACCTTTAATGCCAGCACTTGGGAGGCAGAGGTAGGAGGATCGCCATGAGTTCAGGTCAGCTTGAGCTAGAGTGAGACCCTACTTCGAAAAACAAAAACAAAACAAAATATATATACTCTTCTTTCTCTCTCTCTCTCTCTCTCTTTTTTCAAGGTAGGGTCTTACTCTAGCCTAGGCTGACCTGGAATTCATAATAGAGTCTCAGAGGGTAACCTTGAACTCACAGTGATCCTCCTACCTCTGCCTCCCAGTGTTGGGATTAAAGGCATGTGCCACCACGCCCGGCCCCCACCTTTTTTTAAAAATTATTTTAGAGAGAGAGAGAAAACGGGCAGGGAGAGAATTGGTGCTCCAGGCCTTAGCCACTGAAGTAGAAGTCCAGATGCTTGCACAACCTAGTGGGCATGTGCGACCTTGTGCTTGCCTCACTTTTGTGCATCTGGCTTACATGGGATGGAGAGTGGAGAGTCAAACCTTAACTGCTGACCATCTCTTAGGCTTTTTAAAAATTTTTTAAATTTATTTATTTATTTTTTTATTTTTATTTTTTTAATATTTATTGACAACAAGCACCTTAACTGCCAAAGACCATCTCTCCCCTCCCCTTCCCCTTTAGAAAAACTCTTTTTAAATTTATTTTTATTTATTTATTTATTAGACAGAGAAAGTGAGAATGGCATGTCAGGGCCTCTAGCCACTGCAAATAAACTCCAGATGCATGTACCACCTTGTGCATCCAGCTTACTTGGATACTGGGGAATTGAACCTAGGTCCTTTGGCTTTGCAGGCAAGCACCTTAACCTCTAAGCCATCTCTCAAGCCCAAATATGTACACTTATTATGACAGGGTGTCCACTCCTGGGTGCTACTCAGTAGAAACACATGGAGTGGATCCATGGATGTTCTGAGTAACACCACCCAAGCGTTTGTTAGCAAAGGATACAAATATTGTTCTATTTATCCAATGAAATATTGTATAGTAAAGAGATGAAAAAATGATTGCTGCCGGGTGTGGTGGCGCACGCCTTTAATCCCAGCACTTGGGAGGCAGAGGTAGGAGGATCGCTGAGAGTTCAAGGCCACCCTGAGACTACATAGTTAATTCCAGGTCAGCCTGGACCAGAGTGAGAACCTACCTCGAAAAACAAAAAAAAAAAAAACAAAAAAAAGGAAAAAAAAAAAAAGAAAAAATGAAGCCGGGCGTGGTGGTGCACGCCTTTAATCCCAGCACTTGGGAGGCAGAGGTAGGAGGATTGCTGAGAGATCGAGGCCACCCTGAGACTACATAGTTAATTCCAGGTCAGCCTGGACCAGAGTGAGACCCTACCTCGAAAAACCAAAAAACAAAAAAAAAAAAAGAAAAGAAAAAATGATTGCTGTGTGAATATGAATGAGTCTTGTTTAAAAAATTCTTCAGAGCCGGGCGTGGTGGCACACGCCTTTAATCCCAGCACTCGGGAGGCAGAGGTAGGAGGATCACCAAGAGTTCAAGGCCACCCTGAGACTACATAGTTAATTCCAGGTCAGCCTGGGCCAGAGTGAGACCCTATCTTGCAAAACCAAAAAAAAAAAAAAAAAATTCTTCAGAGGTGCTGGAGATGGCTTAGTAGTTAAGGTGCTTGCCTGTGAAGCCTAAGGGCCCAGGTTTGATTCTCCAGGTTCCATGTAAGCCAGATGCACATGGTGGTACATGCATCTGGAGTTCATTTGCAGTGGCTAGAGGCCCTGGCACGCCCATTCAACTCTCTCTTTCTCTAATAAATGAATAAAAATAAATCCTAAAGCCAGGCATGGTGGGGCACGCCTTTAATCCCAGCACTCGGGAGGCAGAGGTAGGAGGATCCCTGTGAGTTCAAGGCCACCCTGAGACCACATAGTTAATTCTAGGTCAGCCTGGGCTAGAATGAGACCCTACCTCAAAAAAACTAAATAAATAAATAAAATAAATTAAAAAAAAAAAGATGTAAAGGAGTAGTCCCAGCACTCAGGAGGAAAAAGTAGGAGGATCACTGTGAGTGTAAGTTCAAGGCCAGCCTGGAACTGCAGAGTGAATTCCAGGTCACCCTGGGCTAGAATGAGATCCTGCCTCAAAAACAACAATAACAAAGATATGAAGGAAGAATTGAAAGATAAAAATAAACAGAAAAATAGGCCAATTTGAAAGGGAAACAAATGGGATTTTCATAAATGAAAAGCTCAATGGGTGGATTAAAAGCAATGTTTTAATCCTCTCACTAAGAATAGCTGGGAGCTCTGGATAAAGAACAAAATGTATTTGTGGAAGGCATGGGAGAACCAGCCAGGCATGAAAAGTTAGGAATGACAATCCAGGAGGATCAATGAGTGCCTTCTGTGCTGGGGCAGCCGCATCAGTGGCTGAGGAGATGCAAAGTAGTGACATTAGTGACCAGGAGCAGAGCAGAGGAGACTCCACACCTGAGCTGAACTGAGCCAGTCATGGAAAGCCAGTTGGGCAGAGAGAGGGGGCCACTTCAGCTTGGGACCCTTGGAACTGAGCACTGAGGGTCTACAGGTCTCTGTATCCTTCCCTGTTGGAACATGAAGTAAGTCTGAAGGAAAATATGGCTGCAGAGGCTGGCCAGTACAGTGACCTGGGAGGGTTAACAGTGTCTGTGCTATGGGATTAGAGCAGGGTTGTTGGCTTACATTTTGGAGTTAGTCTCTGCAGGATTTGCTTCAGGATTATTGTATCCCCATATATGAAAATAGAGGCATTTCTGGTTTGATTGACTTAAGGCAAAATTCTGAAGTTGTCAGTGTTTTTGTCTTGTAGGGACAGTAGACTAAAATGTAAATTTGAAAGTAAGTCCCAAATTTCATATTTGTGGGTTTTTTTTGTTTTTGTTTTGTTTTTTTTTTTTGGGGCGGGGTGTTGAGGTAGGGTCTCACTCCAGCTCAGGCTGACCTGGAATTCACTATGCAGTCTCAGGGTGGCCTTGAACTCACGGTGATCCTCCTATGTCTGCCTCCTGAGTGCTAGGATTAAAGGCATGCACCACCATGCCCGGCTATATATTTGTGTTTTTAAAGTTATTTCACTTTTTAAAATGTTATTTAAGAGAGGGGACATTGGTATGGGTGCACCAAGGACCCCCTGCCACTGCAAACAAATTCCAGATGCAAGTGCCACTTTGTGCATCTGGCTTTACGTGGGTACTGGGGAATTGAACTCAGGCCATTAGACTTTCCAAGAAAGCACCTTCAACTGCTGAACCACCTCTCTAGCCCAAAATTATTTCACTTTGAAAATTAACACTCTTAGGCCCGGTATGGTGGCACATGCCTTTAATTCCAGCACTCCAGAGGCAGAGGTATGAGGAGCATTGTGAGTTCAAGGTCATCCTGAGACTACATAGTGAATTCTAGGTCAACCTGGGCTAGAGTAAGACCCTACCTCAGAAAAAATAAAATAAAATAAAATAAATGTTCAAGCATGGTGGATCACACCTTTAATCCCAGCACTCTGGAGGCTGAGGTAGAAGGATTGCTCTGAGTTCAAAGATAGACTAGACTACAGAATGAATTCCAGGATGGCCTAGGTTACAGTGAGACAGTGCCTTTAAAAAAAAAAAAAAAAAAACTAAGCCGGTGGCACACGCCTTTAATCCTAGCACTTGGGAGGCAGAGGTAGGAGGATCGCCATGAGTTTGAGGCTACCCTGAGACTACATAGTGAATTCTAGGTCAGCCTGGGCTAGAGTGAGACCCTACCTTGAAAAAAAAAAAAAAAAAAAAAAAATGGGGCTGGAGAGATGGCTTAGCGGTTAAGGCGCCTGCCTGCTAAGCCTAAGAACCCGGTTCCAATCTCCAGGTCCCATGTTTAGCCAGATGCAAAGTGACGCAAGGGCGCAATGAAGCACTTGCCCACAAGAGGGCGCACACATCCGGATTTCGTTCGCAGCAGCTGAGACTGCTGGCACGCCCATTCTCTGTCTCCTTCTCCCTCTCTGTCTGTCTCTCTCTGTCTCTCTCTCCAAAAATAAATAAATAATTTTTTTTAAAAATGTTGGGCATGGTGGTGCACATCTTTAATCCTAGCACTTGGGAGGCAGAAGTAGGAGGATTGCTGTGAGATTGAGGCCAGCCTGGGACTACAAAGTAAGTTCCAGGCCAGCCTAGGCTAGAGTAAGACCCTATTTATTTTTTTATTTTATTTTTCAATTTTTTATTTTTTTGGTTTTTCGATTTTTCGAGGTAGGGTCTCACTCTAGCCCAGGCTGACCTGGAATTCACTATGTATTCTCAGGGTGGCCTCGAACTATGATGATCCTCCTACCTCTGCCTCCCAAGTGCTGGGATTAAAGGCATGTGCCACCATGCCCAGCCCTATTTTTTTTTTTTTTTGAGGTAGGGTCTTACTCTAGCCCAGGCTGACCTGGAATTAACTATGTAGTCACAGGGTGGCCTCAAACTCACAGAGATCCTCTTACCTCTGCCTCAGGAGTGCTGGGATTAAAGGCATGCAACACCACACCCAGCCAAGACCCTACCTTAATAAAACCACAGGAAAACAACAAAAACAAAAATTTATTTTCTTTTCTTTAGCCTCTGCTTCCATGCTCTGCTAGAGATAGGTGCTTTAGGACCCATATTGATGCCAACCAGGACCATTGCCTCTTGTCAACTGTGTCCCTGCACCTGCACCTGGGCAATCATTGTGATCCATGCTTTCTACCCTTAAGCTACACTCCTCGCTGGTGGCCTCAGCATGTCGACTTCCACAAAACCTCAAGCACTGGAGGAGACTGCGTCTGGCTGCGAGGAGGAACTGAAAGGAAAACCACTTCTCACGTGGGGCTCTCTTTTTGGTCACCGGAGTGAGAAGATCATCTTTACCAAGGGCGAGGGCAGTCTGGAAGAGAGCCTGCTCACTGTCACCATCACGGAGACCACTGTCATTGAGTCGGACCTGGGTGTGTGGAGCTCGAGGGCTCTGGTCTACCTCACACTATGGTTCTTCTTCAGCTTCTGCACTCTGTTCCTCAACAAGTACATCTTGTCCCTGCTGGAGGGCGAGCCCAGCATGTTAGGTAATGCCGCCTGCTGCTATGTGTGCCTTCTGTCCCTCAACTAGAGTGGCCAGTGGCCACCAGGTGGGTGGGGAAAGACTAAGAGGACTTTCCACATGTGCTTTGGGAATGAAGGTGACATGTGGTTTCCCCTTGTATGGGAAGGAAGTAACTTGTTCTCAGTTTGGTATTGGGCCTCCCTCAGGTGCTGTGCAGATGCTGTCAACAACACTGATTGGCTGTATTAAGATATTTGTTCCTTGCTGTTTATATCAGCACAAAACCCGGCACTCTTATCCACCCAACTTCATCATGACCATGCTCTTCGTGGGTCTTATGAGGTAAAGAATTTCATCTTTTAAATAAATGTTTTATTTGTTTATTTGAAAGAGAAAGAAAGAGGCAAATAGAGAGAGAGAGAGAATGGACGCACCAAGGCCTCTAGCCACTGCAAATAAACTCCAGATGCATGCATGCGCCACCTTATGAATTGGCTTATGTCAGTTCTGGGGAGTTGAACCTGGGTCCTTAGACTTTGCAGGCAAATGTCTTAACCACTAAGCCATTTCTCCAGCCCAAGAATCTCACTTTTGGATTGGATGTCTAGTTATATTTTTAAGTATAAAATACCTTTCTGCTTACTAAATATGGGAAACCCTGGTGAGGACATGGTAATCGGTGCTCCCAGATATGTGGCCAGGACACTTGATACTCTTATAGCACTGTCGTATGTGGACACCAAGCAGACTTGGTTTTGTGGCTCTTCATGTGCATTTACTCAGATAATTTAATGGCAGTTAGAAGGTGGTGTGTGTGTTGCCCTTAGGAGTGATGGAGTCACCTTCACCTGGGCCCCAGCCTCTAGTGGGGAGGAAGGACTGAGGCAGGAGAGGGGCCGGATGTTCCCCCTAGCCAGGGCTGACAGCTTGCAACTTCTGTCTTGTAAACAAACAGGTCTTTCTCATGGTGTTTTTTTCTTGTTTTGAGGTTTGCAACAGTGGTTTTGGGACTGGTCAGCCTGAAGAATGTGGCAGTTTCCTTTGCTGAAACAGTGAAGAGCTCCGCCCCCATTTTCACTGTGATCATGTCTCGGATGATTCTTGGGGAGTACACAGGTGGGGTTCCTCTTGATGCTGCATTTTCACTTGGGCTGGGTCTTATCATCCTTTTCCTCCACCTACAACATCCCCAATTGTCCACCATGTGCTGGAGCTTTTTCAGCAGTGGCCCTGAAGCCATTCATCACCTGGGTCACCTTTCTTCTTCTCCTGAAGATTTCTTTGGAGGTCATAAGTGTCCTCATGCAGCCACTTTAGCAAATGCCTACTATGTCCAGGCTTTTCTCATAATGGCATGAAGAGTTGTGCCTTGTGGGAACTAAATAACAGGCAGATATCTCCAGGGGCTGATCCTTGATCCAAGGAAGGCAGCAGGAGCCATCTCCCATGGCAAAGGCTTCCTTTTCATTGGACAGTTAGGTGACCTCATAGGGTGTTATGTGAGATGGCCCTATCTCTTTGTCCTCAGTACCCACATGCAATCCCCATCTCCATCCTTTTCCTGAAACTCTGACCTGCCTTCTCCTAGCCATCCTATTCTCATGACTTTTTTTTTTTTTTTTTTTTTTTTTGGTAGGGGGTCTCTTTGAGGCAGGATCTCACCATGTAATTAGACTGGCTTGGAACTTGCTGTGTAGTCCAGTCTGATCCTCTTGCCTCAGCCTCCAAAATGCTGGGATTATAGATGTGTATCATCATGCCTAGAAAATCTACCCTTTCCCCCTTAGTTCTGGGAATCAAACCCAGGGCCTTGTACATGCTAAGTAAGTGGTCTAGCATTGAGCTATAACTTCCTGTTCTCATGACTCTTTAAGCAGATGTTTCTCCATCCTCCCCAAGGCTCAGCAGATCATATTTATTTTATTTTATTTAGCTATTTGAGAGAGTGAGAAAGAGGGAGAGAATGGTCACACCAGGGCCTTTAGCCACTGCAAACGAACTCCAGACACATGCGCCACCTTGTGCATCTGGCTTACATGGGTACTGGAGAATCAAACCTGGGTCCTTAGGCTTTGCAGGCAAAATGCCTAACCACTAAGCCATCTCTTCTAGCCTAGCTTAATTTTAACATTTTATGTATTTAAGAGAGAGGGCAGGAAAGAGAGGAAGAGGCAAATAGACTAGGCATGAGGCTGGGTGTGGTGGCACATGCCTTTAATCCCAGCACTCCAGAGGTAGATGTAGGAGGATTGCCATGAGTTCAAGGCCACCCTGAGACTACATAGTGAATTCCAGGTCAGCCTGAGCTAGACTAAGACCCTACCTCAAAAAAAAAAAAAAAGAAGAAAAAAAAAAGGAATAGAGACTAGGCATGCTAGGGCCTCCAGCTCCTGCAAGCAAACTCCAGACACACACACCGCCTTGTATATCTGGCTTACATGAGTCCTGGGAAATTGAACCTGGGTCCTTATGCTTTGCAGGCAATTGCCTTAACCACTAAACCATCGCTCCAGCCCCAGATTTATTTTACTAATATGAAGATCATCTGTAATTATTTCCAGTGGCATATCAGACCCATATTAGCCTTTTAAAAATCAGCATACTGGGCTGGAGAGACAGCTTAGCAGTTAAGGCGCCTGCCTCCTAAGCCTAAGAATGGTTCCAATATCCAGGTCCCATGTTTAGCCAGATGCAAAGTGACACAAGGGCACAATGCCGCACTTGACCACAAGGGGGTGCATGCATCTGGATTTCGTTCACAGCAGTTGAGAGGCTGCTGGCGCGCCCATCTCTATCTGTCTTCCTCTCCCTCTCTCTCTGTGTCTCTCTCCACAAAAAAAAAAAAAAAAAAAAAAAAATCAGCATATTGCCGGGTTTGGTGGCAGATGCCTTTAATCCCAGCACTTGGAAGGCAGAGGTAGGAGGATTGCTATGAGTTTGAAGCCAGCCTAAAACTACATAGTGAATTCCAGGTCAGCTTGGGCTAGAGTGAGACTTTACCTTGAAAAACCAGGGCTGGAGAGATGGCTTAGTGGTTAAGCACTGGCCTGTGAAGCCTAAGGACCCCAGTTCAAAGCTTGATTCTCCAGGACCCGCATAAGCCAGATGCACAAGGGGCACATGCATCTGGAGTTCGTTTACAGTGGCTGGAGGCCCTAGCATGCCCATTCTCTCTCTCTCTCTCTCTACCTGCCTATTTCTGTATATCTCTGTCTCTCTTAAATAAATAAAAAAATAAAATATTTTTAAAAAAACAAAATAAAATAAGATAAAAATCAGCATATTTACATTTTTTTTTTTTTTTTTTTTTTTGGATTTTTCAAGATAGGGTCTCACTCTGGCCCAGGCTGACCTGGAATTCATTCTGTATTCTCAGGCTGGCCTCGAACTCACAGCGATCCTCCTACCTCTGTCTCCCAAGTGCTGGGATTAGAAGCGTGCGCCACCACGCCCGGCTCTATATTTACACGTTTTATGAGAGGAAAGCTGGATGCAGAAAAATGCATAAGGTGCATATAATACATAGTTCTTTTGGTTTTCCAAGGTAGGGTATCAATCTAGTCCAGGCTGACCTGGAATTCACTATGTAGTCTCAGGATGGCCTTGGTGATCCTCCTACCCCACCTCCCGAGTGCTGGGATTAAAGGCATGTGGCACCACACCCAGCGGATCATAGTTTTTTTTATATAAGTAGGAGAGGCACAAATGTTTGTACATATTTGCTTCTATTTTATTTATTTATTATTATTTTTTTTTGGAGAGAGAGACAGAGAGAGGGAGAGGAAGACAGAGATCAGCATGCCAGCAGTCTCTCAGCTGCTGCGGACGAAATCCAGATATATGTGCCCCCTTGTGGTCAAGTGCAGCATTGCGCCCTTGCATCACTTTGCATATGGCTAAACGTGGGACCTGGAGATTGGAACCGCTAGAGATTGGAACCAGCGTTCTTAGGCTTAGGAGGCAGGCGCCTTAACCGCTAAGCCATCTCTCCAGCCCCATATTTGCTTCTATTTAAAAAGACAGAGGAGGGCTGGAGAGATGACTTAGCCATTAAGGTGTTTGCCTGCAAAGCCAAAGGATCCCGGTTTAATTCTCCAGGACCCACATAAGCCAGATGCATAAGGGGCTGCATGCATCTGGAGTTCATTTGCAGTGGCTGGAGGCCCTGATGCACCCATTCTCTCTCTCTCTCATAAATAAATAAATAAATAAATAAATAAATAAATAAATAACATTAAAAAATAGAGGAGCTGGGCGTGGTGGTGCATGCCATTAATCCCAGCACTTGGGAGGCAGAAGTAGAATGGCTTTGAGTTCAAGGCCAGCCTGAGACTACATAATGAATTCCAGGTCAGCCTAGGCTAGAGTAAGACCCTACTTTGCAAAACCAAAAAATATAAAAAGACAGGGGGCTGGGAATATGGCTCAGCAGTTAAAGGTGCTTGCTCACAAGCCTGCTAGCCTGGGTTCAATAACAAGCCACCTATGTAAGCCAGATGCAGAAAGTGGTGCAAACATACCTGGTTGTTTACAGTGGCAAGTGGTCCTAGCACACCAACACATACACACATGTACAGGTGTGTAATTTTTTTTTTTAAAAGCCCTTAAGGTCTGGGCACAGCTCAGTGGTAGAGTACTTGCCTAGCATGTATGACGTCCTCAGTTTTATCCCAACATTGCACATACATAGATGGTTCCTTGACATTCAGGCACTTGTCTACCTAAGGGAGCAGAAAGGAGCAGAGCCAGGATGCCCATAGAACTTCTCTCATGTGTGCCTTTGGAATATCACAATGCTTTAAGATCATTATAAACCTGGTTCAAAAGGACAGGGGCAGTCAGGCGTGGTGGTGCACACCTTTAATCCCAGCAGAGGTAAGAGGATTGTTGTGAGTTCGAGGCCACCCTGAGACTACATAGTGACTTCAGGGTCAGCCTGAGCTAGAGCGAGACCCTACCTCAGAAAACAAACAAACAAACAAACAAAAAAATGACACCATAAGCAACATGAAACAAATGAGCCTCATAAAGGTAAATATCTGGGCAGAGAAAAAGGAATTACTTCTAAAGCATCATAACTTGGCTTCTAATGATGAGATAAAGCTTGAAGCAACTACTTTCTCACCAACAGCAATTAGAAAATGTTGATAAAGTTTATAAAATAGAAATCTGGGGATGGAGAGATGTCTTAGTGGTTAAGGTACTTGCCTGCGAAGCCTCAGGACCCATGTTTATCTCTCTCCAGATCCCACATAAGCCAGACGCACAAAGTTGACGCAAGTACAAGATCTCACTTGCAAATAAGGTGGCACAAGTGTCCTCAATGGCTGAGGTCCTGGCATGCTATCTCTCTCTCTCTCTTGCTGTTTGCAAAAAAAGAGAAAGAAATCTGTGGCCTGTAGAGATGGCAGTTAAAGTGCTTGCCTGTGAAGCTTAAGGACCGAGGTTCAACTCCCCAGAGGTGATGTAAGCCAGATGCACAAGGTGATGCATGTGCACAAGGTGGCGCATGCAACTGGAGTTTGATTGCAGTGGCTAGAGACGCTGGCATGCCAATTCTGTCTCTCTTGCTCTCTCTCTGTCACTCTCTTGCTGTCTCTCTTTTCCTCGTATTAAAATAATAATAATAACAATAGGGCTGGAGAGATGGCTTAGTTAAAGCACTTTCCTGCAAAGCCAAAGGACCCAGGTTTGATTCCCCAGGACCCCCCTAAGCCAGATAAACAAGGTGACACATGCATCTGGAGTTCATTCACAGTGGCTGGAGGCCTTGTGCATCCATTGTCTCTCTTTCTCTCTCTCAAATAAATAGATAAATTAAAAAAATAAGTAAAATAAAAAATAAAACCAGGTGTGGTGGTTTATGCCTTTAATCTCAGCACTTGGGAGGCAAAGGTAGAAGGATCACCATGAGATGCCACCCTGAGATGACATAGTGAATTCCAGGTCAGCCGGGCTAGAACGAGACCCTATCTCGAAAAACCACACACAAAAAAATTAATTAAGGACTGGAGAAATGGCTTAGCAGTTAAGGCGTTTGCCTGCGAAGCCAAAGGATCCTGGTTCGATTCTCCAGGACCCACGTAAGCCAGATGCACGAGGAACACATGCATCTGGAGTTCATTTGCAGAGGCTAGAGGCCCTGGTATGTCCATTCTCTCTCTGTCTGCCTCTCTTCTGTCTCCCGCTCTCTGCTTGCAAATAAATAAAAAGATTTTTTTAATTAATTAATTAAATTTTAAAAATAAAAGAAGCCAGGCACTGTGGCACACTTCGTTAATCCCAATACTCGGGAGGCAGAGGTAGGAGGATTGCTGTGAGTTCAAGGCCACCCTGAGACTACATAGTAAATTCCAGGTCAGCCTGGGCTAGAGTGAGACCCTACCTTGAAAAACCAAAAAATAAATAAGTTAAATAAGAGACCTAGGCATGGTGGTGCACGCCTTTAATCCCAGCACTTGGGAGGCAGAGGTAGGAGGATTGCTGTGAGTTCAAGGCCACTCTGAGACTACATAGTGAATTCCAGGTCAGCCTGGGCTAGAGTGAAACCCTACCTCAAAACCCACACACACAAAAGAGAGAGAGAAAAAAAAGAAATCTGTGAGGAAGGTGTTGGAGAATGGGTAAGGTGATAGAGCTTAAAGGAACAGTATTTTGGAGCATAGGTTTACCTAGAGAAGTGGCCTCATTTTATAGCACTGTCTCTCCAAGAGATGTTTGCTTATTGGGCAACAGCTGAGAATTTCAGTGGACTGGGATGGGAATCTCTCCAATGGCCCAGCCTGGAATACCTCAAACTTAAGATAGTATTCTTCAAACTTCTTCTGCCTCTAGTGAAGGCCCAGTAGGATGAAGATGTTGGCCACACCCCAGCAAAACCAGCACACTTTGGAGGGTAAAGCACCATTCATGGTTTCTAGTTCTTTCTGGAATTTTCATGTATGTTATCTGTTGTTTAATGAAAACCAAGCAGATCTCCATCTGGACCAAACGACAAAAAAAACAGGTGTTCACGTAGCAGGACTCTGCCAGGACAGGTCTGGGTTTCCTTTCCTCAGCCATGCAGTCTCTGGGTTGCTGACAACTCATCCGAAGGATCTGTCAGTTCCTTGATGACTTTCTGAGAAGTTCAAGTCCATGTGAGGTCAGGTTGAGCTGTCTTTTCCTCCTTCTCCCCATTTCAACTAACTGAGCAGCAAGCCTCAACAATTCTGTCTCTGACCACGTCAGGTAACAGGCATGTGTGGCCTCTCCACAGGGTTTTTTTTTTTTCAAGGTTTCACTGTAGCCTAGGCTGACCTGGAACTCATTCTGTAACTCCAGGCTGGCTTGAGTGTGTACTACTACACCCAGCTCTTCCCACTGCTTTTTACATGGGTGCTGGGGCTCAAACTCAGATCTTCATGCTTGTTCAGGAAGTGCTTGGCTTCTGAGCTATCTTCCCAGCCCCCAATAGTTGATATGGGTGTGTGTGTATACTTAACTGTTTCTTTTCTTTTCTTTTCTTTTTTTTTTTTTTTTTTTTTTTCGAGGTAGGGTCTCACTCTGGTCCAGGCTGACCTGGAATTCACTATGTAGTCTCAGGGTGGTCTCGACTCACGGCGATCCTCCTACCTCTGCCTCCCGAGTGCTGAGATTAAAGGCGTGTGCCACCACACCCGGTGCTTAACTTAACTGTTTCTTTTGCCAAACAAGAAGAGTTCTTGCAGGGCATGGTGGCACATGCCTTTAATCCTAGCACTCAAGAGGCAGAAGTAGGAGGATTGCCGTGAGTTTGAGGCCATCCTGAGACTACATAGTGAATTCCAGATCAGTCTGGGCTAGAGTGAGACCCTACCTCAAAAAAAAAAAAAAAAAAAAAAAAAAGAGAGAGAGAGAGCATAAACTCAGTATGAGATACCTAAAGCCCCAATTTATGCTTTCATTTACTCCTCTCCCTGTTCCGAGTTTTTTTTTTTTTAATTTTGTTTTGATTTGGGGGGTCTTTTTTTAAAAATATATTTTATTTATTTATTTATTTATTTAAGAGAGAAAGAGAGAATGGGCACTCCAGGGCCTCTAGCCACTGCAAATGAACTCCAGATGCATGTGCCACCTTATGCATCTGGCTTATATGGGTACTGGGGAATCAAACCTGAGTACTTGGGCTTCACAGGTAAGTGCCCTAACCACTAAGCCAATTCACCAGCCCTGTTGTTGTTTTTAAAATTTATTTGGTGTTGGGTTTTTTTTTTTAGTATGGAATGCTTCACGAATTTGCATGTCATCCTTGCGCATGGACCATGCTAATCTTCTCTGTATCATTCCGGTTTTCATATATGTGCTGCTGAAGCAAGCACTTTTTTTGTTGTTTGTTTTGATTTGTTTTGTTTGTTTGTTTGTTTTGTTTTGTTTTGTTTTGTTTTTTGGTTTTTCCAGGTAGGGTCTCACTCTGGCCCAGGCTGACCTGGAATTAACTATGTAGTCTCAGGGTGGCCTTGGACTCAAGCCCATCTTCCTACCTCTGCCTCCCCAGTGGTGGGATTAAAGGCGTGCGCTATCACGCCCGGCTTGCTTTGTTTTTTTAAACAGGGCCTTATCGATATCAGGTTAGGCTTGACCTCCTGATCCTCCTGCCTTTACCTCTGAAGTGCTGGCATTACAGGTGTTCACAACCACACCTGGCCAAGTTTTCCCTCTTTCATATTTTCCTAAGGACCATCTCATTCACTCTCTTCATTTGGTTAAGGAGTGTTCTTGAACTCAAATGTCTTTGTGTTGTTCTGGCCAGCACACAATCCCTTCATGGGGAAGCCTCTGGCTCAGCTTCTGAAGGTATCTGGCTTTAGCAAGGAGGGAGACATGGACTGTCATTAACTTCATTTTTCCTGCATGGTAAAGAAGTGGTTGGTATTTATTTCTGAATTAAAGTGAAACCCTAACTCTAAGTGGGTGGGACCAGCCTTGACTCTTGATTGGCCTTACACATTCACTGATGTCTTGCTCTTGCCAGGTCTGCTGGTCAACCTGTCTCTCATCCCAGTGATGGGAGGGCTGGCACTATGCACTGCCACTGAAATAAGTTTCAATATCCTGGGGTTTTCGGCAGCATTATCCACCAACATCATGGACTGGTGAGTCACAAAGCACATGGGGATGTGGTGGAATGGCTGTTGCTTGAGAAATAGAGGTGGTTTTCTTTCATCTCAGTTCTCAGATACCTACATCCAACTTGGCTCAGTCTCTTAGGACTCGGCCACACTCTAGCATGCTGCCTTTTTTTCAAGTAGCACATCAGTAAGTTCCAAACCAGCTGCCTTTTTTTCTGAAACAAGCCAGGATTTGATGGTGCTGATTCTTACTATGCTGACTAGGGAGGTATGGTTACATATCAGGATGTCAGAATGGTGACACATATTCTAGTAATCCCAGCATTTGGGAGACACAGGTGGGAGGATTCCCATGATTTCCCAGACAGCCCATGGCTACATAGGAAACTGTAAGGATATGAGTGCACAGACTGGTAATTAATATGTTTATTGTAGGCATGTGGTTGGCTGACTACGGAATACTAGCTTAGCACTGCATGTGTACATAGTTAAGCTAAATTAAACCAGTGAGGAAGCTGAAAGCTGTCTCTTGGCTGGAAGAAGAGGTGGGCTCCAAGGTGACAGTGGTTGACCCCTTAAGAGTCAGGCTGTTGGGACTGGAAAGATGGCTTAGCAGTTAAGGCATCTGCCTGCTAAGCCTAAGAACATCAGTTCCAATCTCCAGGTCCCACATTTAGCCAGATGCAAAGTGACGCAAGGATGCAATGCTGCACTTGCTCACAAGGGGGTGCACGCATCTGGATTTTGTTTGCAGCTGCTGAGAGGCTGCTGGCGCGCCCATTCTCTATCTGTCTTCCTCTCCCTCTCTCTGTCTCTCTCTCAAAAAAAAAAAAAAGTCAGGCTGTTGGATAGATAGCTCTTTGTCTTCTTCTGGCCAAGTGATTGTCCTGATGTGGAGCCATTAAAGGGAACATGAAAGGCTTACTACTCTTGTGGTGAGGCTAGCATATGACAAGGTCCTGGAGAAAAAAGCTGTGTTGTTGGGTTGGTGTTCACATCCTGATCACACAGTCATCAGAAGCAACATCATATTCCAGTCACTGTTTTACTTGTCACTGGGTTTTTTTGTTTGTTTGGTTGGTTGGTTTTGCTTTTGGAGCCTCCACACCCTGCTCTAAATAAAAAATAATTTTTTGTTTAGTTTTTTGGTTTGTCGAGGTAGGGTTTCACTCTAACCCAGGCTGACCATTATGGGACTGGCTCCAGACAGGTGTTCAGTGGCTGTCACCACTGCAGCTATTGTTATTAACAGAGAATGCAGATGCCTCTTCCACTTGGTCTCCACACTAACTAGTCACAGTACATAACCTCTTCTCTTTGCTCTAGTTTGCAGAATGTTTTCTCAAAGAAGCTCCTCAGCGGGGACAAATACAGGTTCTCGTGAGTATCCCCAGTCAGCAGGTCTCGGATTTCTTTGGCCCACAAGAACTTTTGCTTATATTATGGCTCTGAATGTCCCCATACCACAGCAAGGAGCTTGGTTTGTGGTTGCCTATTCACTTCTGGGGAAGCCAAAATGTCCTTGTCATCCTGGGAGATGACAAATTCTAGATTGCTGGCTTTTTATAGTGTTCTTTGCTGAAATGCCTGGGTGGAAGCTTGGAGCCAGGCTGGGGGGTGGAAATTAAGAGTCTTTTGTACTTGCAGGGCCCCAGAGCTGCAGTTCTACACAAGTGCTGCTGCTGTAGCCTTGCTGATTCCAGCCTGGACCTTCTTCATGGTGGGTTTCTAGTCAGGCACCCTCCAAACTGGGGCTGCCACTTCCTTTTGATGATTCAGGAGTTGACTGGTTTAACTTTGCAAGTGGGTATCTAGTCCCCTTTGATTGGGGAGGCAGAAGCCACAGCTGAGTGGGTGTCAGATATGGCTGTGCTCAAGGAGGCCATGGAAAAATGCAGGTTTTGTGAGGGTTTTTGAGTTTGCTTGTGTTTTATTAGGACAATAATGTGTGTCCACTGTACAGTTGTGAAACCACAGTGAGAGAGTCCCTGGCCCCTCTGCCCTAATCCTAGGCTCTCATCTATTGAGTCTCTGGGTAGAGACGTACTCCCCTGACATGTGCAGGTGAGTCCTTTGGTTTACATAAGTGTGCCTCTGCAGACCTTTTCCTCAACACTTGTGAAACTGAACAGCCTGCTTTGAGTGGACTTTGGCATGTGGCTCCACCCTGCTTACCCCACAGTTACACATATGAAACAGGAACTTCTCACATCTACACCTTATACAGATGCCAGTGCATCTTTGGATATATTATTGAAATTGTAATGATTGAGTGAAAGTATGGATGTTTCATTGTTTTTTGTTTTACTAAACTGTAGCATAAAACTTGCCATTTTATGCAGTTCAGTGATGCTTAGTACATTACAGCTTTTGCAACCATCACCACCATCTGCTCCCAGAACTTTTCTCCGTTCAAATTGAAATTGTCCCCTTGATACAATTCTCACCCCCTTCCCTTGGTACCTTCCATTGTACTTGATATCTCTATAAATTTGACTCTTCTGTGGTCCTTGTATAATGGAATCATACAGTATTTGTCTTTTTGTGTCTGGTTAACATAAGGCGTCATACATGATAGGCAAGTGCTCTGCCACCAAGCTATATGCTACCACCCCCGGTTGGTTTTTGTGTTTGTTTGTTTGTTTTGGTTTTTCGAGGTGGGGTCTCACTCTGGCCCAGGCTGACCTGGAATTCAGTATGTAGTCTCAGGGTGGCCTCGAATTTATGGCGATCCTCCTACCTCTGCCTCCCAAGTGCTGGGATTAAAGGTGTGCACCACTACAACTGGCCTTGGTTGTTTTTTTTTTTTTTTTGAGGTAGGGTTTCACTCTAGCTCAGGCTAACCTGGCATTCACTAGGTAGTCTCAGGCTGGCCTAAACTCACAGCAATCGTCCCACCTCAGCCTCCCTAGTGCTGGGATTAAAGATGTGCACCACCATATCTGACTTGGCAGTGACATCTTAATAAAAGAATTACATGTTGCTGGGCATGGTGGTGCACGCCTTTAATCCCAGCACTCAGGAGACAGAGGTAGGAGGATCGCCATGAGTTTAAGGCCACCCTGAGACTACATAGTGAATTCCAGGTCAGCCTGGGCTAGAGCTGGACCATACCTTGGAAAAACCATTTAAAAAAAAAAGGAAAAAATAAATTAATAATAATAAAAAAGGAATTACATGGGCTAGAGAGATGGCTCAGTGATTAAAGGTTTTTACCTGTAAAGCCTGACAGCTTGGGTTTGATTCACCAGTACCCATGTAAACCAGACAAAGTGGCACATGCATCTAGAGTGTATTTTCAGTGGCAGGAAGCCTTGGTGAGCCCATCCCCCCCCCCCAAATACACAAAAATACTTCTTAACAAAAAGAGTTATTTCACTGAGGATTTTTCTTTTTTGCATTTCCCCAGTGACTGGTTGTGTCAAGCATTTTGCATGCTCACACCTTCTTTCTCTCTCTGTGTGGAAGGTGTTGGCCTCAAACTTGCTATGTAACTCAGACTGGGCCTTAATTCCTGATCTTCCTGTCTGTACCTCCAGAGTTCTGGGATAACACATTTGTGCCACTGTGCTGGCTCATGTTGAAGGTCTTGGTAAATTTGGTTCAGTTGTCACTTGGTAAGGTGATGTTCAAAGCTCTCAGTCACTGCTTTTAACTGATTTTTGGACACCAGTGATATCATGGTGACTTGGCAAGGAGACACAAGCCAGAAGAGTGTCCTTTTGTTCTGATTCTAGGATGTGCCTGTGATTGGGAGGAATGGGAAGAGTTTCAGCTACAACCAGGACATTGTGCTGCTATTGCTGACAGACGGGGCACTGTTCCACCTACAGAGTGTTACTGCATATGCCCTCATGGGAAAAATCTCCCCCGTGACTTTCAGGTGAGCAGAGGACTTCCCAGGAGACACAAGAGATATTTAGTGACTCTTCCATAGTGATAGCTAATTCCATCAGCACTGTGAAATACGGTAACATGCGTGAAATAGAGTTTCAGGGAAGGAACTTTCTGACAGAAGCCTTTATGTTGGAGTTTTTCTGTGATCCCTTGAATACTCTTGTCTAGAACAGAGCTGTGGGTGGAATTTTCTATGATGATGGGATGTTCTACTGTCTCAGACTGCAGTCATAGCCATATATGGCTCCTGAACATGGTTTGTGCAGAAACAGAGTTTTTTTGTTTGTGGGGGGGGGCATTTTGTTTTGTTTTTGTTTTTGTTTTTTTTCGAGGTAGGGTCTTGCTCTAGCCCAGGCTGACCTGGAATTCACTATGTAGTCTTAGGGTTGCCTCAAATTAAGAGTGATCCTCCTACCTCTGCCTCCTGAGTGCTGTGAACAAAAGTGCACCACTACGCTCAGCTCAGTGTTCTTTATTTGATTTCAGTCAGCTTACACTTGAATAGACAATGTGACTAGTGGTTCACTTGGGAAAACATAGGGACACTAAAAAGCTCATCAACTTTTCACATACATGCCTGGATACAGTTAGTAAATGAGCAACTTAAAGACTACAGTTTAAAAAAAAAAAAGCCGGGCGTGATGGCACATGCCTTTAATCCCAGCACTTGGGAGGCAGAGGTAAGAGGATTGCCTTGAGTTCAAGGCCACCCTGAGACTACAGAGTGAATTCCAGGTCAGCCTGAGCTAGAGTAAGACCCTACCTTGAAAAACAAAACAAAAATTTAAAAATTTAAAAAGCTGGGCACAGTGGCATATGCCTTTAGTCCCAGCACTCAGGAGGCAGAGGTAGGATTGCTGTGACACAGCCTGGGACAGAGTGAGAACCTACCTCAAAAAGGGGGGGAGGCTGGAAAGATGGCTTAGTGGTTAAGGTGCTTGCTTGCAAAGCATAAGGACCCAGGTTCCATTCCCTAGTACCCACATAAGCCAGATGCATAAGGTGGTACATGCATCTGGAGTTGGTCTGCAGTGGCTAGAGGCCCTGGTTCACCCAATGTTTCTCCCTCTCCCCCCTCAAATAAAATAAAGTATAAAACATGTTACAGTATTTCAAAAAAAAATTTTTTTTTTCTGGGTGTAATGGTGCCTACCTTTAATCCCACCACTTGGGAGGCAGAGGTAGGAGGATCGCCAGCCTGAGACTACAGAAAGAGTTACAGGGTGAGTTCAAGGCCAGCCTTGAGAGAGTTTCAGGTCAGCCTGGGTTAGAGCGAGACCCTACCTTGAAAAACCAAAAAAGTAAAAAAATATACATATATATTCCAGGGCTGGAGAGATTGCTCAGCTGTTAAGACTGCTTCCTGCATAAGCATGAGAGGCAGAGGGGTCCTAAGGACACTGAGTTCAACTTCCAGTACCTATGGAAATAGGTGGGCATGGCCATACATACCTGTAACCCAAGTTCTGTGGGAAGCAGAGGCCAGAGAATTGCTGGAGCTTGTAAAACCACCAAAGCTGTTCTGTCTCAAAAAAATAAGTGATAAGCAATGGGGGGGGGGGTCACCCCAGTGTTCTCTTCTAGCCTCTGAGCACACACAGGGTGCCTCATCTGTATACACACTTGCACACATCACACACATACCACATCATAATCTACTGGGCACACACACAATTTCAGTCCAAAGAAAGAAAGAACTGGGTGTGGTGGCATAGACCTGTAATTTCAGCCCTCCAGAGCCTGAGGCAGGCTATAAGTTCAAGACCAGCCTGAGCTACAAAATCTCAAAAAACTAAATCAAGCTGGGCATGGTGGTTCACGCCTTTAATCCCAGCACTTGGGAGGCAGAGGAAGGAGGATCGCTGTGAGTTTGAGGCCACCCTGAGAATACAAAGTGAATTCCAGGTCAGCCTGGGCTTGAGTGAGACCCTACCTGAAAAAAACCAAAAAATTAAATTAAATTAAAAAGAAACCAAAATCAAAACAAAGAATGAAGCAAATGTGGCAAAACGCCATTTACCAAGTCTGGATGGTGAGAATATGGCTGTTTCCCTACCTACTCCTTCCTTCTTTCCTCCCTTCCTTCCTCCCTTCCTTCCTCCCTTCCTTCCTCCCTCCCTCCCTCCCTCCCCTCCCTCCTTCCTTCCTTCCTTCCTTCCTTCTTTTTCAAGATAGTGTCTCACTCTAGCCCAGGCTGACCTGGAATTCACTAGTCTCAGGGTGGTCTCAAACTCACGGTGATCCTCCTACCTCTGTCTCCCAGGTGCTGGGATTAAAGGCATGTGCCATCATGCCTGGCCCTACTTTTTTTATTTAAATATTTTATTAATTATTTGAGAGAGAGGGAAAGAGGCAGATACAGAAGGGGGGTGATGAATGGGCATGCCAGGGTCTTCAGCCACTGCAAACAAACTCCAGATGCATGAGCCACTTTGAGCATCTCGCTTATGTGGGCCTAGGGAATTGAACCTGGGGGCCTTTGGCTTTGCAGGCAAGCACATTAACTGCTAAGCCATCTCTTCAGCCCTTCTATACTTCTTTTGGTAACAAAAAGCACGTATCAGCTGGGCGTAGTGGCAAATCCCTTTAATCCCAGCACTCAAGAGGCAAAGGTAGGAGGATCACTGTGAGTTGAGTTGAGGCTACACTGAGACTACATAGTGCATTCCAGGTCAGCCTGAGCTATAGTGTGACCCTACCTCCACCACCACCCCCCAAAAAAAGCACATATCTCCTAAGAAAGAACAATGTTATAAGGAAACCCCCTAATACTCCCAACCTGAATATGGTAGGCTCCCCACCAATGTCTCTTTGGGAGCCAAGGTCCTCAGGGCCCCTGGGTGGCTGACACAGCAGTGGTACATTGTGTGACACATGGCAGGCACTGTCATTCATAGGCCTTGTGTCAGTATGAACCTAGGGCCTTACCATATCCTCTGCTCTGTTGCTGCAGTGTTGCCAGCACCGTGAAGCACGCCTTGTCTATCTGGCTCAGCATTATCATTTTTGGCAACAAAATCACCAGTCTGTCTGCCATTGGCACCATTCTTGTGACAATAGGCGTCTTGCTCTACAACAAGGCCAGGCAGTATCAGCAGGAAGCCATGCAGAGCCTAGCCACAGTCACCAGCCCGGGTCCAGAGGATGACACAGAACCACTGGCTGCCCAGGACACCAGGCAGCACCACTGAGCACAGGAGGCCTCTGGACATAGTTGACCTCCTCCTGACACTGAGTCCCCTGGAAACCAGGTTTAACTGCACTGCTGTACTCCAAGCAGGATTGGGGAGGCAGGCTGTGCATGGCAGGTCTCCCACTCCACACTGGGTCAGATGGAGGATTTAGGGGTCAGCTTCTGCCAGACAGAACCACCTCCGTCAACTAGTGGGTCCTGCAGAGGAAATAGACATATGAAGCTCCTGGCACACTGTTCAGGCTGCAGTTGAGTGTCCATTGGAGCCAACTGTGGAACATGCACAGACTCCAGTGCCAACACAAGTTGTTGTCTGTTTGGTGCCAGCCAGGAGACCTAGAATTCTCCCTACCAGCCACCAGAGAAACAAGCCTTCTGGTCCCTGACTGCCCATGGATACTGGCCAGAGTGGCCACCCATAAGCTGCTGTGTTGAAACACAAGTCCCAGGTGCCAATGTCCCCAAGTATGGAGGCCTCAACACTCTAAGAAACAAAAAGTAGCAGACAAACCTGGAAACAGAGGTCTCCTAACTTGGGGGAAGGTTCTTGTGTGAAGGTAAAGACCCCTTCTCAGCCTGTGCTACACTGAGCCTTCCCCCCAGGGACAGGGACACTGTGTGACTGCTGCCCATGTGATGATTCCCCAGCCTGGAGGTTGGAGATGAATCTCAGATGTTCATTTCCATTCTGGGCCTGATTAGTGTGAGGCAAACTGTTCTGATGTACATGGTCTGCAAACCCCACCAAGATTCCCCAGGATGATGGCAGGTTTAGCAGAACTTTTGAATGTTTACATTTTATGCTATATTTAAAGTGAGAAACCACTTTTTTAGCAAAACAGGCACCAGTATAGGCTTCTGGAGTATCTACATATCAGGTGGACCATAGTCTATATATGTCGCCAGTTCTGCCCAGGTGTGCAGTGCCAGGCTATCGGATGCCCAGAGTCTGTCCCTTATTAGGGTCACTGGCTCCCAGAGCTCAGAGAACTCAAGCAAAGGAACACAGCGGGAGTATGGGCACAAGAGGCTGTTTTTCCTTAATCCTCATCTTGTGGATTCTGGTCAGGGGTGTGGTCCTTGGCCAGCCAGTCTTTCAAACCCTCTCTGTCAGCATGAACTCTGGGGCTGGGGAACTGCAGCCACTAGTACCACTTGCTCCTAGTCTCCCCTCCCCTCCCTGTTCTAGGTCTTTGGTACTCATGGTGGTTCACTGTGGTCAGCTGGCTTCTCATCTAGGAAGTAGGAAAACCACCCCTCTAGGAGATTGACTCTCTGAGGAAAAAAGAGCAATAATTACGTCTAAGTTCTACCTACTTGAAAAAGTCTGCCATGAAGATTGTTTGAAATGAAGTCTTTTAATCTGTAAGCCACCTTTTCAGAGAAGCTGACTTCCTGCGTGCTGGGGACAGGCTAGATGTGCCCTCCTGTGCTGTAAGGTCACCTCCACTGTGAAGATGTTTTCTCATGTGACTTAACCCAGGTTTCTGTTTCCTTCCTCTCTGTTTTCCCCAAAACTAAAGACACAATGGAGGTCAGGTGGTCCATGTTGAATTAATCTATGCAGTGGGCTTGTCCACTCTTAGGAATGTGGCCACAGAGTTGCTGACACAGAGAGGACAACACATGCCTGTGGGCATCATCAGAGTCCCCCAACACACACACACACACCCTGCTTTCCAGCAGACCTTGTGTGTGTGTATCCAGGCGCCTGGCTTCCCAGTATTGTTTGGAATTTGTGGCACCATGTCTCATTGTGACTCATTCCTCCCCTCCTGCCTCACCAGCCACTCTGCCTGTTTCAATTCTCTAAATTTGTGGACCAGATACAAAAACAAAGTTTTCCTAAATTATTAGCAAATGAAGCAATTTCCTGTAAAGCTGCTTTTGAGACTTGTCCTAATTCTGGGCAGAAAGATCATGGAACCTGTGCTTTAGCCAGAACCATGTCCTTGCCCAACTTCACATTCCTTCCTCTGTGTCATTGTCACCCTCAACTCCTGCTTTCCATAGCATTTCCAGGACAGTCCTACAATAGGAGTCCTGGATGGCCCTGCTTGGCCATTTATTAAGACTGTACAGTCACACTGTTTTTAAACTTTGTCTAGTACTTTTATAGAATGCTATGCTTTTAAGGAATTGTTACTGACATGCATGTATAAACATTAACACTGGGTGTTATTACTTATCTTGGGTTAATTTCTCCTGCATCCATGTTCGTTGTCTATTCCTTTGAAAACAAATGGAACACTGAACAGACCTGAGCCAGCTTGTTTAGTATATCCATAGTCAGAGATGTACAAGTCTAATGTCAAAACACTTCCATGGGTATGAGATGTAAATAAGAGGTACAGGACTTATCTACCACATATGAGATTGATCCCCAGCACAAGAAAACAATGGAAGCTTTCAGCACTGAATGTTAGGAAAAACTGGGTTTGTTGTTTTGTTTTGATTTTGAGATGAATGTGGTGGCATTCACCTATAATTACAGCTAGAGTTTGAGGCCAGCCTAGGCTACATAGCAAATTTCCATCTGAAAAAAATCCAAAAGAAAAAAATCTGATCATCATAATTTCTTGTATATCAGTGTTATAATAATCTGCTTGCCTGGAAAGTTGAGAGTACTCTTGCACAATCCATAATGTCTTTCATCTGGTAAAAAATAAACACTATGCATCAAGAGACAGTAAAAACAAAATGCTGTACAAGGAAATCAGTTAAATTGAGCTCTGCTTTGTAGCATGCCTTCATAGCACATCACAAAACCAGTCACATAGCTCCCTGCATCTCTGGATGCTGATTTGAGTCAGTGGAGATAGCAGATGCTCTTCACATCATCCAAGTGACATTCTTTTTCAGACATGAACGTAGTCTCTCTAGGTAGGAAAAAGAAAAACAAGAATGGTATTGCATACAGAAATTGACATCAGTATTTTTTTTCATTATTTTTGGTCTTTTGAGACAGGGTCTTTCTCCTATGTAACCTACTCTGTCCTTGAACTCAAAATCCTTCTGCCTCAGCCTTCTTCAGTTCTTTTTGTAGTTGTTCTTTTGTTTTTTCAAAGTAGGGTCTCACTCTAGCCCAGGCTGACCTGGAACTCACTCTGTAGTCCCAGGCTGACCTCAAACTCACAGTGACCCTCCTATCTCTGCCTCCTGAGTGGTGGAATTAAAAGCGTGCACCACCACACCCAGCTGCTTAAGTTCTTTTGCTTTTTTGTTTGTTTTTGTTTTTCCAGGTAGGGTCTTACTCGAGCCCCAGCTGACCTGGAATTCACTATGTAGTCTCAGGGTGGCCTCAAATTGAGGATTCTCTTACCTCCGCCTCTTGAGCACCGGGATCAAAGGCGTGTGCCACCAGGCCTAGCTTCTTTTGCTTTTTATTATTATTATTATTTGAAAGAGAGACAGAGAGAAGAGAGAATGGGCACACCAGAGCCTATAGCCACTGCAAACAAACTCCAGACACATGTGCCCCCTTCTGCATCTGGCTTACATGGGTCCTGGAGATTCGAACTGAGGTCCTTTGGCTTTGCAGGCAAACGCCTTAACCACTAAGCCCTTCTTTGGCTTTTTTTTTTTTTTTTTTTTTTTTTTTTTTTTTTTTGGTTTTTCGAGGTAGGGTCTCACTCTGGTCCAGGCTGTCCTGGAATTAACTTGTAGTCTCAGGGTGGCCTTGAACTCTCGGTGATCCTCCTACCTCTGCCTCCCAAGTGCTGGGATTAAAGGCGTGCGCCACCACGCCCGGCCCTTCTTTGGCTTTTAAACAACATTCTGCTTTATTCTTTTTCAAAATACATATTTGGCCTACCTGGGGCCCTGTTTTTTCCTTTTTCTTTTTTTTTTCCAGGTGTAGGGTCTCACTCTAGCCCAGGCTGACCTGAAATTCACTATGTAGTCTCAAGGTGGCCTCAAACTTATAGCGATCCTCCTACCTCTGCCTCCCAAGTGCTGGGATGAAAGGCGTGCACCACCATGCCCGGCTTATTTCTTCCTTTTTTTTGGGAGGTGGTGTTCGAGGTAGGGTCTCACTCTAGCTCAGGCTGACCTGGAATTTACTATGTAGTCTCAGGATGGCCTCAAACTCACATCCTACCTCTGCCTCCCAAGTGCTGGGATTAAAGGCGTGTGCCACCACGCCCGGCTTTTGTTTCTTCCTTTTTTGAGGTGTTTGGAGATACAGTCTGGGACTTCATGCATGTTAGGGAAGTTGCTTTACCACTGAGCTGTATCCCCCGTCCAATTTTCTTAGTTTCTAACAGAATGTCCTGACATTCCTGATGAATCACTATTTCTCTGTCCTGGACAAGAATCTAAAGGTAGATCCTTGAGGTCATGTGTCACCATGGATGGGCTGCGTTCACAACAGCTCTGTGTACACAATGTCAGCTTTGATGCCTCCAAAATATTTCTAGTTTTTTCTGATTGAGTTTGGTGCTTCTGGACCTGCTTGGAAATCTACATTCAGTTTAAAACCATCCCAGCTGGCAAAGGTTTTTGTATGTCTGGTTTTCTTTTTGTTTGTTTTCATTCCTGGAGAAGAACATTCAGTTAATTTGTGATTTCTGGGCTATATGCAGCTGTCAGTCTGCACCTGCCCAAGGTGTTACAGGCACCATTTTGAAAATGCCACAGTTAGGATAACATTCCCTTACTGAAAAACTTGATACTGTATTGGAGATTGCCTACATCAGAGCCAAATCATTTTCGTTTTATACCAAACAAAACTGGAGAATTAAAAATACATCATACAAAATGTAGAGTTTTGAAAGTCACCTACTTCAGTATTTATGCAAGTAGATTAATGCCACCGAGTTGTTAAAAATGTAGTGAATCTCTTTAATTCTTCTGTGGTAATAAATCGGTATTGTGTAATAATCCTGTGGATGCCTCCTGGTTATTTTTGTCGGAGCAGTTAATGGCTTTTGTTCATGACAAAGTAAAATAAATGTGAAATATGTAATTGTTTACTTCTTTGTGTAACTTTTTTTTGGTGTTTGTTTGTTTGTTTTGTTTTTCAAGGTAGGGTCTCACTCAAGGTCAGGCTGACCTGGAATTCACTATGTAGTCTTAGGGTGGCCTTAAACTCCCCACAATCTTAACCTCTGCCTCCCAAATGCTGGGATTAAAAGTGTGCATCACCATGCCCAGCTTTTTAAAAAATTATTTATTTATTTATTTGAGAGAGAGAGGCAGATAGAATTGTCGTGACAGAGGCTCTAGCCACTGCAAACGAACTCCAGACATATGTGCCACCATGTGCATCTGGTTTATATGGGTTCTAGGGATTCGAACCTAGGTCCTCAGGCTTTGCAGCTTTGAGCCTTAACTGATAAGCCATCTCTCCAGCCCCCCCTTTTTTGTTTGTTTTTCGAGGTAGGGTTTCACTCTGGTCCAGGCTGACCTGGACCTATGTAGTCTCAGGGTGGCCTTGAACTCACGGCTGGGATTAAAGGCGTGAGCCACCACACCTGGCTCCAGCCCTTTTTTTGTTTTGTTTTTCGAGGTAGGGTCTCACTCTAGCCCAGGCTGACTTGGAATTCATTCTGTATTAGGGTGGCCTCCAACTCACTCAAATCCTCCTACCTCTGCCTCCCAAGTGCTGGGATTAAAGGTGTGCACCACCACACCCTGCTCAAAAGTAATTTTTTTGTAAGAGAGAGGGAAGGAGGGAGAGAAAATGGGTACACTAGGGTCTCCTGCCACTGCAAACAAACTCCAGACCCAAGTGCCACCCTGTGCCTCAGGCTTCATATAGGAAGTGGGGAACTGAACACAAGCAGGGTGGCCTTGAAAGCAAGGGCCATTAACTGCTGAGCAATTTTCCAGCCTTGAGGTTGGTTTCTTATTGCCTCTGACAGTGTCCCAATGAAGAAAGAAGAAATTAACGCTTTCTCAAGTCCCAGGAGAACTCAGGAAGCAAAACGAGGTCTGAGATAAACAAAGGAAGGATTTCATTCCATTATCAAGCAATACCGCATTTGTGTTTTTGAGGCAGGGTCTCACTCTTGCCCAAGTTGACCTAGTACTCATTCAAGTTTTCTAGACCTCGCTCTAGCCTAGGCTGACCTGGAATTCACTATGGAGTCTCGGTGGCCTCGAATTCATGGCGATCCTCCTACCTCTTCCTCCCAAGTGCTGGGATTAAAGGCATGCACCACCATGCTCAGCTCTCAAAAGGTAAAGATCTTTTTTTTCTTTTTTGGTTTTGCGAGGTAGGGTCTCACTCTGGTCCAGGCTGACCTGGAATTAAATATGTAGTCTCAGGGTGGCCTCGTACTCTCCGCGATCCTCCTACCTCTGCCTCCCGAGTGCTGGGATTAAAGGCGTGCACAACCACGCCCAGCGAAAGGTAAAGAAAAGAGCTTAATTGATGCTGACCTAGAATTCACTATGTAGTCTCAGGGTGGCCTCGAATTTACGGTGATCCTCCTACCTCTGCCTCCCGAGTGCTGGGATTAAAGGCGTGGCGTTGACAACCACGCCCGGCCTTTTTTGGGGATCGAGGTACTGTCTTGCAAAAGAAACAGCCTCCTATAAATTTGACAGAGATATACGTGTTCGGCTATGGGAGACCAGATGCTCCTTTTACCAGAAAATGGCCTTACATGAAGCACAGCTGGAAGTGACTTTCCCTTTTTTTTTTTTTTTGTTTGTTTTTCGAGGTAGGGTCCTACTCTGGCTGACCTGGAATTCACTATGTAGTCTCAGGGTGGCCTCGAACTCTCGGCGATCCTCCTCCCTCTGCCTCCCGAGTGCTGGGATTAAAGGCGTGGGCCACCACGCCCGGCTGATTTTCCCTCTGGCAGAGCCAAGGGCCTCGACGTTAAACACTTCTGGACTACGACAACCCCGCAAGCATTACCATACAGCGACGCCCAAGCCCTTGACGTCATCAAATTGCGCAGACGGAGAAAGAAGCGACGTTCTGGAGCGCGCGGGGAGCTGGTTCTGGAAGGCGGTAAGGGGTTTTCCCCCTTCGTCGGCGTAAGTCGTCATCACGCGTCCACGCAGGAAGTGACGACACTCCGAGCGCGCCGGGCGCTGTTTCTTCTCAGGCTCCTGTACCGGCGGCGGCGCAGGGGTGAGTGGTGGCGGGAGACTCGGACGTGGGAATCGGGGCGGCGGGCGTACGCGCGATCTCCTACTCAAATGGACCTTGGGGCGGCCGCAGACTCAAAGGCGAGACGCCCCGCCGTCCCACACGTCCGAAAGGAGATGGCTGGCTCTGGCATTCCTGTGGGCCCACCCTGCCAAGCATATCCTCAGATTTTGGTGACGGAACCCGCAAAAGTGGGAGCCCAGGCCGGGGTCAGTGACCATATTTGCCAGCACCCCTTCACATTAGCTGGGGCAGCGTTCTTATACAAGAATTTGTTTATTAAGTTCGAGACACTGAGCTTTGACCTGGGTGATCTCTTCCCATCCTTGAGCTGTACCGTTATTTATTATAGTTGCATTTTGCGGGAAAAGTGAACTGAGATGAAATACTTTCCCCAAACCTTACAGGAATGACAGGAGAGAATCCTTCCTTCCTAGCGAGACTCCTGGGACCTATTTTGAAACACTAAAGAATTATTAGACTTTAGTGCTCAGAAGCAACGGAGAATCGAACTTGCCGTGTTCAGGGTTTGCTTGAATTTTCTTTTTGCAGTGTTTTAACTCAAATGGGTGATGAAAAGGACTCTTGGAAAGTGAAAACTTTAGATGAAATTCTTCAGGAAAAGAAACGAAGGAAAGAACAAGAGGAGAAAGCAGAGATAAAACGCTTAAAAAATGTAAGCTATATTTTTTAAGTAAGTGTTTTTCTTAAAGGAGATTTAATTTCTTTGCCCTCATTTTTCCATTAGAACAACGCTTCTTCGGTGAAGTTCTTTTGTACTTCCAAATGTCACAGGTGAGCCCAAAATCTATTCTAAAATTAACAAAAACATTCATGTACCCAGTTCACCTTGAAGGCAGGTTGATAACACATTGAAGCAGTGTCTGAATGAGGATGTCTACATGGGAACAATGTCCTGAACCCGGAATCATTAGTGCAACAAATCTAATTTTCTCATCTCATTATTTAGCATAGTCATAATACTATTTCTAAGTAAATTTTTAGTATAGTTGAAACTTACCTTGAAATTTAAGTACATGTTTTGAATCTTCCTTTATTTGCATGATAACATACTTAGAAAACATTTTCAGTGATTAAATAGTTTTGGTAAGATTAGGAACAGTTCATTTTGAAGTATATACATATGTACTGTGTGATTGTTAGGTGTGTAAAATCCAAGTTGGTCTCAATTTCGGCTAATCAGAAACTAACATACTTGGCATAGAGTCTAATGTCACTTGCCATATATGCTGTTTTTCAAATTTTTATCTCAGTTTTTGGTTTATAGATAATTGTGGATTTAATTCCATGGGATTTGAACAGGTTTTTTTGGTTTTGGTTTTGGTTTTGGTTTTGGTTTTGCAAGGTAGGGTCTCACTTTGGTCCAGGCTGACCTGGAATTCACTATGTAGTCTCAGGGTGGCCTTGAACTCTCGGCGATCCTCCTACCTCTGCCTCCCGAGTGCTGGGATTAAAGGCGTGTGCCACCACGCCCGGCTTGAACAGTTTTTAAAAAAATATTTCATAATATTTTCATCCAGAATATATGAAAATTTGTTATATGATGTCAACCAACATTAGTTGTAGGTTTAGCTGGTTGTGATAGCACACACTTGTAGTCTTAGCCAAGGCAAGAAGATTATGAGTTCAAGGCCATCCTGAGCTACACATCAAGACCTATTTCAAAGATTAAAAAAAAAAAAAAAGGTTATCTGTAAGGAAAATAACTTATTTTCTCTTTGTTTCTTAGTCTGATGACCGGGACTCCAAACGGGATTCCCTTGAGGAAGGGGAGCTGAGAGATCACCGCATGGAGATCACAATCAGGAACTCACCATACAGAAGAGAGGACTCTATGGAAGACAGGTGAGAGATATGTAAGATATTATAGACCAAAAAATGAAAAACTGACTGGGAAGTACTACATAGCTGAGGTCCCAGCCAGCTGTTTTCAGTCTTCCTTTGAAAAAGTTAGTATTATGAGACCTAGGTTTATATGGAGTCAATTATCAGTTAGACAAATGAGCATGAATTCCTTTATTGGTGATAATTTTTCAGTAAAACCAGTACCATTTAGATAATGAATTTAAATATCCTTGGAAATTAAGGATTTTGCTAATAATACAATGTGGAATGTATAGAAACCACTACCAGCAGTATGTGTTAATGATTCTTCCTTTGTGGTGATATCTTGTCACTGTTTCCTTTTCGTACCTTGTGGGATAATTAAAGAAAACACAGCCAGCACTTAAAGTAGGTTAAAGTTCTGAGAAGCCCAGGATGTAATTTTTTTTTTCCAGGATGTGTGTGTAGAATCAGTGGAACCTACTGTTAAATGATTTTTTTTTTTTTTTTTTTTTTTTTTTGGTTTTTCAAGGTAGGATCTCACTCTGGTCCAGGCTGACCTGGAATTAGCTATGTAGTCTCAGGGTGGCCTCGAACTCACGGCAATCCTCCTACCTCTGCCTCCCGAGTACTGGGATTAAAGGCGTGTGCCACCATGCCCGGCTGTTAAATGATTTTTTTTTCTTGCTGCTGTTTTGTCTTTTTTTAAAAAATTTTTTAATTTTTTATTTATTTATTTGACAGAGAAAGAGGAAGGGGGAGAGAGAGAATGGGCATGCCAGGCCTCTACCCACTGCAAATTAACACCAGATGTGTGTGCCCCTTTGTGCATCTGGCTAACTTGGGTCCTGGGGAATTGAACCTGGGTCCTTTGGCTTTGCAGGCAAAGGCCTTAACCCCAAAGCCATCCCTCCAGCCACCCCCCCCCCTTTTTTTTTTTTTTTTTTTTTTTTTTTGGTTTTTCGAGGTAGGGTCTCACTCTGGCCCAGGCTGACCTGGAATTAACTATGTAGTCTCAGGGTGGCCTCGAACTCTCGGCGATCCTCCTACCTCTGCCTCCCGAGTGCTGGGATTAAAGGCGTGCGCCACCACGCCCGGCTCTTTTTTTTGTTTTTTAATGTGAGAGAATTGGCAAGCCAGGGCTTCCAGCCACTGCAAACGAACTCCAGATGCATGTGCCCACTTGTACATCTGGCTTACATGGGTCCTGGGGAATCAAACCTGGGTCCTTTGGCTTTGCAGGCAAGCACCTTAACCACTAAGTCATCTCTCCAGCCCCCTCTCCCCCGAATCTTAAAATGGCTTAAATTTCAGGATTGCTATGATTTTTTTCAATGACATTAGAGATGAGCTTTGTGAACCTGTTGTGAACCCCACTGTTTTCTGGTATGCCCTGGTTTTACAGCATTATATGTCTCTTATTTGTTGCAGAGGTGAGGAAGATGATTCTCTGGCTATCAAACCACCCCAGCAAATGTCTCGGAAAGAAAAGGCCCATCACAGAAAAGATGAGAAGAGGAAAGAGAAGCGCAGGCATCGTAGTCATTCAGCAGAAGGAGGTGTAGAAGCCTTTGCTTTCTTTGTTTATTTTGGTTTTTGGTGGTAGGGTTTCACTCTAGTCCAGGCTGACCAGGAATTCACTATTCTCAGGCTAGCCTCGAACTCATGGTGATCCTCCTACCTCTGCCTCCTGAGTGCTGGGATTAAAGGCATGCATCACCACGCGTGGCCTGCCTTTGCTTTCTTCTATGTCAGTTAAAAGTAATTATTTCCTGGGCTGGAGAGATGGCTTAGCAGTTAAGGTGCCTGCCTCCTAAGCCTAAGAACACTGGTTCCAATCTCCAGCAGTTCCAATCTCCAGGTCCCACGTTTAGCCGGATGTAGTGACGCAAGGGCGCAATGCCGCATTTGACCACAAGGGGGCGCACACATCTGGATTTCGTTCCTAGCAGCTGAGATACTGCTAGCACACTCATCTCTGTCTTCCTCTCCCTTTCTGTCTCTCTCCAGAAAAAAAAAAAGAGTAATTGTTTCTTGTCTTGATCTGCTTTTTCCAGGGAGTAGCTCAAAGTGAAGATAGGTGAAATTTTAGCTAACTGCATAAACTCATTGTAGATCTCTTGGAATGACTTTTTTATTACTTCTGGTATTTCTTTTTTTCCTGAGGTAGGGTCTCGCTCTAGTCCTGGTTGACCTGCAATTCACTATGTAGTCTCAGGCTGGCCTTGAACTCATAGCAATACTTCTACCTCTGCCTCCTGAGTGCTGGAATTAAAAGTGTGTATCAGGGCTGGAGAGATCACTTAGCAGTTAAGGTGCTTGCCTACAAAGCCAAAGGACCCACGTAAACCAGATGCACAAGGTGGCCTTGGTGCAACCATTCTCTATATGCCTTTCTCTCTTTCTCTCTATCAAATTAAATTTTTAAAAATTATATTTTATTTATTTATTTGAGAGAGAGAGAATGGGCATGCCAGGTCCTCTAGCCACTGCAAATGAACTCCAGAAGCATGCACCACCTTGTGCATCTGGCTTACATGGGTCCTGGGGAATTGAACTTGGGTCCTTTGGCTTTGCAGGCCAGTGCCTTAACAGCTAAGCCATTTCTCCATCCCTGGATTTTTAAATTCAATATACAATTGCTAAAGTATTTCTTGATTTAATTGTCATATCTCATTAGGAAAACATGCCAGAGTGAAAGAAAAGGAAAGAGAACATGAGCGCCGGAAACGTCATCGAGAAGAGCAGGACAAAGCTCGAAGAGAATGGGAGAGACAGAAGAGGAGGGAGATGGCAAGAGAACATTCCAGGAGAGAAAGGTGAGGCCTGCTCATTAAGAAGCTTTAGTCCAGTGATGGTGGCTGAAGATCTGTTAAGTCAGGGAACACAGAGGCAGAAAGCAGGTTTGGCTTGTGGGCATAACATAGTAGATGTTGAGTGAGGTTCACTGTGAAAGTTGTCCTGAAGTATGTTTTACTCTGTCTGAAAGACATTTTGGCATGAATTGTAGAAGGTGATAAAAAGGCCCAAGAGTCCATGTCACATATACTCCCATTGGAGGCTGATGAGGATCCATCAGAAGGGTCCTAATTTAATTTACTGGGAGGCTTGGTTCAGTGATGAGTTGAAGGAGGGAAATTGCAAATTCTGAGGGTCCATATTACTTTTCTTTTTTTCTTAGTTTTTTGAGGTATGGTTTCACTCTAGCCCAGGCTGACCTGGAATTCACTATGTAGTCTCAGGGTGGCCTCAAACTCCCAGCAATCCTCCTTCCTACCTCTGCCTCCCAACCATATTACTTTTCTCATTACTGTGACAGAATACCTGATAAGCATCATAAGGTAGAAAGAGTTTCTTTTGGCTTGTGGATTTTTAGTTTTGTTTTCAATATTTTTATTTACTTTTATTGCAAGCAGAGAGAAGAGAGAGAGAGAATGAGTGTATCAGGACCTCCACCTGCTGCAAATAGAACTCAAGATGCATGCACCACTTTGTTTTGTCTTGTTGTGTTTTGTTTTATTTGGGGGGGTCCAGATAGAAAGAGAGAATGGACACTTCTAGGCCTCTGGCCACTGCAAATGAGCTCCAGAAATATGTGCCACCTTTTGCATATGGCCTATGTGGGTACTGGAGAACCAAGTCTGGATCCTTAGGCTTCCAAGGCAAGTTTCTTAACCACTTAGCCATCTCTCCAGCCCCATGCACCACTTTTTGTATCTAGCTTTACATGGATACTGGGGAAACAAACCCAGTTCATTAGGGTTTGCCCGCAAGCATCTTAGTTGCAGAACCATTTCTCCAGCCCTGGCTCATAGTTTGAGAATACTTTCCTTCATGTTGTGGAAGGCATGGGCATGATGCAGCAGGTCACATTCCATCTACAATCAGAATGCACAGAGTTGAATGCTGGTGCTAGGCTTGCTTTCTCCTTTTTGTTCAGTTTGGTACCTGAGCCCATGGAATGGTGCTGGCTGCATTCCTACTCAATCCAACATGGAAACTCCCTCACCTCTGTAACCAAAGGTTTGTCTCCTAGGTGATTCTAAATCCTGTTCAGTAGACAATCACTAACCAATACACTGTTATAGGTAGGAATGCAGGCCCAAGGAGGTGAAGGTTGGGCCAGATGTGAAGCAGTGGAGATGGAAAAAGGATGTACACTAGGAAGGTTGGGGTTTTGTGAATGCCTTTCAGCCTGGGACATTGGGCTGTGAGGCAGATTCCCTCTGGGAAGAAAGTGGGATCTGACACCTTTTCAATGGTGGGTTATTTTCAAGATGTGGTATTCGTCCCAGAGGAAGTCACCCAAGCCCACATGTATGAATCCTGTCACAGCAATTCTTAAGAGAAGCTGGTGTGTTTGGCTCATGGCTGGTTCATTCAGCAGGAGCTTTCTGAGCACCTGTTCTGTGCCAAGCTTGGCTCCAGCTGCTCTAGCCTAGGACAGCTGAGGAGATGGATTATTTTCAGTGGATGATGGAGCCTGGATGACTAGGAAGACAAGTTTACTTACTATTCTCTGCATAATGTGAGAAAATGTGGGTTCTTCACAGCAAAGGACACAATCATAAGAAAGATCTCTAGAAGTCTGGGAGCTGCACACCAGACTCAGGGCTTTTTTTTGTTTTGTTTTGTTTTTTTTTTTTTTTCATTTGTTTGTTTTTCGAGGTAGGGTTTCACTCTAGTCCAGGCTGACCTGGAATTCACTCTGTCTTCTCAGGATGGCCTTGAACTCAAGGCAATCCTCCTACCTCTGCCTCCCAAGTGCTGGGATTAAAGGCATGCGCCACCACGCCCAGCTTTCAGGGCATTTTTTCTTTTTGTATCAGCTTTGACTTCTGAGAAGCAGCATGTGTTTAGCTCCTGATCTGCCCTTTAGCTTAGCTCATACTGAGTGCAAGAGTACACTCATACTGAGTTGCAGGGGGAGGAGGGTAGAGGTGGTGACTGTTCCTAGCAGACAGTGCTGAATACACCAGGTGGGGAGAGGTTTGTTGGTTCTCACTGACGCAGGGAAATGGCAGAACACTGAGGCTTAGCAGCCAGATCCAAAAGATCAGTTGGAGAGTGGTATACAAACTCACAGTTAAGTGTGTAGAATGCTTAGACTGCCCCTTCTTGTGCTTGTTCAGGGAGGGGAGAAATTTAGGCTTCTATGTTGATTTCCTGGAAGGTGAAGCAGGAAAAAAAGGAGGGCTGGGGCAATGGCTCAGAGGATAAAGGAACTTGGTTGCAAAGCCTGACAGCCAGGGTTCACTTCCCCAGTACCCATGTAAAATCAGATACACAAAGTAATATATATATCTGAAGTTCTTTTGCAGAGGCAGAAAGCCCTGGCATTCTCTCCCCCACCCCTTTCTCTTTTCAAACACAAATAAATATATTTTTTGCCAAGCATGGTGGGAGGCTGAGGTAGGAGGATCTTTGTGAGTTTGAGGCTACCTTGAGACTACGTAGTGAAGACCAGGTCAACAATCCACCTACCTCTGCCTCCCGAGTGCTGGGATTGAAGGTGTGCACCACCACACCTGGCTACCTTTTTTTTTTTTTTTTTCCTCTTACTTATTTGTAAGCAGAAATAGATAGAGGAGAGACAGGTTAGAGAATGGGTGCACCAGGGTCCAGCCGCTGCAAATGAACTTCAGACTCATGCACCCTTTGTGCATTTGGCTTTATGTGGGTACTGGAGAATTGAACATAGGTCATTAGGCTCTGCCAGCAGGTGCCTTAAACCATCTGTCCAGCCTTTTTTTTTTTTTTTTTTTTTTTTTTTTTTTTGCGAGGTAGGGTCTCACTCTGATCCAGGCTGACCTGGAATTAACCATGTAGTCTCAGGGTGGCCTCGAACTCACAGCGATCCTTCTACCTCTGCCTCCCAAGTGCTGGGATTAAACGCGTGCGTCACCACGCCCGGCTTTTTTTTTTTTTTTTTTTTTTTTTAACTTAAGAGAGAGGACTGGAGAGATGGCTTAACGGTTAAGGCATTTGCCTGCAAAGCCAAGGGACTTCTGTTCAATTCCCTGGTGCGCTCATTCTCTCTTTCTCTGTCTCTCTCAAGTAAATAAATATAAAATAAATATTTAATTTAAGAGAGAAAGTAATTCAGGGTCTCTTGCTTCTGCAAACCAACGCCAGATACAAGTGCCACTTTGTGCATCTGGCTGTATGTGGGTCCTGGGGAATCAAACCCAGGTTGACAGACTATGTGTGCAAGCACTTTAACTGCTGAGCTATCTCCCCAGCACAAGAAGTTTTTGTCTAGCTATAGGAACATGAAAAATTACCTTTGGGGCTGGAGAGATGGCTTAGAGGTTAAGGTGCTTGCCTGTGAAGCTTAAGGACCCAGGTTTGATTCTTCAGGTCCCACATAAGGCACACATACATAGTGATGCATGCGTCTGGTGTTCATTTGCAGTGGCTAGAGTTCCTGGCATGCCCATTCTTACTCTCTCCCTATATCTTTCCCTCTCTCTTTCCCTCTCTCTCTCAAATAAATAAATAAATCTTTAAAAAATTACCATTGACATGAATTTTAGCCACCCGGCCACATGTGTCTGTCACCAATGTTCCCATGTTCCAGGTGATTCCTGCCTTGTTGTCAAGCTGCTTTCTCTTTGTCCTCCCTGTCATGTTGAAGCGCACTGTTTCAGGCTGAGTGGAAAGTTAGTTGGACAGGTTCATCTCCCAGATCCACTGAAGGAGAGCCAGGCCTCAGGGGTGTGGCCTCTTCCCCAGGAGGGCTCTGCCCCTTCACATGTGCATGTCTCCCGATGGGTTGAATTTAACTGGGGTTCTCTTGCATACTTAATGAGATGTGTGCTGTCTTCCCTGTGCTGCCAACAGAAGCTATAGACTGTCAGGTATGGGTTCTAACAAGTGCTGGCCTCTTTATAGTGCTTTGCGTTTCTTGCCGGTGGCTCTCCAGTAAGTGTTTGGTGATATGTACAGGTGACTTGGGCCCCTAAGAAGCCCTCTGTGTGTTTACAGCATGCAAAGACACGTCATAAGTTGAACAGAAAAAATACACCTGGCCTACAAAAGCTTTCTGTGGGGCAAGGACATTAAGACTGTTGTGTTTCTTCCAGGGACCGCCTGGAGCAGTTAGAGAGGAAGCGGGAGCGGGAGCGCAAGTTGAGGGAGCAGCAGAAGGAGCAGCGGGAGCAGAAGGAGCGGGAGCGGAGGGCAGAAGAGCGGCGCAAGGAGCGTGAGGCCCGAAGGGAAGGTAGGAGGGAGGGGCTATCCACCTCCTCTGTGGGGCCTCTCCTTGTGTTGCTCTCAGGGTGGTGACTGGTGCTGTCAGGGGCTGCCACAGGCTTTCCACACACAAGGCTTATCCTGTCTGAGCATGCGTTCTTTGATGCCATTGGCTAAGCCTTCAGCAGGACACTTTTGATGCATAGCTTATACCAAAGGGGTTGAGGATTATGATATTCTAGGATGAAGGTGGACTGCAACCATGCCTGTCTTGGGCAGATGAGCTGTGTGTAGGCTGGGAGGATAGCTTAGTGATTAAGGCACTTGCCTGCAAAAAGGACCCAAGTTCGATTTCCCAGTGTCCATGTAAAGCCAGATGCATGCATAAGGTCTGGAGTTGATTTGCAGTGGCTAGAGACTCTGTTGCACCCATATTTGTTCTCTCTATCTCTTTCTCCCTCTTTATCTCTCTGTGTCTCTTAAATAAGTAAATATTTTTATTTATTTTTTTATTTTTCGAGGTACGTCTCACTCTGGCCCAGGCTGACCTGGAATTCACTCTGTGTACTCAGGGTAACCTTGAACTCATGGCGATCCTCCTACCTCTGCCTCCTGAGTGCTGGGATTAAAGGCATGCGCCACCACGCCCGACTTAGTAAATATTTTTTTAACTTTTTTTTTTTAATTTTTTTATTATTTTTTTGGAGAGAGACACAGAGAGAGACAGAGAGAGAGGGAGAGGAAGACAGAGATGGGCGCGCCAGCAGTGTCTCAGCTGCTGCGAACGAAATCCAGATGTGTGCGCCCCCTTGTGGTCAAGTGCAGCATTGCACCCTTGCATCACTTTGCCTCTGGCTAAACGTGGGACCTGGAGATTGGAACCAGTGTTCTTAGGCTTAGGAGGCAGGCACCTTAACCCCTAAGCCATCTCTCCAGCCCAGTAAATATTTTTAAATCGTGTGAAAATATCTATGAATTTACCATCTTAACCATTTTGAGAATACATTCATTGTATCTGTTTTTTTGTGGTTACCATTCTAAAGTTATAACAAACAAATTTGAACTAATATCAACTTAACCTCAGTAACTTGCAAACTGCTTCTTTCATCTCTGTCCCTCCCTGTTTTAGTTGTTCTGTCACAAAATTGCATCTTTGTATGTTATATATCCATAAACTAGTATCTTTAAAACTTTATTGGCCTGTTAAGTCATGTACCCAAAAAAGTGGAATTATGAACAGTTGTTAAGTCTTACTATACATCTTCAAAGACCAAGAGAATCCTGAAAACAGTTTCACTGTAGTATCTCGTACATTTCTGAGTTCATACTACTTGTAATATCTTGAGCTGCTAAGTTTTCGTTTCTTTTTTTCTTTTTTTTTCTTTTTTTTTTTTTGGTTTTCATTTCTTTTCTTTCTTTCTTTTTTTCTTCTTCTGTTTTTTGATATAGGGTCTCACTCTGTCTAGCCCAGTCTAACCTGGAACTCACTCTGCAGCCACAGGCTGGCCTTGGACTCGGTCTCTCACTGAACCTGGAACTTACCAACTAGGCTAGCCTAGCTGGCCAGTGAGTCCTAGGAAATTCCTTATTTCTTCCTCTCCAACACTGGGACTACAGGCATACAATACTCAGCATTTTACATGAGTGCTAGGGATCTAGACCCAGATCCTTGTGCTTGCTGGGCAAGTATTTTATCCACTGAACCATCTCCCTAACCCCTGTGGTGAGCTTCTTGAGTGTTAATTTATTCATGTCTTTTAAAAAAAATGTGAGATATGCCGGGCATGGTGGCTCATGCCTTTAATCCCAGTATTTGGGAGGCAGAGGTAGGAGGATCACCAGGAGTTCACAGCCACCCTGAGACTACATAGTGAATTCCAGGTCAGCCTGGGCTACCTCAAAAAAACAAAAAAAAAAAGAGAGAGAGAGAGAGAAATCAGGCTGCAGAGATGGCTTAGCGGTTAAGGCTTGTATGTGAAGCCTGAGGACCCAAGTATGGTTCCCCAGAACCCACATAAGCCAGACACACAAGATGGCACATGTGGCTGGAGTTTGATTGGTGATTACAGTGGCTAGAGACGTTGGCAGAGCAATTCTCTACCCCCCAAAATAATTTTTTTAATTGTTTTTTTTTGTTTGTTTGTTTGTTTTTTAAATTTTTGAGCTGGAGAGAGATGGCTTAGTGGTTAAGGCACTTGGCCTGCAAAGCCTAAGGACCAAGGTTCCATTCCCCAGGACCCACATAAGTCAGATACACTAGGTGGCACATGCATCTGGAGTTCATTTGCAGTGGCTGGAGGCCTTGGTGAGCCCGTTCTCTCTCTCTCTTTCTCTCTCTCTTTTTCACTGTCTCTTCTCTCTCAAATAAATAAAATATTTTTATTTTATTTTTATTTTTTTATTTTGTTTTTTTATTATTATTATTATTTTTGCTGTTGTTTTTTGAGGTAGGGTCTCACTATATAGCCCAGGTTGACCTGGAATTCACTGTGTAATCTCAGGGTGGTCTCAAACTCATGGCGATCCTCCTCTGCCTCCCGAATGCTGGGATTAAAAGCATGTGCCACCACACCCGGCTAAAATTTTATTTTATTTTTATTTATATATTTGATAGAGAGAAAGGGAGAGAGAGAGAGAATGGGTGCACCAGGGCCTCCAGCCACTGCAGACAAACTCCAGATGTATGTGCCACCTTGTACAGCTGGCTAACATGGGTCCTGGGGAATCAAACCTAGGTCCTTTGGCTTTGCAGGCAAACACCTTAACCACTAAGCCATCCCTCCAGCCCCTAAAATCTTTTTTATTTTATTTTTTAAAGATTTTATTATTTATCTCTTAAAGACAGAAAGAGGGAGAGTGAGAATGGGCGCACCAGGGCCTCTAGCCACTGCAAACGAACTCCAGATGCATGCACCACCATGTGCATCTGGCTTATGTGGAATCTGGAGATTTGAACCTGGGTCCTTAGGCTTCGCAGGCATGTGCCTTAACCACTAAGCCATCTCTCCAGCCCCTAAAATCTGGTTTTTTTAAGTGTGAGAAATCTTCAGCAGTTACTTGTCATCCTCCCTGGACTCATACAATCACAGGGTGATCTATTGCTTGTGTCCTACAAGTTCCCTTGGGTATAAGGCCTTTTTACAGTGATTTTCTTTGTTTCTTAGACTCAGTAGTTTCCATTGTCCTGTCTTTTTACATTCACTGAGTGTTTCTTTTGTCTACTCAGATGTGCCATTTAATCTCTGTAGCAGGTTATATATTTCATGGGATTTTCTTTTTCACTAATTTATTAGAGAGAGCAGAGAGAATGGGTATGCCAGGGCTTCTAGTCACTGCAAATGAACTCCAGACACATGCGCCACCATGTGCATCTGGCTTACATAGGATCTGGGGAATAGAACCTGGGTTCTTAGGCTTTGCAGGCAAGCGCCTTAACCACTAAGCCATCTTTCCAGCCCCCCTTTTTTTCTTTCTTTCTTTCTTTTTTTTTTTTTGTTTGTTTAAATTTTTTTTATTATTTTATTTATTTTTGGAGAGACACACAGAGAGAAACAGATAGAAAGGGAGAGGAAGACAGATAGAGATGGGCGCACCAGCAGTCTCTCAGCTGCTGCGAACGAAATCTAGATGCGTGCTCCCCCTTGTGGTCAAGTGCGGCATTGCGCCCTTGCGTCACTTTGCATCTGGCTAAACGTGGGACCTGGAGATTGGAACCAGCGTTCTTCTCCAGCCCTGTTTGTTTGTTTTTTTAAGGTAGGGTCTCACTCTAGCCCAGTCTGACCTAGAATTCACTATGTAGTCTCAGGGTGTCGTTGAACTCACAGTGGTCCTCCTACCTCAGCCTCCCAAGTGCTGGGATTAAAGGCGTGCACCACCACGCCCAACTGCTGGTTATATGTTTCTGTTGGGATGAATCTTTGAGATTCTCTTTCTCCCTCCCTTCCTACTTCCCTCTCTCCTCTCTGGGCTGGCTGTGAAATCTCAGTAATCATGCCTCAGCCTTCTAAGCGATTGCAGTTGTATACCACCACTCCTGGCCACACTTCCTGTATCTTTAATGTTTGTGCACCATTTACTTAATTTTCATACCAGAAAGATCAGGCACGTAGACCAAAGTGTCACTGTAGTACTCAGATGCCAGCCAAATACCTTCTCATTTTAAATCAGGTGGAGGCTGGAGACTGCTTCCTTCTCTTCCCCTGAGGCCAGACTCTGTCACAATCTTTCATCTGGTCTTCATTAGGAATGGTTATCCAATGTTTTTTTTTTGTGGTAGAGCCTTGCTCTAGCCCAGGCTGACATGGAATTTACTTTGTACTCTCAGGGTGGCCTCGAACTCATGGTGATTCTCCAACCTATGCCTCACAAGTACTGGGACTAAAGTATGCCATCACACCTGGCTTTATTTTTTTCATTTTTTTTTTTTTTTCGTTTGATTGGGGCATACTTTGCTGTTTCTTTGTTGTTGTTGTTGTTGTAATCCCCACACCACCACCACCTAGAGTTAGGGTTTCATTCTAGCCTAGGTTGACTTGGAATTTACTATGTAGTCTCAGGGTGGCCTCAAACTTACAGCAATCCTCCTACCTCTGCCTTCCAAGTGCTGTGATTAAAGGTGTACGCCACCACGCCTGGCCCTCTTTGGGTTTTTTGTGATTTGTTATTGTTGTTGAGACGTGGTCTTTGGTGTAACTCTTTTTTTTTTTTTTTTTTTTTTTTTGGTTTTGTCGAGGTAGGGTCTCACTCTGGCCCAGGCTGACCTGGAATTAACTATGTAGTCTCAGGGTGGCCTTGATCTCACTGTGATCCTCCTACCTCTGCCTCCCCCAGTGCTGGGATTAAAGGTGTGCGCCACCACGCCCAGCTTTGTTGTAACTCTTGAGATCAGAACCACCCCATTCAGGTATTGCTGTGACTGTGTTGTGATTGTTGGTACTGTCTGTTGAATGTTTGCCTGGCGTGTCCTCCTGGGTCAAATCTGAGTCTGTGCCTGTCCGTGATATGCACAATCACTTTCTGACTTTTCCTGTATGTGCAGTTGCTTTAATGTCTTTGTCCTTATATATCTAGCTTCTTTTTTTTTGTTGTTTTGTTTTTTGTTTTTTGGTTTTCGAGGTAGGGTCTCACTCTGGTCCAGGCTGTCCTGGAATTAACTATGTAGTCTCAGGGTGGCCTTGAACTCTTGGCGATCCTCCTACCTCTGCCTCCCAAGTGCTGGGATTAAAGGCGTGCGCCACAACGCCCAGCTTATATCTAGCTTCTTGAAGAGCAAAAGGCAAAACAGAAGTGGTTGCAATGGCCCTGGTCCTTACACTATCTAGAAGTCACCTGAGCCAGAGTGGGTATAGCAACAACTTGGCCTGCTTGTCCTCTGGAACTGTGAGCAGTAGTTAGATGATTGAGGGACATGGTCCTTTTCAGGTGCCTTGGCCCTCCACCTGCTCTGGGATGTCCAGCTCTACTGTTGCCTCGCACATAGGGCTGGGCTGCTGCTGCTGAATGAGATTTATTTTTTCATTATTTTGTTTGTTTGTTTGTTTTTGGTTTTGCGAGGTAGGGTCTCACTCTGGTCCAGGCTGACCTGGAATTCACTATGTAGTCTCAGGGTGGCCTCGAACTCTCGGTGATCCTCCTACCTCTGCCTCCCGAGTGCTGGGATTAAAGGTGTGCTCCACCACGTCCGGCTTTTTTTTTTTTTTTTTTTTTTTTTTTGAAGAAGGGGCTCAGTATGTAGTCTCAGGGTGGCCTTGAACTCACAGTGATCCTCTTACCTCTGCCTCCCAAGTGCTGGGATTAAAGGCGTGCACCACTACACCCAGCTCTGAATGAGATTTAAATTGACCAATGTGCTGCCTGGGCCTTCTCTAGAACTTGTGTCCTTCAGCATATTCCAGAGTTCAATGTCTGTTACATAAGACAGGATCTGAGGTGCAGTTGCCCAAGTCCTGTGGGCACTTCTCACTTGGCTGCTTCCCCAGATTCCTTTCCCACCCTGCCTCTGTGACCAGTGAAGATCACTTTAGACTCTAGAAGGTTCTCAGGGTTAGTCCATGGCTCCAGCTTGGGGCCTTTTCCTACTGAATTCTTGGCCTGTAACTGAAGATACTAGTGCTATGTATATGTCTACACCCAGTGTGAGTGTGGGGCACCGAGAGGCAGATCAGGGCCATTTTGGAAAGACTGTTGACAGCCCATTTCCACTCTTCCATGTATATAGTCTCTGCACATCACCGCACAATGAGGGAGGACTACAGTGAGAAGAGCAAGGCCAGCCACTGGAGCCGTAGCCCACTGAGGCCACCACGAGAGCGTTTTGAGCTGGGAGACAGCCGGAAGCCAGGTGAGGCCAGGCCAGCTCTTTCTTGGAGCTACCATTAGGATGTCTTTCCTAGGGAATATTATTTATTTTATTTTATTTTTTTAATTTTCAAGTAGAGAGGGAAGAGAGACAGATAGAGAAAAGGGGCATACCAGGGTCTCCACCCACTGCAAACAAGTTCCATTGCATGCATCGCTGTGCATCTGGCTTTATGAGGGAATCAAACTTGAATTGTTAGGCTTTTCAGACTAGTACCTTAACCACTGAACCACCTCTCCAGAACCATAGGGGGTATTTCAACATACTTTTTTTTTTCTTTTTTGGTATTTTGAGGGAGGGTCTCCCTCCAGCCAGGCTGACCTGGAATTCACTATGTAATCTCAGGGTGGTCTTTTTTTTTTTTTTTTTGGGGGGGCAGATAGAATGGGCACACCAGGGCCTCCAGCCACTGCAAATGAACTTTAGATGCATTGTCACCTTGCACATGTGGCTTATGTGGTTCCTGGGGAATTGAACCTAAGTCCTTTGGCTTTGCAGGCAAATGCCTTAATCATTAAGCCATCTCTCTAGCCCTGTTTCTTCTTTTTTTTTTTTCTTTTGTTTTTGTAATGTTTTATTTATTTGAGAGAAAGAAGCAGATAGAGAATGGGCACACAAGGACCTCTAGCCTACTGCAAACAAACTCCAGATGCATACACCACCTTGTGCATCTGGCTTTATGTGGGTACTGGGGAATCGAACCCTGGTGCTTAGGTTTTGCAAGCAAGGCCTTAACTGCTGAGACATCTCTCCAGCCCAATCATTTGTTTCTTTTTCTTTTTTTTCTTTTTATTTCTTTCTTTATTTTTTTTAATTTGAGCGCAACAGACAAACTGAAAGAGAAAGAGGCAGGTAGATAGAGAGAGAATGGGCACGCCAGGGCCTCCAACCACTGCAAATGAACTCCAGATGCATGTGCCTCCTTGTGCATCTGGCTTACGTGAGTCCTAGGGAATCAAGCCTCAAACCAGGGTCCTTAGGCTTCACAGGCAAGTGCTTAACTGTTAAGCCATCTCTCCAGCCCTCTTTTTCCTTTTTTTTTTTTTTGTTTTCCCCTGAGGTAGGGTCTCACTCTAGCTCAGGCTGACCTGGAATTCACGGTGTAGTCTCAAGATGGCCTTGAACTCACAGCAATCCTCCTACCTCTGCCCTCCAAGTTCTTTTTCTTTTTTAAAAAAATATTTATGTATTTGAGAGCAAGAGAGAAAGAAGCAGTAGAGAAAGAGAATGAGCACACCAGGGCCTCCAGCCATTGCAAATGAACTTCAGATGCATGCGCCATCATGTGCATCTGTCTTATATGGGTACTGGGAAATCATACTTGGGTCATTAGGCTTCTCATCCAAGTGCCTTAATTGCTAAGCCACCTCCCCAGGCCCCAATTGTTTCTTTAACAACTTATGGTGTGTATGAAAATGACATGATGAAATCTATTATTTTGTGTGTTAATTTTACAAAAATTTATTTATTTATTGGAGAGAGACACAGAGAGAGGGTAGGAAGACAGATAGAGATGGGCGCGCCAGCAGCCTCTCAGTGCTGCGAACAAAATCCAGATGTGTGCGCCCCCTTGTGGTCAAGTGTGGCATTGCGCCCTTGAGTCACTTTGCATCTGGCTAAACGTGGGACCTGGAGATTGGAACCGGCGTTCTTAGGCTTAGGAGGCAGGCCTCTTAACTGCTAAGCCATCTCTCCAGCCCCCAAAATGTATTTTTTTTAATGTGGATAAAAACAGTTTATGACATTAAGGAAAATTCCACAATAAAATTATACACTGGTTGCAGTACTGTCTTGTTATGAGGAGACAGCTGACATTCCTATGAAGTAAGGCATGTGTTTCTCATCTCAGGTGTTTGTTCCTGGTCCTTTTAGGAGTCGCTCTACATGAGCTATTCTCCATACACAGAGAAGTTAATTATTATGTAAAGTACATGCAACTTTTTTCAAGTAAGGTCTCACTCTAGCCCAGGCTGATCTAGAATTCACTCCGTATTCCCAGGCCAGCCTCAAACTCAGTGATCCTCCTACTCCTGAATGCTGGGATTAAAGGTGTGCACCACCACACCCAGCTACATACAACTTTTGGGTGGTGCTATCTGGAAAATTTAAAAGCATCCTAGCCTGGTATAGTGGCACATGCCTTTAATCCCAGCACTTGGGAGGCAGACATAAGAGGATCATGGAGAGTTTGAGGCTACTTTGAGACTACATAGTGAATTCCAGGTCAGCCTGGGCTAGAGTGAGACCCTACCTCAAAAAAATTCTACCAGGGCTAAAATACAGATCAGTATACCTTGCCTAACATGCATAAAGTCCTCTGTTGGATTCTCAACACTGCATGTATTGGGTGTGTTGGTGCACACAAGTTTGAGGCCAGCCAGGATATGTGAAACCCTGTCTCAAAGAAAGATCTTTCTCTAAATTCACCTCTGGTGGTTTATTTCACAAGTAAAAGAAGAGAAAATGGAAGAAAGAGACCTGCTGTCTGACCTACAGGACATCAGTGACAGTGAGAGGAAAACCAGTTCAGCCGAGTCTTCATCAGGTACTAAGCCCACCTGGCCAAGGCCTTGAATACTGCTGTCAGTGGAAGGCCACGGTTTAACCCGGTGGCTTTTTTCTTCTGCAGCAGAATCAGGCTCAGGCTCTGAGGAAGAGGAGGAGGAAGAGGAGGAAGAGGAAGAAGAAGGGAGCACTAGTGAGGAGTCAGAGGAGGAAGAAGAGGAGGAGGAGGAGGAAGAAGAAGAAGAAGAGACTGGGAGTAACTCCGAGGAAGCCTCAGAACAGTCTGCAGGTAAGGAGCTGATGGGTCACGATGGTTTTCATTGATGCCAGAGCATTATATGTTGGCTGCGGAAAGTTTAGGAAGTGCAGAAAGAAAATTTGAAGTATAATATAAGAACATTTTCAAATTGAAATTGTCTTATTCTATGAGACTCAAAACTGGGGGTGCCGTGTGTGATGATGCACGCCTTAAATCCCAGCACTTGGGAGGCAGAGGTAGGTGGATTACCGTGAATTAAAGGCCAACCTGACATAGTGAATTCCAGGTCAGCTTGAGCTAGAGAGCAAGACCTTCCCTCTAAAAACCAAAGGAGTGGGGGGCTGTGGCTCAGTGGTAGAGTGCTTCCTTAGCATACATGAGGCCCTATGTTCACTCCCCAGCACCACTAGTCTCTGTTGTATAATAAAGTCCTGAAGTTTAATGTCAAAAAAAATAAATAAAGGACCAGGCGTAGTGGTGCATGCCTTTAACCCCAGCACTTGGAGGTCAGAGGTAGGAAGGCTGTGAGTTCAAGGCCAACTTGGAGCTACAGAGTGAGTTCAGGGACAGCCTGGACTACAGTGAAACCCTACCTCAAAAAAATAAATAAGCCTGTGTGGTGGCACATGCATTTTAATCCCAGCACTCGGGAACTAGAGGTAAAAGGATCGCCTTGATTTCGAGGCCACCCCGAGACTACATAGTGAATTCCAGATCAGCCTGAGCTAGAGTGAGACCCTACCTCGAAACAAAATAACTATTTATCTTTTATTGATTGATTGATTGATTGATTGGAGAGAGGGAAAGAGAGAGAGAGAGAGATTGGGCACTCCAGGGCCTCTAGACACTGCAAACAAACTCCAGATGCTTGTGCCACCATGTGCATCTGTCTTATGTGTGACCTGGAGAACCAAACCTGGGTCCATAGGCCTTGGAGGCTAGCACCTAACTGCTAAGCCATCTCCAGCCCCAAAATTAATTAATTAATTAATTAATTAATTTCAAAAATGAATAAAATATAAAAGAATAAAGAGTTGAGCCTCAAAAATTATTGGTGTGAGCCAAGCATGGTGGCACACTCCTTTAATCCCAGTACTCAGGAGGCTGAGGTAGGAGGATCACTGTGAGTTCAAGACCTCCTTGTAACTGCATAGTGAATTCAAGGTCAGCCTGGGATAGACTGAGACCCTACCTCAAAAAAACAAACAAAAAAAAAAGGCGGGCATGGTGGCACACACCTTTAATCCCAGCACTCGGGAGGCAGAGGTAGGAGGATCACCGTGAGTTCGAAGCCACCCTGAGACTACATAGTGAATTCCAGGTCAGCCTGGGCCAGTGTGAGACTCTACTTCAAAAAACCAAAAAATAAAAATAAAAAAGAAGAAGAATTGATTGGTGGGAACACCTGTTCCTGCTAACCTAACCCTTAGATCTGCCTGTGAAGGATTGTGGAGCTCCAGGGCCAGTGCTCAGTCCCATGCTGATCCAAGCAGATAGCTGTTTTCTTTTGCAGAAGAAGTGAGTGATGAAGAAATGAGTGAAGATGAAGAGCGAGAAAATGAAAACCACATCTTGGTTGGTAAGGGCCTCCCTGTGACCCTGTGGTAGTGTTTGTCTGGTGTGGTAATGCTGTGAGCATGACTGTGCCTATTTATCCGTGACACATAGTGCCCCATGAGCTTGAGGTTTTTCCCAGAAGTTGTAGGGAGCTCCTCTGGCTTGTCCATGAACACATGCAGCCAACTGAGAGATTTGCTGCTTCCCTGAGGATACACAGTTGGCTTATTTTTTCAAAGTAGGGTCTCACTCTAGCCTGGGGTGACCTGGAACTTACTCTGTAGTGATCCTCCTACCTCTGCCTCCCTAGTGTTGAGATTAAAGGCTTGAGCCACCACACCTAGCTTAAGGATCAGCTTTATTTGGATGGCATCCTACTGAGTGCCCACTGTGACTCAAATGCTGAGGGAACCTGGGTTCTCAGGGGGAATGAGACTGCTGGACAATAGACACTCTTGAGAAGGGGAGGCCTGTTAGGGCACTAGAAGAAGGCAGGATTATGTCCTTGGTGGATATAATTTCTAGGTATACCCATCCCATGTGGCTTCTGCCCTCATCTTCCAAGTCCAGCATGTAGTTGTCACTAGCTCTGCTTTGGCCTGCCTAGTGCTGGGATTATAGCTGTCAACTACCATGCTTGGTTTATACAGTTTTCTTTACAGATGAAATTGTGGCTATAAAGGATCACAGGTCTTACTCAGTGCCTTTGTGCAGAGGAGGCAAGCCTGGCACCAGCTTCTTATGTGTAGGAGACAGGACAGGCCACCCCTGCATAGAACCCAGAGCCTCAGAACAGGAGGGTTGGTTGTATTTACTTGTTCCTAGTCCATAATTAGGTTTAACTTTTAAAGTTCCAGAATCGCGATTTGACCGAGATTCTGGGGACAGTGAAGAAGGGGAGGAAGAAGTGGGTGAGGGAACCCCTCAGAGCAGTGCCCCAACAGAAGGGGACTACGTACCTGACTCTCCAGCCCTGTCACCCATTGAGCTCAAGCAGGAGCTGCCCAAGTACCTTCCAGCCCTGCAGGTAAGGTCCCCCTCTACCCTCTGCCCCAAGACTGGCTTCCTGCTTTGGCAATCCAGTACAGTATTTTAGGTGGCCAGGCACAGCCACCAGCATCCTAGCCATGATCCTTAGGCCTGGCAGCATTGAATGCTTAACTGGGTGCTAGGAGCCATGTGCTGTTGCTTCTGTACTCACTTGGTGCTTGGCCACATGATCAGGGAGTCAGTGTAAATGCACATGGTTGCAAACTTTAAGACAACACCAATGAGTACAAGATACTGCCAGGAAGATTTGGAGAGAGTGTGGTGGTCCCAGATGTTTACAACTTCCTTCTAGACCTTTGTCACCTGCCCTCCAGTACTGCCTCTGGACAGATAAGTCTGATCATAGGCCATCCAGCATGGCACCCTACCACGTGATGTCCAGAAGGTGCTGTGGGACAGGTAAGCCATGCACTCTCCAGGGTAGCATGGTCTACCTGGCAAAGGATGCCAATGTGAATGAGATGCTTCTATTTGTGCTGGCTTACTTCATACTAACATGTAGGTATCTTGAAAGAAGACAAAAAACAAAACAAGATCCTACCATCTGCACATACTCTGTGCTGTGCCCATGCCCTCCTGAAGTCACTTAGGTGGACTTTCCTATGTCCCTGCCCTGTACAAGGTACAATGTGGGCATGGACAAGGATGCCCCTCCATCAAGCATGGCTATTGAGCCCTTGCATCTTGCTTCCTTCCCAGGGCTGCCGGAGTGTGGAGGAGTTCCAGTGCTTGAACAGGATCGAAGAAGGCACCTATGGGGTGGTCTACAGAGCAAAGGACAAGAAAACAGGTGGGTAGAATCTAGGATGACCCACTGGTGAGACATGGTTGACATGGGGACAGGAATTAGCAGCCAGAGTGGGCCCAATCAGCAGGCAGCTCTGGTGTGCACTGGAAAGCTAGGAATCACTGTTGAGTAGTGGTGAGTGGATCATCCCTGCACTGGTACTAGCCCAGCCATGGGTCTGTTGACAGGCACTGGCTAGAGCCTCTCCTGATCCTCATACAGACTCTGGGAGGGCTGGTGATTGGCCTGCCACCAGTAGCTGGCTTGGGTCTCTGCAACTTCAGCACATGGTTTCTTAATGCAGATTCATATATGCATGATACAGTGGATCTTTGGAGTCAAGCCCACCTTTTCCCTGGTGTCAGGCTTTTGTCCACATCATACCTTCCTTGAAGTCTCAGGTCCTGGCTTGGGTGATGCACACCTGAGCTTCTCAGTGAGTCCAGAAGCCAGGGGTCAGCCTGACTCAAGCTCTGCTATTTACTATGACAGCAGGGATTAGAGACAAGGCTAGTAGAGTGGCTAACTTCCAGATTTTGGGTCTTCCCTGCCCCACTTTTTTTTTCTCTTATTCAATATTGGGATTCTAGGCAGGCACTCAACTATTGTGCTATACGTCAGCCATAGCTTTTCTTCTTAAAACAGATCCTTCCTATGAAGTAATCGGTGCTTTGTAAAAAAGAAAAAAAGCCTGGCATGGTGGCGCACGCCTTTAATCCCAGCACTCAGGAGGCAGAGGTAAGAGGAATGCCGTGAGTTCAAGGCCACCCTGAGACTACATAATGAATTTCAGGTCAGCCTGGACTAGAGCAAGACCCTATCTGCAAAAAACAAAAAGAATAAAGAAAAAACTTCTGGGTCTTGTACATGTATGCACATGTGTGTGTAGGGTCTCTTGCTGCTTCAAACAAATGAATGCCGGGTGCATGTGTCACTTTTTGCAAGCCTGGCTTATTTTTATTTTTCAATATTTTATTTATTTGAGAGAGAGAGGCAGATGAGAGAGAAAGAATGGGTGTACCAGGGCCCCTAGCAATGAACTCCAGACACATGTGCCACCTTGTGCATCTGGCTTCATGTAGGTACTGGGGAATCAAACCTGTGCCCTTAGGCTACACAAATTCCTTAACTGCTAAGCCACCTCTCCAGCCCTCATTATTTGATTTTTGAGGTAGGGTCTTGCTCTAGTCCAGACTGACCTGGAATTCACTGTGTAGTCTCAGGTTAGCCTCAAACTCACAGTGATCTTCCTATCTTGGCCTTCCAAGTGCTGGGATTAAAGCTGTGTGCCACCACTCCTGGCTTATTTTATTTTCTTAATATTTATTAAATATTAAAGGGAGAAAGAGAGAATTGGGCATGCCAGGACCTCTAGCCACTACAAATGAATTCCAGATGCATGCGCCACCTTGTATATCTGGCTTACGTGGGTACTGCAGAATGAAACCTGAGTTCTTAGGGTTCCCAGGCAAGCACCTTAACTACTAAGCCATCTTTCCAGCCTTCGTTTTTATTTTTGATAGGATCTGGAATTCGCTGTGTAACCCAGACTGGCCTGGAACTCATAGCGATCCTCTTGCCTCAGCCTTCCAAGTGCTTGGATTACAGGTATGAGCAGCCATGCCTAGCTTAGGTGATATTTTTTACAGATGAAATTGTTGCTCTGAAGCGGTTGAAGATGGAGAAGGAGAAAGAAGGATTTCCAATCACATCATTGAGGGAAATTAACACCATCCTCAAGGCTCAGCACCCCAATATTGTCACTGTCAGGGTGAGGCCCAGCCCTCAGGCTTGGTATGCTTGTATGGGAGACCTGTCCCCTGAAGGGGTAGGGAGAAGGTTCCATGACATACTGGGGTCAGATGTTAGGAAACTTTCAGTGTAGAAACAGCCTGAAATGTAGTAGGTCCTTGATGCCTACAGCGTTTGTGCCTGGGATTTTAGGTTTGTGAGAGCCAGTATTTGCCAAGGTTGGGCTGGAGGCTGTGCCCACCACCCACAGACCCACTGAAATTCCCACTGTTTCCCAGGAAATTGTCGTGGGCAGCAACATGGACAAGATTTACATTGTGATGAATTATGTGGAGCATGACCTCAAGAGCCTAATGGAGACAATGAAGCAGCCATTCCTGCCAGGTATGGCCATATGCCACCCTTGGCGACCATTGTTGCTGCTGCCTGATCATGAGATGTGGGTGTCTTAAGGGCTCTCTGAGCAAAAGCAGGAGCAGTGTCCTTGTGGGTTAGAAGTGTTGCTAGAATAGATTTTACCCAGGAGCCTGGTTTCTGCTGGGTCACATAAATAACATTGGTGCCTCTGGCCCCTCTGTGGGACATTGTGTGCTCAATGGTGTGTGAGTTGTGTGTGTGACCCCATTATTCTCCCAGGGGAGGTGAAGACTTTGATGATCCAGCTGCTGAGTGGGGTGAAGCACCTTCATGACAACTGGATCCTGCACCGTGATCTCAAGACCTCTAACCTGCTGCTGAGCCATGCTGGCATCCTCAAGGTGAAGTCCTGCATCCCCCCCGCCCACCCTGCCCAAGAACCTTGTCCATAGCCTGGCTTCCTAAGCTACTTTCTCTTTGTTCCTGCAGGTGGGTGACTTTGGTTTGGCTCGGGAGTACGGGTCACCCCTGAAAGCCTACACCCCAGTCGTGGTAACCCTGTGGTATCGTGCCCCAGAGTTGCTGCTTGGTGCCAAGGTGAGTCTGAGAGTGTCTCTTCTGCTCCATGCTGGCTTTATTCTGGCCGATGGCCTGACACCACAGGCATCTGACCCATGTCCTCTGACCTCTTAGGAATACTCAACAGCTGTGGACATGTGGTCAGTGGGCTGCATCTTTGGAGAGCTGCTAACACAAAAACCCCTGTTTCCTGGGAAGTCAGAAATTGATCAGATCAACAAGGTGTTTAAGGTGAGTGTGAAGGCTGGGCCATCTATCCTGTTGTAACTGTACAGGCAGTACCAGAAGTAACTGTCAGTGTGACTCCAGGACTGGAGTCAGAGGTGGAGACTCAGGTCACAGTATGACTTGTTAGTCACCTGTCCTCTTGATACCAGTGACATAGTGTCAGTACTGTATAGCATTTGCTCAGTTGAGACATTCCTCTTTCAGGACCTGGGGACACCCAGTGAGAAAATCTGGCCTGGCTACAATGACCTCCCTGCAGTCAAGAAGATGACATTCAGTGAATATCCCTACAATAACCTCCGAAAGCGATTTGGTGCTTTGCTTTCAGACCAGGGCTTTGATCTTATGAACAAGTAAGTCTCCATGGTGGCAGCATGGTCTGTTCCTGTAAGTTGCAACAACTCTCATACTGGCCTACTGGCCCCATGTCATCAGGCTATGGGCTAATGGCATTTCCATAACTGCCCTGGTACCTGGAAGGCCCAACACACGGGGCCTTAGGGGACACTGAGGCTCAGAGGAGTAGACAGGTACTTCTGTAGGTTTCTTCTCCATGCCAGCTTGGTCTACAGCATGTGCCCACCCAGTGAACACAGGGTTGGCTCAAGCTGTTACAGCCGTGTGTGCTATGGCCCACAGCAGATGCCCACTGTCCTATGCCATTGGACTCCACAGGTTCCTGACATACTTCCCTGGGAGGAGGATCAACGCAGAAGATGGTCTCAAGCATGAGTATTTCCGCGAGACCCCCCTCCCCATCGACCCCTCCATGTTCCCTACGTGGCCTGCCAAGAGCGAGCAGCAGAGGGTGAAGCGTGGCACGAGTCCACGACCTCCCGAGGGTGGCCTAGGCTATAGCCAGCTGGTGAGGGTCCCGGCTAGCAGGAGTTCCTATGGGGGGAGGGGATATTTGGGTCATAGTCCTCATGGTGTACATCTTGCTTTGCAGGGTGATGATGACCTGAAGGAGACAGGTTTCCACCTCACCACCACCAACCAGGGAGCCTCAGCTGCAGGTCCTGGCTTCAGCCTCAAGTTCTAAGTCAGCACCCCTGGCCCAGCCTGGAGGGTGAGGGCGGTATGGGAGCATGATCTTGCCAGCCATGACCGCCATGAGTCAGGGTGCCTGCCTTGGAACTCTTCATCCTGACTTGGTTTTCCATGTTTGTTTGTTTTTTTAAAAAATATATTTTGGTTTGTAAATTTGTAGAATTAAATATTTTCCTTCTGGAAGGAAAGACTGTTTTCAGAGGTGTCTAACTAGCCCTGTGAGGAAGGGTGGGTGTCTTGAAGTGCCAGCATAGACAGCCCAGCCCTCCCCACAGTGGGACTGTTGTCTGCAGCAGAGCTGGAGTTCTCTGCTTGTCAGTCTTGGAGGCCTGTGTCTGTGTTGATGAGTGAGGCAGCCCTACTCCTTACCAGGGTGTCCAGATCAGCCCTGTCCACACAGGCCTTGGCCCCCAGACCCAGGTGTGTGGCAGCATCAGCCAACCGAGTTTTTATACTTTAGATTGTTACATGTCTTAAGAAGTAAACTATTCTTGGAGGAATCTCTGGTTTTTTTTTTTTTTTTTTTCCCCCTAGTATGTTGGCTCCTGCTGGGTCCCGTGGGTGTGCCTGGAAGGGGTGTTGCTAGCTGCCTGGGCTTGAGTAAGCAGCCTAAGATAGGGTATAGCACTGCCCTGATCTCACATGGGCCAAGTCCTTCCTAACCTGCTAATCTACCCTTCCCATTTGTGGCTGAACAGGGTGTTGGCCTCATACAGCGAAGCAGACTACCTGACTAGACTTTCCTGTGCCTAAGCTGATCCTTGATTTCCATCCCCTACTCACTGTACACCTCAGGTGATATTGCTAATACTTGTGCTTCAATCTACCCCACTAATCCAGAGGCCATCTTGGCAAAGCCCTTCTTGCCCTATTGACTGTGTCTTTGCCCAAAGTAAGATAGTCCCACCTCCAGGCTCCCCACATCTAGGTGGACATAAGCTGGCCCACACTGAGTCTTCCCATGAAACAGCACGAAAACATCAGAAAGAAAGTGCTTTATCTGCTAGCTTCTAGCCCAGGCCTCTGAGTGGGCTCAGCTCCTCACTCGGACCCTCCAGGAGTAGGTGGTGAGCACACGCTGGTGTCGGCGTACCACACATGTATAGGTGCCTTCATTGACGGCATTGGCGATGATGCTCAGCTGTGCCTCACCCAGGGCCAGATAGCCAGGATAGGAGAACTCAAGGGGCTCTTGGTCCTTGTACCAGCTGTGGGGGGTGAGAGGAAGCTCCTACATACCTGCCCAGCCCACTCCAAGGGTCCCAGGACACACCCACCTTGAGGACCCTGGGAAGCCTGGGCATCCCCTGGACATGTTTCCCTGCCCACCCCCAAGTACTCCGCACAGCCCAATCCCCTCTCGAATGCCTGGGTAGTGCTGCTCACTCACTATACTTTGCCTTTTTTGTGGAGGATCTTCTGACCACAGCGGAAAGTCATGTTCCTGCCCTCAGGTACCAGCCTGGTTTTGGTCCTGGTTGGTGGTGGGGTGGTGGCCACCGTGGGAAAAGGGAATTCTGCTCAGGACATGGAGAAATGTCATATCAGTGCTTACCCCCACCAGACCTGGCCCAAAATGGGGAGACTGAGCCCAAGAGGCCCTCACTCTACCCCTCAGACATCACCATAGCAGAAGTCACAGCTGTTAGGGCACAGCCTCTTCATGAGCCTCTGACGGGCATCACAAAAGCCCCTCCGTGCCCAGGATGGACACACAAACAGCCGGTCCAGGCAGCCTGCTTGGAGGACAGCCTGGCTCAGGGTCTGCCCAGAGTCCCACCACTCATATCTTCACCTTCCTGCCCCAGGGAACCTACCGTAGAGTCTGTGCAGTCCCCACAGCTCATCCTGAGACAGGGCCTTCCAGCCTCTCAACGTGGCATTGAGGTGCATGAGTGCCCTGCCCTGCTGTGAATGCATCAGGCCCAGGGCGTGGCCAATCTCATGGGCTGCTACATGCACCAGGTCTGTGAGCCACACACCTATGGGCCCCATGGGTTAGTGTCAGAGCCCTTCTAGTCCTGGGCGAGCTCCAGAAGGCCCCATACACAGCTGCAAGCTACCCTTGGCCACAGCCAGGGAAGATAAGTATGTTCCCAGTCTAGGCGGTGAGCTTGGCCCCCAGGAATGCAGCTGCAGCTCCCTCTCCAGCAGCACTGGGGTGGGAGGGGAGTGCACTCTATGAGAACCAGAGTTCTCCCTTGTCTGCTTGACTAGGAAACACTCATTTACCCCAGGAAGTCCTTCCTGCTCCCAAGCCCTCCACCCATAGCCCACCATGGTGCAAAGAATAGGGTCTCACAAGACCTTGGGGTCAGGTCACCTTTCTTCCAGCTGTATCGTGTGGGTCCTAGGATCCAGTACTCGCTGTCGTCAAAGTGAATGCCACCATGGGGTGGGAAGAAGGCATGGGCTAGCTCACCCGTGGGGCCATCAAAGCAGTGGTGCAGAGCAGAGACCAGGCAGTCAGTGTGGTTGATGGGATAGAAACCTAGAATAGTACAATGCTGAGACAGCGCCTGTGGGGCTAAGCAGGGTCAGGACCATGTTACTCACCTATCCGGAGGTCGCTGGGCTGCTCGGGGGCCACCTCCCGGAAACTAAATGGAGACACATCACTCCACATGCGGAAGGCAGCAGCCAACCCCCTGCGTGTCTCACGGGGGCTCAATAGGTTCCGGGGAAAGGACAGGATTCTGAGGGTGAAGGTTAAGGTCAGGGATGGTGTTTGGGCTGTGGTCAACCCCCAGTACCCTCAGGTCCAGGTGGCACCTGTACGTGAGGTTGAAGTGGTCCCAGCGCAGCCTGGCTGGGGTCAGCGTATAGCGGCGTCTTCTGGGCACCAGTAGGGTCAATGGGCTGGGGACCTGGGTGGTGCGGACCCTAGAGGGGTCTGGTACAGCCACAGTTTTCTTCACGGAAAGAAAGTGGATGTGAGGAGTCAGTAGGAAGTCTCCAGGCTCCAAAATTGGTGTGGAAAGCAGACTGTTAGTAAATGGGTGAAGGGAGCAACGGAAATGGGGATAGGGTGCTGGCAATCGCTAACTTTTCCTCCTTCAGTGTGTTCCTTTTAACCCAGAGAAAACAGTTACTAAGAGATTGGAGTGGGCGGAGCTGGAGATGGATGCAGCCTCCCACCCACCTCCCACCACTGATGGACACTGATTCTGGATGCTCAGACCTACAGAGTCACATGCAAACCCACGGAACCCTCTCAACCCTGGACCCAAGGTCAGACGCTCCGACGTGGACCCACCCTGCGCACCTGACTCTCCGACCCGCTCACCTGCGCTGCGCTCCAAGTTGGGGCTGCAGGCACTCCCAGCCGCGCCAGCAACACCAATGTTGGGAGGAGGCACAGCCCTCCCAGGACGGCTCGGAGGCGGTGGCCCTGCTCAGGGCCCGACGCCTTTGGTGGATGCAGGCCGGGCGGCCCATGGCGGACTCGATGTCGGGTTCAGGGCCGCACGGGGCAGCTAGGCTCGGGGACCTGGGCCGTGGAGCTAGGGCGGAACGGGAGGGGATGCCGCCGCAGGCGGCTCGGGTTACAGCCCCGGTGGGGAGGCGGGGACCTAGCGACCGTGAGACAAACCAGCTGGCCTGTCGGGGATTGGCCCGCATACCCCACTGAGGTTCCAGGACACAGGCCGTGGGGGTCTATGGCAGGGGCCAGTGCGTGGGTCGCTTTGTAGGTTCGCTCAGAGCTGGGGAGAGGAGCTACGGCTCAGGCAGAGCGAAGGGGTGGCAATTGCCTCCCCTCCCCCAGGTGGTGGAGGCTAAACGACCCCTTGGCTTTTTCCCCAAATGGAACTCCCCCCTGAGGGCCCCAACGCAGAAGGAGAGCCTCTCCATTCTGGCCCCAGTGGCTCAACGTGACCGGCTCGGGACGCGTACACGCGACAGGGGAGGGAATTCAGAGCGAGGGGACGTGGCAGTGAGTATAGGGTGGCTGAGGGCAAAGGAGAGAACCTATGTGGTTAGGAAGGGCCACAGGAAGACAAGGTGTAGGAGACTTGCAGGGGTCCCAAGGAGAGCTGGGAAGAGGCCAACAGAAGTGCGGGCCTTGCCCAGATAGGATACCCCCTCATGGGGTAGGGCCGGTGGTGTGGGGAAGGTGCTGAGACTCAGAATATCGGGCCAGGCTCAGAGGGGAGCGGGTTGTGGGAGATGGGAACAGAGTGGAGCTAGGAGCTGGGTGTGGAGGTCTGGCACAGTCCTAGGCGGGGGTGGGGAGCTATACCCCTAGGCCGGAAGGCTCGACGGGGCGGCTGGCGGCTGTGCTGGGCGGTGCAGCGATGGCGGGGATGCCTGGCCCGAAGATCCCGGGGCGGGGCGAAATTAGGGTGGGTGTGACCATAAGAGCTAGGGGTAAGGGCTTGGAGCAAGGGGCGAGAGACACCATCAGGCGTCCGGTCCCTCCCGCGGGCTTTGGATCTAGGGTGAAGGCAGCCTACTGGCCAGCGGAGTCAGCAGTCAGCGCCAAGCAGCTGGTGGCGGCAGAGAGCTGTGCGGGTGGTTCTTGGAAAGCACCGGCGCCTGGCCCAAATATTTGCTCCTTCTAATGCATGTCCCCCTCATCCCCAGCCAAGACCTTTACGGCACCCCACTGTATCAGGCCTCTCGTTGAGCCAAAAACCAGCCAGGTTTGGCCAAAGTTTGAGTTTCCAATTACTGCCCCCGGAGGCGGGGAACAGACAACCCCTCCTGTGTCAGGCCACACGTAGGTTGCTCAAGGTGGCCTGTGTTGTCACCGAAAGGTATTTCTGGTCCAGAGGCATCCTGGACCCTTGTGTGCGGGGGAGGGGGGGATAGGAGGAGATGGGCTGAAGCAGCCCAAGGCTCGCGCCCCAATCTGGTGGAGGATCCCAGGGGCCCGCCCAGCACCCGCAGGCAGGGAGCAAGCAGCAGAATTAGAGGATCTTTTTTATAAAATACAGTTGTGGGGAGGCAGAGGTAGGAGGATCGCTGTGAGTTGGAGGTCAGCCTGGGCTAGAGTGAGACCCTACCTGGGGGGGGGAGGGGGAATCACCAAAAAAACAAAAATAAAATACATTTGTGAAGGAGATTCTGAGATGAGCCGCCGAGCGCTCAGTGCGCTCACACAAAGATCTGGATGCGGTCGCGGATGGGCTGGCGGCAGATGGGGCAGGCACTGAGCGCGGCGCCACAAGGCGCGCACGCGCCGTGGCCGCACTGGAACACCAGACGGATGTGGCTGTCAATGCAGATGGGGCAGGTGATGCGCTCCTCCATCTGCCGATAGCGGCTCTGAAGCTCCTCCACCAGCTGCCGTGGCGGGCCAAGCATGGGGACGGCGTTCGCCACCTCCGAGCCATCTGGAAGTACGTGGTGGGTATGAGGCTTGTGTGTGGGCGAGTGTGTCCTGGGACAGGAAGAGGGTCGCCGAGCCCCTCCCACCCACCTGGACGCAGCTTCTTGCTGATGACCACCTGGCATCTGATGCACTTCTTCATCCGCCGCGCGCACTCTGCCGATGCAGCTCACAGTTAGGGGTGGGACTGCGCAGGCTGGGCCGCCCTGGGACCCCCATGCCCCCGCCCCCACTCACCCTCACACACAGTGCGGTGCTGGCACGGCGAGAACAGAACCAGCAGCGCCAGCTCGGAGCACACCAGACACTCAGCGGCTTCTGGCCCTGACGTGCCAGCCACGTGCAGGTTCGTCACGGTGTTAGGTGTGCTGAGCACATGTCTGGGGCCTGGGGCCGCACCCCCACTGCCACCTGCTTGTCGCTCCCTGTAGTTGGAGGGGAGGAGAGGACTTGAAACCGCCCAGTGACCTTACAGGCGATTCCCCATTCCCTCGTCGCAGGCTTACCGAAAACGCTGGGCACAGCCCTGTAAGGCCTTGAGCACTCGGCCCTCAGCAGCCAGATCCAGTGGGCTCCGGCCACGGTGGTTAGCATAGCTCACATCTGCGCCCTCCAGCGCCAGGAAACAGGCTACACCTGCGCCCACCGTCAGCTCAGCGCTGCCTGGGAGGCCGGAGGCCTGTAGCTAGATAGCAGGACACATTGAGGAATGCCTCTGCTGATACCTAGCAACCCCAGAAGCCTGGGCAAGGGGAGCCCCTGCCTTTGGGACGTAAACACTGGTACCCCTTTCCTGCCTGAGACCTCTGGTACTAGCAAGAGAGGGGAGATGGCTTAGTGGTTAAGGTACTTGCAGGCAAAGCCAAAGAACCCAGTTCTCCAGGACCCACGTAAACCATACGCACAACATGGCACATGCATCTGGAGTTCATCTGCAGTGGCTTAAGGCCCTAGCGGGCCCATTCTCTATCTACCTTTCTCCCTCTCTCTCTAATAAAATAAAAGGTTTTTTGTTTGTTTGTTTTTGGTTTTGCGAGATAGGGTCTCACTCTGGTCCACGTTGACCTGGAATGAACTATGTAGTCTCAGGGTGGCCTCGAACTCGCGGTGATCCTCCTACCTCTGCCTCCCGAGTGCTGGGATTAAAGGCGTGCACCACCATGCCCGGCTTAAGGGTTTTTTTTAAAAAGAAGAGTGGGGAGAGCGGGTGCCTTGGCTGTGCAGCCCCAGTTCTGAGACTACTCTCCACTTCACCCTCCCACACCCAGTGGGTTCCACCCACTCCAGGTCTGGCCTACTCTCCAGCAAGCCTGGCTATTGGAGCATCAGGGGAGGTAAAAAGTTACTTAAGCCCATCTCTCCAGCACTCATTCACTCCTTACTTCCTCACCCTGGATAGCAGCTGCAAAGGCCCTGGGTCCCCCCCAGCCCTGTCAGCCACCAAAGGCAGCAACTGATGACGCTGCAGTGCCACGTGCAGAGCTGTGTCTCCCTCCTCATCTTCAGTGTTAACACTGCAGCCAGCATCCACCAGCAAAGGCACCAGCCCCACGTGGGCCTGCTGCACAGCCAGATGCAGTGGGGTCTGGAGCTTCCTGTTGCGTACATTCACATCACAGCGACCCTGGGAAGATAAATGGGCACAGGCTCAGCCCAAGGACCCAACTGACCTGTTTTTTGGTTGGCCTAGGGCCCCTGCACCCACCTCTCGGATGAGGACCTGGGCCACCTCACGGTGGTTGTTGAGGGCAGCCAGATGCAGTGCAGTAAAGCCATCCTCCTTCTTGGCATCCACTAGCTGTCGTGCCCGTGCCAAAATTTTCCTGACCGCTCTGTGAATGCAAGGAAGTCTGTCCAGAGCCTTCCTTAAGCAGCCCTCCAGGGTGCTCTTGGTCAGGGTGGCCCCAGCAATGTGCCCGACCCCTACACTCACAGCACGTGGCCCTTGAGGGATGCGTGGTGCAATAATGTGAAGCCCTGGCTGTTGGTGGCAGTGACATCAATGCCAGGCACCTCAGTGAGGACTTCAACGATGCTGCAGGCACCAGCCCCCGCAGAGATGGCAGAGTGCAGGGGTGTGTCAGCATGGGCATCCTGCAGCAGAGGGGACTAGTCACACAGTGGTGCCTCCCTCCAGGGTCAAGCTGCCCTCTTGACCCAGGGCTGTTTAATGGCACAGCACACAGAGAATACCACTCACCGACAGGTTGACATCACAGCCACGCTCACACAAAGTCTTAACCACTTCCAGGAAACCCCTCTGCACAGCCACATGTAGTGCTGTGCTTCGGGTGCCATTGCGGACATCTGCCCCACACCCTGCGCTCAGTAGAACCCGTGTGGCCTCAGGCTGGTTCCTGATGGAGAAGTGGGAGGGGTCACAGAGGAGTGCTATGTCCACTGGCTCCAAGGCCTGGACCCCACCGATATCCACTAGTCTGCCAGAGCCTCACCCCAGAGCTGCATAGTGAAGTGCAGTGTTGCCCTCCTCATCTGGCAGATCCACACCCGCTCTTGCCTGCAGCAGCAGCCGTACTAGCTCGACCTGGCCCAAGTAGGCAGCCACCTGTAGGGCAGTTCGGCCCTGGTTTTTGGTGTCCACCTGCAAAAAGAGCCAGCCAGTGAGTGCTGCACTCTCTGCCTTCTGGCCCTGTCGCTGGCCAGGGACAGGGCTGGAGCTTGCCTGCTCTGGGTGCCGCCGTAGCAGGTCCAGAGCCCTGGCCACATTTCCCAGTGCAGCCTCCACCACCAGCCTCCCCGGGTGCTCTGGGTCACTCTTCTGGGCCCGCAGCTTGTCCAGGGCCACGCTCAATGAGCCTGAGGGCAGGGCTGAGGTAAGTACTGGCCAGGGGCTGCCCTGCCTCCCACCGGCCACGGAGGCTGGCGCCGCACTTTTATTCTCCCTGGCACGCTCAGCCACATCCAGGTTGGCATCCTCTTCGGGCCGGTAGGCCACCAGGCAGGAGGGGCTGAAGGTCCACCGTTCACCACCAACAGCCACACGCAGGTTCCCATCTCCAAACACCTTCACAACTTTCCCCACTCGACCCAGGGCCTGAGAGGAAGAAGTGGAGTCACAGCAGGTAGGGGATGGGGCAGAGAGCAGCAGGGGCAAGGGTTGGGAAAGAGTGTGACTCACAGGGGCCATGTCATCTGTCCATTCACCATGTCCAGCTTGCAGTCGCTTCACAGTGTCAAGGTCATCGATGACCCGGACCACATCGCCCACCCAGAAGTTGTTATGCTGGGTAACAGAGAGACAGGTAAGGGGGTCCCCCCAGCTACTTGTAGCTGCCCAGGATTGTGGAGGAGGGCACCTCCCTTGAGCTCCACAGGATAGGCAGACCTGCCCTTGACTCCAGTTTCTTCCCCAGACAACCAGAGGACCTTGCCAGACAAAGGCCTCAGGTGACCAAAGCAGCCTTGGGTGGTCTAATCCCAAAGCCATGGGGGTGACAGGCATCAGGGCTGCAGCATCCAGACCAGGCAAAGCCAGCTCTGGGTATGTATAGCTCAGGAAACATGTACCAGAACCAGGACAGCCTGGAAAATGTGGTAGGCCCAAGACACAGGGTAGGTCCAAAGCAGGGTGGGCCCCTTGGTGTGTCAAAGCAGGGCCAGGATGGAGGGCAGGACTGGTGTGGAGGGGTACTCCTGCAGGGTACACACAACCTGTGCACTCATGTCACAGTGAAGCTCTACGAGCTACCTGTCTTGCCCCTCCTCCCCCGTTCAAAGATGAGCACAGCCTCCCCCACCCCCAGGGCATCTTCAGGACATCCCTCTACCTGCCTCATCCCCATAGTCCTACTTCCCAAACTGTTATCACATAGTCCACCTGGACCAGTCACCACTACCCTGGGCAAGCCCCTGCCAGTCTTGTTCATCTACCCCATGCTGCAGACACAAGATGCTCAGAGAACATGCCCAGCATGCCCACTTCCAGCTCACTATGCCTAGCATTCCCAGTGCTACATCCTACTCTGGATCCTTTCACACCTGGATCCCCTTCTGGGCCCCACCTCCACCCACCAGGTTCTCTCCTTCCTTCAGGAAGAGGCTGGTGCCCTAGTTCTACCTGACCACTCCCAGGGCTGAGCAGATATATGGAAGGGGTTACAGAAGCAATGGGTGGGGCTCAGCCCAGGCCCCTAGGCACCTTGGTGAGAGCCCCAGGGTGGAAGGTCCAGCGGGTCTCATGGTTGAACTGCACACGCACGTCCCCACGGTCTGTGATGCGGTGCACGGTGCCCGTCTGTCCGATAAACTGTGGCGGGTCATGGAGGCTATGGCTGGGTCAGGCTGGACTTGGGGGCAGGAAGAGGGCTGGGGGTCCAGAGGACTTGGGGAGGGAGGACACACAGGGACTCAGAAGGCGAGGTGGCTCACCTCCGCCATCCTAGGGTTCCATCCACCGTGGCCTTCTTGCATGTCCCTTAGGATGTCTGTGTCCAGTAGACATTTGACCTTGTCCCCGCGCTGGAAAGGCTGGCCATCAGCACTCACCCTACGCTGCAGTTCTGCTGGCTTGCCTGGGGGAGGGTGGCAGGCTAGGCCTCAGGTATCAACCCCCCTCCAGGACATGCTAGGATAATGCCTGCCCAGCCAGGCAGGGCAGGAGGGCAGCTAGTATCAGTGAAGGCAGCCCCGTACCGAGCCTTGGGAGATGTTCCTTATAATAGTAGCCACCAGCTGCCTCGCCGACACACTTGAGGTCCACCTTGCCCTTGTGGCCCACACGATACACGTTGGTAGTTCCATCTGCCCATGTCACGCTGGCCACACTCCGGCCTGTCTCCACATCCCAGCCACGGATGTCTACCACACGGCCTGGCTTCCCTTCCCCTCCTAAGGAGACAGTATCCCCACCATCAGGCTAAGAGTGTGCCTCAAGGCATAGCCATAACCAGCTGTAGCATAGCTTTGCCCCCCTGTTCCCCCTTTCCAGCCACTCACCATCTTGTGAGCCCCATTCCCAGTCGGGGCCTCGTACTACCTTTGCTCCCTGAAAGATGCCCCTTAGTGGAATTCGAGGAAGGCCCTGGCGGGGACTCAGCGTGACCCTGTAAGAAAATGAGTCCTGAGCCATAGAGAGTGGTGTACACACCTTGTTCTTCTACCCCGAGGACACTACTAACACTAATAGGTCTGTAGAATGGGTGTCCTGATGCTAAGACCCAACTCTTGCCCTTGAATGACTTTCCCTGCAGGTCAGTACCTTCCACACTCTGGGAGAAGGCTTCATGGGAATAAGCTATCCAATGCTTCTGGGCTTGACTTTTATCAGAGCCAGGCTGAGAAAGGGACCTTGATGGACCCTCAGTGCAGCCTATGTGCTCAGTGAACAGGGGCAGGGCTTGTCCAAGAGAAGTGAATGAGAACACAGACGTGGTATGACACAGGCAGCTAGTGCCTAGAACCATGCTTCTCCCCACATGTGGGGAAGGTCAAAGAGATGGGTCACTGTGTAGGAGACAAAGAGTAGTATCTCTGCCTGCCCCAACCAACAGGCACTCCTCTCCCAGCCCCATACCCTCTGACCACAGCACAGCATCTCTGTGCCAGGCCAGGGCCGCTCTCAGCTGTGGCTAGGGGATGGCTCTCCAAGGTCAGCTGCCAGGCCTAGTACCTCCAAAGGATGTTGTGTGCCTACATTGCTGTTGCTGGCTATGTGGCCACACAAAGGCCACCTGCAGTGCTCCAGCCATACTGAGGAGCCAATCCTGACCAGGGTGAGGTAGCAAAGGAAACCCCATCCACACCACACCCCTTGCAGACCTGAGGGCAGATGCCTGTCCCTATGTGTGGGAGTAGTGTCAATGCTGAGGCCCCTGGAGTAACCAGGACCCTGGCCATTCTTCAAGGAAATGGCTCAGTAGGGACTTGGTAGGTCCTTTTGGAAGTGTCTGAGTTTCCAGAGGCCAAGGCCTAGCTGGGTGTCCAAGGAACCTATCACAAGGCCTGAGGTAGTCACAGCCTGGGGAACTTACGGGCGTGAGTGGGCCGTTTCATAACGCTCAAAGGCATGGGTGAGGTCATGTTTGTTGTGCATGTAGCACTGTGTGCAGAGGTCGTAGTCAAAGCAGACACGACACTTCCAGCGCATGCCGCGGAGCCCGTGTTTCTTACAGCAGTCACAGATGATGTTGGGGTGGCGGATGCCTAGGAACAAAATGGGATTAGTGAGGGCATACTGGCTTTCTATTGCCTGGCCAGTCCCACCCACAAGCCCTGCCACAGTGGTGCATCACCACGTACCTATCTGTGCGTTGTCGTAGAGCAGCAGGTCGTGGGCACCTTGGTAGCCAGCACGATAGTTGGTGCGTGTGCCCTGGTCCCACTGAACAACAACTGTGCGGTTGGGGGTTGAAGGGCTGCCGTGGCGACCGAGTTCCACCACTGTGCCCACGCCGCCCTCACCTCCATCCTGCTGGCCCCACTTCCAGTCCACGCCGCGCACCACACGCATGCCCACCTGCACACCTGCCTGGGGGTCTGGGTCCATGGTGGTGAGGCTGCTCAGGGACCTGCAGCAAAGAGCACCCTCAGGCCATGTAAGATACCACATGTCCTATAGCCTACCTAAAGGATACCTGGGACAACCAAACTACAAGGGCCTGGCAGGAAGGACAGGGATGTGTAAATGCTCTAAGGCCCAGGAGGGCTGGCATTCAGGCCAGCACCAGGGGAGGCCAAGAGAGAAAGTAAAGGGGACACTTGGCTTGGAGGTAAGGGACTGAAGTTGGGGCCACTACAAATAGACTGGCCAAAAGATCAGGGACCAGACCTGGCACAGTGTAGCCATGTGCTAGTGAGCTCTTTCCAGAGAACTACAACAACACGATGTCAATATGCATGTACTTTAAAGCTTATAGATAAAAACTGGAAATACACATATGTAGGACAAAACCAGTTAGCTTTCAGAAGAAAAGAGTACCTTGCTGTGACATGTAGGACTGGATTAAAGAACTGTTTAACAAGACACCATCAAGCCACTGAAAAGGCAATGAAGTGAGGGAATACACTTGCAGTAACAATTCAGACAATCCCACAGGCCCATATGAAAAATTTAAAACACCAGGAGTGGCGATGCACACCTTTAATCCCAGCACTTGGGAGACTGAGGTAGGAGGATTGTTATGAGTTCAAGCCTAGCCTGAGACTACATAGTGCACTCCAGGTCAGCCTGAGCTAGAGCGAGACCCTACCTCGAAAAAAAAAAAAAAAAAAAGCCAGATGTGGTGGCGCACTTTAATCCCAGCACTCGGGAAGCAAAGGTAGGAGGATTACCAAGAGTTTGAGGCCATCCTGAGATTACATAGTGAATTCTAGGTCAGCCTGAGCTAGAGTGAGACCCTACTTTGGAAAAAAAAAAAAAAAGAGTTAAGACAAACCCACAGAAAATGGGCAAGAGACAGAAACATGTACACCAAGACACTTGGTACACATGGTGTATATGGTCACCAGAACACTGCTCACAGAGGCAGGACAGCCCCATATGTCAATAGGATACTGCAATAGGTCATATAGCACTTCAGAGGTCCTCATTGGTCAAGTGTAGCCAAGCCACAGAGATGGTACATTCGGAAGTACACTGAGCTCTGCAGTATTTAGTGTTCAAGTAACCTTATGCTACACAGGGCAGCAGGGAAAAGTTCACCAATAGACATGGAAGAACAGCAGCCAAGTTTAAGTGTGCTCACTACAGTGACTCCATAAGAAATTTACAAAAGGGATAGGCAATTCCAGGGTATTAGGGAGCCAGCCTTGCCAAGCAATCATTTTGGGCTGCCCATTTGGCCTGAGCACTCTATGGTGCAAGTCTTGAAATAAAGCCTGAATATGAAGAGGGTCTTGCCTCAAACTTACTACCTCCTGCCTCAGCTTCCTAAGTGCTGGGAATTCAGGTATGTGCCACCACCTGGAACATGAACGGATCTGAAAGACAAACTAACATGGAGAGGGCTCAGGGGCTCCTGGACCATGAAAAGCCACTTCCACTTCATCCCATTTAACCACCAAGCCCTGAAGATGGGGAAGGAGCCACCCAGGGATACTGCTCAGAATAGGGCACACCAACAGCCTGGTTCCAGGATACATGCTCAGCCTTCACAAGATGCTGGAATGTCACTATGAGCTGGGGTAGGGTGTAGCTGAAGATTAGACGGGATGGTGACACTGTCCAGGGCCCTGCCAGTTCCAGCTATGGCCCAGTGGCCTTAGTCACAGGACACAGGCCAGGCTGAGCTAGGTGGCTGAGCAACAAGTAGACAGTACATACCATCCCTCCACCTGGGCCCTTCCATCATCCCTGTCCATTCCCCAAACTAAGAGTCACCTGGCCTGTCCAGTTCAGCAACTATCCACCTATCCATCATGAAGCCACAAGTGGACAGCGAAGGGTTAGTAGCCAAGCCTCGTCCCATACTCCCACTCTTCCTGAGAGCTGGCAAAGACCTGAATACCACAGGCTGTCTCAGATCCAGGCCCAGTGAGAATTCCAGCACCACTAGAAAGCCTATGCTGGCCACAGGGTGCTACCACAGAGGCCTCTGAATCTGCACCCTGCCTCATTGTCAAGGACACAAGCCTCCTGGCTGGCTCAGCCTTCTGCAGTTCTCTTCTCTCCCCACCTGCACAAGACTACCAAAGTCAAAGCAGAGGCAAGTAGACATTTTAAGCAAGCACCTTTAATTACTTAGCCATCTCCCTATTTCAAAGTGGACATTTTGAAAGCTCACATTCTCCCAGCTTAGCACTGGTGAGGAGCTTCTCCAAATGGCTGGGCTCTGTTTCTCCAGAGAATCATTGGTCCAGGGGCCTAGCCTGTCCCCTCTCAGTCCCTCCCCTACATGGGCTCTGGAGAACCTGCTAAGATGTGGCACCAGGGCCTGTGACTAGGGTAGACTCCAGCACCAGAGACTTCCTCCTTCCACAGTGGAGGGCCAAACACTGATCAGTCATAGCAAGAACTCCTAGTGAGAATGCCCATGACTCTCTGCAGCTAGTCCCAGCCCAGGGGAGGGTCTTATGTGGAGCCAGGTATGGCAGCTGGCTGCCTCTCCAGTACTCTTCCATAGCCTGCTTAGCCTCACCTCCCACACTGTCAGCTGATACAGATGGCACCAGAGCAGACCTTCACTGCCCTTAGCGGGAACCCAGGGTCTTCCCAGTTCTGCACAACTCCCCTTGGCCAAGTAGTGAACCCATGGGGGTCTCAGAAGGCAGCCACCAAGTTCTTTCACTGCCATACTTGGTGTCTGGCCCGCCCCAGCCCCTGCCAGCTTCAACATTTCCTCAATGGTTGAGAATGAGTGACATTCAAAGAAGCAGGAGAGCCTGTGCTTGCTTCCTCAAACAACACACAGACCTGTTTCAAGGGTCCAGCCATCCTAGGCCCAATCCACACAACCCAAACACTGAATGCTCACTGAAGTTAAGGCACCTCTCTCTGAGCAGCACAGGTGCATCTGGCACTAAGGAGGCACAGTTCTGCTGGCTGCCCTCCCCCCTTGCCATGGTCATGACTGTCCTTCAGAGTTCCTCTAGTCCCCACTGGGCACTGTCTTGGAGGGAATTCACACCTTCTTCCCTGGCCAAACTATACTTCTTCACTGCCTGATCTCCAGGATCCCTAACTGTTCCAGATCCCGGGCCCTGGTAATGGGTTCAAATTCTCTCTGGGGAGATCCCAAAACATGCAGACACTGCTAGGCTGGGCCCCATCCCCAGTCTCCTCTGCATGAGGACCATCCTTTGCACACACGGCAGAGGCAGAGAGAGACCAAGACAGTGGCTTGGTGGCATTGCTTCTTAGGTGCACAAGCCTCAACCCCCTGCCAGATTGGTAACCTCCACTGGAGCCACACACATCATCCTTCCTGCCATCAGTGCTCATCACAGCTGGAACAGGGCTCCTCCTCACTCCAACACTCCTGTTCACCCAATGCAAGGACTGCTGTTACAGAAACCACAGACCCAAATCAGTGTGAGCAGAGCAGAGAGACCCACCTGGAGGCCCTGATGGCATGGGACTCCCTGTCTGCCACATCCTAGACCTGGCCCAGCACTGAGATAAAAGAACCCAAGCCAAACTCAAGTGCTAGAGTAGTACACACCTGTAATCCCTACATTTGGAAGACTGAACAGAAGGATCTCAAGTTCAAGACCAGCCCAGGCTACATAGCAAGAAACCATCTCAAATACCAGAACAAGCAGGGAGTGGTGGCACACACCTTTAATCCCAGCACTTGGGAGACAGAAATAGGAGGATCACCATGAGTTCAAGGCCACTCTGAGGCTACAGAGTGAATTCCAGTCAGCCTGGGCTAGAGTGAGACCCTACCTTGAAAAAACAAAATAAAGGGCTGGAGAGATGGCTTAGTGATTAAGGCACATGCCTGAGAAGCCTAAGGACCCCAGTTATATTCTCCAGGTCCCACGTAAGCCAGATGCACAAGGGGGCGCATGCGTCTGGAGTTCGTTTGTAGGGGCTAGAGCCCTGGCGTGCCCATTATCTCTCTCCCTCTCTCTCTCTTTCCCTCTCTCTGTCTCTAATACATAAATAAATAAAAATAAAATTTAAATAAATAAATAAATAAATAAATAAATAAATAAAAACAGAAACAAGACAAAACAATAGGAAGGGCTGAATATGTGACTCAATTGGTAGAGTGCCTGCCTAGTATGCACAAAGCCTTTGGTTTGGATGCTCAGGATTGCATAAACCAGGCATAGTGGAAGATGCCTATAATCATGGCACTTGGGAGACAGAGGCAGGAGGATCAGAAGTTTAAGGTCAGAGAGCTGGAGAGATTTCTCAGTGGTCAAAGTCACTTGTTTGCAAAGCCTGACAACCTGGGTTCAATTACCCCAGGCCCACGTAAAACCAGATACACAACGTGGCACATGGGTCTGGAATTCATCTACAGTGGCAGGAGGCCCTAGTGCAACCACACTCATTGTCTGCCTCTCTCTCAAATAAATAAATAAAAATATTTTTTAAGCCAGGTATGGTGGCACACGTCTTTAATCCCAGCACTTGGGAGGCAGAAGTAGGAGAATTGCTGTGAGTTCAAGGCCAGCCTGAAACTACATAGTAAGTTCCAGGCTAGCCTGGCTAGAGAGAGACCCTACCTCAAAAAACCAAAAAAGAAAAAAAAAAAGTAGCTCGCCAGGTATGGTGGCATACATCTTTAATCTCAGCACTCAGAAGATAGAGGTAGGAGGATGGCTGAAAGTTTGAGGCAGCCTGGGACTACAAAGTGAATTTCAGGTCAGTTTAGGCTACAATGAGACCCTACCTGGGAACAGACAAAAAAAAAAAAAAGGTCATCTTCAGCTATTAAGGGAATTTGAGGCTAGCTTGAGATACGAGATTCTGCCTTAAAAAAAAAAAAAAAAAAAAAACCTGCCCACCCCCAAAAATACACCCAAAAAAACTGGTGCTGTGGTCACACTGAGGCTGTGTGGCATGTGCTTGATTCTGTGAGTTTAGCCTCTCAGCCAGGGCCAGCCTGGCCCAGGCCAGCTACCATATCTTCCCACCTACAAGCTATTGGCTCCGCTAATGACTTGATGCAGGTTCTTTAAAACAAGACAGAGGGGGGTGTGCTTCAAGCATGAGAGCAAGCATGGCCTGTGTGGCTCCAGCGCCCAGGAGGATAGGCAGAGGAAGGTCTGGGGGAAGTCAGGACCAGGCCTCAGCTGGCAACTCCACATGGGGTACCACAAAAGCTACCAGACAGTCCAGTATGTGACAGAATGGCCTCTGCTGACTGTCACCTGCTTATCATCATGCTTGGTATTTTTAGCACAGCCAGACAATTCCTCATCTGGGACCGTACACCCACTATTGACAGAGAGCTAAGGACTGTCTATACCACTACTGACAGAGAGCAAAGGGGCACGGAGCCATTTCAGAATGAAATTTTAAGACAAAGGACTCATGCCCAGATATGGTAAAAGCACTGCCAGGCCCAGGGCTGCGACAGGAAGCAAGGTGGTCCCCAGGGTATAAGCCAAATCCTGACTTGGGAGCCCTTCCCAACTTGCCTAGATTTCATCATTGCCTTCCTATTTCTATCCCCGTTTTGTCTCCATTCACCACCCCACACATCGTTGATAAGCCTTTCTGATCTAAGATAGTGAGCCCTGAGGCCAAGGGCATGGGACATGAATGACAGACAGAATATGATGTCCTGGGCCCAAGAATAACAATGACAGGGACCTGGCAGGGAGACCTAGAGGGAAGGAGGAAGGAGAGCTATCAGGTACCTAAGAAGGTCCTAAAATGCCAGGTCCAGCTGCTTCTGGGGCCCACAAGCTCTGTCTCCTGTGTCTCCCTGCAGTGACTATTCAAGGGGTAGCAGGGAGACATTTCTAGAGACCCAGATCACATGAGAAGATCTCAGTCAGGCGGTATCATGTTTGACACAGAGTCCCACCACTGAAGCAGAGGACAGACTCTAAGATATCTAGGATGGGAATACTGGAGAAGAGCTCCTGAGGCTACAGGTACCGCTAAGGCTGGATGTCCAGGAAGTGACCTGCATGCCTGCACAGTATCCTGTATCCAGGCTAGCCATGCTGCAGACTTCAGGGTGAGGACATGTGCCCAGGGTGCCTGAGGAGCCCCTGATGAGGGGTACATGTGGACGTCTGTCCTGCAGATGGACAGCACAATGCAATGTCTCTGAGACAGATGTACCTCCAAGGGATCTTCACTACTACCACTTCCTCCCTGGATCTGCCCTGCCATAGCTGCTAGGCAACGGCCACAAATGAGCCCTTCCCAGAAAGCAGGAAGCCTCTACCTGCCTGTTTCCACCTTCCTTCCCTAACCCCACAAGGCTCCAAACAAAGGAAGGTACTGTGGTTTCAAGTGCCCTGCAACCTGCCAAAGCTCCTAGAGACAGCAGCGGCTTTGTAGAAGCCTCAGTCTCTATGCATGGAAGGTTTGGGGGGGGGGGTCTGGAAGCACTACCTGGAGCTCTGTGCAACACAGTCCAAGAACTGCTGCCATTACAGCCCAGGTATACAGCTGATCATCAAACCGTGCTATACAGCATATTTCAGGATGTTGAATGCCACAATGTGCCCCATGTGTCTCAGTGGGAAATTTACCTAGTTAACTCACTTTTTCCTCTGCTGGACTTTGCTATCTACCCTACAGCAGGGACATGCCACTGACCAGCATCTGAACATCTCCAGAGGTTGTCCCTCTAGATATTTACAATGACAGTGGGAAAATCAGAGGATGAGGACTTGGCTAGCAAGCGTGCTTCACAAAAATCGTAACTCACCTCAGAGTACACGGCAGCCTCAAAATTTCATCCCAGGCATTTAGCTGCTACTTGCCAGGCCACAAATTTGCTCAGTCACCAAAACTTCCAGTGGGAAACTAGCAGCCATTGCCAACACAGAACACAGCAAACCAAGCAGGCAGGCAGGGAGCCAGGCTGGGGAAAGATGGTTTTAGAGGCAGTTTTATTCACTTGGCATTGACTACCATAGCCTCACAGGGGCAACTGGGGCTACTGGTGCCCACTAGTGTTCTTTTCAACTAGAAAAAGCCGTCTCTTAGAGGACAGGAGTGTCAAGACAGTGCAGAACACTGCCCCTGTTTGTGATTATCTTGTCAGGAAGCCCCACAAAACCATAGAAATTAAATCATGTTTAGCATGGAAGTTAGCAGAATGCCTTTATTCAGAAGAATAAAGTTACATGACATAGATCATACAGGACTCAAGAATGAGCTACTCTTCAGACCTCCAGCTGTGCCTGACACTGTTGAACTCACAGTGTGACAAAAATCGGTGGTATCCCAGGTCCCTGCCAGGCAGGTGGGTATCTCAGATGCCAGTGGAGTCAGAGAATGATGCCCTGAGATACAGAGGTCAGGAGATCAAATCTGCCCTGTATCAAGACACCTGCTGGGGGAAAAGCCATAAGGTATGGGGGTGGGGTGTCGTCACTGCTAATCTTGGCCATCTAGCTGGAAAGCCTCAGGCTCACTGCAGCCTGGGGCTCTCCCTGCTGCCCAGGGCTGACCTTGGGTGGGAGAGTGACATTCAGATACTTGTTGCATCCAGAGCAACAGGCCAGAGTGAAATGTAGAGGCAGGGAATCTTCCAGGAGGTGCTAACCTTGCCAGGGCTTCTGCACTTGTGTTTACTCTGTCCCCAAACCTGCTGGTGACCATCAGGATCCTGCCTGACACATCTGCTTTTCTCCGTGGGTTCTGAACCCAGAGGGACGCAGGACGATGTCACACTGCGCCGTCCAAGCACATTCAGACACAAACACAACCCCTGTCACGGCATCAGACAGAATCCACGAACTGAACGCACCAAACCCAAACTATCAGGCCACAGCCCTTCAAGAGCTCACCTGTCTGCGGTCCACTGTCCCCCACCCTCCTTGAGAATCAGGCAGCAGCCCTGAAGCTGGGAGACTTGGGACTGGCTTCCGCCGGGCTGAGCTTCCGCCACAAGAGATCCAACCCTATGGCCAGGGGTGCGGAGACCCACAATTAGCACCCGCCACCACACTGCAGCCACCGGCGCCGCCACCCGCCCAGAAAGGCTCCTTGGGGTCTCGCGGCCGGGAAACAGTGCATCAGCCCCGCGCTGCGTCCGGGTCCCGGGCTGTGGACGCGCACCGGGCACGAGCTGCGTCCAGGGGCGAGGGACACGAAGCCTGGCGCGCGGAAGGACTGGGGACGCCTACCCAAGCCCCACCCCCTCCCGGCGGATCAGACCGTCTCGGCCTCGAGCCACCGCCCCCAGCTCGTGGAGGCCGCCGAGGACCCGGCCCCCCACTTGCCCGGAGTTTCTGCACCCCTCCGCCCGCGGACGCAGGGACCCGAGCAGCGACAAGGCTGACAGCCGATCCTCGGATCAGCTTCAGGAGAACCAGCGGAAGCCTTTGGCCCTCCGCACCCCCGCCCCCTACCGCGCCCGCCCAAGCCACCCCGCCCGCGCAAGCCCACCCGGCTGCCGGGACCCCCGCTCGAGTCCCGGACTGCCCCACAGCCTGCCGGGAGTTGTAGTCTGCGGCTCCAGGCGGGCGGGGGGCGGGGCGGAGCAGACAGCTCCCAGTAGGCTGCGCGCGTGACGCACTGGACGCCCGGCTGGGATGAGGAACGATAGGTGGAGAACACCCAGGAGACCGATGCGTGACGTGCAGGTGCCAGGGACAGAAATGCCCGGCTAGCGTTCTACATATCCAAAAGGAGATGGGGCACGTGCTCGGGTTCCGACAAAGAGCGGCACATCGAAAGGCGAGGGCTGGGAACCGGAAGGAGCGGACACAGAGGAAGGGAGAAGCGCCGCCAGACTGGATTCGTTGGTCCCGCCCCGGAAGTGGCTCGGGACGGGGCTTATATGGTACAGCCCCTCTCTTCCGCCTGCGCAGTGCTTGTCCCCAGGACGCATTCTGTTACCGTGGATACGGAGGTTTGGGATGACGTCTTGCTCAAAATAGCTTGGCTTCCAGGGATGCAGCGAAAAGACGTTCTTCACCAAATTAATTTGTTTCAAAACATGTTTTTTTTTGTTTGTGTTTCTGCATACTGGAAATGGAACTCGTGCACACCGCAAGCACTGTATACCAAGCTGCATCTCCAACCTCCATCTCCATCAGATGGTAGAAACCTTCAAATTTATAAACAGTAGACTGTCTTTACCTATCTTAGACATTCCTGTGGACTTGTCCAATAAAGCCAATGAGAACTTGGTTCTCTGACAACTCCTTGGAGGCGCCTTACCCCTGTGGAAATGTTACTTCTCTAACTGTCCCTTCATCCAGCTGTACAGTTCAGGTAATGCTATACACTGCCACGCATGGAACTAGGCCTTCATTCCTGCACAATCTTGGTTCTTCATTTTTACTCTTTCCCAGGCTGACCTCAAACTTTCGACACTCCTGTTGCTTCAGTCTTCCAAATGCTGAGATTTATGATCGTGAGCCATCACACCTGGCGGCAGACTTGATTTTTCTCATTAACTAGTAGCTTTCTTTATATTTATGTGCCTAGTTTTTACTAGCCCACGGTAATAAATTTCCAAGCACTCCAAAATCTCCATCTATCTGGAACATTTTCCATGGACAGTAATTCCATATGATGAGTATAAATCTGGCAGAGCCCTTTGTCGCCCATTCAAACCTAGACCACACAGCTGTTGGCAGGAGCTTTTCTCTACTGTTCTGGGCTCCGCCTTGTGCTGTCTTGGTACTCTGTTTACTGAAACCCATCTTTCCTCTTTCCTCTTGTTTTATTCTTACTTTGCTGACATGCTGGGAAAGGTACATGTTTTGTGTGTTTAATCTATAGGAGGACTCCAGGTCCCCCTTCTTTTTGTGTCCCTACTGAAATAGTAGAAAAGGCTATATACAACAAACATAGCCAACACATTATACTACCAGGAGAAAAACTCAAAGCACTTCCACTAAAACCAGACAAAGACCACCACATGTTTTCACTTTTGTTCAATATAATATTGAAAATCTTAGCTAGAGAATAAGAGAAGCAAATGGAGTTCGATTGCAGTGGCTGAGGCCCTTGTGTGCTAATTCTCTCTTGCTCACTCTCACTCTGGCTCTCACTATCACATTCACTCTCTCTAAAAAAAAAGGGGGGGTGGAGAGATGGCTTAGTGGTTAAGGCGTTTGCCTGCAAAGCCGAAGGATCCCGGTTCTTCTCCAGGACCCACATAAGCCAGATGCACAAGGGGGCACATGTATCTGGAGTTCATTTGCAGTGGCTGGAAGCCCTGGTGTGCCCATTCTCTCTCTTTCTCTCTCTCTCTGCCTCTTTCTCTCTCTCAAACAAAAATTATATATATATATATATATATATATATATATATATATATATATATATATATATATATAAATTAAAGGGCCAGTTTGTTGGGCTTGCTATTTCTGGGGGCTGGAGAGATGGCTTAGGAGTTAGGGCAAAGCCTAAGGAAACAGGTTTGATTCCCCAGAACACATGTATGCTAGGTGTACATAGTGGCACATTCATCTGGTGATCATTTGCAGTGACAAGAGGCCCTGGTAAATCCATATTCTCTTACTCTCCTTCTCTCTTTCTCGGCTCTAAATAAATAAATATATTTAAAAAGAAGAATGAAGCTAGATCCCCTTCTCAGTCAACCTCTCATTGCTGTGCCAAAATACCTGACAAAAGTCAGCCAAAGGGAAGCCAGGCATGGTGGCTGCTGCTCTATTCTCAATAGCTAGGAAATGGAAACAGTGTAGATGTCCTTCAACTGATGAATGAGTAATGAAGATGTGGTATATTTATACAGTGGAGTTCTATTCAGTAATAAAGAAAAATGACATTATGAAATTTGCAGAGAAGTGGATGGATCTGGAAAGAATTATACTAAGTGAGGTAACCCAGGCTCAGAAAGTCAAAAGTCTCATGTTCTCTCTCATATGTGGATCCTAGCTACAAATGTTTAGACTTGACTGTGAGTTGGAGTAAAACTCAGTAACAGAGGCCAGCAAGCTAGAAAGGGCCATAAGGGAGGGAGGAGAGGGGAGGACTTAAGGGAAGTACATGTAAGTAGAGGAATAGATTACTGGGGGTGGAATGGCCTAAGTATGGTCAGGGGAAGGAATTGAGTAAAGGGAGGGTAGAGAAGGGTTAATTAAAATTTAAGATAAGCCATATGGGAACTTACTTCTTTGGATAATGCTGTATCCAGAAGCCACAGATTGTAGCAGAAAATTTTCAGTGCCAGGGGTGGGATGCTTTCCAGAGAGTTGTTGGCCAGGGAGGTTCCTGTTGCCCCCAAAACATTACAGGCCATTGGTGAGGCTCTTGGTTGCCCACCAGAACTATATGGTAAGACCCCATTGCTGAAGACTTTACAAGCTTGGGCTGCAGGTCACTGAGAAACCAAGCTGGAGCTGAGCTGAAAACCTCCTCTTTATTGACAGAAAGCGGGAAAAAGCTACACTGCATACAGCCCTATGGGAGAGAGGACATCTATGGTGGTAAACAGCAGTGGACCCTGTAAGCCTTAAGATTAGCCAGCCAGGTCAAATGTGCTAACTGGTGTACATCTGTTATGGAGAAAACCAACTGCTCTCCAATTGCACTAGAGGCCCACTATAAGGGAGAGAATACATGTCTGGTCCTGAAAACTTAGAAGCCTAAGTCTGGCAAGGTGCACATATTCTGCCCACTAAAAACACCCTGTAAGCAATTTTTTAATGTTCATATATTAATGCTACTCTTACTTTTGTTTATTTTTATTTATTTATTTGAGAGCGACAGAGAAAGAGGCAGATAGAGAGAGAGAGGGAATAGGTGCACCAGGGCCTCCAGCCACTGTAGAGTTCCAGATGCATGCGCCACCTTGTACATCTGGCTTACATGGGTACTGGGGAATTGAGCCTTGAACTGAGGTCCTTAGGCTTCACAGGCAAGTGCTTAACCACTAAGCCATCTCTCCAGCCCGCCTACTCTTTTTTTCTTTTTTTTTTTTGGTTTTTCGAGGTAGGGTCTCACCACTCTGGCCCAGGCTGACCTGGAATTAACTTTGTAGTCTCAGGGTGGTCTCGAACTCACAGCGATCCTCCTACCTCTGCCTCCCAAGTGCCGGGATTAAAGGCATGCGCCACCACGCCCAGCTAGCCCGCCTACTCTTATTTTTGGTTAGAGAAGCTTCTCTTTTCAGATAGCAGTCACCACTGGAGTGACTCAAAGGTCACTATTGTGCTAAGAAGAAGTGACAGAGCCAGACACGGTGGCACACGCCTTTAATCCCAGCACTCAGGAGGCAGAGGTAGGAGGATTACCGTGAGTTCAAGGCCACCCTGAGACTACATAGTGAATTCCAGGTCAGCCTGAGCTAGCACGAGACCCTACCTAAAAAAAAAAAAAAACGAAGAAGAAGTGACCAAGGAGTGTCCAGCCCTGAGACATCTCTATCACACTTTCCAAGGTCCATTTCAGGGTCCATTGCAGAAGAGGTGATGGAAAGAATGTAAGAGCCAAAGGAAGTGTAGGACTGTTTACAATGCAATCTTCCAGACTCAAAATGACCTTAATGTGCACGACCTCTCAGAACCTGACAAAACCTTCATAATACAAGGAAAAGATGATGACATCAAAATAAAAGATATACAAATTGGAAGTGGGAGGGAATTTGATGGAGGGTGGATTTGAGAGGGGGCAATAAGGGTCGGGGAGGGAAATTGTCATGGTTATTGTCTAAAATTATGGAAGCTGTCAATAAAATGTTAAAAAGAGGGCTGGAGCTGGGCATAGTGGCACATGCCTTTAATCCCAACACTTGGGAGGCAGAGATAGGAGGATTGCCATGAGTTTGCCTGAGGCTGCATACTGAATTCCAGATTAGCCTGGGCTAGAGAGAGACCCTACCTTGAAAAACCAAAAAAAATAATCCCAGCACTTGGGAGGCAGAGGTAGGAGGATCGCCGAGAGTTCGAGGCCACCCTGAGACTACATAGTGAATTCCAGGTCAGCCTGGACCAGAGTGAAACCCTACCTCGAAAAACCAAAAAAAAAAAAAAAAAAAAAAAAAAAAAAAGAGGGCTGGAGGGATGGTTTAGCAGATAAGGCACTTGCCTGCAAAGCCTAAGGACCCAAGTTCAATTCCCTAGAACCCACATAAGCCAGATGCACAAGGCAGTGCATGTGTCTGGAGTTTATTTGCAATAGCTAGAGGCCCTGACATACCCATTCTCTCTCTCAAATAAATAAATTACAGTAAATTAAAATTATTTTTTAAAAGTTAAAAAGAGCCAGTGCTTTAATCCCAGCAGTCGGGAGGCAGAGGTAGGAGGATTGCTGTGAGTTCAAGGCCACCCTGAGATTACAGATTGAATTCTATGTCAGTCTGAGCTAGAGTGAGACCCTACTTCGACAAAAAAAAAAAAAAAAAAAAAAAAAGTCAAAAAGACAAAAAAAAAAAAAAGAATTGCAATGAACTAAATAAATAGTTGTATATGAATGTTCAATTCACCAAAACAATCTAAATGTCCATCAACAATATGTGAATAACAAGATGTAATATATCCATATCATGGATCAATATGAAGAAAGATGGTATGTTCTACAGTGTACACTAATTTTCAAAAAAAGAGGGTTTTTTTGTTTTTTTTTTTCAAGGTAGGGTCTCACTCTAGCCCAGGCTGATCTAGAATTCACTAGGTAGTCTCAGGGTGGCCTTGAACGCATAACGATCATTGTACCACTGCCTTCCTAAGTGTTGGGATTAAAGGCCTGCACCATTATGCCCAGCTTTTTTTTTTTTTTTGGTTTTCTGAGGTAGGTCTCGCTCTAGCCCAGGCTAACCTGAACTCAGTATGTAGTCTCAGGGTGGTCTTGGTCTCAAACTCAAGGTGATCCTCCTACCTCTCCCTCCCGAGTGCTGGGGTTAAAGATTATGCATAGGTTCAATTCCCCAGCATCCACATAAAGCCAGATGCACAGAGTACAGCATGCATTTGGAGGTTGTTTGCAGTAGCAAGAGGCTCTGGCTCACCCATTGATACTCTCTCTGTGTCCTCACAGATAAATAAATAAATAAATAAATAAATAAATAAATAAATAAATAATTCATTAAGTACAAAGAAAACTAAAAAAGTCTTCCTTTTTTTTTTTTTTTTTTTTTTTTTTTTTTTGGTTTTTCGAGGTAGGGTCTCACTCTGGCCCAGGCTGACCTGAAATAATTCACTCTGTAGTCTCAGGGTGGCCTCGAACTCACGGTGATCCTCCTACCTCTGCCTCCCAAGTGCTGGGATTAAAGGTGTGAACCACCAGGCTGGAGAGATGGCTTGGCGGTTAAGGCGCCTGCCTCCTAAGCCTAAGAACACCGGTTCCAATCTCCAGGTCCCAGTTTAGCCAAATGCAAAGGGCGCAGTGCCGCCCTTGACCACAAGGAGGCACACACATCTGGATTTCGTTCGCAGCAGCTGAGAGGCTGCTGGAGCGCCCATCTCTATCTGTCTTCCTCTCTGTCTCTCTCCAAAAAAAAGGAAGGGAGGGAAGGAGGGAGGGAGGGAGGGAGGGAGGGAGGGAAGAAAAAGGTGTGAGCCACCACACCCAGCTAAGGCTGGGATTTTATATAGTCCAGCCCAGTTTGTCAGTGCTTGTCAGGTCACTCTCATTTCCATCTGGCGGTGAGATGTGACACTCAGCTGTCTGCTAGTGCTGTTGCTGTTTTCTTTGCCATGGTGAAACATGAAGCTTCCCTTCAAAACTGTAATTAAAGGGCTGGAGAGATGACCTAGCAGTTAAGGGGCTTCCCCAGTTTCAATTCCTCAGTACCTAGGTAAAGCCAGATGCACAAGGTGGCACATGTGTCTAGAGTTCATTGGCAGTAGCTAGAGACCCTGGGGGACCCATTCTCTCTCTCACTCACTCAAATAAATAAATAAAAATAATTTTTTAAAAACTGTAATTAGAAACAAACCCTTTCCTTCCATAAGCTGCTCTGGTCTGATGTTTTGTCCCAGCAATGAGAAAGTAACAGCTATAGCTACAAAGAGGAGATAACTACTTAGGTGCCACATGGAATAATATGAGTCATCACTGTACAGGGAGAAAAGAGGCAGACAGGCCAGTAGTGACTGACAGCAGAGCAAATGTGCAAGAAGGGGCCCTAAATTCTATGAGTGGCAAAATGTGAGGTTTTTCATTTGTTTTGTTTTGAAAGTTTAGAGAAACTTTATTAGATTAAGAGAGAGAGAAAAAAAAGAGGAGGCTGGAGAGGTGACTTGCCTGCAAAGCTAAAGGACCCAGGTTCAATTCCCCAGGACCCACATGTGGTAGTTTGAATAGATGTCCCCCAATATACTCAGTGTTTTATTAGTTTTTAGTTTGCATCTGCAGCCACTTGGCTGGAGGCAGTGTCACTGGGCAGATCTTAAGGTGTGGTGGTGGGTTTAGGATTTCAATCTAAAGATATGCAAAGTGTGCCTAGCTGGAGTTCCTGATGTGTGCTATGCTGTGTGGCTTTTGGATTGTGGCTTTGCTCTCTGTGTTTGGTCCTGTGAAGGCAGGCCAGCTTCTTCTGCCATTATGGAACTTCCCCTGGATCTATACGCTTTAATAAATATGCCTTCCTCCATAATTGTGCCTGGTCTGGAAGTTCATCTCAGTGAACCTGAAGCTGTCTGATACACCACATAAAACATATGCACAAGGTGGCACATGCGTCTGGAGTTTGTTTGCAGTGGAGTCCCTGATGCGCACATTCTCTCTCTCTCTCAAACAAATAAACATTTAAAAAGAGAGAAAAAAAGAGGAGAGAATATGAAGAGCTCCTGCCCACGAGAAGGCAAGAGGAGGTAAAGCCCACCTAGAGATTCAAAGTGGGGTCATTTATAGTTTCTGAATGGGGCCTGAGCTAGCTAGCAAGCCCTGAAGCCAAGTTTTGAGGCTGCACTAACCAACCACAATGGCAGGTTCAGCTTTAATCCTTCCAGGAATCTTTGTTGTTATTGTTGGTTTTTCGAGGTAGGGTCTCACTCTAGCCCAGGCTGACCGGGAACTCACTCTGTAGTCCTGGGCTGGCCTTGAACTCACAGCAATCCTCCTACTCTGCCTCTGGAGTGTTGGGACTAAAGGCACACCACGCCTGGCTTTGTGGGGTGCTTTTGTCCATGGTTTGGTCTTGTAAAATATTGACTTACCAAGCATGAGACTTAGTGACACAGTTGTTCTGGGTTATGATAAGAATAGGACAAGGTTGTTCACATTCTTTTCATCTTAGAATCTGAAGTGTTTTTAACCCCGCTCAGTATAGAGAAAGGGAGGTGGTTTAGTTTGATGGATTTCTCCACCATACAATGAGTTCCAGGCCAGCCTGAGGCTATAGAGTGAATTCTACCATCAGTCTGGACTACAGTGAGACCCTACCTTGAAAAAAAAAAAAAAAACTCTATCGCAAAGAAGATGGAACACAGACAACTTCTGACATCTGTGCAAATGCACTTACACAAAAATTAAAAACCCAGGCTGGGGTTTAGCGGTAAAGGTGTTTGCCTGCAAAGCCAAAACATCCCCATTTGATTCTCCAGGACCTCTGTAAGCCAGATGCACAAGGGGGCGCATGCATCAGGAGTTCGTTTGCTGTGGCTGGAGGCCCTGGTGTGCCCATTCTCTTTCTCTCTCTCTCTCTGCCTCTCTCTCTCAAATAAATAAACAAACAAATAAATAAAATATATTTTAAAAATTCAAAACCCGTTGCACACTCAGGAGGCAGAGGTAGGTGGTTCACTGTGAGTTTGAGGCCACCCTGAAACTACATAGTGAATGCCAGGTTAGTCTGGGCTAGAGTGTGGACCATATTTCGAAACACCAAAAACAAAACAAAAAACCTGTTACAGCCAGTTGTGGTGGCCCATGCCTTTAGTCCCAGCTTTCGGGAAGCAGAGGTAAGAGGATCACTGTGATTTCAAGGCAGCCTGAGACTACATAGTGAAATCCAGGTCAGCCTGGGCTAGAGTGAGACCTTACATCAACAATCTAAAACAGGGCTGGAGATGGCAAAGCCAAAGGACCCTGGTTCGATTCTCCAGGACCCATGTAAGCCAGATGCACAAGGAGGCGCATGCATCTGGAGTTCATTTGCAGCAGCTAGAGTCCCTGGCATGCCCATTCTCACTCTCTCTCTCTCTCTCTCTCTCTCTCTCTCTCAAATAAATAAATAAAATATTAAAAAAAAAAAACTAAAATAGAGCCGGGGGTGGTGGCGCACGCCTTTAATCCCAGCACTTGGGAGGCAGAGGTAGGAGGATCGCCTTGAGTTCAAGGCCACCCTGATACTACATAGTTAATTCCAGGTCAGCCTGGGCCAGAGTGGTCTCACCCTACCTCGAAAAACCAAAAAAATAAATAAATAAAAATAAATAAAACTGGGCGTGTGACGCATGCCTTTTAATCCCAGCACTCGGGAGGCAGAGGTAGGAGGATCACTATGAGTTCAAGGCCACCCTGCAACTACAGAGTGAATTCCAGGTCAGCCTGAGCTAGAGTGAGACCCTACCTCAAAAAACAACAAAAACAACAAAAGAAAAAACCTAAAACAAGTCAGGCATGGTGGTGCACACTTTTAATCCCAGCACTTGGGAGGTAGAGGTTGGAGGATCCCTGTGAGGTGGAGGCCACCCTGAGAAAACATAGTGAATTCCAGGTCAGCCTGGGCTAGAGTAAGACCCTACCTTGAAAAACCAAAAGGAAAAAAAGTAAGAAAGAAGAGGAGAGAAAAGAAAAAGAGCCAGATGGGCGTAGTGGTGCATGCCTTTAACCCCAGCATTTGGGAGGCAGAGGTAGGAGGATTTGTGTGAGTTCAAGGCCACCCTGAGACTACATAATAAATTCCAGGCCAGCCTGAGCTACAGTGAAACCCTACCTTGAAAAACCCAAAGAAAAAAAGTCGGGCGTGATGGTGCACGCCTTTAATCCCAGCACTCGGGAGGCAGAGGTAGAAGGATCAATGGGAGTTGGAGGCCACCCTGAGACTACATAGTTAATTTCAGGTCAGTCTGGGACCAGAGTGAGACTCTACCTCAGAAACCCTCCCCCTCCACCAAAAAAAAAAAAAAGAAAGAAGGAAGGAAGGAAGGAAGGAAGGAAGGAAGGAAGGAAGGAAGGAAGGAAGAAAAACAAAGAAAAGAAAAGAAAAAACTTGCTGCAGAGGCTGGAGAGGTGGCTCAGCTGTTAAAGGCACTTGCTTGCAAAGCCTGATGGCCTAGGGTTTAGCTTCCCAGTACCCACACAAAGTGGCACATGGGTCTGGAATTTGTTTGCAATGGCAAGAGGCCCTGTGTCTCAGGAAACTGTTTCCCTGGGGAGACGCAGACAAGGGAGACGTTGACACATGTCTTCACTCCAAATAGTATTGAAGGAATACCATATATTTAATGTTCCTAGCCTACGTTAGTTTAGATGGAATATAATCAATGTATCTCTAAGAAATGTAAATGCTCCTAGGACTTCCAGTGAAGTGATAGATGTTGTACATACTTCCCTCCTCTGAAACTGCAGTGGGGGAGATTCTATGATTCTGAACCTGACCCCTTTGGACAATATATAACTACCTTATTTCAGGAGGCAGCTGCCTGTACTTAATATTTGACAGAACCCTACACTTATGGATGTAAATCTCTCCCCTCTCTAAGCGCAGGAGAATTCACACAAAAGATTGTAAAGGTATGTAAGTCCAGCACAATCTGAGTTCCGGACCTCTGTCAGGTTTTTGGCATTAGCTAGCAGAGGTCCACGCATGAATAAAGGCTCTCTCTCCGAAGTGGATTTTGCCTGATTATTCTCATTGACTCATTAATTCCTATAACAATAGGACTCAGATGGCAGACCAAAGTAGGATTACACCAATACCATTTTGGTGAACCAATGAGTTTATTGGGGGGATCATTTACAGAGCATTAAGAGGTTGCTTATAGGAACATGGGGTCCCCAAAGCAGCCACTTTGATGGAGATTCCTGTGTCAAAATTACTCCTTGGAGGCTCCTCCCTCAGCCTCAGGATGAGGGCTTACTTACAGAGCATGGGGACCCCAGAACAACCATACCACGGAGAAGTCTCTTCCCACCCTGAATGACAGCTTCCCTGTGACTGCTTTAAAAGCTCCTTGTCCCTGTCCAGGAGTATGAGATCACAGTGCATCACTTCAGTAGGGCTCACTGTAGCAGGGTTCCCTAAGGCTCCTCCATCAGCCTCAGGGTAAGGGCTTAAAGAGCATGAGGGCTGGAGTGATGGCTTAGTGGTTAAGGTGCTTGCCAGCAAAGCCAAAGGACCCATGTTCAATTCCCCAGTAAAGCCAGAACACAAGGTGGTACATGCATATGGACTTTGTTTGCAGTGGCAAGGAGGCCCTGGTATGCCCATTCTATCTATCCGTTTCTGCCTTTCTTTCTCTCCCTCTCTCAAATAAGTAAATAAGTAGGGGAGGGGAGGCAATTATCATACTTTATTGTCTATAATTATGTAAGTTATCCAAAAAAAAGTTTAAAAAAGTAAATAAATAATTTTTTGGAGGTAGGTTATCACTCTGCCCAGGCTGAGCTGGAATTCACTCTGTATTCTCAGGGTGGCCTCGAACTCACAGTGATCTTTCTACCTCTGCTTCCCAAGTGCTGGGATTAAAGGCGTGCACCATCATACCCGGTTATAAAATATATTTTTAATTTTTTTTTTTTTTTTGGAGAGAGACACAGAGAGAGACAGAGAGAGAGGGAGAGGGAGACAGATAGAGAATGGGCATGCCAGCAGTGTCTCAGCTGCTGTGAATGAAACCCAGATGTGTGCCCCCTTGAGGGCAAGTGTGGCATTGCGCCCTTGTGTCACTTTGCATCTGGCTAAACATGGGACCTGGAGATTGGAACCAGGTTGTTTTGTTTTGTTTTGTTTTGTTTTTCGAGGTAGGGTTTCACTTTGGTCCAGGCTGACCTGGAATGAACTATGTAGTCTCAGGGTGGCCTCGAACTCAAGGCGATCCTCCTACCTCTGCCTCCCAAGTGCTGGGATTAAAGGCGTGCACCACCACGCCTGCCTGGAACCAGGTTCTTAGGCTTAGCAGGCAGGTGCCTTAACTGCTAAGCCATCTCTCCAGCCCTAAGATATATTTTTTAATTTTTTGTTTATTTATTTATTTGAGAGTGACAGAGAGAAAGAGGCAGATAGATAGAAAATGGGTGCACCAGGGCCTCCAGCTGTGCATCTGGCTTACGTGGGTCCTGGGGAATCGAGCCTCTAACCGGGGTTCTTAGGCTTCACAGGCAAGTGCTTAACTACTAAGCCATCTCAAAATAAAATAAAATAAAATAAAATAAAATAAAATAAAATAAAATAAAATAAAATAAAATAAAATAAAAAGATCTTGAGGGGCTGAAGAAATGGCTTAACGGTTAAGGCATTTGCCTGCAAAGCCAAAGGATCCTGGTTTGATTCTCTGGAGCCATGTAATCCAGATGCACAAGGGGGTGCATGTATCTGGAGTTCGTTTGCAGTGGCTGGAGGCCCTGGTGTGAATCCATTCTCTCTCTCTCTCTCTCTCAAATAAATAAAAAATATATTTAAAAAAAAAGAGGGCTGGAGAGACGGCTTAGCGGTTAAGGCGCCTGCCTCCTAAGCCTAAGCACGCCGGTTCCAATCTCCAGGTCCCACGTTTAGCCAGATGCAAAGTGCCGCAAGGGTGCAATGCCGCCCTTGCCCACAAGGGGGCGCATGCATCTGGATTTCGTTAGCAGTGGCTGAAAGGCTGCTGGCGTGCCCATTCTCTGTCTCCCTCTCCCTCTCCGTCTGTCTCTCTCTGTGTCTCTCTTCAAAATAAAAATAAATTTAAAAAAATTAAAAAAAAAGAGCTTGAACTAGGCTTGGTGGCACATGTACTTGGGAGGCAGAGGTAGGAGGATCTCCGAGAGTTCAAGGCCACCCTGAGACTACATAGTGGATTCCAGGACAGCCTGAACTAGAGTGAGACCCTACCTTGAAAAAAAAAAAAAAAAAGAGCATGAGACCCCAAAGCAGCACTTCAGTGGGGCTCACTATACTGCGGATGCTCCTCTCTCAGCCTGAGGGGTGAAGGCTTACATACAGAGCATGAGACTCCAGAAACACCACCTCAATGGAGCTCATTGTTCCTAGAGCTTTTATTCTCTATATACTATATCTGCCCCCATCAGATCACAAGGTCTTGTGCATTATTGTATACAGCTGACGCAAGGGGGTACCTAAATATCAGGTGAGGGTCTGATGACCTCTCTTCCACACCTTCTCTGGTGAATTGACCCAGCTGCTTCTAATAAAGCTGGCAATAGTTGTTTACACCTTTCAATGCGGAGGAAATTTGCTATACAACACCCTAGAGCCCCATATTCACCCTCTCTACCTCTTTCTGTCTCTCTCCATAAATAAATAAATAAATAAATAAATAAATAAATAAATAAATAGATAAATAATATTTAAAGACACATCTCCATGTGTGTCTATGATATGTGTCGTGGTTTGATTCAGGTGTCCCCCATAAACTTAGGTGTTCTGAATGCTAGTCTCCCCAGCTGATGGCAATGGGAATTAACGCCTCCTGGAGGCAGTGTATTGTTGGGGGCGGGTTTATGGGTATTATAGCCAGTGTCCCCTTGCCAGTGTTTGGCACATTTTTCTATAGTCCATCTGATATTGGCCAGGGGGTGATGTCCACCCTCTGCTGCACGAGCCATCATTTTCACCTGCCATAATGGAGCTTCCCCTCGAGTCTGTAAGCCAAAATAAATCCTTTTATTTTCCCAAAAGCTGCTCTTGGTCGGGTGATTTCTGCCAGCAATGCGAACCTGAATGCAACAATATGTAATTAGGAGAAAGGCCAAAGGACAGAGCACTTACATTATGACAAACACCATGTTTTGTTTTGTTTTTCGAGGTAGGGTCTCTCTCTAGCTCAGGTTGACCTGGAAATCACTATGTAGTCTCAGGGTGGCCTCAAACTCACAGCAATCCTCCTACTTTTGCCTCCCAAGTGCTGGGATTAAAGGCGTGCGCCACCATGCCCAGCCCGACATATACTATGTATAAACACAAGACAAGCACTGCACACTTTTATCTTCTGGTGTGCATAATTATACATGGGGGAAAATGCCTGTTGCTGACTGACAGTGGTAAAGACAGGTATTGGGAGAAGAGAGACATCCTCAGGTCATACTTTTACAATGATGTATTTGTGGACCAGGTTTTGCCTCTACAAAAATATATAATGAGCCAGGCATGGTGGCACACACCTTTAATTCCAGCTCTCAGAAGGCAGAGGTAGGAGGATCACAAGAGTTCAAGGCCACCCTGAGACTACATAGTGAATTCCAGGTCAGCCTGAGCTAGTGTGAAACCCTACCTCAAACAAACAATATATATATATAGTAATAATAATAATAAAATGAAATAAAATAAAATGGGCCTAGAGAGATGGCTTAGCAGTTAAGGTGTTTGTTGGCAAAGCCAAAGGACCCATGTTTGATTCCTTAGGATCCACATAAGCCAGATGCACAAAGTGTCACACATATCTGGAATTTGTTTACAGTGGCTGGAAGCTCTGCTGTGCCCATCTCTTTATCTTCCTCCTCCCTCTCTCTCAGATAATTAAATAAAATATTTTATTTATTTTTAATTAATTAATTTATTTATTTGAGAGAGAGAAAGAGGCATAGAGAGAGAGAGAGCGTGTGCGAAAGAGGGAGAGAATGGGTATGCCAGGGCCTCCAGCCACTGCAAATGAACTCCAGACACGTGCACTCCCTTGTACATCTGGCTTATGTGGGTCCTGGAGAATTGAACTGGGATCCTTTGGCTTTGCAGGCAAATGCCTTCAGCACTAAGCCATCTCTCCAGCCCCAAATAAAATATTTAAAAAAAAATGAAATGAGCCGGGCATGGTATCGCGCACCTTTAATCCCTTGGGAGGCAGAGGTAGGAGGATCACTGAGAGTTCAGGTCACCCTGAGACTACATAGTGAATTCCAGGTCAGCCTGGGCCAGAGTGAGACCCTACCTAAAAAAAAAAAAAAGAAGCGGGGCGTGGTGGCGCACGCCTTTAATCCCAGCACTCGGGAGGCAGAGGTAGGAGGATCGCCGTGAGTTCAAGGCCACCCTGAGACTACATAGTTAATTCCAGGTCAGCCTGGGCCAGAGTGAGACCCTACCTCAAAAAACCAAAAGAAAGAAAGAAAGAAAGAAAGAAAGAGAGAAAGAGAGAGAGAGAAAGAAAGAAAGAAAGAAAGAAAGAAAGAAAGAAAGAAAGAAGGGAAGAAAGAAGGGAAGAAAGGAAGGAAGGAAGGAAGGGTGGGGCTGGAGGAATGGCTTAGCAGTTAAGGCGTTTGTTTGCCTGCAATACCAAAGGACCAGCCAGGCATGGTAGTGCGTGCCTTTAATCCCAGCACTCAGGAAGCAGAGGTAGGAAAATAGCCATGAGTTCGAGGCCACCCTGAGACTACATCGTTAATTTCAGGTCAGCCTGAGCTAGAGTGAGACCCTACCTCAAAAACAACAACAACAAAAAAAACAAACCCAAAGGACCCCAGTTCAATTCCCCAGGACCCACCTTAGCCAGATGTACAAGGGTACATGCGTCTGGAGTTCATTTGCAGTGGCTAGAGACCCTGGCACGCCCATTATCTCTCTCTCTCTCTCTCTGTCAAATAAATAAATAAAAATTTAAAAAGCTAAGCCGGGCGTGGTGGCGCACGCCTTTAATCCCAGCACTAGGGGGGCAGAGGTAAGAGGATCGCCGTGAGTTCAAGGCTACCCTGAGACTACATAGTTAATTTCAGGTCAGCCTGAGCTAGAGTGAGACCCTACCTCAAAAACCAAAAAAAAAAAAAAAGCTGGGCATGGAGCTGGAGAGATGGCTTAGCAGTTAAGGCACCTGCCTGCTAAGCCTAAGAATGTCAGTTCCAATCTCCAGGTCCCATGTTTAGCCAGATAGAAAGTGACGCAAAGGGCGCATTGCCGCACTTTGCCCACAAGGGGCTCATGCATTTGGAGTTCATTCACAGGGTCTGAGAGGCTGCTGGCGCACCCATTCTCTGTCTTCCTCTTCCTCTCTCTCTGTCTCTCTCTCTCTGTGTCTCTCTCAAAAAAAAAAAAAAACTGGGCGTAGTGGCTCATGCCTTTAATCCCAGCACTCAAGAGGCAGAGGTAGGCGGATCGCCGTGAGTTCAAGGCCACCCTGAGCCTACAGAGTGAATTTGAGGTCAGCCTGAGCTAGAGTGACTGAGACCCTACCTCGAAAAAATAAATAAATAAATATAACAAAAATAAAAATTAAAAGCATATTAAAAAGTGAAATAGTGAAGTAAGTGAATACCAAGGACAGAGCATCTAATATTCTGCAATATGATATATAGATAACTTGAAAGCCTTCAATGAAACTGAAAAATATATAAAATTCAATAAATATGATTTTAAAATAATGACTGAGGTGACACGAAGAATAAAGCCACCCTATGCAGAATCCATGGACTGTAAGACACAGGTTGGGCCTGGAGCACTGGTAAAGATGGGTGGGAGAAATGACAGGCTAACAGGCAGGAAGGAGGAGGAAGAATAGAGTGAATCTGAGAACTGGCGCTGGCCTAGCCGCAAGGGAAATTCTGTATTCCTACCAATGTCACCCTGTCTGACAGGGCCCAAATGTTTTTAGAATAACAAGCGAGTGAATTCTACATTTTTTTTTCCATTCAAGAAGCTTCTTACAGAGAAGCTGGAAGCACAAGTGAACAGAACGGCTCCTTGTCTGCCACCAGGGGGCGACGGCCCACACAAATGGTTGTCCGAAAGTGATGCCAGTGAAGATGTTGGTGTGGGAGCTAGAGAGATGGTTCAGCTGGTAAGAAAGAGTGCTTCCTAAACTCGGCATGGTGGCGCACTCCTTTAATCCAGCACTCGGGAGGCAGAGGTAGGAGGATCCAGGCCACCCTGAGACTACAGAGTGAATTCCAGGTCAGACTAGACTAGAGCAAGACCTTGAAAAACAAACAACAACAAAAAAAGAGTGCTTCCTGGACAATGTAGTGTAGGTTGGAGGTGGGGGCTGAGATTGCCTGAGTTCCATTTCCCAGCTCCCAATTAAACCGCTGGACATGTCTGTAACCCAAATCCCTCTCTTTCTTTCTTTCTTTCTTTCTTTCTTTCTTTCTTTCTTTCTTTCTTTCTTTCTTTCTTTCTTTCTTTCTCTCTTTCTTTCTTTCTTTCTTTCTTTTTTCTTTCTTGCTTTCTCTCTTTCTTTTCTTTTCGAGAGAGAGAGAGAGAGAGAGGCAGATAGAGAGAATGGGTGTGCCAGGGACTATAGCCACTGCAAACGAACTCCAGACACATGCACCACCGTGTGCATCCAGCTTATGTAGATACTGGGGGACTGAACCTGAGTCCTTAGGTTTCACAGGCAAGTACCTTAACTGCTAAGCCACTCTCCAGCCCAGCCCAATCCCTTTTCCAAGAAAACATGCAGGTTGAGGTAGGAAGGGAGACACTGGATATTTTTTTCTCTGGGCTCCTCACATGTGTGCATCTGCTTACACGTGCACATATACCATACACCCATGAAATGCTGAATGGAAAGACTCAATTCTGTTTTAGGGAATCAGCAACTTAACAAATTTAACATTAGGTTTTGCACAAAAGGAAACAGGACAAATTCCATCCTCTCCCTCTCCGTCTGTCTCTCTCTGTGTCTCTTCAAAATAAAAATAAATATAAAAAAATTAAAAAAAAAAGAGCTTGAACTAGGCTTGGTGGCACATGTACTTGGGAGGCAGAGGTAGGAGGATCTCTCGAGAGTTCAAGGCCACCTGAGACTACATAGTGGATTCCAGGACAGCCTGAACTAGAGTGAGACCCTACCTTGAAAAAAAAAAAAAAAGAGCATGAGACCCCAAAGCAGCACTTCAGTGGGGCTCACTATACCGCGGATGCTCCTCTCTCAGCCTGAGGGTGAAGGCTTACATACAGAGCATGAGACTCCAGAAACACCACCTCAATGGAGCTCATTGTTCCTAGAGCTTTTATTCTCTATATACTATATCTGCCCCCATCAGATCACAAGGTCTTGCATTATTGTATACAGCTGACGCAAGGGGGTACCTAAATATCAGGTGAGGGTCTGATGACTCTCTTCCACACCTTCTCTGGTGAATTGACCCAGCTGCTTCTAATAAAGCTGGCAATAGTTGTTTACACCTTTCAATGCGGAGGAAATTTGCTATACAACACCCTAGAGCCCCATATTCACCCTCTCTACTCTCTTTCTGTCTCTCTCCATAAATAAATAAATAAATAAATAAATAAATAAATAAATAAATAGATAAATAATATTTAAAGACACATCTCCATGTGTGTCTATGATATGTGTCGTGGTTTGATTCAGGTGTCCCCATAAACTTAGGTGTTCTGAATGCTAGTCTCCCAGCTGATGGCAATGGGAATTAACGCCTCCTGGAGGCAGTGTATTGTTGGGGGCGGGTTTATGGATATTATAGCCAGTGTCCCCTTGCCAGTGTTTGGCACATTTTTCTATAGTCCATCTGATATTGGCCAGGGGGTGATGTCCACCCTCTGCTGCACGTGCCATCATTTTCACCTGCCATAATGGAGCTTCCCCTCGAGTCTGTAAGCCAAAATAAATCCTTTTATTTTCCCAAAAGCTGCTCTTGGTCGGGTGATTTCTGTCAGCAATGCGAACCTGACTGCAACAATATGTAATTAGGAGAAAGGCCAAAGGACAGAGCACTTACATTATGACAAACACCATGTTTTGTTTTGTTTTTCGAGGTAGGGTCTCTCTCTAGCTCAGGTTGACCTGGAAATCACTATGTAGTCTCAGGGTGGCCTCAAACTCACAGCAATCCTCCTACTTTTGCCTCCCAAGTGCTGGGATTAAAGGCGTGCGCCACCATGCCCAGCCCGACATATACTATGTATAAACACAAGACAAGCACTGCACACTTTTATCTTCTGGTGTGCATAATTATACATGGGGGAAAATGCCTGTTGCTGACTGACAGTGGTAAAGACAGGTATTGGGAGAAGAGAGACATCCTCAGGTCATACTTTTACAATGATGTATTTGTGGACCAGGTTTTGCTCTACAAAAATATAATGAGCCAGGCATGGTGGCACACACCTTTAATTCCAGCTCTCAGAAGGCAGAGGTAGGAGGATCACAAGAGTTCAAGGCCACCCTGAGACTACATAGTGAATTCCAGGTCAGCCTGAGCTAGAGTGAAACCCTACCTCAAACAAACAATATATATATATAGTAATAATAATAATAAAATGAAATAAAATAAATGGGCCTAGAGAGATGGCTTAGCAGTTAAGGTGTTTGTTGGCAAAGCCAAAGGACCCATGTTTGATTCCTTAGGATCCACATAAGCCAGATGCACAAAGTGTCACACATATCTGGAATTTGTTTACAGTGGCTGAAGCTCTGCTGTGCCCATCTCTTTATCTTCCTCCTCCTCCCTCTCTCAGATAATTAAATAAAATATTTTATTTATTTTTAATTAATTAATTTATTTATTTGAGAGAGAGAAAGAGGCATAGAGAGAGAGAGAGCGCAAAGTAAAAGAGGGAGAGAATGGGTATGCCAGGGCCTCCAGCCACTGCAAATGAACTCCAGACACGTGCACTCCTTGTACATCTGGCTTATGTGGGTCCTGGAGAATTGAACTGGGATCCTTTGGCTTTGCAGGCAAATGCCTTCAGCACTAAGCCATCTCTCCAGCCCCAAATAAAATATTTAAAAAAAATGAAATGAGCGGGCATGGTATCGCGCACCTTTAATCCCTTGGGAGGCAGAGGTAGGAGGATCACTGAGAGTTCAGGTCACCCTGAGACTACATAGTGAATTCCAGGTCAGCCTGGGCCAGAGTGAGACCCTACCTAAAAAAAAAAAAAAAAGAAGCGGGGCGTGGTGGCACACGCCTTTAATCCCAGCACTCGGGAGGCAGAGGTAGGAGGATCGCCGTGAGTTCAAGGCCACCCTGAGACTACATAGTTAATTCCAGGTCAGCCTGGGCCAGAGTGAGACCCTACCTCAAAAAACCAAAAGAAAGAAAGAAAGAAAGAAAGAGAGAGAGAGAGAGAGAGAGAGAAAGAAAGAAAGAAAGAAAGAAAGAAAGAAAGAAAGAAAGAAAGGAAGGAAGGAAGGGTGGGGCTGGAGGAATGGCTTAGCAGTTAAGGCGTTTGTTTGCCTGCAATACCAAAGGACCAGCCAGGCATGGTAGTGCATGCCTTTAATCCCAGCACTCAGGAAGCAGAGGTAGGAAAATAGCCATGAGTTCGAGGCCACCCTGAGACTACATCGTTAATTTCAGGTCAGCCTGAGCTAGAGTGAGACCCTACCTCAAAAACAACAACAACAAAAAAAAAAAAACCCAAAGGACCCCAGTTCAATTCCCCAGGACCCATCTTAGCCAGATGTACAAGGGTACATGCGTCTGGAGTTCATTTGCAGTGGCTAGAGACCCTGGCACGCCCATTATCTCTCTCTCTCTCTCTGTCAAATAAATAAATAAAAATTTAAAAAGCTAAGCCGGGCGTGGTGGCGCACGCCTTTAATCCCAGCACTAGGGGGGCAGAGGTAAGAGGATTGCCGTGAGTTCAAGGCTACCCTGAGACTACATAGTTAATTTCAGGTCAGCCTGAGCTAGAGTGAGACCCTACCTCAAAAACCAAAAAAAAAAAAAAAAAAAAGCTGGGCATGGAGCTGGAGAGATGGCTTAGCAGTTAAGGCACCTGCCTGCTAAGCCTAAGAATGTCAGTTCCAATCTCCAGGTCCCATGTTTAGCCAGATAGAAAGTGACGCAAGGGCGCATTGCCGCACTTGCCCACAAGGGGGCTCATGCATTTGGAGTTCATTCACAGGGTCTGAGAGGCTGCTGGCGCACCCATTCTCTGTCTTCCTCTTCCTCTCTCTCTGTCTCTCTCTCTCTGTGTCTCTCTCAAAAAAAAAAAAAAAAAACTGGGCGTAGTGGCTCATGCCTTTAATCCCAGCACTCAGGAGGCAGAGGTAGGCGGATCGCCGTGAGTTCAAGGCCACCCTGAGACTACAGAGTGAATTTGAGGTCAGCCTGAGCTAGAGTGACTGAGACCCTACCTCGAAAAAATAAATAAATAAATATAACAAAAATAAAAATTAAAAGCATATTAAAAAGTGAAATAGTGAAGTAAGTGAATACCAAGGACAGAGCATCTAATATTCTGCAATATGATATATAGATAACTTGAAAGCCTTCAATGAAACTGAAAAAATATATAAAATTCAATAAATATGATTTTAAAATAATGACTGAGGTGACACGAAGAATAAAGCCACCCTATGCAGAATCCATGGACTGTAAGACACAGGTTGGGCCTGGAGCACTGGTAAAGATGGGTGGGAGAAATGACAGGCTAACAGGCAGGAAGGAGGAGGAAGAATAGAGTGAATCTGAGAACTGGCGCTGGCCTAGCCGCAAGGGAAATTCTGTATTCCTACCAATGTCACCCTGTCTGACAGGGCCCAAATGTTTTTAGAATAACAAGCGAGTGAATTCTACATTTTTTTTTCCATTCAAGAAGCTTCTTACAGAGAAGCTGGAAGCACAAGTGAACAGAACGGCTCCTTGTCTGCCACCAGGGGGCGACGGCCCACACAAATGGTTGTCCGAAAGTGATGCCAGTGAAGATGTTGGTGTGGGAGCTAGAGAGATGGTTCAGCTGGTAAGAAAGAGTGCTTCCTAAACTCGGCATGGTGGCGCACTCCTTTAATCCAGCACTCGGGAGGCAGAGGTAGGAGGATCCAGGCCACCCTGAGACTACAGAGTGAATTCCAGGTCAAACTAGACTAGAGCAAGACCTTGAAAAACAAACAACAACAAAAAAAGAGTGCTTCCTGGACAATGTAGTGTAGGTTGGAGGTGGGGGCTGAGATTGCCTGAGTTCCATTTCCCAGCTCCCAATTAAACCGCTGGACATGTCTGTAACCCAAATCCCTCTCTTTCTTTCTTTCTTTCTTTCTTTTTCTTTCTTTCTTTCTTTCTTTCTTTCTTTCTTTCTTTCTTTCTTTCTTTCTCTCTTTCTTTCTTTCTTTCTTTTTTTCTTTTTCTTTCTCTCTTTCGAGAGAGAGAGAGAGAGAGAGAGAGAGAGAGAGAGGCAGATAGAGAGAATGGGTGTGCCAGGGACTATAGCCACTGCAAACGAACTCCAGACACATGCACCACCGTGTGCATCCAGCTTATGTAGATACTGGGGGACTGAACCTGAGTCCTTAGGTTTCACAGGCAAGTACCTTAACTGCTAAGCCACTCTCCAGCCCAGCCCAATCCCTTTTCCAAGAAAACATGCAGGTTGAGGTAGGAAGGGAGACACTGGATATTTTTTTCTCTGGGCTCCTCACATGTGTGCATCTGCTTACACGTGCACATATACCATACACCCATGAAATGCTGAATGGAAAGACTCAATTCTGTTTTAGGGAATCAGCAACTTAACAAATTTAACATTAGGTTTTGCACAAAAGGAAACAGGACAAATTCCAGTGCTTTCTTTCTTTTTTTATTTATTTGACAGAGAAAGAGGGAGAGAGAGAATGGGTGCGCCAGGGCCTCCAGCCACTGCAAACGAACTCCAGACACGTTGAGCCACTGCAAATGAACTCCAGACGCGTGCACCCCCTTGTGCATCTGACTAACATGGGTCCTGGGGAATCGAACCTGGGTCCTTTGGCCTTGCAGGCAAACTCCTTAACTGCTAAGCCATCCCTCCAGCCCTTCCAGTGCTTTCTTTTGGTTTCACAAATAAACTGTACAAGCATATCTCTCCCTAAAAAAAGAGAAAGAGCTGGGCGTGGTGACATACACCTTTAATCCCAGCACTTGGGAGGCTGAGATAGGAGGATCACCATGAGTTCGAGGCCACCCTGAGAATACATAATGAATTCCAGGTCAGCTTGGACTAGAGTGAGATCCTATCTTTAAAAAAATAATAATAGGGCTGGAGAGATGGCTTAGCAGTTAAATGCTTGCCTATGAAGCCTATAGTGGGCATGCATCTGGAGTTCATCTCGCTCATTCTCACTCACTCACTCTCTCTCCTCTCTAATAAATAAATAAAATAAAATAAAATCTTTAAAAAAATAATCTCCAGATGGAGTTAAATGCTTGCCTATGGAGTTCTAGCTTGATGCACAAGGGGGTGCATGCATCTGGAGTTCGTTTTCAGTGGCTGGAGGCCCTGGCGCACCCATTCTCTCTCTCTTTCTCTCTCTCTCTCTACCTGCCTATTTCTGTATCTCTCTCTCTCAAATAAATAAATAATAAAATATTAAAAAATAATAATAATAATAGCTGGGCATGGTGGCGCATGCCTTTAATCCCAGCACTCGGGAGGCAGAGGTAGGAGGATTGCCGACAGTTCGAAGCCACCCTGAGACTACATAGTGAATTCCAGGTCAGCCTGAGCCAGAGTGAGACCCTACCTAAAAAAAAATAAAATAAAATAAAATAATTAAAAATAAAAATAATAAATAAATAAATAAATAAATAAAACCTGGGCAGGAGGACTGTGTATGCCTGTAATCCCAGTGCTGAAGGGGGCAGAGAATTGCTGGGTCTTGCTGGTCAGCCAGTGTGCCCAAAGAGCAGCAGCTCCAGGTTTGATGAGAGACTCTGTGTCAAGGAAATAAAGTGGAGAGTGATAGGACACTTAATGTTTTCCTCTGGCACCTATGTGTGTGTGTGCAAAGGGCATGTCTAAAAGTAGTGTGATAGAGCTGGGCATGGTGGTGCACGCCTTTAATCCCAGCACTTGGAAGGCAAAGGTAGGAGGATCGCTGTGAATTCCAGGTTTGTCTGAGTAAGAGTGAGACCTCGAAAAACCAAAAAAAAAAAAAAAAAAAAAAGTAGTGTGATAGAAACCACCAAAAAACCCAAGAAAGTATCTTCCAGTTCGCCATATGGCTAGAGACGAGGGGGACCTATGTATGTCTCAATCCTGGCTTTTTTTTTTTTTTTTTTTTTTTTTTTTTTGGTTTTGCAAGGTAGGGGTCTCACTCTGGTCCAGGCTGACCTGGAATTAACTATGTAGTCTCAGGGTGGCCTCGAACTCTCGGCGATCCTCCTACCTCTGCCTCCCAAGTGCTGGGATTAAAGGTGTGTGCCACCACACCCGGCAATCCTGGCTTTTTTGAAGCTGAAGGCACACAGAGACCTCTTGTCCTCTGACAAGCAGTTAGTTACTAGGGGCCAGAGCTGGAACTTTCCTGGCCAGAATTCCAGAGGACAGGCCTGTAGAGCTCTAATCTACCAAAGAGTCAGGAGAGGGTATAGCAGAACTTTTCATGATAGAATTGAGATGTGGCACTGTGGTGTTTCCCTTCCACATCAGGAATGGAAAAGCTGACAGAATTGCACATGCAGCAGGAGTGAGAACACTGTGGATAGGTTTTTTTTTTTTTTTTTTTGCCAGTACAATTGAAAATATAAACAAAATGGAAAATCTGAGTCCTAGGAAATCTGAGTAGACGTAAGCCATTAAAGTGGCCTGAGATGAATTGGAGGGGTCAGCAGAGCTGCAGATACCTTGACCCCAGGCCAACTGGTTTCTCCTGTGCTGGCCAGCTGAGTAAATGCTGGACAGATGACCCACGTGAGTTAGTTAGCCTATGCTGACCCCACGCAGTCCAACTGAGCCTGTGCTGTTCAACTGCCCCATGTAGGCCCGAGAGCCATGATGGCCAGTGTGGCTCACCCTAGTCCTATCTTTGAATGGACCTGGTGTCCACCAGCTCCACAAGGAACATAAGAGTAGAGATGAGCCAAACAACCTTTGTATGCCATCTTGCTGATCCTTGGAAATACCCCATAAGTATTCACTTTTGTCTAACATCCTTGCTTGACCTAAGTCATTTTTGGCACAAGTTGACATCTTGTCTAGGACAACCCAATGGATACTAGGATAACGGGAAAATAGAAAGGTTCTGAGAGAGAACAGGCAACAGAAACATCCAGGTGGAATCTGGCTCTACTTCCCAGTCTTATGGGCACCTTAACCACTGAAACATATCTCCAGCCCTACAGTCTCTTCTTGGTGCAAGATTTTAGGGTTCAGGAGGAGTCTTTCAAAACTTACAAACCCCAGCCGGGCGTGGTGGCGCACGCCTTTAATCCCAGCACTCGGGAGGCAGAGGTAGGAGGATCACCATGAGTTCAAGGCCACCCTGAGACTACATAGTGAATTCCAGGTCAGCCTGGACCAGAGTGAAACCCTACCTTGAAAAACCAAAAAAAAAAAAAAATTACAAACCCCAATATTGGTCTCACTCTAGCTCAGGCTGACCTTTGAACTCACAGCAATCCTCCTACCTCTGCCTCCTGAATACTGAAATTAAAGGACTGCATCATTTGTTAAGCAGAGAGAGAAAGAGGGAGGGAGAGAATGGGCACACCAGGGCCTCTAGCCTCTTCGAATGAACTCCAGATACCTGTGCCACTTTGTGCATCCAGCTTTACATATATATTGGGGAACTGAACCCTGGTCATTAGGCTTTGCAGGCAAGCACCTTAACTGTTGAGCTATCTCTCCAGCCCTCTTCCTTATCCTATTTTTATCAAAGAATTGATAAAAATAAATTTGAGAAGGATCAATTATGAATTATTGACTTTATTTAGGGAGAGATCACAAATTGCAGGGTTTATTTAAGGAAAACTGGGATCTAGGAAAAGTCTAGGGCAGTCACAAGCATGTGAAAGGTAGGACCTAGGAGCTTATGTAGGGAGATTTAGAAGAAACACATACTCGTTTGGAAGGCACAGCATCCACCCTGAGCCTCCCCATGGAAGAAAGTTAAGAGAGCAAGTGGTGATGCTTAAGGAAGAATAGCAGAGGGAAAGTATCAAAGCAGAGACCAGGAAATTCTGATGAGAATGGGTTGTAAAGACAGTTAAACCCATGGTTACTCCAAATTTAGAGAAATTACACAGGTAGCAGGCTCAGAGTATAAAGGAAATACACACGTGGTAGATTCAAGATCAGAAGAAAATCATACATTAAAGTGAGAAGTTACTCCAAAGCATAAAACAGAGGCAAGCAGAAAACCACCCCAGCAAAGAAACAATACTCTCCCCTATCCAGCCAGGCTTACACATCCAAAGATGGCAGGGCAGAGAGGGCAGATATTAACACTGACAAGCCTTTACAGCAGATTAAAAATGTGTTCATCATCAGTCAGGTACGTAAGGAGAAGACCTCATTGGTTTGAAGAGTCAAAGGGGGCTGACCCAAAACTAAACTCATCTAGATAGTGTACTAGATTGTGGAGGCAGCAGGGGGCGCTGCAGCCATTGTGGCTGAAACTGGATCTGACATGAGTTCCATTCCTACCAAGGCCGGGTGGCATCTTCTGGTTCTCTCTTTGGGCTTTTGTCCCTAACTGAAACTGCCTCAAAGAAGCTAGTTTTTCCTCGAGTCTCCTTCACTCTCAGCTCTCCCTGATGGCCCTGGATGGAAGAGGTTTTCCTGGCACTTGCAGCTGCCCTACCCTGGGCCTGAGGTCCATAGGCTGAATCCCCTTAGTTTCCTGTAGATACTTACTGTGGTGGGCATGGGGACCCCTAGAAGACACCTCCTCCCCCAGCTGAGATCACAGCATCCTCTAACCAGTGGGTATGATGAGGTACCTACAGGGACCCAGGTCCACTTCTTACACAAACGCTAGAAAACCACCCCAAAGAGAGGCTCTCAATCTTTGCTATCTCAGGTAGATGTTTCGCCCTGTGTCACACTCAAAATCTAGTAAGAAGCCGGGCGTGGTGGCGCACGCCTTTAATCCCACCACTCGGGAGGCAGAGGTAGGAGGATCGCTGAGAGTTCGAGGCCACCCTGAGACTACATAGTTAATTCCAGGTCAGCCTGGACCAGAGTGAAACCCTACCTCGAAAAACCAAGAAAAAAAAAAACCTAGTAAGAATGGGGCACATTCTCCAAAGGCCACTGTCTTTCACTGATACCAGGTATCAGGGTGGATATAGGAACCAGTTGTCCTTCACCACCAGGAGTTCTGTCCCTCTCTGGTCCTCTAGGGCATGGTCAGATTGGTGCAGGACTTTCGGAGGGGTCACACATTTGGGGAAGAAAAAGATGGGCTGTGTAGCTGGTGACATGGAAAGGCAAAGGAGCTGGAGTGTGGATGTTCAGGCAGGTGGCTTTTGGGAGCCTGAAAGAGCTGTGTGTGTCAGGACACAAACCTACCACCCAGCTCTACCTGGCCCAGGAAGTGGGTGGCTGTTGCTCTGGAGCTCCCAGGTTCTTTCTATACAGCCTGAGCTTCAAGCAACTCTGCTTGTCCCTGTTCTTCCTTGATGACCCTTTGTCTTCACCTCTAGCCCAATCCCAGGGCTAAATCTGTGTCCACATTCTGTATCTGGGGGCCCAATGGGTGACGGGCAGGATTAACTTCTGTAGGGCCTGCAGCTTAAGACACCATGTTTCAGGGGTTCTAAAAACGGGTTACTGGCTCCCATGACTGTGTGGTGCAGGGCAAGTACTTGCTTCACGTGAGGCAGGGAGGAACTAGGCAAGCTAGGTTTCTAGCATTGGCCAAGGTTAGATTCCTTCGAAGTTGGCTTTTCTCTTAAGATATCTTCAGCCGGGTGTGGTGGCGCACGCCTTTAATCCTAGCACTCGGGAGGCAGAGGTAGGAGGCTCGCCGAGAGTTCGAGGCCACCCTGAGACTACATAGTTAATTCCAGGTCAGCCTGGACCAGAGTGAGACCCTACCTTGCAAAACCAAAAAAAAAAAAAAAAAAAAAGATATCTTCAGCAGGGCTGGGAATATGGCAAGCATGAGTACCTGAGCTTGGAACCCCAGCACCTATGTAAAAAGCCAGAACCTGTGGTGGCCATTTATAATCCCAGCCACCCCTACAGGCGAGAAGCAGAAACAGGATCTGCTGGACACTCGAGGGCCACCTAACCTGGTGAAAGCAGCAGAAGTGAGACCCTGCCTCAAAGAAGGTGGAAGGCAATGACCAACGCATGAAAGTTAACCTCTGATTTGACAAGCAGCACACAGTGGTATGAGCACCCACACTCATACACTTGAACTTACACAGAGATATCTTTTTTTTTTAATTTTTTTGTTTATTTATTTATTTGAGAACATCAGACAGAGAAAGATGCAGAGAGAGAGAATGGGTGCACCAGGGCCTCTAGCCACTGTAAACAAACTCCAGATGCATGTACCACTTTGTGCATCTGGCTTATGTGGGTACTGGGGAATTGAGCCTTGAACCAGGGTCCTTAGGCTTCACAGGCAAGTGCTTAACCACTAAGCCATCTCTCCAGCCCGACACAGAGATATCTTTAAGGTCACAGAAGATGGGGGGCAGACAATTTCCTGTTTCCAGGAACTCAGGCCAGGCCTGAATCACCTGCCAACCCCTGGGCAGTGAAAGTTTAGTCCCACCCAAAAGCCTCAGGGTCTGAGAAAGAGCTTCCCCAATGGCTACTAGAAACAGGAATGTCCTGGGGTAAGCTGCTCCGTCAACAGTCTCGACACTCTGAAGGACTTTGCATTTGGGCCTCAGCTTGTGCATCCTATGCTGATCCTCCTCCATCTGTCTGTCCAGCTCCTAACCTGCTCTCTGGGTGCTGGGTTCTGACCCCAGCAGTCTGGACCCTTGTCTGCCTTCAGGCGTCCTCCCTCTGGTTTCCGGTGGGACTGCTCAGTAAGGTGGCCATAACCAGAAGTTGAGTCCCTTGTTCTAACATGCCTCTCCATGGATCTCTTTGCAGAGTAGCATCTGATTGGTGGCCTTGTGAGCAGGGTCCTGGAAAGATGTAACAAGGTCTTGACTAGCGGGGTTAATGGAGCTCCTGACAGGACCTGAGCTTCCACTTTCCTTGCAGAGAACAGTATGGTTATTGGAAGTGCAGTGCCTTGGCAGAGCCAAGCCCTGGGACTGCACTGCCATAGGACAAGAGAGTCACAAGGCCTTGCTGGAAGGGGGCAGCTACAAAGACTGGAGTGGGCCAGCATGGGATAAGGAGGCTTGCTGTGGTCTTTTATTTATTTATTTATTCATTTATTTTATTTATCCGTTGAGAGAGAGAGAGAGGCAGATATATAGAGAGAATGGCATGCCAGGGCATCCAGCCACTGTGAACAAATGCCAGATTCATGCATCCCCCTTGTGCATTTAGCTTATGTGGGTACTGGGGAATGAAACCTGGGTCCTTAGGCTTCGCAGGCAAATGCCTTAACTATTGAACCATCCCTCCAGCCCCTCTTGTGGGCCTTTGGTAACAGCCCTGCTGCTCCCATTCCTTTCTTTCTTTGGCTCAGAAACATTGGGTGGGAACTAGAGCCTCCTGATGTCTGCCTTACCTGATCTTCCTATGGTTTGGCAGCCCTTGCATAGGGATAGCTTTCCTCCTGTCCCAAACTGGCAAAAAGCAATGGACAGAAGTGGTATCCTAACAGGACAGCAGAGCTCTCATCCATGGCCAGCCCTGCCCAGTGGGGAGAGGATAACCTTTCCCTCAAGTCTGGGCAGCTGGCCAGGAATTGCTGAGACAAGAAACTGATGAGATTTGGAGCCAACTGGAGATCCCCCAGCTCCAGCCCAGGCTCAGGACAAGGACAAAGCAGACCCTGGGGGAGAGTATTGGCTGGTCTGCATTTTCACTTGGCTAGCTTTACACCATGATGGATAGCTTCTCCTGCATCCATATGGCTCTTCTGGAGTAGACTTACAGATTGGCCAGCCAGTTGTCCTCTTGACAGGTTCTTACTAGGTTGCCTAGACAAGATCAGTAAGACACTTGGCTGGGCTCCGAGAGGATTTTTATGGGATCGGTTCATTTGTCTAGCCCTAACCGACCCTCTTCACATGCCAGTGAAGACAGGGCAGAACTTCCGGTGGAACATGGAAGGTTGGTCCGCTCGATAGCTTGCCTTTAGATATGCATAGTGAATCAGATTTTCACCAAACGAAGGCTTTTCTCCCAGGTAGACGCTGGCCATCCCAAAGCTGCAGAAGCCCTGCAAAGGAACGTTTCAGTTCTCAAGTCCATCCCTTAGGTCTGGACTGGTGGGGCCTTCAAGGCAGCACAGCGTCCCCGACGTGCATCGCAAGAGCCCATCCCCCGGCCACAGCGCACCGCTTACTAGACCTAGACCGGCCAGTCCCGCACCGGTGGGCTGTAGCCCGGCGAGGGTTAAGGGGGTGGGACGTGGGGCGGCCCCGCCTCCGTCGCAGGGTCCGAGCGCGCACCGGGCGTGGGGCGGGTCCGAGCGGGCGGCGGCGGAGAGCGCGGCGCCGGGTGAGCGCAGCAGCAGTGGCGGCGACGGCGGCGCGGCCCGCGTGACCCTCTGTAGCGCTCTGTGCGCTCGCGAGCCCGCGCCCCGCCGCGCCCGCCCAGCCGCAGGATGCGCGCCCCGCCGCTGCTGCTGCTGCTGCTGGTCGTCTGCGCGCCGCCGCCCGGCGCTGCCGCCGCTCCGACGCCACCCGGCTGGGAGCCTACCGCCGACGCGCCCTGGTGCCCGTACAAGGTGCTACCCGAGGGCCCCGAGACGGGCGGCGGGCGCCTGTGCTTTCGCAGTCCCGCGCGCGGCTTCCACTGCCAGGCGCCGGGCTGCGTGACGCTGGCTTCGGCCGGGGACTCGCTGCGCGCCCACGTCCTGCGCAACCGCAGCGTGCTGCTGCAGTGGCGCCTGGCTCCAGCCGAAGCGCGCCGCGTGCGCGCCTTCGCGCTCAACTGCTCGTGGCGTGGCACCTACACACGTTTCCCGTGCGATCGCGTGCTGCTCGGCGCCTCCTGCCGCGACTACCTGCTGCCCGACGTGCACGACAGCGTGCGCTACCGCCTGTGCCTGCAGCCACTGTCGCTGCCGCTGCGCGCCGAACCAGCCCGCACCAGCGGCACCGGCCTCGCAGCCGCCGCGTCGGAACCCGCTGAATGCGTGGAATTCACAGCCGAGCCGGCCGCTATGCAGGAGATCGTGGTGGCCATGACGGCAGTGGGCGGTTCCATCTGTGTCATGCTGGTGGTCATCTGCCTGTTGGTGGCCTACATCACCGAGAACCTCATGCACCCAACCTTCAGGAGGCCCAGCCTGCGCAGGCAGGCCTGAAGCTCTAGGCGGTCAGCCCGCCCGCCCCGTGAAACCTGTCTGAGTGCTGGATACCCCAGGTCCTCTGCCTCACTCCCCTTCTTTTCCTCAAGCCCGTTCCCTCTTTAGGATTCCCATGGAGGGCCTGATGGAGACAAATGGGGAGCCGGCTAGCTCACGCGGGGACCTTGGCATCATCCCACGACCTTGCCAGCCCCAGAGGGGCATTTGCCTCCTAGAATCAAGTCTGGACTGGCCTATGGTCCTGGGCTGGGGTGCCAGCCGTGTCCAGGGGTCTTCCTGCTCTTCAGAAGCCTTAGGGGCCGGCCAGGACATATGGTCCCTTCCAGCAAGAGCCACTGGCACCCAGGATCATCACCCTGAACTTCCATCCTGTGTCAGGTTGTCGAAGGCCGTGGTCATTGGTCACTTTGTGCTTTGCGGGTTGGGGGAGTGGTATCTGGAGCCTGTTCCTAACCCCCAACACCTTACCCCAGTGGGCTTAGGTTAGCTTTGTGCCTTAGTATATCTCAGGCCCACTGCAGGAGCCACCCGTCATCCCTCTGCTGTCCACAGGGGTGTGTGGGCCCGAGAATGGCTGGCTTATGCATGCTACTGGCCAGAGTCCCCCTGAGGACACTCCGTTTTGGAGATTTTTCAGGAGCTTAGGGAGAGGGTACACAGGTCCTGTTGTGTCTTCCTATGTGGGTGCCTGAGAAGCCGAGAGCCATGATGTAGCTCAGCAGGCTGGGCCCAGCGTCCAGCTGCTGCATCCAGGGGTGAGTGCCTCCAACTTAGGGAGGCTGGCGATTCCCGCTTTTCCGTTTGCTTGTACTGCCTTGATGAGGACATTCTGTGCAGGGGAGTGGAGGGGGGCAGGTGATTGGAAGAACAGCATCAGATCCTGAGGTCAGAAGGAGAGCTGCCAGCCTTGCCTACCCAGACCCTCCTCTGTGGTCTGAATCCCAAGCCTCAACCAACACAGGAGACCTCAGTGGCCACAATGTGACCAACTGCACTATTCCCAGCCCTTCTCATGCTAGGGGGTAAAGAGCTGGGGATCTGATCCAGCAATGCTTCCCACACATCCACATGGACAGAGGTTGGCCTTGCCCTCCTTCTGGCAGACCTGGGCACCTGGCTGAGGTAACCTAGCCACCTGATGTCGTTGGGCACCAGGAGGTGCCCAACTGTCACTGAGCCCCAATTCTGACCACCGGACTTAACCTTGGCTAATCTGCCCTTCCACTCTCACCCTAGCAACCATGCTAACCCTGAGTCCTGGCTGGCAGCACCCACGCCCTACCTCTCTGTCTTTGCTCTGCCCGCTCCCTGCGAGGCGCTGCTCAGGTGCAAACCTGGTGCCAACGTCTAAATGTCCATCACTCTGAGACTATTAATACTGTCTTGTGTGTTTATTTGGGATGTTGGAGGGGAGGGTGTGGAAGTAAGGGAAAGCAAAGTGGACCCAACTCACTCACCACAAGGATCTCAAGCATCAGTCCAATGGTTGACCCTGAAATCTTTCCCATGGTGGCAGGGGCGGGTGTGGAATACAGCAGAGTGCTGACCTTGCAGTCCTGGAGGACAGACAGAGTGTTCATGGCTTGTCTGTCCACCTGCAGACCTCGGGAAAGCATCTCTTCTTAAGCCAGTTGTGTTCTGTGGGGGTGGGGAGGTAGAACTGGTGGTAGTTAGAAATAGCCAAGTTTCCCGGTGACCCACTTGAGCTGTGACAAGTAGCAATTAGGCAGCGCTAGGAGGGGTTCCCCTCCCCAGCCTAGGGCCTTCCTATGCACTGCTAGAGCTGGGGTGGCAGGGGGAGGTGATGTAGAGAATAAACCTGAGGCTTCTGTGTGAACCTGTACTGAATTACCATCCACCCACCATACTTGGAATGTCCTTGGGACACTGGGGCACCTGTGAGCCTGAAAGAAGCAAAAGTACCGGGGAGGGTGAGCTAGTCCTGAAGAATGACTCATACAGAGGAGGTTGGGGGAAGGGAGGGGTGCAGTGATATGCTAAGACTCATTCCTGGCAGGGGGTGGCACAGCAGAGTGTATACATAGCAAAAGCAGGGTTTTTGTTTATTTGTTTTTTCGAGGTAGGGTTTCACTCTAGCCCAGGCTGACCTGGAATTCACTATGTAGTCTCAGGGTATCCTTGAACTCATGGCAGTCCTCGTATATCTGTCTTCCGAGTGCTGGGATTAAAGGCATGCACCACCATGCCCAGCCAAAGGCAGTTTCTTTGGGGGCCCTATGTCAGTTTGTTTATGTGTGTTCAGCTGGTAAGGACAGGAGTGGGAGCCCTGGTAGTGCCCTGTTTGAATTACTCCAACATCCAGCCTGCTAGCCACAGTTGGATTCCAGAGCTGGGCCCACATGACCCCTTTTGGAGCAAAAAAGTTCTGTGAAACCTCCCAGGCCTACAAGGTGATTTCAAAGCCGGGTGTGGTGGCGCATGCCTTTAATCCCAGCACTCGGGAGGCAGAGGTAGGAGGATCGCCGAGAGTTCAAGGCCACCTTGAGACTACATAGTTAATTCCAGGTCAGCCTGGACCAGAGTGAGACCCTACCTTGCAAAAAAAAAAAAAAATACAAGGTGATTTCAGTCTTTCAGGGGTTGGGGGTCCTGCCAGCTAAACCCACAAGTCTCTTCTACCAACCATCACTGAGGGGCTTCTCAGAGTCCAGAGATGAGACTGGATCATCCCTGCCCCTGCAGGGAACTGGGTGTCCAGGCCAAGGGTGCCTGCATTTGAGCCCAGTCATTCCTATACCCCTTCTCCAGGTGGCCACTTCTGGGGCCATCAGCCTCTAGAGACTACCTGAAAGGCTGATAGTCCCTTTCTAAGTCTCAGCTTGAACCCAGTCTTAGCACCTACTGGAGTACTTTTTCCATGTCTCTCATCTTTCTCTCATGGGTCATGGAGAGCATCTCTGACAACTGCTCCTCTGCCTGGTTCAGGTCAGGGTGCAGATGGGTGGATAGACTGATCACTCTTGTGTTACTTCAGTGTGTCACCTCTGCAGGCTCGGTCTGGTCTTTTTTTTTTTTTTTTTTTGGTTTTTCGAGGTAGGGTCTCACTCTGGCCCAGGCTGACCTGGAATTAACTATGTACTCTCAGGGTGGTCTTGAACTCATGGCGATCCTCCTACCTCTGCTTCCCAAGTGCTGGGATTAAAGGCATGCGCCACCACGCCCAGCTCTGGTCTCATCTTTCTCACTGATACCTGAGAGTTCAGCTTATGCTTTCCCCACATGTAGTCCTGGCTCTGCCTTTTATGAGCCCTGCAGCTGGGCTGAGGTGCATTTTAGTAGAAGCATTTGATTCCTGTGCACAAGGGTCTAGATTCAATCTTGGAGGCAGGGAGGAGCCATAGAACCTTCTTTGTTGTTTTCTTTGAGACACAGTCTCACTCTAGCAGCCCAGGCTGGCCTCCAATTCATGATGATCCTCCTATCTCCACCTCCTGAGTGTTTAGATTACAGGTACGTGCCACCACACCTGGCCATGGAACCTTTTGATGGCTTAGTTTCTTTATCTATAAATAGAAACAGTAGAAAAATAAAGAAAAAAAAGAAACTCGGGCTGATGATGTAGCTCAATTGGTAGAGTGCTTGCCTAGTATGTATGAGACCCTGAGTATGATTCCCAGTGCTGCATAAACCAGGTGTGGTGGCACATGCCTGTAATCCAAACACTCAGGAGGTGGAGGTAGGAGGATCAAGATTTCAAGGTCATTCTCAGCAAGCTGGGATACATGAGACCCTATCTCAAAAAGATGAGGAGAGATGGCTTAGCAGTTAAGGTGCTTGCCTGCAAAGCCAAAGGACCCAGGTTCAATTCCCCAGTACCCATGTAAGCCAGATGCACAGGGTGGTGCATGCATCGGGAGTTCATTTGCATGGCTGAAGGCCCTCTCTGTTATAAATAAAATTAAAATAAAATATTTAGAAAAATGGGCTGGAGAGGTGGCCTAGCAGTTAAGCGCTTGCCTCAGAAGTGTAAGGATCCCGGTTTGAGGCTCAATTCCCCAGTAACCATGTAAGCCAGATGCACAAGTTAGCACATGCATCTGGAGTTCCTTTGCAGTGGGTGGAGGCCCTGGTGCACCCATTCTCTCTCTCTCTCTTTCTGTCACTCTCAAATAAGTAAATAAAAAAATATATATATATTTTTTGGTTTTTCGAGGTAGGGTTTCACTCTGGTCCAGGCTGACCTGGAATTAACTATGTAGTCTCAAGGTGGCCTTAAACTCACGGTAATCCTCCTACCTCTGCCTCCCAAGTGCTGGGATTAAAGGCGTGTGCCACCATGCCCAGCTATAAAAATAATTTTTAAAAAATTAGTAAAAAAAGGTGGGGAGTGGCTCAGTTGTTAAAGTTGCTTCTTTGCAAAGCCTGCCCAGCAGCCTAGGTTCAATTCCCCTAACAACCACATAAAGCTGGATGCATCCATGATTCTACAACAATGGAAGGTGAAGCCAGGAAAATCAGAAGCTCTGGGTTGACATTCCTTTGAATTCTGGCAGTTCCTTTGCAGTAGCCAGAGACTCAGTTTCCAAGAAGGTGAGGCACATACCTAAAAGTTGTCCTTTGACTTCCACATATACACCATAATGTGCACGTGCGCGCACACACACACAATTAAAAACCTTACAGACCAGTCAAATCATAGTCATTTTATTATTGTTCCCCACAATTGTGTCCCAGACAGAGCTATGCCCCAGCCCAACCCTGCCAATACATGTGGACCTTGAAATTTCCAGTATGCTCTCTCAGGGACATTTTACCCTCTATCCAAGACAAAACCCTGACCTCCCTGCGCACTTGGGAAACCTCACAGTATGTGACCATCTTAGCTTACCAGAATGGTCCACAGTCATTCTCTGAACACAAGCTGAGCCAGCCATGAGCTGAGTGCAGGGACTTCAGAAGACTCCATGTATTCAGCTACACAGAAACCACTAAGTGAGGTTACACTCACTATTACCAAAGCTTGGAATATCAGCAAACCCTTTCAGAGAACATGATGTAACCCACAACAAACCCCACCACTAGGCATTGAGGTGTAAATATTAAGTATTTGAAATGTGGCTAGCATGATGGAGACACTCATTTTTTTGTTATTTTTTTTTGAGGTAGGGTCTCGCTCTAGCCCAGGCTGACCTGGAATTCACTATGTAGTCTCAGGGTGGCCTTGAACTCATGAACTTGAACATGTCTGGCCCGGTAAATTAATTTTTAAAAACTCGTGTGAGTAGCTGGGTGTGCTCCAGGGCCTCTAGCCACTGCAAAATAACTCCAGATGCATGTGCCCCTTGTGCATTTGGCTTACATAGGTCCTGGGGAATCAAACCTGGGTCCTCTGGCTTCACAGGCAAATGCCTTAACCACTAAGCCATTTCTCTAGCCCTATTTTATGTTTTTGTCGTAAGATATCCTTGCACATCCAAAGTATAAAAATGTTCCAGAGCATGTGCCCCTTGGCGCATTTTAATCCCAGCACTTGGGAGGCAGAGGTAGGAGGATCCTCTGAGTTCAAGGCCACCCTGAGAAGACATAGTGACTTCCAGGTCAGCCTGAGCCAGAGTGAGACCCTACCTTGCAAAACCAAAAAAAAAAAAAAATGTTCCCCTATGCTTTTTTTCTGTTGACTTTTTGTTTCTTGAGACAACATCTCAGTATGTAATACAATTGAGGCAGTTTAGGGTTAACAGGGCCCTGGAAATAAAAGAATCTGGTATCCCACTCCCCACCCTTTTTTTTTTTTTTTTTCCAAGTCTCGCTGTAGTCCAGACTGACTTGGAATTCACTATGAAGTCTCAGGCTGGCCTCGAACACATGGTGATCCATCCTCCTACCTGTGCCTCCTGAGTGCTGGGATTAATGGCATGTGCCACCACGCCCGGCTTCCGGTGCTTGTTTATTTACTTAATTAGAGAGGCAGATAGAATGGGCACATCAGGGCCTCCAGCCACTACAAATGAACTCCAGACACATTTGCCATCTGTGCATCTGGCTTAAGTGGGTACTGGAAAATCACACCTGGGTTCTTAGTCTTCGCAGGCAAGCATCTTAACCATTAAGCCATCTTTCCAGCCCTGATTCCACACTAATAGAGAAATATCAGCAGGGTCTGGCCTTTCCTTATCTCTTCTTTCTTAGAGGAGTTCCCTTCTCAAGAGAAATAATCACCTCCTTCCCAGATTACTCTTCCAGGAGAATTAAGATTCCTAGGAAGACGGCCCTTTTCCAGAAAACCTGACCCCAGACACTTATAAAGCCTGATGGCCAGGGTTCAATTCTCCATTACCTATGTAAAGCCAGATGTACAAAGTGGTGCACACTTCTGGAGTTCTTATTACAACAGCAGGAGACCCTAGTGATGCAGGATTTGGGGGTTTAAGAGGGGTCTCCTGGAATTTTATGTACCCCGTTTTGGTTTTGTCCTACCTTTAATAAAGAATTAATATTCTGTCTATCTCCCTCTCTTTTTCTCTCTCAAATAAACAAAACATTCTTTTTTGGTTGGTCTTTTTTCTTTTCTTTTTTTAAATATCTATTTATTTATTTGCAAGTAGAGAGAGAGACAGAGAAGAGACAGACAGAGAGAATGGGTATACCAGGGCCTCCAGCCACTGCAAATGGACTCCAAATACATATGTCCCTTGTGCATCTGGCTTACATGGGTCCTGGGGAATCAAACCTGGGTCCTTTGGCTTTGCAGGCAAATGCCTTAACTGCTAAGCCATCTTCTGCAGTTCTCTCCCCCTTTTTTTTGTTTGTTTTTTCGAGGTAGGGTGTCGCTCTCGCCCAGGCTGACCTGGAATTCACTATGTAGTCTCAGGGTGGCCTTGAACTCACGATGATCCTCCTACTTCTGCCTCCCGAGTGCTGGGATTAAAAGCGTGCACCACTAGGCCCGGCTCAGTTCCTTTTTTAAAAAATATTTTATTTATTTGAAGCCAGGAGTGGTGACACATGCCTTTAAAGTAGGAGGATCATCGTGAGTTCAAGGCCACCCTGAGACTACATAGTGAATTCCAGGTCAGCCTGGGCGAGAGCGACACCCTACTTCGAAAAAACAAAACAAAACAAAACAAAAAAAAGGACCTGGGCAAGGTGGCACATGCCTTTAATCCCAGCATTTAGGAGGCAGAGATAGGAGAATTGCTTGAGTTCGAGGCCACCTTTAGACTACGTAGTGAATTACAGATCAGCCTGGGCTAGAGCAAGACCCTAGCTCAAAAAACTAAAACTAAAAATTAAATAGGGCTGGAGAAATGGCTTAGTGTTTATGGCACTTGCCTGCAAAGCCAAAGGACCCAGGTTTGATTCCCCAGAACCAACGTAAGTCAGATGCACAAAGTGGCACATGCATCTGGAGTTCGTTTGACATGGCTGGAGGCCCTGGCACATCCATTCTCTCTCCCTATTTTTCTCTCTCAAATAAATAAAGAAAAATAAAATTTTTAAATATTTTTAAAAAATATATAAATAGATATGTTGGGCTGGGGAGATGGCTTAGCAGTTAAGGTGCCTGCCTGCAAAGCCTAAGGACTCATGTTCAACTCTCCAGATCCCACATAAGCCAGATGCACAAGGTAACACAAGCACGCAAGGTCGCACATCCACACAAGATGATGCACATGTCTGGAGTTTATTGCAATGGCTGGAGGCCCTGGCATGCCAATTGTCTCATAAGAAAAGAAAAAAATATTTTAAAATATTTTTAAAATGTATAATGTAGCCATGTGTGGCAGTCCCAGCACACTTGGAAGGCACAGAAAGGAGGATCACTGTGAGTTCAAGGCCACCTTGAGGCTACATAGTGAATTCCAGGTCAGCCTGGCTAGAGCAAGACCCTACCTCGAAGAAACAAACAAAAGAGTATAATGCAGGGCTGGAGATATGGCTTAGTGGTTAAGGTGCTTGCCTGCGAAGCTTAAAGACCCAGGTTCAATTCCCCAGGACCCATGTAAGGTGGTACATGCATCTACAGTTCATTTGCAGTGGCTGGTGTGCTCATTCTCTTTCAAATAAATAAATAAATAATATATATATATATATATAAACATATACATACATACATACATACATACACAAAACCAAATATATATATATTTGGTTTTGTTTTGTTTTTTCAAGGTTTTTTCACTCTAACTCAGGCTGACCTGGAATTCATTATGTAGTTCAGGTGGCCTAAAACTCATAGCAATCCTCCTACCTCTGCCTCCCAGGTGCTGGGATTAAAGGCATACCACCACCATGCCCAGCTAAATAAAATATTTCTTTTAGAGAGAAACAGAGAGAGAGAGAGAGAGAGAGAGAGAGGGTGAGAGGAAGACAGATAGAGATGGGCGCGCCAGCAGCCTCTCAGCTGCTGTGAACAAAATCCAGATGCGTGTGCCCCCTTGTGGTCAAGTGCGGCATTGCGCCCTTGCGTCAACTTTGCATCTGGCTAAACGTGGGACCTGGAGATTGGAACCACCGTTCTTAGGCTTAGGAGGCAGGTGCCTTAACTGCTAAGCCATCTCTCCAGCCCTAAATAAAATATTTTTAAGAATTAATGCCAGATGTGGTGGCACACGCCTTGAATCCAAGCACTCAGGAGGGAGAGGTAGGAGGACTGCTGAGAGTTAGAGGCCACCCTGAGACTACATAGTGAATTCCAGGTCAGCCTGAGACAGAGTGACACCCTACCTGGAAAAACAAAAAAAATTTAAAAAAAAAAAAAAACTCGTCAGGCATGGTGGTGCATGCCTTTAATCCCAGCACTTGGAAAGCAGAGGTAGGAGGATAACTGTGAGTTTGAGGCCAGCCTGAGACTACACAGTAAATTTCAGGTCAGCCTGAGCTAGAGTGAGACCCTACCTTGGAAAACCAAAAAAATAAAAATAAAAATAAAAATTAAGCTGGGCGTGGTGGCACATGCCTTTAATCCCAGCACCCGGGAGGCAGAGGTAGGAGGATCGCTGAGAGTTCAAGGCCACCCTGAGACTACATAGTTAATTCCAGGTCAGCCTGGACCAGAGTGAGACCCTACCTCGAAAAACCAAAAATAAAAAATAAAAATAAATAAAAATTAAAATTAAAATAAAAAAAGATGTGGCTGGTGAGATGGCTTAGTGGTTTAGACATTTGCCCACAAAGCCAAAGGACTCAGATTCGATTCCCCAGGACCCACATAAGCAAGAGTACAAGGTGGAACATGTGTCTGGAGTTGTTGGGCTGGAGGCCCTGGTGCACTCATTCTTTTCCCCCATCTGTCTCTCTGTCTCTATCAAATAAATAAAAATAAAATACACAAAAAATTTTTTAAAAGACTAACTCAAGAAGGATAAATTATAAGTTATTAAGCTTATTTAGGGAGAAATCACCAATTGTGGGGTTTATTTTATTTTATTTTTTGAGGTAAGGTCTCACTGTTGCCCAAGCTGACCTGGAATTCTCCATGTAGTCTCATGGTGGTCTTGAACTCATGGTGATCCTCCTACCTCTACCTCTTGAGTGCTTGGATTAAAGGCATGCACCACTAGACCCTGGCTTATTTATTTAAAAAAATATTTCATTATTATTATTATTATTATTATTTTTGGTTTTTCGAGGTAGGGTCTCACTCTGGCCAAGGCTGACCTGGAATTAACTATTTAACTAATTAATTTAACTAATTAATTTATTTTTTAAATTAATTTTTTCTTTTCAATTTTCAGGTTTTCAAGGTAAGGTCTCACTGTTGCCCAGGCTGACCTGGAATTCACCATGTAGTCTCATGGTGGCCTCAAACTCATGGCGATCCTCCTACCTTTGCCTCCCGAATGCTGGGATTAAAGGCGTGCGCCACCATGCCCGGCTTTAAATTTATTTTTTTATTTTTTGTTTTTTTGAGGTAGGGTCTCACTCCAGCTCAGGCTGGAATTCACTATGTAGTCTCAGGATGGTCTCGAACTCACAGCGATCCTCCTACCTCTGCCTCCCGAGTGCTGGGATTAAAGGTGTGCGCCACCACGCCCAGCTTAAATTTATTTTTTATTGACAATTTCTTTATTTACTTTTATTATTTTTTTTTTTTTTTTGTCTGGTTTTCGAGGTAGGGTCTCACTCTAGCTCAGGCTGACCTGGAATTCACTATGTAGTCTCAGGGTGGCCTCGAACTCGCTGCAACACTCCTACCTCTGCCACCCGAGTGCTGGGATTAAAGGCGTGCACCACCACGCCAGGCCTAACTTCTTTAATTGTAGACAATATCCCATGGTACTTCCCTCCTTCCCCCCTAAAAATATTATATATTTATTTACTTATTAGAGAAAGAGAGAGAGAGAGAGAGAGAGAGAGAGAGAGAGGGAGAAAATGGGTGTGCCAGGGCATCCAGCCACTGCAAATGAACTCCCGATGCATGCACCACCTTGTGCATCTGGCTTATGTGGGTCCTGAGGAATCGAACCTGGGTCCTTTGGCTTTGCAGGCAAGTGCCTTAACTGCTAAGCCATCTCTTCAGCCCTGTGGGGTGCATTTAAGGGAGACTGGCAGCTAGAACACTCATAAACATGTGGGAAGCAGAAAACATGCTCTCACATGGAAACTGTATATTTTATAAGGTACATTTAAGAGAAATTGAGACTTTTACAGAAAGACAAGAGTAAAGTCAGCTGGGCATCCTGGTGCATGCCTTTAATCCCAGCACTCTGGAGGCAGAGGTAGGAGGACTGCTTGAGTTCAAGGCCACCCTGAGACTACATAGTGAATTCTAGGTCAGCCTGGCTTAGAGTGAGCCCCTACTTTGAAAAACAAAAACAAACAAACAAAAAAACCAAAAACAAAAAAAGTTAAGTTGCTGATATGTGAAAAGTAGAATCTAGAATCTAGGGTTGGAGAGATGGTTTAGCCATTAAGGCACTTGCCTGCGAAGCCTAAGAACTCATGTTCAACTCTCCAGATCCCATGTAAGCCAGATGCACAAAGGTGAGGTTAAGCGCAGGGTTGCATAGGCCCACTAGGTAGCCCAAGTATCTGGAGTTTGATTTCAGTTGTTGAGGTCCTGTCACACCAATCCTCCTTCTCTCTCCCTCCCTCCCTCCCTTAAGTAGAATCGAGGAGTATCTGCCATGGTTTTTTTTTTTTTTTTTTTTTTTTTTTGAGGTAGGGTCTTACTCTAGTTCAGGCTGACCTGAAAATTTTTAGGGCTGCAGAGATGGCTTAGCATTTAAGGCACCTGCCTCCTAAGTCTAAGAACGCTGGTTCCAATCTCCAGCGGTTCCAATCTCCAGGTCCCACATTTAGCCAGATGCAAAGTGACACAAGGGTGTAATGCCGCACTTGACCACAAGGGGCTGGATGCATCTGGATATTGTTCGCAGAAGCTGAGAAGCTGCTGGCACGCCCATCTCTATCTGCCTTCCTCTCCCTCTCTCTCTCTCTCTCAAAAAAAAGAAAGAAAGAAAGAAAGAAAAAAGAAAGAAATATTTCAGGCTGGAGAAATGGCTTGGTGGTTAAGGTATCTGCCTGTGAAGCTAAAGGATCCCAGTTCAATTCTCCAGGACCCACATAAGCCAGATGCACAAGGGGCACATGCATCTGGAGTTTGTTTGCAGTAGCTAGAGGCCCTGGTGTGCCCATTCTCTCTGTATGCCTCTCTTCTATCTCTTTCTGCTTGCAAATAAATAAATAAAAATTTTTTAATGAGGCCACCCTGAGACTACAAAGTTAATCCAGGTCAGCCTGGGCCAGAGTGGTGAGACCCTACCTTGAAAAACAAAACAAAAAAAAATTTTTTTTTAAAGAAATATGTTATTTTTATTTATTGATTTGAGAGAGAAAGAGGAAGACGACAGAGAATGGGTGAATCAGGGCCTTTAGACTCTGCAAACGAACTCCAGACACATGGGTCATCTTGTGCATCTGGCTTTCAGGGGGTCCTACGGAATTGAATGGCTTTGCAGGCAAGAGCCTTAACCACTGAGCAATCTCTCCAGGCCTCCAATATATATTTGGTTTTTCAAGGTACGGTCTCACTCTAGCTCAGGCTGACCTGGAATTCACTATGGAGTCTCAGGGTGGCCTCAAACTCACGGTGATCCTCCTACCTCTGCCTCCTGAGTGCTGGGATTAAAGGTGTGTGCCACCACACCTGGCAATATAAATAAATATTTAAAAGTGTATAATGTAAGGTTGGAGAGATTGTTAAGTGGTTAAGGCACTTTCCTGCTTCTGTAGCTCATTTGCAACAGCTAGAAACCCTGGTGCACTCATTTTCTCTCTTCCCTCCCCTTCAAAATAAATAAAATATTATATATATTGGCCAGATGTGGTGGCACACACCTTTAATCCCAGCACTGAGAAGGCAGAGGTAAGAGAATTTCTGTGAATTCAAGGCCAGCCTGAGATTACACAATGAATTCTTGGTCAGCCTGGGCTAGAGCACAACCCTGCCTTATAAAACAAAAAAGTTAAATATAGATGTCTACTTCTTTTGTTCATGTGCTTACAGCTCATATTAAGCTCTTACATAGATTTGTGCCTACTTCCAACATGCTGCTTTATATAACTTTGGTGATTAAAGGAAAAGAGGGGTCACCTTCTCCCTTTCTCAGAAACAATGAGAACCTCCAGTATCAAAGAGGATGCTTCCCCAATACCCAGCCTTTTGATTTTCTTGGGCCTGTTTTCCACCCATTCCTAAAGATCCACTGTCACTTGTATTCAGACACAGGCAACATCCATATCCTTGTTTCCGTTTTGCTCTGAAGACAATTTACGCATTTTGGTGGGTTCTACCATTTAGAATTGAATATTCTGCAGACATATTGGCTTATTAGAACTTATCATTGTGGGGATGGGGAGATAGCTCAGCAGTTAAAGACACTTGCTTGTTGGGCTGGAGAGATGGCTTAGCAGTTAAGGCACTTCTTGCCTGTGAAGCCTAAGGACCCAGGTTTGATTCTCCAGGTCCTACATAAGCCAGATGCACATGATGGCACATGCACCTGGAGTTCTTTTGCAGTGGCTTCAGGCCTTGGCATACCCATTCTCACTCTCTTTCTCCTCTCTCTAATCAATAAATAAAAATAAATCTTTAAAAAAAAAAGATACTTGCTTGCAAAAACTGTTATCCCAGGCTCTTTTTTTTTTTTTTTTTTTTTTCAAGGTAAGGTCTCGCTCTAGCCCAGGCTGACCTGGAATTCACTATGTAGTCTCAGGGTGGCCTTGAACTCATGGCGATCCTCCTTGAGTGCTGGGATTAAAGGCGTGCGCCACCACGCCCAGCTCAACTTTTTACTAACCATATAATGCCAGATGCACAAAGCAGCACATGTGCCTGGAATTTGCAGTGGCAAGAGGTCCTAGTGCACCCTTATTCTCTCTGCTTGCAAATAAATAAATAATAATAATAATAAAAAGAACTTTGTGCCAGGTGTGGTGGTGCACGCCTTTAACCCCAGCACTTGGGAGGCAGAAATAGGAGGATCGCCATCACTGTGAGTTCAAGGCCACCCTGAGACTACAGAGTGAATTCCAGGTCAGCTTGAGCTAGAGTGAGACCCTACCTTGAAAAACTGAAAAATGAAAAAAAAAAAAAAAAAAAAAATATATATATATATCAGTCCACAGCTTCCTGTTATTTCAGGGTCACAGTAGCCTGGGCTGGTCTCAACTCATAATCCTTCTTCTGCCTCACCTTCCAAAGCACTAAGATCAGCCTGGCTTTAGCCCCCTTATAATGACCATGAGTTAACAACCTCTATATTTGACATGACATCTGTTAGGCATAATTTTTGGTATGTATTAACAGACCACTAGCTTCCACTAATCCCAAAGGCAGACTATTTATTATATATTTATTATATATTTTTATATATTTTATATATTTTTTTTTTGGTTTTTTTTAGGGTTTCACTCTGGTCCAGGCTGACCTGGAATTAAAGTCTCAGGGTGGCCTCGAACTCTCAGCGATCCTCCTACCTCTGCCTCCCGAGTGCTGGGAAGCCCGCTTTATTTTTTAATATTTTATTTTTATTTATTTGAGAAACAGAGCCAGAGAGGAAGAGAATGAGAATGGGCGTGCCAGGGCCTCCAGCCCCTACAAATGAACTCCAGAGGCATGCACCACCTTGTGCATCTGGCTTACATGGGTCCTGGGGAATCAAACCTGGGTTCTCTGGCTTTGCAGGCAAGTGTCTTAATTGCTAAGCCATCTCTCTAGGCCTAGACTATTCGTGGTTGCACACGCCTTTAATCCCAGCACTCAGGTAGGGGGAGTGCAGTGAGTTTGAGGCCATCCTGAGACTATATAGTGAATTCCAGGTCAGCCTAGGTTAGAGTGAGCCCCTACCTTGAAAAAACACATATATGTTTGTATTTATCTGAGAGAGGGAGGAAAAGAGAGGGGGAGAGAATATAAGAATGGTAAGGGTGTGGTGGCGAATGCCTTTAATCCCAGCATTCAGAATCACCATGAATTCGAGGCCACCTTTTTTTTTTTTTTTTTTTTTTTTTGGTTTTTCGAGGTAAGGTCTCACTTTGGCCCAGGCTGACCTGGAATTCACTCAGTCATCTCAGGGTGCACTTGAACTCACGGCAATCCTCCTACCTCTGCCTCTCGAGTGCTGGGATTAAAGGCGTGTGCCACCACACCAGGCTTAGAGTGAAACTTTACCTAAAAATAAACAAAAAAAATTAAAAAAATTTTTTTTTGGTTTTTCGAGGTAGGATCTCACTCTAGCCCAGGGTGACCTAGAATTCATTCAATAGTCTCAGGGTAGCGTCGAACTCACGGTCATCTTTCTACCTTAGTTTTCTGAGTACCGGGATTAAAGGCGTTCGCCACCACGTCCGGCTTTTAAAAAAATGTTAAAACTTTTAAGGTCTTTCCGAGGGGAGTGATATGCCTCCTACTGTGAGCCTGAGGAAGAGGTTGTGGCTCCATTCAGAGCAAATAGGGGCGGGCACAAACAGGAGCAAAAGCGACCTGCCCACGTAAAAGGAAAACCAAACAAAAAGGATGAACTCAACCAAGCAGAAGAACCAGGTACACTCCTCTCAGAAGACCTCACCCGAAGCATCTCCAATTTGTCACTGCGCAGGCGCCAGCCCTCAACGTCATAGCGAGCGACATCAGTGGGACCTTGTGACTTTCCAAGCGCAGTCGCAGAGCCACGCGCATCACTCCATTTCGTAGAGACCTCACAGACCAGCCGCAACTGTAGGGAGCGCGACTTCGGTAGCGTTCGTCCCACTGGCACGCGACGTTGATCAGCCCGCGACTATTGCTGTGCGTCCGCTGAGCGGATCGCGCGCCCCAGAGAGGCAGCGCCGGCGTCTCCACGCGCCACGTCTCCCCGACTTCCGCATTGCTGACTTCCGGCCGCCGCCATCTTGGTCGCGCGGAAACCGGCTTTTGGGTGGGAGCTCGGGAGCGGGTGCGGTGGGCTGTGCGGTTGGCGCCATGCCGTCATCGCCGCTGCGGGTGGCAGTGGTGTGCTCGAGTAACCAGAACCGGAGCATGGAAGCGCACAACATACTCAGGTAGTGAGGGCTTTCTCCTGGCCCGCGCGGCCGCGCGCCATCCCTCAGTCCTTCTACAGGTCCATTCCAGACCCCTACCCTAGACGGGCTGTCGCCGGAGGGCCGGTCCACGCCACGCCCAGCTGACGTGCTGGCTGACCTGGCGGCTGGGGATCCGACTTGGGGTAGGCTTCGCCGCGAAGTCTGTTTCGGAACCCCAAAAGCTGGTGGTCACAGGATCCTCAGTATCAGGAAATGAGAGAGAGGCCCGGTTGCTGGTCACGGCCTTTCTTTTCTACATGCTTGTTTATGTCTGTTAACTGATGTCCCTTTGGGTACCAGACGGTGAAACGGGAGTCCCCAGGTAGGCCAAAGTCTTTCCCGTGTGTGTCGTGTCACATTCACTGGAAAGCTCCACGTCATAACAAGATGGAACGATTCTGGAAATAGCAGTGACCTGATTCGTCAGTGTCAGTTGTTTATGTCCACGCTTGCGAGTCTCATGCACAAACCCCTCCCCAAGACCCCCACTCTGTAATTTCTGTAATATACTGATTCGATTAATTCTAAGGTACTACTACATCCTTACAAACTACCTTTCCAACTTTTTTTTTTTTTTTTCAAGGTAGGGTCTTGCTCTAGCCCAGGCTGACCTGGAATTCACTATATAGTCTCAGGCTGGTCTTGAACTCATAGCGATTCTCCTACCTCTGCCTCCTCAATGCTGGGATGCCTGGATTTTCCACCCTTTTGTGTTTTTTGTTTTTGTTTGTTTTGTTTTTTCGATGTAGGATCTTCCTCTAGCCCGGGCTTACCTGGAATTTACCATGTAGTCTCAGGGTGGCCTCGAACTCACGACAATACTACTACCTGCCTGCGTGCACCACCATGTCCGGCTCCTTTTGTATTCTTTTGTGGACGTAGAGTCTTACTCTAGTCCAGGCTGACCTGGAACTCACTCCATAGTCATAGCGATCCTCCTTCCTTTGCCTTTACAGTGCTGGGATTAGAGGCCACCGTGAAACTACATTGTGAATTTCAGGTCAGCCTGGGTTAGAGCGAAACCTTAAAAAACAAACTCAAACAAACAAAAAAACTCTTTTAAATATTACTTATTTCTTTGGGAGTGAAGGGAGAGGGATAGAGGGAGTATGGGCGAGCTAGGGCCTCCTGCCACTGCAAATGAACAACTGCAGATGCATGCACCACTTTATGCATCTGGCTGTATGTGAGAACTGGGGAATTGAACCCAGGCGGTAAAGCTTTGCAAGCAAGTTCCTCTTAATCTCTGAGTCATCTTTCCAGCCCTTTCATAAATTCTTTTTTTTTTTTTTTTTGTTCAAGGTAGAGTCTCACTGTAGCCCTACCTTGAATTCACTCTATTCTCAGGGTGACCTCGAACTCAAGGTGATCCCCCTACCTCTGCCTCTCAAGTGCTGGGATTAGAGTATGCACCACCATGCCCAGCTGCCCTCATAAGCTCTGAATGGGGGTTGAGCTAATCAGCACTCAGCTCTAAGTATTGTATGTATCTCACAAGTCATTGATACATGATAGTGTGTTTTATATAAATGTTTTATTTATTTGAGGGGGAGGGAAGGGAGAAGAGAGAGTGTGAATGGACATGCTAGGCTCCTAACCCTACAAACCAACTCCAGACACAATATGCCAGTTTGTGCATCTGGCTTTCCACGGGTATGGGGGAAATGCACGTGGGTACTTGGGCTTTGAAGCAAGTGCCTTTAACTACTGAGTCATCTGTCCAGCCTGATAGTGTATTTTGATTAAAATCTTTTGACAGAATGAGAAACTGACTACATTATAGTTGAAATTTAGTGTAAATTTAAACCTTTTTTTTTTAAAATTTTGGTTTTTTGAGGTAGGATTTCACCAGCTCAGGCTGACCTGGAGTTCACTACATAGTCTATAATTCACTAATACAGCCTCGAACTCACAGTGATCCTCCCACTTCTCAAGTGCTGAGATTAAAGGCATGCGCCACCATGCCTGGCAACTCTTTTTTTTTTTTTCCCTTGAGATAGGGTCTCTCTCTCTAGCTCAGGCTGACCTGGAACTGACAGCGGTCCTCCTACCTCTGACTCCCAAAGAGTGCAGGGATTAAAGGCATGTGCCACCACATGCAGCCTTCAACAGTGAAAGTTTAAAAAAAAAAAAAATCAGCTGCAAAGATTTTCTCTCAAAGTTAATAATACGTGAGCCTTGATAGAAAACAGCCTTGTTACCACTGTCCACCTTGAACCTTACTGGCTGCCTTGGGAAAATGAGGTCTCTTCATCATGATTGAGAAGTCATCTTCTCCATGGTTGGTTTGTTTTTGTTGAAGTAGATTCTCACTCTAACCTAGGCTGACCTCGAACTCGCTCTGTTGTTCCAGGCTACCCTCAAACTTACAGGATCCTATCTCTGTCACCCTTGTGCTGGGATTAAAGGTATATGCCAGCATGCCTGGCTTTTATTTATTTGTTTATTTGTAAAAGAGAGAAAGAGGCAGATAGAGAATGCAAATGAACCCCAGGCACTTGTACCACCTTGTGCATTTAGCATACATTGGTCCTGGAGAATCAAACCTGGGTCCTTAGAGGCTGGAAATACCAGATGACTACCATCTGCTAATCCTGAATTTAATTCTTCCTAATGTTTTTTCATATTGACTGTATTATTCACTTAGTGTCTTTGTTTAGCAGATGGTGTATGTTTTATATCTAACAAATCTGTATGAAGATTGATTTTAAATTTTTCCTAGAGTTAATTTTTTCTGTATGTCAGTTTATCTGTTAATATAGCACCAGAAGTCTGATACATTTAGGCCACTGAGGAAATGGCTGTCAGTAAAGTGTTTGCCTTGCAAGCTTGAGGATCTGAGTTCTATCCCTGACCCACCTGGATGTGGTGGTGTGCATTTATAATCCCAGCACTGGAGGTAGAGCCAGATGGAACCCTTATGCTCACTCCAGCTGGTTTAGCATAATTGGCAAGCTCTGATGTGAGGCTGTCTCAAGAAAAAATGTGGAGGGGTTATTGCGGCTGGTGAGATAGCTCAGCAGTTAAGGCATCTGCTTGCAAAGCCTAATGACCTGTGTTTAATTCCCCTGTCTCCATGTAAGCCAGATGCACAAAGTGGCACATGTGTCTGGAGTTCATTTGCAGTGGCAAGAGGCCCTAGTACGCCCAGTGTCTGTCTGTCTGTCTGTCTCTCTCTCTCTACTTGCAAATAAATAGAAAATAATTTTTTAAAAAGGTGGCACACGCCGGGCGTGGTGGCGCACGCCTTTAATCCCAGCACTCGGGAGGCAGAGGTAGGAGGATCGCCGAGGGTTCGAGGCCACCCTGAGACTACATAGTTAATTCCAGGTCAGCCTGGACCAGAGTGAGACCCTACCTTGCAAAATCAAAAAAAAAAAAAAAAAAAAAAAAAAAGGTGGCACACATCTTTAATCCCAGCACTCTGGAGGCAGAGGTAGGAGGATAGCTGTGAGTTCAAGGCCAGCCTGGGCTAGAGCTTGAACCTACTTTGAAAAGCAAGCAAACAAAAAAATGATGGTAGGTAAGCCGGGCGTGGTGGCACATGCCTTTAATCCAAGCACTCGGGAGGCAGAGGTAGGAGGATTGCTGTGAGTTTGAGGCCACCCTGAAACTGCATAGTGAATTCCATGTCAGCCTGAGCTAGAGTGAAACCCTACCTCGAAAAACCAAAAACAAAACAAAAACAACAACAACAAAAAAAAAACCATGGTGGTAGGTATCTGAAACAATACCCAGGATTATTGTTCTCTGTCCTCCACATGTACACATACACATCTGTACATACATGTACAGATTTTTTTTTTAAATGCAGGGTTTATATACCTGGAAAATTGCTCAAGGAAATCATAGTTTAATGTCTTCAGTTGACTAGGATACTGATTAGTGATGATTCTTTAACCCTTCTGCTATGCTGCATAGCAAAGTGGGTCTGGAACCTTACAAAGTAATTTTTTTTTTTTCATATAGGATCTCATTTTAGCTCAGGCTGACCTGGGACTCTAGTTCCAGGTTGCCTTGAACTTGAATTTAAATTGATCCTTCTACCTCTGACTCGCAAGTGCTGGAATTAAAGGTGTATACCATGGCTTTTCAGGGTCCACCCCCCCCTAGGGTTTTTTTTTTTTGTTGTTGTTGTTGTTTTGGTCTTGGCAAAGACTTTCTTGTTTTTTTTTATTAGTTATGTAGATAGTGTGTATACTATCATGCTGGTACCATCTTTAGATTCCTTCCTGTCCTCCCCTCTCCAAAGGGACTCTTCTCATTGGGGAATGTGGGTCATGCATTGTGGGGGTAGCCATCAGATATGGGGAAGAGGCAATGTCTTTGTGCATAATGTCCCAGCTTTGGCTCTAATAATCTTTCTGCCACCTCCCTGAGCCATGTTGGGATTTTTTTTTTTTTTTTTTTTTTTTTGTCTACTTCAGTGATGAAGTTAGGGAGCCTCTGTGCTGAAGTAGGGTTTTGTTTTAGCTCAGGCTGGCCTGGAATTCACTATGAAGCCACAGGGTGACCTTGAGTCATGGCAGTCCTCCTACCTCTGCCTCCCGAGTGCTGGGATTAAAGGCGTGAGCCACCACGCCCGGCCTAAAAAGATTTTTTTAATTAATTAATTTGAGAGAGAGAGAGAGAGAGGAAGAGGCAGAGAGAAAAAGGGAATGGGCACACCAGGGGCCCCAGCCACTGCAAATGAACGCATGCACCCCCTTGCGTATCTGGCTTACGTGGATCCTGGGGAATTGAACTCGGGTCCTTAGGCTTTGCAGGCAAATGCCTTAACTGCTAAGCCATTTCCCCAGCTCTCAGTTTTTAAATTTTTTTTTTTTGAGGTAGGGTCTCACTTTAGTTCAGGGTGGCCTCGAACTCACAGCGATCCTCCTACCTCTGCCTCCCAAGTGCTGGGATTAAAGGCGTGCGCCACCATGCCGGGCTTCCAGTTTTTAAATTTTTATTCAATAGTTTTATTAGTGAAGTTATGTTTATTGGCTGTGTTTGAGTCACATCAATCTTGTACTTCCCTGAAACAGTTGTTGAAGTTGGTTAGTCCTTGTTTAGTAGTTACAACTAGTACGGCACTAAGAATTCTTTGGAAAGGCATGGTTGTACAGAATAGCTCCTCTGAACAATTGCCACGTAGGAATAAATTTTTATGTTGTGTTTTGTCTTGCTAGCTTTCATATTTCCTCATTAAAAGAGTAGATGCTGGGCTGGAGAGATTTCTCAGTGGTTAAAATGCTTGCTTGCAAAGCCTGATAGTCTGGGTTCAAGTCCCAGTATTCACCTAAAGTCAGATGTACAAAGTGCCATATGCATCTGGAGTTCATTTGTAGCAACAAGAGGCCCTGATGTGCCCATACTCACTCTCTTTGTTAATTTTTATTTTTTTGGAGAGAGAGGGAGAGAGAATTGGTGCACCAGGGCCTTAGCCCCTCAGTCACTGAAATCGAACTCCAGATGCTTGCACTACCTAGTGAGTATGTGTGACCTTGCACTTGCCTCACCTTTGTGTGTCTACTTATGTTGGATCTGGAGAATCAAACATGGGTTCTTGGGCTTTGCAGGCCAGTGCCTTAACTGCTAAACCATCTCCAGCCCCCCCCTTTTTTTTTGTTTTGAGGTAGGGTCTCACTCTAGCCCAGGCTGACCTGGAATTCACTCTGTATTCTCAGGCTGGCCTCAAACTCAAGATGATCCCCTTACCTCTGCCTCCTAAGTGCTGCGATTAAAGACATGTGCCACCATGCCTGACTCTCAGCCCTTTTTTTTTGTTGTTGTTTTGTTTTGTTTTGTTTTGTTTTGTTTTGTTTTGTTTTGTTTTTTTGAGGTAGAATCTTACTCTAGCCTAGGCTGACCTGGAATTTCCTCTGTAGTTTCAGGTTGGCCTTGAACTCACAGTGATCCTCCTACCTTTGCCTCCTGAGTTCTGGGATTAAAGGTGTGTTCCACCATGCCTGGCTCCAATAATTTTAATTTATTTTATTTTATTTTATTTATTTATTTATTTTTGTTTTTCAAGGTAGGGTCTCACTCTACCCTAGGCTGATCTGGAATTCACTATGTAGTCTCAGGGTGGCCTTAAACTCACAGTGATTCTCCTACCTCTGCCTCTCGAGTGCTGGAATTAAAGGTGTGCGCCACCACACCCAGCTAATTTTTTTTTTTTTAAATATTTATTTGAGAGAGAAAAAGAGGCAAAGAGGATTGGTGTGCCAGGGCCTCTAGCCACTGTAAACAAACTCCAAATGCTTGTGAATTCCAGGCTCATGTGCCACCTTTTGCATCCTGCTTTACGTGAGTCCTGGGGAATTAATCCTGGTCCTTTGGTTTTGCAGGCAAACACCTTAACTACTAAGCCATTCCTCCAACACCCTAGCGTGTGTGTGTGTGTGTGTGTGTGTGTGTGTGTGTGTGTGTGTACGTGTACGTATGTATGTACCTGTGTTTGGAAACCAGAGATTAACCTCAGGTATCGTCCTCATTCATTCTCCTCCTTAGTTTTATTTGTGTGTGTGTATGGGAGCCCCATGGTCTCTTGCTGCTGCAAAGCAATGCCTGTCAGGTTTTACATGGATGGCTGGGGAGTTGAATCCAGGTCCAGACACAAGCAAGTGCTGAGCCATCTCTGTAGCCCCCATCTTTATTTGTTTGTTTGTTTATTTATTTATTTTAATTTTTTATCTGCTTGTGCCAGAATCTCTTCCTGCTGCAAACGTATGCCAAACTTCCTGTACAGTTTTATATAAGTGCTGGGAATTTATAACCTGGCTGACAGGTTTTGCAAACAAGCACCTTTAACCAGTGAATCATCTCCCCATCTTAGTTTTTGAGACAGGGTCTCTCACTAAACCTGGGTCTCACCCATACAGCTAGTTTAGTTCAACTAGCCCCAGGGATTCTGCTCTCTCTGCCTCACTTACATTGGAATTCTAGGCATCCACTACCTGTACTGGCTTTTTACATGAGTGCTGGAGGTCTGAACTCAAGTCCTCTTACTTGTCAGGCAAGCACTGTACACACTGAGTCAATTCTCCAGCATTTATTGGAGAGATGACTTAGTGGTTAAAGCACTTGCCAGCAAAGTCCAAGAACCCAGGTTCAATTCCCCAGAACCACATAAGCCAGATGCACATGGTAGGTACATGCATCTGGAGTTGGATTACATTGGTTAGGGGCCCTGGCATGCCCAGGGCCATTTTCTCTCTCTCTCTCAAGTAAATTTATATATATATATATATATATATATATATATATATATATATATATATAGTGCATTTATCATGTAAAATAGTGAGGGTGGTAACAAAGCTATGTTGCATTAATTCCCAGGGATTCTCTGCAGCCATTGATTGCATTACCATTCTGTTAATAACCATTTGGGGGATTTTACTTTCATGCCAATATCCTTGTCCATGTAAATATCTTTGCACTCACTTTAGTTAGTTTCTGGAGATGAAACTGCTGAGTCAATTGGTAGGCAATTTTTTTTTTCCCTTCGAGGTAGGTCTCGCCTTAGCCTAGGCTAACCTAGAATTCATTATGTAGTCTCAGGGTGGCCTCGAACTCACAGAGATCCTCCTACCTCTGCCTCCTGAGTGCTGGGATTAAAGCTGTGTGTGACCACGCCTAGTGGTAGGCATGTTTTTAATACTTTTTATTTTTTTTCCTGAGGTAAGGTCTGTCTAGTTAGTCCTACCTCTGTCTCCCAAGTGCTGGGATTAAAGGCATGCCCCACCAAGCCTGGCAGTAGGCATGTTTTAAATTTTAGTCTCATACATTTTTTAGGCTTTTTTTTTTTTTTTTTTTTTTTTTTTTTGGTTTTGCAAGGTAGGGTCTCACTCTGGTCCAGGCTGACCTGGAATTAACTATGTAGTCTCAGGGTGGCCTCGAACTCTTAGCGATCCTCCTACCTCTGCCTCCTGAGTGCTGGGATTAAAGGCGTGCGCCACCACGCCCGGCTTTTTTTTTTTTTTTTTTTTTTTACAAAATGTACATCTGGTGTGTGTTTGTAGTGTTTAGAGGCCCTGGTGTGCCCATTTTCTCTCTCCTCCTCTCTGTTTCTCTGCTTGCAAATAAACAAATATTTTTTATTTTTATTTGAGACAGAGAGAGAATGGTAGCGCCAAGGCCTCTAGCCACTTCAAATGAACTCCAGATGCATGAACTATCTTGTGCATCTGGCTTATGTGGGACCTGGAGAATCAAACTTTGGTCCTTAAACTATTCAGGCAAGCACTTTAACTGCTAAACCATCTCTCTAGCCCTAGAAAAATATTTTAAAAAATATGCCTGGTGTGGTGGTGCAGAGGTAGGATTGCTGTGAGTTTGAGGCCACTCTGAGATAACATACTTAGATTAAAGGCATGCATCACCATGCCCAGCTCCATTTTTCCTTTTGTTCCTACAGAAGACAGAATTTTGTTTTAGAACTTTGCTTAGGGCTGGAGAGATGGCTTAGCGGTTAAGGTGCTTGCCTGCAAAGCCAAAGGACTCAGGTTCAATTCCCCAGTACCCATGTAAAGCCAGATGCACATAGTGGCACATGCATTTAAAGTTTGTTTGCAAGTGGCTAAGAGGTAGAGGCTCTGGCCCATTCTCTTTCTGCTTCTCTCTCTCTTTTTTCCTTTCCTTTCCTTTCCTTTCCTTTTCTTTTCTTTTTTTTTTTTTTTTTGGTTTTTCAAGGTAGGGTCTCACTCTAGCCCAGGCTGACCTGAAATTCACTATGTAGTCTCAGGGTGGCCTCGAACTCATGGCGATCCTCCTACCTCTGCCTCCCGAGTGCTGGGATTAAAGGCGTGCGCCACCACGCCCAGCTCTTCTTTTCTTTTTTTGAGGTAGAATCTCACTGCTCTAGCCCAGGCTGACTTGGAATTCATTCTGTGTTCTCAGGGTGGCCTTGAACTCATGGTGATCCTCCTACCTCTGCCTCCCAAGTGCTGGCATTAAAGGCATGCACCACCACACCTCTCTCTCTCTCTCTCTCTCTCTCTCTCTCTCTCTCTTAAATAAATAATTTTTTTTTGTGGTAGGGCCTCACTCTGACCCAGACTGACCTGGAATTAACTAGTAGTCTCAGGGTAGCCTTGAATTTACAGCAATCCTTCTACCTCTGCCTCCCAAGTGCTGGGATTAAAGGCATGTGCCACCACGCCTGGCTAATAATTTATTATTATTATTTAATTTGAGAGAGAAACAGAGAGAGAATGGGTGAGCCAGGCAGGGCCTTCAGCTGCTGTGAACAAATTCCAGATGCTTGCACCCCCTTGTGTGCATGTGCGACATTGCACACTTGAATCACTGTGTGTCTGGCTACTTAGCAACTGAAGATTAGAACATGAGTTCTTAGGCTTCCTAGGCAAGCACCTTAACTGCTAAGCCATCTCTGCAGCTGTAAATAAAATATTTAAAAAATTTATTTTAAAAAGAGGACTTTGCTTAAATGTGACTGTTAAGGCCAAACTAGGTATATCAAACAGTGACAGCTTCAATTGCTAAAAGTTTTTGCCTCTGTTTAGGATTGTCTTAGCCTTCCTTTTTGGTTTTTCCTGAGGTAGAGTCTTACTTTGCCCAGACTGACTTGGAACTCGCTCTATAGTCCCAGGCTGGCCTTTAACTCACAGTGGTTATCCTACCTCTGCCCTCTGCCTCCCAAGTTTTGTGATGAAAGGTGTACTGGCTCAGATTTTTTTTCTTTTTTTTTAAATTTATTTATTTTTATTTCTATTTATTTATTTTCCAGCAGAGAGAGAGAGAGAGAGAGAGAGAGAGAGAGAGAGAGAGAGGGAGGAGCGGCAAACAGAGATTTGCGTTTTATAGACATGAAGTCATTGGGTTTTTAGAAGTCAATCTTATAGTCCTTGGCTAATCTTGGTAAATGTGACAAGATTATAGTACATTCTGGTTAAAGATGGCCTTCTTTTTTTTTTTTTTTTTTTCTTTAAAAAATATATATATATGTATATATAGATTTTTCTAGGTAGGGTCTCACTCTAGCATAGGCTGACCTGGAACTCAGTATGTAGTCTCAGGGAGTCCTTGAACTCAGGGCAGACCTCCTACCTCTGCCTCCTGAGTGCTGGGATTAAAGATGTGCACCATCTTTCCCCGCTAAAAAATATATTTTATTTATTTGAGAAAGAGAGAGAGAGAGTGGACACGCCAGGGCCTCCAGTTACTGCAAATGAACTCCAGATGAATGTATCCCCTTGTGCATCTGGCTTACGTGGGTCTTGGAGAGTCGAACCAAGGTCCTTTGCCTTTGCAGGCAAATGCCTTAACCACTAAGCCATTTCTCCAGCCCAAAGATGGCCTTCTTTTGGAAGCATTGGAGCCAGTATTTCAATTCTCTATCACACATATGTATAATTTAAAAAAAAATGAATAAATTAGCCACGTGTGATGGCCTACACCTTTAGTGTCAGCACTCAGGAGACTGAGGTAGGAGGATCACCATGAGTTCAAGAACAACCGCGGGCTACAGTCTATTCACAATAGCTAGTAAATGGGAGCAACCTAGATGTCCATCAACTGGTGAACGGATAATAAAGATGTGGTATATTTACACAATGGAGTTCTATTCAGCAGTAAAGAAAAATGAAGTTGGGAAATTTGCAGGGAAATGGATGGATCTGGAAAGGATTATTCTAAGTGAGGTAACCCAGGCCCAGAAAGCCAAACGTCACACGTTCTCTCTCGTGGATCCTAGCTACAAATGTACAGACTTGTGTGAGAGCTGTAACCAAAAATCAGTAGCAGAGGCTAGTAAGCTAGAAAAAGCTATAAGGGAGGTAGGAGAGAGAGGGAGAAGGACTTCAGGGGATGGTATTGTGTATATGTAAGTAGAAGAACAGATTACAGGGAGGAGAAAGGCCTAATCCAGGCCAGGGGAAGAGATTGTGTAAAAGAAGGTGGCGGCAGGAGGAGGTCAATTAAAATTCAAGATAGTCTGAATAAGACATGACATATTTTTTGTTTTTTTCAAAGTAGGGTCTTACTCTAGCCCAGGCTGACCTGGAATTCACTATGTCATCTCAGGATGGACTTGAACTCACAACGATCCTCCTACGTCTGCCTTCTGGTGCTGGTATTAAATGCGTGCGCCACCATGCCCGGCCTCTAGCTAATTTACTTACTTACTTATTATTTATTTATTTATTTATTTATGGGTTTTTCAAGGTAGGGTCCTGCTCTAGCCCAGGCTGACCTGGAATTCACGATGTGGTCTCAGGGTAGCCTCGAACTCATGGCGATCCTCCTACCTCTGCCTCCTGAGTGCTGGGATTAAAGGCATGCACTACCACGTTTGGCTGGCTAATTTATTTTCAAATAGGATGCTTGAAAGTAATAGTTCAGACAGTTGGATAAGGGGTGGGAGGTCAACAGGCTTCCAGATACTTCCTAATGGAGCAACAGGCCATACAGGGGACCTACTGTCCTGTGGTCATACTCATTCTTGTTAACTTGAACTAGGTTTTAGATTGATCTACTTGTAGGGATATGAACAGATTAAAAAGGACCATGTTGCATGTGGATGACCCTGCACCAGCCCTATACCTTAGAGTCTCCTGGGAACCCTCTAGAGAGCTGTGACCTAGCCCACCACCCCACCCTCTGAAGTGTTCATAGAAGTCCATCCAAGTCTCTGTTGTAGTGTGCCATGGTGCCCCTATGTCTCCTATGTCACTTTATTTTGAGATGGACAGTTTCTTAGGCTGGTTTCAAACTTCTTTGTTCAGTTAGTCCTTCCTGCCTCAGCCTCCCAAGTAGTTGAAACTTCAGGTGTGTGCCACAGTGCCTGGCTTTATGCCTCATTCTTGGTGTCTTAAAAGAATGATCAAAAAGAAATGAAGCCAGGTGTGGTGGCGCACGCCTTTAATCCCAGCACTTGGGAGGCAGAGGTAGGAGGATCGCCGAGAGTTCAAGGCCATCCTGAGACTACATAGTTAATTCCAGGTCAGTCTGGACCAGAGTGAGACCCTACCTCGCAAAACCAAAAAAAAAAAAAAGAAAAAAGAAATGAACCTTACGTGCATGTAGGCTTTTTGATGTTTCTGTTGTTCAGATAACACTACTGACCCCTTTAGAGTTGATCTAAGGCAACTGGGGGACATTTTGGGGAAAGTGGTCTCAGTCATTTCTTACTCTGACAAAGTACCCTTGTGCATACCCAGTGTACCTGTTGTTTGGTACCAACAACTTTGGTTGTAAAACACCCCTGCCTGTGAAGAATATACCAGGATTTGGAACAGATGCAGTAGTTGTTCCACATGATGAACAGATTTCTTTAGCTGATGGCAGTTTTTTCATTCACTTGAAGCATTGGGTTCACTGTGGACATTGTATGCTCTGATCTGTGTGCTTTTCAGTTCCTGCCACATGCTTTGTTTGTGGGCGTGCACGTATGTGTGTGTGTGTTTCAGAGGAGACAGCTCAGTGAGTAAAACCTGAGGACCTCAGTACTATCCTCTAACTCACATAAAAATGCAGTGTGAAGCTGGGCATGGTGGTGCATGCCTTTAATCCCAGCACTCTGGGAAGCAGAGGTAGGAGTATTGCCATAAGTTTGAAGCCACCCTGGAATACAGAGTGAATTCCAGATCAGCCTGGGCTAGAGTGAGACCCTACCTTGAAACCCCCCTCCCCCCCCAAAAAAAAAGGCAGTGTGGTGGTGTGTGCTCATAATCCCAATAATCCCAGCACAGGGAAGGCAGAGACATGAGCCTCCCTGGGGATCAGGGGCGTGACAGTATATCCTACTGGTCTCACTCTAGCCCAGATGACTTGCAACTCACTTTTTAGTTCCAGGTTAGCTTTAAATATATATATATTTGGTTTTTCGAGGTAGTGTTTTGCTCTAGCCCAGGCTGATCTGGAATTTACTATGTACTCTCAGAGTGGCCTTGAACTCATGATGCTCCTCCTATCTCTGCCTCCCAAGTGCTGGGATTAAAGGCGTGTGCCACCACGCCCAGCTTTTAAAACATTTTTTTTTTTTTTTTAATTTATTTAAGAGAGAGTAAGGGAGCTAGGAGAATGGGTACACCAGGGCCTCTAGCCACTGTAAACAAATATCAGATGTGCCACTATTGCTGTTTTTTTTTTTTTTAAAGAATAATTAGAGTGTGATAGGAACCTCAGCCACTGCAAACAAACTCCAGACACATGCGCCACCTTGTGCATCTGGCTTACATGGGTACTGGAGAATTGAACCTGGATCGTTAGGCTTCGTAGGCAAGTGTCTTAACCGCTAAACCATCTCTCCAGCCCTAAAATGTTTTGTGGGTTTTTTGAGGTAGGGTCTCATTCTAAATAAAAATACTTTTTTTGTTGTTTTGTTTTTCAGGGATAGGGTCTTGTTCTAGCCCAGGCTGACATGGAATTCACTGTAGACTCAGGGTGGCCTAAAACTCATGGTAATCCTCCTACCTCTGCCTCCCAAGTGCTAGGATTAAATGTGTGCCCTGCCATACCCGGCTAGATAAAATATATATTTAAAATATTTATTTATTTATTAGAGAGAGAATGGGCACACCAGGGCCTCTAGCCACTGCAAACAAACTCCAGATGCATGCACCACCTAATGCAACTGGCTTATGTGGGTACTGGGGAATCAAACCTGAGTCATGAGGCTTCACAAGCAAGTGCCTTAACTGCTAAGCCATCTGTCCAGCCCAATAAAATTTTAATTTTCTTATTTATTTATTTATTTATTTATTTGAGAGAGAAAGAGGCAGATAGAGATTAAGAGAATGGGCATGCCAGGGCCTTCAGCCCCTGCAGTTGAACTCCAGACACATGCGCCACCTTGTGCATCTGGCTTACGTGGGCCCTAGGGAATCATACCTCGGTCCTTTGGCTTTGCCAACAAGTGCCTTAACTGCTAAGCTATCTCTCCAGCCCATTCCCCCATATCCTAGGCTAACCTGTAACTCCCAGTGATCTTTTACCTCAGCCTTCCAATTTATAGGATTAAAGGTATGAACCACCAAACTTGATTGAAGGCTTGGGGCCATGTTGTGTTGTGTTTTGTCTCGACTTGTCTCATCTGGTCTTGTGTCACTCTCTTCCATGCTGACCTGGAACTCACTCTCTAATCCCAGACTGGCCTCAATTCAGTCACAGCAATCCTCCATCCTCTGCCTCCTGAGTGCTGGGATTAAAGCCATGCATCACCAAGCCCCAACAAGGTTGGCCTCTTATCATACATGACATTCCAGGGGCATAGTTGTATAGCTTAGGACATCTAGAGACATAGTAACTGACTCAGTTATCAACCTTGGAGGCCTCAGCTGAGGTGTTGAGTTAAATGTGAACTGCTTTTTAATAACTTATTTAGGGCTGGAGAGATGGCTTAGCAGTTGACACTTTGCTGCGAAGCCTAAGGACCTATGTTTGACTCCCCAGGTCCTACATAAGCACAAGGTCACACATGAGAACAAGGTGGTGCATGCGTCTGGAGTTTGATTGCAATGGCTAGAGGCCCTGGCACACTAATTCTCTTACCCTGTCTCTATTTTCCTCTGTCTCTCATAAAAAACTTATTTATTTGGGCTACCTTCAGCCCCTCAAATAGCCATTTATTTTTTGCCCTCCTCTGTTTCTGACCTCATATCCACATGACTCAGTTGAGATCTTTTTGGAATGTACTAGCAGACCACCAGTTTCCACCAACCCAAGGTTTAAGTTTGTCATCACATAGCATCCACCTATGGTGTAGATTTCCCCCCACCCCACCCCACTTTGCCATAACCCGCCTACCTGATTGTCAGCCAGTATTTTTGAAAAGTGCCTTGATTTATGGTTTTCTTTTGTTCTGTAACTGTAAAACCATAATGAAATTGTTAACACATTGAAATATGGAATTGGGGCAACTTAAATCTGTGCTCCGGGCCGTGGTTACTCATTTGGCATGCCTTTAATCCCAGCACTCAGGAGGCAGAGGTAGGAGGAATGCTGTGAGTTCGAGGCCACCCTGAGACTGCATAGTTAATTCCAGGTTAGCCTGGGCCAGAGTGAGACCCTACCTCAAAAAAACAAACAAAAAAAAAATTTTTTTTTAATTTACTACTTGCAAGTAGAGAGAAAATAGAAGAGAGACAGAGAGCATGCCAGGGCTTCCAGCCACTGCAAACAAACTCCAGATGCACGTGCCACTTTGTGCATGTAACTTTATATGGTTGCCGGGGAATGGAATCTAGGATCTTGGGCTTTGCAGGCAAGTGCCTTAACCTCTAACTCATCACTCCACCCCCTAAAAAATTTATTTTTACATATTTATCTTCATGAATTCTATAAGGGAACTATACAGTGGTGTCACAGCGTATTCCTCAGCCACCAGCTCTCTCAGCTGGGTCCCTCTGCTACTTCCTCATTCAGTTTCAGAGATTGTAGTATGGACCTGAAAAGATACTGCATGAGCTCATAGGTGGTTTAGTTGGCTTTTGTATCGTCATACAGTACTCTGTAAATATCTACTTTGCCAATGCCTGTGTGTCCCAAAGGATATATTTCTGGAAGTGAAGTGTCTGAGTTGCAGATGAAAGGTTTTTTAAATTTTTGTTTGTTTGCTTGCTTTTGTTTTTTGAGGTAGGGTCTTGTTCCACACCCAGCTAATTTATTTTTAATTTTTAATTTTTTTTATTTTGTTTTTTCTAGGTAGGGTCTCACTCTAGCCTAGGCTGACCTGGAATTCACTCTGTTCTCAGAGTGGCCTCAAACACGCAGCGATCTTCTTACCTCTGCCTCCCGAGGGCTGGGATTAAAGGTGTGCACTACCACGCCTGACTAATTTTTATTTTTATTTTTTACTTGAAAGAGAGAGAAAAAGAGGCAGAGAAAGAGAGAGAATGAGCACACCAGGGCCTTCAGCCGCTGCAAGCAAAGTACAGAAGCATGTGCCACCTTGTGCATCTGGTTTACATGAGTCCTGGGGAATCAAACCTGGGTCCTTCGGCTTTGCAGACAAGCACCTTAACTGCTAAGCCATCTCTCCAGCCCTAATTTATTATTGTTGTTGTTGTTATTATTATTATTATTATTATAGATTTTTTAATAAGCAGGGTTTTTTTTAATACTTTATTTATTTATTTGAGAGAAAGAAGGACACAGAGAGAGAATGAATGGGCATGCCAGGGCCTCCAGCCACTACAAATGAATTCCAGATGCATGCACCCGCTTGTGCATCTGGATCTGGCTTACAAGGGTCCTAGAGAGTCGAACTGGGATCCTTTGGCTTTGCAGACAAGCGCCTTAACCCATCTCTCCAGCCCATAGATTTTTTTTTTTCTTCTGAATGTAGGGTTTTACTCTAGCCCAGGCTGGCCTGGAATTCATAGCGATCTGCCCACCCGTGCCTCGTGAGTCCTGGGATTAAAGGTGTTTGTCACCATACCTGCCCCCTAGGTGATGCCTCATTATTCACCATACAGGCTGGCTAACTAGGTGCAATAATGAGTCCATTTTGCTTTTTGTGTCATAATACTGCTCTTTGGTCAGCATCCATGAGATTTTAATTTTATTCCTTTAGCATGCTGCCAGCATACATGTTCTAGGGATGCAGCAGCGAACTAAACAGACTGGTCCTTTCTCATCTGGTGCTGACCCTGCCTGGAGAGATAACAACCTCGAAACACTGAGCAAGCTTGGGTTTAACTGTACTTGCATATGCACATACAAATACTCTCTCTTTTAAAAAATATTTTATCTTTTTGAGAGAGAATGAGCACACCAGGGCCTCCAGCTACTGCAAACAAACTCCAGACACCTGTGCCACCTTATACATTTGGCTTATATGGGTACTGGGGAATTGAACCTGGGTCCTTTGGCTTTGCTAGCAAGTGCAGTAACCACTAAGCCATCTCTCCAGTCCTTTACTCTCTCTTAATAAAGTGTCTTAATATTATACTTGGTCTATTGTCAAACTCATGATCTTAATGCCTTAACCCCCCAAGTGCTGGCATATTATTAGGTATGGACCATGAAATCACCTTGAGCTGTAGGTGAGAAGCAGAACCTACATGTTTTGCTTTTCTCTTACAAATGTGATATGGCATGGTGGTGCATGCCTATTAATCCCAGCACTATGGAGGCTGAGGTAGGAGGATCCAAAAAAAAAAAAAAAAAATGTGGTCATCAGTGATGATGGAGAGACCTCTATCACTTGAGTGTGTGTTTTGTGGTATTTTTCCTTCTCTTGACATCGACATAGCTTACAGGGGTGCTTAGCTCACACAAGTCCAAATAGGTTGGGCTACTACTGCTCAGCATTTTGTCTAGTTTGTCAGAATCTGTACCATGCTAGGTCCCAGGAGAGCTGTAGTTATTATAGCTGTTTGTCCCCATGGGACCATCCTGTGTGCTCAGGTCTAGATCATCCAGCCATCATCACAGGAACATCTGGGGACTATAGGAAAGGTTTCCTGGTGAATAGGTCAGAATAAGAGGATCAAATGACCAGTGTTTATGAGAAAACTAGGACATTGGTTAGGTGACTAGAATGTTCTTAATTCCATGGTCAGTCTTTTGAGTAGTGACAGTTAGTGGTTTCATAAAGGTAGGTTCCCTTGTTTGCTTGTTTGTTTGTTTTCGTTTTCCAAGGTAGGGTCTCACACTAGTTCAGGCTGACCTGGAATTCACTATGTAGTCTCAGGGTGGCCTCAAACTCATGGTAATCTTCCTACCTCTGCCTCACGAGTGCTGGAATTAAAGGCGTGCGCCACCACACCCGGTGGTAGGTTCCCTTTAAAAAAAAAAAATTTTGAGAAAGAGAATGGGCACACTAGGACCTCCAGCCACTGCAGATGAACTCCAGATGCATGTAGTGACTTGTGTCTGTCTTATGTGGGTATGGGGGAATTGAACCTGGATCCTTAGCCTTCACAGACAAATATCTTAACTGCTGAGCCATCTATTCAGTCCCCCCCTTTTAAGTGTAGGGGTTTGAACGTGGAGCCACATGCATGCTAGGCAAATGTTTTCCTACTGAACAGGATCCCTAGTCCCTAGATTATCTTCTGATTCGATTCATGTGGCTTTTATGTAACTTGATACAGAATTCTAATACATTGTAGGAGGATTGCTATGAGTTTGAGGCCATCCTGAGACTTCATGGTGAATTCTAGGTCAGCCTAAGACCCTACCTCAAAAAATATATATTAGTTCTGGAGAGATGGCTTAGCAGTTAAAGTGCTTGCCTGCAAAACCAAAGGACCCAGTTTTGATTCCACAGGACCCACATAAAGCCAGATGCACAAGGTGACTCATGCATCTGGAGTTTGTTTGCAGAGGCCCTGGTGTGCCTATCTTCTTTCTGTCTCCCTTTCTCTCTCAAATAAAAATATTTTTTTGTTTTTGTTTTTGTTTTTGCGGTAGGGTCTCCTCTAGCCCAGACTGACCTGGAATTCACTATGTAGTCCCAGGGTGGCTTTGAGCTCATGGCAATCCTCCTACCTCTGCTCCCGAGTGTTAAGATTAACGATGTGTGCCACTACGCCCAGCAAAAATAAAGTATTAAAAAAAATTAAAAACATGGGGGCTGGAGAAATGGTTTAGCAGTTAAAGCATTTTCCTGTGAAGCCAAATGACCCAGGTTCAATTCCCCAGGACCCGTGTAAGCCAGATGCACAAAGGGCATATGCATCTGGCTTTCGTTTGCAGTGCCTACAGGCTCTGGTGTGCCCATTCTCTCTCTGGGCTGGGGAGATGGCTTAGTGGTTAAGGCAAATCCAAAGGACACAGGTTTGATTCCCCAGGACCCACATAAGCCAGATGCACAAGGTGGCACATGTGCCTGGAGCTTGTTTGCAGAGGCGGAGGCCCTGGCACATCCATTCTCTCTCTCTCTCTTGAAATAAGTAAAAATAATTTTAAAAAATTAAAACATGTTTGTTAATATCAGAGCAACTTAAATATCCAAGCTTGACTGATGGCACATACTTATATTCCCAGCAGTTAGGAAGCTGAGGCAGGAGGATTATTAGTTCTAGGACAGTCTTTGTTGCACAGTGAGATGCTATCTCCAAAAATAAACAGAAGCTGGACAAGTTGGCACATGCCTTTAATCCCAGCACTCAGGAGGCAGAGGTAGGAGGATCGCCGAGAGTTTGAGGCCACCCTGAGACTACATAGTGAATTCCAGGTCAGCCTGAGCCAGAGTGAGACCCTCCCTCGAAAAACCAAAAAAGAAAAAGAAAAAAAGAAATAAACCATGGTAATCTAACTGTGATGCTCTCTCTCTCTTGTGTTTTCCAGCAAACGAGGGTTCAGTGTCCGGTCCTTTGGAACAGGAACTCACGTGAAGCTCCCAGGACCAGCACCTGACAAACCCAATGTTTATGACTTCAAAACCACATATGACCAGATGTACAATGATCTCCTCAGGAAAGACAAAGAACTGTATCCCATGGCTGACCCTTAGAGAACCCAGGGTGGTTTTGTGGTGGGTGTGATTTGTGACTTGTGGTCACTCTGACCCCCACCCTTCTGGGAGGTGTCAGGGCGAAGCAGGATCCACAGATGTGGTCTTCTGATTCATGTGCATGTAATAGCAGTGCTACTCCTTTTTATTTACATGAACTCAGTTTCTCTTCTTTCTGTCCACTAGATCATCCAGGACACACATGCAGGCATAGAATCCTACCTTGATATGGTCAAGTAGAAGGCTCTGACATTATATCAAGAGAAGCTTGGATGAGGAAATGGAAACTACAAAGTGCCAGTGCTTCATGCTGTTGGCTGCCCAGCTACTTTCTCTACAGGGAGGCACATGTCATTGGGACTACTTGACAGATCTCTGGCTTTTTTTTTTTAAAGATACTTAATTTATTTATTTGAGAGAGAAATAGAAGCACAGAGAGAGAATGGGCACACCAGGGCCTCTAGCCCTGCAAACAGACTCCCGATGCAAGCACCACCTCGTACCTCTGGCTTACATGGGTCCTAGGGAATCAAACCTGGTTCTTTTGGATTTGCCAGCAAGCGCCTTAACTGCCAAGCCATCTCTCCAGCCCTCTTTTTTTTTTTTTTTGGTTTTGCAAGGCAGGGTCTCACTCTGGCCCAGGCTGACCTGGAATTAATTATGTAGTCTCAGGGTGGCCTTGAACTCACAGTAATCCTCCTACCTCTGCCTCCCGAGTGCTGGGATTAAAGGCGTGCGCCACCACGCCCGGCATCTCTTTTTTTTTTTTTTTTTTGGTTTAATTTTACTTATTATTTGAGAGAGCGGCAGATAGAATGGGTACACTAAGGCCTTTAGCCACTGCAAATGAACTCCAGATTCATGCACCACCTTGTGCATGTTTATGTGGGTACTAAAAAATTGAACCTGGGTCCTTATGCTTCTCAGGCAAGTGCCTTAACTACTAAGTCATCTCTACAGCCCCCTCTGGCTCTTTTTTTTTATTTTTATTTTGGTTTTTTCAAGGTAGGTCTCACTCTATCTCAAGCTGACCTGGAATTCATTATGTAGTCTCAAGGTGGCCTTGAACTCACAGTGATCCTTCTACCTCTGCCTCCCACGTGCAAGGATTAAAGGTGTGTGCCCCCACGCCTGACTCTTTTTTTTTTTTTTAACAGTTTGGGTTTTTTAAAAATATATATTTATTTATTTAAGAGAGAGAAAGAGACAGAGAATGGGCATGCCAGGGCCTCCAGCCACTGCAGACGAACTCCAGGTGCATGTGCCCCCTTGTGCATCTAGCTTATGTGGGTCCTGGAGAATCAAACTGGGATCCTTTGGCTTTGCAGGCAAACACTTTAACCACTGAGCCATCTCTCCAGCCCCCCCCCTTTTTATATTTTATTTTTTTTATTTTGTATTTATTTGACAGAGAGAGAGAGAGATACAGAAATAGGTAGAGAGAAAGAGAATGGGTTCACCAGGGCCTCCAACCACTGCAAATGAACTCCAGATGCATGCACCCCCTTGTGCATCTGGCTTAAGTGGGTCCTGGAGATAATAGCCTCAAACCGGCGTCCTTCGGCCCACTAAGCCATCTCTCCAGCCCCCCCCCCCTTTAAAAAAACATTTATTTGAGAAAGAGAGGCAAAAGCAGATAGCTTTCTGGCTCTTTGAGACAGAAAGATTACAGTGAGTTCAAGATCAGCTTGGGCTGTAGAGTGAGTTGAATTAAATCTTGGGCTATAGAGCAAGACCCTCTCTGAAAAAAGCAAACCAAAATAAAAAGAGATAACGTTTGTTACTAAACAAAGCATGATAAAAGCAAATAATCAGAAGTTTACTATTTCAGTAAGGTGAGCAGTCTGGATCTTGTACTACAGAAAAAGGGTTTTTTGTTTTTTAGAGGTAGGCCTGGAGTTTACTATGTAGTCTCAGGTTGGCCTTGAACTCACAGGGATACTCCTACCTCTGCCTACCAAGGGCTGCGATTAATGGCATGTGCCACCTCACTGGGCTGAAAAAGGTATTTTTAAAAGCCAGGCATGGTATTACATGTCTTTGGGAGGCAAAAGTAGGAGGATCAGTATGAATTTGAGGCCACCCTGAGACTACCTGGTGAATTCCAGGTCAGCCTGGGCTAAAGCAGGATGCTATAAAAAAAAAAAAAAAGGGTTTTTTTTTTTTTTTTTTTTTTTTTTTTTGTCTTTGTTGTATTTTGAAGTAGGGTATCTCTCTAGCCCAGGCTGACCTTGAATTCACTATGGAGTCTCAGGGTGGCCTCAGACTCACAGCAATCCTCCTACCTCTACCTCCCCAGTGCTGGGATTAAAGGTGTGCACCACCATACTCGACTCTTGTTTTTTGTTTTTTGTTTTTTAAATATTTAATTTAATGTAATTTATTTATTTGGCACAGAGAAAGAGGAGGGGGGAAGAGAGAGAGAATGGGCCCTCAAGGGCCTCCAGACACTGCAAATGAACTCAAGATGTATGTGCCACCTTGTACATTTGGCTAATGTGGATCCTGGGGAACTGAACCTGGGTCCTTTGACTTTGTAGGCATACTCCTTAATTGCTAAACCATCTCTCTAGCCCTCTTTTTTTTTTTTTTTTTAATTTATTAGAGACAGAGGGAAAGAGAGAAAGGAGAGTGAAAATGGGCGTGCCAGGGCCTCTAGCCACTGCAAACGAACTCCAGATGTATGCACCCCCTTGTGCATCTGGCTTACATGGGACCTAGAGAATCGAACCAGGATCCTTAGGCTTCACAGGCATGTTCCTTAATCACTAAGCCATCTCTCTTGCCCCCCTTTTTTTTAAAACTTCAGTTTTCACCCATTTCATTTATTTGCAAGCAGAAAGAGATAAAAGAGAATGGGCACGTCAGAGTCTCTAGCCACTGCAAACAAACTTCAGATGAATGTACTACTTTGTGAACCTGGCTTTACGTGGGTACTGGGGAATCAAACCTGGGTTGTTAGGCTTTGCAGGCAAGCATCTTAACCTCTGAGTCATCTCTGTAGCCTGAATAAGGTTTAATTAATTAATTGATTGATTGAGGTAGGGTCTCATTCTAGCCCAGGCTAATATGGATTTCACAGTATAGTCTTAGGATGGCCTTGAACTCACAGCAATCCTTCTTTTACTCCAAGTGCTAGGATTGAAGGTGTGCATCACCATGCCCAACATGAGTGGTTTTTTTCGAAGTAGGGTCTTGCTCTACCCCATGCTGACCTGGCATTCACTATGTAGTCTCAGAGTGGTCTCACACAGCAATCCTACCTCTGCCTCCTGAGTGCTGGGATTAAAGGCTCCACTACGCCCGGCAACGTGTTTGTTGCCTTTTTTTTTTTTTTTTTTTTTAATATTTATTTGTAAGGAGACAGTATGAATAAACCAGGGCCTCTAGCCACTGCAAAAGAACTCCAGATGCATGCACCACTTTGTGCATCCACCTTTACATGGGTACTAGGGAATTGAACCTGAGTCATTAGGCTTTGCAGGCAAATGTCCTAACAGCTGAACTATCTCTATCTCTTCCTTTGAATTTTTTCTTTAGACACCAGCTAAAATTCTAAGAATGTTTGCCCTGGATTTTTTGCTGTTTTCTCAATAAAAATCTCCTTTGATTTACAGAATGAAAGGGGACAGGAAAGGGGGTAGTAAGGAAAGAAGAGACAGCGCAAGGCTCTTGGGAAGCTGAGGCAGGATGATCTCAAATTTGAGACCTGCCTGGGATACATAGCAAGACCTTGTCTCAGAAAGGGGAGAGAAAAAAAAAAACAGGTATTTAATAAACTGAAAATGCTTTACTAATTTATTTATTTTGAGGGAGGGTTTTAAGGTAGGTTCTTACTCCAGGCTAACCTGGAACATTGTAGTCCCAGGCTGTCCTTGAACTCACAGCAATCCTCCTACCTCTCCTTCCGGAGTGTTGGGATTAAAGGTGTATGCTATCACGCCTGCCTGAAAATGCTTTTATATATACAACGATTAGGTGGTAGGGCCCTAAGTACATTTTAGTAAAATGTAAATCCTAGTTGTTACTGAATCTTCTGCCCCTATGCTCTATCTTCTCTCAGTAGCAGTTGAAAGGTTGTCAGTAGGGACACTGTCCAGAAACATGGATATTTTCTATTAGTACCACAACTTCCCCTTTGGGGTGATTAGGTCCTTTAACAGAGTGGTCTTAGGAGTCCATCTTGGGATCTGAGAGCATGTCTGCTCAGAAGCATAAGAACCTGAATTTGTGGAGGATTTTTAAATTTTTATTTTATTTTATTTTTGTTTGTTTGTTTTTGAGGTAGGGTCTCACTCTCACTCAGGCTGACCTGGAATTTACTATGTAATCTCAGGGTGGCCTCTAACTCACGGCAATCCTCCTACCTCTGCCTCCCGAGTGCTGGGATTAAAGGTGTGCACCATCACGCCCAGCTTGTGGAGGATTTTTGATAAGATGTTTAATGAGCTTATTTCTTAAGTATTAGATGCTTGCTTACATCCTTGGCCATGGCATGTGGCCAGGCAGAGTCTCAGGAGAGCTCCTTTCTAAAGCTGTCTGATGAGCATGGGCTCCCTCTCTTCCTTTCCTTAGCTTCTTTCCCTTAGTTTCATAGGGATGGTTAACTCTGAAGTTTCAGAGAACCTCATGTTGGGACCAGGTGCTTCCTCTTTAGTCCTAGAAAATAATTGAGTTTTTTGTTTTGTTTTGTTTTTCAAGGTAGGGTCTCACTGTAGCCCAGGCTGACCTGGAATTCACTCTGTAGTCTCAGGGTGGCCTTGAATTCACAGTGATCCTCCTACCTCAGCCTCCTGAGGGCTGGGATTAAAGGTGTGTGCCACCATGCTCAGCTCTTGAGTTTTTTATTACTTAGACAAAATGCTGCTATGCCATAAAGTTTATACTAAAACCCTGTCTTTTTTGAAACTTATATTCCATGAAGAAAGTAAATAGCACTGCACATGTTCCTCCTCCCTTGGTTATTTTTAGATGTCTCTTGATCACACACCACCTTTTTTTTTTTTTTTTTTTTTTTTTTTTTTTTGGTGAGGTAGAGTTTCTTGCCCAAGCTGACCTGAAACTCACAGTGATCCTCCTACCTTTGCTGGGATTAAAGGTGTGCCTGGCCTATACTCCACTAAGGCATCTCTCCAGCCCTATTGTTCTATGTGAAAGAGAGATGAGAGAGGCAGATAAATTAAATGGGTGCACCAGGGCCTCTAGCCACTACAAACAAACTTCATATACACATATCACCTTCTGCATCTGGATTTATGTGGGTCCTGGGGAATTGAACCTGGATCCTTAGGCTTTGCAGGCAAACACCTTAACCATTAAGCCATCTCTACAGCCCCCCCCCTTTAAACTTTTCTTAAATAATATTTATTTATTTGAGAGAGAGAAACAGAGGGAGGGAGAATAGGCACGCCAGAGCTTAGAGCCACTGCAACGAACTCCAGATGCATGTGCCACCTTGTGCATCTGGCTACTGTGGGTCCTGGGGAATTGTACCAAGGTCCTTTGGCTTTGCAAGCAAATGTCTTAACTGCTAAGCCATATCTCCAGTCTCTTTTTTTTTTTTAACTTTTTGTTCACAGCTTCCATAAGTATAGATAATAAAACCATGATAATTCCCTCCCTCCACTCTCATTCTCCCCTTTCATATCCACCCTCCATTGAATACCCTTCCCTTTCCAGTTAGTCTCCCCCCCTCCCTGAGGTAGGATCTCACAGGGATCCTCCTACCTCTGCCTCCTGAGTGCTGGGATTAAAGATGTGCGCCATAGCTATATATTATATATACACTTGAAAGTGACAGAGAAAGAGGCAGATAGATGGAGAAAGATTGAGCGTGCAAGGGCCTCCAGCCATTGTAAACAAACTCCAGATGCATGCACCACTTTGTGCATCTCTGACTTATGTGGGTCCTGGGGAATTGAGCCTTGAACTGGGGTCCTTAGGCTTCAGAGGCACACACTTAATTGCTAAGCCATCTCTCAGATCCATAGCTATATTTTTTAAGAAAGGTTTTGAAAATACTTTTTGTTTAGCAAATTGAATGTTCCTAAGCAAGAAACCCAGTTCCCAGACCATGCTTCCCAAGTTTTCCTATAGTAATTATTATAGCCTCAGTACATTCCAGGTAAAGACAGTTGTACCTGTCCAGTCCAAGAGTTGTTTGCTTGCTTGTCTTATTGATCAAGGGTTTAACAGAGCTGATGGGCTCAGGTAGTTGCTGTGGTCACTCCATTGTCTGGAAGTAGTAATGCATACTGTGCCTACAGCTTCAAGTGCAGGGTCATTTGACCTGAAGAAGAGCTTTGAGGCCATAGCAGACTTGACAAAGTTCCTGTGGAGCATTGGTAGCTCTCCTGATGTAATAGCTTTTGGCCGTGCTCACTGTCATTTCCAGCCAGTGCTGAATCAAGGGTTGCTGGGTTCTATATATGCATCCTTGTATGCTTTTCAGAAAAGCACCACCTATTAAAATATATTTGTTGATACCCATAGCTTATAAGCTTTTGGTATAACTTCTCCCAGATGATCCACCAGCCCTCTTGGGACCCAGAGCTTAGAGCTGTTTGAATGATAGTGCTAAGATACCATTTTCCTTTTCATCCTTGTTTCTATGTGCCTTGGTCTCCATCATGGTGATAAAGTATATGTTGTATGTGTTCTGTGACCCACATACTGACACCCCTGAGCTTGGTTTTTCAGAACCTTGGGGCCTTTTATGTACCTGCATCTGTGACCTGCCCTTTTTCTACATCAGTGGTCTTTCCTTCCTGACCTCCCTGTAAGCATCCAACTGTCAGGATGGTTGGCAGATTCCCTTGTCAGGCCTGTGACATTAGTATACCCCACCAGCATTCCTGCTTGCTGATGTCATTCAGATCACACATGGTCCCAGAGCTTGCCTGAGAAACTTGATCTGATCAGGCACTGTCTGACCTCCTCTCAGTCAGCTTTTGAGACCCTAATGGCATGTCTCCAGGGCAGTGCTTTGATGTCTGGTGTCACCTGTTTTTGTGACTAGTGAAAGAGGTCAGTTTAGGATTTGGCCAGTAGGCAGCTGGGCTTTCCCTTATGGAGCAAGTATGGTGGAGCAGTTGGAGAGCCTTAGTCATTTTGCTCTGCAGTTCTTCACCCAAGTCTTCCTCATCCTTTGTGGTTAAGTTTTGCTTAGGCTTGCTCCTGGGGGTAAGTCAGTGTAAGGCCCGAAGTATAGTTCCTTCCAAGGTGAGTGATAGTTTCTGGGGATTTGACTTACAAAATGAAACTGACCTTATCTGCTGATGTGGTTAGCAGAGCATGTAGTACAAGAGGGGAGGGATGAAAGATGATACCAACTGAGCCAGGCATGGTGGCGCACGCCTTTTATCCCAGCACTGGGAAGGCAGAGGGAGGAGGATCACCTTAAGTTCAAGTCTACCCTGAGTCTACATAGTGAATTCCAGGTCAGCCTGGGCTAGAGTGAGACCCTACCTCAAAAACCAAAAAAAATTAAAAAAAGAAAGAAAGATAGAAAGATGATACCAACTAATCCAGAGTAGTTGCTCTGAGTACTAGTGACTGATCACAGCCTTGCAGCACCCAGGATGGGTTTCACTTCACCTGACTTGGACCAAACTGCAGTTCCTTTTGTCAACTATGATATTGTGTCAGTGACTGTATGCTCTTGCTGGGTAAGTTCATACCCACCTGTGACTTCCTGACAAGATAGCCTCAGGCCTGACTATCCCCCGTTTTTCCCTTTGAGCATTCCCATGCCCACCAGTGAGGCTCCTGTTGGCCATTAACTTCATAGGCTATTCTGAAACACTGGGGTTTGTAAAGGTGCACATCCAAGAACCTGGAGAAACATTTCTCTCAGCACTTTGTTCAGGAAGGGTTCACTTATAGTTTAGTGGCCAGTGGCTTATCCTTGAAGAGCAAGTTCAAGTTGAGTTCAACCTTATAAGAACAGAGTCCCTCCTGATATAGTTGCATCTCTTGATAGGGCAGATGGAGACAGCCTCACCCAGTTCTGACCTTTTGTCACATTCCAGGATCACTATCACCCCCAGAAACAGAAATGTCAAATTTGCTATATGGGTAATGGCTCAGTTGAAAAGGTGATTTCTGGGCAAGCATGAGGACCTGAATTTGGACCCCTAGTACTCAGGTAAAAGCCAGGCATATACTTGTCTGGCCTCCACATATGCATATGCACACATACACACGTAATGTATGCATAGCATGTAAAGATACATACTCAAAATTTTTAAAATGGCAAATCTTTGGGGGGGGGGAGCTCTTAGCAAGCTGTGTTTTCTACAGCCATCACAACCTCCAAGTTCTAAAAGCATGGTTTATGTATTGGTGGCCATGGAGACAGCAGATGGCTCCCTCACTCTACCCCTTTTTATGTTTGATTTCAGCCTTATCTGCTGAGGTGGATCAGTCTAGCATTGCTCCTCTGTAATCACCTTTTCCTCTGCTCTTAAGGTTTTTTTTTTTTTTTTTTTTCTCTTAAGGTTTTCAAAGGCGTTTGTTGTCCCATTCAGATGAGGACCCCTGGTACATTCTTCCTACTCCCTCACTCCGCCCACCCCCACCCCCCCTTTTTTTGTTTTTTTGAAATATGGTCTCACTCTAGGCTAACCTGGAATTCACTAGGTAGTCTCAAACTACAGCCATCCTTCCACCTCAACCTCCTGAATACTAGGATTAAAGCTGTGTGCCTGATACATTCTCCCCTTTGACAGTCTGATGGTGCCTTGGAAGGCTGTCTAGTGTCTGTTGTGTGCTAGTGGCTGGCTCTTATTAATGAGCTCATTCTGCCTAGTGTCTAGTCTGTTGGTTGTGCCCTCAGCACTATCCTAGGAACATGCTCATAGGGACAGCCATGAAGATTTCCATTCATGAACCAGCCTAGTCAAGTTATGTGATGTCCTGTAGGTGCTTCTGCCTTGTTTTCACCATGCTAGGAATGGAACACAAGGCAAACACTAACACACAGCTACATCACCATCTGCTTTTAGTGTTTTTAAGATATAGAGAATTTATTTAGGGTAGTGTGAAAACGAGAGAAAAGGCGTATAAACTTCCAGGCTGTAATTCACTGTGTAGTCTCAGGGTGGCCTTGAACTCAGCGATCCTCCTACCTCTGCCTTCTAAGTGCTGGGATTAAAGACATGCGCCAACACACCCAAGTTTTTTTGTTTTTTTTTTTTTTTAATATTTTTTTTTGAGAGAGACACAGATAGGGAGAGGGAGACAGATGGGCGCGGCAGCAGTCTCAGCTGCTGCGAACGAAATCCAGATATGTGCGCCCCCTTGTGGTCAAGTGCGGCATTTCACCCTTGCGTCACTTTGTTTCTGGCTAAATGTGGGACCTGGAGATTGGAACTGACATTCTTAGGCTTAGCAGGCAGGCGCCATAACTGCTAAGCCATCTCTCCAGCCCTTTATTTTTAATGAGAAAGAATTGGTACACCAGGGCCTCCAGACACATGCATCACTCTGTGCATTTATGACCTTATGCTTGCATCATCTTTGTGTGTCTTGCTTACATAGGATGTGGAGAGTCAAACAAGGGTCCATAGGCTTTGCAGGCAAGTGACTTAACCACTAAGCAATCTCTCCAGGCCCTTGTGTGTGTATGTGTTTTGTTTATTCTTATTTATTTATTTGAGAGCGACCGAGAGAGAGCAAGAGAAAATGGGCTCACCAGGGCCTCCAGCCACTGCAAAGGAACTCCAGATTGTTCTTGTTCTCACCTTGTTCTTTTGGTGGATGTGGGTACTGGAGAATCGAGCCTCAAACCAGGGTCCTTAGGCTTCACAGGCAAGTGCTTAACAACCAAGCCATATCTCCAGCCCTTGTTTTTGTTTTTATTTTTTGGTTTTTCAAGATGGGGTCTTTCTGTAGTCCAGGCTGACCTGGAATTCACTATGTAGTCTCAGGGCAACCTCGAACTCATGGTGATCTGCCTACTTCTGCCTTCCAAGTGCAGGGATTAAAGGTGTGCACCACTATGCCCGCCCCTTGTGGTGGGTTTTTTGTTTGTTTGTTTGTTTGTATTTTGTTTTTTGTTTTTCCAGGTAGGGTCTCACTCTGGTCCAGGCTGACCTGGAATTAATTATGTAGTCTCAGGGCAGCCTCGAACTCATGGCAATCCTCCTACCTCTGCCTCCCAAGTGCTGGGATTAAAGGCGTGTGCCACCACGCCTGGCTTTTTTTTTTTTTTTTTTTTTTTTTTTTGGTATGGTGGTTTTTTTAAGCTTACCTCTGAAAACTCAATTGCTAAGTTATACTCCTGTTGTTTTTCCGTTTTTAATTTTTTTAAAGTTTATTTATTTATTTGCAAGCAGAGAGATGAGAGAGAGAGAGAATAGGGGTGTCAGGGCCTCTAGCCACTGCAAAGGAACTCCAGATGCATGAGCCCCTTCTGCATCTGGCTTACATGGGTCCTGGGGAATCGAACCTGGGTTCGATTTGCAGACAAGCACCTTAGCCACTAACCAATCTCTCCAGCCCTATTCTTTAAATCATCAAACGATTAGAATCTCCAGTAGAAGAAAGAAAATTTGAGTTTTTCTTCTAGCCTAGTGTTTACAGCAACTCCTAGAGGTGGCCCAAGCCCTTCTGAAGGTAGGATTTCTAGCATTTGCCCATATGGCAAACAAAGGGAAGCATCTCGATTCAGGTGTTAATTTTTTTTTAATGTTTTAATTTTTTTATTAGAGAGAGGGAGAATGGGCACACCAGGGCCTCTAGCCACTGCAAACTAACTCCAGACACATGTGCCACTGTGTGCATCTGGTTTACATGGGTATTGGGGAATCGAACCTGATCCTTGGACTTTGTAGGCAGATGCCTTAATAGATGAGCTATCTCCAGCCTCTGGTTTTGTTTTATTTTAAGGTAGCATTTACTTTTTTTTTTTTTTTTTCGAGGTAGGGTCTCACTCTAGTTCAGGCTGACCCAGAGTTTACTCTGTATTCTCAGAGTGGCCTCGAACTCATGGTGATCCTCCTACCTCTGCCTTCCGAGTGCTGGGATTAAAGGCATGCGCCACCACACCCAGCTTACAATTTTTTTTTTTCGAGGTAGGGTCTCACTCTGATCAGGCTAACCTGGAATTAACTATGTAGTCTCAGGGTGGCCTCGAACTCATGGTGATCCTCCTACCTCTGCTTCCCAAGTGCTGGGATTAAAGGCGTGCGCCACCATGCCCGGCTCTGACTTACAACTTTTTAAAACTGTTTTATTTATTTGAGAGAGTCAGATAGAATGGGTATGCCAGGGTCTCTAGCTACTGCAAATGAGCTACAGATGCATGCACCACCTTGTGTGTCTGGCTTATGTGGGTACTGGGGAATTGAACCTGGGACCTTAGGCTTCGAAGGTAAGCACCTTAACCACTAAACCATCTCTTCAGTCCATAGCAGATTTTTTTTTTTTTTTTTTTTTTTTTTTTTTTTTCAAGGTAGGGTCTCACTAGCTCAGCTGACCTGGAATTCACTCTGTAGTCTAACGTGGCCTAGAACTCGCAGCGATCCTCCTACCTCTGCCTCCCAAGTCCTGGGAATAAAGGCATGCGCCACCACACCACACCACACATTTTTTTTTTTTTTTTTTTTGGTTTTGCGAGGTAGGGTCTCACTCTGGTCCAAGCTGACCTGGAATTAACTATGTAGTCTCAGGGTGGCCTCGAACTCTCGGCGATCCTCCTACCTCTGCCTCCCGAGTGCTGGGATTAAAGGCGTGCGCCACCACGCCCGGCTTGGCTTTTTTTTTTTTTAATAATTTTTTTAAATTTATTTTATTTATTTATTTATTTGAGAGAAGGAGAATGGGAATGCCAGGGCCTCCAGCCACTTCAAACGAACTCCAGATGCATGTGCCTCTTTGTGCATCTGGCTTATGTGGGACCTGGGAAATCGAATCTGGGTCCTTTGGCTTTGTAGGCAAGCGCCTTAACGCTAAGGCATCTCTCTCCACCCCTTTATGTCTTTTTGTTGTTGTTGTTTTTCAAGTAGAATCTCACTTTAGCCCAGGCTGACCTGGAATTCACTCTGTATACTTTCAGCAATCCGCCTACCTCTGTCTCCCTAGTGCTGGGAAGCCTGGTTCCTTTTTTGTCTTTTTGAATGATTCCATGGCTGCCTTTGAATTCACTATGTAGATGAAGATGACCTTAAACTTGTCATCCTCCTGCCTCCACATTCTGAGTGTTGGTTTTATGAAGTACTGGGGATTGGCCCTAGGGCTTTGTGCATGCTACACAAGCACTGTACTAACTGAGCTATATCCCTAGCCTTGTTTGTTTATTTATGTTTGGTTTTTCGAGGTAGGGTCTCACTCTGGCCCAGGCTGACCTGGAATTAACTATGTAGTCTCAGGGTGGCCTCGAACTCATGGCTATCCTCCTACCTCTGCCTCCTGAGTGCTGGGAATAAAGACATGTGCCACCACACCCGGCTTTATTTTTTATTTTTTAGGTTTTTCAAAGTAAGGTCTCACTCCAGCCCAGGCTGATCTGAAATTCACTAGTCTCAGGCTGGCCTCGAACACTAGTGATCCTTTTACCTCTGCCTCCTGAGTGCTAGGATTAAAAGCTTGTGCCACCACACCCAGCTTTAGGTTTTTTTTTTTTTAATATATATTTTATTTATTTATTTGAGAGAGAGAAAATGTGTGTGTAAACGAACTCCAGATGCTTGCGCCCTCTTGTTCATCTGGCTTACATGGGTCCTGGAGAATCGAACCAGTATCCAAAGCTTTGCAGGCAAATGACTCAATCACTAAGCCATCTCTCTAGCCCCTTTTTTTATTTTTTTAAATTTTTTGAGCTAAGGTCTCACTTTAGCCCAAGCTGACCTGGAATTCACTATGTAGTCTTTCCTCAATTTACTGTAATCCTCCTACTTAAGACTCCCAAGTGCTGGGATTAAAGGCATATATTACCATGCCTGGCATGTTTTTTTAAATTTTTTACATGTGTATAGTATGTGTTGGCATAGCACCTTTGTGTGCTCACTTGTGGCTACCCATGGACTTATCTGCAGTGGCTAAAGGAGTATATGAGGTGTGCCCCTCTATACTGCTTTTGTGATTTTTTTTTTTTTTTGATGTTTTTTCGAGTTCCCAGGCTGACCTGGAATTCACTATGTAGTCTCAGGGTGGCTTCAAACTTGCAGTGATCTTCCTACCTCTGCCTCCGGAGTACTGTGATTAAAGGAGTGTGCCACCACCCCTGGCTGCTTTTGTTATTAAAAAAAAAAATACTTCTAGGGGCAGTAAACCAAAAGACCTGAGTTTGATTACACAGTACCCACATAAAACCAGATGCATGAGGTGGATGCCCTGGAGTGTCCGTCCATATTCTCTTTTTCCTCCCCCTTAGTAAATAAATAAAATTATTTGAGGCAAGCCCAACAAACTGCCCTCTCCCTTTTTTATGCAAGAAGGATGATTATTACTCCAGGGCTTCTAGCTACTGCAATCAAACTCCAGATGCATATGCCACCTTGTGCACATGTGCAAGTTTTCACACTTGTGTCACTTTGTGTGTCTAGCTTATGGGAACTGTAGAGTCAAACATGAATCCTTAGGCTTCATAGGCAAAACACCTTAACCACTAAGCCATTTCTCCAGCCAGGCATGGTGGCATACACCTTTAATCCCACCACTAAAGAGGCAGAGGTAGGAGCATCTCCATGAGTTCAAGGCCACCCTGAGACTACATAGTGAATTCCAGGTCAGCCTGGGTTCGAGTGAGACCTTAGTCCCAGCAGTTTGGAGGCAAAGGTAGAAGGATCACCATGAGTTTAAGGCCACCCTGAGACTACATAGTGAATTCCAGGTCAGCTTGGGCTAGAGGGAGACCCTACCTCGAAAAGAGAAGAGTGTATCATCACTCCAGGGCCTTCTGTTGCTGCAAAGGAACTTAAGATGCATGTGCTTCTTTGAGCATTTAGCTATACGTGGGTACTGGGACTCAAACCTGGGCCACCAGGTATTGCAAGCAAGCACCTTTAACAGCTAATCTCCAGCTCCAATTTTACTTTTACTTTTTCAGATAGGGACTTACTCTAGACCAGGCTGACCTGGAACTCACTGTGTATTCCAGGCTGGCCTCAAACTCACAGCTATACTCCTACCTCTGCCCCCTGAGTGCTGGGATTAAAGGTTTTGTGCCTCCATGCCCAGCTTATTGTTATTTTCTTTTAATCTAATTTTATTTTATTTATGATTTAAAGAGTGAAAGGTCAATAGAGAATGGTCCTGCCAGAGCCTCTATCCACTGCAAACAAACTCCAGACACATGGGTCACCTTGTGTATCTGGATTTACTTAGGTACTAGGGAATCAAACCTGGGTCTTAAGGCTTTGCAGTCAAACACCTTAACTGCTGAATCATCTCTCCCGCCATAATCTGCTTTTTTAATTGAAATGTACAAAGCTGGTTGTGGTGGCATACCTAGGAGGTTGAGGTTAGGAAGATCACTGAGTTCAAGGCTAGCCTTGGCTACACAGTGAGGTCTGGGTCTGCCTGGATTAGAGTAAGAACCTACTTGAAGAAAAAAAACAGATCTGTTAGAGGGTAAGGTATAGATTTGTGGTATGATGCACTTAGGTTCAAGACCTAGCATCAAAAAACTCAAGCCAGAGCTTGGCATGGTGGCGCACACCTTCAATCCTGTCACTCGGGAGGCAGAGGTAGGAGGATCGCTGTGAGTTCAAGTCCACCCTGAGATTACATAGTGAATTCCAGGTCAGCCTGAGCTAGAGTGAAACCCTACTGCGAAAAACCAAAAAAACAAAACAAAACCTCAAGCCATGGGCTAGAGAGAAGGCTTAGCAGTTAAGACACTTGCCTGTGAATCCTAAGGACCCAGATACACTAGGTGGCATGTCAGTTCTCACTCTTCTCTCTCTCTCTCTCTCTCTCTCTCTCTCTGTTTACAAATAAATAAATATTTAAAAAAAACAAGTTAGGCATGGTGGCACACAGCTATAATCTGCGTTTCAGAGGTAGATGATGAAGGCATTCAGTTAACACATTTAAAGGCAGCCTGGGCTACATGAGACCATCTCAAAAAAGTAAATGAAAAGTAAGCTGGGCGTGGTAGCACATGTCTTTAATCCCAGCATTTAGGAGGCAGAGATAGAAGTGCCATGAGTTTGAGGCCACCTTGAAACTACATAGTGAGTTTCAGGTCAACCTGGGCTAGAGTGAATCCTTACCTTGAAAACCACCCTCGCAAAAAGAAAAAAAAGTAAAATTTTTAAATGACTATGTTTTTGTAATGTTAGTGTCTCGTTTAGTCGGGATGGTTGAGATTTGTGATTCTCCTGCTTCAGTCTTTCAAGTAGCTGGGACCACCAATATGCAATGGTGAGTTTGGCTTAAATCTTTTTTTGTTGTTTTTTTGAGGTAGGGTCTCACTCTAACCCAGGCTGACCTGAGTTTACTATGTAGTCTCAGGGTGGCCTTGAACTCAAGCAGTCCTCCTACCTCTGCCTCCTGAGTGCTGGCATTAAAGGCGTGCCTCCCCACGCCCAGTTTTGGCTTAAATCTTAATCTAGGGTTGAAGGTGTGATTTAGTATTAGAGCACTTGCCTAGCATGCACAAGGCAGTGAGTTTTTCTCCAGTACCACATACACACTGCTTTTATTCCTATTGCTATATATTCTTGTATATACATGGTATATACAACAGGAGCACCTTTAAAAAGATTTTATTTATTCATTCATTCATTTGAGAGGGGGAGAATCGGCATGCCAGGGCCTCTAGCCTACTGTAAACAAACTCCAGACACCTCTGCCACCTGTGCATCTGGCTTACATATGTTCTGGGGAATTGAACCTGGGTCCTTTGGCTTTGCAGGCAAGCACCTTAACTGCTAAGCCATTCCTCCAGCCCTTGTTTTTTGTTTTTTTCCTTCTTTCTTTTTTTAACTTTTAGTTTATTTTTCTTTAAATATTTATTTATTTATTTGAGAGAGAAACACAGAAAGAGGCATGAAGAAAGAGAGAGAGAACGGGTGTACTGGGGCCTCCAGCCACTGCAAATGAACTCCAGATGCATGTGCCCCTTGTGCATCTGGCTGAAGTGGGTCCTGGGGAATCAAGCCTCGAAACGGGGTCCTCAGGCTTCACAGGCAAGTGCTTAACCGCTAAGCTATCTCTAGCCCAGAAAACATAATTTCTATGGACATATTTTTCTATACAAAAGGCTGACCTTTATAAAGATTTAGAATAAATAATCAAAAAATTAACATCATTGACAACAAACAGGCTGTCACAGGGTTAACTTTTAGTTTTTATTAACAGCTTCCATAATTATACACAATAAATAAACCATGGCAATTCCCCCCACACACACACATTCCCCTTCACAACTCCATTCTCCATCCTATCCCCTCCCCATCTTAATCAGTCTCTTATTTTGATATCATCATCTTTTCCTCCTATTATACTGGTAGGTAATGCCAGGCACTACGAGGTCATGGATATCCAGGCCATTTTGTATCTGGAAGGATGCATTTTAAGGAGTCCTATCCTTCCTTTGGCTCTTACATTCTTCGTGCTGCCTCTTCTGCAATGGATCCTGAGCCTTGGAAGGTGTGATAGAGATGTTTCAATGCTGAGCATTCCTCTGATGTTTTTATTTTTTTCAGGTAAGATCTTACTCTAGCTGATGCTGACCTCCTGGAACTCATTATAGTCCCAGGCTGTCCTCAAACTCACAGTAATCTTACCTCTGCTTCCTGAGTACTGGAATTAAAATCATGCAACACTATGCCTGGCAAAATAATTTTTTGATGGACTGGGGAGATGGTTCAGTGGATAAAATGTTTAGCACACAAGTATGAGTTCAGAGTTCACATCCCAAACACCCCACATAAAGGCCAAAAGGCAGACCTGGTAGTGCATCTAACCCCTGCATACCTACAAGCAAAATGGAAGGCAGAGGCAGGAATCAGAAGCTTGAGAGCCAGCTAGCCTGGTTAATGTAGGCTAACAATAAAGAGACCCTATCTCCTGATGGAATGTGAGTTTCCAACATCCCAAATTGTCCAATGATGTGCACATACAAACAAAAAAATTTTTAAAGATTTTCTTTTGTTTGTTTTTTGTCTTTCGAGGTAGGGTCTCACTCTAGTCAGGCTGACCTGGAATTCTGTAGTCTCAGGGTGGCCTTGAACTGACAGTGATCCTCTGCCTCCCTTGTGCTAGGATTAAAGGCGTGTGCCACCATGCCCGGCCTTTTTTTTTTTTTTTTTTCTTTTTTTAGATAGGATTTCACTCTGGTCCAGGCTGATCTGGAATTTACTATGTAGTCTCAGACTGGCCTTGAACTCATGGTGATCCTCCTACTTCTGCCTCCCGAGTGCTGGGATTAAAAGCATGTACCACCATGCCTGGCTAGAGATTTTTAAATTAGGTATTTTTTTATGAGAGAAAATTGGTGCACCAGGGCCTTCAGCCACTGCAATCAAATTACAGATGCATGCACCACCTTGAGTTTGTCTGGCTTACCTGGAACCTGGAGGGTTGAACATGGGTCCTTAGGCTTTTCAGGTGAGTGTCTTAACTGCTAAACCATCTCTCCAGCCCTTAAAATAGGTTTTTTGTTTTGTTTTTGTTTTGTTTTGTTTTGTTTTGCAAGGTAGGATTTCACTCTGGTCCAGGCTGATCTGGAATTTACTATGTAGTCTCAGACTGGCCTTGAACTCATGGTGATCCTCCTACCTCTGCCTCCCAAGTGCTGGGATTAAAGGCATGCACCACCACGCCCGGCAGGTTTTTTTTTTTTTTTTTAATTCTATAATTAGATTTTATACTGGGATATTCTTAGTTTGTTTTTTTTTTTTTTTTTTTTTTGGTCTTGCAAGGTAGGGTCTCACTCTGGTCCATCCTGACCTGGAATTAACTATGTAGTCTCAGGGTGGCCTCGAACTCTCGGTGATCCTCCTACCTCTGCCTCCTGAGTGCTGGGATTAAAGGCGTGCGCCACCACGCCCGGTTTATTCTTAGTTTTTAATAACTATCTTGTTAGTTTTTATTGTAATCAAGCAGACTTAAGTGGTCATGTACAAATTCATGACCACTCCTCATTCACAGAAGCTGTGGTCTCTTCCAAGCAACTGCCCCTGCCCTAGTGTTTCTGGCATGGTCCATCCACATGCTGAAGGAGACACCTAGGCCATCCTCACAAGGCCTTGTTATCTGCCAGAGCACTTGACAGGGAACCTGATTTCAACTGTAGTCTGGGCCAGGTTTGGTGGCACATACCTTTAATCCCAGCACTTGGGAGGCAGAGGTAGGAATTTTGTGAATTCAAGGCCGGTCTGGGTCTACAGAGGACATTCCATGTTAGCTTTGGCTAAAGAGCCTACCTCAAAAAAAAAAAAAAAAAAAAAGCTGAAGAGTCTGAAGCTGGTTTCTTTTTCTCTGCTCTTTGACCTTGTTGGTCCCATTCCTCAAGTTTTCTGTGGGGACAGCATGTGTTATTCAAAACCATCTGGAAAGAGAGGTCCTGGGGCAGACCCACTTGAAATGAGCATTGTCGGAACTGCTGCTCTTGTGCCATCGCGTCTGAGTGAGGAGCAATACCATCTACACAAGGAATCGCTTTGCAGAGCACCAGTTGAGAATTAGTTGTCTTGGTGTACTCAAAGTTGAGGGAAACCAGTTTGTTAGAACAGAATAGAGGATCTTCTTTCTGCACTGTTATTTCCCAGTGAGTGTAGGGACTATTCTGTCTTCTATAGTGGATAGTCTGGCTTTTGGCCTTCCTACATCTGACATTGAGAAAGGCCATTGGAACCTATGAGCAGCTCCTATTTATGTGATGGTGAGCATGGCTGTAAATTTATGGGCATCCCATCCCTCAGAGCAGCTCTCCCTGCACAGTGGGTGCTTTGTGCGAACTTGTAAACTTACCCTGGCATGCTGGCTGCAGCAGGGTCCTGGTTGCAGTTAGATAAAAATTTGGGAACAGCTGCTTTCCTGCAGCCACTAAGCTTGGAATGGACATGGTAGCAATGTCACTTGGGCTCCAGGCACCCTGCCTTTTGCCCAGCACAGCTGAACATTTTCATGTGGCCAGGGGTAGTTCATTTTAGATGATAGCCCTGAGGAGACTATATAAATAGCATTTTGGTACAATTGTTATGTACATAGACTGTGACTAATACTGGGTTTTTTTTGTTTGTTTGTTTTTGTTTTGTTTTGTTTTTGGAGGTAGGATCTTATTCTAGCCCAGGCTAAACTGGAACTCACTTCATAGTTCTAGAACCCACAGCGATCCTCCTACCTCTGTCTCCTCAGTGCTGAGATTAGAGGCATGTGCCACCACGGCTGACCTAATACTTATTGTTTGCTTTCCAATTAATCTGCTTTTAGATTTGGCAATAAGTTATCAGCACCTCTTCTTTGGCTCATGCTCTATCCCCTTTGGTGATTGTGGGACCCTCACCTTCCAGTTTGTGCCCTATAGGTTTTAGGGTACTTCAGTATCTACAGCTGTGGATCTAAAGTTAGAAATGAACATGCTGGTCATAAGATATACTTTCCTAAATTTTATTTTTTCCACCCTTGTTCCTACCAATGGTGCTGTTTTTTTTTTTTTTTTTTTTTTTTTTTTTGCAGCTTCCCTTGCAGCCATCAATCCCTTTCGGTACTGTTCTCTGGGAAACATGTGCAACACTCAGCTTTGTAGCACACTGTTTCTGTTATCAGCCCTACAGTGTGTGCTTCAGTCCTTGTTGGGGACCCTGACATTTAGTTAACATGAAATTGTCATGCAAATTCTCCATTCTGTGACTTGACATGTTCATGTTCCCCTGACATCAGGTGGCAGGAGTGAGTCCCAGTAAGGCTGATGTGTTGACACCAGTCCCAAGAAGGTTGTTAGTGATGGTGGGCTCGTTACCCTCTTCTGTCTTCTCATGGGCAGGAGCTGTTCATACTATTTCCTTCTCTTAAACTAATAAAGTCTAAGGTTTTTTTTTTTTTTTTTTTTTTTTTTTTTTTTTTTTTTAAGTGATGGGCTGGGGCTGGAGAGATGGCTTAGCAGTTAAGCGCTTGCCTGTGAAGCCTGGTTTGAGGCTCGATTCCCAAATACCCCCGTAAGCCAGATGCACAAGGTGGTGCATGCTTCTGTATTTTGTTTGCAGTGGCTAGAGGCCCTTGCATGCCCATTCGCTCGCTCTCTTCTATTTCTCTCTCTCTCTCTGCTTGCAAATAAATAAATTTTTTAAATGATTTGTCACCAGGCATGGTGGTACACGCCTTTGTCCCAGCACTTGGGAGGTAGAGGTAGAAGGATCTTATTAGTTTGAGGCCAGCCTGAGACTATATAGTGAATTCTAGTCAGCCTTGGCTAGAGCAAGAACCTACCTGTAAAAAAAAAAAAAAAAAAAAAAAAAAAGTCAATGGCCATTTCTGAGTTACACTCTTGGGGATCTACTCCCTTATTTGAGACTTGGGCTTAGGAATTCTGCTTTGTAGCTTATTTTTGCTTTGATTTAACTTGAAATTAGAAATAAAGTTACAAAATTCCCGTAGGACGGACAAGTAGGTGCAAGTTCTTTGGGCTTGACCCAGCAGGTGTGCAAAGCAGCTTCCATGACCCAGATCTGCAGTCATGTCACGGCCCTCAGGTGGCCATAGGTCATATAAGATTTAGATTTTAGTTGGGCATGTATGTTATTTCAACACTTACAAGACAAGAATTAGTCAGTGTGAGCTATATAGCAAAATACTGTCTTCAAAAAACAACCCCCGCACCCTGGATTTGTAACTAATCCAAAAGAAATTAGATATGTTAGATTTGGGAGATGGTGACCTGCTGAATGAAGGGTAGAAGATGCACTTGCCAATGAAGGTCATGCGCTCTCTTCCGTAAAGTGTGAGAAGCAACCAGGATGAGACCAACTCTAGTGGCTTCATTAAAGCCCATGTGACTTTTGCTCAAGCCAGGATGTCAGTAACTGACCTGATGTATCTTATCCTTGGTGGTATGTTTGTTTTTTTGTTGTTGTTGTTGTTGTTTTGAGGTAGGGTCTCTCTAGCTCAGGCTGACCTGGAATTCACTATGTAGTCTCAGGGTGGTGTTCCACCTACCTCTGCCTCCCAAGTACTGGAATTAAAGGCATGTGCCAACACGCCCAGTCTTGGTGGTATGTTTAAGGGAAACCTGGTGCTCTCTCCAGCACCATCCCTAACAACAACCCCAATGACTGGGAAGAACCTCTAGTTCTCCGTGCTAGGACAGAGCTAGGGGCACAAAGGTTAAAAGGACCTTGGGGTTCTATTTCCATTCATGCTTGTCTCAGAGCTGTAGTATTGAGTCACTTTTCTAACTTAGTTTTGTCTTGCATAAGTGTAGTTGGTGGTGTTTGTAAGTGAACTATGCTGGCTTCTCCACTACCTTCTGACCAGTAGGATGGGTGAAACGTGTGCTGAGGGCTTTGTGAAGATGCATTTAAGCAGGAATCAGGGCCTGCCTCAATCCAGGCAGTTCAACCTGAAGGAGGCCTCATATTAGAGTCAGATGAGCAGCCCTGTGACTGTAGGGTGTTTGTTCAGAGTCTTTGACCTCCTAATAGATGAGAAGATACGGGTAGTAGGAATAGGGGGAGGGTTCCACTGATGATCCATGCTGTCTGAGTAATGGCTGGCTGTTGTGTGGTTCCTGCCTTGGGTATGACTTCCCTTTCTCCAGAGACAATGCTTGTTCAGCCCTGGATGGCTATTCTTTCTGGGATCATCTCTGCAGTGTTACTTCAGCAGGAAGAACTGCTGACACTCCAGCAGGTGGTTCAGCCAAAGTGAGAACTCAAGCCTCGTCCTGTGTTAGCACTGATGCTAAACAGAATCTGCCTGTGGGTGTCAGGTTGGCGCTACTGCTGAACACATTAAGGGCCTATAGTTGATAACCAAAAGATGAGTTGTTGAAATCAATGTCTCTTTGGAAAACTGCTTAAGATCCATAAAACTGATTGGAGAGATATCTCAGTGGTTAAGGCTCTTGCCTGCAAACCCTAACGACCCAAGTTTGATTCCCTAGAACCCACATAAAGCCAGATGCACAAAGTAGCACATGTATCTGGAGCTCATTTGTAGTGGTTAGGGTCCCTGATACACCCTTTCTATGTCTCTCTGCTTGCAAATAAATACAAAGTTGGACTGAGTGCATTAAAAAAAAAAAAAAAAAAGCCAGGCGTTGTGGCGCACGCCTTTAATCCCAGCACTTGGGAGGCAGAGGTAGGAGGATTGCTGTGAATTCGAAGCCACCCTGAGACTACATAGTTAATTCAGCCTGAGCCAGAGTGAGACCCTACCTTGAAAAAAGAAAGAAGTGTAAAACTATAGTTAGAGCTGGGCATGATGGTTCACACCTTTATTCTAATTATTTATTTATTTATTTTTGGTTTTTCGAGGTAGGGTCTCACTCTAGCTCAAGCTGACCTGGAATTCACTCTGTAGTCTCAGGATGGCCTTGAACTCATGGCGATCCTCCTACCTCTGCCTCCCAAGTGCTGGGATTAAAGGCATGCGCCACCACGCCTGGCTACTAAGCCATCTCTGCAGCCCATCATTTCTAATTTTTTATTTTTGAGATTCTCACTCTACTCTAGGCTGGCTTGGAACTGTGTAACCCAGGCTAGTTTACAGCAATCTGCCTTAATCTCCCCAGTGCTAGGATTATAAACGTGTTCCACTATTCCCAACTTCCACTTCTGATTATTTTTTTAAATTCTTTCATTAAATTTATTTATTTATAGCGTGAGCTAGAGTGAGACCCTACCTCAAAAAATCAAAAAAAAAAAAATTTATTTGTTTATTTACAAGCAGAGAAAGAGAGGAGATAGAGAATGGGCATGCCAGAGCCTCTAGCTACTGCAAACGAACTCCAAATGCATGCACCCCCTAGGGCATCTGTCTTACTTGGGTACTGGGGAACTGAACCTGGGTCATTTGGCTTTGCAGGTAAGCGCCTTAACTGCTAAGCCATCTCTCCAGCCCTATTATTTTTTTTAATAGGAAATCCTAGCCATAATATTGCTGCTTCCCTGAATCCTCTCTACCGCACCACTTTTTCAGAGAATGTGGGTGTTGGGGTGAGGCAGGGAGTTTGTAGATCATACTGAACTATGCTTTTGTTCCCTGAGACAGTGTTCAGGACTTTTTTTTTTTCCCTGAGGTAGGGTCTCACTCCAGCTCATTCTGTAGTCTCTGGTTGGCCTCAAACTCATAGTGATCTTTTTTTTTTTTTTTTTTGGTTTTTCGAGGTAGGGTCTCACTCTGGTCTAGGCTGACCTGGAATTAACTATGTAGTCTCAGGGTGGCCTCGAACTCTCAGCGATCCTCCTACCTCTGCCTCCCGAGTGCTGGGATTAAAGGCGTGCGCCACCACGCCCGGCATCACAGTGATCTTCTTACCTCTGCCTGCAAAGTGCTAGGAATAAAGGTATGTGCCACCACACCCAGCCAATGTTCAGGTCTTTATGGAGCCCTCGATGTGAACCCTCTAAGAGCCTTGCCCCACACCCTTACTTTCTATAAGTGGTCCTTCAGAGAGCCAGCAGGAAGCAGGCATACAGTGTTCAGGCCTGGTGGGTGCAGCTGTGTTTAGGACAAAGCTGAGCATTGGTTCATTGCAGATAGAACCATTTGGAGTTGTAGTATACTCCTCAGCCTTTAGAAATCTTACTCCAGGGCCTGGTTAACCACTAGTGCCAAACAGCACAACCAGTGCCATTCCTACTTCCCAAGCCTCCTACCTCCGTTGCTTCCTTGGGCAGCTAAGTGCTTGGCCAAGTGAGCATCAGTCTTTAGGCCAGTAATGTAGCAGCAAGCCCTTCCTGGGAAAGTGGGTCCTACCTACTATATTTACCCACCCACCCCAGACTGGTGACACAGGTTTATTAGAAATGTTATACTCAGGGCTAGAGAGATGGTTTAGTGGTTAAGGCATGCACCTGCAAAGCATAAAACCCCAGGTTCGATTCCCCAGTACCCATGTAAGCCAGATGCACAAGGTGGTGCATACATATGGAGTTCATTTGATGCATACCAGCTGAACCAAAACTGGATGTGAGGGAGCAGTGTCTGGCTAGGCTAGGGGTGGGTATGTATTGTGCCTTTCTAGAAAGGGCTGTCCTATGACCATGATTCTAGGAGGATTTTTGGGCTCTGAACTCTGGTGGTGGGGAATGTAGGGTGGAGTCTGCTACTGCATCTGGCTCCTCATGTGACCCAGGCCTATTGGACCTATTTGTCCGCTAGGCTCACATTCTTTAGCTTTTTGTTTGCGGGGTCAATGTCAAATTTTAGTGATAATGGAGCTATGCTGTAGGGACATAGCCATCCATGGGAGCTAGTTCAGTCAGGAGACATCTTTGTCTCAGATCATACTTTAGGTAGGCTGCACTTAGGACCATGTTTCCGTGTTTGCAGTTGGTAGGCTATTCCCTACCTACTCTTCCATGCAAACCCATGGTATGTATGTGTCTCCATGTGTCTGTCAGTGTGCACCTTCAGCATTAACTCTTGAGTAAGACTTTGCATTGGCTCTACTCAAGTTCTCACCTGTACCTTCCTCTTTTCCATTGCCTTACCTATACTTCCACTGTCCCTATGGACATTAAGTAGAAATATAGGTATAATCTTGAGTCAAACATGGATGGGTGTTAAGTCATTCCTTAGGACTCCTAGTTGGGTTTTTCATGTGGTATGTAGAGGCTAGCTCCACCCATTAGGGCCTGTGACTTCATCTTCTACTTTTAAATTTTGGGCGCGGGGTGGGGAGAGGCATATATTTTGAGATAGGGTTTCAGTCTAGCCCAGGCTGATCTGGAATGCACTGTAGTCTCAAGTTGTCCTCAAACTCACAGCAATTCTCCTATCTCAGCCACCTGGAGTGCTGGCTATTTTTTTTTTTTTTCTGTTGTTTTTTTAGACAGGGTCTCATTCTAACTCATGCTGACCTGGAATTCATTTTGTAGTCTCAGGGTGGCCTCGAACTCATGGTGATCCTCCTACCTCTGCTTCCCGAGTGCTATGATTAAAGTTGTGCACAATCACGCCCTGCTGCACCTGGCTATTTTTAAATACTTTTATTTATTTGAGCAAGACAGAAAGTGAGTATGGCCACACCAGGGTCTTCTGCCACTGCAAATGGACTCAAGGTACATGCGCCACTTTGTGCATCTGGCTTTTTACATGGGTATTGGGGAATTGAACACAGGCGGTCAGGTTTTGCACGCAAGTGCCTTTAACTGCTAAGCCATCTCTCCAGCCCCCAACTTCGTCTTATTTTCCGAGGAATAGTTTGTAAATGCCACTAGATCTTTTTCTCAGCCAAATTAATGACGCTTCCTCTTTGACATGATACAGACATTTTCTCCCTAATTATATGGATCTTACTTTCATTTGTTGCCTACTCTATGTAAATACTGAGAATGAATTAAAAAAAAAAAGGAGCTTGAAGAGTACTAGTTTCATACCTGAGAGGATCTGGCCTTGAGTGGGGGATGATGTTGGAGCAAAGCTAGGCCTTTCTGGCTAGCACTCTCCAACTTGCTTCAAAGTATAGAATTAGCATGGCCAAAACTCAGAGAAGGCACCATGCTTCAGAGGTTGTGGGCACATGACAGACCTCAGCCCAGGAGCAGCTAATGATACAGGGATCAGAAATGGCTGGCGGTTCATGAGCAAGTGTTTTCTGCTTGGTAGGCCACTTGAGTGTGTTCCACAAGCTGTTCAGAAAGTAGGAGCTATGTTCAAAGCAAGCAAGAGCCAGGTGTGGTAGTGCATGCCTTTAATCCTAGCACTTGGGAAGCAGAGGTAGGAGGATCGCCATGAGTTCAAGGCCACTCTGAGACTACATAGTTAATTCCAGGTCAGCCTGGGCCAGAGTGAGACCCTACCTTGTAAAAAAAAAAAAAAAGAGCAAGTTGGTATGGTAGCTCAGGTTTATAATCCCAGCATTCAGGAGACAAGATCACTGTGAGCGCAGCTTGCGCTATAGAGTGAGTACTAGGTCAGCATGGGCTACCCAGAGAAAACCTCAAAACAAAAGAATACTGGAATCTTATTTAGATAAATTGACCTAATTTAAAATGTATTACAGGCGTGGTGGAGCTCACCTTTAATCCCAGCACTCTAGAGGCAGAGGTAGGCAGATCCGTGTGAGTTTGAGGCCACCCTGAGACTACATAGTGAATTCCAGGTCAGCCTGGACTAGAATGAGACCCTATCTCAAAAAACCAAAGAATTTAAAGTAAAATGTATTACACAGAATTTCTAAAGGTGGGGCTCGGAGCATAGTTCATAATGCACATGGCCCTGGACTGGGTTGTATCCTCAAGATCTTAAAATCACAAAAAAAAAAAAAAAAAAAGAAAAGAAAAGAAAAAAAAAAGAACCTAACAACCCTCTCTCTGCAGAATTTCTCAGTGTGTTTCCCCTAAAACAGAATTAGTGAGGTGCTTGTCTCCAGCTGTGAATAGCTCTTGGACCATGGGTGGTCTAGAGTCTGTGTGAAGATGAGTCCTTTCCTGTGGACCCCATGGGGATGGGATGTCACTCCCTTGAAGACCCCATGGGCAATGGCTCCTGTGGTTTTGTTGGTTTTCCTGGGTAAGGTCTAATCTCTAGCCCAAGATGACCTGGAACTCACTCTGTATCCCTAGGCTGGCCTTGAACTCATGGCAACCCACCCACCTCAGTCTCCCAAGTACTGGGATTAAAGGTGTGAGTCACCAGGCCTGGCTCTCCTGTATCTTTTGTACCACTCAGATGGTCCTGTTTGGGCTCAGCTGGGCATGATGTCTTTGTCCACTGTCTTTGCTTTCAGTTGAGCTTTAGCTCGTCCCTTCTGGACCATCATTAGGGTCTCCCAGGCCTTCCTACTGCACAGGTTCCTTTATAAAGTTGGATCTTAACAGATACTCTTCCTGCTGCTGCTTGGGACTTTCCTGGCAGGGTCCAGTTTGAAAGGGAGCAAGTGTGTCACACTGTACATGGAAGAAGTACAGAGAGTAGAATAAAGTGGCAGAGATACTTAATGATAAAGGAGAAATCAGGGGTTGGAGAGATGACTCAGTGTTTAAGGCACTTGCCTGCAAGCATAACGACCCAGGTTCGATTCCCCACTATCCACATAAAGCCGATGCCTAAAGTGGCAGATGTAGCTTAGGCTGACCTGAAATTCACTCTGTATTCTTAGGGTGGCCTCGAAATCATGGCAATCCTCCTATCCCTGCCTCCTGAGTGCTGGGATTAAAGGCGTGCACCACCACACCTGGCTTTTGATTTCTGTTTTAAAATATTTTTTTTGCCGGTTATGGTGGTGCATGCCTTTAACCCCAGCACTCAGGAGGTAGAGGTGGTAGGATCGCTGTGAGTTTGAGGCCACCCTGAGACTACACAGTGAATTCCAGGACCGATAGGCCATCTCTCCAGCCCTAAGTCTCTGCTTTCTATGGCGGGGTTCAGTCAGAATGTCCAGGTTTGAGTATCATGGACTCAGGGTTCCCCCAAGGAGCCACAAGTCTCCTAGTGCCTCCTGCTTTGGGATAGTGGTCCATTTCACAAGCATTCCATTAGCTTTGTAGAAGGGGGGGGGGACTTTTATCCAAAGTTCCTTGACTCTGATGTTTAGTTATACACAGAATGGTATTTTACATATGTTGGACAGAAATAAGAGAATCAAACCCCGGCCAGAAAGGTTCCAAAATTGCAAGGACCTGTTTGATCTGATCCTCACTTGTGAAGAGAGAGTCTACGACCAGGTGGTAGAAGGTGAGCACATAGCCAGCATTTGCTAGCAGGTACACACAAGCTACGCCTCTTCAACCTGAAGAGCTGGGAATGGAGGTGGTTGGCTCCCAACAGGCAAGGGAATGTCTTCTAAGCTAGTCTTTGATCCCTTAGTGACAGAGGGGAGAAACATGCCACCTCTCATTCTACCCTGACCTGTATATAGTCATCTGTGGTCTTAAGACTTGGGAGAAGTGAGCAGAGGACCTTGGGAGCAGCACAGGCAAATGTTTTAGGCCTTTTCTGCCAGTGAAGAGCCAGCATGGCCTTCAGGGTCTGCTTAGCATGTGAGCAAGGCCTAGCATTTTGTCAATAATACACTGTTGATGCCAAGGGATATTTCAACTTGAAGGTGGATGGATGGTGGAGTGGCCTTGATGGAACATATGTTGAGTGAATGTTTTCTTCCCTGAGCCTACTTAGCAAGGCTGCTCCTCAGAAGTTTCCTAGGCATGACTGAATGCTTATTCTTCAAGTTGTGTCCCCCAAGCCCCAGCGTCCAGGGTCAGATAACCAAGGAACTGAGGCTTGTCCATATCTGCCCCCTGCTGCTAGAACCTCTAACACTTATCTCTTTGTCACAATTAGATCTTAACTCTAGAGAGCAGGAGACCTGCCAACCTGTTCATGTGGTCAACGTAGATATCCAGGACAACCATGAAGAGGCCACTCTAGGGGCATTCCTCATCTGTGAGCTCTGCCAGTGTGTGAGTCTGAGCACCTGGGCCCAGGCAGTTGGGTAGGGGAAAGTGGCTAAGACTGTCTTCTGTTGGGGTGGAGGGGTGCCAGCAATTCACATTCAATTCTGGTTAATTAAAGGGTAAAAATAGGGATTGAAGAGCTGCCTTAGTGGTTAAGGTACTTGCCTGCAAAGCCTACAGAACCAGGTTCAATTCCCCAGTACCCACATAAGGCAGATGTACAAGGTGGAACATACTTCTGGAGTTATTTGCAGTGGCTGCAGGCCCTGGCACACCCATTTCTAGCTACCTCTTTCTCTCAAAAAAAAAATAAATAAATAAAAATATGTAAAATATATTTAAATGGGCAAGTAAAAGCCAAATAATGCACACACTGGCAGGTCAACTAAGTGGCTGTGGCTTAAGAAAATGCCTCAGTGCCTTCCATTCATCTGTTAGCAGTGTGGGAGGGTCATTCCAGGTATCCACCCAAATCTTAGTCACAGTCCCTTCTCCTGGAGGGTTGGCACGTCTTCCCTGTGGTATACATAGCAGAGCCAGATGACAGCACTGCCTGGTGTAAGGTAGGTTTGGGGGTCCTTCAGAGGTAGTTATCTACAAAACAAGGCTGTATGTGCTGTGCACCCTCAGAAGAAAACAGTCAGATACCTACCTTCCCCTGAGGGCCCTTGGGCATTCTTGTCATCCAGAGGCTTGTGTATCCATCAAGTGGCTGTGCCACACTGCTCATATAATATGAAGGGACCTTCTCAGGGAAAGAGCCATGTGTTTTGCCCTTCCTTTTCCTTTCGGAAATGGTTCAGGTCAGCTGGCTGTGAGTGACAGAACTGATGCCCTCTTGGCTTACCAAGAGCAGGCAGTAGCCTGGACTGGTTAAGTTGGCATGTGTGATCTAGGTTCCTGCCAAAGCTTCCATTCCCAGTGTGTTTGTATGTATGTATATATGGCTGCTGGAGCTCCAGCAGTTAAATCTGTCAATGTGTAGGAGAAAGGGCTGAGGAGAAAAACATACAGCAGTTGTGCACGCACCTTCTACTTGGGTCCTGTTATCTAGAGCTGAGTCACAGGGACCACTCTTTGCAGAGATGGTACATGTCAGCCAAGGCAGCAACCGAGGGGTCTGTGTAGCTTGGGAGACATACAACTATGCCAGGGCAGAGGTGGTCAGCCATTCTGCCTCATTTTAGGACAAGGGATCTCCAGGGTACCTCTGGCAATGCCTAGGGTATACAGTGGATGGAGGCCAGGAATGCAGTTAACAATGTGCAGTGCATAGGATGCCCTACCACAAACCATGGTCAGCCTCCTGTCTGGACAATTCCAGGCAAGTGCCTGTACCTTTCTATGCCCAAATATTTCACTCACTTGTAAGCTGAGGGCACCACTAGTTGGTGAAGTTTCTGCGTACCTCTGATGCCTGAGAGCAGGTCCCGAGTTTAGCCTTGGGGTACACGACCCAGCTATGCCCTATGAATCCAGCTCTGTTGCTCCCAGTGTAGGGTACTGCAGTGGTCAGGGTGGAGGTCTGGTGCCTGCTCTGATCCCATATTAGTTGCCACTGAGAGGGGTCACTATGGTGGCCCTGAGGACACCCTTGTCCTGAGGCCTGACCCTCCTACAAGAGAAAAGATGTAGTTCTGAGAAGGGGTAAGGAGGCATGGCTTGGTACCTGGCTGACACAGGGCTCTGCTCTCTCCCCAGATCCAGCACACTGAGGACATGGAGAATGAGATTGATGAGCTGCTTCAGGAGTTTGAAGAGAAGAGTGGCCGGGCCTTTCTCCACACTGTCTGCTTCTACTGAGCTGCCAGGAGTTGCCTCATATGAAGCTGCCTGTTCAGCCATCTTCGGAGCCACTTTGTTAATGTGTTTTCCTTCCTGATACTGTTTTACTGTTAGGTATTCTGCCCGTGGCAGTGATGTTTTCCCAATGTACTGTACATATGGTATGAGGAGTATACAGAATTGCCAGATTAAAAACTATTGTTTTCAATTCCCCTTTTCTTTAACCAAAAGAGAAAATACGGTTTACAGCACGGCCCCCAGCAAGTGCCTGGTCAGCTTGCCTAGCCTTTTTCTCCTTACCTGTTGGATTATACAAAAACCTAAATAAAGCATGGGCACGTCTTACTGGGAAAAAGCCTGGGATTGCCCAATTAACCAATGCTGGTAGTCTCTGTTTTGTCCTGAATTCCTGGACAGGGTTCTTCCTGCAAAGGAAGAGGCCACAAGGAGGGCCTGTGAGTCCACCCCTGCGGCATACCTGAGACTACTCTTCTGAAAGGCAGGGACTGGGGGAGGCAAGGCCAGTGCCCTGTGCCCTGCAGCCCAAGACCTTTGTGGCCTACAGCAAAGGACCCTCCAGTTATGGTTTCTGGGCCCATGCCCACCCTCCCTGTGGTGCCTGTTGTGGCTGGGGTCACTCATTGTTGATATTAAGACTATACCATTTTATATGTCACACAGCAGGTGGGCTTTCTGTGTTGTCCACTCTGAACTTTGAGGATTTGGGACACAACACCTGGTCCCCAGTGTCAGAGGCACTTAAGACACTGCCTGTGACTTAAGGCTGACATCAGCACCCCTCCCCTCCGGAAAGTCTAGCAGCCTCTCTGCCACTGCCATGAGTCTCTGGCATCCTTGGTCTGCACCTTCCCTGCCTCCTCTCTCTGCCCTGCCCTGCCCTGCCACCTACCTGGCCATGCAGTCATGACTTTGGAGTGACCTCCCTGGCTCTTCTGACCTTGTAGGCCCCTCCTCTGATGGCAGTTCTTTGCTGGGGGAGGCTGGATGCTGACTCACCTGCCCTGCAGGCCCTCACCTGGAATTCCGGAACTTAGGGGTCAGGAGGAGTGGCCTTGCCCAAGAAGTGGGGCAAAAAGGACCCCCATGGTCCAGGTTGGAACGGAGTCCAGGGGCTCTGAGCTGGAGACCAGGAAGAGAACTGATGAGATGGGGTGGGATGTAGAGCCTAGGTCAGAGGGGAGGGATCCGATCCGACATTATGGGGGTGGGACTGGAGAGCCTAGACCCAGGACGCTGGTGCTGGGCGGTGAAGTCCCTCCCGGGAGGCGGAGGCAGGAGGAGGGAGGAGATAGTGAGGAAGAAAAGGAGGGAGGGAGAAGACTGGGGGAGGAGGGAAGAGGGAGGAGGGAAGGGGCCGCGGCGCCGACAGCTCGGAGCCGAGCTCTGGGAGGACCCGAGGGCGGAGCGGAGCGCGGCCGGCGGCAGGCGGCTGGCGAGCGACCCTACAGCGGTCCCCACGTCCCAGCTCCTCCCGTGCGCTACTGTTCCAGCGGCCCGCTGAGGCGCGGCGTGCGGGATCTGACCTCTGCGGAGGCGGCGGGGGCTCAGCATCGGGCCGGGGCCGGGAGGGGCGCCGGGGCCGGGGGGCGGCGCTCCGGCCCGGCCCGGCCCCGCCCGATGTCCATGAGCGCGAACACCATGATCTTCATGATTCTGGGGGCGTCGATCGTGATGGTGAGCGGAGGGGCTTCTCGCGCGCGCCCCCTGTTCCCGCCGCCCGCGCGCGCGCCTCCCCCATCTTGCCGCCTTGTTTACTGGCCCGCGCGGCCTGCGCTGCCCTCCTCCTCTGCCCTGCGCTGCCCTCCATCGCTGCCCTGCGCGGCTCCTGACCCAGCTGCCTCGCGCTTCCCCACTCACCCACCCACCCATCCCGGCTGCCCCGCGCTCCCCTTGGCTCCCCACTTTGGCCCGGCCCACTCCTCGCTCTGACCGGTCATGGGCTCTTCCAGGCCATCGCGTGCTTGATGGACATGAACGCGCTGCTGGACCGATTCCACAACTACATCCTCCCGCACCTGCGGGGCGAGGACCGCGTCTGCCACTGCAACTGTGGCCGGTGAGTGCGCCCCGGCTCTGGGCACGACAAGCGTGATCACACATGTGCAGCGGGCCCCACTTGGCCCGAGAGCCCAGCCTAGCATAGGCTGGGCCGCAGAGCAGCGGCTGGATGGTGGGGGGCCGCTTCAGCCTACCAGGTTCTGGGGGAGGGGCTGTCCAACAGGAATCCGAGGTCGGCCAGCTGTGTCTCCCAGCAAGGGAGATATACCTGAGTCTGTACGATTCCCCTCCCCCAGTTCCTTTGGAAAAAGCGATGCCAAGTGGTGGCAGAATGGGCCTGGAAGCCTTCTGGTCTAAGGCCTGGAAAGCAGCAGCCCTGAGTAGTGTCCACAGTGAAAGCTAGGCCCAGCCGCTCGGGAAAGGATCGAAATGGGCCAGTAGAGGCTTACCTACAGTTGGTTCTCCTTTTCTGGGCCTGCTGTGTGTCCATGGGTTTTTATGGGAGCCCAGAGCAGGCAGGTGCAGGTCAGTGTGGGAAGGGCCTACCTTGAGGGGTACCTGCCACGATCCCTTACTATGCAGAGAAGAAACTAAAGTAGGATGTGGGCTGGAGCTTGCTCAAGGTCACAAGGAGCCCCATCACACCCTCCAGCGACTTCCTTTCTGTGCATGTGTAGTGATGGAGTCTTCTGGCCATGCATGTTTGTACGTCCATGTACTAAATAAACATCTTCTCATGAGCCGCGCATGTGTGTACCGTCTGTGCATATACATGTGCGTACACAGCGCACGCGCACATCCGCATGCACTCATCTGAGATGCCCTCACACGATGACCATTGTCCTTAGTGGACAGCGTTTAGAGGATAGACTTGCCCAAGGTCACAATGGGGGTGAGAACTCCAGAACCTCTATTCCACACTCCATCCTGCAGAGGGGTATATGTACACATAGGAGTACAGAGTGTGTGTGTGTCACAGCAGTTGCATGTCTCCTGTGTACATGACTATGGATATAGGCAAATGGACCTTAACAGCAGCTACAAAGAGGATGTACATTTCCTTCATATGTGCTGGGCATGGCGAGAGTTTTCTATGTGGCCATATATTCCCAGAAATCTCTGTACTGTGGCCTGGTGCACACAGTCTGTCTGGCACATTAGAGGGCTCAAGAAAGGCACAAAGTCAACTCTTCTACTGACAGGACATATCTGTAGGTGGGGTCTGAAGCACTGCCAGGGAAGACAGTGTCCACACCCTGGTCCCAGACACCAGCCCTGTGAACACTGGAAACAGACACTATTTGAGTGGACTGTTGTAATGTGATTGGTATAGAGCTTCCCATGACAACACACTGAAGGCTTTCTGGGCACAGAGGGCATGTTCTCAGAGTATGTTTATGCAGGATATGTATGTACATTCCATGTAGCATCCAGAGTATGTGTGGACTTCTGGAACAGACACCTGTAGAGTGGAACCTGAAGCAAGGCCTGTGTACACCAAAATGTAGTCACATCCTGCTATGGACAATGTTTCTGCGTGTGTTTCTCTGTATGTATGTGCTTTGTACACAGCTCTACATACAGGCTATGTAAATTCACTGTACAAAGCACTTTTGTATATTGATGACATATATATGTATATGCAAAGTACATGTATATAAAACAATATACAGTTCAGTGTGCTCAGGGACAATGTTAGAACATCTCAGTGTGGGTACAGTGACTGCAGATTACAAGTTTGTACATGGGATATCTGTGCATACACCATGTACACCTATGACCATACTAGATTTTACCCATGTGTACACACTGTATGCAGAATACGTGTACACATGTGTCTGCCTTGTATGTGCTTATTTTCAGTTTTATACAAAGGGTATGTATGAAAACTAATGTTCTGGACAAAGCAGACATGTCAGCAGACAGCACTGGTGTGTGTACACACAGACTCATGCACATGACAGCATCTCACAGAGAAGGTGGCTGCGTGCAAAGCTGTGTGAATGTGCATCCATGTGTGCAGCAGCACCATGCTCATACCGAGTGTGTGCAGTGCATGGGTGTGGGGCTTGTGGGGCCCATGTCCACAGTATACACACCGTGTCCTGTGCATGCGGCCGGTGTGTATACATGACATGCATTGGACCTTAAGTGGACACATGGCAGCATGTGTGGTGCAGGCAGGATACATGTATGTACACCTCACAGACATACGTGTGCACACAGCACATCCTTCTGCTTTCATCCAGAAGACCTGACTCCCACGTTGAGGGGCCAGATGTAGAGTTAGGGAGAGGTTCATGTCAGGGGAAGAGGAGTTGCAGATGCCTAACCAAAATGGAAGTACAGATTATGACCTCTGACCCCTTGGATGCCTGAGCCCCCTCAGTCAGGAGTTGGGATCCAACTTTGGTGAATTTGTAGGGTGTGCTGTGCCCTCTGGATTCTTTGATGGCTTAGTGTTCAAGCTTTGGTCCAGCTTCTTATTAGTTGTAGTCAAGAGAATGACCCTGGGAGCCCATGTTAACCCAATCCTGTCAGGGCTTGTGGTGACTGCTGATGGTTTGGAATTGCTACCTCCCCTGGGGGTGCAATCACACATTCGGTGCCAGGATCGATTGGTAGGGGCTGTCGGTGATGGACAGTGGCTGCTGATGACTGGATGAATGACAGCTGCTAGGTGTTAGACACAGTCATCTCAACCTACAGAAGGCTGACAGCCTAAGTTCTGCCTGCCAGCACTGTCCACACCACGGACCAGAGTTGGTCCCTACAAATTCCCAAGATCAGAAAGTGGTTGAGTAGTAGCAGTTGCTGCCCTCCTTGTCCTTGCTGGCCTGGGCTTGGGTTTAAGGATACCAACCACCCTGTGGACTCAGGGATAATTAACAACAGGGCACAAGAGAGGTTTTTTTTTTTTTTTTTTTTTTTTTTTTTTTTTTTTGAGGTATGGTCTCACCCTAACACAGGTTGACCTGAAACTCATTCTGTAGTCCCAGGCTTGCCTTGATCTCAGGGTGATCCTACATGTGCCTCCCAAATGCTGGGACCCAAGGCATGTTCCACCATGCCCGCCAGGATGTTAGTTTTTAACTGATGAAAGGTCCCTCAGAGTGGGGGGGGGGGTGCAGGCCTGAGTAGGAGGCTGATGGCCTGCTGTAGGCAGGTGCAAGTTCCAGCATCTCACTGAGGGAGAGGAGGAGGTGGAACAGATTTGGGGAACGAGGAGCTATTTTCAGCATGCATTTGAGGTGTCTGTAGATCCCACGTGGAGACTCACAAGCATCTCCTAGCACACATGGAGATCAGTGAAGCGAAGGCCCTCCAACTAGTAGCTCTGGGAAGAGGCAGGGGCCAAGAGAGGCAGTTAAGTAGCAAGAACCCAAGGGGCAACTGCACTGGCAGGAGGAGGAGAGGCAATCAGAGCATGGCCCATTGGTGCCCTGTGTAACCCAGGGTCAGTGGCTCTAGGCATTGAGCCACTATTGACTCTTGGAACTGGGCCATCAGCAGGGTCACCCTGCCTGGAATTACAGGACCGAAGGGCTTCTTGGAAGGTGTCCAGCCATCTCAAAGTGGGGTGAGTGGCCAGATGGGGCCGCTTGGGGAGCCCCAATGTAGTGAGATGAGCTAAGGCATGAAAGCTTTGGTAGCCTAAGCCTGGACTGTCTCCTGAAATACTGGGTTAGGGAGCTAGAGGATGAGGGGCACAGTGTGGCAAAGATGTGGAGATGGCAGCTATGGGGTGTACTTAAACCCTGGGGAGGGTCCTAAAACCCATCCAACTTGGTCCTGCATAACTAGAAACTTCCCTCTTAGGGGCAAGTGAGAGTGTCTATAGGGATATGTGATGGATATGGGTAAGGGGAGCTAGAAGATCCCCAAGACCTCCAGTAGAATGGGCAAGGGAGGGACCCATTGGATGCCAAGCAGATGGGGAATGGATAGGTCTCCCAGGAGGAATGAGTGAAGGCCAAGGGACAAATCTAGTGGGCCCCAACCATTGGGCTCTTTTGAGGTCTTGGTAGTACCCCCAGGACTAGTAGGTGGACTGTAGACCTGGCCATACAACTTTGGGTAGAGTGAAAGAATTGGGCAGGGCACCCATCCCAGCCCTACATGGACCTCACTCCTGCTCTGCAGGTCTGTGGTCTCCACCTGGCCCAACAGCTCTCTTGCCAGGCAACAGGAACCTGAAGGCGTGGGGGCATTTTCCCTTTCCAGCCAGTGCACAGGGACTTCATAGAACTTCCCAGGGTGCCCTGTAATTGTCACATTGCCCACCTTGGGGCCCACCAGTCTGCCTAGCACATACCTGGGGAAGGCCAGGCCAGGGTTGGCAAGAGAGGTGCCAGCCCGCCATGCCGCCCCCAGGCACCACATCCACTACGTGATCCCATACGACGGGGACCAGTCGGTGGTGGACGCCTCTGAGAACTACTTTGTGACGGACAATGTGACCAAGCAGGAGATCGACCTTATGCTGGGGCTACTGCTGGGCTTCTGCATCAGCTGGTTCCTGGTGTGGATGGATGGCGTCCTACACTGCGCTGTGCGCGCCTGGAGGGCAGGTCGGCGCTATGGTGAGTGCCTCGCGCCACTGCGGGCACCACACTGGCCCAGCCTGGCCGCCTGACCGCCCTGTCCCCCTGCAGATGGCTCGTGGACCTGGCTGCCCAAGCTGTGCAGCCTGCGGGAGCTGGGCCGGCGGCCACACAGGCCCTTCGAGGAGCCCACGGGGAACATGGTGCACGTGAAGCAGAAGCTCTACCACAACGGCCACCCCAGCCCACGGCACCTGTGAGCGCATAGGACTTGGGGCCGCTGTGCATATGTAAAGGGACCTCGTGGATGCCCAGCTGGCAAGACGGGACTGCGGCCTCAGGCCCAGGGTATGCTGGGCTTTGGCCACCTGGTCTGTGGCCGACGGGAAAGTCCAGTGGAAGGTGCTGTCTCTTCTTTTTTAAAAGGGGTTGGGTGGGAGCTAGGGTGGGGATAGCCACCAGGCTTCAGGGACAGTAGCCTGGCCTCCACAGGAGGCAGGACACAAAGGCAGGCTCTGCCTTAGAGGTGCTGGGGCTGAGGGTGGCAGGTCCTCAGTGGGGACGAGTTTGGCCTGGGTGACCATGATCTAAGGCCACATCTCATTGAAAGCCGCTGTTTTCTGTGCACCTGTTGTCCATCCGTCCATCAGCGTCAGGAGGGGAGGGAGGAATTAGGGCCTGCGCCCATCTGCACACGGGAGCATGTGCATGGGGCGTGTGCGACAGGAGGGTGGGAGTGGAGGGGCGGGCCCTCAGCAGCAATAAGGATGTGGTAGCTCCAGGTGTCCCAGCCCTCACTGTGAAGCCCACCCTGCCTGGCCAGTAAATTCTCCAGAAAGCTCCAGCCTCTGCCTCTTCCATCACTTCTGACTCTAGGAGTTGGCTAGAGCCCCTTCCTCCTGACCCTCACATCAGTCAAATGACAAAATAGTAATGGTCAGAGTTTTATTCGATTCTGGATTAAAAAGGCCCAGCCTCCACTCAAAGGGAGGGCAGCAGCTCCGTCTGAGCCTGAGATGCCACTGTGCAGTGGCTATCCAGCCCCAGACCTACCCCACCAGGTAAGAGATGGGCTAATTTATGGCACAAATGTGTGCAGGGTGGGGGAATACCCAGGCCAAGGTCTATTGGGCAGACCTCAATCTGGGCCCTTGACCTCAATCTGGTCCCCACAGGCCCCCTTCCTGCTGGCACAGCCATAGCCTCTGCTTTGTGGTATAGCACTTGGCTTCCTCCCCGCTTTGAGCCAGGCTTATAGACATGTCTCACAAGTGTTCTGGGGGCAGGAAAGTGGTCTGCCCTCCCCGGCCAGCATCCATGGCAAGGGGAGGATAAGAGCTGACACACCATGCAGCCCCAAGCTGGGTAGAGCCATTGATCCAGCCCTGACCTCTCCCAGAAGGCAGAAGGGAGCAGGAAAGAGAAGAGAAGGGCACTGTGGCTGCAGCAGCTGGTGTTTTCCAGGCAAGTACATGAGGTGTCCAGGCTTAGCTCGGTTGGTGAGGAATCGGGCATGGCGGCTTGCTGGCCTCGTGTCTGGGTATCTCTGCTTTGAGCCACTGCATCTTCTGCTGGTGCTGTAGAACTGCATCCTGGACACGGGTGTCTATCATGGCCTCTGTAAGGACCCCATCCTCCGAGGCATAAGCCATGGCCTAGAAGGAAAGAGGGTATGGAGGGGAAGTACCAGCTGTTTAAGGTGCCCCATTACCCTCCCCCAACTTGCCCCAGAGGCCTCCTAGGCACCAGCAAAATGGGCATGCTTGAGCTCATGTGTGGATCCATAGTGTCAGGGCTGCCTCTGTGCTCAGAGTTTCTCAATGACTCTAAAAATAGAAAGTGTGAGCAGAACTTCCCCTCCCCTCCCACACACACTGCAGACCCCGGAAAACTCCCTTTAGGCAAGACACAGAAATGCTGAATTCCAGGTCATTGTGGGCACATCTCCCAGACAATACACCACGTCATACACAGCAGCTGCTGCCAGGACCCCAATTTCCAGGTACTATAAGTGGCAATGGTTTCTCTAATCAGATCGGGGAGGTCCCCTATCACTAGGATGTTCCTTTTCATGTCTATTCTTCCTCACCATCCCTGAGTACTTGAGCTCTAGACAGCAAGGCCTTGAGCTAGTCAAGCTGTATCTTTTTAAAATTTAGTTTTAAATATATTTTATTCTGCTAATGGAGGAAGATCACCTCACCCAGGAGTTCACGTCCAGCCTTGGCAATATAGCTAAAAAATTGGTAAATAAATAAATTAAGTTAAAATGTTCAAAGTTTAGCCCAAGGCCTAATGGCTTAGTGAGTACACCAAACAAAACTTTTAAGAATTAGCCCTGATCTTGCTCAAACTCTCCCTACCCTAAGGGGGAAGAAGCACATACCATGCCCTCCACGCTTCCACCACCACTCTGCTGTCAAAGCCACAGGTTAAGAGAAACCTAAAGATCAAAGCCCTGATGAGCAGGGACACGCCTTTAATCCCAGCACTCGGGAGACAGAGGTAGGAGGATCGCCGAGAGTTCAAGGCCACCCTGAGACTACATAGTTAATTCCAGGTCAGCCTGGGCCAGAGTGAGACCCTACCTTGAAAAACCAAAAAAAAAAAAAATTTTTTTTTTTTTAAATGAACAAAGGAAGTCAGGCATGGTGGCGCACGCCTTTAATCCCAGCACTCGGGATGCAGAGGTAGGAGGATCACCATGAGTTCGAGGCTACCCTGAGGCTACATAGTTAATTCCAGGTCAGCCTGGACCAGAGTGAGACCCTACCTCGAAAAACCAAAAACAAAAACAAAACAAAAAAAAAGAACAAAGGACCATGCATGGTAGCACAATCTTTAACGTCAGCACTTGGGAGGCAAAGGTAAGAGAATTACCGTGAGTTTGAGGCCAGCCTGGGACTACAGTGTGAGTTCCAGATCAGCCTGGGCTAGAGTGAGACCCTACCCCAAAAACACAAAACAAAACAAAACAAAACAAAACAAAACAAAACAAAACAAAACAGATAAAGGGTCAGACACGGTGGTGCACACCTTTAATTCCAGCACTTGGGAGGCAGAGGTTGGAGGATCACTGTGAGTTCAATGCCAGCCTGAGACTACATAATGAATTCCAGGTCAACCTGGGCTAAAGCAAGATTCTACATCAAAAAAAGGACAAAGTGCCGGGCGTGGTGGCGCACGCCTTTAATCCCAGCACTCGGGAGGCAGAGGTAGGAGGATTGCCGAGAGTTCGAGGCCACCCTGAGACTACATAGTGAATTCCAGGTCAGCCTGGACCAGAGTGAGACCCTACCTCGCAAAACCAAAAAAAAAAAAAAAAAAAAAAGGACAAAGTGGAGCCGGGTGTGGTGGCGCACACCTTTAATCCCAGCACTTGGGAGGCAGAGGTAGGAAGACTGCCTGAGTTCCAGGCCACCCTGAGACTACATAGTTAATTCCAGGTCAGCCTGGACCAGAGTGAAACCCTACCTCAAAAAAACAAACAAACAAACAAACAAAAAAGGATAAAGAGGGGCTGGAGAGATGGCTCAGTGGTTAAGATGTTTATTTGTAAAGCCTAAGGACCATAGTTCCATTCTCCAGTACCCACGTAAAGCCAGATGCACAAGGTGGCACATGTGTCTGGAGTTCATTTGCAGTGGCTAGAGACCCTGGCATGCCCATCTTCTCTATTCGCCTCTTTCTCTCTCACACATAAATATATATTTTTTTAGATTTCATTTTTATTTATTTGAGACAGAGAGAGGGAAAGGGAGAGAGTGAGAGTGAGAATGGGTGCGCCATGGCTTCTAGCCACTGCAGGTGAACTTCAGACACGTGTGCTTCCTTGTGCATCTGGCTTACGTGGGACCTGGAGAATTGATCTGGGGTCCTTAGGCTTCACAGGCATGTGCCTTAACCGCTAATGAATGTATTTTTTTAAATGGACAAAGGGGCCAGGCATGGTGTCACATGTCTTTGCCTTTAATCCAAGCACTCAGGAAGCAGAGGTAGGAAGACTGCTGTGAGTTTGAGGCTAGAATGGAACTACAGAGTAAGTGCCAAGTCAGCCTAGGCTAGAGGGAGACCCTACCTCAAAAAATAAAAAATAATAATGGACAAAGGAATTTCTCCTAAGACACACATGACCACTGGGTATAAGGAAAATGCAAATCCAACAGCACCATTAAAACACCTCATACCCACAAGGATTAAGAATGCTATCAAAAAAAGCAGAAGACAACAAAGGTGGATGAGACTGCGGCAAAACGAGTCTTTATGCACTGCTGCTGGGAATGAAAGTGGTGCTGCCATGAGGAAAGTAGCTTGAAGGCTACTCTCATAGTGGAATAGAATCACTGCAACCCAACAACCTCACTTCTGGGAGTATACAAAAGAATTAAAAGCAGGGACCAAGGCTGGGAAGATGGCTCCACAGTTAAAGGAACTTGCCTGCATAGCCTGATGGCCTGGTTAAATTCCCCAGTAGCCACATAAAGCCACACTTACAAAGTGGTGTATGTGTCTGGAGTTTGTTTGCAGCAGAAGGCCCTGGTGTGCCTATACTCTTCTCTCAAATAAATAATTTAAAAACAGCAAACAAGCCGGGTGTGGTGGCACACGCCTTTAATCCCAGCACTTGGAAGGCAGAGATAGGAGTACTGCCATGTGTTCGAGGCCACCACGAGACTACAGAGTGAATTCCAGGTCAGCCTGGGCTTGAGTGAGACCCTACCTCAAAAAAACAAATAAAATAAAATAAAATAAAAACAGCAAACAAGAAAAAAAAAAAAAAAACAGGGACCAAGTAGGTATTTGTCACCCATGTTCTAAGTGGCATTATTCATATATCTGAAAAGTCTAACCAATGCAGGTGACCATGGAGACAAATGGATGAGCAGAATATGCTTCGCACATACGATGAGCACCAGTCTAACTGGAAACCAGAGATTCTGATATCTGCTACAGCATGGCTGGACTGTGAAACCATCACACTAAGTACACTCAGCTGATCACAGAAAACAACTGCTTCCACATCAGGAGGTCCTTGAATCCCTCAGTCAGGGTGAGCATAGGCTCCTTGGCAGCAAGGGTAGGAAAGCTAGAGTTCTGATCATGGGATTTCAATTTGGGAGGATGAGGAAGTTCTGGAAGTAGGTGGGGTGATGGGTGCACAACATTGTCAATGTGCTCAATGCCACTACACTGCTCACTTAAAGATGGTTAGGATGGTAAATTCTGCTTTTCAATAAAGGGGTACCAAATCTCTACAAGTAATGACTAGAGAGGCAGGAACTTGCATATGCACTTAGAAGCTGGAGAGCAGAAATCTATGCGACGTGCAGGTGTCCAGAAGTCTCAGAGGACTTGTGGTCACAGCAACCATGCCTGCTCCAGAGCTGGTGGGACATAGGCAGTACTGACTAGTCCCCTCTATTTCTTGTTCCTCCCCCATGAAAGGGCTCCATTGATCTGCCTCAGCCCAAGTGACCAACCAGTGACCAGTCATGTCTACAAAGGACCCTAGGGCACATTCCCAGCTTTCCCTTGCCAGGCCCTTGGTTGGCTTGTCACTGCTCTCTAGCCAACAAAGTACGTAGAGAGGGAGGGAGACGAGCTGTCTTGGAAGTTTTGTGAGCCAGGCATATTCTAATGGGATGCGTTAGGAGTATTTATCCCCTGCCCCTAATATTTAACATACAAAAGTCTTGATACTCCCACCAAGGCCCTGGTACTCCCACATAGGTTACATTTGAAGATCATGCTTCAGAGGAATTAATTATGCTATCAACCCCACTGAGGACCCAGCAACAACATGGCCATTGCCAGCCAGGAAAGAGCCCTCACCAGGACCTGACCATGCTGGCACTGACCTTTGGACTTCAGCCTCCTGAATTGTGGAAACACAATTTCCAGGTGTTTAAGCAGCCCACTTTTACTGTGCCAAGATCCCTGTTCTCCACTCTCACTTGTGGAAACAGACCTGGTTCTTGAGAGAGGACAGATCAGAGTCAACTGGCCACACAGGGCTAGAGTCTTCAATGTAAAGCATTTGTTACAGCAGCTAAGACAGCTCACTCTGACTAACACTATCTGCCTGTACCTAGGCTACAAATTCCAAACCTAAGTAGGTATAAGAAAGTACTACTAAGTGGTCAAGTTATCTCCTGACCAGAGAGCAAGCTCCAGGGACATGTGGAGGCTGGCACAAATGAGGTGGCCACAGCACTCTCCACATCGTCAACATGGTTTTTCTTGGCAATACCACATACTCATTCCCTGGATGCTCCCCCAGCCCTGCTGTGTGGGGCTATCTCCCTGCTCCAGGCTTCATGGCAAATAGAGAGGTGACTCTGGCATGTGTGTTTTAACCCAACAGTGTCCTTGCCTGGTCTAGGAAAGACAACATTCCCCACCCCCCACCTCCCGTTCCATTCCACAGTGAACTTGTCTAAAAAGACAAACACCCAAGAGAGCCTGCACATGCAGCAAGCATCTGTCAATCTAGAGCAGGAGCTCAGCATTTATCGGCTACTGACTCAATAACCCAGGGGAGCAGCTCTCTGCCTTCCCACCTGCCCCAGAGACCCCGGAATATCTTCCCCGGAATATCTTGCACAACTGCAACAGCATCTCAGATCTGGGTCAGCCACTGACAACATTGCCCCATTCTCCCATGAGAGATGCAACAGCTCTTGTAAGGTAACCAGAGTGGAAGCAAGGGCTACATACCTGTCCATGCACAGAACACAGAGCATCTTTCAACAGAAACTCTGCAGAGTGCAGAGGGGGTGTGAAGAAGAGGTAGGGCTCCAAGGTTCTGACTCACCTGCCACGCCACAGCAAGTTGAGCAATCTCACGGCCCGACATGCCCTCCGTCAGCTGAGCGACCTCAGAGCACTTTTTCCCATAGTCAAACTGGGCCAACTTCAGGCGCCTGGAGGAAGAGTTCCCAAGTGGGCCTGGGTTGCTATGGCTCCACACAAAGGGAGCTGGGATTTCAGAAGCAAGGCTGTCCAATATCGTGCCAGGCACCACTGCCTGTAGCAGGCACCCTCGGTAAGCTCTTCTGTACAGCCCTGGTTCAATGAGGCAAACTCTGCCTGATGTCCCTGGCCTTCCTTCCTAACCATCTAGGCACATTCCATCCTCCTGCAGGAGGAGCCAGGGGTGGGGGACAGGCAGGGCTCTACCTTCACAATTTGCTCCCACCTCCTACTCACTCTGGACCCAGCAAACATCTATATACTCAGCACTTGAAGAGGAGGTGCCAGTTAAATGCTTAGCCAACAATGAGCATTAACTAAGCAGGCAAGATCTCTAGGGAAGGGAAGAGAAGGGAAGGGGGACAGTTGAGTGAAGACCCTGCAATCCTAGTTTCTAGCAGTAATGCCTGACTGCAGGCCGCAAAAATCACTCCTGAAAAGTGAGTACAGAACACCATGTTGCATGCCCTAGGCTGAGGTTGGGGCTGCAGCATACATGCCATCCAGCTAGACTGAGTGGGGAATAGCAGGGCTAATTCAGTTTCTCCAGAAAGGAGAATACCAACAGACAGTAGGAGGGATTCAGGTCAGGTTATGGAAGGACATGGAGCCTGGATGCTGTGAAGTCTGGGCCCCAGGAGATAGTTGAAAACAGGCAGCTTCTGCTGATGGGACACATCAGAGTATGTTAGACATAGCAGCGAGGGGTTGCAGCTGGCACCAAAGCCATTTGACCAGGCCTCATTCAGACGCTTCTCCCTAACTCTACCACGAGCATGGGAACAGGTACCCAGAGCAGCTCCCAGGAGTGGTAGGGCAGCTGTGCAGCTAGACAATGTGAGGCCTGGCCATTTGTTCAACAACAGAAAGTGGTAACTGCCCACCTCTAGACTTGGCACAAGGGGCTCAAACTCTGAAGGGTGCCACTTTCCCTTGCTACCCAAGTTGACCCAGTGTGACCCAAACACTTCAATAAATGCATGATGGGACTGCTGGACAGGCTGGCAGGTATCCCCAGTTAAAGACCAGTAGGAGGGAAAAGCTGAGGGCCCACCTGACAAAACCACTTCTGCTAGGGTGTATGTACAGAATGTGACCCCACACAGATGACCTAAACCCCAGATAAATGGAAGTGCCCAGACTACAAGCTGGGTCAATAGGTGACCTCTGTGGGGCTGGACACTTACTGCTTTCCTTCTGTAGCCGGCTTAAGGACATACTTGTCAAAATACATTCTCACCAGGCGCTCCCGCTCCTCCCGCTGTGGTAGGGCAAAGCAGACCATCTCATCAATACGGTCATTGATAGCCCAGTCAAACTGCTCAGGTTGGTTACTGGCCAGAACCAGCATGAACCTGTAGACATGAGAGAGGACATGCTGAGGGCCTGGCCAAGCAAAGGCTGTTCAGGACCAAGAGGGTCTTTTAAACTTCAGGTAAACTTTATAGAAGAATTGAGGTTGGCAGTTTTTATTCATTCATACCCTCTTTTTCTTGAGGTGCTAAGGTTTAAACCCAGGGCTTCACACACATCCTAGCAGGCAAACATTGTACCACTGAGCTGCAAGCCCCACCCCTTGATAAGTTTTTTTTTTTTTGGGGGGGGGGTTGGTAGGGTTTCACTCTAACTCAGGCTGACCTGGAATTCACTATGGAGTGTCATGGTGATCCTCCTACTTCTGCCTCCCAAGTGCTAGGATTAAAGGTGTGTATCACCACCCCCAGCATCCTTGATAAGTTGTTGTGTTTTTTTTTTTGTTTTTTTTTTTTTGAGGTAGGGTCTCACTCTAGTTCAGGCTGACCTGGAATTCACTATGTAGTCTCAGGGTAGCCTCGAACTCACAGCAATCCTCCTAATTCTGCCTCCTGAGTGCTGGGATTAAAGGCGTGTGCCACCAAGCCTGGCTCCTTGATAAGTTTTTAACCCAGAAAACCCCACTCAGTCACACCAGGCCCATTTGTATAACCTGTGCTAAATCTGCTTGTTGTCCTAATAGTCTATTGTTACCCCCAAATCACTTTTTCTCAATGCTCAGCCCAACAGGTCGGCATCAACAGGACACCTCCCTCTTGAGTGTTCAGGGATAGGGTGAGGGACTCCAGTGTCTGGGAGCAATACCTGCCCACATGAGGTGGGGTCTAGGATAGCTGAGTGGAGGCATCAGCTCTCTTTGGCAGGAGCCCAGCCTTGCCTTTCAGAAGGGCCTGGGCCAGACAGCAGCCATAGCCAGTGAGGGTATGTCTGTAGTCGCATGCTGACTAGAAGGCTAGGTTCTCCCTGGTTATGAATAAGCTAGGGATAGGATTAGGGGATTTTAGCATGTCTGATCCGAGGTGGGCATTTTGACAATGTCTTCTAGGGTACTTTAGGGAAATGGCTGAAACTGGGATCTCTTCCAAAATCCTGGATGTCACCCCAGGCCAAGTATCCATCCATTCTCTATCCAAGATACTTGGGACCTGCTCCAGTGCTGACTCCTAGGAAGAGCAAATGCTCCAGGTTCATATCCAGGTGTGAATGACACCACACATCCTCCTGTAATCACAGGGCAGCCTTAAGCAATAGGAGGGTCTCAGCTCAGCCGCACATAGAATGGACAACTGGACACCATAAGGCAGGAGTGTGTTCCCTACTGCCTTGTTGAACTGGACTCTCAAGTCTTTCCCCATGAGGACACCAGAACCAGCCCAGATAACTGCCTAAATACTGTGTGCTAGATTCTCAGCCCTGCCTCTTAGCAGCTGGTGTGCCTAGGCAGTTCCTTAGTGTTCCCTCATGAGGACTATAAGCACTGTCCACGGGGGCCTGGAGGGTTAGGCTGCCCTTACTTGCTACTGTGCTGGCCCGTCCTATGCAGAAATGCATTCAGGGTAGCCCTGAGGTCTTCACTTATCTTTTCCTGTGGAGAGAAAATTCCAGGATCAGTCTCCAGCCTGAGGAGCAGTTTTGTAAATAAGCAAGGGGCAGTTACCAGAGAAGCCACTATTGGGAGGCCCAGGCTGGGGATAGAGCATGGGCTCTGACCTGGACATCCAAAACTTAGCTTCTGATTGATTCATAATTGTTACAGAGGGCTGGTGTGGTTTGTGAGGGCATATGTTTACAACATGCACAAAGCCCTGGTTCAGTCCCCTGCAGATGTAACTTCTGCTTGCAAACAAACTTGTAAGAAAGTACATCTGAACAGCACCTTCATCTCTGGCCCAGAATTGGAAAGCTTAGCCCCTCCTGTTCTGGGACCTGACAACCTTAAGCATGATCCCCTGCTAAAATCTGCTCAAAGCACCCAGCCTTGATCACCTGTTACAGGTATTCAGAGTTCCAGAATACTCACAGTTGCTCGCTTCCTAAGGAAGGCATCTGCTTCATCCACAAACAGCAGGAGGCTGTGAACCAGAAGGGAGTCAGGTAGGCAAGGGGATGCTTGGATGCCAAAAGACAAGCCAGCATCTGAAAGCTCCCAGAAGCAACAGGCTGTGTGGAACAGATCCCTAGCAGAAGCTGTGCCCCAGAGTATAGACCCTGCTCTATAAGGGACTCTAACATGTTGGTTCAGCTCATAAGAACTGGAAGCCCAGCCTGCAGCTCCAATGGCATGTGCTGGACAGAATGCTCCTCCTACTCACAGTTCTTACCCAAGGCCCCAAGGCATGTAGGAGCAGGGGCTGGGCTGCACAGGATAAGCACCAGGGGGAAGTTGTCATCTAAAATGAAAGAGGGGACTGGGGAGATGGCTCAGTGGTTAAATGTGTTTGCATACAAAGCCTGCTGGCCCGTGTTCAATTCTCCAAAACCCATGTAAAGCCAGATGCCCAAACTGGAACATGCAACTGGAATTTGTCTTAAGTGGCAAAAGGCATTCATTCACTCTCCAAGATCAATAGATAGATTCTATACATACACACACACACACACACACACATATATTTTAAGTGAGTGGACAAAGGCCAGAAAGGAAGACATAAGGCATATGGCAATGCAAAGGACAAATGGGGCTGACCATTTCACACTACAGGAGTAGTGTGACATTCCCAGCTAATGTTCAGAGGATTCAACAAAAAGAAATTTACTTAGGGCTGGAGAGATGGCTTAGCGGTTACACCTGCCTGCGAAGCCTAACACTTGTTTGAATCTCCAGGTCCCACGTATAGCCAGACGAGAAAGTGACACCAGTGCACATATGCACAAGGGGGTGCATGCATCTGGAGTTCGTTTACAGTGGCTGAAAAGGCCCTGGCATACCCATTCCCTCTCTGCCTCTTCCTCTCTCTGTCTCTCTCTCAAAAAAAAAAGAAAAAAAAAGAAAAAAAAAAAGAAAAAAAAAAAAGAAAAAGAAGCCAGTTGTGGTGGCATACGCCTTTAATCCCAGCACTTGGGAAGCAGAGGTAGGAGGATTGCTGTGAGTTTGAGGCCACCCTGAGACTACATAGTTAATTCCAGGTCAGCCTGGGCCAGAGTGAGACCCTACTTCAAAAAAAAGAAAAGAAAAGAAAAAAAAAAAGAAATGTACTCAGCTAGGCATGGTGGCATATGCCTTTAATTCCAGCACTCCAGGAGAAGGGGTAGGATTGTTGAGTTCAAGGCCAGCCTAGGACTAGAGTGAGTAACAGGTCAGCCCACACTAGAGTGAGACTTACTTCAAAAGAAAAAAAAAGGGAGGGAAGGGAGGGAAATAACATGGGATATTGTCTACAATTAAAGAAGTTGTCAATAAAAATAAAAATTAAAAAAGAAAAAAAAAGGGGGGGCTGGAGGGATGTCTTAATGGTTAAGGCATTTGCCTGCAAAGCTAAAGAACCCAGGTTTGATTCCCCAGGACCCATGTTAGCCAGATGCATAAGGGGGCGCACGCAGTTGGAGTTCGCTTGCAGTGACTGAAGGCCCTGGCGCACCCATTCTCTCTCTCTCTCTCTCTCTTTCTCTGTCAAATAAATAAATAAATAAAAATAAATAAATTTTTTTAAAAAGGGCTGGAGATGACTCATCAGTTAAAGACAATGTCTTGCAAAGCCTGCTGGCCTGGGTTTGATTCCCAGTACCTACATAAAGCCCAATCTATAAAGTGGCACAAGTGTCTAGAGTTCATTTGCAGTGGCTTACTCTCTGTGTCTGCTTCTTTCTCTCTAGAGTGAGACTCTCCCTCAGAAAACCAAAAAAAAAAAAAAAAAAAAAAAAAAAAAGCAAAAAGCTAGAGAAGATAGCTCAGCAGTTAAGGCACTTGCCTTAACCCAAGTTTGAGTTCTCAGTACTCATGTCAGGCAGATGCACAAGGTGGCACACTTGTCTGGAGTTCATACAGGCCCTGCACCCATTCTATCTACCTCTTTCTGTCTCTCAATAAACAAAATATTTAAAAAGCTGGGTATGGTGGCACATGGCTTTAATCCCAGCACTTGAGAGGCAGAGGTAGAAGGATCACCATGAGTTTCAAGGTCACCCTGAGACTACAGATTGAATTTCAGGTCAGCCTGTCTAGAGTGAGACTCTACCTCAAAAACCAAAAAAAAAAAAAAAAAAAAAAAAAGAAAAGAAAAAGAAATCACTCACACATTCATCTGTGCACACATGGGCAACACTCTCAAGGAATATAGCCAGAAGCCTCAGTCCAGCCACCTTTCCCATCTGAGTGAACCACTAACTTCTGGCGCTAATTAAACCTGATTGGCAGCCCCCTTGTATTAGAGGCACCATGACTACCAACAATACATCCTCACCCTGACCTTCTCTCTGATGGACCCTTCAGCACAAGCTCCCACCTCCAGGCATCTTTACAGGCTAGAAGCTTCCCATGCCTCCCACATAGCTTTGAGAACATGACAACAGGAAGACAATAGGGCCTAACCAAGGGAGCCTTGCAGGCCCCCAGAAACTGCAGCATGTGTGTTTGGGGAGTACTCTCACCCTCGTCGGCTGGTGCTGGCCCAGTCGAAGACCTTGTGCATGGCAGTCACACCCTCCCGCCCCATGGGGGCCACGTCCCCGCCTGTCATGATGGCGTAGTCCATGCCTGAGTGCAGTGCGAGTTTCTGGGCAGGAAGGGGGAGGAGAAACAGAGCAGATGTTCCCTCTCCAACTGACAAGCCCACAGCTCCACCAGCCCACCCTGCCCAGGGCAGTTCCCCACCAGAAGAGCTGAAGTAGACCCTCCATGCACTAGTGTTCTGAGGGGCCGTGACAGGAACCCACCCCCAGGGTGAGATGCCCAGTAACACCCTGTGCCACCCACACAGCCAGATATTCTTACTTTGGCAAACAGTGTCTTGCCAGTCCCTGGTGGTCCATACATCAGAACATTCCTATACAGACTTTTGTTCTTCTTGGTGTTCCTTGTTGCTATGGCAATGTCTCGCACTCGTGCCTCCAGGGTAGGCTGCCAGGGTAGATGTGGTTTAGGGAACCTGGTCCCTCAGCCCACAGACAACCTTGGGTGCTATGTTGTCTACCCCATGTGGACCCTAGACTGGCATAAAGGGAAGCTGAATGCAGGTTCAGTTGATAGCAACTGCCCAAAGCAGTTAGCACACAGATCACATGGGTATAATAGCAGCTCCCCAGCCCTGGGACCCAGACAACCCTTTTAGACCCTGGCTGCCACAGTAACTTACACTGAGGATAACACCCTCTAGTGCATCCTGGGGCTTGCTGAAGAGCCGTCTGCTGACCTGTAAGGAGTACCATTAAGAGTTGGCTAGGCAGAAGCTGGGTATGGTGGCGCATGCCTTTAATCCCAGCAATTGGGAGACAGAGGTAAGAGGATTACAATGAGTTCAAGGCCACACTGAGAGTATATGGTGAATTCCAGGTCAGCCTGAGCTAGAATGAGACCCTACCTCGAAAAACCAAAAAAAAAAAAAAAAAAAAAAAAAAACACAAAACACCTTGGTTAGGCACAGAGCTACAGTGATATACTGTCCCACAGAGCACAAGGCCAGGACCCCAGTGTCAGAGCTGGAGACATGATGTAGATGGACTTCAGGTGATACCAGGGATTTTTCTTTTCTTTTCTTATCCTCCTTCCCCAACCTCCCCAATGTTGGGATTAAAGGTGTACATCTCCATACCCAGTTTATCAGCTTCAGTTCAGGCTTTTAAAAAAATTTTTTTTTTTTTTTTTTTTTTTGGTTTTTCAAGGTAGGGTCTCACTCTGGCCCAGGCTGACCTGGGAATTAACTATATAGTCTCAGGGTGGCCTCAAACTCATGGCAATCCTCCTACCTCTGCCTCCAGAGTGCTGGGATTAAAGGTGTGCGCCACCACGCCTGGTGGCTTTTTAAAATTTTTTTTAAAGTACAGATCTTATTTGACCTGAGGTGGGCATGGTAGCTCACATACCAGGTGGATGGGAGCGAGGGATAAGGTAGGAGGATCACCATCGAATACAGCCTGAGCTACAGGCCAGTCAAGGAGAGCAGCTCAGCCCAAGGGAAGACAGTGAGCTACCAAGCTCCTCTCAGACCTACGACAGAAGGATAGAACCAGGACTATGAAGGCAGCATCTCAGCAGACAACACCAATTCAACAAGCCCTGATGGTAGAGAAACACCCACACCAACATGCAGAGGAGAGAGCGAGCAGGTGTTGTTTAGGTAAAAGGGAGGGGACAGAAATTGTGAACCACTTTCTTATTGGAAGAAGTCTGACGAGGATGGAGAACCCTGGAGTCTCACTGCAGCCATACCTGTATGGGGTGCCTCAATGACTCCAGCACTGAGATGCGGGAGGTCTCCCTCACCAGTGATGGCTTCCCTAGCCGAGCCTCAATGTATCGACCAGCAACGGCAGTGGCATTCTTGGCAGAATAGACCCCAACAGCTAGTAGTGTCAATCCAGCCACCTAGAACAGAAAGACAGCAGTCTATGCCAATCTTTTGCCCTACAACTAATCCTGACTTAAGAGGCATTTAGAGTCTTATGTAGCCCATACTGGGCTCTGATTGAGTCCCTGAACCTATACTTCGGTCAGTCAGTGCTCAATTGCACAGGATAGACAAGGTCAAAAACTATTACCATTGCCTTTATCGCACTATTTCCCTGTGCTTTGCAACATGAATCCTACAAAGCAGAGGCTGCAACAAGTGAATGTAGCTCCGCAGAGGTGCTGAGTATCTGGAAGCACATGAGGGCCATGCCCAACACTGCTGTCTTTTTCTCAAAAATTATTAATTTCTTAATGTATTTGTGTGTGGGGGGGGCATGTATTGATATCAGGAGATTTCTATGATCTGCCTTCTTTGAGAAAGGGTCTGCTGATGGCTGCAAACAAGTGTGGGAGTTTTATATGGGTGCTGGAGAATAAATCCAGGCTGGCAGCAGGCTTTGCAAGCATGTGATTTTAATTATTAAGCATCTTCTCAGTTCCTCCACTGCTTTGTTACCAATGAAAAAGCTAAACTAAAACAAGGCTAACTCCCAAACCAGGCATGGTGACTCAGAGCTTTAACCCGAGAACTCAGAAAGCTGAAGTAAGAAGGTTGATATGAGTTCGAGGCCAGCTTTGGTTATAGCCAATTGAAGGTCGGCTAAAGTGAAACCCTGCCTTAAACAAACAAACAAACAAAAAAAAATTTAGCTGGGTGTGGTGGTACACAACTTTAATCCCAGCATTTGGGAGAGAGAGGTAAGAGGATCACTGTGAGTTCAAGGCCAGCATGGGACTACAGAGTGAATTCCAGGTCAGCTTGGGCCACAACACCCTGCCTGAAAAAACAACAACAACAAAAAAAAACCAGGCCAAGTTGGTATCATGAGCAGCACAGCCCTGCCAGTCTCAGTGCCTTCAGTATTCCTCTCAGTGGGCCAACAAGAGGTCCCAAACCTGCCGGGCATGGTGGCTCATGCCTTTAATCCCAGTACTCCAGAGGCAGAGATAGGAAAACTGCTGTGAGTTTGAGGCCACCTTGAGACTATATAGTGAATTCCAGGTCAGCCTGGGCTATAGCAAAACCCTAACTCAAAAAAAAAAAAAAAAAGAAAAGAAAGAGGTCCCAAGTCGGGCATAGTGGCGCATACATTTAATCCCAGTACTTGGGAGGCAAAGGTAGGAAGGATCGCAGTGAGCTCGAGGTTTGAGGCCACCCTGAGACTACATAGTGAATTCCAGGTCAGCCTGGATTAGAATGAGATTCTACCACCAAAAAAAAAAAAAAAAAAAAAAAAAAAAAAAAAAATCCAAAACCCTAACCTAAAATAAAATAAAATCAGGGCGTGGTGGCACACGGCTTTACTCCCAGCACTGAGAAGGCAGAGGCAGGAGGATCACTGTGAGTTTTAGGCCACCATGTCTTACTATAGTTAAGCACATTTTTTTTTTTTTTTTTTTTTTCCAAGGTAGGGTTTCATTCTAGCCCAGGCTGACCTGGAATTCACTATGTAGTCTCAGGGCGTCCTCAAGCTCATGGTAATCCTCCTACCTCTGCCTCGCCAGTGCTGGGATTAAAGGTGTGCACCACCACGCCCAGTATTCTTTTATTTTTATTTTTTTATTATTATTTTTTTTTTTGGTTTTGCGAGGTAGGGTCTCACTCTGGTCCAGGCTGACCTGAATTAACTATGTAGTCTCAGGGTAGCCTCGAACTCTCGGCGATCCTCCTACCTCTGCCTCCTGAGTGCTAGTATTAAAGGCATGCGCCACCACGCCCGGCTTATTCTTTTATTTTTATTTCTTTATCGCTGCAGTTGAGTTCTTTGCATGCTGCCCAATTTATCATTTTTTCTTTTATTGACTATACTTTTTAAATTTTTTAATTTATTATTTGAGAAAGAGGTACATAGAGAATGGGTGTGCCAGGGCCTCCAGCCACTGCAAACAAACTCCAGACGCATGCACCACTTTGTTCATCTGGCTTTATGGGGGTACTGGGGAATCAAACCCAGATCCTTAGGCTTTGCAGGCAAGTGCCTTAAGTGCTGAGCCATCTCTCCAGCTCCCTTACTATGGTTAAGGACCAGCTACTGCAGCTTAAGCTTGGTTGCTCTGTGCTGGCACAACAGATATCTCCTCATCCAGCAAATAAGAGACCTGAGCCTCACAGGGAGACCCCCCACACACAGACTGTACCCCAGAGCCCACCAGGCTCACACACCAGGAACATGTGGTGGTACATACCGTGGCTGTCACTTTGTCCCAGTCTGACACAAAAGCACGGAATCCTTCACCAAACAAAGTACCAGCTGTCCTGAAAGTGGAAAACAATCACCAGACTAGGAAAGATTGGAGGGTGGGGGGGAGATAAACATGGCAAGAGAAAGTCAAAGACAAGAACCTAATTAAGCATCCCTAGACTATCAGAGTCAGCTCCAAAGGCAAGTTCAAAAAAGGCCTGCCAAGGTGGGGGTCAGAGAGCCTCCCACCAACATTCTCACCCAGAGCTGTAGGACCTAGAGGGCTTGGGAGCCACTAGTGAACAGTAAAACATACCAGCTCCAACTAGGGAAAACAGGACAGACAGCAGGAACTAGCCTTTGGGTGTATCCTCACCTGATGGATTCCAAGATGGTCTGGCGATGCTCAGCAGCCTTCAGGCGGATCTGCTCTCGGATAATGTCTGCATTCTCTCTATCAGCCTTGGCCCTGGCCCGGGCCTCAGCTTCTACCCTCAGCATTTCATTCTTATGCCGAAGCTCCATCTCCCGCTCCACAGTGGCTGTTCCAGAAAAAGGAAGGGAGAGTAGCACTCAGCTCACACTACCCACTTCTGCCCACATTGCTGATATGCATACAGACCTAGGCATTGCATGCATCAGGGATAGTGTACTGTCTTAGCATGCAAACTATACCCCAGGATCAGCCCTTCTGGAGTTGAAGGTCTCCTAAAACCAGATGCTGCCATCCTTCTTAGGACATGTTTAAAGAAACAAACAAAATATAGAAAATCACAACAGAAACCCACTTACACTGACACATAGCCATCAAATGTCAGAAAAGCCACAAGATGCAAAAATAATGTATGCCTGTCTGTTAGCAATAAGAGCAAACACCAGGCAATGAGCCATTACCACTGCAAAATGGCACCAACACGATACACCCTGAGATGGGAAAAGCCATTCTCATGTGAAGCCACATGTGACAAAGTGGCCCATTTATAACTCAACTTCTTGAAGTTCTGGTCCAGTGTGCTAGTGCACACGTTTAATCCCAGCACTTGGGAGAGGCAGAGGTAGTAGGAACATTGTGAGTTCGAGGACAGCCTGAGACTACATAGTGAATTCCAGGTCAGCCCGGGCTAGAGCAACACTCTACCTCAGGGAGAAAAACAAAACAAAACAAAAAAACGAAGTTCTCTCACAGTAGACAAAATTGGACAATATTCCCATGCAACTCAACCAGCTCTAGAACTCTGCACAAACCCAGGAGGGCCTGGGCTGCAGATGAATCCTGTGCCAAAAGTAAGCTCCTAATACCAGAAGCAGATTCTCCCACACCCAGGTGCCTTTGGTTATAAAACACACATTACAAATGCAGTTCTTAGCTGGGGTCTCAGTCACAGTGTATGTGTTCCTTAGGGACTGAAATGACCAACATAGACACTTCCCCTAGGTAACCACAGCTCACATCTGAGCCTCCTGCACCCTCCACGGGCGATCCCCCTACCTCGCCGCATGGCCTCCTGCTTCTGCACAGACTCTTCTTGCTTCCGTAAATTCTCCTCATTGAGAAGTTGCTGAGAAAACACAAGAAAGGTAAAAGTATTTAATATCAAAAAATAGGGACTGAAACTGGGCATGGTGGCACACGCCTTTAATCCCAGCACTCAGGAGGCAGAGGCAGGAGGATTACGATGAGTTCAAGGCCACCCTAAGACTACACAGTGAATTCCAGGCCAGCCTGGACTACAGTGAAACTCTACCTCAAAAAAAAAAAAAAAAAAACAAGGGCTGTAGAGATGGCTTAGCGGTTAAGGTGCATGCCTGGGAAGCCTAAGGACCCAGGTTCGATTCTCCAGGTCCCACATAAGCCAGATGCACATGGTGGCACATGCATCTGGAGTTCATTTACAGTGGCTGAAGGCCCTGGCTTGCCCATTCTCACCCCCTCGTCTGTCTCTAATAAATAAATAAATAAATAATAAAATCTTTTAACAAAAATAGGGACTGAAGAGATGGCTCAATGATTAAAGGCACTTACTAGCAAAGTCTGATGGCCCAGGGTTCAATCTCCCAGTACCCACATAAAGCCAGATACACAGTGTTACATGAATCTAGAGTTCATTTACAGTAGCAGGAGGCTCTAACACACATACCCATATTCTCATTCTTTCTCTCCACACTCCCTCTCACTCCTCTTTTCTAAAAAAAAAAATATTTATTTATTTATTTATTTATTTATTTATTTATTTGAGAGAGAGAGGGAGAATGGGCCCACCAGGGCCTACAGCCACTGCAAACTAACTCCACAAGCAGTGTCACCTGTGCATCTGGCTTACATGGGTCCTGGGGAAATTAACTGAGGTCCTTTGGCTTTGCAGGCAAGTGCCTTAACTGCTAAGCCATCTCTCCAGCCCCTACTCTTATCTCTTTCAAAATACAATAAATATTTGCCAGGCATGGTGGCACATGCCTTTAATCCCAGCACTTGGGAGGCAGAGGTAGGAGGATTACCATGAGTTTGAAGCCACCCTGAGACTATACAGTGAATTCCAGGTCAGCCTGGGCTAGAGTAAGACCCTACCTTGAAAAACAAACAAACAAAAAAAAAAAAAAAAACCATAAAAAACACACACACACAAAAAAAAACAAGCCCCAAAACAAAATACAATAAATATTTAATAAAACCAAGAGGATCACCATGAGTTTGAGGCTACCCTTATACCAAGTGAAATCCAGGTTAGCCTGGGTGAGAGTGAAACCCTACCTTGAAAATAAACAAATAAACAATAGTGCTGAGAAGAAGGCTCTGCAGTTAACAGTTCTTGTTCGAAAAGCCTGCCAGCCCAAGTTCAATTCTGTAGCAACAAGAGACTCTGACAAATCCAGACACACAAACAGATGCAATTTTTTTTAACGGTTTTTGAGATAGGTTATCACTCTAGCCTAGGTTGACCTGGCCAGATGCAAATTTTAAAAAGGAATTTTTTTAGGCCAGGCATGGTGGCACACACCTTTAATCCCAGCATTTGAAAGGCAGACATAGAAGGATCACTGTGAGGTTGAGGACACATTGAGACTATATAGTGAATTCTAGGTCAGACTGGGATAGAGCAAAACCCTACCTCAATAAACAAGAAAAAAAAAAATACAGCCCAGCACACTCAGTCTGGGCTACAGTGAGATCCTACCTTGAAAAAGAAAAGAAAAAAGAAAATGAAAAAGAATCCAGCAGAGCATGGTGGCACACACCTGCCTTAAATCCCAGCACTCGGGAGGCAGAGGTAGGAGGATTGTCATGAGTTCAAGGCCAACCTGAGACTACATAGTGAATTCCATGTCAGCCTGGGCTAGAGTGAGACCCTCCTTCGAAAAAAAAAGAAAAGAAAAAAGAAAAATCAATACAAAACCACAAACAAAAGCCAGCACCAAGTCAAGAGGTTGTAGTTGCTCCAAATCAGAAAGACTTCTGCCCATCTGAAAGGTACTAGGGAACTTGCAGCCTGTGTACTCCAACACAGGCACATTTGATGATGGCCTAGAGCACACACAACCCGAAGGGATGGCTCTAGGGCCACCCAACTGCTAGGCAGAGAAACAGGCCCCACAGCAGTATTACCAGCATGGCTGCTGGTAACAATGCTCTGCCCATTGATTCTTTTTTTTTTTTTTTTGGTTTTGCAAGGTAGGGTCTCACTCTGGTCCAGGCTGACCTGGAATTAACTATGTAGTCTCAGGGTGGCCTTGAACTCTCGGCGATCCTCCTGCCTCTGCCTCCAGAGTGCTGGGATTAAAGGCGTGCGCCACCACGCCCGGCTTCCATTGATTCTTTTTATTTGAGAGAGAGAAATAGGCAGGGAAAGAGAGAGAAAGTGGGTGCATCTGAGCCTCCAGCCACTGCAAACGAAACTCCAGATGTGTGAGCCCCCTTCTTCATCTGGCTTACATGGGTTCTGGGAAAATCAAACCTGAGTCTTTTGGTTTTACAGGCAAGTGCCTTAAATACTAAGCCATTTCTCTAGCCCCCATGTCCATTGGTTCTTTTTTTTTTTGGTTTTGCGAGGTAGGGTCTCACAATGGTCCAGGCTGACCTGGAATTAACTATGTAGTCTCAGGGTGGCCTCGAACTCTTAGCGATCCTCCTACCTCTGCCTCCCGAGTGCTGGGATTAAAGGCGTGTGCCACCACGCCCGGCTGGTTCTTAATTCTATTCTCTGTCTACTGATCTACTACAATGCCCCAGAAAACAAAGCATTTGAAAATCTCAATGAACTCAAGCCTGCAGCAAGAAGCAAGCATTGAGCAAGAGCCACCCAAGCTTTAGACTGCTCATGGACCCTGTCCTCAGCTAACCACATACCTCCCTGGTCAGGTGGGTGCCCTGCCAAAGGTCTCATATGGCAAGAGCCCTGAGCATAGGTGGAAAACCCACCTTGCTGCATAAGCTGCACAGGAAGGTATGAGCCTGTATGTATGCCTGCACACATCTGTGTACATGTGCCATCATATATAGGTGAGTCTCTGCAGATGAATACCCCTATCTGCATGCCTGGGCATGCCCATCCAAACATGGGTCCACATGTGTACACATGCCTATGCCATACCACTATTGGGGAAAGGTCACCTAGGACCAGCCGCTGTCATCAGAAAACAATGCCTATGTTCTCACCAGTGAATTCAGTCCCACAGTCTCCTGTGCTCTGGTGAGGACAGCACATGACTTTCAGAGGTGTGCCTTACTCACCTGCTGCTTCAGCTGGTCGTCATAGCGCTGTCGGGCCAGCTTGTCCTGGTACTGGGCCCTCTAGGGAAGAAGACAACAGTAAGGACACACCTTGTCTTGAAAAGCCACTAGAAGGATCAAAAGATATGATATGAACCCAGCCTCCAGTGGGTGTTAGGGCTTTAGGTAAGCAACCACATCCCACAAACATGCAGGTGTGCCAGGGTTTAGCAGTGAGGGTCTATGAGCTTTGAGTTACTTGTACAATGGTGTTCCAGCTAACACCCGGTAAATCAATTGGTCCATAAATAAAAGATCCAAAATTGTACCCCACTACCCACATCACCCTAGTCCTCCTGGCACAAGCAGCTTCCTGAGCCCTTACAGCCTGGTGCTGCCTTGTTTCTTCACTCAGAGTCTTCCTCCTTTCCTCAGCCTGAACTCGGATCTGCTCGCTCTTCAACTGCTCCACAGCAGCCTCATATTCCTGTAGAATATACCACTCAGAAGGTCAATGTGACTCACCCTCCACAGCCTGCTCCTTGGAGCTATAGGCTATAGGACAGCGACATCACATACAGCTGGTGTGTGAAGCAGGCTGGGGTATGACACAAGACACTTCTGAAAATTTAGTCTGAATAGGCATCCACATGGGCTAACCGGGCTCTTGACCCTGGACAGAGAGGTAAGTCCAGGTAAGTCCCTTGCCCCGAGCTCACACTACAACTGTGACAACAACTGTGCTGTACAACAATGAAGGACTAAGGACATAAGGACACAGCCTGTCGTGAACTCTGGCATCAAGAGTCCTGTGAAGGGCTAGCAAGATGGCTCAGCAGCTTATTTGCAAAAGTCTGCCCACCTGGCTTCAATTCCCAAGATGCCCACATAAGCCAGTCACAAATGTACTACAAGCTGCTGGGCGTTGTGGCACACACCTTTAATTCCAGCACTCAGGAGACAGAGGTAGGAGGATTGCCGAGAGTTCGAGGCCACCCTGAGACTACATAGTGAATTCCATGTCAGCCTAAGCCACAGTGAGACCCTACTTTGAAAAACCAAAAAAAAAAAAAAAAAAAGTACTATAAGCATCTGGTGTTAATTTGCAACAGGCCCTGTTTGCCCCGCCCCCCACACACGTGTGCATATACACACATGCAAATAAGTAATTTAAATAGATTCCAGCTGAGTGCAAAAAAGCAAGTAATTTCAATAAAGGAGTTGGGAGTGTTGGTGTACATCTATAATCTCAGTACTTGGGAGGCCAGCCTAGCTATATAGTAAGTCTCCACCCCCCCCCCCAAAAAAAAGGATTTCAAGAAAGATCCCCTGCTTTCAGAAAGTCCAAACATGCCTCACCTGTAACCTACACCAGTTCTACTGCAGAGACACAGTTGTATCTTTTACAAAACCAAGAATGCGATCATGGACCTGTTGTCTGTGAACACATTCCTTAGCTCCTCCCATGATGTCACCCACAGCTCACCTTAAGCTTAGACTGCTGCTCTAGCTGCAGCGTCTGTTCCTGCATCTGTGCAAGGCTCAGTGCCTCCTTGGCATGGCCTGTGGGGTAATGGGAAACAAGAGAGAGGGTATCAGGATATTGGATATTAGACTGATAACAGACACACCTGTGTGGCCAGCAAGAGGCACCCTCACTGATGCCAAAGGATTTGCCAGGTACAATGATGTACACCTTTAATTCCAGCCCTTAGGATGCTGACGTACAAGGATCTTCATGAATGTGAGACAAGGCTGGGCTACAGAGTGAGTTCCAGGTCCACCCAGGCTAGATTGAGATACTGCTTCAAAACACTCACACAATCCCCATACAAAATAAAAGAAACAAACAAAAAAAGCACCTGAGCCCTGTGTGGTGGTGCACGCCTTTAATTCCAGCACATGGGAGCAGAAGAGGATCACCATGAGATCAAGGTCACCCTGAGACTACATAGTGAATTCCAGGTCAGCCTGAACTAGAGTGAGACCCTGCCTCAAAAAACCAATTTAGGCTGGGCGTGGTGGTGCATTCCTTTAATCCCAGTACTCAGGAGGCAGAGGTAAGAGGGTCACCATGAGTTTGAGGCCACCCTGAGAGTACACAGTGAATTCCAGGTCAGCCTGGGCAAGAGCGAGACCCTACCTCGGGAGGAGAACCCACCTGTGTTGCCTTCTCAGCCTGCTTCACCTGACCACCCTTGTTCAGACTTTGTATGATGATGATCCTCCCTCCAAAGCTGCTGCCGAACCTCCAACAGAAAACCTAGAGAGGCTGGGGATGAAGCTCAGTTGATAGAGTGCTCACCTAGCATGCATGAAGCCCTGGGTTTGATCCCTAACATCATATAAACCAGCTGTGAGCCAGGCATGGTGGCACATGCCTTTTAATCCCAGAATTTGGGAGGCAGAGGTATGATTGCTGTGACTCTGAAGGCAGCCAAAAGTAAGTTCCAGGTCAGCCTGGACTAGACTGAGATCCCCCCCCACCCCAAAAAAAAGGTTGGGCTGGAGGGATGGTTTAGTGGTTAAGATGCTTGCCTGCAAAGGTTCAATTCCCCAGGACCCATGTAAGCTAGATGTACAAAGTGGTGCATATATCTGGAGTTTGTGGCAGCTGGAGGCCCTGGTGCATCCATTCTCTCTCTCCCTAAATAAATGAATAAAAATTTTAAAAAGTTAAATCATATACAAGACGATGCACCTAGGTTGTAAATGTTATAAAAATACATATATATCTTCTGTGTGTTTTGTGCACAGGATAACACTAATATTCACCAATACTCAGATGTTCTGGAAAAAAAAAAAATTCTGGGACTCTCCTAACTGAAGAGACCTAAGCCCATGCCTCCAAATTTTGAGTTTTCCACTAACAATATCTTATCATAAAAACTTTCACACACACAAAAAAAAAACGTGGAATGATCACACAGCAGCCCACACTTAATGCCACAATGTCCCTGGCTTCCTCCTTAAACCATATTTTATATATATATATATATATATTTTTATATATATATATATATATATATATATATATATATATATACATATATAAATTTTTTTGTTTTTCGAGGTAGGGTCTCTGGAATTCACTATGTAGTCTCATGGTGGCCTCAAACTCATGGTGATCCTCCTACCTCTGCCTCCCGAGTGCTGGGATTAAAGGGTGCACCACCATGCTGGGCTATAATTTTTTTTAATTTTTTCTTATTTATTTATTTGAGAGCAACAGACAGAGAGAAAGAGGCAGAGAGATAGAGTGGGCATACCAGGGCCTCCAGCCACTGCAAACAAACTCCAGATGCATGTGCCACCCTGTGTGTCTGGCTTACGTGGGTCCTGGGAAATCGAGCCTCGAACTGGGGTCCTTAGACTTCGCAGGCAAGTGCTTAACTGCTAAGCCATCTCTCCAGACGCGCCTCCTTTTTTTTTTTTTTTTTTTTTTTTTTTGAGGTAGGTTTTCACTCTAGTCCAGGCTGACCTGGAATTCACTATGTAGTCTCAGGTTGGCCTCGAACTCACAGTGATCCTCCTACCCCTGCCTCCCAAGTGCTGGGATTAAAGGCATGGGCCACCACACCCAGCTTTATTTTTTTGTTGTTTGTTGTTTTGGTTTTTTTGGAGGGAGACAGAGACAGAGGGCGAGACAGAGAGAGAGAGAATGGGTGCGCCAACAGCCTCTCAGCTGCTGTGAACAAACTCCAGATGCGTGCGTCCCCTTGTGGGCAAGTGTGGCATTCCGCCCTTGTGTCACTTTGCATCTGGCTAAATGTGGGACCTGGAGATTGGGACCCGCATTCTTAGGCTTAGTGGGCAGGAGCCCTAACCGCTAAGCCATCTCTCCATCCCTGTCTGTTTTTTGAGGTGGGGTCTCACTCTCTAGTCCAGGCTGACCTGGAATTCACTCTGTATTCTCAGGCTGGCCTCTAACTCACTGGTGATCCTCCTACCTCTGCCATCCGAGTATAGGGATTAAAGGTGTGCACTACCACGCCCAGTCTCTCTCTCTCTCTTTTTTTTTTTTTTTTTTTTTTTTTTGAGAGAGGAGAGGAAGACAGATAGATGGGCGTGCCAGCCGCCTCTCAGCTGCTGCCGTGTGCACCCCCTTGTGGTCAAGCGTGGCATTGCACCCTTGCATCACTTTGCATCTGGCTAACTGTGGGACCTGCAGATTGGAACCTGCGTTCTTAGGCTTAAGAGGCAGGCCCCTTAACCGCTAAGCCATCTCTTCAGCCCTCTTTTTGTTTTTTTATAGCCTTTAAGGTAAACTACAATCTCAGTACCCAACCACTGCAAGCATGTCATTAGCCAGATTTTGACATTCGTTAAAGGTCTGAGTGTGCTTACTCAAGGTAAAATAACCCAATTCAAGAAAGATTATGGTAGGTACAATCCACCTGCTGAGATGGCCATGGTGGATTCCTTAGCATATGGGATAAGTCTGTGCACTGCATGAAGCTTGAGGTGAACTCAGCTAATAGGCAACAGTGCCAGAGCTTGAGAAGGACCTTCTAAGGCCACATTCCAGATAACCTGGTCTCCACTGACCAGGATGGATAATGAAAGGACCCACGAAGAGGTAGCAATGAGAGCTGGGTGTGGTGATGCTTGCCTTTAGTCCCAGCACTTGGGAGGCAGAAGTAGGAGAATCACTGTGAGTTTGAGGCCACCCTGAGACAACATAGTGAATTCCAGGTCAGCCTGGACTAGAGCAAGACACTACTTCCAAAAAAAGAGGCAGCAATGAACTTCAAAGCCAAATGTTTAACAGACCACAGAGGGATGGGCGAGGACTATGATAACTCTCACTCTGACTGAGGTCTGGAAGGAGTAACAGCTTCTTGGGTTCTCATCCCAGCATAGCAGACAAGAAATGTTAGTGGCCGGGCATGCCTTTAATCCCAGCACTTGAGAGGCAGAGGTAGGAGGATCACAGTGAGTTAAAGGCCACCCTGAGAATACAGAGTGAATTCCAGGTCAGCCTGGGCCACAGTGAGACCCTACCTCGAAAAACCAAAAAAATAAAGAAAAAAGAAAAGTTAGTGTCACAATCCAACAAAACTGGAACTAAATCCCAGCAGCCCTGTTTATTCTCAATGTGACCTTTGGCAAGCTTAGCTAACTTTAAGGCCATTTCCTTCCCTGGAAGAACAAGAAATAAAACAGAGCAGGTACAGGTTTGGTGACCATGTGACCTTGCCAACTGATTACAACACCACCTTGAATCACCCTGTACTAGAAACAGTGTATGAGAGATGCTCAAGTGCTATGGGTAAGTTCTGAGAAGACTCTGAGAACAAGGCAGCATTAGGCTAGACCCAGAGGGACAGAGAAGGAAGGTCACTGAAGACAGCTTCCACTGGCCTAGAGAAGAAAGTGGGGGCAATGCAGTATGCTCAAGCCAAACCCTGCAGACCCTGATACAAGGCAGAGACTAGGAATCTGGGAACCTAGGAGGCCTGTGAACAAAGTGCATCCAGGTGACTGTCAGATAGGCATGATATATCCGGGGAAGATGGACATAGGCTAAGATGACTGGGAGAAATCCCACCTAGCACTGATGCCACCAAGCATGGCAGGAATGAAAATGCAGAGTACATACCAGGACAAACTCCACAAAAAGGGACAGTGATGGGGGCATGCAACACTCAGCGAAGACCCTGCAGGCCAAAAAAAGGATGCTGATGGAAGCAGGTGGCACCCACAGAGCCAGGAGAGTACAGGCCAAGGCATCAAACCCAGGCAGAGAATGTTCCAGGATCACCAATGCAGGTGCCCAGGGTGCAATTTAGAGAGGCAAGAGTAGACAGTATATATTAGGCCTGGAGCTGTTCTTTTAGGCTGTGTAGTGTGGCTAGTTGGTGAAAACCCTCAGGAGCTGGGCAGAAGGGTCTCCCTAAGATAACCTGTAACAGAACACTAATTTACTAAGTCTGCTATCATCTGAAGTATCCTGAAGTCTAACCACTTTCTCATCCCAGCACAACTACTGAAAATTATCTAAGAAACATCGTAGATTACCTATAAAATTACCTAGCACTAAATGTCCCTCTGGGATCTAAGAGCCAGCCAGACTTAGAGACTATAGTCCAAGATGTTTTCATAGCCCTGTAGGAAGGTCAGGGGATTGAGCCAAGCAACAGGCCCTCTTCAACCTTCCTCAAGTGGGTTTATCTTATCCCTCTTCCCACCATAGTTTCCTTATATGATCTTCCTTAGAATGGGAGCCCAGGCATAAATACAAAGCTGAGAATCACTGCATTCTTTATGTCAGCATTTTTTTTTTTTTTTGAGGTAGGGTCTTGCTCTAGCCCAGGATGACTTGGAACTCAAAGCCTTCCTCCTACCTCTGCCTTCCCAGCGCTAGGATTAAAGGCATGTACCACCACGCCTGGCTCTTAAACATTTTTAATACAAATATCAAGGAACAAAGGAAGATTGTGGAAAAGTCCTGGTCTTAGGGGAGGTGCAGTCAGTGTTGAATCATGTCTGTCTTTACAAATACCCATCGCCACAATCCAGAGTGGAATGCTGTTTTCCAATTATAAATGCAAAACCTGCTATATTCTCGTTAAAATCAAATGGCTTTCAAATATGCTGCCCTAGTTACATGGAAAATCAATGCCGACCACCACTTACACGCCTCCCCTGATCTGACCATGCCTTGGTCTGCCCCACGTGGATGCAGTAAGAACAGAAGGTGCCGCGCCCAGCCAAGGCCAGCTGGGCCACAAGCTACCTGTACCTCTAAAAGTCTTTCTAAACTGGCCTCGCCCGTAGCATGGACAACTGAAAGGTGCAAAAGGGTGAGAAGACCTGGGTCTCCCAGCACACTAGACAGCCCTGGCCAAGAGACTGCCGGGGCCGTTCAGATCACCTGAAAAGTGGGGCTGAGGACAGCCACCTGGTGGGCCCTTAGATAAGGCACCAAAGAAGGCCAAGCTTCCAAAAGCAGCTGGCGCTTCCTCAAGCAGCTTCCAGTTTGCTTGAGCCCTCGGCTCCCTGCACCCAGCACGCCGCACTCACGCGAGTGCTCCAGCTCGCGCGCCGCCTTGGCCGCGCGTTCCAGGCCCGTCGGGTCAAAGTTGCTCCATTTGTCCTTGGGAGCCAGTCGGTCTCCGGAGCCACGGTCGCCCCCGCCCTCAGCCCCGGGCTGCGCGGGCGGCAAGGGAAGGGGAGATCCTACGCCTTCGCCCTTGGGGCCCTTATTGATGCCGAAGAGCCAGGACATGGTTCACGAACGCCTTGCGCCGACAAGACCCCGACTCAAGCGTGACTGGCACGGCGCTAAAGAGCCACCACGCGCGGCGAGACGACAGATCCACTGCGCAGGCGCAACACACACCCCTTCCTCCCGGGCAACGGAAGCTTATTAGGACCAAACCGCTTTCCGTCATCTGATTGGTCACGAGATCAATGACGCTTTAACGTTTGCGTCGTAATTGCTCCCGCTGGCTTGAAGGCGGGGCGGGATAGGATGCCTGGTTACCGGGACCAAGCAGGGACAAAATTGACGCAGTGGGCGTGCCCTGCCCGTTCCTCTCTGCAGGGATGATTGCTGTATTTGGTTGCGTTCCAACTCTGGTCAGGGTGGAGGCGGAAGATCTGGGACCAAGGTGATTCACACCGCGCGGAGTCAGCGCCACCTCAGTGAGTCCTGGATCAAGAGTGGACGAGGAAAGGACAACCCACCGGAGGCAGTGGGCCCGCGGGAGCATCCTACCCCGACAGGTAGGAACTCAAGTACCCCAGAGCGGTTGGATGCGGAGGGCCGGAGCTTGAGCGAGGTGCTGAGAGCGGAAACAAGGAGCCAGCATCGAAGAACCAGCTCCCTTCCCCCCCCACACACATCCATGCACTGGTCTCCTTGGTCCCCTGGCTCTGGGCTGCTGAGGGAAAACAGGAGCAGGACACCCAAAAAAGAGTCTGCAGAGGACGGACGCCCTGCCGGAGTTGCTGCTTAGAGATAAGGTTCGCCTGCTTTCCAGACTTCTCATCGCTAACGGTTGAGCGCTCCTTGGGAACCTGAGATCACGTGCCTGCTTTGGAGACCAAGGGGCAGGCTGAAATTGCCACGAGAGAGAAAATATTTTTTAATATTTAACTTTTATTTATTTATTTGAGACAGAGAGAAGACAGAGAATGGGCGCGCCAGGGCCTCTAGCCACTGTAATCAAACTCCAGATGCATGGGCCACCTTGTGCATCTGGCTTATGTGGATACTGGAGAATCGAACCTGGGTCCTTACGCCAGGCAAGCAAGCAAGCACTTTAACCGCTAAGCCATCTCTCCAGCCCCAGAAAACAATTTTAAGCCTAAATAAAAACGGGAGAGCTAGGCGTGGTGGTTCATGCCTTTAATCCCAGCACTGGGGAGGCCGAGGTAGGAGGATCCCTGTGAGTTCAAGGCCAGCCTGAGACTACATAGTGAATTCCAGGTCAGCCTAGGCTACAGAAAGACCCTACCTTGAAAAACCAAAAAAAGAAAAATGAAAAATGTTTCTAAGGTTATTTTTCCTGTGATGTTTCCCCATACACACACACACACACACACACCCAAAAATGAGTTTCCCAGCATTAGTCAAAAGCCCTCCAGTGGCCGTCAATATTGTTATAAACTAGCTGAAAATACACCTCTCACAGAACCAGCAACTGGGCTTGGATAAAGGGAATGCCTCACAGACAGAGGGGCCACCCACCTCACATCCTAGTATTGCATTTAATAAGCTTGTGTCTTTGCTTGCTTGTTTTTGAGACAGGGTCAATGTAGCCTATACTATCCTAGAACTCTCTATATAGTTGCCTGTGAATTGCCTCCAGGTTTGGCCAGGAGCCTTTGTGGCAGGTGTAGCTGGCCTAAAAGCTAAAGAGGCAGTGGGTAGATAAAGGCCCAAGCCATGAGGAGCACAGAGCAACTCTTAGCTCCAGCCTTCCCTGGGCAGTGCTGTGTACCTCACACTGACAACTCCAGAGGCATGGACTCCAGTTCCCCTCTGCTGCAGCTCAGATGGTCTGCTGCCACAGGCTGGTCTCCTGTGCCTGTCCCTATACCTAGTAGGGATTGAAGGACCTTTTCCTTAAAATGCTCTCTCTAGGCAGGGAAGGGCTTTTTTTTTTTCTTTTTTTTAAATTTTTTGCTTTTGGAGGTAGGGTCTCACTCTAGCCCAGACTGACCTGGAATTCACTATGTAGCCTCAGGCTGGCCTCCAACACTGATCCTCCTACCTCTGCCTCCCAAATGCTAGAATTAAATGTGTGTGCTACCATGCCCAGTTTAAATTTTTTCAAAAATAATTTATTTATTTGCAAAGAGAGAAAGAGGAGAGAGGGAATGGGAAAGCCAGGGCCTCCACCTGGTGCGAATGAACTCCAGATTCATGCACCATTTTGTGCATCTGGCTTTACGTGGGTACTAGGAGCACCTTAACTGGTAGGTCATCTCTCCAGCACTTTATTTTAATTTTTGTTTTGTGAGGTAAGGTCTCACTCTAGCCCAGGCTGACCTGAAATTCAATTTGTAGTCTCAGGGTGGCCTAGAACTCATGGTGATCCCTCTGTCTCTGCCTCCCAAGTCCTGGGATTAAAGGCGTGCACCACCACACCCAGCTCTTAAAATTTTAAAAACATTTTTATTGGGATGGAGAATGGCTTACTGGTTAAGGTGCTTGCCTGCAAAACCTAAAGACCCAGGTTCAACTCCACAGAACCCTCGTAAGCCAAATGCACAGGATGGTACACATTTCTGTTCAGTTGCAATGGCTAGAGGCTATGGTGTGCTAATTCTCTCTCTCTCTCTCTCTCACACTCTCAAAATAATATGTTTATGGGGCTGGAGAGATGGATTAGCAGTTAACTGCTTGCCTGTGAAGCCTAAGGACCCCGGTTCAAGGCTCAATTCCCCAGTACCCACGTAAGCCAGATGCACAAGGTGGTGCATGCATCTGGAATTTCTTTGCAGTGGCTGGAGGCCCTGGCTCACCCATTCCCTATCTATCTGCTTCTTTCTGTCACTCTCAAATAAATAAAAATGATTTTATTTTAAAAAAATAATATGTTTATTGGGCTGGAGAGATGGCTTATTGACTAAAGCATTTGTCTGTGTGTCTGTGACACCTAAGGACCTAAATTTGATTCCCCAATACCCATATAAGCCAGATGTATAAGGTGGTGCATGTGTCTGAAGTTTGTTTGCAGTGGCTAGAGGCCCTGGTGTGCCCATTCTCTATTTTCCTCTTTCTCTCTGTCTTAAATAAGCAAATAAATAAACTATTTTTTTTTTTAATGTCTGCCAGGGGCTAAACAGATGGTTTAGCAGTTCAGGTGTTTATCTACGAAGCCTAAGGACCCATGTTCAACTATCCAGATCCCACATAAGCCAGATGCACAAGGTGACACAAGTGTCTGGAGTTCAACTGCAATGGCTGGAGGCCCTGGTATGCCAATTCATTCTCTCTCTCTCTCTGTCTCACATTTAAAAAAAGAAGCCAATCTGTTGGGCTTGCCTCAAAAAAAAAAAATCTGTCAGGTTTGGTGGTGCACTCTTTTAATCCCAGCACTTGGGAGGCTGAGGTAGTGCTGGGATTAAGTATGATGCCTGCCTCAAAGAACTTTTTTTTTTGGTTTTCTGAGGTAGAGTCTTGCTGTAGCCCAAGCTAACATGGAATTCACTATGTAGTCTCAGAGTGGTCTCAAACTCACTGTGATCCTCCTACCTCTGTCTCCTAAGTGCTGGTATGTGCCACCATGCCCAGCTAAAGAACATTTTTTAATTTTAATTTAATTTTATTTATTTGAGAGAGAGAAGGGGACAGATAGAGAGAAAGAGAATGGGCACACCAAGGCCTTCAGCCACTACAAATGAACTCCAAACGCATGTGCCACCTTGTGCATCTGGCTTACGTGGATCCTAGGGAATTGAACCTTGGTCTTTTGGCTTCGCAGGCAAGCGCCTTAACCGCTAAGCCATCTCACTAGCCCAAGAACATTTTTTAATTTTTTTGGAATTTTATTTATTTGCACACAAAAAGAGAAATGTATACCTAAAGAGAGAGAATAGGCACGCCAGGGCCTCCAGCCACTACAAACTCCAGATGCATGCACCACCTTATGCGTGTGGCTTATGTGGGTCCTGGAGAATTGAACTGGGGTTCTTTGGCTTTGGAGACAAGTGCCTTAACTGCTAAGTTATCTCTACAGCCCAATTTTTTTGTTTGTTTTTGTTTTTGAGGTAGGGTCTCACTCTAGCTAGGGCTGACCTGGAATTCACTATGTAGCCTCAGGGTGGCCTGGAACTCACAGCAATCCTTCTACCTCTGCCTCCCCAGTGCTGGGATTAAAGGCGTATGCAACCACACCCATCTTCCAGACCAATTTTTTGTATTTTTATTTATTTATTTGCAAGCAGAGAGAGAATGGACATGCCAGGGCCTCTAGCCATTGCAAATAAATTCCAGATATATGTGTCACTTTGTACATCTGACTTTATGTGGGTATTGGGGAATCGAAAACCTGTGGTTAAGCTTTGCAAGTGAATGCCTTAACCACTGAGCCATCTCTCCAGCTCTAAGGTATATTTTCCATCCCAGAAAAAAAAAACAAAAGGCAGAGCCAGGTGTGGTGGAGCACGCCTTTAATCCCAGCACTCTGGAGGATTGCTGTGAGTTCAAGGCCACCCTGAGACTACATAGTGAATTCCAGGTCAGCCTGGGCCAGAGTGAGACCCTACCTCAAAAAAAAAAAAAAAAAAAAAAAAAAAGAAAGAAAGGGGAAGGAAGGGGAGGGAGGGAGGGAGGGAAGATAAAAGCAGAAAAACACAGCTATTGCACCTGAACTCCAGATTTTCTACACTGTCCCCTCTCCTCAGCAGGAGGCTATTAGAGGGGCTTTAGTTCTGGGTGTTTAATAGGTCTTATCACTGATACTATGGAAATAGCCTAGATCCAAGGTGGTTTCTTTTTATTTATTTATTTGAAGAAGAGAGAATGGGTGGGCACACCAGGGCCTCCAGCCACTGTAAACGAACTCCAGATGCATGCAACACCTTGTGCATCTAGCTTATGTGGGTCCTGGAGAATTGAACCAGGATGCTTTGGCTTTGCAGGCAAGTGCCTTAACCACTAAGCCATCTCTCCACCTCTCCCCCCACCCCCGGGTGGTTTCTAGATGCACAGTGCACTCTTGGATATCCCACTTCCTGGTTATCTGAACTCCAGACTGTACCACCTCCTGGCCTTTCTCATTAACAGTTTTGTCCTAAAAACTTCCAGTACTGGAGAGCCAAGACCTCCATCAAGCACAGGGGTTTTGCAGTATAAAAATGTCCATGGGGGGCTGGAGAGATGGCTTAGTGGTTAAACGCTTGCCTATGAAGCCTAAGGACCCCGGTTCGGAGCTCGATTCTCCAAGACCCACGTAAGCCAGTTGCACAAGGGGTGCACGCATCTGGAGTTCGTTTGCAGTGGCTGGAGGCCCTGGTGCGCCCATTCTTTCTCTCTCTACCTGCCTATTTCTGTATTTCTCTCTCTCAAATAAATAAATAAATAAGTAATAAAATATTTTTTTAAAAAAATGTCCATAGGTACGTGGTTTCCAGTCCTGCAGCAGTCTCCCCTTCAGGTCTCCTTACAGCAGCTAGTATATTCCCTGCCCTGCCCACCAGCTTCCTGGACACCTCCCATTTTTCTTGTCTCAACCAGGAGCAATCAGAACACAACCTTTTCTGTTCATGTACATGTTGAGAAGCTTACAGTAGCCATACAGGGTGACCACCCTTGGCATGTATGTAAGTATCAGCATCTTCCTCCACTAAACATCCCGAAGGGCCAGGGGAGGCAGCAGACCGGGCAGTTACACGTTTACAGGAAGACCCCCCAAAACCATTTCCTGGAGACTGTTCTCCAGGGCCTGTGCTGATCTGTAATGTTTGCCAGATTCAAAGGCTTAAGAAATTTCCAAGACAATACAGAGGGCAGCTTCTCTGAGATAAGGACAGAAAAGGGGGGCTGTAGAGATGGTTTAGCAGTTAAGGTACTTGCCTGCAAATCCAAAGGACCCAAGTTCAGTTCCCCAGGACCCACATAAACCAGATGCACAATATAGTACAGGCATCTGGAGTTCATTTCGAGCAGCCAGAGGCCCTGGTGTGCCCTTTCTCTATCGCTCTACTCCCCCAACAAATAAATACATAAATAATTTCTTTAAAAAGGCACTCCTTAGCCAGGCGTGGTGGCGCACATCTTTAATCCCAGCACTCGGGAGGCAGAGGTAGGAGGATTACTGTGAGTTCGAGACCACCCTGAGAATACAGAGTGAACTCTAGGTCAGCCTGAACTAGAGTGAGATCCTACCTCAAAAAAAAAAAAAAAAAAAAAAAAAAAAAAAAGGCACTCCTTGGGCTGGAGAGATGGCTTAGCGGTTAAGGCACCTGCCTGCCAAGCCTAAGAATGCCCATTCGAATCTCCAGGTCCTGTGTTTAGCCAGACGCAAAAGTGATGCAAGGGCACAATTCCACACTTACCCACAAGAAGGTGCATGCATTTGGAGTTTGTTCACAGCATCTCAGCTGCTGGTGTGTCCATTCTCTTATCAGTCTGTCTCTCTCAAATTAAAAAAAAAAAAGAAAAAAAAAAGGCACTCCTTGGTGTGGAGTTGGGAGTAGAGGCTGCTTTCATTTCCACCACCTAAAAACAATAGTGTTGGCCTCAGGTCAATATGAACAGAGATCCCAGACAGCCTGGGATGTGTGTGGGAGTGGGACTCTGGTTGGTGGATGTATCTGTTCTGCACACTCCGCCCTCTCAGGAAAGTAGATATATTTGGGGGAGCTTGTCACTCAGCTTCTTATTTGAGTTTCAGCCATCAACAAGAATCCACCATAACCATTAAAAATTGACTTAGGGGCTGGAGAGATGGCTTAGGGGTTAAGGCCCCTGCCTCCTAAGCCTAAGAACGCTGGTTCCAATCTCCAGCAGTTCCAATCTCCAGGTCCCACGTTTAGCCAGATGCAAAGTGACGCAAGGGCACAATGCTGCACTTGACCACAAGGGGGGGCACAAGTCTGGACTTCATTTACAGTGGCTGAGAGGCTGCTGGCACACCCATTCCCTTTCTTCCTCTCCCTATCTCTCTGTCTCTCTCCAAAATAAAAATAAATATTTAAAAAATTGACTTAGGGAGGACGCAGGCATGGTGGCGCACGCCTTTAATCCCAGCATTCAGGAGACAAAGGTAGGAGAATCGCTATGAGTTCAAGGCCACCCTGAGACTACATAGTGAATTCTAGGTCAGCCTGAGCTAGAGTGAGCAGGCTCATGGGCTCATGCCTTCAAAATCTAAGGACCCAGGTTTGATTCTCAGGTCCCACGTAAGCCAGATGCACATGGTGATACATGCATCTGGAGTTCGTTTGCAGTGGCTAGAGGCCTTGACATGCCCATTCTCTCTCTCTCTCTCTCTCTCTCTGTTTCCCTCGCTCTGTCTCAATTAAATAAAAATAAAATCTTTAAATAAATAAATAAAAATAAAAATAAAACATTTTTAAAAATAGACTTTAGCCAGGTGTAGTGACACACACCTTTAATCCCAGCACTGGGGAGGCAGAGGTAAGAGGGTCACCATGAGTTCAAGGCAACCCTGAGAAAACAGTAAATTCCAGGTCAGCCTGGACTAGAGTGAAACCCTACTTAGAAAAAAAAAAAAAAAGACCTTGGGTGGGGTGTGGTGGCACACAGGCACACGCCTTTAATCCCAGAACTTGGGAGGCAGAAGTAGGAGGATCACTGTGAATTCAAGGCAACCCTGAGATTCCATAGTAGAGACCCTTGGGGTTCTTCTGCCACCTGCTTGGTCCTTGGCAAGCCAGGCCTGAGGATTGGAAAGGGAACTGCTATCCTCTTTGGTGGCCAAACTGGCTCAGATCTGAAATCACCTGAAAGAACAGAATGGGGGGCACAGAATACATGCAGGGACTTCTACCCCTTAGAGGCAAGTGGATCCAGCCAAACACCAGGCTTGAGCAGGTGGCTGTGAACCTGGGCCAGTAGCTGGGATCAGAGGAATCTCTAAGACCCCTTGGCCACCACGTGAGGGTGTAAACATAGCCTGTAGGATCCTGGGCCTGATGAAAGGATGGGGAAGCACAGAAAAGGAACTCACCTCCCATCACCAGTGGTCTCTGTTCCACCATCAGGCCAGGGCCCACTGTCTCAAGACATCATCACACATACAGTCACCTTCCTCAAGTGCACAACACACTCAGCTCATGGACAATGCCCCCTTGGGTACCTGGGCCAGGCCCCACAATGTTCAATTGGGTTCTTAGGTAATAGTGGCAGGCAAGTTCTCAGAAAAGCCACCCCTGTCCATCTGTTTTCATTGTGTGTGTGTGTGAGTGTGTGTCTGAGTGTCAGAGTACATCTGTCTCAATCCTCAGTTCCTGAGATTCAGTAGGAGTAACCAAAGAGCTACAATGGAGGGCACAGCTTTTTCGGTAGAGGGATGGGAGGGTTGGCAGTAGGCCACAAGCTATGATGAAGACTACTCTGCAAAGTCAGGCCCTCAATTCTTAGACCAGTAGCGTCTTGCCCTGGTCCAAACAGTGAGTGGGTTCTGGGCTACATAAGTGGGGCATAGGCATTCTGAAGACCAGAAGTACAGAAAAAGAGTAGGAGGCCAGATGACCAGTATGCAGGCACTGCAGACCTACCTCCTCGCTTCCTAGACACACAAATCCTTCACACTGGACCTTTCAAGATGCACCAACTACAGGTGAAGAGTTTCGATGAAAAATAAAGCATTCTGAGACTGTAGGCTCGGTTTACATCTTACTATATTTTGGAATTTTTGTTAGTGGGGAAGAGAGGTGAAGTGAGATTGACTTGGGGCACGCACGGGATTCTGGGAGAGGAAGCCCTGCCCACATAAGGGGCTAGAGGGTCAGGCCAGGTCTTTCCCACCCTTGGTGATTTGTCTGCAGCCAAGGATAGTAGGTAGATGACAAGGTGTAGCCCACCAGCATGACCTGTTCGTTTCAGGTGTTGCAGCCACTGGAGTGGAACCACCCTGGGGGAACCTTGTTTCCCCTCCCCAAAACCAACCAGGGAGGCCTCCTTGCTGGCCTTAAAACCTGTCAGTGGCAAGGGGACACCTATCCACAAGGTCCTGAAAACCAGACTCTCATCCCATTCTTCCCCAAAGATGCTTTCTGTATATCAGGCATTGCTAGCAGGGTCAAGCCTGAATCTTAGGCAGCAAAGCAGGGCCAGTGTACCTGGCAGACATTGCCCTCCAGACTGGCAGTGATCCCGGTGAAGACTACATGGTGATAGCATCAGCCCTGTGCCCCTTCCTGACCTTCCTTTTCCTCAGGAGCCTTTGAGGACCCAGCCTCTCCTCCCTTTCTACCATCCACTGGCTATCCACACAGGACCTGAGTGGTCCGGGGCCCTCCTCCAACTCATGCTGGGACCTTGCCACCAGAGGGTCCAGCCTTAAGCTCAGACTTGAGGACTGGGAGGGCTCCACTCCTGGAGGCCTGGCTTGGGTCTAATTGTCAACCCGCACTCAGACACTATCCATCTTTATAATAATAAAAAAAAAATGCTGGCCAGTGAACACTGTATGCTCTGCTCTAAACTGGCAACAGCAGAGGTTTGACACCGCCCCGCATGCGCTGCTGCCAGAGTGCAGCAGGATCCCAGGAGTCAGACCTGGCCCGGGTCCCGGAGGGCAAGTGCACCCCAGGCAGGCCTGCAGAGAAAAGACTGGGGGGTCGCGCGGGACAAAGGCAGGATCTGCTACTCCCACCCCCATCACCCGGGCAAAACCTCAGCTTTGGCGGCGGTGCCCCCTCACCGGGCACGGGACGAGGGGCCCTCGGGTGGGCGGGTGAGCAGCTCACTGGCCAGGGGCCCGGGCACCAGGCTTACTCAAGGCGCGGCTCCGCCCAGCCGCAGGCGTGCAAGCCTTGGCCGACAATGCCCTCTCGCGGCCCGAGCGAAAGGCGGCGGTCACAGTTACCAGGTAGGCGGTGTCGGGCATCAGGCCCTGGAGAGTGGTGCTGTTGCTGCCCGCGGGCACGTCCACGCGCTGCACCGCGCCGCCCTGCAGCGGCCCTAGCTGCACGTGGTAGCCAAGCGCAGCAGCCGGTCCCAGCGTGGGGGCCCAGCTCACGCGGAGGCTGCGCGGCCTGACATGCGAGATGATGATGCGCTCCGGACCGACCTCCTCTGCCAGAGAATAGAGGCATAAGTGGAGGGTGTCCCCCCACTCGCCGCCCAGACCACCTACGCGGCACCCCAGCCTCACCTGGTAACGTGCGAACTCTCACGTGCTGTGGACTCAAGAGGCGCACGTTAGACTCGGGCAGCAGCGCCACGTCGTAGTCTGTGTCAGGGTTGAGGCCGGTCCAAGTCCAGCCAGTGGCATTCCCTGGCAACTGCTGGCGTCTCACAGCCCCTGGTTGCCCGCTGGGCACCACCTCCAGCACGTAGTAACCGGAGTCCGCGGTCAGCAGGGGCGGCCAGGCAAGTCGGAAGCCATTGGGCATAATCTCCGAGGTGTGGAGCTGTTGAGGCTGCATCGCATCTGAGGATGGAGTGGTGCCAGGATCAGGGAACAGAAATGGCCTCTTCCTTGTCATCAAATAGGGCTGTCCTTGATCCAGCGAGGACCAGAAGATTGGAGCCCAGTAAGAGAGGTGACACAGTCTGCCAAGGAGAGGCAGGAACTGGTGGGCATTCACTAATGGCAGGTGTTAATGACTGCAAAACCATTACTTGAAGCAGGGCGTGGTAGTGCACTGCATGCCTTTAGTCCCAGTACTCAGGGAACAAAGGTAGGAGGATCACTGTAATTTCGAGACCAGACTACAGAGTGCGTTCCAGGTCAGCCTGGGCTACAGTGAGACCTTAGCTCAAGGTGGGGCGGGAAAAAAAAAAAAAAAAAAAAAAAACTATTACTTAACTGGTGAAAGAACAGAAGAAGGGGTACCGTCCCCTACTCTGGAAACCATCAGGAACTTCCCTGTCTTAGCACCAAGCCCAAATCTGTAAGATAATGATCACTCTTTCACCCAGACTGATGATCTGGATGAAGGTCCTTCAAGGTGGCAAAGTCCAGGGTGTTATCTAACAACAGAGCATCAACCTCTGAGCCGGAGTGGCTCACACAAGGACTGGTTTGAGCCAGGCTTTGGTCAGTTAAGCAATGAAGGGACCAGAGGGTACAGCCAGGAAATGGGATACTGCAGGGGGAGAGGCCTTGGAACTGTGCAGATGTGACAACCCCAAGAGTAACTGAACCTAAGGTTCAGGGAGTGGAGTGCTCCCTGCCTCACATCCTCAGGACAGTGTGGTGTGGAGGACTCCACAGTAAGTCCCTAAGCTTGTGTCACCAAACATGGCCATCTGAGACATATGCAGGTGGGTAAGGCTGGTTAGATCCACCTTGGTCTTGACCTTCTACATTGGTGTTGCTAGGTACTGATGCTAACCAGATGGGTACTCACTTTCTTGCTCAGTTCCCCATGCAAATTCTTCCCTTGCCACAGGAGCTCCCCCCCACACACACACACACACACTCTACTGCTTAACCCTGAAGGTAGCTTTTTTTCCTTCTATCTCTTTTTTCAGGTTCAGCTAGGTCGGTAGACCCAGTGGCCAACAATCAGATATCCCTAGGGAAAATCTTGAGGAACTTCCACCCCTTTACAATCCATAGACCAACCCCTTCCTGCTCAGGGTGGATGATTAACCCATAGTTGGAAAGTTGGTTTAAAAAAAAAAAAAAACCTGGGACAGAATTTTTTAGTACCTAGCTGCAAGCCTAGCAATAGGTCCTTAGTCTTTAACTCTTTCCCTTTGCAAGCTTGGCTAGGAAAGATTGAAGAAAGAAAAAAAAAATAGCCCAACAGTAGGTCTTTCCTGGTCTGGACTTTTCTCCCAACAATCCTCACAATGAAGTCTAGTAAAAACCAGCTGAAGCCTCAGTGGCTGGCCTTACATGGAATAGGTAGCGCCTGAGCTATGTGGGTGGCAGTCCCTGACCTGTCTGGCTCACCCATCTCCAAGTCAGCCAGCCCCAAACATTCACAGAAGAACATGCTGCCACCATCAGAGCGACTTGGAGAGCCCTGGAGACCTTCTTCATTGTCTGCAACTTAGCTCTCCATGCCCTACCCAATGTAGCCCTCAGTCTCTTAGTCCAAACCTGGCTGGAACCTTTAATCCCAGTACTTGGGAGGCAGAGATTGAAGAATAGAGACCAGTCTGGAACTACAGAGTGAGTTCCAGGTCAGCCTGAGCTACAGTGAGACCCTACCTCAGGAAAAAATAAATAAACTAAAACCAAACCTGGCTGGAGTCCTACTTGAGATGGTCACCCAGACCTGCCATAACAGCCCATGTGTTGGAGAACATGCAGGCACCCAAGTGGAGTAGGCACCTGGACAGTGTACAGAGAAGCTAAGAGTCATCAACACCATCACCTCCACTGCATCCTCAGGGTACCAGGCTCATGAGTTCTTTAGCCCCTTCTGCAGCTCTCAGTTAAAACTACACAGTCCAGCCAGGCGTGGTGGCGCACACCTTTAATTACAGCACTCGGGAGGTAGAGGTAGGAGGATTGCCATGAGTTCAAGGCCACCCTGAGACTACATAGTTAATTCCTGGTCAGCCTGGGCCAGAGTGAGACCCTACCTCGAAAAAAAAAAAAAAAACCTACACAGTCCATGCCTATTCCCACCTACCAAGAATGGAGCCTCGGAGCTCCGGAGTAATGATGTGCAGGTCATCCACGTCCACAAAGTGCAGGTGCTTCTCAGCAGGGGCCGAGGCAGCTGCTGACAGCTCCAGCAGGTTGCCTCGGCCAGTGTTGACAATGAAGATGGTGACACCCAGATCCTTGAGCTCCTGCATGGGTGGTCCCACAGGGTCACTGGAACCCCCATCTGTTACCCATACCAGTACCTTGGGCACCCCAGGACGGGCACCCGCTGTCTCAGCAAATAGCTGCTCCTTGACATAAGCCAGTGCCAGGCCTGTGTTGGTGTCGCCCATACGCTGGGCTGCAGCAAGTATGGCATCCTGGACAGCCTGCCCAGAGCTGTGCTGATTGAAGAGGAACTCCATGTGTGGCTGGCTGCCCACATGCACCAGGCTGGCACGAAGGGCCTCAGGGCCCACGGGCAGTGGAGCCACCAGCTGCCCCACAAACTCCCGGACACGGGAGAACTCGTAGTGTGACACACTGGCTGAACTGTCCAACAGGAATAGCAGGTCCCCCTGAGGGGCTGATGCTGGGGGACCTAGGGGAAAGGACAAGGGTTCAGTTTAGGTGATGAGTCCTCAGACAGCCCCACACCCAGGGCAAAACTCTCCAAGACACAAACTCTCGGTAAGCACCTACTTGTCCTTGCCCAAATATCTTGGGGGTGGCATCCCCAGGGTGGGGTTTTGAGCCAATGTGCCATGTACACAGACCATGTGACCTAGGTCACCCTGGGTTGCTTCATGTCTCATGTGTAGAGGTGTACTGGTCCCTTTTCTAAGCAGACACTGTATGCTGGTGGAGCCAAGGGTTCTGGCTTCTGCCTCCAGGAGGGTATTGAACCATGGGGGCTGTTCCCCTCAGGCTTGGAGGATGGAGTTAAGCCAGGAAACTCAGCCTCCTCCAGGTGAGACACTGGACCCTGGGCATGCATAACAACGGAGAGGGGTTGGAAGGTGGGAAGGGTGGGAGCAGTGGTGGGATACGGGGGAGGCAGAGCACTGAACAGCCCTCCCGGCCCAGATGGCCAAGCTGGAGTCCTGACCCGACTTACAGATGACATCAACTCTCCCCTGGCCCCCATCCTCTGCTCCATCTGGACCCAAGAGGCGGGATTCACCCCTCTAATAGCCTGAGGACTTGATCAGTGCCTAATGACCTTTCCCTTTTATCCCCCTTTCTTCCAGCATGGAGACTGGGCTACAGATGGGACCCTCCATCACTAAGTCAGGGGACTCAGGATGTCTCATTAGTCCTGGCCTTGGGGACTGACTTCCCCCACAAGGAAGGAGTTTACTCAAATTTTCCTACTACCTTCCTACTGAGAGCCTTTTCAAAAGTGAGGAAACTAAGGCAAAAAGCCCTCTCCAGATATCTCTCCCCTCTGTGCAGGCCAGCGGGGTGGGGGTGGCGTCGGCCACCACACCCTGCCCTCACTCAGTTGTCTCCCGGAGCGCCTGGGGGTGCCCGCCGCAGGTGGCTGGGGTGCTCCGCCAGCACCCTGCCCGGCACCCGCAGCCTCCCCGCCCACTCGTCCCGCGGCTGCGCCAAGACGGCGACGACCCGCGTGGGCAGCAACCGATGGGCTGCTAAGAGCGGGAGCCCGGGACCTGCCGCACTCACCGTTTTCTGCGCTGCTTTGCGCCAGCGCCAGCTGCAGACTCAGGGCCAGGCCCAACGCCGTCCAGGACCGCATTGCGCCCGGCGTGGCGGGCACTTGACCGCAGCTAGCAGCTAGCTTGTCCTCCCGCCTCCTGGAAGGCCGGCACCACCTCCTACAGGCCACGCCCGCTCGTGGGGCCACGCCCTCCTCTGGACGCACGCACTCACCGCGCGCAGACCGACTTTTTGGAAGTGCTTGCACAAACAGACCCAGACTTGCTGTGACACGCAGCAGTAACCTAGGTACGCACGCATGGGCATGCAATCAGACACTCCTGCTTCCACTTCGCTAGTTGTGAGATTGGGGTCCACCACACACTACCCCTTTCCTTCCCCCCACCCACCTTTTGAAGCTCAGACTACCACCCCCACAGTGCTAAGATTCCCTGAGTTCAGGAAAGCCTGAGACATGGAGCCATGCTCAGAACAACCTCCCTCCAATAAGGGCCCAGGCCTTGGCTACAGGCTGTCCAAAGGGAAGTTGTCTCCAAAGACTGACCAGCAAGGACTCAAGCGCACTGGGATATAGTTGGGCATTTCCTTAAGAGGACATAGGAGGAGCCGAGCATGGTGGCGCATGCCTTTAATTCTAGCATTTGAGAGGCAGAGGTAGGAGAATCACCGTGAGTTCGAGGCCATCCTGAGTATACAGTGAATTCCAGGTCAGCCTGGATTAGAGTGAGACCCTACCTCGGAAAAAAAAAAAAAAAAAAAAAAAAAAAAAAAAAAAAGGACAGGAGGGCTGTAGAGATGGCTTATCAATTAAGGCACTTTCCTGCAAAGCCAAAGGACCCAGATTTGATTCTCCAGGACCAACATAAGCCAGATGCACAAGGTGCATTCGCAAGAGGCCCTGGAGCACCCATTCTTTCTCCTTCTCCCTTTCCCTCTCTCTCTCTCTCCCTCTTTCCCTCTCTACAATAAATAAATAAAAATAAAATATTTTTAAAAAGAGGACACAGGAGGGGGCTGAGGAAATGGCTTAGCAGTTAAGGCACTTGCCTGCGAAGCCTAAGGACCCCAGTTTGATTTCCCAGGACCCACGTAAGCCAGATGCACAAGGGGGCGCATGCATCTGGAGTTCGTTAGCAGTAGCTGAAGGCCCTAGTGTGCCCATTCTCTTTCTATCTGCCTCTTCCTCTCTCTCTCTCTCTCTCTCTCCAAAAATAAATAAAATAATTAAAAAACATTTTTAAAATTTTTTTAATTTTATTTATTTTTGGAGAGAGAGACAGAGAGAGACAGAGAGAGACAGAGAGAGGGAGAGGGAGACAGAGAATGGGCGCGCCAGCAGTCTCTCAGCTGCGGTGAAAGAAATCCAGATGTGTGCGCCCCCTTGTGGTCAAGTGCGGCATTGCGTCCTTGCCTCATTTTGCATCTGGCTAAATGTGGGACCTGGAGATTGGAACCGGGTTCTTCGGCTTAGCAGGCAGGCGCCTTAACCACTAAGCCATCTCTCCAGGCCTTAAAAAACATTTTTTTAAAAAAAGAGGACACAGGAGCCTGAAGGAAAGTGTGTTAGAGAACAAAAGCCCCCCCACACACACTCCCTGCCAGCAACCAGCATTTTCTTTTCCAACGCTACGTAGTCTCAGGGTGGCCTTGAACTCATAGTGATCCTCCTACTTCTCTTTGCCTCCTGAGTGCTGGGATTAAAGGTGTGCACCACCACGCTCAGCTATGTGGTGCACATCTTTAATCCCAGCACTCAGGAGGCAGAAGTAGGAAGATCACCATGAGTTCGAGGCCACCCTGAGACTACATAGTGAATCTTAGGTCAGCCTGGGCCAGAGTGAAACCCTACCTCAAAAAAAAAAAAAAAAAAAAAAAAAGATGCGTACACCACCATGTCCAGCTCAGCCAGCATTCTTTTTGTTGTTGTTTTTTTTTTTTTTTTTTGGTTTTTCGAGGTAGGGTCTCACTGTGATCCAGGCTGACATGGAATTAACTATGTAGTCTCAGGGTGGCCTCGAACTCTCGGCGATCCTCCTACCTCTGCCTCCCAAGTGCTGGGATTAAAGGCGTGAGCCACCACGCCCGGCTCTTATTGTTTGTTTTTGTTTTTTTGTTTTGTTTTGTTTTTCGAGGTAAGGTCTCACTGTAGCTCAGGCTGACCTGAGCTATTCGAGGGTGGCCTCGAACTCTCGGTGATCCTCCTACCTCTGCCTCTCAAGTGCTGGGATTAAAGGCATGCGCCACCACACCCGGCCCTCAGCCAGCATTCTTGAAAGAAAAGACATAGGAGCAGGAGGTGGTTGACAGGTGATCCAGCCCTATTTATTGCACCCCTTGGATCTATTGCTATCCTCATACAGCACCCAACCAGAGGCCCAGGGCAAGGCTTATGCCAGACCCCAGCAGGATTGGAGGAACCCACTGATGAACCAGACCTGGATCCTGGGGTCCTGACCAATCCCAAACCAGACATGGCTGTCTGCAAGTGTCCTCCAGACACTGGATCCCAAGGGTAACTAACTTCTTTGCTGTTCAGGAGTGTTAGGCAGTCTGCTGTCTTCCTATGCGATAACAATGGTATTGGGGGCTAAGGCACAAATGTGTATGTGTGTGTGGGGGGTTCTGCCAGGATGTCCCCTCCCTTCTCACCCCATGCAGGAGGATGCTCAGCAGGGAGGACGGATGGAACTCAGTGGTTTTCCTTCCTCCCTTTATGGCAGGTGAGACACTGTGGGGCCTTCAAGACTGTGCCAGAGCTTGACTTTGCCTAAAAAAGGAAGCAGTGCAGCTAAGCCTGAGCAGCTTACTGCAGGAACAAGCTAGAGCTGTGTCCCCACCACCGTCCCCCACCCCCTTTGCTGGGAATCTTGGCACTGGATGCTGGCTCCATTCCACGGAACTTGGGCCGACGCATGGACCAGAATGTGCTTAGTGGTTTTGCCTGGGTCGCCATAGGTGGACTTAGTGGATGTAGAACCCCCTAAAGTCCAGGGTATGCCACTCAGGGTGCCCAGCCTGGCCCCAAGGGCTGCTTTGGAGATGGACATTTTGAGCAGGGGACAAGGACAAGGCAATAACATCTGTGGGGCTAATAGGAGGCACACCCAGGTAGACCATTTATCCTCAGGCTGGCCACAGAGCTGGACCTTGGGGATCCACCCTATGGGAAGGCAATGGCTCACAGTCTCACAGTCACACCTCAGCCTGCCCTGTTGCACTGATGGGGAAGTTTCAGTCCCTTCTGGAAAAAATGAGCCAGTCTTCTTGGCTGTGACTCAGACCCTTGAGGAAGCAGCTGCCCTCCTCCTTCTGGCCTCACCATCAGAGGGAGAGGGCACAGGAGGCCCAGCCTCCACCCAGCTCTGGCCAAGCTGGGCCACCTGCCTGCCTTGAGCTCTGCCCAGGGTTGTTCCTGCCACCAAATGCCCTGCTCCCTGCCCCCTGCTCAGCTACCACACAGCTCTCATCTCTATGTCCTGCACTGCTCCCCAACTATGTCCCCACCTCCCGAAGAGACAGACAAACATCCCAAGGGATGTCAGGGTCATCCAGGGGTGTAGTGGGCAGGGCCAGGGCAGGGCTGAGCTTGAGGCAGACACCAGAGGAAGCACAAACAGAATAGTCTGGAAGCCTTTTCTCTGAAACAAGACAGGCCCAGGAGAGGAGAGGGACAGAGGCAGGGGCATAGGCAAGAACAGGACACAACAAAGGAACCCTGAGCCCAGCCCTTAGCCTCCCTCAGGACATCCTTTGCCTGATATCCTGGGGCAGCAAAAAGAAAGAGCCGTCCTTGAGACTGAGGCTTCCCTCCCACCCCCGCCATGGCCTTGGTTCAGGACTGGGAGTCCCTGTGTCTCATTTCCTGGAGCTGGCCCGCCCTGTCTGTCTGCAAGCAGGTGGAGGGGTTTCCCCCGAAACCCTAAGACACTGGTCTTAGCTAGGGGCCCCTGCCCCCACCAGAGGTCCATAGGGAACACTCCCTCCCCCGCTCAGTCAGGCTTCAGTGGAGAAGAAGGGCCTTTTTGTACTCAGATTGCTGTGGTCATGTTCAACCCCAGGGAAAAGGGCATCTCCTGAGGCCTCTGACCCCACCCCTGACCCCAGCCCAGGACAAAGCAGCCTGATTCCCCCCACACACACACCCTGCCTATGGGGTACTGTTTGTCATGTTGTTTGTGTCTCACACTCAAACCCAGACCTACACCAATACACAGAAACAGGAAGTGGTGGGAACAGCTGTTAGAGGCCCCAAGGCAGGGGAATGGGGTGAGCCTGGACCTATGGTCCCACCCCATGGCAATCAAAGGGCAGCCAAGAGGAGCAGGACTCTCAACTCCTTCCCACTGTGTACAACACTTTCCTTTAGACTTGACTGTCTTGGATCAGGGAAGTGCCTGGACCTGAGGAGTGAGTCTAGGGAAATGCAGTCCTGTCTCACCCCACTGTAGTCCAGAGCAGACCCCATCAACTCTCCCTGCGGCCAGAGTGACAGGGAAGATACATCGGTGAGATGAGCAGCTTCAGCACTAGATGGGTACTACCCCTATGTATTCATTTAGTCCATCACTCCAGCCTCTTCACTGAAGATGGAGGCACTGGGCAGAGCCTGATCCTCCCAGCACTGCCAGGCAAGCATCATGCTAGCAGTAATGTAGTGGTGGTGCCCCTCACCACCTCACTAGACTAATGTTCTGGTGTTTTTGTTTTGTTTTTTGTTTTTGTTGTTTTTGTTTGTTTTTTGGTTTTTCAAGACAGGGTGTTGCTGTAGTCCAGGCTGATCTGGAATTCACTCTGTAGTCTCAGGGTGGCATCAAACTCACGGTGATCCTCCTACTTCTGCCTCCCAAGTGCTGGGATTAAAGGTGTGAGCCACCATGCCCAGCAGAAGTCTGAACAGTTAGGAGGTAGGATCTATCTGGCAAAAGTAACTAGGGGCAGGTCTTTGAAGATTATAGCCCAAGTCTGATTCCCATTGCTGCACTCTGCTTCCTTGTCTGCTATGATGTGAAGAGTCTCCATCATAAACTCCCACTGCCATGATCTGAGCTGCTCAACATGCTTTCCCTGTCATGATGGACTGAAACCCTCTGAGACCTTGAGCCAAAATCTGTCTTCCCAAGAGGGGCATGGTGGTGCATGCCTTTAATCCCAGCCCTTGGGAGGCAGAAGTAGGAAGATAGCCACCAGTTCAAGGCCACCCTAAGACTACCCATAGTGAATTCCAGGTCATCCCAGGCTAGAATGAGACTCCACCTAGAAAAATAACTAAAAATAAAAAAGTAACTAATACGTAAGGCTTCTTATGTTTCCCCGTGAAGTGTGTGACTGCATGAGACCAGGGGATCAGGGGAGATCTCAAGGAAGAAGCTATGGGAAGGAAGAGCCTCACAAGCATCAGCAAGTGTCAAGACATGGGGTTAGAAATGGATATGCGTGGCAGTTAGGGAGACTAAGCTAGGATGGACTCTGGTGTGGCCCTCAGACCACACAGAAGCTGATGGTATTCTGTGTGCTGGGAGAAAGCAGTGCAGAAGCATGGGAAGGTAGCTGATCTCATACCTCTAGGGAGACCCCTAAGGAAGCAGCCATCAGAGATAGTCTGGGAGCCCAGAATGTGCCACTAGTTGAACAGTTTGTGCTCCTTCCTGACATGGGACCTCTGGGTTTGGGTCTAGGCTGGAATGCTTCTGTAAAAGGTGTCTCAAGTACCCTTTCCTGTCCGCACAAGGAGTGTCCAGGTGAACTCAGGCAGCAAACACTGAAAAGCCCCAAAAGCCAGGAGCTTGGATAGAGAAGGGTGTAGGAAGGGAGCAGGCCTATGCCAACACCCTGAGGTTGGAGAGCTTCCCACCAGTCAGGACCCATGAGGCAGGAGGAGGGGCCTTAGCTCTCGAAACCAGTACCAACTTCCTATTCAGCCCACCCACCCTGGCTCAGTTACAACCTACACTAGAGCCCAGACCACATGCCTTGGAAGGGGGGCAGGGCTAGAGTCCAAGATCAGATCTGAAACTAGATGGACAGAAATGACTAAGCCCAGGGCCCCTCCTGGCTAGTGCTGTCTGAGGGTGTGCCTACAAATACTTCATAAATGAATACACAACTTAGGCAAGGTAAGGACCTCAGTGAGTCCAGTCTCTTCACCACCCAGTGCTCCCACCCAGAGCATAAGGAGCAAGCAGACAGGACACTCTCATACATGTACACACATAGAGGCATGCACACAAGCAAAACCAGGCAAGCAAATGCAAGCAAGACCCTGTTGGGAAAGGAGTTTTTATCCTCCAAGTGGAGGTGTTAGCTGGCCCTGGCCCACCCAGCAGCTTTGCTCTGTAGCCCAGGAGGAGCTGGAACGAAGACAGGATGCAGAGCTCCTGGGAAGAATGAAGCTGCTCTGCACCCTTCAGGCTAAGGTTTACATACAAGGCTCTAAAGTAGGAAGTTTCTTTCAGGAGCCCAGGTGGAGTCCTGCCCAGAGAGGGGACAGTGGGCTGGGCAAAGGCCAGTGAAATACCTTAGGAATGGATCTTCTTTTCATTCCACAGCCTCCTCCCTCTTTCCAGGAGCAGCCTAAGTGATGGTAAATAAGGAAGATTCCATTAAGACTCCTGAAGAGGGCCAAGAAAGGTCCCTAGTAGTGCCCCCAGGCTCAGGGCCTGTGTCTGGCTGCCTGGGGGCCCAGTCCCCCCCCCAACATTCAGACTCTGCTTCCTCCCCTGCAGAGCCTGCTCTGATCCCACAGCTAAACACATACCCTAGGCCCCTTCTGAGAACATCCCACGTCCCTATGGTATTCCTTTTTTTTTGGTTTGTTTGTTTTTTTGTTTTTCTTTGGTTTTTCGAGGTAGGGTCTCACTCTGGCCCAGGCTGACCTGGAATTAACTATGTAGTCTCAGGTTGGCCTTGAACTCTTGGTGATCCTCCTACCTCTGCCTCCCGAGTGCTGGGATTAAAGGCGTGCGCCACCACGCCCGGCTTGGTATTCCTTTTTTTCTAGTGCTGCAGACAGAATTCAGGGCCTTAGCCTCACACAAAGCAGGCCAAGTGGGTTGCAGTTCAGCCTGGGCTAGAGTGAGACTTACCTTGAAAAATCAAAAAACTAAAAAAAAAAAAAAAAAGTTTCATAGCTGGGTATGGTGGTTCACACCTTTAATCTCAGCCCTTGCCTTGAGAAATTTAGGTGAGAGGATCTCTGTGAGTTTGAGGCTACAGAATGAGTGCCAGGTCAGCCTGGGCTAGAGTGAGACCCTACCTCAAAAAGACAAACAACAAGCCGGGCGTGGTGGCACATGCCTTTAATCCCAGCACTCGGGAGGCAGAGGTAGGAGGATTGCCATGAGTTCAAGGCCACCCTGAGACTACATAGTGAATTCCAGGTCAGCCTGGGCAAGAGTGAGACCCTACCTCGAAAAACAAACAAACAAACAAAAAAAGACAAACAACAACAGTGCCAGGTGTGGTGGAGCACACCTTTAATCCCAGCACTCTGGGGGCAGAACTAGGAGGATCACTGTGAGTTCAAGGCCACCTGAGACTACATAGTGAGTTCCAGGTCAGCCTGAGCTAGAGTGAAACCTACCTCGCAAAAAAAAAAAAAAAAAACCAGGGCTGGAGAGTGGTTAAGGCACTTGCCTGCAAAGCCAAAGGACCTCGGTTCCATTCTCTAGGACCCATGTAAACCAGATGCACAAGGTGGCGCATGCATCTGGAATTCATTTGCAGTGTCTGGAGGCCCTGGTGTGCCCATTCTCTCTCTCTCAAATAAATAAATTAATTAATTAAATATTTTTAAAAAGAAAAACAGGATGAATTCCAGATCAGCCTGGACTAGAGGGAGACCCTACTTTGAAAGAAAAAAAAGGGATGGAGAAATGGCTTAGCTGTTAAGACACTTGTTTGCAAGGCCAAAGGACCCAGGTTCAATTCCCTAGTACCCAAGTAAGTCAGAAACGTGCATCCTCATTTGGAGTTTATTTTGCAGTGGCAAAGACAAACAACAACAGTTGAGCACCTTTAATCCCTGCCTCATCTGGAGTTGGAGTTTTTTCAGGTCAAATGAAAACCTAAATCAGGGCTTGCCTGCAAAGCCAAAGGACCTCGGTTCCATTCTCTAGGACCCATGTAAACCAGATGCACAAGGTGGCGCATGCATCTGGAATTCATTTGCAGTGTCTGGAGGCCCTGGTGTGCCCATTCTCTCTCTCTCAAATAAATAAATTAATTAATTAAATATTTTTAAAAAGAAAAACAGGATGAATTCCAGATCAGCCTGGACTAGAGGGAGACCCTACTTTGAAAGAAAAAAAAAAGGGATGGAGAAATGGCTTAGCTGTTAAAACACTTGTTTGCAAGGCCAAAGGACCCAGGTTCAATTCCCTAGTACCCAAGTAAGTCAGATGAACAAATTGGCACGTGCATCCTCATTTGGAGTTTATTTTGCAGTGGCTAAAGGCTCTGGCACTCTGCCTCTCTCTGCCTCTTTCTCTCAAATGAATAAATAAAATATATATTTTAAAAAGTTTGAAGCCGGGCGTGGTGGCACACGCCTTTAATCCCAGCACTCGGGAGGCAGAGGTAGGAGGATCGCTGTGAGTTCGAGGCCACCCTGAGACTACATGGTTAATTCCAGGTCAGCCTGGATCAGAGTGAGACCCTACCTCGAAAAAAAAAAAAAAAAAGTTTGGGGCCGGGCGTGGTGGCCACACCTTTAATTCCAGTATTCAGGAATCAGAGGTAGAAGGATTGCCAAGAGTTCAATGCCACCCTGAGACTACATAGTGAATTCCAGGACAGCCTGAGCTAGAGTGAGACCCTACTTCAGAAAACGAAAAAAAAAAAAAAAAAAAGACAGAGTTTCATTCTGTAACTGAGGCTGGCCTCAAACAGCAATCTTTCTGCCTCAGCCTCCTAGTTGGGATGATAGCAATGAACCACCACACACGCTGTTCACAGTATTTCTTTTTTTGTTGTTTTTTGTTTTTTTGAGGTAGGGTCTCACTGTAGCCCAGGTTGTCCTGAAATTCACTATGTAGTCTCAGTGTGGCCTCAAACTCATGGCAATCCTCCTTCCTAAATGCTAGGATTAAAGGTGTGAGCCACCACTCCAGGCTGTACTGTATGTATGTATGTATGTATGTATGTATGTATATTTGCAAGAAGAGAGAGAAAGACAGAGAGAATGGGTGCACCAGAGCCACTGCAAACGAACTCGACACATGCATCACCTTGTGCAGCTGGCTTACATGGGTAGTGGGGAATCGAACCTGGGTCCTTAGGCTTCACAGGC